>JAQISU010000015.1:8877500-10242500 GCA_029339505.1 Unio delphinus | reverse complement strand
ACCACACACGGGCATTACACGGTCAGCATAGACAAGCCCACACACGTAGTCACCACAACATGGCACCATACACGCAGTTACCAGAACACTGCACCACTTCAGCACAACACGTCACCACACACGCAGTTACCACAACACTGCACCACTTCAGCACAACATGTCACCACACTACGTCAGCACCACACTTCACCACACCACTTCAGCACAACATGTCACCACACTACGTCAGCACCACACTTCACCACACCACTTCAGCACAACATGTCACCACACTACGTCAGCACCACACTTCACCACACCACTTCAACACAACATGTCACAACACTAAGTCAGCACCACACTTCACCACACCACTTCAGCACAACATTAAAACAACCGAACCGTGTAATACATATGACACGGTCAAGGATTCTCAGACATATGTAGCGCATGTGCGCACATGAAATAATTATCCATGTACATTTAACATTAAGCATGCAGCGTATAATTGAACTCAGTTATGTTCAGATACAAAAGAACTAGTGAAACAAAATATAGTACTTCTGATAAAATGGCGCTGCCTAACCTATGTATTTATTCTATAGATTTTATAATAAATACTAAACATCTAATATGTAAAACAATGAATTATATCATAATACAAATAGCAATAAGAACAAAGTCAAATCTATTGTTACCTCTTTCAGCTGATAAATTGCTCCGTTTAGGATGGAAGCGTTTCCGACAAGACTACATTGTAATGTGATTTCCCTCTTATAATTTCGTCCTTATATACACCTAGCTGTGACAGATATGCGCAGCTAGGTACTTTAAACTGCATGCAATTTCGTACATGCAGCATGAGCTGAGTGTTCGCTCATTATGCCGAAATAACTAAAAAGCCGAAAAAATAATAAACTACCCTCGGTAAGGCTGTACGCAGTAACGAAATCAAGACTAGATTTTTGACCACATATACATATTGAACATAGTCGTATACAATTCCGTGACACTCAGCAGCTGTAAATATGGCGTCAAAAGATGAAAATCGACCCCTCAAGAATGAGCACTGACGTGCCCAGTACTTCTGTAAGTACACGTGATCAGAAGTTACACAGTGATTGCAGTGAACAGGTTTGTATTTCAATTTCTTAAAAAGTTTACACCAATGTGTATATTGTAGACGTACCAAATAGTTGCCAATTTAAAGTATCGTCGCATCCGTACGCCCCTCCTTCCCCCAAAAATGGATGGACTATTAAAGAAAACGAAATGAGATTCTATTAATAGCCGTTTGAAAGAGGAAAGGTTTTAGAATTCTTGTGAATACTCTTTACCATGGATTCTTTAGTTCTAGTGTAAAACGTTTATAATTTATAGCAATTGGAATCATCCTTTAAAACAACACACTTCTGGAAAGACTATAGGCACTGCTGCCATCTATATAATTTTCGTAAAGCTTTTCGTAGGCTGCTGCATACCTCGTAACATGATATACGTAATTATAATATACTCATTACCCATATTTCGATATTTGCAAGTCATTGTTGTTACAACTTGTATAAGGCTACACTATTTCAGCTCCACAACTGCTAAAATAAAAATGTTTGAATGAATATTCAGTGAATATCATTGGTGGAAAGTTAGATTTGTCGCCCAGTAATTGCACCTTTTCATTAATTAAGTTAATTGTATGACATATCAAATCAATGAATTTAAGAAGACTCAAGCTTCATAGTTTTGTTTATAAGCTTTATTTAGTAACAGCAGCATATAATAATACAGTATTTGGTGTAAAGGTAAATTCTATGTACATCAAAGAAAAGGAATAACATACTCACACTAGTATAGAAAAATATAGCCATGTTTTATGATCTTTTCCAGTGATAGTAATCACATTAGTTATCAATAAAAGAAGGTAAACTAATTTTTGCACCAAAATCAATTAGTTGCTTGATAAAATACATATTTTTAAATTGGCAATTCAAGATAAAGAGTCACACACTATTTCATTTGAATAAAAAAACTCTGCCAGCCACTCAACATACCTATAAAATAATGAGACATATGATTTTTAATGTCATATTTATATCAAAGACAATACTTAATGTTTGTTCCTTCTTCATCTTGTTTTAGTTTAGCATCAGTTTCCATAGCCCAAGTGGGGATATGACATTAGTTAATTTGGTTGGAATATTTAAGGCATGCACCGGTGCTATGATAAAGTCTCTCTCTCTCTCTCTCTCTCTCTCTCTCTCTCTCTCTCTCTCTCTCTCTCTCTCTCTCTCTCTCTCTCTCTCTCTCTCTCTCCTTACATACATCCATAAATATGCTCAAAGATCGTGTACAGTGTTAATAGACAATAGCATAATAGTTAGAGCATTTTCATTGTATGCATGATGTCACAGATTCAAACCCCAGGCAAGGTATACAAAAGACTTATAAACATGGTACTAACAGCTGCCTCGCTTGGCATTCCGAATTTAGAGCTGGTGTTAGGACCGGTCGGCCTTGTGTCAGATATTATAGTGATATGACTGAAAACATGTAAAAGCTATTGTAAAATAAATTAATAAACACTCATGAACAGTGTTATTATATACATGTGGCCATACTGTTTTTTTGTTGGTTAGGTTAAATCAATGCAAGTCATGTAAACTTCCATCTGTACCCTGCATTTTATTAAGGATTATTTTCTTGCAGGTGCTTGTCATGGGTGTTCCTTCAGACCGACCAGAACTTGGTATATACACAGCAACAATGCATCAATACAAAGGTAGTTCTCTAAGTGTGCATTGATTATCCATTTCCATATGACTATTAAATTTTTTTTAAAATTACTATATTTCCCGATTATCCTTCATAACAGTTCTGTATTGTTTTGCTATGTTTTGGCTTCATGCCTGGTAACGGCTGAGAGATTTGTTTCTGTTGTTTTATCTTTACAAAAGACACTTCAAATATTTTTCAAACTGGAGAGTTCATGAGTTGTTACTATGATGAAATGTCCATCGATGCATACAGTCTCAACGAAAATGTTTCTGAAATTAATATATACGCTAGATTCTTATATATTTATAATAAACTAACTTAAAAGTGGTATCCAAAGATCTATCCCTCAAATCTCCAGGTGTTTTAAACAATTTGAAAGTTGCTAATGTATTGGAAACTCTTAGTGAAGACCAGAACTTGAGAGGATATGACATTTTTTTTTTGAAAATAAATATAATCATTTAGGGAGCTGTAACTGATTTAATCAATGATGCCAAATCAGTGATTTGTAGTCAAAACTTTTCTAATAGTTGCAATCTTAGTTGTTTAATACCAGTAGTTTAGTCCTGCGCACGCCTATTATGGATTGATTATTTCACAATAGTACTTTGGTGACATTTTGATTTCATCCCCCAACATAACAAATGTTGACAAAAGATATATTCTGTATTGCCATATGTGCATTAGACTGTCACAGTTTCAGTTTAAGAGCATCATTCCCAAACAGTTCAAAATATTTTTATAAAACTTGTTAGACTTATTAAGCTGGTTGTTCTGATGTGCCTTTTCCTATTCACAAAAAATAAATTTTCCATGTGCTTGTCCATCTATCCATTATCCTTACATTTATTTGTCTCACCACAAATATTAATGTGTTTTGAAACAAACTGTCAGTGTTGTTAACCTGTATGGCCTGCATTAATTAGATAAGATTTAAGCAACAGAAATAACCTTTATTATCCATAACAGAATGGTATTTTTGAGCAAGTTCACCATCACACTTGACCAAATTTGTCTGCTATGTAAGCGTTATACATTTTCATGGACTTGAGCCTGTTAACTAATATTTAATTTGATTTTGTTTAAATCACATGCAAAGCATAAACTACTGTTTCACGTTGATATTCCAAACTAAATGTTAATGTAAGAAAAAATATTTTATTACAATAAAAAAAATGTTGAAAGGGCAGTCAGTGATCAATTGATAAATATACTATGCAACAGCACATCCATAATGGAACCTACATTTATTTTCACACGTTAGTTCATGAAATACATATCAGTATTTGTATTATTATTTATGACAAGTTATATACCAATCCCTGACAACTTGCATACCCACTTATAACGCTGTATCTGGTGTAGATCCTAATTTCCCCTCCCCAAAAAATATTTTAAAAATATCTTTCAAACTCTGCTGACCGTGAAAAAATTACGATAAAAATTGGGAAATTAAACCTTTATATGTTTCTCGTTTTATCATCAAAATGGTGATTAATGCCCGTAAAGATAGATTCCGTATTGTGAAAGTTGGTAGTTCTAAAAAAGATATCACATATTATGTTATGGTTTATTTGTTGATAAATAGTCATCAATACACTGTAAATAAACAGTCTCATGAAATAGCGATCAATGATAACATCTGGTAAATGCTTACATTTGGCAACAGAATGAAAAAAACAACATTTGTCAAGCATATCACAACTGGAATTTAGTATTGGGTTCTAATTTACATTGTTAAAAATTTGTAGACCCATTAAATTCATGTTGGTAATGATTAACCCTTGTTTTTTGTTTTTCATTTTACTTCTACCGCAATCAAATCTATCAATTGATCGACATTGTTTCTCGAACAAGTCTAATTTGGATCTAACAATAAAACTAGAACATATCCAAATCAACTCAGAAATTAGTGACGTAGTACACAATGTGTGAAGTGGCACATATGTTAAGCGAACGAAACCCATGTGGAATAATGTTTTCGATGATCTCCTCAATATACATGTACTGTACTTTATCCTGAAATTAATGTTACTCTAAGAGGAAAAAATAAATTACACCATTATGAAGAGATATTTATTCACAGTTAATCTCAGCACAATTATAAAGTGAATATTTAACACTCCACTCTGCCATCCTGCCAACCCCCAACCCCCCTTGTAATTGTGTTGAACCTTTTATTGTTTAGTTTTTATTATAGTTCCCACGATAACTCGTGCCTCACTTATAGTGCGGTCCATGTTTTTTGACCCTGATGTGCATGAGTTATCGAGAGAGAGGTGTATTGTCTTTTTCGTTCACAAATGTTTCATCTTCATAATAATTGTAGTAAATGCATATCGCTTAATTGCATTGATCGCTTAAGTGCATAACAACAGTATGGTCCCATTTCTCCTTCAAAAATATGCATGAATTCTGCATAAATGCATACTCTTTTCTCCATTTATAAATTATATGCATATTTTGGGTCCGGTCCCCAAGGTACTGCATATAAGCGGAGTTAATATATATATATATATATATATATATATATATATATATATATATATATATATATATATATATATATATATATATATATATATATATATATATGTAAAGAAAGATCCATTTATCTTCAATCAGTCTTGTCAGGTTGGTAGATAAGCTGTACATATCTAGAACTAATATTATATTGGTGTTGAAATATTTCTATGAAATAATGATGAAGTAAACATTTGTGTTTAGTGTCTCAAAAATAACACAAACTGGGATTAATATATAGGATATTTTTATTTTGTGTGTTTACAGAGTGGACATCCAACCTCAGACATAACATGGAATTATGTCATGCAGCAGTGACTCAGCTTTTTGCCATCTTCTTCAAAGGACAACTTCACCAGAAACATCTTACATTTTGCTTTTGGAGAAGAGTATGATGGACATGGTAATATCAGGATTGTCAGAACGCTGTGTATATAGTGTTTTATTTCGCCATGGACATCTGTACTATTTATGATTTTTTGAAAGAGGCATTTTTAGTGGATTCTTCAAAAGCTAAGGTAATCACATCATCATAACATTATAGCTACATTTGAGACCCACTGAAGCAATTGCTCATGCTTTTTTGGGACATTCAAACTTGCTTCTAATTACTGGATGGTTAACTGGTGATCAAAGCACAGAGTACATTGTGCTTACATTTGTAGGCATTTGTCAAATTCTATTCATAACATCTCTTTGTAATTGCATTTTCTTTTTTTTTTACCTATGACCACCTTGGAGGAACCACACTGGAGGGGTAAAAAAAATATCAGCTATAAAGGTATAAAAATATATGTTGATATATCATTTATGTATATATGTATAACATTTATACGTTTCATTCAGAAGTACTATATCTGATCAGTCATTGTCTGCATGATTTGTTGATCTCCAGAATTGAGTCACAACATTTTACCTGTAAATCTTTCTCTTTCAGGGTTTGGATATTATGAAACAAACTCTTGAATGTGGTAGAAATGAGGATTTGTTTTGGGAAAACATATTTTCATTGGATGACATCAGAGCCGCTGAAGAAGAGTATTTTAACTTGCTAGCCAAGAAACGCAAAAAGCTGCCAGTGCCAGGTTTGTGCATTATCCACGGCTTTTCTTATAGCTTGCCAGCTTTATAGTTGAAGTGTTTAGAAGCCAAGAAATCGTAAAGCCAAACTTTGAACAAAACAGAATTGATAACAAGATATACATTGTTGATGTGAAATGTGAACAGAAGATTGTGTTTTTTTTACATAGTGCAGTTAATTTCATATTTTGTAGTGTTTGATGCCAATGTATTATACACTTATCAACTCCTACTTCAAGAATACAGCTTAAACAGAAGAATGTATTGTAGTGTCCATAAGACAAGTACATCATTTGGATGTCAAGTAATTATTATTTTGAGGTTTATATGAGATCACAAAGTAGAACACAATATCTTATGAGTAGTAAAAATTGAAAATATGTCATTTTATAAAAGAAAGGTAGCCATAAACAAAAATGGCAACAACATCAAAGCAATTTAACCAGACCTTCAAATTGTTAAATATTAAGCAGCTACAGGAATGAAACAAGTAAGATAAAGCAAATGACATCCACATAAAACACTAAACCTGCAAACAAAATTTGCACCATTCAACCCAGTAATACCTTTATACGTTATGTACATTTTACTAAAATTTAACATTCTATATCTTGTATATTTTGCCATGTATATAACTTGGATCGAAATAGTCACTTTTAGTTCTTTTGACCAAGGGTATGGATTATAGTGCATGCTGGCAAGTAGAACCTACATTTGATTATCTGTATCATGTATGCTAATAGTGTTTTTTGTTTCATTACAGAGTCAAAACAATTACCATCCACTGGAAGAAAGTATTCTGAAGTACTGTTCCAAAACAAAAACAGTATTAGAAAGTCCTTAGATCATCTTCTTCATCACGTACAAACAAATATTTTCAAAGAAAATAATTTTGAGTGTACGGGAGTGATGGTCTACATTGAGAAGAAAAAGAGCTACAAAGACAAGCCGAGTGCGAAGTAAGTATTAAGACGAAATACAGGAAATCATTATTACCTTTGCCACCAGTCTTTCTATATCTATGTTTCAGTTTTCTTTGTTATAGTCGTGCTCACATACTAATTCTATTATGTCAGTCCTTCCATTCAGCACACTTGGTCCTTCATGTTATATGGCTGGTCATTACCTAGATATGCACCAACTGTCCAATCTCTTATAATTTGTGTAAGGGTTGTGGACATAAGCTTCTTTACAGGCATTTCGGGGGTCCTGCGTGGCCGAGTGGTTAAAGCGCTCTCCTATATGGATCACTGCCATCTCAACTGTCTGCGTGGGGTCGAATCTAAGATTCGGCTAATGTAGTTATGTGAGAAAGCTTGCCAGTAGCTGCTATTGGGTCGGTGGTTCTTTCTGTTTTTTTTTCTGGGTTCTTCCTCCACCAATAATACTGGCCGCCATTTTACCTGTATTTATACCTGTACATGCAAATACGTTAAATTTAAACATGTGTCTTTATGCTAATCTTAACGTTTAGACATGCATCATCATTTTTCATATAGGGTTTCTCTATCAATTGTGTATATTTAATCAAATGCATACAATTTGAAGACTGTGCATTTTTGTTTCTCTTCTTCCCTGAAACAATTCAGCACTGAGGGACCTTGTACTGGAAAAACAATGCAGCACTTTAAGGGTTAACATAAATTCAATACAGTTCACAAGGTAAACTGCATTGAATGTGAACTTGATTCTTTTAATGATTGTCTTTGCAGCTCAATTGCTGAATGCGTTCTTTGTTTTTTTTAATAAGAATGGATTCTGTACAATATCCGTTTTATAGTCTAATTACTGAAAGAAAGATCCAATATTGTGTTTGCGAGTGATCGCTGTTACATGCTGCCCTACAAGTATGTGCATCATATTGTTGAAATGTGACATGAGTAATTGACTTATGATCATTTTTGCGGGGTAGCAAAATTGATTGAGCTTTCAAAATGGGTTTGGCTTTACTGTTCGCAATCTGTAACCAAAACTACTAAAGAGAAAAAAATTGGTACTTGACATTTTCAGTTGCTTTAGCGGTGTAGTCGTTTGGCAGGTCTTACATTTTGTGTGAAAACTATTCATTCAGAAATATTAATCATTAATTTGTTTCACCTTGCATGCAATAAAATAATAATGTTTTCTTTTCCTACATTTCAGTTATTTTTCTGCCAGTAAATATTTTGGTGGGACTGCCTTTTAGACAGCTTTTGAAAGTCACAGAACTGAAGGTTGTGTGTGCCAACAAGTTACATTTGCAGATGTCGTTGTTCCACTTGAATATCCAGTTTCATGGGATCAGCAGCTTCAGTATATCTCCATGTTTCCAAATTGGCATAAATGGCATCACAAGACAGTTTCTTATTCCCAGTGGCTATCAATTCCAGATATGAAAGAAAAGTATAAATCTGCTTTACTGAGGAATCAGGTGCTATACATATTTAGAGAAGATAACATGGATAAGATCTATTCCATTTGCTCCAAATCTAAAAACATTGCCTTAGATCAAGCTCAACCTACTTCCACATTTGAAAGTTTACCTAAGGTCATCTGATTATGGTGACATAGTTCCCCCTGTATTCAAACACAAATGTCGTGAACCTACTAGGCGTTTTACAATTGTAGATTTGATGCCAAACATAAACACTATAGATCCTCAGTTTTCTTCAGATAATATAGCTGTAGAAAGATCTTGTTATGATAAATTCAAATATGCAATGATTGAAAATGGTCATGTAATTTGGTGACAAGTGCAGTTAATGTGAATATTTTTACAATGAATGAAGTTAGTATGATAACTGGACTGTTTCAGGAAGACTGTTATGTTCATTTGACCAAACCAGATATAGATAACACAACTGAATTGTCTTGTAGCTGTGGAATTTATGGCATATTACTACAGTTAGCCACGATAAGTATACCTCAAGAAAAACTTGATGAGGTAGATCTGAGTGATGTGAAATGTTGCCATATGAGATTTTTAAACGAATTGATCATCGACCATATACCTTCTCTATTAAATAATTCTTCCAGGTCAGAAATTAAGGTAATTGAAAAACTTGAATCCGCCAAAGATCAAATTAATGAACCTATTTGCCAGATGCCCACCGCATCTGATAAAACGTTGAAGTTCTCTGTGTATTCTGATGATGACAAAACATGTACTTTTGCTCATATCACTGACAATAGTTTATCGTGTCAGTCTTGTTTTTGTAATGCACTTTATTCATCTTCAACACGTAAAGTTCAACATCTTGACAACACTGAAACCCTTTGTCCTCACCTCAATCAATTGAAAGTCCATGCTGAGAAATGGATGGATATACTGATACAAAACTGCTGTTTCCCGTGGTTCTGTATATTTTAGTGGTGATGAGGACGAAGAGGATGTGATTCCACCAGCATTAGCAGCTACAGCTGCTGAGGATATAAAGGAACTATCCGCAGCTGATATCCCTTCATATTTATTCCAAGTCTTTATGTAGTGGAATTTTCTAGTACCATGAGTTGAGAAATTCCATTAAACCAGACACTTGTATTCATTCTCCAATTCTAATCTTTAAATGAAATCTGAATTGCTGAATAGCTCAGAATAATTATATAGTAAATTTTCCCCAGAAATTTGATATTATAATATTAGATTCAGAAAAGTCTGAATTACAGTCATATTTTCTATAAATGCCTTAAGTATTTAATGTTTGATAAACTTATAGATAACTGATAGTTCCATGGTTTCATGTAAACCTGTATATTCAAAATCATAATGTTTGGTTCATCCACTGAGAAACTTCTAACTGGTTTGATATTACCTATGAGGACATAGGTGCCAAACTTAATAAAAGTTTCTTGTTTCACTTTATCAGGACACTGGTAGTCCCTTCAGAAAATGACTATATTGAATATATCCTTTTCACAGGGGCATCGATTTAATGAAGAGACTAGCCTGTGGGAGTATCCAAGCCTCAGCAGACACATACCATCGCAAGATGCTTCATTACTGTTTCAGCAGGCCATACAGTTGAGGCATACCTTTTGTGATGCCAATTTTGGCAGTGACATTTATGGATACCTAAACACTGCCCCTGATGGAGGATACTATGAGTTGCATCCACCGAATGTTCCAGACATGTGCAAATGTGGTGTAAGTAAATGCTACGTTCAGCTTAGCTGCCCATTTCTGTAACCAACCCCTTAAAAATACACAGTTTATTCATTTGTCTCATTTTTTTTCGTCTTCTCCAAAACTATAATTATTTAAAATTCTATAGGCTTGTAGTGTATTTTTTTAACAATTGCTGATAATCAGAGTAGTGCTGGTTATTGCATTATTTCATTGATTGAAAATGAGGCCTAACCTGTGTGACTCAAACTAAAATCAGTGTGGCTCTAGCTCATTTAGCTTTGCTTTTACTTTTACATTGTTCCAGTTTTGGAGCTGCAGTTGCTAAATGCCAAGCTCATGACCTTGATGCTGCAGGTTCAGATATTATTATTCATTTGGTAAATGATACATTTTGCGTTTGTGTGTGTGTGTGTGTGTGTGTGTGTGTGATTTTATATTTATATTTGTTATCTCAGTTGTTTAAGTGTTAACCAGGATTCTGATATATCCTTTTTTATATTTAGATTTGGTATCGCCGTTGTTTGAGTGGTACTCGGGATTGTGACATAGGTCCAGGAGAGAAAGAGGCCATCCACTTTCTTACCAGGATACTGGAGCTGGCGATGCAATTGGCTGGGACCTTGTGGACCATGTTCTGAATTAATATATTTCTTTTGGTTCCTATTGTACAATCAAGAATAACTTATACAAACGTGTCAGTCATAATTCGGCTTCTTTTATGTCAAATAATACTTTTATTGCATGTTTTTTTTTTTCTGGATAAGTACGTTCAACTTAGATTATAGACAGCCGTGGTCCATTTGCAAATTTACTCCTAAAATGTTAGCTGCTGATGGAATTAAGATAGGCATCAACATTTGACATTAAACTGTTGTACCAATAGAAACTCCAACCAATGACTTTACAGAAGATCCTTGTCATCGAAGGAATCTGATGGCTTTCATTAGCTTTGCCCAGGGTGACCATGATTCAAAGGATATATATCAGAGCAGAAATCACTTACTCTACCTTTCTAAGAGAGTGCTTGGTACCTTGGGCAGTGCTGATGAGCTACCTTTAGAAGAGGAAACCAAACAAAATGACGTTCTATTACAACATGTTGATAGACGTTTTCACCCACTCTTGAATATTTTTCTGCATAATGGTTGTAGCAGCTGAGTATTGAGAACGTTAGCAGTTCTTTTTACGTTATTATCTTCAAATCATTCCATTTCAAGCATAATTCCCTATCAATTTGTTGACGAATTCCAATCTATTTTGAATTTACTTAGGAAAAAATCAAATTTCGACACAAATGTTATAAACAAAGTTGCCAAGTTTTCTCCTGAAATTAGAGGTGTATTATTTGCAGTCAAGAATAGTGATATATGTTCAGCAACTTTAGAATTTTTAGACCATCTAGTCTCAAGAGTGAAACAACTTTTTTCAAACGGTAAAGAACCAGATCAAATTATTCCTCAACCAGGTAGTTATAATCCTGCTAAATTTGGGAGATCATATTACTTCACCCCCGATGGTAATCAGTTAAGAGAAATTCCAAAATACACAATGGATAAAATGTCTCATAATAGTACTTATGATGATGAACCTGCCAGAGCTGAAGAAAAATGCAAAAAAAAAAATACCCTGAAGTGGGAAGGAAAGGTACAACATACTTGTTTCTCTGGTTTGACCCACAACATTATGGGCATTGCTACGGATATCATATGATACCAGGACATGAACGGAGAAAAGATCCCGCTTGTTCTGCTTATGCATACATGGAAAATGCCCCAGAAGAAATATTTTATGATTTTAGTTGTCAGCTTGAGGTGTGCTGTTTGAATAGAAAATCTGGTATTTGGAAAAACACTCATTTTTTTCATGATACATTTCATGGCTTTTCCCATAAGTGTCCACCAGTGTAAAAGTCATCACGTCTCATGTTGTTAAAAAAAATTAACACTGAATTAGTGAGCAAACAAATGCTTTTCACATCAAATATTCAGCAAGAACTATGGGAATGGGTAAATTAAATCACTACTGGCAG
The DNA here is from genome assembly GCA_029339505.1 of Unio delphinus. Classification (NCBI taxonomy): domain Eukaryota; kingdom Metazoa; phylum Mollusca; class Bivalvia; order Unionida; family Unionidae; genus Unio; species Unio delphinus. The sequence continues at coordinate 10,230,012 of JAQISU010000015.1, read as the reverse complement.
TTTTTTTTGCACCAATGGAGCCAAAGAAAAAGCAGAACTTCTGTAAAAATGTGCATTTAGCCTTCATTTATGTTGTATGATATACTAACTACACTGTAGTTATATCAGCCCATACAACAGGCTCGATATGCATGATTTACTGTGCAAATATATGTACCATATTTGAGCAGATTATTGTCCCTGCTTATAATATGCATCATGACACTTTTGAATACTATTTTAAGGCAATGTTTCACTTACAAAATGGCTTGATTTATATTGCAAGTGTTTTTAGAATAAATATGTTGACAGTAGAATAAAATACGTAGATCCTTAAAGTTTGCCGATTTGGGATAATCTATAAATATTTTTATATGTTTGGTGAAAATTTCAGATAGTGTTGTGGCTAGCACATTTTATACTAAATCTGTTCTTGGTTTAATTACATAGACCAGTGGTAATACTACATTAATTAGTATTTCGACTTTTTTACAAGACTCATAAATACAGTGAACATGTTGCCCCATGTATTTGTAACCTGTACAAGTCTGTATTTAATTATAATGTGACACATTGTCTCCACATATTTGTTACATGTAAAAGTCTGTCCTCAATTATCATGTGACAGATTTTCATACCGCATTTTATTGACCGTTATGTGGACAAGTATAAATTAGTATCTATTATCTTTTCTTAAATTTAAAAGACTATATATAATTCACATGAAACCTCTTTGTATCATTTTCATACCCATTTGTTTTATTGTGGTCATTTTCTAAGATGATTTGATACTTATGAATTGGTACACTTATTTACTTCATGAAAGTACCCAAGGAACTACCCATTGCTATTGCTGATTATGTCACTTATCAGGTACCAATGAGTGTTCTGTGATAGATTTAAAGTGGACTATTTTAAACATTTTTTTCTAAAATATGAATGTCAAATTCAGAGATGTTTAGACAGGAAGTAATAAACACAAGCTTTTGGTTGAAAAATATTTCCTGTATATATCTCAGTTGCTGTGAGAAAAATGGAATTTTATGAGAGTGTTCTGCATAAGGCTATTGCAGACTTTACATGGTTGGAAATTACATCTTATAGTTCTTTGCCTAATGTGTGGCATTTCCAGTGTGTGTTATAAAGATTGATGTACCCCAGTTACAATTCTTGGTAAGAAAGGTTCAGAACCATTATACAGTAAAAAGGAATAGAATATACTTGATAACATGTTAGACCGATAACTTGTAAATATGTGAATTACTTGATTTTCTAATTAAAATAATAATTGATATATCACTGTAGTGAAACAAATACTATTTTTCCACTACAGGAACTACTTTTTTTTCATCTCGTGGGTGAAAACTCTAGTATGTCACAAAACTTTAGGTAGCCAACGTATGTAACCATAAAATAAAAAGAATATTTGCTTTTTACCGTGGTTGAAAAACTAACGGTAGTATTTTCACTCGTGGCTTTGCCACTTGTAAAAATACTGAGTCTTTCATCCACTCGAAATATATCCATTATTCACTTGTTTCAAGCAAATATCGTCTATTTATTTTCTTGAACCGTACTTATGCAACTTTGTTGCATTCACAATGCTGGTCATCTCTGGAAAATAAAGCATTTATATATTTGCCATCATAGTACTTGAATCCATGAATTGTTTAGGATTTTGACATGCATTTATAATTGAGATGTGTTATTTCATTTAGTGAATAGTTATTGTTTGTGTTTAATAATTGTAATGTATTTGAAAAGAGCAAAAATATATTATTTGCTTGTTCATGTGTTGATATTTTACCATGCAAAATATAAATAAATTGAACTTAATCAAAATTTGACTGCACTTCTTATTCATTGGAGTAAATTTGTATTTACATATACGATTTGTGTTCTGGTCATAAGGCTGACATTATGATGTCAGGTGATCTTTTACTTTATTCATTTTGGGAAAAGTGACTAATTCTCATGAATTTTATGTTACAAAACTACGCATAATCTACACTTTGGGTAACAGTAAGCCTTATTGAATTTGTGATCAAGATGTAACAATAGTGTCTTCTGTACATTATGTTTAGTACAGGGCAGAATACCTTGACCAATGATCAAAGTTTTTTATAACCACTATAATGTGCCATGCATGGTTATCCTGTTATTTTAGTGTTTCCATACTCCTTAATTCCATCTGGCCATCTTCCCTTTTTATGCTTAACACAGATTTCAGGACTACAATGAAAACTTGCATTGTAGGTATATCTTGGGATGGTGGTCTGTTGTACATTGAGATCATGTGCCTGGGACCTACTAAAGAGTTTATTTAGCTATACTGGTCACATCACAGAAGATGTTATGGGATGATCTGTTGTTTGTCATTTGCGCCAAGATTGTTATTACTACTGCTAGCCCTAAACTACCTCAAATATTGCCATGAAACTTTACACACACACACACACACCCTGCTAATAGCCTGTAGTCCAGGCTACTAAAACCTGAATTGATCATAACCATTCTACATTTATATGTCCTATTTGTATAAATTATTCCAGCTATTGTTATAATATTCTCTAGCAATATACATGTTCTTTCTTGATACATATTATACATCCAACCACCTTATTAATTATTTAAATTATTATTATATTTTTCCCAGCCGTATATATTTGATTTCCGGCTGCAATATTACCTATATAATAAAATATTTAAAGCACTAGTTTTGAAACAATCACGGCTAAAGTAATCCTTTATACTGTCTGTAGGTTTTACACCCCTGATTTTTGCCTGCTAACAGCCTATTGTCCGGGCTACTAAAACCTGAATTGTTCTATATCTATATATCCTATTATGTCCACCACATGAGGTAATTGTATTATCACTGAAGAACATCAAACAGTTGAAACACTTAGTATTTCAAAGGGAATAAACTGTCTTGACTTCCTTTGACATCTATTATGCGCTAGAGTGGCATTCCATTGTAGTGACTTCTGCACTGTAACCTTGTTTTTAAATAATTCAGTCACCATGCCTGCGTGTTTGTGTGTGTGTGTGTGTATATAGATTATGCCGCAAACATGACGCGTAGCATCATGTCCTTAGCCCGGTATCATTATCCGGAAACCAGGCATACCTAAGTAGAAATGTTGCCAATGTTATATTGGATGTGACAACTATGGCATCCATCTTGAAATCTTATCCGTGCTATGCCAAATAGAAAATTCCAACACAGGATTTCGACATGACCACTAGCAGCAGAGGGGACGAACAGACCATCTTTTATAGGCGTCGATTCAGTAAACCGAGGCTTCCTCGTAAATACTTAATAGAAGGGTCCATTTGGCAAATAAATAGAGAGAGAGGGCAAACAAACCAACTTTTACAGTGTTATCAATATGAGGAACTAAAAGCAAGAACAAAAAGAAAACCGCAGCAACAACAAAAATAATGACAACAACCTTCACAGAAAATATCTTTCTCACCTAAAAACCACAACCTGAACCATTGAATATACCATCTGATCAAGACGAAGATGATCTTGATGAAGTTTTAAATATTTACGAGGAAGCCTCGGTTTACCAAATTGACGCCTATAAAAGTTGGTCTGTTCGCCCCCTCTGCTGCTCCACTCTTTATGATGCCTTCTTGGTCCTGAATGAAAATTGTGCAAAGCTGACATGAGTGGTTTCTTTCAGACAGTGATCTTGACATTTGTGATGTTTGCCCTGAAATCAATTACGACATACCTCACCCAAACTCTGTGATTGCTTGCACAAGAGGCGAGGACGAAGGTTGTAGAATTTTAGATCAAAGGATGAGATTACTTGCTAATAGGAGAAAATAGGTTTCCGCACAATAACAATGGTTTTACAGAGCAAACGTGGCGCCAACTTTGAGTATTACTTGCACCTCTGGTAAGAAAAAACCAAGCGAATTTGTGGTGAAATGGACAATGACAATCTGTCTGAAAGACAAGAAATAGTTTCTGCATAAACCTTGTTACGCTTGATAAAACAGAGAATGAAGTCCTCAGATATGAGAAAATCACCAAGATGTGCTTATTTATTAAAAAGAAAAGCCTTATTTTAAAGTACAATTCTATTTTTTATGACTGTATTTTAAACTATGATGCCTGCTGAATGCTCCCTGGAACAATCATTGTTACCAAGTAAGTAATCCGATATTTAATAATGCAAATAATCACATATTCAATAACCACGATTTGAGGATTGAAGTTTTAACAGAATTTATATTTAATAGACTTTTTAGAATATTTTCAATGACCAACATAATTTTGATTTAGTGCTTGTAGTGCACATAGCTATTTCCAACGTTTTCTTTAAAAAGTATCAAATGATACTGCAAAGCAGGCATGTTCATATAGCTTGTATATCTATCAATGGATGTTTCTGCAATGATTGTAACTGTGTTGTAAAAAAAAACTGTTATAGATTAATATTGATTCTATGTTAAGCGGCATCATGTATTCAGTTATTAAAACATCAATTACCTTACTACGTGTTGAAACTTACGGAAAACTATGGTTGACATGCAAACCCAACACATATCGATATATTTGCAACGCATATTTGATATCAAGCACAGTATATATATAAACCGGTCCATAACCACTTTACTAGCATGGTCATTTGTTAAACAAGTGCTTGGTCCTTCCAACATTATTACTTATAGACTAAGAAAATATAGTATATGTATAGTGCAATGAGATTTTAATACTAATAAATTTAACATCTTTGGGCTTTAATTTACACGAATAGGAGAAAATCTATACAAATATGACTCAAATTTACCGAAAATTAATATATTTCATTTAAAAAACCAGGGCCTACTGCAAAAATGAAGATTTAGTTTTCTTTTCTTATTAAAAACATTTGAAAGAAGCGATTAGTTATCCCTAGGTCAGTGCAAATTATAGTTACCGTACCCTTGCACTTAACCGAAAAGCCAAATTAAAAAACTAACTACAATGTGAACAACTTGGCCAAGATTACTGAAACTTTGCCAGGTATGCAAGCAAAGCAAAGCAAAGAATGAAACACATTTTATTTGTTTTGATTGTTCTTCCTGTCTATCAGATCATATCAAATATTAATGTCTCTACATATTCAATATGATCCTCGTATATAAAGGAAAGATGTATGTATGTGAAATGTACTGAACTGCGCAACATTTAGGCTTACTCAAGGATGGGCTTCCATAATATCTAATTTATCTCGGTTGACTTCTTAATGCTGCAAAATTCAATAGAATATATTCGCTGTGATAAATTGCTTTGATATAAAATAAAATACTATCTGATATAAAATTTATATTTTAAATAATATATTCTTCAACATTTTAATACGTTTTGGCATTCGGAAGGTTTTAGGTATACCAGGAACGATTGCAGATTTTTGAACACCTTATGCATTTTAATGTTTAAATTAAATTTAAAAGCTATCAAAATTGAAGAAAGATTTTCTGCTACGCGGGATTATGTTAGAAAAAGGTGATTAAATCGAGAGTAGATTTCAGTTAAAATATTTTATGAATTAAGTCATTGCATTTAAATAACAAGTTAACAGTTTTAGTCGAAATAACACTTAAATTTCAGAATTCTTTTGTAAATTATTTAGATTTTAGAATGTGTTTAGTATCGTCCATCATTGTTTAATATTGCACCGAAACTCATTTCAAGACTGTCATTTTGGTTCGTACGTTATATCCAGACAACTCTATCCCTAACTCCGAAAGTCATCAAAATTAATTTATTTTTTCCGCAAACTGCTAAACAATTTGCATAATCCAGGTACCATTTTATCGGTGTTGATGAGGCAAGTATTGCAGAAAGATCCTGTTTAATCTGGCTAGCCTCTTCATACGTTTACTACAGAAAAGTTTACCCCTAACCCTAACCCTAATAGCCACATAAATTCGCCTTTTTTCCAAACGGCTGAACCGACTTTTATTATGAAGGTATGACTGGATTCGTCTTAATAATGCACGTCTTCTGGTTTATCATGCATCATTTTCAAACCTTCCATTCGCAAACTCGAAAACCGGTGTCGCTTCCTTGTACAACTCGCCTGGGATTAAAGTCAATGGTCATTATTTACTTTTGTGTACATGATGTTATGAACACAGCAGCACGTACTTATACAAGTGAAATTTTACCATAGTTATTATTTACTTGCATTCAGTGAATAAGCTGACAATACACATTTATTGGTTTTTATTGATGGGTTTGTTTCGGGTTTACAGCTGTGTAATCTAGATTATATGCATAATAACACAAACAAGAATATTGTTTTTTGATTTACAGTTTGTGCATATGCCTGCTTAATACGTTCGAAAATGTGATTTTGCTTTAAAAACAATAATCACTAAAAAAAACTGATGTTATACTTGCTAAAAAGAATTTCAAGGAATTCTAGAAAAGAACTGTTTTCCTTTTAACTGGTGAGTGTTGAAAAAATGTGATATTCTTAAGCAATATGATTTTCAAATTAACTGCCGTGGAAGTCATATTAGGAATCATATTGGCACCAATTTCATTTTGGATAAAGTACACATCAGCTGAGGTCTTTGGTGAAAACCTCATATCAGCATCCATTCAGGGTAAGTAGTGACAACAAGATTGTCAAGACTCATCATGTCAGCCACATGGGATGTACAATATACATCTTCAGATGAAATCCTCATATCAATATGTCTTGTCCACAATGAATAACAAAATAACAAGATTTTCAAGATTCTTGCTTCTTCTTTTTTTATTTTAATGGTTTAACACTAATTTTCAGCACAATATAGGCTATACATTACAGCTAGTATTAATGATGGAAGAAGAAACCAGAAAACCCCACTGACCAACGAGAAGCTACAGGCAAGCGTTCTCACATACCCATATTGGCCTAATCCGAGACTCAAATCCACGCAGACTGAGGTGAGATGGAAATGATCCGTAACGGACAGCACTTTAGACCATTTGGCCACTCGGGGCCCCTCAATTCTTGCTGTGGTGGCTATATTTGATTTAGGACCAACTGCCATAATATTCAGTCTTTTAGTGAAAAGTCAAAATTGATATGACAATCCAAAACTTTAAACTATGATTAATCAAATATAGCTTGTTGGTATATCTTGATACTATAAACAAGATTAATGATTTTCTACCCATTATATTAGGTTCAAGGCCAATGTTCATCATAAAGAATTTTTTACTGCACTTACAGGAATCATGCAAACGTGTCAACTTGGACATGAAGGAAAAATACTATTTTAATAAAAATTTGGTTTGGTGGAGTTTAATTTTTTATCAATGATAGTTTAACCATAATGATTAAAAAATAACAGAACAGTCAAGCATTTGCCCCTTTGAGGGACTTTTCGTTTTATTAAATCATACTATAAGGTACGTTTTCATCATGCTATTGTACCACAGATCCTTGTGGGACAGCATGATTATTTAATTCAAATCCTCATATTCATTTCATGAAGATTTTACTGATCCGTGATACAATATTTTCATATCAAACTCTTCTTTGTATGCTATTGCCATTAATCTTAAGACTATGCTATATGTATAGAATTAAAAAACAGATAATAACATGTAGCAAAAAACACCATCCACAGTTAATATTTTTAAGGTCAAAGTGACATGGAAGCAATATCATTTATATTTTTTGAAGTTGTTGATATAAAATGGGGAAAAGTGACCTTCTATCCACACGTGAAAATTTATAGGCAGTTCCATTGTTACCAGGCTTTGGCTAGTTTTCAGACTTGTCCAGGAGCTTTTAACATAAATAACTAAAACACAGCTATGAAAGCAAAGATGGCTTCTAGTGGCGGAATCTGAAAACTTCCTACGTGAGCCACACTATAGTAGGCTTAGAGCATATATGACGTGAAGAAACTACATGTTAGTAGATTTTAGTACACAAGCTGACATAGGTAGTCGGCAACGTACAAAGTTTAAAAGCCAGATAATAATATCGTTGTTAATACGATATTAAAAAAATTCTCTATTGATCTAAGCTCCTATTCAGCAAGAGGATTACGAAGTCAAGCAATATATAGCTTTTCACCAGATGTACCACCAAGATCATGTAATGCAAGTTAAACCGAGACAAATAGCTTCTATCCGTTAAACGTTGATCAGCAGATTGACACGATAATAAATACCCTTACAGATCAGAGCAACATGCATATTAATCTTGACAATGACATCTTAGCTTCATTTGAGGCAGTCAAACTAGTACTAGCATTTGGCATGAACATGTTTCTAGCAATCAAACATAAAGATCAGACATAAAACAATGTACAGCAAAAGGTATTTGAAGGCAATATCTTCGGAAGTTTTTTCTCAAAGAGAATAAATAAGCCTATGACTAGCAACTAAACTAGCTCTAGCTGCAGTTGATGCTTGAAAACAATTTCTTACAGGTGCATCATATGCTGCTGGTATCACAGTTGAACAAAAGATAGACAAAAAAATTAAAGGCAGTCTGACAAAACAGGAGAAAAAACAAGCTATAACAGGAATAGCTCCAACATCAGAAATAAAAAAGCTTCTGGGGATTAAGATCTTTAGTTGCTGTTACACAAAGCTTTTCTAGAGGTAGGTGGCTTGGTGCAAATTGGTGCTGACGTACAGTCTGGTATGAAGTGTTACTATACAATGGATGGGATATATTTCGTAGTGCTAGTTATCATCTGGCTAATTAAACAATAGTCGATATCTCAGATCATCGGTCAATAACTAGTACTATCATAGAGTCACTATCTTCTAGCGAAGATTACACTAGGTCAGTAACAACAAACATAGGATGTTTAAAGGACAGAACATGAAGTGCTGCTATTAAATTGAATGTATGTGGTCCTGATGAGTATAAAATACTGACTTTAACACCAATTGGTGTTAATGCTGCTGTGCAATTTTTATGAAGAGGTTTATGAAGAATGTTTCATGAATGTTTTTGGGTGACGTTTCCCTCATAAAGTCATAGACGTATTATATTTGAATCCTGAATGATACAGAGAAGAGAAGAACGAATGAGCTCTTTAAGAAGGTGTCTCTACAATGATGAGATACAACTATATCTGTAATGAAATAGACAAGCATCTTGGTAGCTCTAGATATGAGGAATTTATTAAAATAATCAACACACATATAATATTACATTCTGGACATGCATCTATAAACTTTATATTCAAAATACATGAAATACATATAAAATTGCACTTTTCTTCTAAGCTGTCCAACTTCATTTATTCGTATAATTTCTGCATTTAAAAATAGTATACAAATAATTAAATCTTGATCAATTTCCTGATTGCCTAAATTATAAAATGTAATAGCTGTAATTAATGCAACAATTAATTTAAAAAATGCATTTTACTCATTTTTAAATAGAATATTGATTTAGAATATGTAGCTAGATATTATTCTTTCTTGCTTAAAGAATACTTTATTTCAACATTAAACATGAAGATCGTAACGAATTCGTCTTTTACAAAAACAAATAGCATAAATATTATTAAATATACATTATTTAAAACATTTAAACATTACATTACAATATATTATAAATAAAATAATTCAGTGAACATTGTTGCAAACATAAGAAATTTTGCTATTAGAATCTCAAACATTAAAAATGCTTATTTCTAAAAGAAGTCTACGACATATACAGTTAGTATCTGTAATGAAAAAGGCAAGCATCTTGCTAGCTTTAGATATGAGGAATCGACCTGGGCAATGTGCATGCTTATTTATATGCGTCTAGCGCACGGCAAAACAAAATATGGCTATCCCTCAGAATATGAAGCCAGCATAGATGCTTATTCTTCTTTACATAAGAATTATTTTGTTTTACATCATTCGACAGAAAGTTAGACCCGATCTCTTAGTCAATGAATTGGAAATTCGCCAATGTATATTCTTGAAATCTACGTGGCTTGCAGAAATATATTTATTACTGAGCAGACTTAAAGTTCTTGCTAAACCAGTCAAAATACCATGTAATGTATAATACCTTTAGTAATATCATACACTTAATTCACACAACAATGCACATTGAACTTTTTATAATTGCACAGCAACTAATTTCATTTCATTAATATATAGTTGTGCTTTGGAAATAAATGAAATTAATATTAATACATTTTAGAAACTTTCTTTAATATAGATGAGTAAAACATTACTTTAATACAATTTAGAGAAAATGGTAATCTTATTAATTTTATTAAAAATTCTGTACTAATAAAATCACTGATTTCAGCTATGATATCAGATGATGTAGGATCAGGAAATGGTATTAACACAATTAAACGAGCATTACAAACATCCTGAAATACGTATAATGAAGGCGATGCTAAAGGAAGAGCTTGTACTGATAAGCGATCTGGTTATCGATTCAAGGCACTCAGATTTAAAATATTAGTTTTCGAACTGCCTAGTAGTCTGGTGTCATGATAATATGACTGAGCGGGACATCGTGCTTCATGTCTGCGAAATGATACCCTAGTGCTAGACATCACATAAAAATGCCACATTGCAGACATCGTAGTGATATGTTTGAACAAATTGTTAAAGCTACGTTACAATAACAACAACACACACACATACACTCAAAAACACACACTCACACACACAAGCGCGCGCGGAAACATACTCTTAATAATGCACGTAGCAAGCATCAAAATATATTTCACGAAGATTTTGTAGCGTCTCAGGGTAATGTATTGTTATAGTATTTTGGTTTTCTCGAACTGGTTAGATAGGACATCATAAATAGTGAATATAAACTTAGTACTTAGTGAAGCAAAGGCTATGAAGCACACATTGTAAAGGAAAACGTTTTGACTCGACAAAATTAATATATGAGTATGTTTTAAATTATTTATGTTTAAAGTGGGTAACGATGCTCGAGTTCAAATCACTCTTCATCTATCCCTCCACTATAATTTATACAACGTTTAAAAAATTTGTTGACTTTTCGTATACAGTAAACACGTACTTTTATGTACATGCATCCTTTCTTGTCATATAAGTCATTCTTATCGTAGAGATAATACATCTGAATGCAGAGATGTGATTTTAAAATGATATATACTCATTCAAATATATATATAGTTTAGAAACATTTAATGCAACACCTATGCCACCGAATAAAATGCTACTTTCAACCTAACAATTTTAAAAACATTATAAAGTGACGATTACACAATTAGGATTTTTGTGATGTCACACAACATAATGCAAATGGAATGGAAAGATAAAAAACATCAAGCTTTTTACACTATCCACGAGAGAAATTAAACGACATTTTTTAAACCATGCAATACAAAAGATGTTCACCTAATCTATATAGAAAAGATGAAATATTACATCCATCTAACACAACTTTATGCTGTCCTGACTACGAATGAGCGGCTACGTTCTGATATTTCTCACTCAGTAGCATATCTCATGATTGTAGAATTTACTATATGTATTGATACAGTTTAGTTCGCAAGTATAAATCATTTCATTCATTTACCCGATTCCCTGATCCACATGTATCATTGAACTATACTTCTGGTCTAGCCTGTCTCTGTGTTCATGGGTTGGGCTCCTGCCGAACGTTTGTCAAGATATGTATATGCATTTGGAGCAGATGTGATCACCATATGTGTCCTTTGGTTCCAGAAACAATCATCTTCGTCCAAAGACTTAGACTGTTAAAGGCGAATCAAATATGTTGTTGCTTTGTATGACATACATCAACAGAATAGAAGATTTCAGAATCTCAATGTATCGTATCTAGACACGCGCGAATATCATTACAAAAGAATTTCGCAAAAAACAATTGTTTAGTCCTAACAATCATTTGAATCGTACAAAATGTGTCGCCCATCGTCACTTTTATACATGAAATGTTCAGAGGAAATGCCAACCCTGATGTCCCGAATAAGCGGTTTCTTTCATGAGCTTATTAATTTTAATTTAAAGATCTGCCATTTATCTTAATTGAAAATACAAACTTAACTCCTCGGCTGCTTAAATAGCAACTCGATCGATGTTTTAAAATAGAAGGTAAATAACAAGCAATAGTTGGCTTTCGTATATATATTTCTGTAGTGTTATGGTGATGAATCAGCAAAGCTGAAGTACTGCTTGATACAGACTCCTCTTAACTTTGAATAAAACAAATTCTTACAAAACTGTTGTAGTATTGTTCCGAACATACAAAAAATAAAATGAGTAGCATATTAGAATAACCACCTTTGGGTAGCATTCTGAACTTTGTTCTTTACAAAGTTAAATTCTGACAATAATTGAGATATTCAGTTGGCAGGTTAGAACATGCGTTTTTGTATAAGCGTGTATTTGTTATTATGTGACCAATCTGTGGTCACACATTGCAAGTACCAGATTTTGATCAGACTATTTTTTGTGGCTTGGTCAGTGCCTATACCTTCTTTGACGAAGCGAGTCTGCGAAATTTTACAGTATTCGGGAAAGACATTCTGATCGTTCATTGCGGTTGTGCTGCATGACAATTTACATTCTATAAGTATTTATATAGTACTATTTATTAATATACCTACGATTACTCGGTCACATTGTCCACATGATCTTCTAACACATCTGACGGTCATGAATGTTCCATTATCCACATCTTGGTAGTAGGCCACATCCTATTCAAATTTAAACACGTATGCTTCATATGAATGCTGGGAAGTGGGTTGTTATATCATTCAACATGACAAACTATCTAGCTCTCTATATAATCTATCTAATCTCTCTCTCTCCTCTCTCTCTCTCTCTCTCTTTCTCTCTCTCTCTCTCTCTCTCTCTCTCTCTCTCTATATATATATATGTATATATATATATATATATATATATATATATATATATATATATATATATATCCATATATGTATTGAAGAAAACAACAACGTACACAAAGACAGACAAGAAACACATATATCAGGAACAACGGCACAAAAACCGGAACAGATGCTTCAAGACGAAAATGGCCATATTGTATATTGTATCCCACCACTTACCGCCAATTTAAGATATTATAACACAAGTATGTTTGTAAAAAATATAAAGATATTAGAAATCAAGACAATCGAAAACAATAAAGCTGTGAAAAAGCAATATCAAGCTGAATAAGAATCTTTGAAGCGAAACGAATGCAGGCCTGAATGGAACCGTTTAACGAATTCAGGCCTTAAAGGAACCGTTTACCGAATTCAGGCCGTAATAGAACTGTTTAACGAATCCAAGCCTAAATGCAACCGTTTTAGCCGGTATAGACGATGCATCAGCTTGAAAATATCTACCAAAAATAGGTAATGATACTACTTTACCTGATTGTTTTTATGCAAGTTATTCCCACATGTAATCAAATTGTTTTTAAAGCATTGAATGAAAAAGTATTTCAACAAAACCTAATACTATACAGAGTAAAGTTTTTTTTTCTGAAGAAGTATTGATGGATTTTCTTAAAAGCATACAATATTATGGTATTAAAGACAACGTTTAGTACGAAAATAACATCTTTACGAAAGAAACGTTAAGTACGAAAATAACGTTTAGGACGAAAATAACGTTTAGTACAAAATGAATATTGCACTTAGCAGTATTTAGTTTTTTTCTAAACATTTATTTTTCAGACCAAAAAAATCCAGACTTTTGACTAAAAGCAGGTTTGTGAAGAATATTCGATTATATAAATTTTAGACATGTCTCGGAAACGATTGAAAAATGCCAATTTTTAGAATCAAATGATAGCAGGAAGATGTTATTCATGACTAGATAAACGGTTAATAAAGAGACTGACCAACTTTCACATAGCTTATGTAATCTATATTTGTCTGAGTATATCCTTTTATATGTATTTTCGTAAATGAAGATACGTAATAAATGTGATATGATCAAGATAAAATCCTCAGGTCAAAAACCATTTTTGCTAATCAAATTTACCTTATAAATCAACCTACAATCACTATGATTTTAAAATCAATCAAGAGTTCGAGAAGAATCTATCTATCTATCTATCTATCTATCTATCTATCTATCTATCTATCTATCTATCTATCTATCTATATATATATATATATATATATATATATATATATATATATATATATATATATATATATATATATATATTTAGTCATGCGTTGAAAGCTTACCTCCTGTTCCAAATTTTGCGATTTCATACCCTCAACTCTACCATATTTTGAATTGTGCACGACGTAGATGTCAGCGTTTGGATCTATCGCATAATTTCTTTTCAAGTTTAAGTTTAGAGATTGTGATCCGAGACTGAATGTAAAGGTCAGCGTATCAGAGAGATCAAGGTCACTGATTATCCGTTTGTCTGTGTGAAATTTATTCGTCACATCTTACAGCCAAACAGTTTCCGAGCTGAGAGATGCTGGCAAAACAAAGATAACATAAGGTTTTTAAATACAAAGGGAACAAGAGATCGGACCAGTTAATTAGAGTGCGCGGCTGTTAGTATTTTCTCGTATACAAAATAAAGCAATTACTGTTAACAACTCACGTATTTCGGACAGTCGAGAACATGCTTAATATCGTATTATAATTTCAGATATTATTTATTCGATATTATACTACTACTACTACTACTACTACTAATACTACTACTACTAATAATAATAATAATAATAATAATATTGTTTTCCTTGTCAGGACTACAATTATGTCTTGGATAATCATTTGGTTTATGATATAAATGAGGTCTTACAACCACGTTGGCTAAATGAATACATTATTGTTACTGTAAACAAATATACATGTAACACATGTCCGATTGAAATATAACACTAAATAGAACACGATAGCAGGTATAGCAGGTCTAGAATATGTTCGATAGAAGGACTATCCATACTGGGGAAAGTTGCATTTGGTATATAGTAAGTGTCACCAATGGAATCATTAGTGTGTCCCTGAGCTGCCTTTGACAATAATGGTATTTTTCAACCTAGGTAGATAGAATCGGGCTCTTTGAGTTCAGAAAGAGTTACATCGCCTTGCGTCATAACATGTTGAATTTGGTTTGCAAATGTAATCTAAGGTCTTTGTATTAGGCAGTATTTATTTTCTGGGATTATATTATAAAATGATAACACTAAGCAATTCGCTTTTCTGTGAACTCTTTTCAATAGCTCAGCTTAAACAACAAAAACTGGAAGCTAAAATACCGATTTTATTAGATGGTGAATCCAGATTAATCATAGGCATGATGCCCTTGATGGGACACGGTTTCACAGATATAGCGTACAGTATTTATCCGATGGTAAATTCCTTTCTGATCATAAGCATTACTACATGTAAAGCTTACATTTTCCGAGATATCTTCTCATCATTCTGTGATTGCTTTCTTATAATTTTACAAACAGTCTGAATGCTTCTTAAACGTTGTCACTAATTGAGTTTGCAAGATTGTTTTCAAAGTCAGAACAATCGAGTCCGTTTTGGCGGAGAGGAAACAATATAGCAATATAGTCTAATGTAAATTATATATATATATATATATATATATATATATATATATATATATATATATATATATATATATGTCTGTTGTGTGCGTTTGTTTGTGTATGTGTTTAAATTGAACAGTCTTACCTGACTGAACATACACCATGAGACTGACGACACAATGAAGTACAACGTTTTTCATTTTCAACTCAACAATTATGTTTGCTTGGTATCGATTGGTAGATTGATAACTGACACTTTATAATGAAGGTTATATATAAGCTGCAACTTGCTAGACTCCATCTGTGTGGATTAGTTGTAACTGGTTCCTTTGTTATTGAGGTTTCTCTTACTCACAATGGTAATCAGTAATATCGTGCTATAACAATTGTGATGAAAAGTAATCTAGGCATATATATTACCAGGTGGTGCCTACTGGGGCAATGTGTTGCAGTATTGGACATCGAAATGTTTACATAAATGAAAACACTGCCGGAAAGGTAGAATAATATTTAACATTCCATAGGAGAATAAAGTATGCTAATGTACTACTTCAAATGTAGAGGCATATTTTGAATACCTAAATACAGAGGCGTGTAATTTGGAAAGAATACATTATCACTCTTACTGCGTTGATTTTCTCATTAATATTCTCAATTCTTAACCACCTCGAAAAGTATAGTATGCCTATGTTATATCTGTCAATAGCACGTTGTTTAACATGTCGAAGTGTAAGCTGTCTAAGCCCACTGTACAACATTCCAAACTGTACATTTTTAGTAGACATATGTAATATGCCAACTTTTACGCTGTCAATTGCTTGTCTTATAACATGAATATTAGTCTGTTGTGAATAACAATTATATATTATTATCATTAGGCCGTATTTTCAATCATTTTAAAAATAATTACTGCATGATTGAAATATTAAGTTTACATGAAGTACTAAAAGCACTTTTGTAATTGATCATCATGCAAACTGACAAACATACCATTTAAATCTACCCAGATATTCTAGTTGGACCTGTCCATATATTTGGGTAATTCCTATAGATGGCTTACGTTCGTTTGTTGCATACGTTGACTTTGTTCAGTGTACTTTGTAATGTTAGATTGTATCCAATACATTATGATGGAATATCAGAATTAGGTCTAGAACTATGTTTCGGATAGTGGCACTGCGAATGTGTGAGCACGTGCAAACCAGATCTTAGTGATATTGATCGTCAGAAAAAAAACCTTGACAAAATTCATTGATGGCATAACAGGATTATCGTCAGACAAGGCAGGTTGTGCATGGTTTTGTCTTATAAAATGAAGTCGGGAATAAAAGGAATTTTTGTAAAGTCACTTGAGTGTTAGGTGAGTTTCATCTTCACCATCAGGACGATTCGTTTTTTCCCAATTGCGAAAACCAAGACAATTTATTATACTGATAATTAAAATCGTTTCTGATAAAGATTGTATGGTTTTTCCAAAACGCATGAAAAGTACCAAATTAGTAATTATTTCCTAGAACAATCATTTCAAAAGATTCAGCATTAAAAACCACACAATGACGATTTAGTTTCAAACTCGCTACAATTGCAATTTCGAACATCACATGTAACTCGTAAACGTCTCAAGAAACACAAACGGAAATACACACAAATGTACGAAATTTTATGAGTTGCAAACCAAGGATACGAAAGCGCTTTGTGACATGGAGAAGGATTCATATTCACAAAACAAATAACCGAAAACTAATTCTATTCATTACGAATAGTACGTTGTGGGGTTATCTAATTAAATTAGACATGGTAGCGTGGCAACATATTTTGAAAATTAACAAGCATATATTTCATATGAAGCACTCGATTTAAATTACGTAGTATATGATTTGAACTGCTACAATTACTTTATAGTCGACACCTAAATACGTTTAATATTTCAGAGGCAGATCTGTATTCGTATGCAGGTATAATTAATAAATCTCTAAATATGTATAGTTATGCTTAAAACGTTTTAGGTCTCCCTTGCACTATCGAGTCTCAGTCAACAAGAAAGGAATATCATGCCAAAGCTGTAATAAATTCGTTTGCTAACAATCCAAATAGTAAGCTGTCAATTGGACGTATAAAAGGCCAAAGCGTATAACGTATCTGAAGATAGTATTCATTAACTTGAAAATAGACCGTACAAAGACTGACGGGACTGAAATTAGAAATCTGGACTAACTATTAACAGCGGTTTAAAACCGCTCCGGCGGCCTATTGGATAGAGCGTCCGCCGCGGAAGCGGGAGGTCGTGGGTTCGATCCCCGGCCGAGTCATACCAAAGACTTACAAAAATGGTACTAACAGCTGCCTCGCTTGACGTTCAGCATTAAAAGGTTAGTGTTAGGACTGGTCGGCCTGGTGTCAGGATAATGTGACTGGGTGGGACATCATTCTACATGTCTGCGGCATGATGCCCCAGTGGTAGATATCACTATAAACTGCCTCACTGCAGACATCGTAGCGAAATGACTGAACAATTGTTAAAGCTACGTTAAAAATCTTAATCAAACAAACAAACAAACAGTACTATAAAACTATAATTAAGAGCAATTGTTTTTACTGAAGGTATTATCCCTCACATTCGATGACGTGTGCATTTTTAGAATAAGTCTTACTGTCATTGTTGGAAACATTTACGTGGTGCAGAAGCAACACTGAAAAGTGCTTAGAACTAAATCATACTGACGGAAGGATTATAATTTATCCAGTCTTGGAAAATTGTGAAATCTTTGTCACTACAATATCCTGGTCCACACTCATATCTCAAAGTCGTTGTCAAATATTCCCTTTAAAATATTCTCTCTGATTATTAAATTTATACGCATTGATGATATGTATAAATTAATAGGTAGCATATATTGAATTGAATTATGTCATTTGAGTTATACGTGCTAATGTGTTACCGTTTAAACGCATACTTTTTGTTAAGCAAGTACATAAAAGATAAAGCAAACAATGCCACTGTCCCAGAATTAGAAAAAAAACCTTTTGTTTTGCCTGAGGAATATTTTGATTATTTGTGTTGTGCATACGTACAGCGCCGTCTGAGATGAACAGGTGTATTTTTCAGACTAGCGACGGAACCAACATATGTCTCTCCGCCGTAAACTACTTGCGGCTACGGACATCATTATTATAATATGCACGGGTATTTTACCCTGAATATTACTCACTGCCCTTTGAATTAAGAAAGATTAAGGTATAATGAATATATTAGTGTGTACTATTATTTGAAACTGAGGTTTCCTGAAGCTGTATATTAGAGAGATATATTACTGGTTTATTTGTAATGTGTGAATGTTAGTATAGAGTGAGGGGATCAATTGTATATTGAGAGCGTGTGAGAATCATTGTATTTTACATCATACATTTTGCTTTACTAATTAAGTTAATACATTTTTCATCTTTCACACATTGTGTTGAGTTATTCATTTAATCCAATACCCACTCGGTTACAATTCTGCGACAACTTCAAGTCAGTGTCTATAAATCGTTGTGTTTACTGAATGTTGTGTAATACAAGCATTTGTTAAGATTTGTAAAATGTGTTTTTCCACCTGAAGTGTCACTCTATTATGAACATAAAGTCGTTTACAATAGAAACAATTACACCAAACACAGACTATCGAATGAAATGTACAAGAACAGTCACAGTGAAATGTACTAAAGACTGTTATGTATAAAAAATCTAAAAGTAACACAGACCATAAATGCATGTCCACGTTTCTTAAAGCTTCCACATCCATACCCTGTTATATTCTAGTTTCCATTTTGTCACATTTAGCTCTCATATCATTAGCCTTCATGAATATTTTATTTGAAAAGAGAAAATAAGTCATGTGTTGTTCTCCTGCAGTAAACTATTATAAAGGAACATTAAATCTCTGTTCAAAGAGCTATCACTAACTCCTTCACGTTTAGTTAAATATTATCACCTAAGGTAGAGATACGTATATGGTACAACTTAGTATGTTTTTAAGTATATTTTAATTTAAAAACTGTTCTAAAAGACCGTCTCAATTCATTATTTAGCTCTCTAGTGTTTAATGTATTCACTAATATACCCTGCATTATTCTGTGTATGTTTCTTCCTCCTCCAATGGTTCAATATGCTTGTTAATTGCACATGATATTCAGCTGGTTAATAGCTGTTTAAAGATTTATTATACATATGACAAATATCAACATTGCCTGGTTTATTTGTTTATTCTTCTTTACATTTTTGTCGCTAATAACATGTTCTCTATATTCTCTATAGATTTGTGAATCTCGCTGACAGTGCAGAACATTTGAAACTTACTTGAAAACTTGATATTGTTTGAATTTCAATCCTATTCTATACGTGAAATTATGTGAATATTTTACAGTGCACACTATTATTTAAAACTGAGGTTTATTGAATCTGTATATCAGATAGATCTAATATTTTTTTTTTTTTAAACTGTTTCTACAGGATAATTTGATCAATCGTATGTTAGAGCGTGTGAGAATTATTATATTTATACTTCATATAGTTTCTTTGTTAATTAAGTTCATAAATTCCACACATTCTGCTTCAGTGATTCATTTAATCCAAAATCCTCTCGGTTTCTATTATGCGACAATGGTGTCAGAATTGAGAACTTTAGATTAAGTAAATCGTTATCATCTTGCTTGTGAAAGGCTACAAGTATTGTTTATATTTGGGTGTGAACCTCGTGACAAGATAATGTTTCAAGTATGTATTTATTTTAGTTAGTTTTGGTAGGTCTGTGGTTCCAGTAATAGCATAATCAAAGTATTTGTTTGGTTTTTTTCAGGAGTAAGATAAGGGTAGTCTGTTCGGTAAAATAATATTTGTTATATTACTATTAGTCAAGTCATTCCTTAAGGAATTTGTCACCTTAGATATAGAGCTTGGGTACGAGGGAGAAAGTTTAAGTTAATTTATTCAGGAAGATCAAGCTAGGAAAAGGGTCCAGAAGGAAAAAGAAAGGGAAGCTAAGAGGGAGTTGATGGAATTAGAAAATAGAATTGAAAGAGAAAAACTCGAGCTAGAAAGAGAGGCCAAAGAAATGAAAATGGCGGTTGAAAATGAAAGGATAGAATTAGAGAAGAGTAAGATAGAACTTGAGAAACAGGCCAGAAATAAAAAGATAGAACTAGAAAAACAGGCCGAAAAGGAAATTACAGAACTAGAAAAACAGGCCGAAAATGTAACACATTTAATTAGAAAATGATAAAATAAAATTACAAAAATGGCTGAAAGGAATAAGTTAGAATGGGAAAGAGAAGTAGAGAGGGAGAAGTTAGAACGGAAAAAAAGGCAAGGTTAAAGACTTTGGAGATAAAAGAAACGTTAAGGCAACGAGATGATGAACGTAAGGTAGAGTTAGCAACAGCTGAAGAAGAAGAACACGATTACGCCAATAGCAAATTAAAGGGTCCTAAAATACCCCCTTTGGACGATGAAAAATATAACATGGATAGTTATGTTCAACGGTTTGAGCGGTACGCCGAGAAGCAGAAGTGGAGCCGAAATGGTTGGGTACTGCATCTTAGTGCTTTATTAACAGGGAAAGCACTGGATGTGTGCTCAACAACTTCCTAAAGACGATGTGTGTAATTACGACGTCCTGAAGGAAGCACTTCTAACAAGGTACGAGATCACTGAACAGGGTTTCCTTAATACGTTCAGGAATTGCAAGCTCGAGAAGGGAGAAACCTTTGGTCAGTTCATCGTAAGAATAGCGAACTATTTTTAGCCCTGGATTGAATGCGACAAACCGGTGAAAACATTTGAAGGGTTGATTGATTTCTTACCAAAAGATCAATTGTTGAACACAGTTGGTCGGGAGCTAAGTCAGTTTCTGAAAGACAAAGTCTTCTCAAACGTACATGATATGGCTAAGCAGGCCGATTCCATTGCCTATGTTCATGGAGGAACCCAGAAAATGGATTCAAAAGATTTTAAGTCTTGAAACCAGTCTATGAGACCAATGCAGTGGGAGCTTGTGAAATCAGCAGAGGCAAATAGGTCAGTTAGGGATATAGGTCGTCCGGGTATACAATGTTATTTATGTTCAATCAAAATGTTTTCAAACAAAGGAACCCCTACATAAAGTAGCCGTGGCTATACAGAGTAAATGTATATATGATAATCTTATGCAGGTAGAACCAAGTATTCATTCACTTGGCACGTGTAGTTTCCCCTAAGCGCGAGTACCAAGCGCGAGAGGTTTCGTGAACGGTCAAGAAGTAGTAGCATTATGTGACACAGGTTTCACTGGTGTAGTGATCAAATGTAACCTCGTGCAAGATAGCCAAATGCTCGGGTGGGAGTCCTGATGTATGTTACTCAATCAGACGATCGGTCGCATTCCCGTGGCAAGGATCACGGTAGAAACACCTTTCCTAACAGGAACTGATAATGCCGTTTGTACGGAAAACCCTATTTACGATCTGACGATCGATAACGGTGAAGGTTCCTGCCTTCTAACCATGTCATATTTCAGGACACCTTTGGCACCGGCAGTCGTGACGCGAGCGCACCCCCGACGAAAGATAAACGCGTTTCACACATTAATTGTCCCTGAATCGATCTCCGGAATTACGTGCGACGAGTTCAAACGAGAGCAAGAACGTGGTGAATCTAACAAAACTATTATTGAGAAATTCACGTCCGGTGCAATTAAACACTGAAATGGTGAGGGCATTCAAATAATCGTTCGGAAGAACGAAATAGATCATAAGGAGTTTATCACAACGGAGGGTAAGAGGTATTGACATGTAGTCGTATCCCAGTGATACAGATTTCAAGTACTTAAGGTGGCACAGGAATCTAGCATGGCATGACACCTAGGTGAGCCGAAGACCACCAGCAGAGTAGTTGCTGCATTCTACAAGCATGGGGTTAATGGCTATGTCACACGGTTATATAGGTCTTTTGACGTATGTCAGAAAACCCTGTGTAAGGGAAGTATCACAAGGGTGCCCTTAGGACAGATGCCATTAATTTGTACATCGTTTGAACGAGTGGCGGTGAAGATTATAGGAACAATATACCAGTTACACTGGTCAACAGTGAAATCATTACTGACTTGAAAAGGCCCTATTCCGTAGTATTTTGGTGTGCCGAACACGAATGTAACCGTGAATTTTTTTTTATTGGCTCTCGTTTTGAAGATATTCATATACCTCATTTTATATGTTTCACTGTGTAAATTTCTCCAGTAGGACTGCAGCAACATCCGGAATAATGATGTAACATTGCATAATACCATCATGCTCACATCATCCACAGTTGATTGCATCATTTTCTGATGCAATGCAATACTAATGCCATGCGGCTGCTGAAGTAAGTTGACGTCAGCTGTGTACTATACATGTGTTGGCCTATTATACTAATGCCAGGCGGCTGCTGAAGCTGACGTAAGCAGTGTACTATATAAAGCCCAATCAGATAGGTTCAGCATTTAAAATATTTTAGACGTTGTGCGAGACAGTTCAAGCTACTGTTACATAAAACTTATTATTTTATCCATTTACGTACAATAAAGAACAGTAATGCCTCGAAAGTGTTTTAATACCGCGGACAATTTTTGCTATATTTGTGGGGAAGTGACATTTGCCAACCAGAAGAAAAGTATCAATTCTCAAGTGAAGAAGGCATATCATCTTTACTTCGGATGCAAGGTTGGTGACCAAGACAAGCCTTGGGCTCCGCATATATGCTGTGCTACATGTACAACACAGCTTTCACAGTGGTTGAATTGCAAAAGGTCATCAATGCCGTTTGCAGTCCCAATGGTGTGGAGAGAGCCAAGCAACCACCTAAATGACTGTTACTTCTGCTTGGGTCCTCCTCTTTCCGGCGGAATAACGAAGCAAAAGAAGTCGAGAATAGTCTACCCAAACATTCCGTCTGCATTGAGACCAGTTCCACATGGTGAGGGACTTCCTATTCCAGAACCTCCAGCAGAATATTCTCTTGATTCATCTGACGAAGACAAAGGTGAGTCGACCTGTTCTTCTCCTGGTCCATCAGCATGCAGTGATCCAGATTTTCACTGTGGTGCATCATCAACCCCACACAGAATAACACAGGAAGAACTAAATGACCTGATTCATGATTTGGACTTATCAAAGAACAAGGCAGAATTGCTAGGATCAAGACTCCAACAATGGAATCTTCTAGAAGAAGATGTCACAATTACTGTATATCGAAAGCGCCACCAGCAATTGGAGCCTTTCTTCAGAAAGGAAAGTAATCTGATATTCTGTTCCGATATTGAGGGCCTCATGAATGCTTTAAAAATCACTCATGACCCACAAGAATGGAGATGATTTGTGGACTCTTCGAAACTGAGTCTCAAGGCTGTGCTTTTGCACAATGGAAACATTCTTCCATCTATTCCAGTAGCGTATGCTGTCCACATGAAAGAGACATACGATAACTTAAGGCAACTACTGAATTCCATTGAGTATAACAAGTACAGCTGGCACCTCTGTGGTGATTTGAAGGTACTTGCCCTTTTAATGGGACTGCAGCAAGGATATACAAAATACATGTGTTTCTTATGCGAGTGGGATAGCCGAGCAAGAAAATGCACTACATGAGGAAGGAATGGACTCACAGGCAGAATGTAGCCATTGGAGAGAAGAATATCCAACACCCAGCTCTGGTTGAGGCTCAGAAAATCTTGCTACCACCCCTTCACATCAAACTAGGTTTGATGAAGAACTTCGTGAAAGCCATTGACCGGACTTTGCCAGCATTCCGATACCTGCATGAAAAATTCCCTCGACTCAGCGAAGCAAAGATTAAAGAAGGAGTTTTTTTGGGTCCTCAGATTCGAGAGCTTTTTAAAGATGACCGGTTCAACAACTTGCTGGAAGGTGACGCGAAACAAGCATGGAATGCTTTTCGCCTAGTTTCTACAAACTTCCTCGGAAATGTTAGGGCAGAAAACTATAAGGAACTAGTAGAAGACATGTTGATGAAGTATAAGAAACTTGGCTGAAATATGTCTCTAAAGATTCACTTCCTTCATTCCCATTTGGATTTCTTTCCTAGCAACTGTGGTATTGTTAGTGATGAACACGGCAAACGTTTTCATCAAGATATCGCAACAATGGAACAAAGATACCAAGGAAAATGGTCCACTACAATGCTGGCTGACTACTGCTGGACACTCCTCAGAGATGCTCCCGAACAGCTGTACAAGAGACAGGCGAAGAAACCTAAGATGTAGTCAATGACTTGATTTTTTATAGGTAGGCTATTACAGTTGACCTTTTACTATTGGAATGCATTTCGTTATGTAAACATTAATTTTTTGCAGATTACAAAACAACTAGAGCCAATTTTGCAATTTGACTGTCATATTCGTGTTCATCACATACAAATTGATAAGAATTGACTAATTTTATTTCAGTAACATGACTTTTGTAAAAATTTGTTTTCCAGTGTTACCGAACGAAAGAATCGGTATATTCTTACTCTTATGGATTAGGCATCTAGATATCCCGAAGCCCTAACGTTACCAACTATTGAAACGCAACGGTTGGGTGAAGCATTGATTGATATCTTTAGTAGGGTCGGGGTGCCAGAAGAAAGCTAAATTCCCCTCTGACCTCATGAATACAATACGTAGGCTGTTGTCCATCAAACTGCTACCCCATTCCATCCGATGTGCAATGGACTGGTAGAGACGTTGAATGGTACCCTAAAACGCATGTTTTAAAAAATGTGTGAGGAAAGTTCGCAAGACTGAGACCGCTACTTGAATGCGGTTTTCTTCGCATAGGTTTTTCCCCCTTTAAATTGTTGTACGGAAGGACAGTTCAAAGCCCGATGCGGATACTATACGAACGATGGACAGGTGAAGTAGCGAATTTTGACTTATAAACACTACCTACCAGTACGTCTTAGATATGCGAAAGAAGCTAGAAACTACGTGCCAGATGGAACGTGATGAATTAATGAAATCGGAGTGCAGATATGCCAAGTATAAATAACCGTAATTCGCGAAATAGTACATTTCTTGTAGGACATCAAGTTATATTGCTACTTCCTACTAGTACAAATACGCTACTAGTGCAGTGGAAAGGTCCCTGAGAAGTTAAAGAGATCAAGGGTGACATGGACTATACAATTGACATAAAGGGTAATATAAAGACATTCCATGCTAACATGCTTAAGTTGTACATCAAGAGGCAGAGCAACAATGTAGAAAAAGGATCTAAAATATCGTGTGTACGGCTGGCTGTCATTGCAAACTTCCTATCTGATATGACAACGAACAAAGTAGAGTGGAGACTGCCACAAAATATAGCTCTTTGCGCACTAAAAGAGAAACTAATCATAGCTCCTATATGAAAATTGCCAGATGTTTTTAAACGCTTTATTTTAAAGACAGATGCCTTCGAAACTGGGTTAGGAGCTCTTTTACTACAAGAGGAAGATAAGAATAAGTTACCCGTAGCTTACTCAAGTAGGAAATTACTGCACAGGGAGACAAAGAGTGTTTGTGGAATTGTGAAGTATCATGTGTTCATTTTGGGGAGAGATTTTGTTCTCGAGTATTATCACCAACCCCTATGGTGTTTAAACAAGGCCAAGGTCACTAACGCTCAAGTGATGCGTTGGGCGCTGACAGTACAACCTTATATCTTTCGTGTAGAGGCAATAAGAGGAGTTGGAAATATTGGGGCAGACTACTTGAGTAGGGCATAATTGATAATTTGGATGTTTAATAAAAATTACCCAGTATAGAATATCCAGATTTTAGCATAAACAGTGTAAATATTATAACATATCATTAGTAGTTATTTTTCTTTTATTCGGTGAAAATTATTTAAAAAAAAGTACATAAATTGTTTTCTCTGAGGGGGGGGGGGAGGTATTGACACAGAATTAGGGATAAAAAAATAACCTGCTTATGCCTTAGAAATATTTGAGTATTTTTCGTTGTACATGTGTACAACATTATCTAGGGTGAACAAGTGTATATGCAGGTAAGTGACAGAACCAACATATATCTCGCCGTAAACTACTTGCTACGAGGGACATCATAATCATGATATGCATGGGTATTTTACCCTAAATATTACTTACTGACCTATGAATTTAATTAGGACCAATGTATAAGCAAGACACTGGTCGTTCTGGCTCTTGTCGAGGAGTGCACGTTCTCCATTGTATTATATAGCTATAGGGGTTAGTGTTAAATTAATATTTAATTTCTTATGAGAAGTTTATTGAGTTTATATTGTCATATCGTGTAATGATTTATTACAACGCACATTTGAAACGTTGTGAACTGTAAATTACAAATTGCTATTAAGAGTTTAATGTATTAGCATTTTCCAAAAATCATTATTATTACCAGTTTGGTTTTATTGTAACTAACGAGTGTGACGAGTCTGACGAGTTTAGATGAAGAATTCAGTTGACGCGTAGAGCGGTCTAGAACTGTGCATATGTATGTACGTATGTCTTTACATGTGTTGGAACCATGACTCTATATGTAGCTAATACAAGGGTGATGTATGCTGTCTGTACGTGTGTATACGTATGACTTACTGTACTTGTGGTGGAGCCATGAAGAGTTTGAGCAGCCGATACACGTGTGGGCCAAACCAAGCGACGTGGTAAAACAGTGCTGTTTATCAATGTATCAATCGTACGACTGTTCAAGGTTCAATAAATATATGCTTGATCCATTCGCTGTTTCAATTGGGTACATGTTTATTTACATGAAATTAT
This sequence comes from Unio delphinus, assembly GCA_029339505.1. Taxonomy (NCBI): domain Eukaryota; kingdom Metazoa; phylum Mollusca; class Bivalvia; order Unionida; family Unionidae; genus Unio; species Unio delphinus. The sequence goes on along the minus strand of JAQISU010000015.1, from coordinate 10,202,741 downwards.
TTTGAATCTTAGTTGTATTCCAGGAGATTTCTGAATCTCCCTTACAGCGCAGGACATTTGAATCGTATTTGAAAACTTGGAATGTTCGAATCTCAATCCAAGTCTATACGGGAAATTATGTGAATATCTTATATTGCATACTATTATTTAAAAAATGATGTTTGTTGAATTTGAATATCAGATACACATAATAGCTTTGGGTTGTTTTACGTTGTGTGAATGTTTGTATAGGGTGATTGGATCAATCGTATGTTGAGAGCGTCTGAGAATCATTGTATTTATGCTTCATATATATTTTTTTACTAATTAAGTTCATAAATTTCTATCTTTCACACATTGAGTATGAGTTATTCAGTTAATCCAAAATCTACTCGGTTTCTATTCTGCGACGGTAAGTTTACAACACCTTGGCCAAATTCGCTTTGCATGCTACAAATTCCTTGCAATAAGTTGTCACTAAACAAAAAATGAAAACAGCACTCTACTTAGGACTTTATCTTTGCCTCCATTGTTCATTTAGAAACACAATTGAAACACAATATATTTGTTAATATGATGGATTTTAGGTTGATATGTACCTAGGAATTGATAACTGGGTCATGTGAGTTGCTAGTATCACGCGCTAGACGTACATATGACCAAGACTTTAACATTAATGTTTATGCCAGCAGACAAGTCGTTGCACCTCAGGTGAAAAAATGATAGCTTTGTTTGTGGTTCCGTCGTAGAACTGCGAGAGAACTGCCAACGCAGTATTAGCTGACGGCATCCTTTGTTTCAGCTAAATAGTTTCATGTATTTTGTCTTCATACCACTTCTTAGTCAGTGCGGTATTGTTCACATTTAAATAGATTAAATCTGAATGTAAAACACGTCAGGTTTTATGGTATTTATGTAAAATGTAATATGAATACAATGACAGTAAATATAAGAATTGTTTAATTCATAATATATATATATATATATATATATATATATATATATATATATATATATATATATATATATATATATATATATATATATATATATATATATATATATTTCAAGTGAGACTGAAAATTGTAATGGCTCAATACAAAAGCAACCATTAACTTATTGTTTTCTTAATACATGCCCTTTTTTGAATTATTATCGTTCCTATTATGATTTCATCTTAAACAAATAAAAAAAATCATGTTTTGGGGCTTCTGTCCAGTTTAAGCTGGTGTTACTAGTGAATATATATATATATATATATATATATATATATATATATATATATATATATATATATATATATATATATATATATATATATATATTTCAAGTGTGACTGAAAATCATGATTGTTCAAGACAAAAGGAAACACTATCTGATTATTTTCGTAATTTCAGTGAACCCTAGGATGATAAGCACATGACAGACTAGCCATAGTTATATCCTCATTTGGCAAGAAACATGGCATGTTTATATAATTGGAACATCAAGTCAGTCAAGTACATCTACCATAATAATATCATATGAGCATTATCTTGATTTATCTGAACACCAACTCAACTCTTGCATATCAGGCTATGGGGTCTCGATGTCATCTAGAAAGGTTATTTTTTTATGCTGTTCGAACATTTGTCATAATGTTGCATTTAGGGCTATTATCTTAACTGAAGATGATAATCTCGCATGCACATTGTTGTACTAGATACCAGAATCAGGCACAATACATTACACGATAAGCAGCAGAGAGGGTGAACCCTACAACTTGCTGGGGCGTCGATTCGATGATATGAGGCTTCTACGAAATAGCAAAAAAAAATGACGTCTATTCGATAAAATAAGATTTCCTTACATACGCCAACATCGTTGTCACTCACCCTCTCTGCTGCTGAAACTTTCAGTTCTGGGTTAACAAAAATAATAAATGATTTTAACCGAATATTTGATCGAGTCCTTAGGATCTCACAAACAGACTAATCGCTAACACCTCATGCTGCAGATCAATCAAATTATTTGACTGGTCGGTGAGTCTAAAATTAATTCTCGTTAACGAATTATTATGGCATCGCATATAGACAGGATTAACTGGGTTTTCAATAATTAGGAATCCTGGAGGAGTTGTTGGTGCAAACGAATAAAGAATATATAACTGCTGACCTTGATTTAATTGCTCTAGATTAATTTGATAGCTTCCTTCAATTGCATCACATGTTAAATTGAGCGCAATCACCGTTGAAATATTCACATTATGCGGGGCAATATGCCTACCGCCGCCATCTGGGTCATTATTATGTTTGAGGATAATTGAATCTTGTACTTGTAGCGCCTTGATATCGGTTTTAACAATTCTTGCTAGTTCATCAGCGTTGTATTTGGGAAACTTGAAATTACGCAGATTGTCTTCTGTGATATTGTAATCGGTTAGGAATCGTTGTTTACTGTCGCTGTTGTCATTAATTATTGTTTGAATAATTAGTTCATAGATATATTCCATGTCAGATATAAGTTGATTTATTATTTCAACGTGTTTTTGCGTTTTTGTTTTCCGTAGTTGTTCTAGTTGAGTTTCATATAATTGTTTAATTTCATTAAAATAACCACGGATGTCAGTTAGCGTAAATGAAATAGTAACAGATGAGTCGGCTGTTCTTTTAATGATAAAATCCCATTGCAATGTGTCTTTGTTGGTAAATATAAATCTATCGGCGATTTTTCCTTTTCTTATATCAGATAAATTATCTCGATAACTGGGATTGATTTCATGATATGATTGTACGTCCGTGGTTAAGTCGGTGGCGGATTTTTCAGGTGGTTTTTCAGGCCATCCTAACACTGTTCTTAACGAGCTGTTATAGATATCTACAATGTATCTCTCTGTGCTTTTTTGATCGACGACGAGAGCGTCGGTTGATGAAAATTAATAGCTATGCTTGATTCTTTTCCAGTGATTGATTTTATTCTACGCTGAATTTCAGCATTGATTTGCTTAATTTGGTACGACCCAGTTGGTAACGAAACAGTTTCCCACTCTGGAGTATCATCGGGTTTATTCTTACACGAGAACACCAGTGCGTTATTGGGTTGCTGACCGCTAAATGCAACTCATCTGATATTAGGCCAATTATGATATACTCGTAATTTTGCCAGCGCGATCTCACGCACTGGAATCTGAGAAGGGAAGTTCACACTAAATTCAGGGTTTGTTGATGTTATTGATATCACGCTTGTTCGTATCGGAGTGGTATTCTCCGCGATTCGTTGAAGCAGTTGCAATTCGTTGAATTGCAGTGACATTATTGTTAACGCTGTCTTCAATTTCAAATTTCAACATCGCGCAGTTATACAACTAGGTCATCGTGGAAAATTCAACATCAGATATCACTGAATTATCTATCGACAGCGAGATCAACTCGGATAATTTTGAGTACGCGTCAAATACCACCCTGTATCGAGCTGTAGCGTCGCTGAGTTTTTTCTGTGAACACGATGATAACTTTTTAGTTATCGCGGTGGCGACTGCCGCAATTGTTGTTGCCGCGGAGATAGCAATTGGAACTGCAATCGGAGCCATCATGGTCACCGTCGACAAAATAACCCCGGCGCTTGCCATCGCACCGGACACCGAATACACGGTGATGTCGATGGCGGTAATTCTTTTGCGGTATCTTTTCATTTTTTCACGATAGCGCTCAGAAAGTGATTTCAAGTTCGCGGAAAATTCTTTCACGGTATCATATCGATATTGCGACGATGACAAAGTCATTGTTAATGACGAAGTCATCATTATTTTAAACCCGCTAGTGTTTTCAATTATTCATCATCGTCAGGGTCGTAGATCAGGGGGATGTCTACTTCACCTACGAGTTATAAACACCAGGCTATATGTTTTCTAATGGTGTTATCAACCGCGACAATCTCAAATTCTTCTTCTCCCCCCGCGATAATTACTCTCGCGGTGCCACCAAAGTAGGTTTTACCTTTCACGATGATATCAAATTGCTTGTTAGAGATTAACGTCATCCTGTAGATACCATGGGGCCACTTCACGTTAGTGACTTTCAATTTAGCATTAGAGTTTTTTACCCAATCAAAGGTCCCTTGATCAACCGTATACACGATATTTTTAACGCCTATGTTTGGATGCTGCATTTTTACCTTTTTCAAAATCTTCTCGTAGTTTAGCAATATCGTCGATGACGTCGAGATAGGTTTTTTTGATTTCGGTATCTTTCATTATCGTTCTATCGCATCTTTCGAAAAATAAAGTCAAAACGAGGTCAATTTTCAAATCTTTTTGGGTGGCATAATACCTGCTGAGTTGAGAATATGTCGTCGTGATATTATGGCTTTCAGAACCCTCAAAGAAATTTTTAACCATTTCGTTTGTGAGTTTTTGTTCGTCAAGCACGCGCTTAATTTCAGCGAGAGATATAACGGCGTCAAACGGGTCTCCAAAAAACTTACTAACGACGTCGTCGATAAATTTTTGTTCTTCAAGCGCGTACTTAATGTTATTGAGGTTTGGGGTTATCAACGTGTCGAGATTATTCGATCTGATAGGGCCAAAGAACATAACAACGGCATCATTGATTGGTTTTTGTATCAGATCGAATTTAAAGTCTACTTTATTAATATCGTTGATGACGTCGTGATAGGTTTTTACGATTTCGCTTTTTTTATTATTTTTTTATCACGGCCTATAAAAAATGAATTAACAAGGTCGTAAAATCCAGAATCTGTTTGGACGACATAATGCCCCACGCTACGACTATATGTCGTATCGACGCTGTTACTTTAAGAACCCTTAAAGAAATTTTTAACAAACTCGTTGGTGAGTTTTTGTTCGTCAATAGCGCTTTTAATTTCCGCGAGAGTCATACCTGCCAACGATGTGGCACGTGTTCTCCCCAAAAATTCATCCATGATGTATTAAGTGTTGTTTGTTTCAACATAAACCTAATAATATCGTTGAGAGTCATCGTAGATGTAGCCGGGACGCCGAAGAAATTATTAGCGACGTAGGCATTGTGAGTATGCCTGATAATAAACTCGCTAATTTCAGCGAGAGTCGAGTCTGCCACAAGTGGGGATCCAAAAAACTTACTAACGACGTCGTTGGTTGGTTTTTGTACCTTTTCAAGATTTTATGTTAGTTTAGAAATATCATTGTAAATATCGAGATAATTTGCCTTGATTTCTGAAGCAGTCATCATCCTTCCAGCTTCCTTGTTAGCGAAGAATGAATTCAACAAGTCTTTAATTTCAGCTAGAGTCATGCCGATCACAGGTGGGGCTCCAAAGAACTTACCAACGATATTTCTTCGAAAAGCATTATAACCCCGAAGATGATCATCTAGCTCACGGCCGTGAATGGCAATCGCGTCAGTGATCGTAGACACAAGTGCGCCTGGTTTAAGTCGTCCGTCTCTGGAATACAGCGCAATAGAGTTTCAGCGGCATCTCTCTGCCGTATCAAAATGTCACCCGCAGATATATTACTGCTTTTCAATTTACCTTGGCGATCTTGAAATACAACTATTTCGTTCGGGTAAACATCTATTAAATTTAACATTTCAGCGATTTCATCTTCAATTATTTTTTTTACATCCTCGATAGAACCCGCAGATGTTTCCTCGGTGGGTTCCGACATTGACAGAGATTGTCCCCAAATATTAATCATTATTATAAAGACTCTAGTATTTTCAATTTATTTATTCTCTAAAATTCCTTTGTAATTTCCCACTTGTGTATTTATTTACAACCATATGAGGTGGTTTCTGTGACGATAAAATCTCCGCGAGGACATTCAATACTTCACGGCCGCATATCGGTGGATCATTTAATTGTTGTGTTGGCAGCGTGGAATAAAAAATCGGAATTGATTGATTCTTTGAATTTATATACCGCATAAACTCGCTCGGTGGGGCTAGCCCATATGAATCGAAATAAACAATCCCACGCGGATCAATCGCGTATGCAACCCAGTGAGTTCCCGATCCACTGCTGTTATCAAGATTGATTATTCCGGTTTCAACGCGTGTAGGTTTTCGCGGTAATTGATCTCTCATAAAAACCCCTCTGAAGTTTTTTATCGCTAGTTTTTTAGCAGCATCAATTAAATCAAAATTGAACATGGGAACCATAGGTTCCTCAACAATTGGGTTTTCAACTAATAAACCGTTCCTGGTATTCTTAGACCCGATCCGTTCACGGATCTCCCGCTGTACCATGAATAAGGGGTTCCTGGTAGGTATAACCCTTTTCCCTTTTTTTATACCCGCTCCCAGGTGCCTTTTTCAACGCCATCCCTGCCGCGGTCCCAACGGCTCCCAACGCTGCCGCTTTCGCCACCGCTGGGGCAGCCGCTGCAATCAATGCTGGTATTGCGGCTAACAATGGAAATATACCGCCTGATTTTATCATGTTCGCGATTGCAGCTTTCGAAAAATCAATTTGAACCCCTCGCTGTTTCTTCAGCGCATCATTGAAATGTTTTATTTGACGATCCGTTAATGATATTTTATGTGTACCGCCGGACATCTGCGCTGGTTTTAACGTTATTGTGGTTCCACATTCTTTAGCGGATTTTGATCGCAATTTCTTGACCTGACCATTAGTCAGCTTGACACTAACAACACTATATGGCATTTTATTGTAAAACACATTTATGCTTTCAATTGATTTAATTGGGGAAATCCTATGGATTCACATTTACATATTTGAAATCATAGATTTTCCACTGGTGGATCGATAAGTCTCATTCGTCCGCCAACCCCTTCTAACAACATTGATTTGTCGCTGAGAATGACAGCAACCGCTCTATAATCAACACCAGCAGGAGCTATACGAGCTCTGAAGTGTATATCAACAACGGATTGCCTTGTTAAATCAAGATGTTCCAGCGAAAAGTAATAAATAGGATAGAGGCTTTTAAAATCAAGTTGAGATATTTGCAAACCAGTATCAACATTTTGATCACGACCCATATATGACAGCATCCGATGATACACACGTGCTATTTGGTTAGTGTCGTAATCAAGCTGAGTATCCTCAGATGGTTCTTGTTGTCCGTTTATTCTCAGTGAAACCTCACTTACCCCTAACCGATCAAATATCATATGACTGCGTTCTTGGGAACCTAATCGATTCCTATTCTGCAGCGCTATAAATATATGACGTGGAGCTGAAACGCCTTGTTTGGCTGCTAAGTGCCATGTAAATGTACCATTAACATTATCCTGTTTGGCATCAGTCGTTGTTGTTAGCCAACCTAGCAATGATTTGCCGCCCGTGTCCATAAATGAGAGTAGCCGCTCTTCTCTGGCAATTGATGGGGTCATTACTGGCATCCACAATACTAATTTAGTTATTTTAACTTTACCATCAACGGAACCAGTAAGCCAAATTTCATCGTTGTCATCACCCTTTCGCACTAACGCGATTGTGCGTTTGGCTCCATAGATGACTTTTCTGACATTTCTGAAGAATCCAAATATGTGATGGAGTGGAATCGCACATGAAAACTATCGTTGTTGTCCTTGTAACATCGCTACTCGTGTTGCAAACCCTAGATTGAAATTGCGATTAATGTCTACGACATCAAAGGTACCAGCCGGTCTAGTATATCCTGCTGGTGGTGTATCAACTGAGGTATCTCGTGCTGCTTTTACCCTAGTATGATTAATGTGATCAGCGTGATCATTAATATCCTTTGCAAACATCATAGATGGACCAGCCGACCTTGTATTATCATCGGAATATCTCGCTAACCCTATGATTGTTGTTGCAACATCAATTTCACGGTCTACTGATTCAATTTCCTTTCCATCAATGAGATATCTTGCACTTTCAAATAACGCCATTATTCCATTATTAACAAAACCAACTCGGATATTTGGGTCATCTGCATATGGTGGATCGTTATGAGCAGCATCATTTGTTACGAGTTTTCCCTCGATTTCAATAAATGCTTCACACAGCAAAAAGAATTCACTGGTATCTTGAACTTGAAGTTCAACTCGCGATCGTAGGTCGGGTTGTACTGCATGATAGGAATAGTATTGATAATCGAGGACGGAATCGTCTTTGCGCACTGGGGCATCGATATCGAACGCGGGATCAGCTGTTCGTTTAAACATTGTTATTATTATTTAGTGTTTTCAATTGTGAAACTCAAAGAGTTTAACGCTAGCGTTTTAACTCTTTATAATCATCGTCGTTGAAAATTCTTCGAATTTCTTTTTTGTTTCAAACCACTTCCTGCTATCGCGTTCATGATAGCACTATCTGTTAACGGTGAAGACGGAGTCACCGAAGCAGCCAACGACGCTAGTTTTTCTTCCACTGCGCTATTTATTGCTTTGCTGATTTTTGCAGGCATCACTGTAATTGATGGTAGCACCACCGACTTAGTCATTCCTGGTTTCTTTCGCACCATTGATGCTATTTTATCTTTCGCAGCAGAAAATGCCTTTCCAGCAAGATTTCCAACGAAATTGATTCCCTTATCACGGATAGCATCAATGGCTTTCATTGATAATTGTTTAGCTAACGGCGCCACCTTGGGAGCCATTCTTGTAAATAACCCCGCAATGGTATTGCCGAAACCATCTCCGTAATATGCTCTATAAACAGGCAATCGTGAGTTCACCACGTAGACGCTTACGGGTTTATCATGGTTGTAGTGTATAATCATCTTGTTATAAAACTAGTAATTTTTCAATTAGTGATCAATCGCTAGTGTCCATAGGATTTTCATCATCGTTGTGATTTTCAACTAATTCAGCAATGAATTCCCGATGTACATCAATGCCCATGATACCGCCGGCAAATAATAGTCTACAGATATCAGCTGCTTTATTAATTACTTCCGGTGAGTTGTTTCCGGCTCGTTTCCCTCCGATGAGAACCTCTAACCGTGATATATCACTGAGAATATTACCAGGACAACTACGTAACGTCAAGGCGTTTTGACCACTACCTGAAATTACTGGCAATATCTGAGATTTAGAAAATCCCTCCCCACTACTATAATCAGGTGTTCCCTCCAGTTTTTTTAAATCCGTACTTTGTAAATAACTAAGGGGATCATCATCATCTCGATCAGATGGTCCAAGCGGTAGTTGTTGTTGAGATTCTTCTTGTTTAGCAGGTGAAAAAGATATTTTTTTTGCAGTTTGTTGTCGCCGGCGCTGCAGTCTTTGTGGTTTTCTTTGTGATTTTTGTTTTTCATATTCATTATACATTGTACCCACCGCATTGAGATATTCAATATATGACGTATTCCTGTTGTCAATTGTACCCGTTTCAGTTTTAATTTTGTAAAATATATCAGCCCAATGTTGTATACCTCTTACATACTTGTACTGTTCTGGTTTTAACATTTTTTTTCTGTTTTCATACGTCGTAACAACAAGTGCAGGAAACTCTGTAGGGTCAGTCTGATCAATTGCTGCTAACCCTTCTTCGTTAAATCGCGCGCGTAATCTACTACTTTATCATTTTTCTTTTTCGGACCAGGTGTTTTTTTTGTAACAACGCTGATGTCTTTTCAGTTTCCGCTGCTATCTTTTCAAGCACACCAAGAACAAGCACTTCTCGTCGCTTGCCTTGCTCGGGAATATCTCCGTATATTGCTCGTTCAGTTGCTGGTCGCACTTATTATCGGGGCGAACAGTTGTTCACTTGTCACAGAAAAGTCAGTCTGCGCTTGTTGTCGTTGTTGAAGTTTCTCGCGAACTCTGTCTCAGTATAAACTTTTTAATTGCTGCTAGCCGCTCTCGGGCTAATCTAGTTGTAAGCGATTCACCTACCATATATTATTTGTGAGCTGAGTTTTTAAATGTCACAATTAAAAGCTTAGTTATTAAATAACTTAATTATTAAATAATGTACAATTAAGTTAACGTATCCATCTTCGACAGGGTTAAACTGTACGACGCTATCCGTGAGTGTTTCAGAAATAACATAGCTGGGGGTTTCAGAATTGTAATATCTGAGAACGGCGATGAACGGTTTTTGTTAACGACGCGGCAACAACAACAACTACGTGAAAATGGAGGCATCGCGGTGATTACTTGCTACCACTACCAGATCATCCAATACGCACATAGCTGCATGGGCAGGTCCAAATTGATGAGTATTCTCTCAGGAGAAAATCCGATGTAGTTACAAAAAACGCTAAAAAAAATTTATTAGAAATTTACTGAAAGCCTTTTTTTTTTTATAGTAACGCTCACGTGGTTAAGATACTGGTTTTTCCTCGTTTAACATTTTTCTAAGATCACGAACTTTAGAACTAATTTCAGCTCGTTTTTGATACTCTTGGCCGAGCTTTTGACGTATTGCTTCAACGGTGCTAAATAGCGTTATAAATACATCAATATCGTTACCGTACAAACAAGCATTGATGGATTTTTGAATTCCTTTCACGAGCCTGTACATCTTAGGGAAAACATAACGACCCTTACTAGACTGATACTCTATGTCTTCATATTCCTATGCAATCCTGTCGCAGTCGAGATCTTTAGATAATACTACCCCGTTATTTTTTAACTTTGAGATTTCGGCAATTATAGCATTTACATCTTTGATATCCATTATTTATATTTTTATATAAATATAGTATACTGTATCTCCAATTATTAAAAAAAATGCAAAATAAATGATATCAATTATGAGCGGTTAATTCATTCATGAGTCCCTTATTCAGGCCTTTGTGTCTTTGTTAGGGTCTTTTCTTTTTGCTCTCCATTCCAGATGCTCTTTTGTGACCCTTTTAGGGTCTTTTCTTTTGGCTATCCATTTGGATGCCCTTTGTGACCCTAACACCGTTTCTATTAGCCGGTAGCCCATTCTGTGCTACCCTGTGGGGTTCCTCATGTGAATGTAGAGCTTTTGCATAAATTTATACCATTTATTTTACATCGAATTACTTTGATAAACACATAATATCCGGCGAGGGGTCTAACTCAGCAAAGGCTGAATTAGATCTCTCAGAAGGTATATGTTTGTTGGATGTTATGTGGCGTGGGCGTGGTAAACCAAACCAACATGGCAAGCCATTAAATTAAATTCATGGTTGCATGAGTTGGAAAAAACACCAACCCACGCTACCGTGAATGCGATAGCATGAGTTACACAATGTTGGTTTGGCTAAGGGGGTCCGCCCCTGCTCCTCAATTAATAGAAAAAACATCTTCCGTTTCGCCATCAAATAATGTATCTGCTATGGGGACCGAACACGTAGTAGTTGATAGATCTATGTTTACAAGACAAACACGCTACCATTACACCATGGAGCAACATATAAAATAGAGATTGTTAATATATATCTGATTAAGAGATTTTTAAAATAGACAATTTTACTGTCGTATTTAAGAAAACGAATAATAATTTAACTGTTGTGACCATCCAGAAAACAGTGAAAACAGCATTAAATTACAACGTGTAAGGTGCTTCGAGAAAACATAAAATCGGAGCAGTTTAAAATATAATGTAACTATCAGTCACGCATGCCTGCGTCAGTGACTAGACAAAATACATTATCGATAAGATCACAAAGAGCTGTATACAGGATTTTTAACCACGCCCACCTACTTCAATGAATGGAAACCACTCGTACATATGGTTCTTGATATGAAAGGATGCACATTTGCTTTTATTTTCCGCGCGTGGTTTATCCTGCACTCAGTGTAGCCAAGTGACAATAAAACGTTTTAGAAATTGCTAAAAAATAAAATTCTACCGAAACTATGTACAGTCACGTGCGCGCCTAGTTAACAGACGACAAATTCTTTTGACGTCATAATACAAGGGAACTTAGTGAGTTGAGGCGGATTTGTCCATGGGGATTTATCTCCCTTGAATAGTTTTAGGTGTATACGAATTTTATTTTATGACTATTTTTTTTCGACAGAGCAGTTTTAATTATATTTTCTGCAACAAATCGTATTGAAGTCCCACAAATGTCAAAGTATCTACTGGCTTCATTTATCGACTGAAAGCTTCTCTCTTGATTATTTTCTAAATCAAACGATTTGATCCCCCTAGGGCGTTTTGCATGTTTGCCAGTTCCACCTAATTTTGCATTCCGACTTTGTGAGACGGCTTGAAGATTCACAAGACAATTATCAGTCTTTACGCCATTTATGTGATCAATCACAAAGCAATCTTCGATTAATCCGTAAAATGCTTCATAGATAGTTCTGTGACAGAGATACTTCTTCCTCCCAGCTGAAAACATCAAATACCCCATATTATTCAGATATCCAACCAGTTCTTTTAGTCTCCGGTGCCTGACAACACCATCGCGGGATGCTTCGTAATTAACAAGCACTGAATGAGGTCTGAAATCTTGGCTCATTTGTATAATAATACTACTTGTCTAATTTATTATTTGCTTTAATTATAAATCTATCAATGTAGTCTTGAGGGGTTTTGATGATTTTATCCTTGATTTTATCAAGGAGGACGGAGTCATTGTTGGGGTCAATGATTCGTTTGTCATAATAGCGTTTTAGTTCCCTTTATCGTTTACCGCCGCAACTGAGACACAACTGCGATTTTCCCTTTACCCCAATCCCACATTGGAGTCATGGGAGAGGACATTTTGAACCGTTTCTCACGCTTTGTAAATGATGTCCACAGAATTCGCTTCTGCATGATTTGTTACACGGGGTTGTTGATCCAATCATTAGCCACTTGCAGTGATTCCTTATACTATATTTTTCTATTTAAATACTTGTTTTAATTATAACATGGAGGAGTTCAAGAGATTCTCGAAAATCAAACCTTGGAGAAATACTAAATTCAATCTCGATAGAGTCTCTGATACACCAAAACGTCTAATCGGTGACAGAACTATACTAAGTAAAATCAAGGAGTGGTTTAATGAATTCTACCGAGACGGTGCAGCATACTGTTGGTCGACATTTAGAATTATACACGAGGATGTCAATGTACCTAACATCGATGCTACTATGAACGATGAACGATGAAAGAGCACCTGAGATAATTTCACATCTTGGTGTAGCATCCAAAGGGGAAATTCGAAGAATTTTATCATGGAAAATCAAGGATGGAAATTTAAAGGATTTCAAACAGAAGTATTTTTTCAGAATAAAATTCATTATCGAAGTCGAAGGCAAATGGATTATCAAGGATAAATTTGAACCAATCCTCAAGGATAAAAAAACTGTCGTTGTAAGTAGAGATTCCAAACCAGGAATTCTAACTGGAATTGACAAACCATACTACGAAAGATCTTATCCCGTAACAGCAATTGTTTATGGGTTATATCCGTTAAATGATAAACCCAATATCGCAAAACTAGCTCCTATGAAATATTCACCGTTGACTTCGTCAAGGCTCAATTGTGTAGCAACACGGGTAATGGAACACTTCACAAATGCATCCCGAGGAAATAAACTAACTGATCTGCGATGTAGGAAAATAACCGAATGGGAACTGACAGTGAAACAGCACGGTGCAAAGATTTCTGATATAGCTAAATTAGAAACATCATTAAGATTCCTAATATCAGTAATGACGATAACCGGAGAAGTTTTATACGAACCGAAATATAACAAAAATGGAGCGCCTATACAAATTATTGATCATAACGAGCACGCGTGGACACCTGCAGTAACAATATTTCCACGAGAGCGAATCGTGAGATATATCCCCGAAGAATTCTCGGGAGATGTTTTCTATGAAGAGAAATTATTTGATGCTATTCACGCGTTGTGTAAAGATGATCCTGTGTCAGTGTGGTTACTTAGTAGTGCTGGTTCCGAATTAGGATTTGATCAATTTGTAAGACCAAATGGTGAATTATATCGCGTTGAAGAGTTAGATACTAGAATGAGAAAAATCGCTAATGATTGTTCACCGGAGAGTTTCCATGAAAAACTACTCACAGATAGTTTTACTATTCCATCAGTGGTAGCTCACTTTGCAAGAGAAAAAAACTCATGGCGTCCAACACGAAGTGATTTTCTCGAAGATGTTAAATTGAGTTGAGTCGAATTTAGTCATGGAGGACTGTGGAATACGAAACAAGAACGTGATGGTATGATTTCAATTGATATATCCGCGTGTTATCCTGGAAGATTTCTCGGGTATGGGGAATGCTCTGAGTATTTTAAACGATTTGGACACCCCACGCATGAAATGACTCGTGTTGCGATTAATGGTCCATTGCCTGATTTTGATTTAACTGGATTCGCTCGTGTGATATCATTTGAACTCGCTACAGGGTTACATCCGTGTAGTTATGTTTGGCTTGGTAGACACCTATCTGAAAAGGCCTGGATGCCAATAGTGCTATTGAGATAAATGATCGATTGTGAGATGTTACAATCGTTGATTGTCGGTGAAGCTATTATATCCTATCGAGCTCAGAAAGAAGCTTGGCTACCACAACCCGATCTAGATAGAATAATTAGTGAACAGCCAAAACAATTTCCTGATGGAAAATCGAAGATTTTAAATGAAGAACAAATCATGAATTGGTCTAAACAGTTATTTGAAATTAAAAAAGAACAAGCAAAAGATTTTGGACGAAGAATAATCGGTAAGTTTACCCAGGGTGGAAGATACGACAATGCAAAATATTCTTCGCGGTTGATCATAGACGTCGCTGAATACGATTTTATTGTAACGGATTTAACGAAACAGGGAAAACTTGTATCTCGTAAAGATGCCTTTCAATCCAATGGTGAGAAATTGGGTACGGTTGTTATCTACTGTGATGGATGTAATTCCCAGTACACACATTTGAGAAGTTCTATGCTAGCCTATGCTTGTATTAATCTATTTTCGATGATAAATAGATTTCCTAATACCGCGGTTAGAGTAGCTACTGATTCGATGTATATACACAGTGAATAAAAATCAGCTGTAGCGGCATTCACAGATCCCGAGGAAGCGTGGGGACGTTGGCGATTTAAAAAGGAAAAACTACACGAATATTGTGAATCCGCAGACGTTGCCAACGACGATAAATATCTTTGTTGTAACCGTATTGAAATTCAATCAGAATTTGCTAATGCACCACCGGTATCTGATCCAATATGTAGATACAAGACAGTTTATTTAAACGGTTGTGGTGGGTCGGGAAAGACAACTCGTGCAATCGAATTATATCGTCGGTCAAACATGATTGTGTTAACACCGACTCACAGACTCGCCAGAGAGATGATACAGCGAGGGGTAAATGCCTGTACTTATCACAGTTTCTTTCGATGGAAAGGCGATGAATGGACCCCTGATCGAATGGGCGATAAATTCATTCCTGAAATCATAATCTGGGATGAAATATTCACGGTATCGTTGAGAGTATTACAAACATTTCTCGAGTGGTTGTTAAACAAAAACACAAAAGTCGTCATGTGCGGTGATCACGGCCAACCACCACCATTTGTCGGTGCATCTCCACATGAATGGCTAAAGGGTTTTGTAGACTACTATGAAGAAATTACTACTGATTATAGATCACTTGATGAACAATTACGCGAGTTCAAAGCAATGATTATATTACAGCCGGATAAAATCCAATGTGAAATAGCGCGTGAAATAATTTCAGAAACTCCCATTAATGTTTTTTGGGAAACGTGGAGACCAAATGATTTGATAGTAGCAAGTAGAAAAATAGTCAGAGACACACTTCAGATGAAGTTATTTGAATTGCATAAAGAAAAATTTGCAACACTTCCAGTACCGTTGTGTTATAGGCCTTCGGATACACGAAAGCAGAATATTGAAGTTGATATACCAGGGAAGAGTGAAAAGCAGATTCTCGTGTTAAATGATATTGTGCTGGTTGATATCAGCGTTGTTGAAGATGCATTGCGTGCTAATAAATCCCCGTGGACGCTAGGATACGCAGCGACGATACATTCTTCACAGGGATTGACTATATCAGATACAATTGTTTGGATGGTAGATAATCGCATCGAATGGTCGAATTTAGTCTATCTTGCAGTATCCAGATTGAGGAGATTAAATCAACTTCGAAGAATTGTCGTTCGCGAAGCCAGTGGCGATAATGAAATCATTGGTGACGATGATGACACTACAATGGATGATGCTAGCATCATTAATAAAAAACTCTCCGGTCATAAGCAACAGGATAAAAAAAAAATAGAGAATTTGATTTTGATGCTGAATTAATAATTACGCTGAAACAACAACAGAATAATCACTGCGCGAGTTGCAATTGTATAATGCGTTGGCAGTATTCGGATAAAGATCCTCGCCAATTTACCGTAGACAGAAAGAATAGCAGCATTGGTCATATAAGAGATAACGTTATGCCGACTTGTCTTGAGTGCAACAGACGAAGGGGTGCTAGTTAAGACCATGAGGTGGCAATTGAGTATCGTCAGGAATCACTTGTAATTGTTCGCGTGTAAAACCCCGCTGAGGGGCAGTTGAATCCAGTTTATAGATTGGAGGTCTACCAGTTGATCGGGTTATAGAAGACATCTTGTGTGCAGTAACACTCCAAATAGGATCAGTAGCCCTTTTTCTGCCACCTTCAAGCTCTCCTGGTTCGTATAAATACCTAACAGTGACATTACTACCAAGAATTGGTTCGGAAACGCTAGCGTTTCTAGAAACATCTTTTTGTGAAATTCCTTGGATTTCCATTTTTGGTATACACGCTTTCTTAATCGCGTTGATAGGTTTTATGTTAATTGTTCGAGTAATCTCGTTATTGAGCGCGGTAATCACAGCTGGTAATCTCTTAACCCATTCACGGGATCTTTTATCCTGAATAAACTCCTTCGCGTATTGATATCCAAATAACCGCTCAGCAAGAGTCCGATTAAATCGTTCAACGATTGCCTGATCGCGATGTAGTGCAGTATGCTCTCGTCTGATGGTGACATTGTGATGTTTCATCGCTGATAAAACAGCGCCTTGAAATTCCTTGCCAGGATCAACTTGTAACAGATTCGGCCAACGCAGAGGACCCTTTCGATAAATCTTTTCAAATGCAGAAGCTACTTCAGTAGCTGACTTTGTTTTTAGCGGTTCTGCTTGTTTGTATCGATTCGCAACGTCAACTACGGTTAGCGCGTATTTGTAACCGTTGTCATGTGGTAAAAACAATAAATCAGCTTGATGAACTTCATTAGGTCCGGTAACATCAAAATGCGAGAAATTGATTTGTTTTGGACGCGGTAGATAAATTTGCCATATAGCCTGTTTGGATAACCAGTTAGCCGCAGTGGTTTTTTTCAGTTTTGCAGCGCTAGCGAGTTTATTGATTGCAGCGTTACCCTTCCAGTATCCTTTTGGAGAATAATAAATAGATTCCATATTATTAATTACCAGCACCCATCATCAATTTGCCTTTCATAGCTGATTTTACCAACCACGAAGCCAATTTTTCTTTGAAAGATTTATCAGGAATAGCATTTAACGCATGAATTAATTTCACATCTGCGAGATGCCTGTGTTGCAGATTGCTGCTTTTATATGCAACATCATGTAGGTGACACGCCTTATCAATAGCGTTTATCGGATACACGCCGGATCTGGGTTGATTTTGATCATCAAGTCTGATATCTAATCGTGTTCCGGGGCCACAGTAGCTATATCCTGGAAGGTGCTTTTCTCTGGGGTACTTTGCCTATAGAGTTCCAGGGAGTTTTGCCAATTTGGCTGCAATATCACCTCCTCGTTTTTTTTAAATCCTTGATTTTTATCATCCTTGGTTTTACCAATGGAAATAAATCTAATTTTTTTTATACCACATGTTGAGCATGACACGCCTTATCAATAGCGTTTATCGGTTCTTCACCACGTTGAGGTTGATTTTGATCATCAAGTCTGATATCTAATCGTGTTCCGGGGCCACAATAGCTATATCCTGGAAGGTGTTTTTCTCCGGGGTACTTTTCCCATGGTGTTGCAGGGAGCTTTGCCAATTTGGCTGTGATATCACCTCCTCGTTTTTTTTTAAAACATCTCCGAATTGTAAAATCTTTTATTTTCTAGAAACAAATCTGAACTTTTTAATACCACATGTTGCACATCTACCAGTAAGTGCTGATATGTTATTTTTAGTTGTAATCGTCGCCACATCATTTGTGCCAGTACGCGTTTTACACTTCACACAATATAGATCCATAATTTATGTATAGAGATATGGATATAACTGATTTTTCAGCGACTAAAACAAGAGAACCAGTTAAGCATCACGCAGCGCTACCAAACTCTATCCGGATGATTATAATCGGGCCATCTGGATCCGGCAACACGCAATTGTTACTCAATTTAATAATGAGATGGATGAAGTGGGATAAATTGTATTTAATTGCCCCTTGCGTAGATGATCAACGATGTTATGAAGTGTTAAAGGATTTTAACGAGAATGCATCAGAAATTAAGGGTGACAACGCCATTGAATTTATAACTGATATTGACGAGGCACCATCCGTGGATGACCTTGATGGGAACATTAATAATTTAGTCGTATACGACGATGTGATGTTAGACAATCAAAAAAATCCTGCTAGGATCTTTTCCAGAGGCAGACATAAAAACACGGACGTGATATATGTCACTCAACGCTACACTCAGATTCCAAAAGTGATCAGAGACAACTGCAATATTCTTGCTGTATTCAACGGCGTTGATACACATACATGTCGAAATATTTGGCAGACATGGTGTTTCTATATGGACTTCAATCAATTCAAAAACTTCTTTAGCGTAGCTCAATCAAACCCGCATGGATTTGTAACAATAAATTTACATGAACCTGTAACACCATATCGTATCGGAATTGATCAAATATTTGGTTAACCCAGAACTGAAAGTTCCAGCAGCAGAGAGGGTGAGTGACAACGATGTTGGCGTATGTAAGGAAATCTTATTTTATCGAATAGACGTCATTTTTTTTGCTATTTGGTAGAAGCCTCAGATCATCGAATCGACGCCCCAGAAAGTTGTAGGGTATACCCTCTCTGCTGCTCAGTATATGAAATTTAGGTAATCCAACTGAATAGAAACAAAACATACATTTATATTAAAATGTCAGAAATTAAATAGTGACTTATTTTTACGTGCACATCATGAATACTAGTTTATAATCTGTTCTCGAAATTAGGCAATGGCATTTTAGGTCATACAATTACTTCACAATACAAATATTCCCGAATATCATACCAATCACATTGTGCGATTGAGTCTATTTTATAATGAGCGTAAAGAGAACTGATAAGAACTGTAACGCAATAAAAACAATACTATATGTATAAATCGTTGAAATTAATTGACTTTGCAAATTGTAATATAAGTACGTTTCGTAAGTTACATTTTGTTCTAGAAAGTTTACAATGCTTTTGTTGCTTCGAAAATGCATATGGTCTAACTCAAATATGTTGCTTCAGACATCACATCAATCTTTTGCATAACTGGTTGAGGAATGTTGTCATGCTGAAAATTAGCTTTAACAGACTATGAACTATGAACAGGCGAAATCGTTGGAACCAATCGGATTTTTTAAATTTATTGAAATGATGACGCTAATAACAGCTGTAATTTGTGTGTGTCAGTAGATATATTTTAACATTTATTTACTGTAGGAGGTTGAACGTAGATCCACAAACAGTTCAAATTTTCAACATGTTCTATAGCTCTTATAATCTCATTACCTCTTGTTTATTGGGAAAACATCTGTTTATTAGGTTTTATTATGTTTAACATGTGTACTCTCACAAAGATGATGAATAATCCTTGTGCCTTCCGGGTTGTAGTGGTCGTTGGTAACACTCGTCATTAGGGACTCAGAAGACATACCATGCATCAAATATTCAATGATATGTTTACATGAGTTCGGAACCACCTGCTTGAGTCTTACAAGTTCTTGTTTTGGGTTTAGCGCCATTTTCAGAACAACGCCATAACCTGTCCATGGCGGTGCATTATAATACAGAAAAATTACCTCAGTCAAACACAGGAAGACACTGACAGCTTGCTTGCATAGCCATATTAGTCAAGTCTGTAATAAAAACCCACACGTACCAGAGGCGTAGCTAGATGGGGTGGGGGCATAGGGGGCAGATGTCCCCGGGTGCCAGACTAGTGGGGACGCCAAAATGGGCTTTTAAATGGTGATGGTGATTTTATTGATGAAAATAATGGGTTTTAGAATTGAGGGAGGGAGAGGCGTAAAATTGAATATTGTCCCCAGGTTTCAAACATTATAGCTACGCCTCCTACACGTACTCAGGTCAGATGGTTCGATCTGTAAAGGCAAACCACATAAGCCATTAGAAAACTCCGCATTCAGCCTGACAAGGCTGCAGAGACGTTCCATTTTCAGACAGACGCAGATACATTACTTGTACCACAGTTTTATTTCCATAAGTGTGTTCAGATAACAAAAATCAAGCAATAGAACATATGACTTAGTATTTCAAGACAACTTAATATGATAAATGTTTGAATATACGTAAACAGACATGATCGCCAAATCGATTTTAATTCGATGGATCTGGCTATCGAATTGTTCACTATATGCACTGCGTTTCTATCGATACCCCCAGAGTGTGGCAAGTTCACAATAGTGTATCTACCTGTACCAAACACAATGCATGTATATAATTTATCTGTAAAAACTATTTTATGTTAGGTTATTGGAAGTAAACGTAGTGAAAATATTTATTTGATCATTATGGTCATTACGAAATTAAAACCTAAAATATCCGATGAAACCGTAAATGAAGTAAATATATTGTATGTGGATTTAAATTCAAATCCGCATTTTTATTTGTTAACTAAAATTTTGCGGTATGTTTCTTAGATAAAGTTGATATAAAGCCACCTCTTGAAACACATTGTCCGTCTATGCACCACTGCAAACAAATAAAAAAATAATGATTAATTAAAGTAACAAACGTGAAAATAAAGAAAGGAAACATTGTGGTTTTATATCCATAACCATCGGCTGATTGATATCGGTGATTAGTTACATTCTATGTATTAATTCCCAGCATACTCCATGATTTTACTATCCAATCCAATTGATTAAACTGCAGTGTGTATTATTGCACAGGATACTTAAACTATTTCTTATGAAACCAATCTGATTACATTGCAGCACGTATAGGTGCAAAACTAACTAAATTATTTTCATGGCAAGTCATACTAATGACATTGCATCAGTTGCAACACATGCTGAACTCTTTCCATATAAAACCTTGTTGATTACAATGCATATACAATAATACAAAACACAATGAACACGTTTCTTATAAAACCTATTTGATAATATTTTAGTATGCATATTAGTAAAACCTTTTGAACATTGTTTCTATCAAACATAACTGATTGCTTTGCAGGGTGTAATTTGAACAACATACTGAATTGGTTTCACAAATCTAATTCATTGCACGGCAGAACGTATATTGCGCAATAAACTGAAAGGTGTTCTATCAAACATAT
Source organism: Unio delphinus (assembly GCA_029339505.1). NCBI lineage: Eukaryota > Metazoa > Mollusca > Bivalvia > Unionida > Unionidae > Unio > Unio delphinus. The sequence goes on along the minus strand of JAQISU010000015.1, from coordinate 10,181,303 downwards.
TATATTACGTTGCGGTGCATATTTTTTTTACAACCTATTGACTTAATTAAATTCCAAAAACTAATTGCTGTATTGCAGTGCCTTCTTTGAACAAGAATTGTTTTCGTATCAACTATAATTTTAGCATTCCAGTGCACCTTAATGTTTTAATAAAACAACAAAACAAATTACATTACACTGCTGATTCTCGAACTCCATACTAAAAGTTGTATTAATCAAAATAATTTAATTACATTTTAGAGTGCATTATTTCACAACATACGGAATCGCTTGCTATCAAGCGTAATTGACTACAATGAGATTTGTATTATAGTACAACAAAATTATTTATTTTGCAGTTAACTTACTTAATGGTGTTCTTAAACCAATAATAAATCATTATTAAAATCATTAACAAACTATGCTGCTCATGGCATATTCACAATTTGGAAACTACAATCTGATTAATGAGATCATTACCACCTTAAAAGGCTGCGCGTATGCGAGCGTGCAAGCGAGAGAGAGAGAGAGAGAGAGTACCCTTTTACGACCACATTTGGTTCCTCTTGCCGCACTGAAAGATTCCTTGAAACATTGTCCCGTTTTGGGATTTTTACATTTCATGAAGAGACATATATCTGCTGACACAGCCTAACAAATGGAAAGACGCATGAATCTAAATTTATGATTATATGGCTTCATTGCAAAATTTACCACAGGTGTACCTTATCGGTTAGTAGACGACTGGTAATTAAATAGTCCTTACTTAATGTACTTAAGGTAAAGGTAATGAATATAACGAATAAGGTAAATATTCATATATTGCTTTGAATGCAAATTGTGCATCGCGCGCTAACAATCAATAATTTGTGTGAGTAATACAGTGTGTCAGGAAAGTAAACTTGAAGGTTAAAATTGAATCGACCTGTAACTAAATCGACTTGCACAATGCATGTTCGATAAACCAACTTAAGGATCATTTATAGCTGAAGTTAATTAGAATCGTTGTCATGATATACTCAATACCAGTTTAAATATAGCTTACGTACATCATATGATAATAAAGATATTTACTGGCATATATGAATACGTCAATTATGACTGCTTACGAATTAATGCGTATATTCTATAACCTTGGAATAAAACATACATCCCAATATCATCCAAATTGTATTTCGTTCGATTTGTAAGATTAGTCACTTATATTATATTTTATTTCAACGAAGATATATTATTGTTTTAAAAATATTTTCCATCTACACATTTTTTCTTTTAAATATAAGGTCAGTACGCATCTAAACACTTCATAATCTTGAATGAAATGAATCTAGTTTTGCACGTCTCGGTTACAAGCACTCTACAATGCAGAGCACAAAATGCTAATTTGTTCCGACAATAATTTGTTTGTACATCCTATAAATTTGAAAAGATCTTATGTCAAAATATGGTATTAGTTTTCTGGTATCTAGTACATATCTATTATAACCATTTACCATTAAAATGGCCGACATAGATTTTCCATCTACATTGTATCATTGGCGTGTTTTCACTGAATGATAAAGGATTATGAATCATATAGTTGTTTAGTTATCATCTAAACTAATAATTACTGTACACAGTTCACCAAAAATATATGTCGATCCACATAACATATTATAAATTGTTTTAAATGTCTCAAGTTTTGTTTCATCAGCCTAAACTTTGGAACATTTAATATTTAAACGTTTATAGATGGAGTAAAAATATGTAATAATAATATGCCACTAATACACTTAAAGGTTGTAATACACTAAGCGGTGACATATCTTTTCAGTGTGCATGATATTTTTCATACTGTGTATCATCTTTATAAGGTATTTGTTTCATGTTTCGCGGTATTGCTATTGAAGTATAACCTTTTTACTTATGATTACTAAGTTTACCTATGTACTAATATTCTATGATTATTAAGTTTACTTATATACTGATACTCACTGATTACTTAGTTTACTTATATGTTTAAGTATTGTGTCTGATAGTTCTCTTTGTGATATAATATAACCAATCTTAAGCTGACTCAAATAAATTGAAATACAGAATTTTATTTTGCTCTATTGCTATTCGTTGACTATTTTGCATATTATTGAAGTATAACCTTCCTACTTATGATTACTAAGCTTACTTAGTTACACAAATACTATATGATAACAAAGTTTACTATGTACACTAATACTCTATGATTACTAATTTTACTTATAGACACTAATGCTCTATGATTACTAATTTTACTCATATTCAATAATACTCTTTGATTACTAAGTTTACTTATACAAAGTAATACTCTATGATTACTAAGTTTATTTAATTACACTAATACTCTATGATTACTAAGTTTAATTATATACACTAATACTCAATGATTACATATTTACTAATACTCTATGGTTACTAAGTTCGTAATATACTAATACTCTATGATTACTAAGTTTACCTATAAGTTGACTAAGATTACTTATATACTTAAATAATGTGTCTGATAGTTAACCTTGTGATCTAATATAACCAATCCTAAACTGACTCAAATAAATTGAAATACATAATTTTATTACAAATTGTAGTAATTACTGTTCTTTAAAATTCAATTCAATGGTAACACTGTGTCAATATACGGTTTCCGTGATTAATGTGATAATGTTTACTACGCAGTAACGCACTTTGATATACATCTAAAGATTAAATAATAATAATAATAATAATAATAATAATAATAATAATAATAATAATAAGAATAAACTCATATTGAAGAAAATAGTAATAGAGAATATATCATATGAGGAATTTAAAATCCTCGATAATGAAATAAACAAATGTTGATGGTTATAAAACAGTATTCAAAGTGCATTTGGAAATAAGTGTATTCTAACAATGTAATAAAGGAATATTTATATGTTATTGAACGATTATTGCTTTATTTACCATACTAATGGCAAAATTGAAAAAACAAAGAATATAGCAAATATTATTGCATTTATGTATATAGCCTCCCAATTAGGTGGATACAATTTTAAGCGGTTTACAAAGATGTAATTACAATATCTACAAAATAGCAAAGTTAAAGGTACAAATGAAAGTTTAAAAAAGCTGCAAGAACGTTTGCAGAATATTGAGTGGATAAGAACACAATTAGTTGGTTATTTGACAGATATAGAAATGAAATTTCAAGTGTTGAATTTTAGAATGAAAGCAAATGTTGAATAAACGGTACTATTAAACATAAATTAAACTAGCTCTATTGAAAGTTGCAAACATTGATTATTTTTATAGCTATTATTATAATGGTAACATATCTTGGTCAACATTCAATACAGGCAGCGATACGTTTAACTGTAACAAGTGGCAACAGTGGTGTAGATAGTGGTTGTAGTAGTAATCATGAGTCTTTAGATTCTAAATTTAAAAGGGGTATTGCCAGCTACTTATTTCATTTAGGTAAAATCAATGAAGTAGATACACTGACTGGTATTATTGACAGACATGTACAGTACTTACTACATGTATTCTAATTACGTCATCATTACATATACTGATCCCATGATTGCATATCCTGTTATAGTAAGCGCAAGAAATTTACCATTTATATCTCTTTTTGCTATAGTTTGTATTAACATTATCGCGTCTTGTACAGTTTTCTTTCTTTTAATAGAATTATTGTAGACTGTTTATCAACAGCTGATATTTTATTGTTTTCCAGGTTTGAATGTGTATTAGTGTATATTCCTTTTAAATTCATCTTATTACTATTGAAAACAAAATCAGCTTACCTACACACATTTATCATGATGCGATGTAAGATAAATATATCGTTAAAACTGGTTATATAGCTGGTCCTTTTGCTGACCTAAAAGTTTCATTTGGATCACCTTTCGGTCGTGTCTGATACGCTAGAATCAAAGCAAAGCGTTTTTTCGTTTTGTAGGCATGTACAAATCACCTACGATCTAACACTATTATTTCGTATATATGTTATATCTGTTAGTAATATAATAGTCTGAGCGATGAACACACGCGTCTAATCTTTCATTACTTGATATTTGGTTAGGTTTCGGTTTTGTTCAGCCGATATTTTATAGGGCTGGGGCGTCCCAAAAAGAAGAACACTTATGATTGTAATGCACGTTAGCTGATACATGTTGTCCAGATCTTTGATATACATTTTGTTGCGTATATTTGATTTAAGTCATTTTGTTTTTGTTTTAACTGTTGGTCAGATTCGAATTTGATATTTTAAGTTTAAAAATTAATTCATTGGGAGATATTTGTTTCACAGTGGGATGACTTTTATTCTAAAGTAAACACCAGATTTTGACCTCATTTCTGACCTTGTTTCAGAGTTTGTAAACAAGCTTTTACAATGATTGCCTGATTCCAATGACATTAGGGAGCTTTGTTGTAAACATCGTTTTATTTTTAGTTCTTGAGAATAAACATAACTGATTCTCATGTGGTGTGTACGTGACTTTGTGAACGTAGTTTCGTTCTAAAGATTCAAGAAGGTCATGTGACCCCTTCCCTGTTTACGTAAAAACAAGTATATAAATTATTGTTTTGGGAGAGAACTGTTCAGTAGAGTCTGGGCTGTAACAATATTAAGTTGCATTCTTTTAGTTATTTTAAATTACCTTGTACTGAAATTATTTCAATTCGTTTGGAGCAAGAGGATTTATTGTGTCATTTATCTGGAAAACATTTGTGCTCATTGAATTAATAAGACCAGAACTAACATTATCACGTGACATCGTCTCCCATCTTGGATACTTCACAAAGATTCTAACTGGGAATTATTAAGGACATTTTATTACCAGGACTTTTGCAATTTCACTAGTGGATTATACTTTGAAATCTTTTTGGATCAATTTTGGAATTGATTCTTTAAACCTTAAGTTTATTTTTTTTCTGGAAAATATTTGTACTCAATAAATTGTTTATTAAGTTTTTACAAGCTTGTTATTTTGACTCTTTCTATGTTACTGTTTATTCGAACCTAAGCACGTAACAATTTGCGCATTCATAAGAATCATTTCCAAAAAGATATACCTTATGTTTCAATTAATATATGTATATCTATGATCGTAAGGAATATTAAATATTATCATAAATTTTGCAACTTGTTTCAAATGTAAACTTAGTTTAGATGCAAATAAGGACTAATCACCAGATCTTGGCAAGAAAAAGTCGGAACTTGGACGCTTTTCAATTAATGTCCATTTTGTATTATCTGGAGCACTTCATTCGCGTTGGAGGACAATACTAATGTAGAACTTTTATTTTGTTTGGAATTGTACAATTTCAATGTAAAGTATATTGTTGAAATATACAAACCCTACAATAATGTCGTTTAGCACACCATGGTTATGGCTTATTAACATGTGATTGTTTTAAATTACTGACATTAACTGATCTAAAAATATCTGTTTGATACAATTACATGACTAGTTACCCAGCTGAATGATTTACAGAAGTTCTGTTTACTGAGTAATTATCAAATAGTAATTATTTATATCTGAGTGGTGTGTGTCCGTGCATGCATGTTGAATATATGCGCCGGAGTGTTGAATATTTGTATTTTAGTTTATATTGCTGGTTTGCATTGTTGATTATTTATATTACTGACTTTATTCGGATTGCATTGCTAAAAAACAAGGGTTTACAGTGCGAAAACAGCGGGAAATAGCCAAACTATTATCGCACCGTGATATATCAGAATTCCTATAAAACAAGCTATAAAATCCCGAATATCCGATTGTTGGGTATCTGAAGTATATTGTTTAATTATAAAATCCCTAAAATAATGTGTATAAGTACATCATAATGAACATATGATTATGGCGTATTAACATAGGATTGTTTTAAATTACTAACTTTAACTAATCTAAAAATAACTGTTTGATACAATTACATGACTGGTTACCCAGCTGCATGATTTACAGAAGTTCTGGTTTCTTAGTAATTATTAAAAGGTAATTATTTATATCTGATTGGCGTGAGTCCGTGCATGCATGTTGAAAATGTGCTCCGGGGTGTTGGATATTTGTACTTTGGTTTATATAGTTCTTTTGTATTTGAACGTGGATGACTGTGCGTAAAAATCAGGCAACAGCCAATCTGCTCTTGCGCTGTGATATCTCAAACTTCCTACAAAATAACCTTTACAATCCTGAATATGCGATTGTTTGATATCTGGGGTTAACTACCGAATATATGAGACAATTGTAAATATGTCAGATATATTTTTGAGTAGTTGAATATTGTTCTTTAATTTTTGATTATGACTTTTGGGGACATCTTTGAGTTGCCGTTTTGTGACATGGTCGCTTTACTTTGTGATTACATAGGTTTAGCTGTAGATGATGCTCGATTAAAGCTAAAAAGTAGATAAGTAGCGCAACATCCGGATTCACGTGGACCAATACAGATTAAAGGTAATATCATTTGCTGTTTTTTTTTTACGAGATTATTTTGTCTTAATACTTCATTTTTGTTTTTTATTTATGGTTCTCTGAATGATTTTTTTTCAGCATGTTTGATTTTGATTTGCAGGAATATTTTGTTGACGTGAGGTAATATTCCAATAAGTACCATCATATTGACTCCTGACTACCTATCCACGTGGCTTCTTTATGTACTTAATGTGCCACGAGAGAACGTTTAAGACCATCATCGTATCCGTCTATTTTTGTTGTGCTTGCACAATAATACATCAATATGGACTCTAAATAGAACAATGGCTTTAAGGAAGTGCAATATTGGTATAATTAGATTTTTTGGTGGCATGTTCTACTGCTTAGCATTTCGTGAAACTAAATCCCAGCCCACAAACAGGTATTGTCACACACAATCTCACACAATATACCTACCCCACAGAAATCAGAATTAGGTCCCTTAATGTGCTGACACTGTTGCCTGTGGGTATATGCCCGTCCGGGAGGTCTACCCACATTCTGTACCCATTCCGCATCGTCATATATTGCACCAATATTGGTCACGCAGTCTCTGAACACCAAAAAGAAACTGTTTACGGCGATATGAAGATATCAAAATAACATAGCCATGCACATTGCAACCTAACTAAATTCATCTTTACCTCTCTTACTATCAACACATCAGCCAACCTATCTACATCCATTAATCCATCCATCCATCCAACCACCCATCCATTCATCCATGCAGGAACGCAAGCACATACATACGTACACTAACTCTCTCTCAAACACACACACAGACATACACACAAACATACATTCATACATGCATACATAAATTGCCCATCCTTGTTTATTATCAAGCTCCTCAGATACACATATGTTCCTCCAAAGTGAATAGTTGTTAATTTAATAATCTGTACCATGGCAAATCTGAACGAAATGCATTTCTTGTATGTCTCTATATTGTACATACTTGCGGCTTAGTGTACTCTTGAATAGGTCCACAGAGCAGTTAGAAAACAGCCAGGGGTTTCTGGAAAATGGCTTGGATTTTTCGAATACTGGCAACTGTTTAGACATAATATATAAATCCTCAGCAGGACAAGCAATGCATCGGTTTTCTCCGTCATGGTCTGCTCCAAGACTGGAATAGCAAGCAATGAGAATATATTCAGTGTATCTTTGATAATCAAACGTTATATTGGTATCTAGGTCTCTCATCATGTCACTTAGATAAAGAAACGGAACATAACGTTTTACATCCACGACGTGTCTGTTACAGAGGAGACTTTTCATTAAACTGTGCGAGGACAGAGATAGTCAATACCATACCAGGCCATTGATTCCAAGACATAAAAGTATACTACAATTTCCACATTTTAAGTCCAATGATACCTGTTTCAGTTTCTAAAAGTAGTTAAAGCATTTTCTGTGCAAGATTTATGCTAGAACTGAATTATTTCAAGAAGTATTATTATCACAACATCAAAGCTATAGGGTAAGTTTTCATAGCAACATCCTGTAGATCACAGTATTTGTAAGAAATGTAAATCTCTGCATTTCATTCATGAAGATAGTGATATTTTAAGAATACATTCGATTCTTTTCTTCAGCAGTGTTTAATGTATACAAACAATACGACTAATATATGTCACTAAAAGGTCTTTCAGAAAAGCAAACATTTAGAAACAATAAACAGCTGGGTAGTCCATTTAGTCTCGGAGTGGGAATATTCATTTAATAAAATTATCTTCCTACCTGAGTCTTGCCGAGATTGGCCTTCGTTCGACGTGTACGACATTCTTTCAAATTGCAATATTATTCAGCCAAGGTTGCATAATTTAATACTTCACAGAATCTATACTAAATTTCTGCTAATCGAATTTATCTTTATCAAGGGGATAATAACAAGTCACGAAAACAGCATTGATTAGAAATAAACTGATGGTTTTCCTCAAGTCCGAATGAACATTTACTTGAGTCGTTATCATAGGTAGATTATGTGGCAAGTAGTGTTCACGACCTTCAACAGGTGCTCGATACATAATAAATCGGGGAGTCACGAGTAATCAAGGATAATAGAGATGCAGTCACTAACAGTTGGACGTTTAGAAATCAGAAATGAAACATGGAGCAGAATTTATTAACAATTGAATTCCAAGGGTATAATTAGGACACCACGTGTGCACTTACTTGTGCCCAAGTTCGTGTGTTGCTGCGTGTACCGTCTGAAAATAATCCTGTACCTGAATGACCGATGTTCTGTCTCCAATGTCACACACAGCTCCTGTATAGGAAAGACCTACATAGAAAACGAAGAGGAAATATAGATCAACTAAAAACTTTATAATTGTTAACCCTGAAAACGTCCAAGTCCATATAAAGTGGATCGTAAATGTATACTGACTTAGAACAACACACCAATCCGTGCTTGACTAATATAAAACAAATATAAGAATAGACGAAAAAAACTAAAATATGAAAGCAACATTATGAAAATGGAAAATAAAAAAAGATAACATTGAACAATGGTACCATAGGGTAAAGATTTGTTTATGTAAACCGAATGTCCGCTAAATGTTTAAAATAGTTATCTGGAGTTATATGATCAACACATATTTAAATTCAGTTCATGAAACAAAATTCAACATATACACATTACCACTACCACTTAATTTCATTAAAAAGAAGAGGCCTAAATATTAAATGCATATAACGAAGTGTGAAGAGCTAGTATAAGTTGGTAACATAAAAAACGAAGTAAGACATAAGCCACTGACAGCGTGTTTATGGAGAAGGTTTCAGGGTCACATGCCCAGCCTGTCAGTATTAGTCTAGGAATATGTTAGTCTCTTCGAATTATAAATTTTCCAATGATGAAAATCCAGACAGCTTTTAAACATATATAGTAAATAAAGATATAAAACTATCACCAGTCACTATTTTCAAAATGCTAAGTAAATAATGATATAAAAGTAATACAGCAGTGTCAAAAGCATATAATAATCGGTCAAAAAAACGAAGATAATACAACATTTTTAAAAGTATATAATACATTCTGAATTGAAATTTTAATTAAAGTGATAAGAGTGCCATTATCTTAATCTGCCTCTCAGATTGGTACTTTCGACTCTGATACATTCAGATATGTACATTGTACTCCAATACCTTTCAGTTATGTACTTTGTACACCGATGCATGTCATATATGTACCTTGTACTACGATTAATGTCCGATATGTACCTTGTATCCTGATAAATTTCAGATATGTACATAGTACTCCGATTAATGTCAGATATGTTATTTCTACTCCGATATAAATTTCACTACGATAATGCTTTTGTACAGTCAATCCCACTTTAATATCGATATCAAATTTGTGTGGTCCACTTCGATATGGGTATCAAATCTGTGGTCAAGATAAAGCTTTTGTACAGTCAATCCCAGTATGTGGTCAACGTCGATATGGATTGCAGATTTGCGTGGTCCACTCCGATTAGGCCGTCATATTTTTAGTCTGCTCCGATACATATGTCAGATTTTGCGGTTTATCCAATTTGGATAAAACGTTTATACAGTTTACTTTGATTAGATCACATGTACGGACAATTACTACTTTTATAAGTAATGACAAACTGTTGTAGGGGCAGATCTTGTGCATCATAGAAATTTGACGCTTTTGGAAAAACAGGATAATCCATAGTAATTAGAGGTACAGTAAAGTTGTGTTGCATCAAATATATTTATACCACATGTGTCAATAACATGATTGGTTAGAAGTAAATTCAAACTACCCAAAAATATTTCTATGTTTAGACATATGCGAATATATTATTGCTATAAATTAAACAGAGGACTTATTTACTTTGAAGAAAAAATGTATACAAAGGATATATTACCAAGGTATGAAATGAAACATTCTGGCTTTTAATCAAGCACTCATCCCAGTTGTTATCCGAATCATGTTTCAAAAGTGAGAATGTACAACTACGTATATGTATATAAGAGGCATAAGCTCCTCATACTTGTCTTTGTATAATCCGACCATCTATGAATCCGACAATATATGAAAACGACAATCCATGAAAACCGGCGATATTTACTATACTAATAATATTTCTCGAGCATCTGCCATATTTCTGTTAAATTTCACAATGTGTGCTTAAAAATCTATTTTCATGCATACATACATACATACATATATACATACATACATACATACATACATACATACATACATACATACATACATACATACATACATACATACATACATACATACATGGTGGTCCAAGGTTGACATTGCCGGGGTGGGGGTGAGAGTGGGAGACAAGCTCCCCACTCCTCCAAAAATGATCGCCTCTGTCAACTAAAATCCAACTCCTATCCTTCGCGAGTGGCTTAGCTTCTAAGTCCGGCGGACCATGTTTTCACTGACAGGAGAAGGGGTGAAGGCGGCCACTGGCGCCTTAAAACCAGTCGCGTCGGGTAGATGGGGCTCGTAAACCTTGGATGGTAGCTCATCTAGGAGAAGGAAAACTCTGATCCCAAACCTCCGCTGCCTTGCGGCTATACCCACTCACGGGAAGGGTAAGGGAGTAAACCCAGACAGAAAATCCGGAGACGGAGTCCTTAAGGCGGTCTGACGTTGACTTCAACGTCATTCCGGCAACTCCTGCGACGTCGTTGGTGCCAAGCTGTAGCGACATTTGTCGTTCCCTTGGATGCACCAGCTGCGTGGAAAGGGGGAATCTGCTGCATGGGCAACAGCTGATTCTTCATTCTAGACTGCCCAGGCTTTGTAGCTCAACTGGAGAGGACATACCAGCGTCGTCTTAAGGCGTCGTCACAATGCGGAAAGCAGCAGTCTACCGGTTATAAGCCATAGCTCGATTGGCGTAGAAATTGGCGCCAGGGGCTGCTTTCGACGGTGGGAGAGATCGCCATGTCTCATTAGAAGCTACCGCCCCGCCTCAAAATGGGCAGCCCCCAGTCAATAAGGTGCTTCCCGCCATGGCCTGCCTGCTTCACTGGGTACGTGGAGCTTAGAGAACCATCTCGACAAGCAGGCCAAAAAACTCTGCACCAAGCAAAATACAAAGAGGAAACAAGAAGACTCCAGCTCTTCGTTTAGCAAGCTGGAACATCAGAACCTTTTGCCCTGGACTCACCACTGACCTGCAGAAGATCAACGACGCACGGAAGACTGCCGTCATTGACAGAGAACTGTCCCGACTGAATGTCGACATTGCCTGTCTTCAATAGACCCAACTGGCCGACAGCGGCATCATCATAGAAGCCAACTACACATTCCTCTGGCAAGGAAAACCATCAGACGGACCCAGGCAGCGTGGTGTCGGCTTCGCTGTAAAGAACACCCTCTTCGCCTTCATTGAGCCTCCATCATCAGGCACTGAGAGGATCATTGCCCTCCGGCTATCAACATCCTCAGGCCCAGCTAACATCTTCAGCGTGTATGCCCCAACCCTCTACTCAAACTCAGAAGAAAAAGACCAGTTCTACGAGGCTCTGGATCAAGCAATATCAAACATCCCAAGTACCGAGGGCCTCTACTTACTACCTTCAATGCGCGAGTGTGAGCTAACTACGAGGCATGTCCCACCTGTCTCGGCCCGCACGGAAGGGGCAAAATCAACGAGAATGGTCAGCGACTGCTGGAGATGTGCTGCACTCACAGCTTATGTGTGACCAACACCTTCTTCAAATGCAAGGAGATCCACCAGGTATCATGGAGACACCAACGTTCCCGCCATTGGCACCAGCTAGATCTAGTCATCACCAGGCGCGCGGAACTAGCCAGCGTCCTTCTCACCACAGTGCCGACTGCAACACGGACCACTACCTTGTGGCCAGCAAGGAGCGAATAATACCAAAGAAACTGCACCACGCCAAGAAGAATGGTCGCCCACGCATCAACACCTGCTGTGCAAGCAATCCAGAGACGATACAGCAGTTCATCTGCAAACTTCACGAGGCTCTCACCAAAGAGACACCTGATGACACCATCGACTCCAAGTGCTCCCACCTCCAAGACGCTGTGTACAACTCAGCCATTACTGCCTACGGGAAGAAAGAGCACAAAAACACAGACTGGTATGATGCCAGCTGGGAGGAGATGAACCCGTGACTGAGGCGAAGAGGAAAGCCCTCCTGGCTTACAAGGCTGCGCCTAGCCTTGGTACATTACAGGCTCTCAGGACTGCCAGGAAAAATGCCCAGCAGACCGCCCGTCACTGTGCTAACACCTACTGGTTGAACCTCTGCACCAGTATACAGATAGCTGCCGAAACCGGGGATGGAAGGGGCATGTACGAGGGTATCAAGAAGGCAACAGGCCCACCCACCTTCAAGATCGCTCCACTCAAGTCCAAAACTGGCGAAGTCATCAAAGACCAGGGCAAACAGCTGCAGCGCTGGGTTGAGCATTATCTTGAGCTGTATGCAACCAACAACGTCGTCACGGACACCGCCCTAGACGCCATCCGAGACCTGCCAGTCTTGGAGGAACTAGACACACCACCCACCCTGGAAGAGCATAGCAAAGCCATCGACTGCCTCGCTTGTGGGAAGGCCCCTGGGAGTGACGGCATTCCGCCTGAAGTTCTAAAGATAGGGAAACCAGCATTAATCCAGCCTCTGCACGAACTCCCCTGCCACTGCTGGAGACAAGAACACATCCACAAGGACATGCGAGATGCAAACATTGTCACTCTATACTAGAACAAAGGAGACCGCAGTGACTGCAACAACTACCGGTGCATCTCTCTTCTAGGTATTGTTGGAATGGCGTTCGCCCGTGTCGTCCTGGCGCGCTTGCAGACCCTTGCATCCCGAGTCTACCCCGAGTCCCAGTGTGGCTTTTGAGCAGGCAGGTCAACTGTAGACATGATCTTCTCACCACGACAGCTGCAGGAGAAGTGTCGTGAGCAGCAGATGCCCCTCTACATTGCCTTCATAGACCTGACCAAGGCATTTGACCTGGTCAGCCGGAGCGGACTCTTCAGGATCCTTAAAAAGATAGGCTGCCACGACTGCTCGCTATCATAACATCGTTCCACGAGATCATGCAAAGCACAGTGTGCGTCAACGGCGCAACATCAGAGGCCTTTCTAGTCAGCAGCTGAGTGAAGCAGGGCTGAGTCCTTGCGCCAACTCTCTTTGCCATCTTCTTTTCCATTCTCCTCCAGTACGCCTTCAAGGACTGCAGCGAGGGTGTGTATATACACACCAGGACTGACGGAAAGCTGTTTAACATCGCCCGTCTCCGTGCAAAGACTAAAGTTACAAAGGTTTTCATCCGTGAATTGCTCTTCGCCAACGATGCAGCCTTGACATCACACACGAAAGATGGACTGCAGTAGCTAGTATGCCGCCTCTCCCACGCCTGCAAGGAGTTCGGACTGACAATCAGTCTGAAGAAGACGAATGTAATGGTGCAGGACGCAGACTCCTCTCCAACCATCGCCATTGATGGGTACAACCTGGAAGTTGTTGAGGACTACACATACCTTGGGTCCACCATCTCCAACTCGCTCTACGTTGATACTGATGTAAATCGCCGGATTGCCAAGGCATCAGCAGTTATGGCGAGACTAAGCTAGAGGATCTGGGACAATCACAACCTCACCGAAAAGGCCAAACTGAGCGTCTACCAGGCATGCTTGCTCAGCACACTCCTTTACAGCAGTGAGACATGGACCACCTACGCGAGTCACGTGAGGAAACTCAACAGCTTCCGCCTGAGATGCTTGCAGCGTATTTTGCGTATCCAGTGGCAGGACAAAGTTCCCAACACAGAGGTTCTGAAATGCACAGGCATGAACAGCATGTTCTCCATTTTCAGCGAGAGGCGCCTTCGCTGGCTAAGCCATGTTAGGAGAATGGACCCAAGCCGCATACCCAAGGACCTGCTTTACGGCGAGCTAGTAGAAGGTGCACGAACGACTGAAAGGCCACGTCTGCGCTACAAAGATGTCTGCAAAAAGGACATGAAGACAGCCAACATCAACATAAACAATTGGAAGAGCTGTGCTGACGACCGCTCCGCGTGGCGTCTTGCTGTCAGACAGGGAACTTAGAAAGCTGAAGCAATGAGAAACACAAACCTCGTGGCAAAGAGAGCCAATAGGAAGGCGACCCAAAAACATCCTCAGCAAGCATCAGCATACACCTGCAACAAGTGCAACAAAGACTGTCACTTAAGGGTCGGACTCGTCAGCCACTCGCGAAGGTGCAGATAGGACAGCCAAATTGGAAGCTACACAATCGTCTTTCGAAGACGGTCGGATGCCGACGACATACATACATAAATACACACACACACACAAACACACCCACACACCCATCCATCCATCCATCCATCCATCCATACACACACACACACACACACACACAGACACATACATACATACATACATACATACATACATACATACATACATACATACATACATACATACATACATACAAATTTGAAATCTCGGCCCATAACAAATCTAGCTCATTACAGATTCGACCCATAGAAATACAATTGAGAAGTGTCCCTATAACAATACGCGGCTCATTACTGAGTTGGCAGAGACAAAATTTGTCATTACCTTGTTGATCTTGTATGACTCCATAACACTTCGTTATGTTGAACAATAAATAGCAAGCAACGTACTTTTCGAATTAAGTGTGCTACCGATTTTAAAGGATAAGGACACCATAAAAGATATATGTCTCTGGTATGCATTATACATGGCAAACATGTATACGGCTAATTGACAAAACACATTATTTGTTATGAGAGAGAGAGAGAGAGAGATAGAGAGAGAGAGAGAAGAGAGAGAGAGAGAGAGAGAGAGAGAGAGAGAGAGAGAGAGAGAGAGAGAGAGAGAGAGAGAGAGAGAGTACTTACCTACAACAATGTTATTGGAAAGCTGCTTCTCATACAAGTCGTGTCTAAAATGAAAACAATAGTCGTTCTGTGTACTTGTGTAAAATGCTTCGTTTCCAGACTGGCAAGAATGGGACATATGCATGGCCTAGTAGTCTTCGATATTCGCCTTTACAGCACTGAAATCTCAACAATGCGTGTGTTTGAGCCTCAGTCTTGGTTAATGTGGGTAAGTGAGAAAGCAATCAAGTAATTTCTCTTGGATCTCTCATACCACGTAACAACTGGTGAAACATGAAGTTAAAAACACAACCAAAACCCACTGCAGCGAAGAAAATGACTGAAAGTTTGCGGAAAGGATTGTGCATTATTGTCAACCGACTATAAGAAGCAAGTGGGAAATAACACAACATCCAACGCCATGGAGACTTTTAACACTACAGAACGCTATCGTCTAACCATATGAACAAGAAAAGATTAATTAGGACATTTTAAACAACGTTTTAGTCTTATCTTTACGATGTTTGCGGTGAGGCAGTTTATAGTGATGTCCAGCACTGATGCATCATACCGCAGACATGTAGCATGGTATCCCACCCAGTCACATTATCCTGACACAAGGCCGACCAGTACTAACACTAATCCATAATTCTGAACGCTAAGCGAGGCAGCTGTAAGTGCCATTTTTATAAGTCTTTGGTACGACTCGACCAGGGAATAAACCCACCACCTCCCGCTCGCGCGGCGGACGCTCTAGCCACTATTCCACCAAAGCGGTTTAACTAGAAAAGGTGATACACTTGTAAATCATTTGAAAACAATATTGTCAGCAAAAATGATAGTTGATATATAACATATCCACTGTATGGGTACGTTGTTAGAAAGCTCAAATATATATATATATATATATATATATATATATATATATATATATATATATATATACATATATACACTTTCAGTTTTATTAAAAACATATATATGTTTACTGTATTGGCATTATAATTTGTGCAATATCTTTATTCGTCCAAAAGGTGGTGACTGGAACTTGCATGATGCCATCCATAATCAATATGAAAATTCCAGACCGGAAATTGCCTGTCCTGTGTGTTAACCTCACTTTTCATTGCAATCATTGGAACCGCTTTACAAAAGACGAAGAAAGTTTATTATGACTTAGAAAATTTAATAGCATTTTCAACACAATTAATCCGTGCATTTGTGTTCTGACTATTCCTGTTGTAATTAATGGAAAGCATTTTCCAATCGTGTTTTGAGCCTTTTCCTGGTGTATTCAGTGGAAAGCATTTTCCAATCGAACTGCAACCGTATTCCGGGCATAACCAAATGTTACGTATTGCTCAGCCAAATTAAGATATATTGCTACAATTATGCTAGTAAAGAGTTACTTCAAAAAACCATAATACGTTTTGTAATTCTGTTAGACTTACGCTGCGTTGCAAAGGCTAGTTACTTAGATTGTTATAAGAAGTCGAGTATGGAGTCTGATAAGCTAATTCATGTTATAGGTCACTGAGTCTAAGCGTCCAAGTAATTGTAAACATCATCAATGCAATTATCATACATTAAATCAACTTTAAAACTGAACACGTATATGTTTGTGAAAATATGCAAAGTTTGTACGTGCTGCTAGCTCAATATCCTACTTGAAAATAATTATAGGGTAATTGTGGTCAATTCTGCGCGTATTGTTGCCACATAATATATGGCATACCAGGTAGAGATACACTTACCTTGTAAAAAGCATTGCATGATCGAATTCTACTAGCATATCTGAGAAGTCTATGTCCCATTTACGTATATCTTTTAGATAATCATCGACATCTATGTATGTTTCTCCCTCATCTCTCAACACCAGAGACTTATCGTGTGGAAAGATATCTTCCCGCTGTAAACAAATAGGAAACAAATGAAATACGTGGAAAGTAAGTTTTTTTCTAGAGGCGCAAATATAACAAATACATAAACGATCTTGTGATCTTTTAAAGCCAGATCTTTATTTGCGATTAAAACGGACTAAGGAATACAACACAGGCGAAATAAAAATGTTGCAAATATTCTCTACTGTGTTTCCGTGAACATTATTAGCTATACAATGATAGATTATGCCAGTTACATGATACAACATTGGTCATATACACATAAATAGATATGAGAAAGGTAGAAATACGAAGAACCGAGAGACATTGATTGATATGTTTATGATTCAATGGGTTTTATTTCTATATCAGACGGCAATAAGCTTCGATTCAATGATATGCATATGATTTTAACTATATCATACAGCAATTTATAAGTCATGATCAATATATGGTATATATATATAAATGTGTACCGTAATATTGCAAAGGCTTTTGTTCCCTGTTGCATACTTATTGCTATCCGAAATCTAAGCTTTACCATAAAAGGAAACTGTATTGTATCCGGTAGCATCATATATCTTCTGAATAAGGGAAAATGTTCACTTTATATGTGAGTCCATACGTCCATATCAAACACGTCCAATTTACCGATTCATGTGGATAATAAAGTTTAAGGTAAATCGTTACACTTTTACCACTCTAGTTTGACATTTAAAGATCAATATAATATTGATTTTTTTTTATAGGGAAATTCTGGTTTATTTTTGGACATTGTAGCAGAAATATGGTAATTATTCGATTCGTATACATTCATATTAAAACCGTACTTTACGGACCCTTTTTCTAGTTAAAGACGCCACAATCCTACTTAAGAGTTTAAATAGGATGTTAGAACTGATCTATTAATAATGTATCCACAAACAAAAGATATCTATGTCGCACGAACCCGAAGGCATACGTGAGTCCCATTTTCACACCCTATCGTAAGCAGACGAATACATCATGGAATTCAGATATCACTCTGTCACTCTATCACAAGAACCAAAATGTATAAATGATCTTCATTTTTCGCACGTTTCTAACGACCACAGACATACAGGTGTCCAGTTTTCACACTTATCGGATGCACTCAAAAATATACGCGGGAATCCTGTTTTCAAACCCTGTCTCGAGTACCTACAGGCATGCAAAAATGGCAATTTCGTGAACGTTCTTACCTTGAAAATGAAAAATTCACGAAGGGTGACAGTGATAGATATACTATCATCTTTGATACCTTTGTAGCGCAGGTTGACCTATGAAGAAATTCAGATACAATAATTGAAGTTTTTATCATGGTATGCATAAAGCGTTCTTTTAAAACTAGAAAAGATAATGAACGATACGTAATATTTGTTATCCAAAGGAGTATTAAACACAAATCATTATGACTTGGTCTTTAACCGGATACTTTTAAGATCATTATTGGTCAGTTTTATTGGTGGTCAGTTTATAAAGTAAAGATACTCTTAGAATTCTAACAATCTCTCTGAAATGTATATTTCCATGACTTATAGAGACATTTGTTTACAACTAATGCCAGATATAGTGGTTTACTGTTCTCCTAAGTAAGACTTTGCCTAAGAGGCCGAGTTAACGAGTTGACATTCTTACAGATGAAACCTGGTTACGAAGGGAGTATTTAGATAAATTCCGGCTTGCATAAGAGACTATTGTACGGAAGTACCAGTTGGTTACATGCGAGACAAGCTTACTGAGAGGTCATCCAATGTATAGTTATGGATTGAGTGAATTTTAATTCTTATTGTTTCTTCATGATTCAAGAACTGATTCGTAGTTTTTTTTCTTTTCTTACTAAGACTTTAATCAGGTGAGATGCATGCAAGTAACTCGATACTAGTCCTTAATTAGTTTGATATATCCTATTAGATCAAGTATTTATTTATTAGTATATTACCTGGTTAAAATGGCAGTATGTAATGTACAGGAATGGTAATGTGATAATTGTTACGTTTCATTACTTACACCGTTAATAATGTGCGAAAAATATTCTCTTATATTTCGTTGCACTTGAAGATCTTTTTCATCTTTATCCGATATTTGTATCATTGATGAATGCCTACAAGTAGAGATTAAATATATAGTTTTCTATATAGGCATGTGCATGAGTACGTGCCATATTATGTTTATGTGTGTGACTGCAAGAAAAGTAAAATGTCAATATATGAATTTGACACATTTTAACATTTTAGTAGTGAATTGTTTCTTCTTCTAATTTAGATGCACGTTGCCTGGCATTTGATTCTGAATGTCATGCAATTTGCCTCGTGAATTTAATTCGCTGAAATATTCGATTTTATTATCAACTGTGATTAAAATTTAATAATATATTCTGACTGCATTTCGAATTAGCAGCAAACGACAATTTACAGTTTCAAAGACCTGAACTGAGCAAAGCTTTAATACACTATAAATATCATCTCGCGCAGAATAACGTACTCGAACACATCACTCTCATAAATAATCGGAACTCATGTACTCTCAATAAAGACATTTAGGTCACTTGTTGCCAAATGTTATATCTAATCTCTCTCTCTCTCTCTCTCTCTCTCTCTCTCTCTCTCTCTCTCTCTCTCTATATATATATATATATATATATATATATATATATATATATATAGATATATATATATATATTTATGATATCAGAAAAAACTGGTACAAAGCAAAAAAAAATATGACTGGAGAACAGTGCACAGAAATAGAAGTCTTATAAAGATCGACAGCAAAAAGGAATTCGAAATTGTTAAAGACCACCAGAAAAAAACAACCAAGAGCCATTATCATTCAAAACAAAAATGGAAAATGCCTCAGAGAAGCAAGTGACATTGCAGAAAAGTGGACTGAGTATTGAAAAGAACTTTACAACCATCCCTCCACAGGAGACCGATAGGTGCTAGAAGTTCTAAACCCCACAAATGATTATGATTTCCCCATTCTCAAAGAGAAGATGGAGTCAGCAATATGAGAACTGAATAATTGGAGGCAGCTGGAGTAGACCACATCCCAGCTGAACTTCTCAAGAATGGTGGGGAATCAGTGATAGAGTTACAAACAAAAATCTGCAACAAGATCTGGCAGACAGGTGAATGGCCAACAAAGTGGATCCAGCCACTAATTATAACGCTCCTCAAACAAGGTATTCTCCAGCTGTGCTAAAGTTACAGAACTCTCAGTTTCATCAGCCATGCTCGTTAGGTGATGCTGAAGATCATATTGAACAGACTCAACCTACAAGCAGAACAGTAACAATTGCTAAAGAACAGGCAGGGTTCCGGAGTGGAAGAATCACAACATAACAAATATTCAATCTCAGTGTTGTGTGTGAAAAGTACTCACAACATCAACAAGACCACTATCATGTGTTCATATATTTGAAAATGGTTTTTGACAGAGTGTGGCATAAGGTATTGTTAGCCACAAGGTTGACGTACAACATGGGTCAAACGTTGACAAATACCATCAAGCAGCTGTACGCCAAGGCTATGAGTGCAGTTGTTGCTCAAGTTTAGGTAGTGGCCTGGTTCAAGACAACAGTGGAAGTACTGATATGCTTTCTCATGTCACAAACGCTTTTCAAGATCTACTTAGAGCGTATGAGTGATGCCCTGGAAAACCATTGTGGGACAGTCCGAATTGGAGGGCGTAACGTCATCTATATACGCGTTGCAGACGCCATTCATGGTCTGGCAGACAGTGAAGATGAATTCGTCACCTTAGTGAATAACGTGGATGACACATTTTCCAGATTTGACATGGAGCTGAGTGCCGAGTTGAAAAAGCTAACGACAAATAATGGCAAACAAATCTCAACCAATATTAAAGATAGAGGATAGGAACTGGAAACAGTGGACCAGTTTAAATATATTGGTTCTATAATCACGGAAGAGCGATCAAGTGCGATCAAGTGCAGAAATTTCGTAACGAGCAGCTTAAAACACGACAGCTATGTGAATGCTGAGACACATCTGGAGAGACATGAATATGTCTGCAAACTTGAGTCAGAATATTGAGAGCACTAGTCATTTCAGTCTTTCTGTATTCATATGAGACCTGGACCCTGACAGGAGAATTACAAAGAAGAATCCAGGCACTTGAAATGAAATGCTACAGAACCATCCATGGAATCTCTTACATGGACCACATCACAGATGTAGAAGTGCGCAACAACATCAAACACAAAGTAGGACATTATGAAGACCTCCTCACCGCTGTCAAAAAGAGAAAGCTGACATGATATTTCCATGTCACTAGAGCCTACAGTCTATCTACATCAGAACTGCAAGGCAGTGTCCAAGGTGGCTGAAGAAGAGGTAGACAGAGTAACACGTATATATATATATATATATATATATATATATATATATATATATATATATATATATATATATATATATATATATATATATGTGTGTGTGTGTGTGTGTGTGTGTGTGTGTGTGTGTGTGTGTGTGTGTGTGTGTGTGTATAGTGTGTGTGATTTTGTTTTCAATTAAAAAAATCATTCTAATCGCTATGATCAGTGTGGAAGTTTATTGTGACCGAAATCATTAGTGCTACATACCACAGATATGTAGAATGATGTCCCACCCACTAACATTATCCTGACACCAGATCGACCAGTCCATACACTAACCTCTTAATAGTTTACGCCTATCGATGCGTCTGTTTGTGCCATTTTTATGTCTTTGGTATGACACAACCGGGTATTGAACGCAGAAATAATATTTAATACATATAATACTATACTACAGACTAGATATTTCTAATTTGTTCTGTCGATGAACGGCGCCCATGGCCCATTTATCACACGACACCAAATATATATATATATATATATATATATATATATATATATATATATATATATATATATATATATATATATATATATTCGTGTGCATGACGAGGTTATAATTAATTCTCATCTGACTAAAGTCATTCCGGATTCCATGATAAATATTCCTTTATACCAGGACTTTAAAAATGGTGGTAGGGAATTCATTGATACCCAAATTCTCTTGATATATCAACATGTGATCAACATGTGGATCAATAATACTCAGAAAATAATCATCGTTTCAAGAGTAAGTTATCGAATATGTAGGAAGCCGTTTTCTAACTATAATCTGCACACGATTTCTCTCTCTCTCTCTCTCTCTCTCTCTCTCTCTCTCTCTCTCTATCTCTCTCTCTCTCTCTCCTCTCTCTCTCTCTCTCTCTCTCTCTCTCTCTCTCTCTCTTGGTTCGTTGGTATATGGTTATATCACTTTAACCACAGCATCTCTCTCTCTCCATCAATCGATCTTACCAACATTCGGGCGAAACTATATGCACAAAAATAACAATTTTTAATCGACAATGTTGATAGAGCTATAAATGGTGGTAACAATTACACTCAAACAGACAAGTCGATCGATCGATTGATCCAGAGAGAGAGAGAGAGAGAGAGAGAGAGAGAGAGAGAGAGAGAGAGAGAGAGAGAGATAGAGAGAGAGAGAGAGATTATATCAGTCTTGTTGGTGAATCTTTATTTTTTTTAAATTGATAACCATTCATTGGAATTTCAGTATATGGAACATTTATTTAAGAGACAATGCTTATGAAATAATCAAAAGACGTTGATAAATTAATAGTCTAGAAATTACCGGGAAGCATTCATGGATTTCTTTGTACTTACCTTATTTGATTCTCCTTGAAGTGAAGCAAGGACGTTTGGAATTTAAAACATATTTATTTCTGGAGTTAGCACATCAGTACCCAATGCTTTTCATTCTGAGTACTTTCAAATTGTGTTCGCGTTACTTTGAAACTGATTTAACATTTTTATAAATTTTAAGAATTACAAATAAACACGAGTGATACAACCCAAAGACAATGCTCAATTTTGTGGATCGAGATGAAAGCAAAGACAATACGTATTCAACACAAAGACATAAAGAACTAGAAACCAATTGTCATGTTCCACCAGTCCACGGTCCCATTACAAACTTCAGCCGGAATGCATAGTTTTTTTCTTTCAAACAGAAGAAAGTGACGCCTTACGACACATGCAGTATAAAGGTACATTAGCGTTCATGAACAATGAATTGTTGGGACCAATTTTGGTATGGTGGAGATTATGGAGATGATTTAGTGGGGTGAACAAGCAGTGGAGATATTTGGCATGTTAGCTAACAGTACATTCACCGCCTTCACAATCATTAGTTAGGGTAAAGGATTTTCAACACAGGCATACATACGACATTCTACATAAGTTGGAAGAAGCATGGCATTTATTTGTCATTAAACAGCAACTGCAGCAGAAGTAAAGAAGTACATGAGATAGATAGATAGATAGATAGATAGATAGATAGATAGATAGATAGATAGATAGATAGATAGGTAGGTAGGTAGGTAGGTAGGTAGGTAGGTAGGTAGGGTTTTACTTACAAGTCCCATATCCCCGAATCTACCAGTACGCCCATTTCCACATAGTAATTCGTCTTTAGATTGCGTACCTTTTCTGTGGATGGAATTGGAATAAGAAAACATTTTCAATTGCGTTGTATTAAACGTTAACGACATTAAATATTATAATACGTATCTTGCATGCATTTGCAATCTAAGACACATTGACTTGACTGTGTTTAAAACAGTGTCAGGGTAAAATGTTATAGTCTTCCATACTAAAGTTTATTGTTAATAGTCATGTGATAATCATCTACCAATAAAGGGATATAATATAACAGGACTGATCTTAGAAGAGACAGATTTATCATTCTTTTTTGGGGCTATATATGCATGCTATGATAATGTTACCATTCTCATATTTTCTTGTATTTGTTGTTGTTTTTGGAATATAACTTATCTCACCTTTTAGCCCTCTGTTATGTAAATCTGCTACATTACGGGATGACAACGTATCTTCTTGGCGAAAATAATTATTTAGTTTGTCTTTTCCACGTCTTAACAATCGGACATGTTCTAGAAATTTTTGTTCTACATTTACTAGGTTTCCGTTTCCTGAGTCTGCAAAACAAAATGTTGTTTATCACATAATATGATATACGGTAAGATGAGTTGGGTATTTCGGGATTGTGCTATATCTTCAAATAAAACACAAAGTCAGGATCTCAATTTATATGATGGTGTCGCGTGGGAAGACCAATTTCTTTAATCAACGTTTTCTTACTTTCTTTTAAAAATATTGCTCTTTACATAAGGAGAGAATATTGCGGTTAAAATTCGGTTGTTGCCACCAAGGCACCAACCTTTATAGAATTTGAGTTATTTCAGGTAAAAGATATCATACAATCTAGAGACATCTGCTGAGGTATTTTCTTCATGTAATTGTGGTCAGCAGGCTATTTTACAAAATACTTTTTACTCAGTTTATTTCTAAGATGCAAAATGCTATTTCAAACCTCCTTTCCATGCTACAGTTCTCATTTCCACTTGTTCCTGACCCTCAATAACATATTTTGTGCCACGGAGATTACTTTCGAGCAGGTTTCTTAATGTAATGCCAGTTTCCGCTGGACGTAGATCATAATTTCTGCCTTCTATTTGTATGTTTCCGTTCTAGGTGAAAGTATATATTATATAAATCAGAACGAAATTATCGTACATATGTATTCCTTTTAAAAAAAAATATTGGCATTTCAGCATCATAAGGGTCATCATGTATAGTGTGGGTCATTTTTGCTTAGTGATGTATCATTAACATTAGGCTTTTTTATCTTTGATTTGGTATTTGATGCCTCAGCGCTACTGATTCGTTCGTGGATCAACACTTGTTTACGGTCTAATATAATCTCATGAAAATTTATCGCAATCTTTACTATGAAATGTTTACGTTTTTTTATTTTCCCAATGTCGAGATTGCCAGTCGTCCGATCACACGCTTTAAAAACGAAGATGCTATTGACTGCTTTTACAGTCACTGTATAATCATCATAATATTGTGTTTTCCCTGCGCTATTAATATTTGTATTTAGTTTTCAATCGATTTTAAAATTTTATATCTAACAAGCATAGTTGAACCAGCCTGAGAAACATAATTACTTAATGCTTGTTTGCAGATTATATAATGTATTGTTGTTAATGTTGATGTTACTAGCGATAGCACTGCCCGAAAATGATAACATTTCCGTATTTGCTGTATTCCTCTGACTGGAGCATTGATTTGAATCAGCATGTTAATATTATGATTATTATCATATTACCCTGCATAAAGCTTGATGTGAATCAGCAGGTTAATATTATGATTATTATCATATTATCCTGCATAATAATACTTCCATTCATAAAATTTTCTGATTTCGTAACAAAGTATGAAAGTCATACACTCGAGCCAACAGAGCTGTTGTCATTAACATTATATTCATAATATAGCTAAAGAATAATATGGTGGAGTCTCCAAAAGAAGATTTGCTGAGCTTTATCGCTTATTGTTTGACATCAAATCGAAACCACGTCTTTCGATACAGCGTACTAAAACGATAGTCGAACGATAAAGAGTTATGCAAAATGGGGATGATGTTACCACATTATTTAAACAAGTTATGGAGGCAATTAAAGGTGAACATATATATATATATATATATATATATATATATATATATATATATATATATACACATATATACGAAAGCAATTCACACATATTGTTATGGGACAATCATAATAATAAGCAATTATATTAGATGGATCAATTAAAACATTTTGGAAATACCTTACGATAGCATGATATAGCTTTATCATTATTTAAGACAATATTGTTTGACTTGGAGGATGGAGAATTAAGTATTAGCATGATAAAAAAAACGATGATTATAGGTAGCAAATCCTGTCCAAACCGAAGAACATAACCAAACCATTTGCTATCAAAACCTATCAATCTATGTGCAAATGTGATTAACGTGGGACATATAGATACTAATGTTTCGTTTCCACAACATCCGTGGCTATAACATTACGCGGAGCTCAATACAAGGAAATAGAGTAGTTTTGTTACCTCTTAGGATAGCATTCATTAAATCCGACAAATTCTTAATTAAGATCAAGTTAAACAGTGGGTCAATAATTTGATTCATTTGAAAGTTTTCTTAGTCGCTACAGTCGTTTCCATAACTGAGTTAAATATATTGCACTATTTAATTGAATAGAAGAGTGGAGTGGAGTACAGAGTTGATACGTTATTACTTTATTTTCTCTGGTTATAAATATATTAGCATGCGTATAGCATGACACTGTTTATATATGTGCAATTGTGTTTTTTAACTGTTGCATTTGGACTTTTCATTTCTACATTGAATCGTGATCAACAACAATTTGACCTGCCGTTCCTCATTTAATCCATGTTTTTTCTAATGTAGTAATATTTTGTCACACCATGTCCAGACTCTTAATACTCGATGTGTTTCAAAAGTGCAAAGCTATCCAACCCTTTATTGCTGAAATTTAATTACAATGCTGCAGTAGTTTTCAAGGACGATTTTAGTTTAATAAGCTATTTAGTTCCTTATAAAAGAACTTGCTGCCGTGGTGTGCAAGGTTTAGTTACATTTGATGCGTTATTTATTTATACAGAAGACATTATTAAAATGAAACCCTTTCAGTATTTACTTTTAAATATTTCTTTTCTTTTCATTAAATTCATAATTTGTTTTAGGTAACATCTGGTGTTTTTAATATACGTAACATTACTACACCAAGTATTTTTCATGCGAAAACGCAATACAGTTATATAATGTTTTGATATATTTTTGGGATGTGTTTGTCGTATTGCATGTCCACAATGATTGTTCGCATTGTTTTCATCAACGTGCCCTAGCTAAACGTTTATAGATCAATAGTATTTCTTGCTTATTTATATTAGTGCACTGAGATTGCTCTCTTGAGCTGTTTCGATTCAAATATTGTTTCTTTCGTTCGAAAATCGTTTTGTTGTTTTCACAATTTATTAACATTAGTGGACAATACAAATGCTTTACTAGCGTATTAAATACATTATACTGCATGCTTTTTTTCAGGCGAGTCACGTGCTAATGAATAAAGGTGAACATTCATACTTAATAGTTAAGTAATTACTCCAGTTGGTAAATATATATTCCAATATTATTTCTCTAACAAATAAATACCAATTAATCTCTCATTAAAAATAGAGACAATTATATATAACGTTGAGCGCCAACCCAGTACCACGTTAGGTTCCTTATTGTTTGCTATACATTACTGAACTAAAGCCATCCAACGACTCGACTGGTTCTCCCGAAGAATGTGTCCATCGCAGTGATATAGATAATGGTATTCACGACCAATGAGACTGGATATCTGACAAGTCAATCACATAGATGAAAACAAAATAGCAAGACTTTTACTCACATTATGTCTGAAATGACTCACTGAAATTACATTAAAGATGTTAAAAATCACAAAACTAAATTGTCTGTCCATCTAAATTGTCTGTCCATCTAAAGTGTTGACGCTTTAACTGATGAAACATGTTTCATGATTGTTTCACAATCAATAGGAATGAATCATTGTCACATATATTTATAATCAAAATGAAGTTAATGTATAATTAAGTGTTATATTAACGCAAAGTTGAGATGGGAAGAAAAAAGACAGTTGTCGCATTATTCTTAGAAACGGACCACAGACCTGTTACCATGCTGTACACTTGTGATGAAATTTTACATCTATGACATCAGCAGCAAGTTTCCATATTTTCCCGACATTCTCAGCCCTTGAAAATGCACATGATCTTCAATGGAATAAGTGCGTGAAACTCCTTAATTTGTTTGTTCGCATTGGAATGGACATCAAAGATACAAAACTTCAACGTTTACACTTTTTACACTGTCCACGAGAGGAAGTAAATGACATTTTTGAAACCCTCCAAGAAAAAGATGTTCACCCAACCACGTAGAAAAGTTCAAATAGTTATATAGTTATCCCATCTAACACAACTTTATGATGTCCTGACTAGGAATTGACGGTTATGGTCCGGTATTGCTCACTTCATCAACATATTTCATGCTCGTAGAATATACTATGCTTGTTGACAAAATATAGTTCTCAAACATATTTCATTTCATTCATTTAGCGATGGTAGGTATTGTAAGCAAATAAATCAACCTATCAATAAGCAAACGCACCACTTAACCTTTAACAGGGTATGTGTGTGACAGATACGGGCACCATACTCCTCTCAATTGCGCAGATTTGTCAGATACACATGTGCCATTAAACTATCGTTCTGATCTAGCCTGACTCTGTGCGCAAGGGTTGGGGTCTTGGCGAATATTCGTCCGGAACTATACATGCGTTTGGAGCAAGCGTTATTACCATATGTTTCAAATGGTTCCAGAATAAATCAACGTCGTCAAAGACTAAGACTCTTAAAGACGAATCAAGTATCGTGTTGTTTTTCATGATAGCCATCAAGAAAACGGTTGAGTTCAGGGTCTCAATGTATCTTATCCAGACACGCTAATATCATTACAAAAGTATTTTACTCAAAAATTGACCAGTGCTAACAAAATTTTGAATCTTACACAAAAAATATATTTGCAAGTTAAGTTCGCCGTATTGTGCCGTCAATCGTCACTTCTATGCATGAAACATATTTCGTAATGACATTTTCAGCGGATATACCGACCTTGATGTCCCGAATTAGTGGTTTTATTCTGAGTTTATTTTCTTTAATTTAAAGCTCTGTCATAGATCTTAAATGATGTACAAATACAAGCTTAACTCCGCGACTGCTTATAGAGAACCTCGGTCTGTTGTAAAATAGTAATTAATTCTCAGCAACAGTTTGTTAAGGTATATACATTTCTGGATTATATGTTTGATCACCTGCCACGTCTGTCTACGAAAAATCATAGATTATTGTCGTTAATTTAGTTTTTAGCTCTATTACGACCTGTGGACATTTTATGGTGGTTTTCAATTTTCTTTACTTTATAGTGATGAATCTGTAAAGCTCAAATACTGCTTTATACCTATTCTTCTTAACTTTGAACACAACAAGTTCTTACAAAGCAGATGTAGTTCCAAACATAGGACACATGTTACAGTACAAGTAATAAAGACTGGTACATTCAGCCTGTAGTACCGAACATAGGTCACATGTTGAATACAAAAACACAATGGCTACCAATTTATATTTACAGGCTTTATGTAGCATTCTGAACGTTGTTCTTTACAAAATGAAATTCCGACAAAAATAGAGATAGAGAGTTGGCATGTTAGGATATGCGCAACTGCGTGTGCGTGTATTTGTTATTCTGTGACCAATCTGAGACCACACATTGCATATTCCAGGTTGTGAGGAAACTATTTAAAGGGCTTAGGCAGTGGCCATAACTTCTTTAAACAATCTAGTTCGAGAAAGTTTGCTATTCGGGGGAGACATTCTGATCATTCATTGCGGTTGTGCTGCATGACAATTTAAATTCTATACGTGTTAATATAGTACTATTTATTAATATACTTACGATTACTCGGGCACATTGTCCACTTGATCTTCTAACACATCTGACGGTCATGAATGCTCCATTATCCACATCTTGGTAGTAAGCCACATCCTATTCAAATTTAAACGCATATTCTTCATCTATCTATCTATATATCTATCTATCTATCTATCTATCTATCTATCTTTCTATCTCTCTCTCTCTCTCTCTATCTCTCTCTCTCTCTCTCTCTCTCTCTCTCTGTCTCTCTCTCTCTCTCTCTCTCTCTCTCTCTCTATATATATATATATATATATATATATAAGTTACGTTTGTATATATATATATATATATATATATATATATATATATATATATATATATATAAGTTACGTTTGTATATATATATATATGTATATATACAGGATTTGTGAAGATCTGGCACCATTTATTAGATCGATCAGAGGGTAGGTGTTGATGAAATAGGGTTTCGTAGACTAAACAGTTTCGGCTTTCTAAACCCCAGGAATATTATAAAGATACATGAAGTCAAGATTAGCAAAATATTAGTAAATAAGCTGCAGAGTCTGTACGATTGGTTACTAAATATTTTAAAACCAATGAGCATGAAATTTGTATTAATAAAAATAGGAAACAATCCGATGTTTATATTGTCTTCAAAAAAGTCAACAGTTTCAGTACCAATAAAGGTAATTTGTACAGATGTTTTGGATGACATGAAAGTGAAATCATAGCTATTTAGGCAGCTAGAACTTTGAAACAGAGAAGAATCTTGAAATGGCGGTTTCAAATATCAAACTATATAATGCCATGTTTTGGATACGGTTACGATTGACATACAATATTTATTAACTTTTACGTACGAAACTAAATATAAACATTCTTGGAATGAAGCAAGCTGGAAACCAAACAGATTTAAGGTAAGCAAACATGTATAACAGTTTAATGATTCATCTAGAATACCAGTTTTCAACGGTAAGTGTGAGAAGTCTACGTTCTGCTGGATGCAGTTCAATTTCAAACAACATTTGTGTGAAAAACAAAAGTTGTTTACTTCAGATTATGAATTAACTTAGGAACTAGGTCAGCTTTAGATACAAAGTTTGTATATTAGCTTTTATGAAAACTTGAACTTCATATCTGGAAAATGTCAAAGCCAATATATCAAATTACATTAAAATAGTATGTAATGGGATTAACAATTAAAAGAATAAAGCCATCGAATAAACAATTAAATTAAATCCAGTATAAGTATATATAAACTGATAGTATCCACCATATATGTCCATTTTTTTAAAATCTTTGATTATTCTTGGATTATTTGTTGATTTGCTTCTTAAAACCAATGTTATCACTTTTAGTCTTGGCAAATAAACTATTTGTTGCATTGAACATACTTTGTGGTCCTTACCTTTTCTTTTTACTATATAAAAAGACAAAACACGTAATACAATAATAAAAATGACAATTCATCTAAAGTATATCCGATGGATGAACTTGAGTGATGATATTGTATCTTAAAAATGTTTCCTTGAATGGAATTAATCAAAACGTGCCTGAAAGTAAAAAAGCTAAAAGAAACACAATGTTGTATTTAATACGTTTTGGTTTAGTGTTTTACGTATGTATTTTTTTGACACACAATGACGATAGTCTTATTATGATGCAGTGTCTTCGTAAGTATAGAAAAGTTCATTCATAGGAATATCGAAAGACCGTTGAAAATCTTCGAAATACGTTGGATAATGTAGGAACAAAAAAATCATTGAAAGTAGAATAATTCGATGAAGATAACTAAGGTCTCGATGTATATAACTCAATCCCAGAATAACCCTTAGTTAGTGCGTCTGCACTAACTTTTGCCCATAATAATAATTCAGTTCTTTGTATTGCGCCTAATCTCTAGACGCTATAAGCGCTTGACATTATACAACACCTATAACATAAAAACATATATAATGATATGACCACAAAAACAGCGAACGTCATGAAATTAGAAAACATTAAAAACGCTAAACGTATTTTAAACAGAAACATTATTAGGTCTTTAAGTGTGTTTCTGCAGTCGAAACATGTGGGTTTAAACAGACGAAACATGCATGGGACCACTGCGTATCTGTGTCTACGTTTATACTTTAATCGCAGTAATGGTACTGTCCAGAGTTACACCTAGGTTTCGCAATGACTATGTGAATTTAAAGTTGGTGTTGCTGATTTGTATTGTTTTAGGTAAAGGATGAGAATGAGAAGGTCTGTCTCGATCTAAATGGCCTCTGTTTTATCATCCTTCATATGCAGCGTCTTACACGTGATCCATGATTAAACAGCACAAATGCACATCTCTACACCTTGAATGGTAGACCCAACTTTAGTTGGTTGACAACATTTGCATACAATTGGTGAGATGCTGGATGATGGTATAGGACACTTGAGTGGCTGAGTATCGAAAATGTATAGAACAGGTCCAAGAACAGATCCTAACGGAACCCAATAACAATGAGTAACTGGAGTGGAGTATAGAGCTTGAATCGCAGTAAGGCTGTATCATGAATGCCAAACAACTGCTGGAGACCGTGAAGTAATATATGATGGTCTATTGTTGTCAAATGCTGTAGAATAATCAAGGATGATGATGACAGTAATCTTTCCACTATCCAAAGCAGATACAATGTCATAAACTACTTTTAGACGATTAATTTTGGTACTGTAAGAAGGGAAGATATGTAGACTGTACACTGCTAAAAAGACTGAATTCATATGAGATGTAATTTAGGTTAGAACAACATTATTTTAAGAATGTTTATAGAAATGCGAGATTAGAAACTGGGCGGTTTTTATTTAAATCATTTTGGTCAAAGGTGGTTAGTTTCTTCAACAGACGGTTTACAATAGCAGTTTCTTCGATAATGGGAATTCGCAAAATGAGAGAGAGAGGGGTATGGGTATTAATAACATCAGTTAGTGAAGGCAATACTGGATTTAAAACTCATGCTTCATTGATTGTGAGATTGGATCATATCACGTGTACTCTTCATCACGATTGTGCGTAGTAAACTCATAGGTACCTAATACTATTATATAACGGAGAACACCTTTGACTTGATACATTTATCTTACAGAGGTTTCTCGTACTAGCACAAAAGGCTGGAGGGTTACGGAATGATACGTCAAGATAGCATATACTGCAGACGGGATCAGATGCAAGTTCGTGGGATACCAAGGAGGACCGTATAAAATTATCATCGGGTTGATGAATTATCCGGTCTAAAATGTGACCATGTTTATGAGTGGGTTGGTGAACTGAACATTTAAGTTTGAAAACATTACTAGAATCTATGAGTTTCATGTGTATTGTGTCCAGGATTTTCAAAGTGAATCTTGAAGTCTCCAAGAATACTCTGGTTGCCACCTATTCCAGGAGATTCGGAAACTGCTCCAAATAGTGAAATTCGGTCAGCTTGTTGTTTCTTCTATGAGTAAGAGGGTAGATGCAGAAAACAGGACTGACCTTTGCTCAAGTGTGAATGTGGTTTGGACTAGTTCAGACGATGCGCGGTAGATATTGAAGGTCGTGCTATGGTTACGCTCTTTGTGATGACAGCACTTCCAAAGCAGCAAGAGTGGCGGGGGAACGATTTGATGGAGTGACCAGTAGTTGTCAGATCCACGTAGCTGGGCTCATCGCCAGATGTTTTAAGCCATGTTCCAGTCAGATAAAGAATGTTGATATAATGACCGTTGATAAAACGAACTATTTATTTTCCGTAGGTTTACTTATTGGGCATTAAATAATGCAATACGCTGTGCTATATCTTAGCAAATTGACACAATTGTTGTCGAATTACTAGGGATTTGACACAAGTTATTAAAGGTGGAAGTTTTAAAATGTTGAGCTGAAAAGGACAAAAGGGAGATCACTTGAATAGTTATTTCTGTTCTACGCCGGAAGCCTTTGAAACAACGTTACTTTTTTCGTTTCCGTTTACATTTAAAAAATGATGAATATATTCCACGTTCGTTTAGTCTTGAGCACAATGTAGTGTGGAGAGCAAAAGAGTGGTCATTTAAAGCCATTAATGAGAGTACATCATATCATAAAATTGTTGACTGGCGACCCGTGACGCCGGTTTGTAGAACAACAAAGGATGTTAAAGGAGTGGAGCAGGACAGCTGATAAAACGTCTAACTATTCTGATTGCTAATGTCTGATGAACACAATAAATCAGACGAAGACAGACACGAAGCATGAAACACGGCACAAAACACGTTTCAAGCCGATTAAACGATAGCAGCCATCTTGCATCTTATATCCCAACACTTACCGCTTAGTTATTTGCTAAGTAAATTAGAACTTTTAGAACTAAACAACAGAACAAGAAGGAAAGGTAAAACATTATCAAACATATTTTCAATGTAGATTTAACCACCGCTCTTAAAACTACAACATACTATTAATATATAAAACTAATCCCTCCATGTGTATACACTGAGCTCGAAGTTGACTACCTAATATCAAATGGACATTTGCATCACAAAACTGGTAACACACTATGTTATTGTTGCTAATACTTTAACATGATAAAGAGAAATCACCGATTACAGAAAATTCGTTATAAAAAGAATATAGCATGCAACATTAAGCTTTGTTCTTATAGTTAACTTCTGCAAGTTGTTTGAAACATCATATGATTTAAGCAATTTCTACAGCATCGGCAATGTATATTGCACAAGTAATAGAGACAATCGTTAGAAATGTACCTAGCCAGACTGACTTCCTTCTAGCTAATGGTTTTAGTCATAAACTAGAATGCTGAGAAAGTTGGTAAAAAGGCAAACTAAAATTTAACACAAGAATGTTTGCAAAATATTTAAAGAGATTAGATATTACTTAAACAAGACAATCAAAAACAATAAAGCTTTGGTGAATTAATATGAAGCTAAAAAAGAATCGTTGAAGCTAAACGAATTCAGGCCTGAATGGAACCGTTTAACGAATTCAGGCCTCAATGGAACCGTTTAAGGAATCCAGGCCTGAATGGAACCGTTTAACGAATCCAGGCCTCAATGGAACCCTTTGAGCGGGTATAGATGCTGTTTCAGCTTAAATATGTCTACCAAAAATAGGAAATGATACGACTTTTACTGATTGCTTTGATGCAATTTATCCCTTTATGTAATGTAATTTTTCTTAAAGCATTGAATGATAAACTATTTCAACAAAACCTGATACTATACAGAACAAAGATTTTTTTTTCTTAAGAGGCATTGATGAATTTGCTTAAAAGCATACATTGCTCTGGGATTAAAGACAACATTTAGTACGAAAAAAACGTTTAGTACGAAAATAACGTTTAGTAAAGAACCATAATATTGCACTTAGCTGTATTGCACTATTCCAAACATATCTTTTACACACAAATAAATCCTCCCCAAAAAGGTGTTTTGTGTAGAATATTCGATTATATAAAATTTACAAATATCTCTGAAATGATGGTAGAAACAAATGTCAATATTCAGAAACAAAGGAAGGAAGTAAGATGTTATTCATGAATAGAAAACCATTATTTGACAAAATAACCAATTTTCACATAGCTTATGTAATCTATTGCGTCCTAGTGTATCTTTTTATGTGTATTTCGTAAATGACATAACTGAATAAATGTAATATATTGAATCCAAAAACCTCAGTTAAGATCAGAAATTACAAATTTTTGTGCTAAATAAATTTACCTTTTAAAACACTCTACAATCACATTTGATGATCTAACAATCATACAAGAGTGCCATATATATATATATATATATATATATATATATATATATATATATATATATATATATATATATATATATATATATATATACTGTCATCCGTTGAAAGCTTACCTCCTGTTCCAAATTTCCCGATTTCATAACATGAACTCGACCTGTTTTCGATTTTTGCACGACGTAGATGTCAGCGTTTGGATGAATCTCATAATTTCTCCTCAAGTTTAACTTTAGAGATTGTGATCCGCGACTGAAAGTAAAGGTCAGCGCATCAGGGAGGTCAATGTCACCGAGTATCCGTTTGTTTGTCTGTAATTCACTCGTCACATCCTGCAGCCAAACAGTTTCCGAGCTGGTTGATGCTGGCAAAACAAAGATAACATAAGGCTTGTAAATACAAAGGGAACAAAAGAGTGGACCAGGTAAATAGGGTGCGCGACTGTTAGTAATTTCCCGTATAAAAAATAAAGTAATTGATGTTAACAACTCACGTATTCCGGCCAGTCGAGTGCATGCATAATATCGTATTATAATTCAGATTTTTTTTTCAATATAATGACAATAATACTAATATTAATAATAATAATAGTTTTTGTATTCCGGGCTACAATTATGTATTCGACATCATTTTGTTTAAGATATAAATGAGATCTTACAACAACGTTGGCTAAATGCATACATGATTGATTCTGTATAACAATATACATGTAGCACAAAAGTCCAAGTGAAATATGAAGTATAACACTAAATATAATATGAAGTAACACGTCTCGAATACAAGAACTATCCATACTGAAATATGTTGCAATTGGTATATAGTAAGTGAATCATTAGTGTGTCATTTAGCGGCGTTGGACATTATTAATATCTTTCAACCTACTTGTATAGAAAAGAGCTTTATGAGTCCAGAAAGAATTATATCGCCTGTGTCATAAAAAGTTTAATGTGATTTGCAGATGTTATCTAAGATCATTGTTTTGGCAAGTATTCCTCTTTCCTGGGTTTTTGTTAATAATAAATTCATCAATATAAATCAATTTGCTATTCTATGAACTTTGTTCAATATCTCAGCTTAAACAAAACAACATGGAAGTTTCAATACTTTTTGTATCAGATGGTGAATCCTGAATAATTAAAGGCATGATCCCTTTAGGGGCCACGGTTTCACGTATATAACGTACAGTATTTATCCGATGGTGAATTCTTTTGTTATCGTAAACATAATTACAATTAGAGGTTACGTTTTCTGAGATATCTTCTCATCATACTGTGATTGCTTTCTTATAATTTTGCCAACATTCTGAATGCTGTTTTAACGTTTTCACTAATTGAATTTGCAAGATAACATTCAAAGTCATTTCAAATGCGTTCCATTTATTTGAAAGGAAACATAATGTATTGTAATGCGTGTTTGTGGCTTTGGTTGTTTGTGTTTGAATACATTCATAAGTGAACAGTCTTACCTGATCGAACATACACCATGAGATTGACGACACAGTGAAGCAATACGTTCTTCATTTTCAACTCGACAATTTTCTCTGCTTAGTATCGATGGGTTGGCTGGCAAATTAAATGTTATAATTACGGTTCTATATTACCTTCATTTGCCTAGACTCTTCAGGTGAGGATTAATTGTAACGGGTATTTTTGTTATTGAGCTTTTAAATACACCAACTCGTATTGAGTAATACTATGTTATATCGATTGTTGTGAAAAATAATCTAGGCGTGTATATATCCAGGTGGTGCCTACTGGGGCAATGTGTTGCAGAACGTTACATCGAAATGTTTATTTTAAGATATTTGCTTTATTTGCCTCCATTTCCCGTGTTGCTAGACAGGCCCAAATAAAACTAATATTCCGCAATTTAAATTTCACTTGTTGCTTGATAGGCCCACAATGTTAAATTTCCCTTGTCGCTAGATAGACCCACCATGTTAAATTCCCCTTGTCGCTAGATAGTCCCAAATAGTTCGCCATGTTCAATTTCCCTTGTCGATATACAGGCCAACCTGGTGGCCCTATACAGACCCACCTGTTTGTCGCTATATGGCTCCAGGCTGAAATTACCATTGTCGCCATATCGCCGCACATTACTACTATTAATACGTCTACACAATAACAACAAACTGGCTTCATCAATAACCGGATAGACTGGAAATTAAATTGTACGTTGTGTGTGTATACAAACATAGCAAGTCGTATGTTAGGAGAGGTTATGCTATGGATGTGCTAGCTGATATGCATATTTAAATGAGATAAATACAGTCTAGACAACAACTGTTGCCCATTTAACCCCATTTAACAGAAAGAAGCAGTTGTAGGACCAAGGAAACAAAAATATGAGGAAAGGAAAAGGGTTATCGTGTTGCTGAAGAAATCAATGGTGTATTTTCCTCTACCTCTCCAGATATGGTAAAGAGCTAACCATACATTACATTTGTAAACCACACACACAGCCAATGTTATTATGTTTGAAACGTTATTTTAACGAGATATTTACATGCCATGCAAAAGTGAATTAAATATAAGTCGAAAGTCAAACATATGTATGACACATATGACGATATAATCATGTCATCCGAATATGATATTCAAATACGTTGTTTCAACAACTGGATGTGCAAGTACATATTGGTATTTGCCTTTCCCAACACGTTGAGTCTTATAGATCAGTACATACGGTACAGCCGCGCTATCTAGATATACGATGTATTGGCCTGGTGGATTAAATGAGATAATACGGCCGTTTGATCAATAACTGAGAGCACAAGATGTAAACACGTACTTAATGTACATACAAATATTTATATCACATGCGTCAGAGAAGTCTACATTAGTTTTCGATCTCAGTCAGGTTTGCTTAGACCTTTAACCATCGTAGTGTTCAAGTGCTAGCAACTACGTTTAAAAAAATCCTTGATATCTTCTGCTGTGGCAGACACAGTTGTTCTAAAATCCAGCAACAATAACAGATATATAAAAGAGAGTGTGAGAGGTTGATGG
The DNA here is from genome assembly GCA_029339505.1 of Unio delphinus. Taxonomy (NCBI): domain Eukaryota; kingdom Metazoa; phylum Mollusca; class Bivalvia; order Unionida; family Unionidae; genus Unio; species Unio delphinus. The sequence goes on along the minus strand of JAQISU010000015.1, from coordinate 10,142,779 downwards.
GTAGACAAATGAAGATCATCACTGTTAATCCTACTCATACCGTGACGACTAGATGTTTATTTTAAATGGCTGTAGAGAAAGGAAAGTAGTAGCTAGACAGCAATATATTACTGTGTTGAACTGTACTGTATATTTCTATCTAATCATGGTAACACATGTTTGGTAATTACATTTAAACTATTATAGGACTAAACACTACATCAGAATCAATACGTCTGATGTAAGAACACATATTTGTTTTCCATATTGCTTTATATAACCATTGCAAGGTCAAGGTTCAAAAGGGCCATAACTATTGTATGATTACCAATGTTTAAATGAGATCATAAGAATTCGTGTCTAGTCTGTAATGCTACTGAAGGTTACCTAATCAGAAATGAGTGTAAATCGTTTTAAATCGCACACTTGAACAAAAGTTCTCTACTAATACAATATGCAAACCATTTTGTGCAATAAAATGGGTGTATAGTGATTTATAGAATCTCTATGTATGTGTGTGCGTTCTCATGTGTGCACGTATATATGTTGTATGTTTTACAACTGGGAGCATTACAAAGCCAGTCGCGTATATACAGACCGGTTTCATGCGAACGTTCGTAAGTACATAGATAATAATTAATGATAAAATAAATTGGTTTGATTAATATTTATGAGAACGCTTCCAAGGGAATTCTACATAGGTATAGTTCATTATATAAGACGTAAACAGATCTTCCAGATTGTAAGGGGTTGTCGATTAAACAATGGTACTTTCAGATACAATAGACGTGGTTAGCATATTGGCTTTATCTTGGCTTAAAATCATAGACCTGAGTTAGATAAACATCACCCAGTTTCTTTGATATCCTAATATGCCCAATGCCACCAAGATGCAACTTATCACATCACCCAGTTATTGTGATATCCTAGCATGCACAGGGCCATTAGGCTGCAACTTATCACAACATCACTTAGTTACTTTGATATCTTAGTATGCCCAAAGCAACTACTATGATGCACCTTATCACAACATCACCAAATTACTTTGATATCCTCGCATGCACAGGGCCATTAGGATGCAACGTATCACGACATCACTTAGTTACTTTGATATCTTAGTATGCCCAAGGCCACTACTAGGATGCACCTTATCAATGCATCACGCAGTAAATGTGGTATCTATGCCCAAGGTCACTTGGATGTAACTTATTACAAGCGAATTTCATCACATTTCACATCTTGAAGTTTTACATATAATTTCAACGTTGACATATTTGGACAGTTTTTGAATAATATATATGCACACACCCAACAGAGTTGAAAAGCAATATGAGTGCCGATCAGACGTTTGCCTCTTGGTGTAGTATCCATCAAGTTTGTCCAACAGCATTTCCCCTTGTTCAGCTTCAGATAGCTTGATAATGTATTGTTGTTCTATTCGGGACACGTTCTTAATACATGTTATAATGAAATTATGTTTGGTTTAAATTAACACTTTTAAATTAAATAATTCAAACTTGATCGTTTATGCCATATGTATCACTAACGCTTTGTTTTTTACTCTTACTTTATATATATAAAGGTGCAGATATTCTCAAATGCCACTGAATTGGCAAACAATATATAAACTACAAAGATGCATTCAGTCTTATAATTAATAATAAAAAGTAAGAAGATACACATTTTACATTAGTGTAAACGTAATAAGATTAAAAACAATACATTTTAAATATTATTTTGCAGTAGGTGATCTTTTGATGCCATCTCCGTACAATATCATATCCATTTTACTTTTACTTATCATAAGCACAATTCATTCACAAAGCACCTCGTTTGTTATGACATCCGTTATATTATTCCCTCAGTATTTGAATATGATAATTTCCCGTATTCCGTTATTTACTAAAGATTTCAGACCTTATGTAGGATGGATAATGGTTCGAAGCTGGACTAATCCAATTACATTGAATGTGTTGTTCGTTAATAACTTCGATAGCAAACTTTGATTGATACCCTCGATTTTGTTTTATCAACAATTTTACAAATTACCATGATATGGATTCAAATATGGTGTATAAGATAAACCTATTTGAGAGCCCAAAAAAAAATACAAAAAATGTTTTATATTGTTTTTTAATCGCTTTACTTTATTTAATTATATACCTGTTTTCGTGATTAGTGCAATTAATTTTGCGATGTCCATTACAAGAGACTCCGTATTTGATGCTGTGAAAACTTTTTTTCCGTAGTACTAGCCACATGTATATCTAAAGATAGAATTGTGAACTTCATTTGGGTGTTGAGGGTACCGGGTAGTATGCTAGATATTTCATTATAAATGATCTTGTATGTGTGCATTTCAGGTTTGAACCAGTAAGCATTCGGACGGACAGGAAAATAAAACAGACACGGGCATCGGATGATAGAAGAATTAAACAATGACTACGATTAAGTTTGTGTTTTACATCAACAAAAGTACATGTAAATTATTTAGTGCTGAAATAATTTCGGTAAAGTATCTATCCAGGCTTAGGCCAGGGATCGATCCCGTTAAATCAGATCAGCAATACATTAAAATTTCTCATAAACAGTGAAGACGTAGAAAGCTTTAATATGTTAGAGACGTTTAAAGTTTGATCAACAAAGACACAAAATCGTTAAAATGTGGGAACACGAGTACAAACACCGATCCCGAGATTAAAGGAATCGGATAAAGTTACAAGATGCTGGATCCTCTCGACACCCACCCAGCCCGGATATTTTAAATGGACAACAAACACACAAAATGCCACCTGTTTCCTGTACCACGCCGATGAGAACAAAGAAGGATTAAAATACCTGGACGTGTGTTCGCTGTATCCTCCTGTGTGCAAACGTTGTCACATTCCACTCGGATATCCACAATTGAGGACGGAACTCGTCAGCGTGGACAGCATTCGACGATACGAATTTGTACAGTCCCGTTTTACCTTACGATTGCCAAGACACGTTGATGTTTCATTATGAAGCACTTGTGCTGAAATTTGTACCAGGACCAACCTTGTCATCACACTCAGCACGAATGCGTATTGGCGGGCATTTTGGTCCTTCCAAAGACAGAACATATCTACAAGGTGACGAGACTCATAAAAGATTTTCGCAAACCAAACGAAATTCAAAGCAGAATACTTTGAACAGGGATGCAGCACTTTTGACCAGATGGAGAGAAACGAAGATAGGCAATTGTTTGCAAAAGGGATGTTCAGTTATTTGCCTGATCCTCCTTGCAACTTCCAGAAAATTCACGACCAAACTAAATACATGAAACACGTAATCAATTACGAAAAAGAACTGGAGTTTGCAGATACTGATGAATTTGAAAATCTCATCATTGCGACCTATGTGTAAAACCCTTGTTCGCTTAGCAGCAAAGACAATGGACAGACCAAAAGTTTTAAAAAAAGGCTTCTACGGAAACCGAAACTATTTCAGACAAACCGAAACTATTTCAAACCGAAAATATTTCACACAAAAAGGCTGCTACAGAGACAGAGTCTCCATAGCAAAGAGGGTGGACAGACCGAAACTATTTCAAGCAAACCGATACCAATTCAGGCAGACAAAAAAAGAGAAATGGCTTCGGATTGTCACGCTATACAACCCGGCACCGATGTCGCTGTGGAGATGAATTGTTATGGAAAACTCGTTACGATTTCAACCGAGTATTTGATCAAGTCCGATACGATATCGTGTTTTCGGATCTGATAAAGTTATAGTTATAAATCCGTGCCGGATAGCCTGAGCACTACTAAAGAAATTTTGAAATTGATTAAAGTCCATGACACCGTCACACAAATATTGATAAATATTTTGTAAAGTGTGTTTTCCAGTTACTTAAAACGCACATACTAAATTGCAATTTTCTCTGATTACACTTGGAATCTGTGCTTTTTTTTCAGTGACATATATCACGTCTGTGGTTTTATGTCGTCCTCCAGAAAATATTTTCGCAGGGTTTTTTTTTTCGTTCCAACATGACATCATCGTATACAACAAGATTATTAATATATCCATCAATATCATCAATGCTCGGTGCTTCCTCGATATCAGCGATAAACTCAATGATATCCTCATCGATTTCCAATTTTGCTATCTCGTTAAAATCCTTTAACATGCAAAGAAGACAATATCACATATACAGCTTTGATTTTCACGTTCACATTTTCAAGTATGAACCACTTAAGGAAGAATATTATACCAATGTTACATCTGTCAATAGCACGTTGTTGAACATGTCGAAGTGTGAGCTGTCTACCGCCCGCTGTACAACATGCCAAACTGTAATTTTTAGTAGCCATATGTAATGCTAACATTTACGCTCTCAATTGCTTGTATTATTACATGCAAATGTGTATGTTGTGAAGAACACGTTGTATATATCTTAATAGATTGATGCCTTATTTTCAAATATTTTAAAATAACGACTGCGTGATTGAAATATTAAATTTGCATGAATTACTCAAAAGCACTTGATTGATTAAATTATATGACATTTCCAATTATTTCAAACCTGGCTTCCGTTCGTTTTTTGCAAACGTTGACTTTTGTTCAGTGTTTTTTTTAATATTAGATTGAATCAAATACATTTTGACGGTATACCAATTTCAGGTCTAGAACTAATCTTCGGATAGTGGTACTGTGGCAGTCTTAGCACGTGCCCTGCGCATAAAAATTTCGCCATCCCTCGAGTGAATTTTAAATATTTATATACATTTGCCCATACTGATATTTTACAGAACCGTATTTGTTCATTAGTAATTACGATATGTATTGTTTTTATATGCATGCGGTCATGATATAGATCGTCTGAAACACATTGGCGAAATTCATTGATGGTATAACAGTATTATTGTCAGACAAGGTAGGTTGTGCATGGTTTTGTCTTATAATATGAAGTCGGGAATAACATGTATGTTGTAAAGTCCCCTCAGTGTTACGTGAGTTGCACCTTTGCGATCAGGACCTATCATTTGTTTCCAATAATGAAATAAAAACAACTTCACAAAGGTTAGAACCCATATTCACCCTGATAATTCAAATCATTTCTGATATAGATTGTATGATTTTTCCAAAACTCATGAAAGTACCAAATTAGTAATTATTTCCTAGGACACTCATCTAAAACTATTCAGCATGCAAAATCACACAATGACGATTTGGTTTCAAACCCGCTACAATTGCATTTTCGAGCATCACATGTAACTTGTAAACGTTTCATGACACACAAACAGAAATGTTCACATATGCCCGAGATGTTATGAGTTACAAACCAAGAATATGAATGGGCTTTGCGACATGGAGAAGAATTAGTATTGACAAAACAAATAATTGAGAACTAATTACATTCATTACGTATTGTACATTTTGGGGTTATCTAATTTTTTTCAGACATGGTTGAAATCCTGGTAACATATTTGGAAATTTAACAACCATATATTGCATATGAAACACACAATTTAAATTACGTAGTGTATGATTTGAACTGCTACAATTTATATATAGTTGACACCAAAACACGTTTACTCTTTCAGAGGCAGATTTATATTCGTATGCAAATATAATTAATACATTTCTAATATTTAAAGGTATACTTAAAACATTGTAGGTCTTCTTTGTACTCTTGAATTTCAGCCAACTCAAAACGAATATTATGTCAAAGCTGTAATACATCTGTTGCTTAAACATCCAAAGTGTAAGCTATATAGAATGCCAAAGTTGTAATGCATCCGTTGCTTGCAAATCTAAAGAGAACGCTATATAGAATGTCAAAGCTGTAATAAATTCATTGGTCAACAATACAAAGAATAAGCTATATAGAATGAGAAAGTTGTAATACATCCGTTGCTTAAACATCCAAAGAGGAAGCTATATAGAATGCCAAAGCTGTAATACATCCGTTACATAAACATACAAATAAAGCTATACAGAATGCCAAAGCTGTAATACATTTATTGCTTAAACATTCAAAGAGTCAGCTATATAGAATGCCAAAGCTGTAATACATCCGTAGCTTACAAATCCAAAGGGCAAGCTATGTAGAATGCCAAAGCTGAAATACATCAGTTGATTAACAATCCAAAGAGTCAGCTGTCATTTGGCTGTATCGAAGGCCAAAGTGTATAACTTATTTGAACATGGTAATCATTAACTTGAAAAAAGCCCGTAGAATTAGTGAATGGACAAATATAATAAATCTGGATTAAATATTAAACCCACTTTTAAACTATAACTAAGAGCAATTGTTTGTACTAAAGATATTATCTCTCGCGTTCGATGACGTGTTTTGTTTTAAAACAAGACATATTGTCCTTGTTCAAAACATTTACGTGGTTCAGAATAAACACTAAAAAGTGCTGAGAGCTAAGTGACACAGATGGAAGGATTAAATTTTGTCCAGTCTTGGAAAAAGTGTATTTACTAGATATGAAATCTTTATCAATATAATATCCTGGTCAGCACTCATATATTAAAGTCATTGTCAAATATTCCCCTTAAAATATCCTCTCTGATTATTAAATTTGTACGCATTGGTGACATCTATAAATTTATAGACAGTTAATACAAATTACATGACAAGACCGTTTAGTATATATTGACTTGAATTATGTCATTTGAGCTCTACGTGTTAATGTATTACCATTTAGACGCATACATTTTGTTACGCAAGTAATTAAAACGAAAACCTAATAATGCTACTTCAACGCTCAATATATAAACTTCGTTTTGTTTACTGAATGTTGTGTAATATTATTATTTGTTAACATTTGTAAAATGTGTTTTCCTACCTGAAGTGTCATTCTATTATGAAATAAAGTCGTTTACAATGGAAAGCATTATACCAAATACAGACTATCGAATGTAATTTACAAGAGCAATCACAGTGATGTTTACTAAAGACTGTTATGTATAAGAAACCTAACAGAAAAGCAGACAATAAATGTATGCACACTTCTTAACGCTTCCACTTCCATACCCTGTTATATTTTAGTTTCCACTTTGTCACGTTTAGCTCTCATATCATTAGCCTTCAGGAATATTTTATTTGAAAAGTAAAAATACATCATCTGTTGTTCTCCTGAAGTAAGCTATAATAAAGGAACATTAAATCTCTGTCAAAAATGGACATCACTAACTCCAGCACATTTAGTTAAATGTTATCACCTAAGGTAGAGATACATTGATGATACAACTTTGCATGTTATAAAGTATATTTTAATTCTTTAATTCTGCTTAAAGACCGTCTCAGTTTAGTACTTCATGTATTCACTAATATACCTAGTTGTTTTCGTTTAAATGTTACCTTTTTATTACTGATACATGTTAATTATTCCTTACACATGTATTGTGAGGCATTTCAATTTTCTGTTATTGACAGACACTTAAAAAAACTTTAAATAGGTTGATTAAATTAATATAATGTTAACATTGCAGCATCACAAACAAAAATAAGTCTGAATCCAAATTAAAAGATATATTTGTCATAAAGAATGAATCCCCTCAAGCAGAACATTGAAACATTGTAACGGTACAGAAGGAATGTCTTACTTTAGATCAACACTATAGACTGCAACTGTCGAAAAAAATGTTAAAATAAGCGTATGTGCTAATTAGTTGATGATGCTTCAATTTGTAAATTTAATATTAAATTGCAATACTAGACTATAATATACATCACAATGTTGAGATTACCTTCCAGATTATGTTTCTACAATACAATCGGTTTCATAATGTTGTTTAATAGTATGCTTACTTCACGGCATATTTTCATCACTTGCAAAACAGTGAAAGTCTTCTGTGGCAGAATGTTGAATTTCAGTACTTCTTAGGCGATCAAATTTTATTTGATCTTTACATGAATTTTGGTAAAAACTTAAATATGTTTTGAACATTCACCAGTTTCCGATGTGAATGTGGATGGGGTAATAATGTTTAATGTCCAAAAGAAAATATTGTCAGATGGAACATGTTTTGTAAATATACTTATTGTGGCATTTTAGAAGAAATTATTTTCTGTTGTTGGTAGCTGGAGTCATATTAGGATAGCGGTTGGCATCCTTTGTACAAACCATTTTTTCAGGCAGGCTGCTTTCCGTCGATTTTAGCAAAAAGAAAAAATAAGGGTTCGAAACTAACATTTGTATTAACTAGTAAAGATTATTAACATGACAAAAACATACTAGTCCGCAGCAGAATACGTTAATCCTCAAAACGCCTGTATGTAATACAACAAAAAAGATACATATGATACATATTGTAAATTATATTAATTTGCCATCAGTTTGTAACAAATCAAAATCTTCGCCATCCGATTCTGAGTATTCCTTCATATACAGTTTTCTTTGTCTCAGTCTACAAGAGTTCCATAAATATATAGCTGGTACTGGATCATAATCGGGATGGTCGTCTTTTAAGAAGTGAATGGTTAACAAGTCATTCAATACAATGCTGTGTAATCTGCATCTCCAATCAGATTTCGTTATTTTCATTTCACTGAATCCCCGCTCAGCATCTGCAGACATGGCTGGAAGGGTCAACACAATATCCATCAGTGCAGTAATGCTAGTGTGACCTTCTTGAAAGCTCTTAAAATCAGATCATTGTAAGTTCTTTACCTGACATCCACAAGCATAAATTAAACGTTAAGTTGCCACTCGTCTTCAAACTTGTCTGAAACGAAGCCTGTCATTGTCATGACTGGGGAAAAATTTTCAAGCAGAGAATTAACATACTAATCACCAATTTCAATGTGATCTGAATCTTTTGGCTATAACTAAAAATCTGCAAAATGTGTGGCTTTCAAAATATCATATTGCTGTTTGTAAGATCAAACCTCTAAGAGTTATGTTGATTGTACCTTCTCTATAATGAAGTGATAACTGCACTGATGTTGAGGAACTTTGTTCTTTTTTAAAATCCATGAGATTCTTGTATAGGTACATTACTAATATCGTACAAAAAAATTGTTAAACCCTGATTGGTCTCCTAATTTCAACTGCTCCAATACACAACCAGTTGTAAAACTCCCGTGTATACTTAAAACACCGAGAAAGACTCATTTGGAAGAAACAGTGACAACTTGGACAGTGAATTTATGACATCTGTGAAGAAGTGGGCATAATTTACAAGATGCCGATCTCGCAACATTTTCAGATAGGCAGCTGCTTTCGCAGTAGCTTCAGGTCTTTTAGGTGAAGGCTGATCAGTTTTAGTCAAAGTATGGAAGTGGCTTACAATTGCGGCTTATGATTTCCACAAATTTTTAAAAGCCCTCTGCCAATATGCCAACCATCTCGTTCAACCAACATGAGTTGGGACTATCTTGGTGATCCTGAGTACCTCACATGCACCTAACAAATCACTTCTATTTCTGTGATTCTCTAAATCAATGTTTTTCCAATATTGATATCAGCTCCATCAGAACCAAATCCTACAAGTTTACCTTTGTAATCTGGCAATACAATTGATACCAATGCATCATCAATAGCTCATAAAAGCCCATCAGCATTGGCTCGTGCAACTTCTGTCATGCCCACAAATGACGTTCACATTTTCCCACCCATGACAGTTCTCATATAAACAACTTTTAGTTCACGGAAACCTTTGCAAGTGGAACCGTCAGTGATATTATTACTAAATGGTGCTGATTTAATATTTTGTTCACGATTGATTCTTGCACACTATGCAAGAAATTCTGAAAACACTTGTGCCTCTTTGTCATTGAAATATATTTGACAAACATCTATTCCCATTTTGGCATCCAATTGAATCATTCGCATATATTTGATAAACGGCCGTCTTGTTTTTACTAAGGCATTTACATTCCTAAACAAAATTGACATTCTTCCAATAAGGTTATCGTTAAGCGTCATATCGATTTTACTTGCAGATGATTGTTGATTTAGTTTCGATAATTCTCGACAGGTGATCATGCTTTTTTGATGGATTAATGATTTGGTTTCTTGATATACTATTGTTTCTAACAGTAAATTGGAACATCCACGTAATTAAACAAACCTTATAATTCTGTATTTTTTCGTTACGCACGAACATGAAAAGGATGTAACAAAATAAGGGGAACTGAACAAAAGCGAGAGATTACCAAGATTTGTTATGCACAATAGAGACAATGTCATTAATTATTATTTTTAAGTTGTCGGACCGTCAAATTATTTCATTCATGGCAGAAATGATGTGACACTACTTAGGTACAAAGAAATCACGTGTAATGAACTGTACAGATTTTGGACTATTAATGGGCGTCACTGTAAAGATTAAAAAGTATAGAGCATAACATTTGTCTTTCAGGCCTACTTAACTTCCCAATAAAGGTACAGTTTTGCACACGTTTGTAGACATTATATATATATATATATATATATATATATATATATATATATATATATATATATATATATATATATATATATGTGTGTGTGTGTATAGGCTCAATTGTTTCAAAATTCAAACAATTATGCATTTTTCGTTAACTTCCTGTTTACATCTAACAAATCATTTGATAAATATACCAAAATACACATTGATAAAGGTGAGATGACATTTAGGTAGAATCAAATTAATTTAGACCGCTACACCTAGTAAGGTCATATAAACTTTATACAGTTAGCAGTTTACTAGAGTGAGCAAAATTAAGTGGTAACATCAACATCAATTGTAGTGGCCTACCAAAGGAATAAAAAATAGAACGGACCCGTGATTAAAAAAATTTCCTCTATCCAAATTTAAACATTAAGTTGATCTAAATGATTATGTTAGATGGGGCTTATTTGCTATTATTCAACTAAACATGGATATTCAAAGATAATTGAAACATCAGTTCAAACTTTGTTTCAATACATGGTAATCATGATCAAACGAAACTAAACAAAATGCCATCGGTTTCGACACTATCAGATACTTGTGACAAGTTACTGTGTTATTAAATATATAACCGCATGGTTAATCAGATGAAAATGGCTTGGGATAATAATATGTATTTTAACTTTGTTCTAAATCGGAAGATTGTTTTGATGGAGAGTCTGTTTACTTGGATTTCTAAACCCAGCCGTTATTATGCCTTAAGAAGGTTTTGGAGCCTAACTGGTTTACACTTTGGGCTACTTTTCCCTTCAGATGGTTTGGTTATACAAAGGTCAGATGGAGACGTGGGTCAATGAGGCGTATATTGCCAGATACAAATTGTAGGAATGTACATAATAGGGGGAGGAGGTATATATTATTAGTCCTTTCCCTATCTTAATATCGATCTTTTGCAATTTTTCAGTATAATGTCAATTGTTTATAATGATTCATTCAAATGATCTATTACTAAATTGTGACTGAAACACACCTATTAATTTGGAATTAGCAAGAATGCAATAAAATCATTAGATCTAATACCATTGCGGTTCAACAATTGTTATTTTACCTAAGCGCTTTAAAAAAACAGTTAATTCGTAACAGTTCGAATTCAGTCGGAACCCTCTTTACCTTTTACTTGATATAGACCTTATATGATCTTTTAGGATTTAATTCATATGAAATAAAGCTTCTCTCATATTTTCATTGTATTACAGATTTAAATTTTTTGTTGACATTTGCTAAACTTGTAGGTTTGGCTTTTACTGTTACCTAGCTGAAGGTCATAAGTCGATAACAATTGGCGGCTCATGGGTAATACAACTGTCCTGAAATTATTCCAACAAATTACAGCGTTGTTTAACACTTCAGCTGACTTTATTTATTCAGGTTCGTTGCACCGTGTAAAGATATAAAATACAAACATTTGAGAAATTTTTAGTGGACAAAAACAAGCATTTTAAATATCATCTCATTTTGTGAAATTTTTAAAAAAAATTATATCAGGAAGGGTTAGCGTCCTTGAATAAGAACGGTATATTTTGGGGGCAAAAAAACCATATATGGTTCAGCAAATAATGAAACATATTTGGTCCAGAATAAGGTGGAATTAAATTTTTCCATAAACGTTCTCTGGGATTAATTAATAAGTCTGATTCTGGGACTGATTGGACATTACAAAATTTGCACTTGCAAAACGGATGGAAGGAGTACTATTCTGTTAGGTCTAGAAAGATATGTTGTCAATCGAAAACCAAAGAAATGCAAATGTAGAGATGAATAAAAGATATATAAATACTGCTGCAGAGATGAGAAAGAGGGAGTAAAAGAAAAGAGGCAACCACAGACGGAGACAGACAATAATGAAATGCAATTTATAAGGAGGAAAAAGCACTAAGAAAGGCAAATAGATAGAGATAGAAGAATACATAACTAAATTTAAATACAGACATACGAAAGAGGAAAACACTTAGGATATCCTTCTCGTGCAGCTGATTACTATTCATTAACTCACAACATTTGTTTGAATATTGTCATTCTCTTAGTAATCTGGCTACACATCGCATTCTGCAGCGTTCAACTCCAAATTTCAATTCGACACTACTTTAACGAACAAACATCCAATTAGATTGATTCGAATTCCTTATCCCTTCCCTTGTGCGCTTGTAGTGAAATAATGGTAATTCATTTGTCATTGTTTTGTAGTAAGAAGTAAGCAGCAGAATAAAACAACAGATATTCAAAATGGTCTTATAATTTTAAAGATCGCTGTCATTGTTAGATTTTGAAAGCATTGCATGTGCTGGATCAAACAATCCCAGTCTTTACCTACTCGTTTCATACGTAGTCCTCTGATGTGGCGGTCTTTCTTGGAATAGGGAATCGATGAATTTCCGATATTGATACAATGTTTATATATAATCGATGATTCTCTACTGATGTATGGTGTGATTCTTATTTCTAACTGTCAACTTGCTGCCCCGATGTAATCATTCTCAGAATCATTGCTCTTTATACAATCCACCGCATCACATTTCTTCAATTTTGTTATTTTGACCTTCACAAGCGTACGTTATTGTCATAGAGAGATGAATGTTCTGTGATATAAATAGAACCCATTGTTGGTTAACTTATCTATCTAGAGTTAATTATGTGAAGCAAATGGTAATATTGTTTAGCTACAAAATGCATATCAGAAATTAGGAAGCGATATTACACCATCAATAAACTAAATTGATCAATTATATAGGCTAGATAAAATTCATACAGAGGTTGCCCCACTCCTACCTACGGTGTCAAGGATGGGCACTGTATTGTATACTTGCCAAAATATCTAAGTTATGTCATCAGGACTATAATGGATAAAATAGTCAAGAGCCTACACTTTTCAAAAATGATTAGGGACTTAGAGGCACCAACATATGGAAAAATGGTATATTGTGATATATCAGCACATTTCGAGCGTGATCAGAGCAGCAGAATTACAGGTGGACAATGTTCTGAAATCTACAATTATATATATATGAACATATATATATATATATATATATATATATATATATATAGAGAGAGAGAGAGAGAGAGAGAGAGAGAGAGAGAGAGAGAGTGATTGAGAGAGAGAGAGAGAGAGAGAGAGAGATAAATAGATATATATAGATATAGATATACTAACTCCTTCATTCTCAGCCGAAATGTCGATCACTGTCGCACATTTTCAAATTACTATGTTCAGTTGTTTTTTGTGTGCACCCTTGCATTTAGTCATTGGCCGTTCATACGCATATGGAATCGTGAGGTATACATATAGAAGCAATGATAGGTAACTTTTACCTAAGGATCACTGGTCTAGGCTATTATAAATGTAATACAGAACAAGCAAAAATAAAAGCAAAGTTACATGTAACAAATCACTTATTTCCCTGAGTAAAGATTGTAAAAATGGAAAAAGAAAACAAGACCGTGTTACACATAAACTAATTATTTTTCAACACAAACGTATCGCGTTGATGCATTGTTTAATACAGTACATGCTATGTTACAGTAGACGGTTGCGGCCTACCCTGATTGTAACTTTCACTACCAAGCATAGATGCATAAATTACCTTATTTACTGTAATGTGTTTGTAACCGGATATTTTCATTATTTACATGGTTAGAAACCTGAAATCATGTTTTCGTTTGAATCATGAAAAATAATTCGCTTCAGATTGTTGAAAAAAAACTTGTTTTAGCGGCATCGACTTTTTTGAACGCTATATAAAGTTGTCTTTTCCACCAAGTGGAAAAAACATGTGCTTAGTTTTGTTGTTTATTTTACATAACATTATACTGTTACATGCTTGATCTTTATTAGATTCCGCATCACTCAGACTGGAACTAAACACGTGCCTCATTTTACGTCTGTACGTCAAACGTTTATAAATCCCAATTCCTTTTCATTTTTGTTTTTATAAAACTGCTTCATATTTTCTGCTACTTAAACAGTCTCATAGCTCCTAGTGAGATATACGTGTTAGGTTTAATTACTTTGTATTACATGTCTTCTTTTTTAATGATTGTATGCTATGTTTATCTGTATACTGTACTTCAAATTAACCATGACTAAAATGATTACTTTATGGAAATGATATAATAATTGACTAAGGGATGAACAAAAGGACCAGAAAGAAGATTTATTGTAGATAACATATTTTGTACACGCTCGTATTAAGATATGTTCCAATACACAAAACTATAATGTGATGTGCTAGAGCCTGGGAAGAAACTGAATAAAAGAAACTTTGAAACGTGTTAACATAATTTTCTGAAACTAAATAGAATTGCTGAAATGTAATATAAGTTTCATACAATATAATAGGTTTTGTATGAGCACCAAACACTGACTATTGCGCGGCTACATTCTGACATGGTTAAGTTTTGTTCAGTAACTGTTATTACGTTTATGTTGAACGTATGTGAAAACTATTTTCTTAGCAAAATGATGGTTATATAGTTATATTTGTTTAAACTCCTATCGATATGCAACTGTTACGGTATCGAATGGAGGCTACTAAGGATGCAAGTAATTATTTTTAAATTGTTTTTGCTAGGAAGAGGCGTAGGTACCAAGGTTAAAATGACTTGATCTTATAAATAACTAGAGATAATATTATCCTCAAGTGCGTTTGCATCAAACCTCCAATATGTTTTCTTCTCAACAACTTTTAAGATTATATTCCCAGCTCTATTACTTGATGAAAAATAAATTAAAACCTCATTCTTCAGATTTTGTGCTTTTATGCATAGCTCAGCAGTTTAGTTTGTTGTTTTGATTTGGGACAATTGTTGTACTACATCAGTTGTATCCATTGTACATTTATAAATGCATCGTTCAGGACCAGCTTGATGGTGTCTGTGTGTTGATTCAAGGATTGGCAGGTCTTTAAAGATTGTATGGCTGATTACTTAAACACGATATTAGTTTCGTTTTCTATATACTTTATATTTGATAAATGTGTATTAGACTCGCTGTACTAACGATTTGTCCGTTCTTAAATTCCAACATTACTGTCATTCATGGGAGAGTAAAACGTTATCTAATTAATTATCTATCACAAATGCTAGTGTTCATATATTTCTATGAGTTAAGCATCAACTGTTATTTGTAAATGTTGAGAATCTAAAGTAGTAGTTCTCGTTAGATGGTTAGTTACTCATCCTCTGTGATCTCAAACGAAGTACATTTATTTCTTAACGGTATTGGCCGATTAATCGTAGGCTAATTAAGTAACCGGTAAAACAAATTAAAAATTGATCGTTAGTGATTTAGATTGTGGGAGCCACTAGCACTTTTGCGAACGCTCAAAGATATTTACAGTTATGCAATCATTTCAAATAATATTTGGATGTCGGTGTTATATATTTATAAATTATTGGTCTGCGATAGTTGTAATCTGTTCTTAAAAAAGAATAAAAAGCATATGTGAGTCTTTCCTAAAACTTGAGTGGGATTTGAGCGATTTACAGAAGCAGAAATCATGCACATTCCACCAATGAGCTAAGGCGAGGTCAAATGATCATCTCTTGTTATTTACCCTACAATCTTTACTTTGTATATATTTTCTTTAAATCCTAAATGAGTGTTGATTTAGTTTGATATGCGAATATTCCATCAACGCACTGTAACACACAGACAAATATGAAAGCACTATATTCAAACTAGCATCTTAAAACAATGTGAAACACGTATTGCTTCCTGGATCAGGACATGCTTAGCAGCAGAGAGGGTGAAACCTACGACTAACTTTTAAGCAAATAATTTTAAGCTTCCTTTTACCAAATAGAGCCTTGGATCAGACGGTTATATTCTAAGCAAATTATTTTAAGCCTCCTTTTATCAAATGGAGCCTTAACGATTTTAGGGCTCTATTTGTCAAATTAAGGGTAACCCGAGGGTGCAAAAAAACCTCTAAAAAAAATATCTTACAACATCGTCGTCGCCACCCTCTCTGCTGCTGGAACTTTTAATTCTGGGTTAACAATTTTTTTCACGATGAAAATCACTTATGATTGAAAATCCTTTCAGCATTTCACAAACAGACTAATTTGCAAAACTTCACCTCGCAGATCAATCAAATTATTAGATTGGTCAGTGAGTTTGAAATTAATTCTCGTTAAAGAATCATTATGACATCGCATAAAGACTCGATTAACTGGGTTTCCAATAATTAGAAACCCTGGAGGAGCCGTTGGTGCAAATGAATATAGAATATATCCCTGCTGAGCTTGATTTGATTGCTCGAGATTTATTTGATAGCTTCCTTCGATAACATCACATACTAAATTCAGCGCAATCACTGAGGATATATTCACATTTTGAGGAGCGATATGTCTCCCACCGCCATCTTGGTCGTTATTAAATGTCAGAATATTTGTTTGTTGTCGTGATAATTTCTTCCAATCGTCGTGGATTTTCTTAAACCCGATATCGATGGCATAACTGAGAAGTTTTTTTAATTCGTCGGGTTTATACCCAGGAATTTTAATTTTTGGGAGATCTTCTGCTCTGTCTTCGGGTTTTCCCCATATTCGCAAAATTTTAACACCTCCTTCTTGAATAATTTGCGAATGAAATGTTTCCATATCGTTGATGATTTTGTTACCTGTTTGTACTACACTAATAAATTCATCTTGGGTGAGAGAGCCGGATTTAAGTGATATTAACAATAATGAAAAATCATTATTCATCGCTGTTAAATTTTCTTCGATTAAACCAGGGTGAAATGTCAGATTATTATAGTTGTCATATTTCATAAACTTGTTGGGATAATAATCTTGATAACTTTTCAATGGATTATCGGGTTTTATCACGTTGGAGACATAATCAGATTTTACAGGTTTTGGTATATTAACGGTTTCTTTCTGTCGAGGTGGTAATTCAGGCCATCCTAACACTGATCTTATAGAACTCTGATAAATATCCACAGCATACGCAGGGGAATTAATCTCGATCGTAGATGATAACGTCGGCTCGTGAACCGTTATAGCGATTTTTGATTCTTTTCCAGTGATTGATTTTATTCTTCGTTGTAATTCGTTATTGATTTGTTCGATTTGATATGACCCAGTTGGAACTGAAACAACATTCCAGTCTGGAGTTCCATCTTCACGATTTTTCCACGCGAACACCAAGGAATTATTTGGTTGTTGACCACCAAATGCTACAGATCTGATATTGGGCCAGCTATGATACACTCGTAGTTTTGCCAGCGCGATCTCGCTCACTGGAACGGGGATTGGGAAATTTACACTGAATTCAGGATGAGTTGAGGTTATTGATATCATGCTTGTTTTCACCGGTGTTGTATTTGTTACTATTTGTTGAAGTAGTTCTTGTGACGACATTATTATTATTATTCTGCTCTAATTTTAGCATTGTTGATTTATACAATTGAGCCATCGTTGAGAATTCGCTATCTGATATTGTAGTGTCATCGAGTGATGATGATATCAACGAGGATAATTGCGAGTAACCGTTAGATGCAATGTGAAATTTAATTTCATAGTCGTGTAGTTTACTATGGCTACACGATGATAGTTTTTTTGTGATCCCGGTTAATATACCCGCGATTGTAGCCACCGCGGAAATAGCGATTGGAACTACGACCGGAGCAATCATTGTAACCGCAGATAGTATTATTCCAGCAGCAGTGATTTCGCCCGACACCGAATACACGATGATATCAACTGCGGTTATTCTTCGCTAATATTTTTTTGTTTTTGTTTGATACTCCTCACACAGCGAGTTGAGTTTAGTTTGAAATTCTCTGACCTGATCATAGCGATACTGATACACTGAAGGGATTGTCATTTTATTTTAAAAGCGCTAGCGTTTCCAATTGATTTCAAATTGCTAGCGTTTTCAGTTTAGTTGTTTACTTAAATCCACCACGAATTCTACGTACCACGCTACTGAAACCCTGACTAAATTTCTATCTGTGGTCGTTATCGTGAACTGTTCAGATACATCCTTGTCGATGATCGTTGATATTGTATTATTGACTGCAGATGAACTACTTGATGATATATTGAATTGAGTCCGTGATACTATTGTTAATCGATAAATACCCTTGACGGCTGCGGTTACGTGTAAAATATTGGTTGTGGGAGTCCACGCAAATGAACCGTGTTGAATCGTGTATACGATATTGTTGGTGCTCTTATGAGGAATTTTTGTTTTCAATAATGCTTATCATCCTCGCTGTATCATCCTTCATTGCGTCGTTGAATGTTTTTAGATCATCGATGGATTTTTTAATATCAGGAAGGGTTATTTCAATTTTATCAAATGGGGTTCCAATAAACTTATAAATGATGTTTTTACGAAATATTGAAAACTGTTTCACGTGTTTTTCATATTCGTATTGAAGAGTTGCTAGTTCCAACATAGAATCTTTTATCGAGGTGAGTTTTGGTGTGGTCACTGGAAGATTTCCAAAAAATTCTAGCATGGGTTTATCAATTTTGTCACTTATATTACTTTGTATTATAGTAAACTGATCAAATGCAACTACATGATCGTCATACTTATCATTGAGCGATTTCAATGAATTCACCGTGTTATCGAATGTTACTAATTTATCCGTGATCGTTGAAATAAGTACACCTGGTTTGAGTTTACCCTGATCGGAAAATAACACGATAGTATCCTCTGCTGCGTCTCGTCGTTTAACTAAAATATTATCGAGGGAGACATTACTAGTTTTCAATTTACCCTGACGATCGCCAAATACAACTATTTCACCAGGATCAACATCTACTAGGTTCAACGTTTCGGCTATTTCATCTTCGATTAGTTTTTTAACATCCTTTTTGAACTCCATCAGTATCCGGTTTCTTCAGCGCTGATAAAGGTCGTCCCCAAATATCAATCATTGTCATCATAGAAATCTTTTCTCTGTTTAAAATCTGAAAGATTTCATCAACGATTTTCAATCCAACGACTGCTAGTATACTCATTTACTACTACATGGGGTGGTTTTGATTGTAAATTACTTTGCAATTTCATCAAAGATTCCTTTGAAATAGCATCAAGTACATTTAATACTTCATTTCCACATATGGGTGGGTCAATCATCGTTTGCGTTGGTAACGTGGAATACCAACGGGGTATTTTTAAGTTGTTTATATAACGCATAAATTCCTTCGGAGGCGCTAGTCCATATGAGTCAAAATAAATGATCCCACGTGGATCAATCGCGTATGCAACCCAGTGGGTTCCAGGTCCATCGCTGTTATCTAGATTAATGATACCGGTTTCAACGTGATTAGGTTGTGCCGGTAACTGATCTTTCATAAAAACACCTCTGAAGTTTTTAATCGCGAGTTTTTTAGCGGCATCAATTAAATCAAAATTGGACATTGGAAGATTTTTCACTAGTAAACTGTTCCTGGGATTCTCAGGCCGGATCCTTTGTACCACGTGTGTGGGGTTCCTGGTAGTCTTAGACCTTTCCACTTTTTTTATAAACCTTTCCCGTTGCCTTTTTTAGTGCCATTCCTGCCGCGGTACCAATTGCCCCTAACGCTGCCGCTTTAGCTACCGCTGGGGCCGCTGCGGAAATCAATCCTGGAATCAACCCTAACAGCGGGAATATTCCACCTGTCTTTTCTATGTTTTTAATAGGGCTAGCAGAAAGAGTAACCTGAACTCCTTTTTTTCTTTAAGCGCTTTATTAAAATGATTAACCTGAGTTTTCGTCAGTGATAGTTTATTCGCTCCGCCATTCATTTGATTAGGTTTCAGCGTTATTGTGGTTCCACATTGCTTAGCTGATTTGGATTGTAATTTTTTTAGCTGACCAGGTGTCAACGTGACATTGATAGTATTATACGACATTATACAAAACAGATTGATTATAAATCGCAGAGAGAGAGATGGAAAATCAATTACAGATTTTCCACTGGTGCATCTACCACTCTCATTCGTCCACCAACACCTTTGAGTATCATTGATTTATCACTGAGAATGACAGCAACCGCTCTGTAATTAACAATAGCACCAGGACGGGTTACACGAGCTCTAAAGTATATATCAACGACGGACTGTCTCATCAAGTCAAGATGTTCCAACGAAAAGTAATAAATCGGATATAGATTTTTAAAATCCAACTGTGATATTTGTAGACCAGTATAAACATTTTGATCACGTCCCATATACGACAACAGGTTATGATAAACTCGTGCAATATGATTGTTTTCATAGTTAAGTTGTATATCCTCTGATCGTTCTTGCTGTCCGTTTATTTTCAGCGAGACTTCATTACACCCAATTTGATCAAATATCACATGGGAACGTTCTTGATTATTTAATCGCGCAGTTCTGTAGCGCAACAAATATGTGACGTGGAGCTGAAATACCCTGTTTTGATGCTAGATGCCATGAAATTGTACCATCAATACCATACTCTATGGTATCTGTGGACGCCGTCAACCAACTCAACAACGTCTTTCCCCCACGATCCATAAATGATAACAATCGCGGTTCTGTTGACAACGACGGAGTCAACACCGGCATACACAGTATTAGTTTTGATAAAACGACTTTACCAGCGGCAACGCCAGCACCGCGCCAGATTGCATTATCATCAGTACCTTTTCTCACTAATGCTACCGTATGCTTTGCTCCATAGATAACTTTTCTGACGTTTCTACAAAATCCAAATATGTGATGCAACGGAATCGCACATGAAAACCGTCGACGCTCCCCCCTGTAACGTTGCTATTCGTGTTGCAAATCCTAGGTTGTAACCGAGAATATTATTTATGACATCAAATTCAGCAGCTGGTCTTGCGTATCCGGCTGGTGCTGGATCAACTGCTGTAGCTCGTGCTGCTTTTACTCCAGAATACTGAATGTGCTCAGCATTATCAGTAATATCCTTCGCGAACATCATAGACGGACCTGCCGATCTAGTATAGTCATCAGAATATCTCGCTAACCCGATCACCCCTGTTGCAATATCAACCTCGCGTTCAATAGATTCTATTTCTCTTCCATTAATGAGATATCTAGCACTTTCAAATAACGCCATGATGCCGTTGTTAACAAAACCAACTCGGATAGTTGGGTTATTTGCATATGGTGGATCATTATGAAGAGCATCGTTTGTTACGAGTTCACCTTCGACTTCAATAAAGGCTTCACAAGGCAAAAAGTATTTACTGGCATCATGAACTTGAAGTTCAATTCTTCCCCGAAGATCAGGTTGTACTGCGTGATAGGCAAAAAATTGATAATCGCGTACAGAATCATCTTTAAATACTGGGGCGTCCATGTCAAATGCACTATCAGGGTTCTGTTTGAACATTTTTTATTATATACCCGCTGGTCTAAATTGAAGGTAAAATCATAAATGATTTTCAATTATTTTAAAATAATTCCTAACAGCTTTTTCCTATGGGAAATCCCATGCAAATTCGATCACTTGACTCGAAAAATCTCAAAGAGATTTTCACGGAATAATTCCGGATTTTTCTGGATTTTTCACTGGTTTTCACTGAATTTTGGGTGATTTTTGATCATTTTTGCTTCGAAAACAATAAAAAATATTCCTAACAGCTTTTTCCTATGGAAAATCCCATGCAAATTCGACCACTTAACCCTACGAATGTCCTCCTAATTCTCACAAAAAATGTGATTTCACGATGAAAAATCATCTAAAATCACCCCAAATTCAGTGAAAATCAGTGAAAAATACAGAATTGAAAATCGCAGATTTTTCATTTATTATAATTATTTTTTTATAAATTACAAAGAGTTTTCATCGACGTTTATGACTTTTGTAGAAATTTTTTGAGTTTCCAAGACCACTTCCCGCTATCATATTTGCTGTTATGTTTTCTTGGGCGGTCATCGATGATGAAATCAACGACTGTAGTTTTTCATCTACTGCGTTATTTATTATTTTACTAACCTGCGCAGGCATAACCGCAGTAGATGGCAACGGTAATGATTTCTTTGAATTTGAAAATCTTCCAGATTGGAAATTCTTCGAATTATGACGTCGAACTAGCGCTGTTAGTTTATCCTTCGCGGCTGAAAACTCCTTCCCGGCAAGATCACCAAAAGCGCTAATACCCTTATCCCTGATAACATCAATGGCTTCGATTGATAGTTGTTTTGCTAGCGGCGCTACTTTTGGAGCCATTCTTGAAAATAATCCCATTATAGTATTACCGAGACAATCTCCATAGTATGCTCGGTATTTAGGCAATCGTGAGTTCACTACGTAGACGTTAATTGGTTTATCATGGTTGTAGTGTATGATCATTCTCTATTCGATTGCTATTTATCTAATCGCTATGATAACCGTGATGAAAATCCAAAGGATTTTTTTCCACTAACTCTTCAATAAAATCTCGATATGTTGCAATATCCATGATACCACCTTGAAATAATCGCCTACAAATATCAGCAGCTTCATTAATTATTTCTGGTGAGTTATTTCCAGCCCGTTTTCCCCCTACAAGTATTTCTAATCGTGCTATATCACCAAGAATATTACCAGGGCATGAAATCACAGGCAATTTCGCTGATATCCCACTCCCAAACGTCTCAACGGGGGGAGATTCCTCATCTTCACCAATTGCACCTTGTGTATCTATTTCTGAACCGAATTTTGATTTTTTAGGTGAGAAGGACATTTTCTTCGAAGATTGTTTCCGCCGCTGCAATTTTTGTGGTTTTTGTTGTTGTTTTAGTTCTTCATATTTATTGTATACTTCACCCACTATTTTCGTGTATTCAATGTATGATGTATCCTCCTCTGGTCTAATTTGACTTTTTTTAGTTCTGATTTTGTAAATCACATCAGCCCAGTGTTGTATATTTTTAATATATCTATGTTGCTCTGATTTCAACATTTTTCTTCTGTTTTCATAATTCGTAACAACAAACACAGGAATTTCTGATAGTTTAGTATTATCAATTGCTGCTATCCCCTCCTCGTTAAATCTCTCGCGTAAACCCTCTACAATTCGTCTTGATTCAAGTGGTAATTCTTCAGGGGGATCTCTTCGAGATTCATCACTAACATCAATACCACTTTGTCGTTGTATTTCCATCTGAGTTGCCATATCACCTGAAAGTTTTTGTATAGCCTGTTTTGTTTGTCCAGTTTCGATTGCTATTTTTTCAAGTTCACCAAGAAGAAGTCTCTCTACTCGTTTCCCCTCCTCAGGGACATCGCCGTATATAGCTCGTTCAGTAGCTGTTTTCACATCTGTAGTTGCAGCAACAATCGGCTTAAAGAGTTCCTGTGTATCAGTAGAAAAATCAGTCTGAATTAACTGCCGCTGCTGAAGTTTTTCGCGTAAACGATCACGAAGGGGTAATAGTTTATTTATATCGATCAGTCGCTGTTTTGTGTTACGTGTGGTCGGCGATTGTCCTACCATTATTGAAAGAGTATCACTATTGTTAAATTAAAAATCCTTTGGATTTTCATTGCAATTCACCGAGTAAAAAAAAAAGAAATCACTTCCTTGTTGCACGGGGTTAATTCATACACACAATTTTACTTCCTCGTTACATGATACATGTCATACAATTACCCGTACCGGTTAGGCTGAGCTTGCTCCATTAACGTTTTTAATTATCTCACCTTGCAATTGATAGGTTTTCTGCTTTCATACTCTAAACTTAATTGCCTCCGAATATGTTCAACGATGTTACATAGCGGTACAAACACGTTAACGTCTTCATGATAAACCAAACTCTCACGAATAAGTTTTTGTACTTGCTTAATTAAAAAATATTTCTTAGCGAGTACATATTTTCCATTCTGTTCTGCAAATTGTATATCCTCGAAATCGGTCATGATTTGATCACAATCTAACCCTGAACATAATTTTACATTTTGATCTTTAAGTTTATTGATTTCAACAATAACACATTTGAGATTTTCAGAATTCATATAATATAAAAATGTATATTTATTTAATTGTTTGAACGAAAATCCAAAAGATTTAAAAATCACAAAATGAATTCTGGACACGCTAAGGTGTTGGTCATCTTAGCATATCCAGAAGCTTAATGAGATTATAAGGATTATGATGATGACGGTACTTACAACCCCATGATCTAGTGTGCAGGCGGTTGTATTTACATATAGGACGGTACTTACAACCCCTGATCTAGTGTATAGGCGGTTGTATTTACAAATAGGACGGTACAACAATAGATTATAATAACAATGGTATTTACAATGAATTGATTCAATGCTTGTGAATGATAATAGCATGAATTGATTCAATGACCATGGATGACGCGGGCTATTCTACACTCAAGTGCAAAAACCAAATCACAAAAATCCAATTTGGTTTGAATTTTGTCAATAATAACAATCACACCACGTGAGACGGTGTGGTTTGATTTTTTGCACTTGAGCTTCGGCTAAAGCCCAAATATAAAACAGACCAGGTTGTATATAACCACTCATTACAGCGAAGTTAGATAGAATGGTGTCTGCTTGTAATTGTTTGTTGTGTTTAATAGTGATTATTCAAAACGCAGAAGTAACGCATAATACTTGAAAAACCCACTAAAAAAAAGAAAAAGATTATTTGTAAACGCTATGATGATTTTGTTTCGAGGTCTGAAAAGATTTCAGAAACAGATAATTGATTATTTATGATAATTATCACAACCAATCAAAAACAAACAAAACAGCAGTTTTTCAACGATAACTCTGTCATTGATAATTTGTCACACGCGCGTTACCAGTGAGTTATTCCCCTTGAACAGTGCAATATTATACAGTTACATAAGTAAATCGAATTTTTTTACAAAAACGTTTTGAAAAAGCGGTTTTGGTGATATTCTTTGCAACAAATCGTACTGAGGTCGGACAAATATCAAAATACACTCCAGCGCTATTTAGAGACGGAAATATTATTTCCTCGTTGTCAGTGCTAATTGATTTTACTGGTCTAGCATTTTTTGAGTGTTTCCCACTCTTACCTCGTTTTGAATTACCACGTTGTGAAATAGCCTGAAGATTCGATAAAGGATTATTAGTCTTAATTCGATCAATGTGATCAATAACAAGACCATCCTTGATCAATCCGTTAAATACTTCATAGACGAAACGGTGATTATAATAATTTTTCTTTCCAGTGTTAAAACTCAAATATCCTTCATTATTCAGAGTACCAACCGTATTCTTGAGTCTACAGTGTCTAACAACACCATCACGAGAAGCTTCATAGTTTTCAATAACAGGATGTCTTTGAAATTCTTGGTTCATTTTTTATACAATACTCATATTATTTGTCTAATTCATTAATTGGCTGAGAAATAATATTGAGAAATCTTTCTCTGTAGTCTTGGGCATTTTTTATGATTTTGCCATTATCATTGACAACGTCGGGATTTTTTATTCTTCGCTTGTCATAATAACGCTTCAACTCTCTATTACGCCTACCCCCGCAATTGATGCATAATTGCGAATTTCCTCTAACACCCACCCCACAATGGATGCATGGGAGAGGACCTTTTGAACCGTTTCTCACGCTTTGCATATGATACCCACAGAATTCATTTCTGCATGATTTATTACACGGAGTCTTTGATCCAATCATAAGCCATTTGCAATGATTCATTATATTAAAAGTTTTCTATTTAAATACTTGTTTTAATTATTATATAAAAAGTTTTTTATTTAAATACTTGTTTTAATTATTATAATATGAAAGAATTCAAGAGATTATCGAAAATTAAGCCTTGGAAAAATGCTAGATTTAATCTCGATAGAATCTATAATATACCAAAAAGTCTAATAGATGACAAAACCCTGTTGAGTAAAATCAGAGACTGTTTTAATGAATTTAAGCGTGATGGAGCATCTCATACGTGGTCGACATTTCGAATTATTGAAGATGTCGATGTCATTGATGCTACCATGAATGATACAAGAGCAGCTAGGATAATCTCACATCTTCGAAAACGGTATTTTTTCAGAATAAAATTCATTATCGAAGTCGAAGGTGAATGGATTATCAGAGATAAATTTGAACCAATCCTCAAGGATAAAACATTTGTCATTGTGAGTAGAGATTCCAAACCAGGAATTCTAACTGGAATTGACAAACCATACTACGAGAAATCTTACCCTGTAACAGCAGTTGTTTACGGAATATACCAGCTAAATGATAAGCCGAGTATTGCAAAACTAGCTCCTATGCAAACGTCGTCATCACTCAATTGTGTAGCAACACGAATAATGGAACACTTCACAAATGCATCCCGAGGAAATAAACTAACTGATCTGCGACGTAGGAAAATAACCGAATGGGAACTGACAGTGAAACAGCACGGTGCAAAGATTTCCGATTTAGCTAAATTAGAAGCATCATTAAGATTCCCAATATCAGTAACGACAATAATAGGAGAAGTATTATACGAACCGAAATATAACACAAATGGAGCGCCAATTGAAATTATTGATCATAACAAACACGCGTGGACACCTGCAGTAAATACATTTTCACGAGAACGAATCGTGAAATATATCCCCGGGGTATTTTGTAAGGAGGTTTTCTATGAAGAGAGATTATTCGATGTTATTGTTGCGTTGTGTAAAGATGATCCCGTGTCAGTGTGATTACTTAGAAGTAATGAAGATCCCGAAATAGGATTTGATCAATTTGTAAGACCAAACGGTGAATTATATCGCGTTGAAGAATTAGATAACAGAATGAGAAAAACATGTTAATGATTTTGCTTTGCAATTTCCATTTTCAAAAGAGATTTCATTCAATGAAAAACTACTCGCGGATAGCTTCACAATTCCATCAGTGTTAGCTCACTTCGCAAGAAAAAAAAACTCATGGCGTCCAATACGAAATGATTTTCTCGAGGACGTTAAATTGAGTTGCGTCAAATTTAGTCGTGGAGGATTGTGGAATACAAAATACTCACGTGATGGTATGATTTCAATTGATATATCCGCGTGTTATCCTGGAGGTTTTCTCGGGTATGGAGAATGCTCTGAGTATTTTAAACGATTTGGACACCCCACGCATGAAATGACTCGTGTTGCGATTAATGGGTCATTACCCGATTTTGATTTAACGGGATTCGCTCGTGTGATATCATTCAAATTCGCTGCAGGGTTACATCCGTGTAGTTATCTTTGGCTTGGTAGACACCTATCTGAAAAGGCGTGGATGCCAATTGTGTTATTGCGGTATATGATTGATTGTGAGATGTTACAATCATTGATTGTCGGCGAAGCTATTATATGCTATCGCGCGCAGAAGGATGTTTGGTTACCACAACCTAATTTAGATCATATAATACGCGAACAGCGAAAAAAAATTCCTGATGGAAAATTGGAGATTTTCAATGAAGAACAAATCATGAATTGGTCTAAGGAGTTATTTGAAATTAAAAACAAACAAGCCAAAGATTTCATTTCGGACGAAATATAATTGGTAAATTTACTCAAGGTGGAAGATATGACAATGCAAAATACTCTTCGAGGTTGATCATAGACAACGGAGAATACGATTTTATCATAGCGGATTTAACGAAACATGCAAAAACTTGTATTCCGTAGGGATGCTTTTCTATCCAACGGTGAGAAATTAGGTACGGTTGTTACCTATTGTGATGGATATAACCCACAGTATACACATTTGAGAAGTTCTATGCTAGCCTATGCTTGTATTAATCTATTTTCCATGATAAATAGATTTCCAGATACCGCGGTTAGAGTAGCTACTGATTCGATGTATATCCACGAGAAATACAAATCGGATGTAGCGGCATTCACATCCTCGGAGGAAGCGTGGGGATGTTGGCGATTTAAAAAGGAAAAACTACACGAGTATTGTGAATCCGCAGACGTTGCCAACGACGATAAATATCTTTGTTGTAACCGTATTGAAATTCAATCTGAATTTTCTAATGCACCACCGGTATCTGATCCCGTATGTAGATACAAGACAGTTTATTTAAACGGTTGTGGTGGGTCAGGAAAGACAACTCGTGCAATCGAATTATTTCGTGGGAAAACTCCTACGGATTTCACAACCATGATTGTGTTAACACCAACTCACAGACTCGCCAGAGAGATGATAGCGCGGGGAGTAAAAGCCTGTACTTATCACAGCTTCTTTCGATGGAAAGGCGATACATGGACTCCTGATCGAATGGGCGATAAATTCATTCCTGAAATCATAATATGGGATGAAATATGCACTGTCTCGTTGAGTGTATTACAGACATTTCTTGAGTGGTTGTTATTGAAAACTACAAAAGTCGTCATGTACGGGGATCACAGCCAACCACCACCATTTGTCGGTGCATCCCCACATGAATGGCTAAAGGGTTTTGTAGATTATTATGAAGAAATTACCACTGATTATAGATCACTTGATGAACAATTACGAGAGTTTAAAGCGCTAATTAGATTACAACCGGATAGAATCCAATGTGAAATAGCGCGTGAAATAATTTCAGAAACTCCCATGAATGATTTTTGGGAAACATGGAAACCAAATGATTTGATAATCGCGAGTAGAAAGATAGTCAGAGACGCACTTCAGATAACGTTATTTGAATTACATAAATGTAAATTTGCAACACTTCCAGTACCATTGTGTTATAGGCCTTCGGATACACGGCGACAGAATATTGAAGTTGATATTCCTGGACAACAACAAAAGCAGAATTTAGTGTTAAATGATATTGTGCTGGTTGATATCAGCGTCGTCGAAGATGCATTGGGAAACTCAAACAATTCTGCTGATAAATCCCCGTGGACGTTAGGTTATGCAGCAACAATACACTCTTCACAGGGATTAACTATCACAGATACAATAGTTTGGATGGTAGATAATCGAATTGAGTGGTCGAATTTAGTTTATCTCGCAGTATCCAGAGTACGAAGAATAAATCAGCTTCGAAGAATTGTTGTTGAAAATTATATGGACAATGCAATAAGTGATATTGTCAGCGATGACAACGTCAAGGATACAATCAGAAAAAAACTCTCTGGTTATAAACAACAGGATAAAAAAAATAATAGAAAATTTGACATTGATGCCGAATTGATAATTTCACTAAAGCAACAACAGAATAATCACTGCGCGAGTTGTAATTGTATAATGCGTTGGAGTTGGTCGGATAAAGATCCTCGTCAATTTACTGTAGACAGAAAGAAAAGCAGCATTGATCATACCAACGACAATGTGATGCTGACATGTCTTGAGTGCAACAGACGCAGAGGTGCTAGTTAAGACCACGCGGTGGTAATTGAGTATCCTCGGGAATTACCTGTAGTTGTTGTCGAGTAAATCCTCGCTGAGGAGCAGTTGAATCTAGTTTATAGATTACTGGTCTACCCGTAGATCGTGTTATACCGGATATCTTATGCGTCGTGACGCTCCAAATAGGATCGGTAGCTCTTTTTTACCACCTTCAAGCTCTCCTGGTTCATATAAATACCGAACAGTGACATTACTACCAAGAATTTGTTCCTTGAAATCTTTTTGTGGTTGTACGGGTATACACTCCCTTTTAATAGCGTTGTTAGGTTTCATGTTGATTGTTCTAGTAATCTCATTATTGATTGCTGTAACTACACCTGGTAATCTCTTAACCCATTCACAAGATCGTTTATCCTGGATGAATTCTTTCGCGTATTGATATCCAAATAACCGCTCTGCAAGCGTCCGATTAAATCGTTCAACAATTGCCTGATCGCGATGTAGCGCAGTGTGTCCTCGTCTGATGGCGACATTATGATGTTTCATCGTTGTTAAAACAACACCTTGAAATTCCTTGCCAGGATCAACTTGTAACAGATTTGGCCAGCGTAGTGGACCTCGTCGATAAATCCTTTCAAATGCAGAAGCTACTTCCGTAGATGATTTTGTCTTCAGCGGTTCTGCTTGTTTGTATCGACTAGCAATATCAACTATGGTTAACGCGTATTTGTAACCGTTGTCATGTGGTAAAAACAATATATCAGCTTGATGAACTTCATTAGGTGTTGAAACATCAAAATGCGAGTAATTAATTTGTTTAGGCGGTGGTAGATAAATTTGCCATATTGACTGTTTAGATAACCAGTTCGCTGCATTGGTATTTTTTACTTTTGCAGCGCTAGCGAGTTTACTGATTGCTGCCTTGCCTCTCCAGTATCCTCTCGGAGAATAATAAATAGATTCCATATTTTTAATTACCAGCACCTAACATCAATTTGCCTTTCATGGCGGATTTTATCAACCACGAAGCCAATTTTTCTTTGAACGATTTATCAGGAATAGCATTCAACGCATGAATTAATTTCACATCCGCGAGATGTCTATGTTGAATATTGCTGCTTTTATAAGCAACATCATGAGCATGACACGCCTTATCAATAGCGTTTATTGGATATTCACAGGGTTTGGGTTGGTTTTGGTCATCGAGTCTGATATCGAGTCTTGTTCCCGGTCCACAATAACTATACCCTGGAAGGTGCTTTTCTCCTGAGTATTTTGCCCACGGTGTTCCTGGGAGTTTCACTAACTTGGCTGCAATATCACCTCCTCGTTTTTTTTTTTAAAGCCTTGGTTGGAAAATTCGAAGAATTTTTACCAAGGGAAACAAATCTAAATTTCTTTGTACTACACTGTACGCATTCACCAGAAGCGCTGATCGATTATTTTTTGTTGTAATCGTCGTCAAGTTTATTTGTGCCAGTACGCGCCCTACATTTCACACAATATAGATCCATAATTTATTATATAACATTATAAATGTAATTGATTATTCAGCTACGAGACGACGGGAACCTATTAAACACCATGCAATGTTACCAAATTCTATTCGCGCAATTATCATCGGACCATCTGGAAGTGGTAAAACACAACTGCTACTTAATTTGATAACAAAATGGATGAAGTGGGATAAGTTGTATTTGATTGCTCCAAGTGTAGATGATCAGCGATGTTATGAAGTGTTAAAAGATTTTAACGAGAAAGCGAAATCAAAATTCGAAGAATTTCAAATCGATGATGATATTATTGAATTTATAACCGATATCGAAGAGGCGCCTAACATTGACTCCATCGACGGAAGTATTAACAATTTAGTTGTATACGACGATGTTATGTTAGATAATCAAAAGAATCCTGCTAGAATATTTTCACGAGGACGTCATAAAAACACAGATGTGATATATGTCACTCAACGTTACACTCAAATACCAAAAGTGATCAGAGATAACTGCAATCTTTTATGCGTATTTAACGGTGTTGATACTCACACGTTAAGAAATATTTGGCAAACTTGGTGCGGTGGTGATATGGATCATAATCAGTTTAGAAATTTCTTTAGCCGCGCTCAGTCAATCCCACACGGATTTGTGACGATAAATTTATCAGATCCTCGGATAAGATATCGTGTCGGACTTGATCAGATATTTAGTTACCCAGAATTAAAAGTTCCAGCAGCAGAGAGGGTGGCGACGACGATGTTGTTAGATAGTTTTTTTAGAGGTTTTTTGCACCCTCGGATTACCCTTAATTTGACAAATAGAGCCCTAAAATCGTTAAGGCTCCATTTGGTAAAAGGAGGCTTAAAATCATTTGCTTAGAATATAACCGTCTGATCCAAGGCTCCATTTGGTAAAAGGAAGCTTAAAATTATTTGCTTAAAAGTTAGTCGTAGGGTTCACCCTCTCTGCTGCTTGCTTTAATGTAATTAGTCAGTTAGTTTCGTTACTTGTATAAAGATCTTGTATTGATATGCTATGAACAAGTATTTGTTTTGTTTTGAAACCTCGTACTGCAAGATATACTCATAAACAAATGAAGCAATGAAACAATCAAAAGAGATGCTTTTGATTTTCAAAATGTCATATTTGAAGGAAAATTTGTAGTATGTTTTGTGCGTTTGGATTACTGCCAAAGTGTGGCCCAGTGGTATAGATAATGTCAAGAATTATGGAAATAGCTGGATTTTGGAATCAGTTGCGTTAAAACACATTCTTTGTTCAAGATAAAATAATGTTACTCATAGTGGGTACAAGTCAATTATTGACGTAAGATGTTATTCATTGATCCATTTTATCAACCGAACAATTTTTTCTATCTCTCGTTAGATGAACTGCTAGCAATTACTGGCAGTCTTTTTTCATTTATTTCAGAACGTATTTGTTAAATTATCTTTTTCCATTTAAATTCTTCCATCTATGTAATGTCCATTGATTTAACTAATATGAACAATATTGTTTTGAATACGTTTCATTTAAGGAGAAATATCAATCACCATTCTGAGGCAAGTCATTTCTCCAAATCTGGCTTCTAGTAGAACGGGCCCCAGTCCTTGCTGACCTTTGGTGGATGTCTGACATATGACGAACTCAGTGTTTGGCGATTTGGTCGACAGTTGTATTTAGCCGTAGCAAGATGTAGTCCAACTAATTAGGGCACATGTTTGCCATAGAAGAGAACATTAATAGTTTTTTTTTTTTTTAAACTACGGTATATCTCAGTTGGTTCCATTATTCCTATTGGGATAAGCAAGTTAGCATTTTTAGCATTCTTGGCATGAGTGTGGGAACACACACTGCACAAAAGAGCATATAAATTTGTAAATTATTTCCAAAAACACATAAACCACCTTCTGCAACCACAATTATAATATAAGTTTATGAGTTGGAATTTGTTTAAGATTATATTTTGTTTTGTGTCATCTGAACATTCGCGTATCATATTACAATAACGTAACTATTATTATGGCTGCCATAAGGCCATTGTCTTTAGTTTCATGTTTGTTGTTCTCTAGACTCGTGCTCCTGCTCCTAAATAGTATGGGCTTTCGAACAAAAGATCGTTTTCACAATAGTATTAAAAGTAAGATTTAAATCAGGTTTTTGTAACGCTAAGCGATTTCTTGTAGCCGTTGGTATTACCCGTTTTAAGTCAACAAAAGAATAATCGAACTCTGTTTTCCAATATTGTGTTTCGTCATAATTGTTATTCACCCAAGTAATAACTTTTTAGTGCTCAAAAATATCTCTGCGAACATTTCTATAATGTCTGCAAAGTCAATAAATAAATGTAGAACACAGTTTGTTTTTAACTGGTACATGTTTTCTAGTGCCCAAAATGAAAAGCAACGCATGGGTAACGTTTATATTTAAGTTTTAATTGATTTGTTTTCAGTTGGCAGTTATTGTTAGCATTAAACAGAACAATGTTCATAGTTGCAAAGACTTTTAGAAAAGTCTTGCCTCTTCATGAGTGCGGACTACACAAAACCTTCGCAGTACATTATTATGCGCCTAATGACCGATTATCCAATACATGTTTCTTTATGGCATAAAGTGTCTTCAATCATGCCGTAACGGATTTTTGAATTGTGGCGCATAACTTGAAATCGATTTATATCTCTAATACTATTGCTTTCAGGAATTCATGACCAGATAACGTATGCTAGATTCCAAAAAGCATTCCTTACTTCTGCAGACTAACGTCAAATGTATATGTACGTTTGAATGTTAAGAATTATTGTATCGATAAATCAGCGTAATGTATGCCGATATGCGCAAATCAAATAAGGTACCTTTTCTTAGTTTTCATAAGTTGTCTTTTTTATATAACTACCTCACCTCTATTTTTTCATTTAAAACAGCACATTAACTTGTAATGTTTTCTTGAATTCATTATTCGTTCTTCTCAATGCGTTCGTTCTGATGATATTTAACCTCGTTAATTGTACACATTCTTTATATTGATATGATGTATAAATGTTTGACATCTCCTATAGCAGTCTTACGATGCCTCAGCTGAAGCAATTAAAACCGATTGTATCAAAATTATAAACTTACATACACATTACACTTGAAGTGATCGGGATTTTCTCTTAATTATGTTGTGTAAATAAAATCGCATTCCTTAGTAGTATATGATAGATACTTTTGTGATAAGTTGTATTTACATTCAAATATTCTCACACAATTGTATAATTATGTATTCAATATATTTGCTCCATTTTTTTTAACACAACGATACCCGAAGGTGATATCTATCTATCTATATATCTATCTATCTATCTATCTATCTATCTATCTATCTATCTATCTATCTATCTATCTATCTATTCAACCATCTGTCTGTCTATCTATCTATCTATCTTTAAATCAATCAATCAATCAATGTATCTATCTATCTATCTGTAAATCTATCTATCTATCTATCTATCTATCTATCTATCTATCTATCTATCTATCTATCTATCTATCTATCTATATCTATCTATCTATCTATCTATCTATCTTGTATTTATATCACCTTGAATTGTGTTGTGTTGTAAATCTAACCCGGTTATCTTGTTACGAGTACACTATGTTGAAGTTTTTGGTTGAGAAAACTTCAATTTCACGTAAAATACTGGCGAAAATTAAGAATGAACATTGTGTACATTTTATAAAATTTAGGAAAGTCCAAAGTTAGAAGTTTGTCGAATGGAGACAACGGCCGTTAGCAAAACATATCCACAATATGATCCACGTATTCCACCTAGTTGAAGGCTGAAGCATCCAATATTACCTGCGTTAAATTGTGGTTTAAATGCTTGTGTTCATCCAGTTATAATTAGACTGCAAGAAGCACACCAGGCGTCAGTTAATGCAATGGCTTCAAAATTAAGCCATGTCAATCGATCTCTAGTCTCTTTAGATTAATCATGGTAGTAGGTCATCAAACGTTCTATGTTTTATCTTGCTTGATATATTTAGCCGTTACAATAAGTAATCTTGATAACTGTTTTAGTACTAGCCAATTAAACTATCAAAACAAATTCTTTGTAAATTTTTCAAATCGGCAACTCTTTCTAAAATGGAATACGGATTGCACTGAGTAGACTTTTTTATACGTCATTCGGTCTCATTTGGTCTTTACTAAAACATTCTAGGAAACCAAAACACAGCCTCTACTACAATTTGGGCCCCATCATCCGTCCCAGTTTACGTTTATGATATAAATATATATAAAACGGTGGGTAGCAAGTATGCGAGTGTACTAATTGACCTCATTATCAACCTCATTGAGGACACCTTTTTATACAATCTATCATACACAAGACGATAGGTGTGAACATTCTGGAAAGCTAGCCTCTGGATCGATTTTTAGTGTGACTTAAGTTGACATTTGCATTCATAGATATAGCTTATCTAAGACTTGTAACTTTAAAATGTGTACGTGACGTCACTAGCCGCTTATCTACACAGTAACGTAATCGATTGAAGAAACAAAGTTTAGAGATGAATGTATTTCTAGGTTGTGTCCTTATTTGTATTATGATAGTCCAATATAATACCATGCGTCATTGTAACTATTAGGATCACGTGTTGGAAGTAAAACTGGCTATATTGAAACCTGTCTGCTGCTATTGGTAAACAGCTCGTTACAACTTCGACACATAAATTGACTCTTTGTTCTTGATTATGTCTATAAGGTGCGATTGAAGCATAACGGAATATGCACACAGCTACTTCTAACTAGTTGCGTATAGTTTCTTCTCAATACTGCACTCCATCCAACACCGTACTAACCTACAGTATTTATAGCGGCTTAGAAGACGCACCACGATTTAAAAGTATTTTCATTATTAATGCAATATGACAACGAATACAGTGAAGACAACAAATTCTGTTATATGCATTTATGTATATCCTTATTCATATTTTGTACAATTATTTTTATAATCCGCCCTTAAAGTATTTTCATTATGGAGAAGGCTATAGTATATTGAGGTGTTCGTTGTGAGCAGTAATTGTTATAGCTGAGGCTAAATCTCATCTTGACGCCTAAAAATAAATTAAATTAGTTTTAGTTAAATAAAATAAATTAGTTTTAGTTAAAATGAAACAAATTAGTTTTAGTTAAAATAAAATAAATTAGTGTTAGCTACAATAAAATAAATTAGTTCATGTTAATACAGTGATGATTTTATAATTAAATAGAAGACAAAACTGTCAGGTATAACACTGCGCAGTTTTATTATTTTCTTTTTTGCACGCAGCCAAGTTTGTCTTTAAATAAAAACAAATGCCACGGTCAAAACCTTTGACTACAATAATGTAATGCAAAGACAATTACATTGCCTAATCTGAATTTCACACACAACTTTGGTCTACCAGGCAAAATGGACTAGAATACAGACAGAATTTAAATGAATGGACCTTGTTAGTTTTGTTTCCATCATCTTGTGGAGATATCAATTGAACAGAGTAAAAAATCTCACATGAATTCTAGTAAACTTGACAGCACAAATCAAATCATGGGATATAAA
Organism: Unio delphinus; assembly: GCA_029339505.1. Lineage (NCBI taxonomy): Eukaryota > Metazoa > Mollusca > Bivalvia > Unionida > Unionidae > Unio > Unio delphinus. The sequence continues at coordinate 10,106,073 of JAQISU010000015.1, read as the reverse complement.
CATATCTGCAAAAAAGCAAACGATACAAATCGATAATTTCTAAACTATAGTACATCCGAGTGAAAAACTTCTATATACTGCAAGACAATTATATGATATCTGCTCATCAAATGAAATGGTGAGCTGTAATTTGTATTTCTCAGCAGATGTGTCGTAGCTTCTTGTTTGATTGGATGAAAGGAGAAGAGACTACATTTAAACTGTTTCAAGTCTATGATGTGTTCAAGTTATGTTATAATCCCACTTCTTGTTTATTAAAAACAATACCACATCTTCGAATTCACTGTTGTAAAGTTTGTACTCTCAAAGGAATGATAATCAGTCTATTACATTTCAGGCTGAATTGGGAAATGACAAAACTTGGATGTACGGAATCAAGAGATATGACATGTATCTAATATCCATAAATATGTTGACATCATAATGTAACCAGCAACATAAGTCTGATATATATCAAAATATATTCCATTTTCCAGATAAAACGCTAAACAAATGTGTTCAGTCTTATGTGTTCTTTTAATTGCCTTATAATCTATCTTACGTTCTTAGTAAAGGTTATATTATCAATGATTTAATATATGCAAAATAACTTAACGTAAGACAGACTCTATTCGATATCGATACCTATGACAAACGTATTATTTATTGTCGATCAAGCTTATTTGAACATACAACATAATGGATAACGGGAAGAAACACCGCTCAACATTTTATATACCAGTTGAGTAATTTTAACTTTTATGTTGATTAGAATATAATATTTACGTGTACTGTAAGCCATACTTGTATGTTATTTGCCTCTAAAAAAATAATAGTTTTATTATATGCTGGGAGCAAATAAAATAGCAATAGTTGCTGTTTCTTGATGGCAGATATTAATATTAAGCCGAGAATGTCCTTGACAAAGCGACATGTATGTGATATATTACATCTTTATATGGAATTCAAATGTCCGCATTAACAATTTCGTAAATGTCTAAAGCGTAGAAGCAATTTATGCAAACATATCTCGTTAAATATGTCATTACTAAAAGTAACGTAAAACTATAATATGAAAAACTTGCCTCTTTTGAACAAATTTCATTTAACGTTCGAGGTCATTCGTGTCGTCTTCAAAAGCAGCAAACTTTGTAATACACACGCCTTCCAAGCACCACTGCAAAACATATGCAAGAAGAAAAGAAATATTTTATATTTTAATAGCTATAACTGTCGGATTATTGATTTGTGAGGAAATATACGTAGCTGAATACTTTAAACCTGTCTGTGCGAATTGCTGCTCAACACTCTGAACGGTTGGCTTATCTGGCATATCTTGAACAATCCAACATTTGGCCATAACAATTTACAGAACTACTTATTGTTTCAAAAGTGTCATTTATGTCATAAATCTTAGAATTAATTTGTTCTATCTCATCTTGTACCTCTTCTAAATATAAATAGTAATTTTAGCAATGTCCACTATGCATATCATGCTCGCCACAGTATTAACACAACTCTTTTGAAAGCAGTTAGTTGCCTTCTATCTGCTTTGGAAAGCGGCATGATTACAACTCACACTAATCAACCTGACTGCGGCATTTGCCACAATAGACCACGATTTAATTCTTCCAAAACAGTATCGTTTGTTACGTATTCATGATACAACCGAATTATGGTTACAGTCACCAAAGCCCGTAAATAGAAAACATTCCATATCAGTTTATGTATATATTGGTGTTTCACAAAGTTCAACCGTTCTCAAACGTCATCGTCTGACATCGGGCTGCTCACCAAATGTTCAAACTACAAATATATCTACCTAACGGATCAGGGTACCGTCCAAAGTATGGAGAGGTGTGGTTCCTCTGCGAAGTCATATGTGATATTTATTAAGCTGCAGATGAATTATAATAAGACTTAACCTTTCTGATAACCTCTCAGAGACTGTCTCATTGACTTCGTTTACCTCAAACATTGAGAATTGGCAAGATCAACAATCACGACGGTATATTTTCATTACACATACGTGTCTTTGTCACGCACATGGCTACATGTTTGGAATTAAGACAAATCAGCAACTTTCGTTCAAGCAATTCCATGAAAACACTTGTTTGATCTTTAGTGCTTTCAAGACTGAACTGCTACAATTCACTTCAGTGCAAGCAAATTAGCAGTGTTCAACTACAAGCAACCCATATAATATCTGCGAAACAAATTCATATACGTCTATTTATCCAAAGAAGCAAAAAGATTAATATAGTGATAAAGAGTAAAACCGACACATCCCCGCTACTAAACTCACATCCGCAGCCACAATCCATTATTCTTTGCTATATCTGCAACAACCGAAGCGTGCAGTCGTTGTGGAGCAGCTGTATTAATAAGTTTACCAACCGATGCCGACTTAAAGTATCTTGATAAATACCGTACCGCTTCTAGTGCTTCTCGAGTCATTAATCGTCGTAGTCCATCTAGACATGATTGATTTGCTTAGAATCCCAGTTTGTATTCGATCCGTAGCAACGTTTACAATACATTAATGACCTGCACTGTACTTTGGTTAGCACGATAGATGTAGTTTGTTATAACGATGCAGACAATATATGAGCAAGGCATCGAAATCCAGTTTCATATGTCGCGCAAGCAGATTTCTCGGGTTAGAAACGCACAGGGATGTATTATTTCCACATACGACGGTCATTATGTATTAAATATTTGACCGATATGTAATTTACATATGTATCGTGAATGTTTTGTTCGAAGATGTACAATGGGTCAGCCGATTAACATGACATGGAAGTTACAGTGGTGCCGCGTATATAATTATGAACAACGATGCCCATCAGTTCGGAACTCCATTCGCAACTACCACTATTGGATTGAGAATTGTTAGATTCTTTGTTGGTTATTAATGTGAGTCTTCGAGGAACTGCAAAGAACGACTCCATGTTCCATTCAAAGTTAAATAGTGTGCCAGTTAACGAGGGCCAGTTAACGAGGATGCCTGCAGAAAACACAAATGAGTTATTTGCCAGTATTGCACCAAATATCGTAATTTAATTTAGGCCATTTTTCGTACAATCGTAACAACGCTAATGCAGTCTAGACTGTTCCTGATATACTGTTACAGGACAGGCGTAAAAATCACCACACATAATTATGATTTCATTAAGAAAATTTTGATTGTCGACTAAACAAAATGTTTTGTATTTACATCAACCTGCTGCATCACAGGATTGGTTTTTTTGTAAAGACTCAATGCAACTTAAACACTTTAGAAATAATCATCGGTGTGGTAGGCGGGTAGTACTCTCTACAGTAACTATGTGGTTTTCTGAAGATTCTGATACTGAAGATTCTGATACATTCATCTACTTTATGCTGTAGTTTAACTTGTCTTTCTCTTCATGTTAGGGATGGTACACTCTTCAGTGATAGTGTTGGCTTACTTTCTAATATCCTCTGTAAATTCCGCAATTTCTATTGTTGGTTCAATCAACGTTGAAACCTTTCATCAATAGTCCAGGGCACGGGCTTCTCGTGCAGTGTACGGCGATTGCAACATACGTTTGACATTTTTGCTCTCTCCTGGGACATTTTAAACCAAGTCCTGGCATTTACGGGATGTTTTGGGGCGATATATTGCAAACTGTTTTATGATATTATTAACATTTCATATGATTGTCATGATTGTCAAATGGACCTGTGCACGTTTAAGTGAGACACATTTGTGTTTGAATCCACATGATATATTCCCCCCGCGACTGGAAGTTCCGGTCAAGTCAATCTTGAAAGAACGATGGGGACTCTAATTATTCATGCAACTTATGCCACATATAGTCTGCAGCACATCAAGACTAATGAATATTTCAATGACCCTGGGCGGCACTGGCTCTGATTATCATATACGTGTTACTGCTTTTTGTTTGTGACATAGCAATAGATTTATATTGAAAATTGAGTACTGTAGGATTCTTATCGGTAACGGTTCTGTTCACTTCTGAACTTGTGTATTGTTTTGTAATTATTGTGCCGATAATTTAATCTGTATTGCTTACCATCACATGTTATCATACATCCCCATGCCATGCAGAGTACACGGCGTTAGTAATATTTTCAACTAAACAGAGATGACCAGAGTGACCGGAGTGATATCTGACCAGTGTGATCAGCTGACCAAAGTGATCGGAGACGACGTGGTTTCAGCTGCAGAGCTAATCCATGAAGTCAATCATATCAGCTGTGAAGCTGAACCATAGCAGCCGTAGAGTTGAATAGTGTTGCTGGTTGAGTAGCAGGTGATCGGGAGTTGCTAACCGAGATCGTAGGGCGCTGAACGCTTTATTGACGAACCTGAAACACTAACGACGTGATTGACCAGTGTGACTGGTAGCCGAATGTGTTGGTGACGGGAGGGTATAACTCCTTTCATATAATCTTATAGCCGTTGTCTAATTTATGGGGTTCGTAAAACCAAGTGTGTTTCTCGGAATGTAGTGAAAAATTGTATATCTTTTCCTTTTAGTTTTTATAATGTCACTATTTAAGTGACTACATTTAAACTGTATGAGTAAAATCCTATCATGCAGAGTACACGGCGTTAGTAAGATTTTCAACTAAACAGAGATGACCAGAGTGACCGGAGTGAGGCACGTGCTTTATCGATACGAAACAAAACTCAGCATTGGTTGTGGTATTGCCTTTCAAAGATGTTTTTAACCTCAGCGGTTTTTAAGAATATTTCCAAACATTGGAGCACATTATCCCACACCACAACCGCATCAACCGATCCCATTCTGCATGATTTGATAGTGAATGTGTTTGCACAGCAAAGTCGATAAGGTCAAAGTTATTTTTGTGATCACATTAAATAATACATTGTTGTATTATATAATCATGTCTTCATCTTGTGTGTGATGACACACATGAACTCATGATGTAAATCAAACTTACGTGCGAACCATTAATAATACAGTCAAAAACATTAGTACTTGTCTTCAATGTATTGCAGACAAACTCACGTTTTTCTAAACATCACTCGACTGTGATATCACTGCTGCATTCAAAAAGCTATCAGTAACACAATGAAGCAAAATTCTGGCGAAAAATATACTCTTGCGTACAATTTCAGTGGGTCAGCTAGACGGCTTGATAAACGAACTGATTCTACCAACTAAACAAAGCCCGTTGAAGCACCCGTAAATTTTGCCGATTGTGCATTTTACCGACAAGACCGTAAATATCAAAGATCAAGATCTATACGATTAATCCAGCCCTGCGCGAGAATAGCTAAATAGCTCCTCAAATGAGGTATCAAAACCACGATTATTTGAGTATTTTCCACCTCTCTTCTGATCACAATATAGGTGTATGCCTGTGCCAAGAAAGAGTTTGCGTGATTGGTCTGGTGGGCGAATACGTAATGGGTTTAATCAGGCTGATCTCTGTTTCTTTAACATGATCTGTACGTGATCGATAAGTTTGATTGTTGACATACACGTTTGAGCTAACCATACTTACTGTTGCCAATATATATCGAGAATCGGAGCCGTTGACAATGAAAAGCGTTTCCAAGCGTCGCAGATGCATTCTAATGCATTATATGCACTACCACTAGCAAGGTCACTTCTATAACAAGTTGATAGTGGTAATGAATTTTTCGGCTTTATTGTTGCAATGCTCAGAGACGTTTTCATTCTGGTAAGAGATGTTAATTTACATCGTGTCTGTGCTTTTTGGAACGCTTTCATAACACACTCGTTGCATGGTTATTGTGGCATCGTTCGGCTAAACCAATAAAGACAACACAAAACATACTTCACGTCTGACTATTGCAAGCATTCGGAAACACGATTTTAAGTATTTGTGTGTACCAGGAAATTTCGACAGTTGGTAATGTCGTGCTGCGAATCCACTGCAGTCTTAAGTATTTACAATCACCAAGCCGATTGGTCCACCAAGACAACCAGTACGTTAACATTTGGGACCGACAACGAATGATTCGTCATGGTAGACGAATAATTGCAAGTTGTTTTAGTGTACAATAATACCATATTGGTTTTAATACGTTACTAAATCACTTTGTATTCGCAATTCCTAGTGCATCACTTTAACATGCTGATCAATTGGGCAAGTTTTGACAGCAGTGGGGAGTACCCATGATTTGGTATCAAGCGGTGAGAAACTCATTTTAGCGCATCTTGTAAACACTAATTACACTGTATAATGTTTGCGATTTGTACGAATCCACGTCGCTCTCGCAGGTATTTCAAGATCATGTCATGTTTGAGATCGTTTTGCACAACCGCGATTGGGTTGCACATATCCTCTTCAACGCCACTGAAGCCACAACATCATTCGAGTTCATTTTGTGGAGCAGGTTCATATTTTGTCTCTGTTTGTTTACCTGAGCATTCGTCTTAGAACTTATTAAAAAATTTTAATTGGTGTTATCAAGCAACGGATGATCTTTAGGATAATTGCTATTATAATTGGTTTTTGCCAAACATGATTCGTCCATCATTGGATGTGACGTGCATCAGCAGCGAGTCTCGCTGGCTTAATATTATTATAGAAAAATGCATATTTTACCAGCTTCGCCAAGTCTGATATGGACTATCCAATACAAATACACCTTGTCAGCTTGCATTCAAATTTCTACAGTGAACATCCACAATTAAGCCATTAAAGATCTGGCTGGATTGAAATGCCAGTACAACGAACAGCTTTATAACATTACTGCTTGCTTTTAAGGACAAGATCGATTCGAATCCGCTTGTGTATATTATCTACGGTCTTTTTAAACTCAGCATTATTATTTAGTTTGAACATTTTCTTTGTCAAACGCTTTCGTATGTGACATATGTTCGTAGGTATGTATCCATCGGTATATTTTGCACCAGCCATGTGTGCTGGCAAAGGGTGTTATAAACAATCACCAATTGTAACAAGAAAGTAAAGTTGTAAATGGGCCCTTGAGTGTGCCTATTTCAAAATCCTGAAAAGGAATTCTTCTGTGACTAGAGACAAGCTATAGTTCAGAATGGAGCTTCGGTATTAGACAACATCATTAATATATACATGGATTATTAATATATAAGTGGACACTAAATTTTCACCATAGCTGAGTTCAGAGAAATAGAAGATACAGTATTTGACATGGACTTGACTGCGCTGTAATTTCTTCCATTTGAGGTCATGATGGAAATTGAGGGAACACTTATGCGAGCTGATAATACCTATTATCCGGTCAACACCGCCATTATATTTCTTAACAACAATATCATAGCATTGCTTAACTAAATAACGTGATGATTCAAGACATGGAATTCAAGATTCTGCTGTGTCATTGTACAACGCAAGTTTATTTTTAATAGATGAACTACGATCGACACTCCTTATAACCGACGTGAACAAATTATCGAAACGAAACAACATCTGAGAGATGAAATCGTTTAGAGACCCGCGCAACTCGTAAAATAAAAACTCTCGTGCTTGGAAGTATATATTCTTTTGTCTAGATGAGGCTACAAATGTAGGTGAGGACAAAAACCACCATCTTAGACACAACAGTCGGAATTATTTTTGGGCTATGTCAATAGTAACCGTGACTTCTGGTGGTGACAGCAAATTAATATCGAGAAGGCCTTCTTAACGAGTACGTTTCGATTCCGAACTTCTTGCAGCATCAAAAGCAGTCTCAACACGAAAAATAAACTGAATTCGGTGAAAAAATATTAGTGTGGCCGAATTTGACGCAGCGTTGAGAGACATAGAAGAGCATCGTCATCTCCGAGCACAGACACAGAGCCACGCGATTGTGTATTTACATAAAACAAGAGTCGAAGAAGAATATAAATCAAAAGTGCTCTGTATGTGCTTCCTTGGGTAACTTTGTTAAAGTGGATTATTAATGCTATTAGTCTGCGGGTTGCACATAGTTCGTTGCTTGCTGCCTAAAATGGGCAAACTTGATATGTGATAGAAGCTATGAAGCTATTTGCTACTACTACTTTTATCTAATTCGTCTCAGAATAAACTACCTAAATATCAAAGCTCAAACCACAGCTCTTTGCATTAACCTTAAAATATGAATAACTCGTCCTATCACCGCACACTGCGATGTAACTTCATCTAGTAGCCCGTGCGATCCAGAATCTAACACCAAATATGTCCTTCCAATAGTTGACTGACTAATTCCAATATACTTATCTGACTCATCCATTTGTGCAGTCTGTCAAGACGTTTACGCTCTTCTCTAACATGTATATTCTCATAGTTTCCACAGTTAAAACGAAGTCATATGGACAACATAATTTTGTATATTAGGGCCCAGCTACGTACACGAATTTTCCATGCAACATATACGCAATGCCAGTGTTCTCATTCAATAGTTCTCTTACAAGGCAGGTATTTCTTCCTTTTAGAAACAAATTAAAGACTCGAATATGGTGACGTCTTTACTAATTGTCAGCATGTTTCTTGAAATGTATAGGTTTTTATGTCTTTTTTTAGATTGTACTTCGAATGATAAGTTGTATTAAGCCCATATTATTGTTATTATTCTAATTGTTATTATTGTGGTGTGTGTGTCTGAGAGAGAGAGAGAGAGAGAGAGAGAGAGAGAGAGAGAGAGAGAGAGAGAGAGAGAGAGAGAGAGAGTACCTTATTGTGTCCACATTTGGTTCCTCTAGCCGCTACGTATTTGCGCATCAAACAATTACCCGTTGTAGGACTCGTACATTCCAAGAAGAGACAAATATCGTCAGACACAACCTAAAAAAAGAGACATCTTGATGATGATCATAGCAGTACTGGTGACTTATACACTATCAAACCAGGTTTCATTAAAGGTTTAGGCAGACAGAGTTATTTTCATTTAACGTTTGCTTCCTTTAAATGCATCATAGCTGGTGGGGTTGGGATGCTTGAGAAATGTGAAATAGTTTCAGATTTACAGACATGGCATGTGCAACCTAAAACATCTCAAGTTAATTTGTTCCCTTGTATATTAATTTTAATGTATTGTAAAAAAATATTGCTGGAAAATTGTAATTTGAAAAAATCATGTAATTAAATCTGCATAGATTACAGATAGTTATTTTATAATAGATGTATCAAATACAATTAATCGAGGTTGCCTGTCGAGAACCGACTGTTTTTGGTTTGATTACTCTTTCTAATCTCTACCTTCAGTACAAGATGCAAACCGTTTGCCCGTTTATGTTTTTCTAGACACAACTAGCAGAGAAACTAACTGTGTAGTTTTTAAGCTTACAATCTAAATGTGAAATTAAAACAAATATAATATTTTAAAGAACAACTAACATTTAAATTGGCATATGATTTGAGGTATACGCGTGAAAAGTGTAATTCATTACTAGGGCTAAATGTGGGCGTGTCTCCTACGAACTGACGCTTTCGACTCTTTTGGTGATGTAAACATGGTGCAGATGATATAGTGGTCTTTCCTTATAGGCGAGGGAATGATTGCTGTTTAACTGAGCAGCAGAAAGGTTGAATCCGACGACATTTTACAAGGCGTCAATTCAGTAACCAAGGCTTCCTCGTAAATGCTTAATGGAAGCCTCCATTCGGCAAAACAAAATTTTTAAAAAAAAGACGCCGGGTAATTGTCACCATGTGTGGCTGCATGAAATTCTACGAATTTTCCAATCGAAGATTTTCAATCAGCGAGAAAAAAACGACGCCGACATCTTCGATGTTGTAGTCAATTCACTCTCGTTGCTGCTATGATTTATCATTGGAACTTTCAGTTCTGGGTTAACTGGATATTTTATCAAGTCCGACACGATATCTCGTTTGAGGGTCTGATAAATGAATCGTCACAAATCCATGTGAGATTGACTGAGCATGACTAAAGAAATTTCTAAATCGATTATGATCCATATCACCTCCACACCAAGTTTGCCAAATATTTCTAAGAGTATGAGTATCAACTCCATTAAATAAACAAAACATATTGCAGTTATCTCTGATCACCTTCGGGATCTGTGTGTAACGTTGAGTGACATATCTCACTTCAGTGTTTTATGTCTGCCTCTGGAAAATAACAACGCGGGATTATTTTGATTATCTAACATGACATCATCATATACAACTAAATTATTAATACTTCCGTCGATGTCATCAATGCTCGGTGCATCGTTGATATCAGTAATAAATTCAATAATATCATCATCGATTTCAAATTTTGCTTTCTCGTTAAAATCCTTTAACACTTCATAGGATCGCTGATCATCTACGCTCGGAGCAAGCAAATACAACTTATTCCTCTTCATCCATCTCGTTATTAAATTAAGTAGTAATTGCGTTTTACCACTTTCAGATGCCCCGATTATAGTCGCGCGAATAGAGTTTGGTAACATCGCATGGTGTTTAATAGGTTGCCGTCGTCTCGTAGCAGAATAATCAATTACATTCATATTGCTATAAATATATTATGGATCTATATTGTGTGAAATGTAAGGCGCGTACTGGCACAGATACCTTGACGACTATTATAACTTAAATTAATCAATCAGCGCTTTCTGGTAAATGCGTACAATGTAGTACAAAGAAATTTAGATTTGTTTCCACGAAACCTTTGAACAAAAATCTCGGAGGTGATATTGCAGCCAAGTTAGTGAAACTCCCAGGAACACCATGGGCAAAGTATCCACATGAAAAACATCTTCCAGGGTATAGTTATTTTGGACCGGGAACAAGACTCGATATCAGACTAAATGATCAAAACCAACCCAAACCCGGTGAAGAACCAATAAACGCTATTGATAAGGCGTGTCACGCTCATGATGCTGCTTATAAAAGCAGCAATCTACCGCACAGACATCTTGCAGATGTGAAATTAATTAATGCGATGAATTCAATCACTGATAAATCCTTCAAAGAAAAATTGGCTTCATGGTTGATAAAGTCGGCTATAAAAGGTAAATTGATGTTAGGTGATGGTAATTAATAACAAGATGAAATCTATTTATTATTCTCCGAGTGTATACTGGAGAGGTAAAGCGGCAATTGATAAACTCTCTAGCGCTGCAAAAGTAAAAAATACTACAGCGGCGGATTGGTTATCTAAACAGGCGATATGGCAAATTTATCTACCACCGCCTAAACAAATTAGCATCTCGCATTTTGATGTGACCGTTCCTAATGAAGTTCATCAAGCTGATATACTATTTCTGCCGCATGATGGTGGTTACAAATACGCGCTAACTGTAGTCGATGTTGCGAGTCGATACAAACAAGCAGAACCGCTAAAAACAAAATCATCAACAGAAGTCGCCGATGCTTTTGAGAGGATTTATCGAAGGGGTCCTCTGCGCTAGCCAAAAATCTATTACAAGTTGATCCTGAGAAGGGATTTCAGGGTGCGGTTCTATCAAAGATGACACATCATAATACCGCGTTACGACGAGGACATAATGCAGTATGCATTACACCGCTATCAGGCAATTGTTGAACGATTTAATCGGACACTTGCTGAGCGGTTATTTGGATATCAATACGCGAAAGAATTTATTCAACATATAAGATCTCGTGAATGGGTTAAGAGATTACCAGCTGTGATTACCGCGCTGAATAATGAGATTACTCGAACTATCAATTTGAAACCTAACAACGCGATTAAAAAGAATTATATACCTAAAATCCCACAAAAAGATTTTTCAAAAGAACCAATTCATGGTAATGTCACTGTTAGGTATTTATATGAACCAGGAGAGCTTGAAGGTGGTAAAAAAAGAGCTACTGATCCTATTTGGAGTGTTACTGCACATAAAATATCTAGTATAACACGATCCACGGGTAGACCAGCAATCTATAGATTGGATTCAACTGCTAATCAGCGAGGATTTACACGACAACAACTATAAGTGATACCCGAAGATATTCAATTACCACCGCGTGGTCTTAACTAGCACCTCTTCGTCTATTGCACTGAAGACAAGTCAGCATCACGTTATCGTTAGTATGACCAATGCTGCTATTTTTTCTGTCCACCGTAAATTCGCGAGGATCTGTATCCGACCAACTCCAACTCATTATACAATTGCAACTCACGCAGTGATTATTCTCTTGCTGTTTCAGTGTAATTATTAATTCAGCATCAGTATTAAATTCTCGTTTATTTTTGTATCATGTTGTTTATAACCAGAGAGTTTTTTTCTAATTATGTCCTTGACGTTGTCAGCGCTGATAATATCACTTATTGTAGTGTCATTATCATCTCCTGACTCTGTCAGGACAACTCTTCGAAGTTGATGTATTCTCCTCACTCTGGACACTGCAAGATAAACTAAATTTGACCACTCGATGCAATTATCTATTATCCAAATAATTGTATCTGTGATAGTTAATCTCTGTGAAGAGTGTATTGTCGCTGCATAACCTAACGTCCATGGGGATTTATCAGCGCGCAATGCATCTTCGACGACGTTGATATCAACGAGTACAATATAATTTAATACGAGAATCTGCTTCTCACGCTGTCCAGGAATATCAACTTCGATATTCTGCTTTCGTGTATCCGAAGGTCTATAACGGAGCGGCGCTGGAACTGTTGCAAATTTTTCTTAATGTGTTTCAAATAATTTAATCTGAGGTGTGTCTCTGACTATTTTTCTACTTGCGATTATCACATCATTCGGTTTCCATGTTTCCCAAAAATCATTCATCGGAGTTTCTGATATTATTTCACGCGCTATTTCACATTGGATTCTATCCGTTTGTAATCTGATTAGTTGTTTGAACTCGCGTAATCGTTCATCATGTGATCTATGGTCGGTATTAATCTCTTCGTAATAGTCTACGTGTTTATTTAGCCAATCATGTGGGGATAAACCAACAGATGGTGGTGTTGGTTGACCATAATTACCGCACATGATAATTTTTGTATTATTCAATAACAACCACTCAAGAAATGTTTGTAATACTTTCAACGATACCGTGCATATTTCATCCCAAATAATGACTTTAGGAATAAATTTCTCACCCATTCGATCAGGGGTCCATTCATCGCCTTTCCATTGAAAGAAACTATGATAGGTACAGGCATTTACCCCTCGTTGTTTCATCTCTCTGGCGAGTCTGTGAGTTGGTGTTAGGACAACCATGTTTGATTTTGAAACGCTAGCGTTTCTACGATATAATTCAATTGCATGAGTTGTCTTTCCTGACCCACCACAACCGTTTAAATAAACTGTCTTGTATCTACATATTGGATCAGATACCGGTGGTGCATTAGAAAATTCTGGTTGAATCTCATCACACTTTAGGTACTTTTCATCCATGGTAACATATGTCTACCAAGCCAAACATAACTACACGGATGTAGCCCTGTAGCGAGTTCAAATGATACCACACGATCGAATTCAGTTACATCAAAATCAACCAACGGACCATTAATCGCAACACGAGTCATTTCATGTGTGGAATGTCCAAATCGTTTAAAATATTTAGCACATTCTCCATACCCGAGAAAACTCACAGGATAACATGCAGATATATCAATTGAAATTATACCCTCGCGGGAATATTTTGTATTCCACAGTCCTCCATGGCCAGATTCGATGCAACTCAATTTAACATCTTCGAAAAAATCACTTCGTGTTGGATGTCATGAGTCTTTTTCTCTTGCGAAGTGAGCTGCCACTGATGGAATTGTAAAACTATCCGTTAATAGTTTTTCATGGAAACTCTTCGAGTTGTCAGATGAAAATTCATTAGCGATTTTTCTCATTCGTGAGTGTAACGCTTCAGTGCGATATAATTCACCGTTTGGTCTTACAAATTAATCAAATCCTGATTCTGAATCAGCACTATTAAGTAGCCACACCTGACACAGGATCATCTTTAGACAACGCGTGAATAACATCCAATAATTTCTCTTCATAGAAAATCTCCCTACAGAACTCCTGAGGGATATATCTTACGGTTCTATCTCGTGGAAATATTTTTACTGCAGGTGTCCACGCGTGTTCGTTATGATCAATAATTTTGATTGGAGCTCCTTCTGATTTATATTTTGATTCGTGTAATATTTCTCCGGTTATTGTCCTTACCGATATTGGAAATCTTAATGACGTTTCTAATTTGGTTATATCTTGAATTGTTGCCCCGTGCTCCTTCACGCTTAATCCCCATTCGGTTATATTTTTTACGTCTTAGATCAGTAAATTTATTTCCTCGAAATGCATTTGTGAAGTGTTCTATTACCCGTTGTGCCACACAATTTATTTTCGTTGACAAAGTCAGCGGTGAATATTTCATCGGAGCTAGTTTTGCAATATCGGGTTTATCATTTAATGGATATATCCCATAAACAACTGCTGTTACAGGATAAGATCTCTCGTAGTATGGTTTGTCAATTCCAGTCAGAATTCCTGGTTTGGAATCTCGACTCACAATGACAGTTTTTTTATCTTTGAAAATTGGTTCAAAATTTATCTTTGATAATCCATTCTCCTTCCTCTTGGATAATGAATTTCATTCTGAAAAAATACCTTTTCCCTCCAAGATGTGAAATTATCTCAGCTGCTCTTTCGTCGTTCATGGTAGTATCGATGTTGGGAACATTGATACCGACATCTTCGAGTGGCGTTGAAGAGGATATTTGCAACCCAGTCGCGGTTGTGCAAAACGATCTCAAACATGACATGATCTTGAAATACCTGCGAGAGCGACGTGGATTCGTACAAATCGCAAACATTATACAGTGTAATTAGTGTTTACAAGATGCGCTAAAATGAGTTTCTCACCGCTTGATACCAAATCATGAGTACTCCACGCTGCTGTCAAAACTTGCCCAATTGATCAGCATGCTAAAGTGATACACTAGGAATTGCGAATACAAAGTGATTTAGTAACGTATTAAAACCAATATGGTATTATAGTACACTAAAACAACTTGCAATTATTCGTGTACCAATGTCCTGATTGGTGGACGAATCATTCGTTGTCGGTCTCAAATGTTAACGTACTGGTTGTCTTGGTGGACCAATCGGCTTGGTGATTGTAAATACTTAAGACTGCAGTGGATTCGCAGCACGACATTACCAACTGTCGAAATTTCCTGGTACACACAAATACTTAATGAGATGCTCCATCTTGGTAAAATTCATTAAAACAATTACGAATTTTACTCAATATGGTTATATCATCTATTAGATGCTTTGGTATATCATAGACTATCTAGATTGAATTCAGCATTTTTCCCAGGCGTAATTTTCGATAATCTCTCGAATTACTTCATGCTATAAATAAAACAAGTATTTAAATAGAGGATTTATTATATAATGAATCATTGTAAATGGCTTATGATTGGATCAAAGACTCCGTGTAATAAATCATGCATAAATGAATTATGTGGGTATCATATGCAAAGCTTTCGTAGTGGAAGCCTGGGGCCGAATCCGTGTATTCGATGTGGGGTAAGGTTAGAGGAAAATCACAGTTATGTCTGGTTTGTGTTGGTAAACGATATAGAGAGTTGAAGCGTTATTATGACAAGAAGAAAATCAAGAATTACATTTATGAACCTGACGCTGTCAACGACAACGACAAAATTATAAGAACGCCCCAAGAATACATTGAAAGATTCTCAGCTAGTGATATAATTCAGCCAATTAATGAATTAGACAAATAATGTATTATATATATATATATATAAATGAACCAAAACTTTAACTACACCCAGTGATCACAAACTAAGAAGCGTCTCCTGATTGTATTTTTAGACACCGCAGACTGAAGAAACCTGTTGGTTCTGAAACTAATCAGGGTTATTTGGCGTTTACTGTTGGAAAGAAGAAATATTATTGTCACCGATTCGTCTTCTAGGTGTTTAATGGATTGATAAAGGATGGTTTTGTTATTGATAATAAAAATGGCATTAAGACTAATAATTATTTATCAAATTTACAGGCTATTACACAACGTGAAAACTCAAAACGAGGAGGAACTGGTAATTATAAATCAATTGGGAAGAGACGTATAAAATCCTTTAATACGGCAACTAACGAGAAAATAGTAATTCAGTCAATGACTGCAGCCGGTAGATATTTTGATAGTTATCCGCTTCTATTCAATGCGGCGTTGCAGAGAATATAACCAAGACGTCTTTGTCGAAGCATTTTGATAAATAAATTCAGTTTTCATATCTCTAACTATATGTATTTTGCATTATTCTATAATAGCATTAACGGGGATAAGTCGTTTAGGTATATTACGGCTTAAGAAAGAGACGTAATCTCGATGAGTTATGTCACCGTTTCGATGGTAGTTTCTGATTGGCTGGTTTCGCTGTCATAAATCTCAACAGGATATAATCAATTATCTGTTTTGTAAGAAAACAAATCAGTAGTGTTTACAAGCAGTTATATTCTTTTTTCTTGATGTTTTATTCAGGTATTCCGTCTTGTTTAAATGCTGTCGAAGATCATTATTAAACACAACAAAGAATAAAATCGCACACCTCTGTGTTTGACTTCCGTGTTTTAAGTAGTTTATATACTATATCGTCTCTTATAATATTGGGGGTTTTAAGTGTGTCGAAAATCAATACGTCATCATTACAACCTATACACTATCCGGTGTATGGGTACTTTTTTGTATTCATACAAATTAGGATTTTATCTAGGTTGCAATGATTGACGTATGAATGTAGAACCGCCCCCGTCATCCATTGTCATATCATTCATTTCATCATTCATTTATCCATTGCCATTGTACATACCATATATTCTATTGTGTGTACCGTCCTATTCATCCATTGGCATTTCATATACCCATATGATCTTATAATCTATTGTTTGTACCGTCCAATTCATCCATTGGCATTGTATATACCCATGTCATCTTATAATCTATTGTTTGTACCGTCCTATTCATCCATTTTATATACCCATATATCATCCTATAATCGCATAATACTTCTAGACGTGATAAGATGACCAACACCATAACACGTCAAGAATTAATTTTTTAAAAATATATTTTAAAAAATATATTTTAAAGATATATAATTATTTATAAAAATGAATTATGAAATTATTAACCAGATTATATTTGAATTATCAAATTTGAAAAAAAGGTGTTCAATTATCGGAGGGTTTGAACTCTGATCAAATTATGTCCGACTATGAAGATATTAAATCTGCGACTATTAATAACAAATATACCCTTTCGAAAAATATTCATTGAAAAAGCGAAAAAAAAGCGTCCATTTGGCAAACCAAGGCTTTCTTATAGACGCCATTTTCGTTTGCGCTCACCCCCTTCGCTGCTATGATTTATCATCGGAACTTCCAGTCCTGGGTTAACAATTTTTTTTACTATGAAAATCATTTATCATTGAAAGTCCTAGAACTTTACAAACAGACTAATTTGTAAGACCTCGCCTCGAAAATCAATTAGATTATTAGATTGGTCGGTGAGTTTGAAATTAATTCTCATTAAAGAATTATTATTACACTGTATAAAGACTGGATTAGTTGGGTCTTCAATGATTAGAAATCCTGGAGGAGCTGTTGGTGCAAATGAATAGAGAATACATCCCTGCTGAGCGTAATTTGACTGCTCAAGATTTATTTGATAACTTCACATATTAAATTTAGTGCAATCACCGTGGATATATTAACGTTGTTCGGGGCGATATGCCTACCGCCGCCGTCTGGGTCATTATTATGTTTGAGGATAGTTGTTTGTTGTCGTGATAATTTCTTCCAATTATCGTGAATTTTTTTTAATCCAATATCAATGGCATCACTGAGAGATTTTTTTATTTCATCGACGTTATACCCAGGAATTTTAAATGTTGGAATATCTTCTACGAGGATTCCGTATGCTATCATAAATATCCTTTTATGGGTCACGGACATTAATACTTCTTGAATAATTTGTGAATGAAATGTTGCAATATTGTAGATGATTTTGTTGCTTGTTTGTACTACACTAATAAATTCATCTTGGGCGAGAGAACCAGATTTAAGGGATATTAACACAAATGAAAATCATTATTCATCGCTATTAAATTTTTGTTGATGAAACCAACGCTAAATATATTGCCGCCGCTCATGAACATGTTGGAAGAATAATCTTGATAACTCTTTACTTCATTGACGGGTTTTATCTTGTCTGTGATATAATTGGATTTTTGTGGTTCAGGCGGTATAACAAATTTTCGTCTGGGTTGTATTTCGGACCATCCTAACCCTGATCTGATTGAGCTGTTATTAATATTTACAACATACCCGGGATAATTAATCTCGATTGCAGATGATAGCGTCGGCTAGTGAACCGTTAAAGCAATTTTTGATTCTTTTCCGTTGATAGATTTTATTCTGCGCTGAAATTCAGCATTGATTTGTGCAATTTGATATGACCCTGTTGGCAACGAGACAAAGTTCCAGGCTGGAGTTCCGTCTGGTTTATTTTTCCACGCGAACACCAAATAATTATTCGGTTGTTGACCGCCGAAAACTACCGATATGATATTGGGCCAACTATGATATACTCGTAGTTTTGCTAGCGCTATCTCTCTCACGGGAATCGGAGTCGGGAAATTCACACTGAATTCAGGACGCGTTGAAGTTATCGATATCATACTTGTTTTCACCGGTGTTGTATTTTCTACTATTTGTTGAAGCAGTTCTTGTGACATTATTATTGTTATTGTTTTCAATTTCCAATTTCAACATCGTTGACGTATAATTGAGCCATCGCTGAAAACTCGCTATCTTATATTGTTGTATCATCCAATGACGATGATATCATTGATGATAATTGTATGTATGCGGCAGATGCAACATGAAATTTAATTACATAATCGTGCAGTTTACTGTGGCTACACGATGATAATTTTTTTGTGACCCCGGTTAATATACCCGGGATTGTAGCCACAGCAGAAATACAAATTGGAACTACGACGGGGCGACCATTGTAACCGAAGATAGTATTATTCCAGCAGCCGTGATTACTCCCGACACCGAGTATACGGTAACATCAACCACGGCTATTCTTCTTCGGTATTTTTTTTTTCATTTGATACTCCTCAGAAAGCGCGCCGAGTTTAGTTTGAAATTCTTTCACCTGATAATAGCGATATTGAAATGATAAAATCATCGGTGTTGTCATTTTATTTTAAACCCGCTATTGTTTTCAATTATGAAATCAGAAGGATTTTTCTTTAAGTTTAATTGTTCACTTAAATCCGCTACGAATTCCACGTACCACGTTACTGAAACCCTGAATAAATTTCTATCTGCGGTCGTTATCGTGAACTGTTCGGATATATCCTTGTCGATGATCGTTGATACCGTATTATTAACTCCAGATGAACTACTCGATGATATATTGAATTGAGTCGGAGATATTATTGTTAATCGATAAATACCCTTGACGGCTGCAGTTACGTGTAAAATGTTGTTTGTGGGAGTCCACGCCAATGATCCGTGTTGGATTGTGTATACGATATTATTGGTTTTCTCATGAGGAATTTTTGTTTTTTCAATGACGCTTATCATCCTTGCTGCATCGTCTTTCATTGCATCGTTGAATGTTTCTAGTTCATCGATGGATTTTTTAATCTCGGGATCGGTTATTTCAATTTTATCGAATGTGGTTCCAATAAATGTATCTATGATGTTTTTACGAAACATTGAAAACTGTTTCACATGTCTTTCATATTCGGATTGAAGTGTTGCTAGTTCCAACATAGAATCCTTTATCGAGGTGAGTTTTGGTGTGGTTCCACGTGGAAAGAAGTTATCGAAGGTGTCAATGAGTTGGTTAAATTTATCATCATATGTTTTTAATGAATTCGTAAGAGATACGTAATTGTTATTGAGTGATAATAGTTTATCTGTAACTGTTGAAATAACAACACCCGGTCTGAGTTTACCCTAATCGGAAATGAGCGCGATAGTATTCTCTGTTGCGTCTCGTCGTTTAACTAAAAAGCATCAAGAGAAACATTACAAGTTTTCAATTTACCCTGACGATCTTGAATACAACTATTTCACTGGGGTCAACACTTGCTAGGTTCAACGTCTCAGCTATTTGATCTTCGATTAGTTTTTTAACGCTTTTGATTTCAATTCCATCAGTATCGGGTTTCTTCAGCGTTGATAAAGGTCGTCCCCAAATATCGATCATGTTATTTAAAAATCCTCTCTCTGTCTAAAATCTAAAAGATTTCCAGCTGGTATATTCATTCACGACAACATGTGGTGGTTTTCACCTTGGATTATCCAAGGTGAATGAAATAGCTTCAAGAACATTTAATACTTCATTTCCACATATGGGTGGGTCATTCATTGTTTTTGTTGGTAACGTGGAATACTAAACTGAAAATTTGTTTGGATTTTTCAATCGTAGATTTCCAATATAACGCATAAATTCCTTCGGAACGCTAATACATATGAACCAAAATAAATAATCTCACGTGGATCAATCAGGTCCGGTGCTGTTATCTAGATTAATAATACCGGTTTCAACATCGTTGGGTTGTGCCGGTAACTGATCTTTCATAAAAACACCTCTGAAGTTTTGTATTGCTAGTTTGCTAGCAGCATCGAGTAAATCAAAATTAGACATGGGAATCAAAGACTCTAGAACCATTGATTTGGAAATCGAAGATTTCTGAACTAGTAAACCGTTCCTGGGATTCTTAAACCGCTTCCCTTGTACCACGTGTGTGGAGTTCCTGGTAATCTTAGACCCTTTCCCTATTTTCATACCCCTTTCCGGTTGCTTTCGTTAGTGCCATTCCTGCCGCGGTGCCAACGGCTCCTAACGCTGCCGCTTTAGGTACCGCTGGGGCCGCTAGGGCAATCAGCGCTGGAATTTCAGCTAACAACGGGAATATACCACCGGTATTTATCATCATTTCATCGCAGCTGTAGAGAGAGTAGCCTGGACGCCTTTTTGTGCTACAAGTGCGTCATTAAAATGTTTCATTTGACGAGTTGTCAGCGACAATTTATTTCCCCCGCCATTCATTTGATTAGGTTCAGCGTTATTGTAGTTCCACATTTTTTAGTTGCTTCGGATTGTAATTTCTTTAACTGACCAGGTGTCAACGTGACATTGATATTACCATACGACATTTATACAAACACAGACTGATCTAATTGTTATAGATTTTCCACCGGTGCATCAATAATTCTCATTTGGCCGCTGACACCTTCAAGTAACATTGCTTTATCACTGAAAACGACGGCAACAGCTCTATAATTCGGGATAAGGACAGCACCGGCTGCATTAGTTGGACGGGTTACCTTAGCTCGAAAGTATATATTAACGACGGATTGTGTTGTTAAATCAAGATGTTTCAGAGAAAAGTAATAAATCGGATATAAATTATTAAAATCCAACTGTGATATTTGTAGACCGGTATCGGGCCGCTAGGGCAATCAGCGCTGGAATTTCAGCTGGAATCGCGTCCCATATATGTCAACAATCTGTGATACACGCGTGCAATACTATTGATGTCATAATCAGGTTGTATATCCTCGCATGGTTCTTGCTGTCCGTTGTTTTTCATTGAGACTTCAGTAACGCCTAACCGATCAAATATCTTATGGGAATGTTCTTGTTTTTCTAATTTCGTTCTATCCTGTAGCGCAACAAATATATGACGCGGAGCTGAAATACCTTGTCGCGCTTCCAGGTGCCATGTAAATGTACCATCAATATCAGAATCATTGGCATCTGTGGACACCGATAACCAGCTCAGCAACGATTTTCCTCCTTGATCCATAAACGATAACAATCGCTGTTCTGTTGTCAACGACTGAGTCATCATTTGCATCCAGAGTGTTAGTTTTGATATTTTGAGTTTACTGGCAGCAGCAGCATTACCGCGCAAGATTGCATTATTGTCAGTAACCTCTTGCACGAGTGCTACTGTATGCTTTGCTCCATAAATAACTTTTCTGACGTTTCTGCAGAATCCAAATATGTGATGTAGTGGAATAGCACATGAAAACCGTCGACGTTCTCCCTGCAACATTGCTACACGTGTTGCAAACCCCATGTTGTAATTGAGATTAGAGCTTCCAAGAACATCAAAGGCAGCACCGGGTCTAGCTCTGTGTTCAGGGGTAGGGGGCTGATCAGCAGCAGCAGTATCTTGCGATGTCCGTATTTTAATATGCTGGATGTGATCGGCATTATCAGTAATATCCTTAGCGAACATCATAGACGGACCCGCTGATCTTGTATAGTCATCGGAATATCTCGCTAACCCGATTACCCCCGTGGCAATATCAACCTCACGTTCAATAGATTCAATTTCTTTTCCATCAATGAGATGTCTAGCGCTTTCAAATGGCCCCATAATCCCGTTATTAACAAAACCAACTCGTACAGTTGGGTCATTTGCGAATGGTGTGTTAGCTACAACATGTGTTACCAATTCGCCGACGACTTCGATAAAAGCTTCACATGGTAAAATGTATTTACTTGTATCATGAACTTGAAGTTCAATTCGTGACCGAATATTTGGTTGTACTGCGTGATAAGCGAATCATTGATAATCGCGTACAGAATCGTCTTTGAGCACTGGGGATTCCATATCAAAGGCTGTGTCAGGTGATCGTTTGAACATTTTTTATTATATATCAGCGTTTCTAAATTGAAAGCGATTTCATCACCGACGTCGTCGTGGTTTTAACCCACCTCCCGCTATGGTATTTGCAGTGATATTATCCTGATCGGATTTTAGCAACGAAGTCGCCAATAATGGCTTTGCCATCAATGATGCTAGTTTTTGATCTACTGCGTTATTTGTTATTTTCCTAACATTTGCAGGCATAACCGCAGTAGACGGTAATGACGAAGTCATCAATGATGGTTTCTTTCCCCGCCGAACTAACGCTCTTAGCTTGTCTTTCACGGCTAAAAACGTCTTCCCGGCAAGATCACAAACAGCGCTAATACCCTTATCTCTGATAACATCAATGGCTTTCATTGATAGTTGTTTCGCTATCGGAGCCACTTTTGGAGCCATTCTTGCAAATAATCCTAGCATGGTATTACCGAGGCCATCTCCATAGTATGCCTTATATTTTGGCGATCGGGAGTTTACCACGTAGACGTTAGTTGGTTTATCATGGTTGTAGTGTATGATCATTCTTATAAAAAATACTGGTGTTGAAGTGTTCTACGATTTTCAATCACAATGATAACCATGATGGTGGTGAAAATCCATAGGTGAAACTCTTCGATTTTCCATTTCCGCTACCTCGTCAATGAAATCTCGATATGTTGCAATATCCGTGATGCCACCTTGAAATAACCGCATACAGATATCAGCTGCTTCATTAATTACTTCCGGTGAGTTATTTCCAGCCTGTTTTCCTCCTACGAGTTTTTCTAATCGTGATATATCACTAAGAACATTACCAGGACAACTGTAAAACGTCTCGACGTTTTCACCACTACTTGATACCAAACTGGAATCTCCTAATCCCCTACCAGTTGCACCCTGTGTTTCTAAATCCTGAAGAAATGTTTCATCATCTTCAAGTATATACAATGGTTGTTGTTGAGGTTCTTCTTGCTTTTTAGGTGAGAAAGATATTTTCTTTGAAGGTTGTTGCCGCTGTTGCAATTTTTGCGGTTTTTGTTGTTGTTTTAGTTCTTCATATTGATTATAAACTTCACTCACCGCATTGAAATATTCAATGTATGATGAGTTATTTTTATCAATTTGACTTTTGTTAGTTTTGATTTTGTAGAACACATCAGCCCAATGTTTTATACTTTTAATATATCCCTGTTTCCCTGGTTTCAGCATTTTTGTTCTGTTTTCATGAGTCGTAACAACAAGCACAGGAATTTCTGTTGGTTTAGTATTATCAATTGCTGCTAATCCCCCTCGTTTAATCTCTCGCGTAAACCCTCTACTGTTCTTTTTGATTCAGGTGGTTCAGGTAGTTTACTAACATCAATATCACCTTGTCGTTGTATTTCCATAAGGTTTTGTACAGCTTGTTTTGTTTGTTCAGTTTCCATTGCTATTTTTTCAAGTTCACCAAGAAGAGGTCTCTCTGTTCTCTTCCCCTCCTTAGGGATATCTCCCTATACAGCTCGCTCAGTGGCTGATTTTACACCCTCAGTGGCGCTAATTAACGGTCTAAATAATTGTTCTTCATCAGTAGAAAAATCGGTTTGGAGGAGTTGTCGCTGCTGTAATTTTTCACGTAAACTATCACGAACTGGAAGGAGTTTATTAATAGCATTCAATCTCTCTCTTGCCGATCTCGTGGGTAATGCTTCATTTGTCATTACGGAAATAACATGAATCTTTAAATTTCAAAGTGATTTCAAAATCGATTTTCTCTAAATGAATTCCTTGGGTTTTGACCGACAGAAAAATAATGACTTTTTAGTCGTTTTAGTCATTTATTTAGCCATTTTTGATGAAAATCCGTTGCAATCTGTATGATTTCATTGAAAATTTCATGAAAAATCGATTTTCTCTAAATGAATTCCTTGGGTTTTGACCGACAGAAAACGACTAGTATGGTAAAAGAAAATCACCGAAATCAGTCAAAAAACTGCCCAAATGGTCAAGAAAACTACGCAAATGGTCCAAAAACTGTATTAATAATAATAAAACAAAAATAATTGCTATATTTTTTACAACTCTTTTATCACCTGTATTAGCGAGCGAATTTCACCGCTATTGTTCGACTAAAACTACCTAGGCATTGTATTCATTCACCGCTATTGTTTGACTAAAACTACCTAGGTGCCGTATTCATTCACAGTTACCTGTAATGTTGTACAATAGAGAGGCTCTCTAAGGGGGTATTCTCAGCTTGCTCAATTAGATTTTTTATCTGTTTTGCTTTGGAATTAATTAGTTTTTTTAGTTCATATTCAATTCCTAATTGTTTTCTAACAGCTTCTACGACCGTACATAATGGTACAAACACACCAACATCTTCACAATAAACTAAACTCTGACGAATTGAATTCTGAATTCGCTTTATCAGAGAATATATTTTCGAAAGAGTGTATTTCTTATTAATTATGGCAAAATTTATGTCTTCAAGGTCGGACAAATTTTGATCAGAATCGAAACCCTCCGATAATTGAATTCCTTGATTTTTCAATTTATTTATTTCATTTATAATACGGTTAATATTTTCAGACTTCATTTTATATATAATTATATACTTTTAATTACAAAAAAAATATTTAAAAAATGAATTCTGGAAGTGCTATGGTGTTGGTTATCCTATCACGTCCAGACGTATTATGCAATTATAGGTGATATGTGGACTCCGTCATTGCTAAGGTGTAGGTCATCTTATCACGTCCAAAGGTATTAAGAAGAAACCCGTTTGGAATCGACTCAGGTGGTGGTCATCCGAGGTGCCCAGAGGTAAATAACAGCACTACGAAACAGAGTCTCCGCTAAGACTGCTAACTCGCCAAACATGAAAAAATGTTTGCTACTGGGGGGTTCCCCGATTTAATGCTTGTTGACAATGACAATGGATGAATAGGACGATATGGTATGTACAATGACAATAGATTATAGGATCATATGGTATGTACAATGACAGTGGATGAATGGGACGGTAAAAACAATAGATTATAGGATGATATGGTATGTACAATGAATGACGGGGGGGGGGGGGGGCGGGGTGGGGCGTCTACATTCAACCGAACTAAAACGCAACCATAAAGTCAAATCCATGGTTGCATAGTTGGAAAAAAAAACAACCATGTTACCGCGGATGATAACATGATTGCGTTTTAGTTCGTAACTTGAATTTCGACACAGAGGGTCATCACCTCCCCCAAATTAATAGAAAAAAAACATCACATCGTTATCACCAGGCAATTACGCGCTATGAGGCGCGAACCGTAAATGTCAGCTATGGAGCTTCCAAAGCTAACCAAGCTCGCATTAGACTACGACTCACGTCTACGGGAATGAGAGTTTTCAGGATATATCACCTGGAACGCACGCGTAGGGTAAAAAAAGAAGAATGGAGTATTTTACTACAGTCAATGCATTGTACAAAGCAGTACTATTTGAAACAGAATTTTAAAAAAATTAACTATTCGTAAATACTTTTTTACAAAACAGATAATTCAATCGTCTGTGAAAACTATTACAATCACGTAATAGTGTAACTCTGTCATTGGTGACTTGATATACCTAAACGAGTTATCTCCCTTAATACCATAGTTAAACCACACGATTAGATGTAAACATATTACAATTTAATCCTATTATTAAAAAGATTTGAAAAAGCTGTCTTGGTTATTCCCTCTGCAACATATCGTACTGAGGGCATACAAATATCGAACTATCTACCGGCTGCAGTCAAAGACTGAAATGAAATTTCCTCGTTAGTTGCCGTATTAATTGATTTTACAGGTCTCTTCCTAATTGATTTATAATGACTAGTCCCTCCTCGTTTACTATTCTCACTTGGTGTAACAGCTTGTAAATTCGATAAAGAATTTTATTAGTCTTAATGCCATCAATGTAATCAATAACAAAACCATCCTTGATCAATCCATTAAACACATCGAAGACGAATCGGTGACAATAATACTTCTTCTTCCCCCCAACAGTAAACATCAACTTATCCCATATTATTTTCAAAACCAACAGATTTCTTCAATCTGTAGTTTCTAACAATACCATCACGGGAAGCCTCGAATTTTTTAATCACTGGGTGTTGTCAGAATTCTTGGTTCATTTATATACAATACTTTTATTTGTCTAATTTATTAATTGGCTGAATTATCACACTACTTGAAAATCTAACTATGTAGTCTTGAGGAGTTTTATGATCTTGTCGTTGACAGAGTCAGAGGTAGGGTTTTTGATTCTCTTCTTGTCATAATAACGCTTCAACTCTCCATACCGTTTACCACCACTGCCGAGACACAAATGTGATTTGCCTCTAACCCCTACACCATATTGAATACACTGTTTCGGGCCCATGCTTCCTCTACGAAAACGTTGCATATGATACCCACAGAATTCCTTTATGCATGATTTGTTACACGGAGTCGTTGATCCAATCTTAAGCCATTTGCAATAATTCATTATACAATATATATCTTATTTAAATACTTGTTTTAATTATATATTAATATGTCAAGAGACATAGAGAAACCTTGGAAAAACTCTAAGACATATCTCGTTAGGCCCATATTAGATAAAATTCGCAATGGCCTTAATGAATTTAAGCGTGATGGAGCATCTTTTGTATGGTTCACATTACGGATTGTCCACGAAGATGCACCCAACATCAATTCTACCATGAAAAACGAAAAAACAGCTGAGATAATTTCACATCTTGACGTAAAGAGGTACTTTTTTATAATGAAATTCATTATCCAAGACGAAAAAGAATGGATTATCAGGGATAAATTTAAACCAATTCTTAAGGATAAAAAAACTGTGATTGTGAGTCGAGATTCCAAACCAGGAATTCTGATTGGAATTGATAGACTGTATTACGTGAGATCTTATCCTGTAACAGCATTTGTTTATGGGATATATCCGTTAAATAATAAACCCGTTATTGCAAAACTAGCTCCTATGAAACTATCGTCAACGTTGAATTGTGTAGCAACACGGGTAATTGAACACTTCACAAATGCATACCGAGGAAATAAACTAACCGATCTAAGACGCAAAAAAAATAAATGAATGGGATTTAACAGTGAGAGAGAACGGGGCAACAAATGAAAATGTGGCAACGTTGGAAAAATTACTAAAATTCCCAATATCTGTAGCGACGATAACAGGTGAGATACTATATGAATCGAAATACAAATCGATAGGAGCTCCAATTGAAACTATTGATCATAACGAACACGCGTGGACGTCTGCAGTAACAATATTTCCACGAGATAGAACCGTAAGATATATCCCTGAGTAGTTCTGTAGGGATGTTTTCTATGAAGGGAAATTATTTGATGCTATTCACACGTTGTGTAAAGATGATCCTGTGTCAGTGTAGCTACTTAGTAGTGCTGATGAATTAGGATTTGATCAATTTGTAAGACCAAATGGTGAATTATATCACGTTGAATAGTTACACTCACGAATGAGAAAAGTCGCTAATGAATTTTCCCCGGAAAATCCAAAGGATTTTTCATCGGAGAGTTTCCATGAAAAACTATTAACGAATAGTTTACAGTTCCATCAGTGTTAGCTCACTTCGAAAGAGAGAAAAACTCACGGTGTCCAACACGAAGTGATTTTCTCGAGGATGTTAAATTGAGTTGCATCGAATTTGGTCATGGAGGGCTGTGGAATACAAAATATTCCCGGGAGGGTATGATTTCAACTGATATATCCGCGTGTTATCCTGGGAGTTTTCTTGGGTATGGAGAATGTGCTAAATATTTTAAACGATTTGGACATCCCACACATGAAATGACTCGTGTTGCGATTAATGGTCAGTTGGTTGATTTTGATTTAACTGGATTCGCTCATGTATTATTATTTCAATTCGCTACTGGGCTACATCCGTGTAGTTATGATTGGATTGGTAAACATATATCTGAAAAAGCATTGGATACCAACAGTGTTACCACGATATATGATTAATTGTGGTATGCTGATATCGCTTGTTGTTAGTGAAGCTATCATATGCTATCGTGGTCAGAAAGAAGTTTGGCTACCAAAACCCAATCTAGATCGTATAATTGATGTAATACGAAAACAGTTTTCCGATTTCAATGAAGAAGAAATCATAAATTGGTCTAGGGGGTTGTTTGAAATTAAAAACGGACAAGCAACAGATTTTGGACGAAGAATAATCGGTAAATTTACCCAGGGTGGATGATATGACAATGCAAAATGCTCTTCGCGGTTGATCATAGGCAATGCTGAAAACGATTTTATTGTTGCGGATTTAACAAAACGGGGACAACTTGTAAATCGTAAAGACGCTTTCCTATGTGATGGAAGACGATTAGGTACAATTGTTACTTACTGTGATGAATATAGTTCCCAATACACACATTTGAGAAGTTCTATGCTGAGTTATTCTGCTATTAATCTATTTTTGATGATAAAAAGATTTCAAAACATAACAGTTAGGGTCAACACTGATTCTATGTATATCCACGAGAAATACAAATCAGCTGTAGCTGCATTCACAGATACGGGGGAAAATTGGGGATGTTGGAGATTTAAAAAGGAAACGCTACATGAGTATTGTGAATTCGCAGATGTTACCATGGATGATAAATACTTAAAGTGTGACCGGAATATCCTTGAGATTCAATCAGAATTTTCTAATCCACCACCGGTATCTGATCCGATATGTAGATACAAGACAGTTTATTTAAACGGTTGTGGTGGGTCAGGAAAGACAACTCGTCCAATTGAATTATTTCGTAGGAAATATCCTACGGATTTTCACGCTAGCGTTTCAAAATCAAACATGATTGTGTTAACACCAACTCACAGACTCGACTGAGAGATGAAACAACGAGCGTTAAATGCCTGTACTTATCATAGTTTCTTTCGATGGAAAAGAGATGTATGGACTCCTGATCGAATGGGCGATAAATTCATTCCTGAAATCATAATTTGGGAGGAAATATGTGCAGTATTGAAAGTATTACAAACATTTATTGAGTGGTTGCTATTGAAAAATACAAAGTTGTCATGTGCGGTGATCACGATCAACCACCACCAATTGTTGGTTCATCTCCACATGAGCGGCTAAACGGTTTTATAGACTTTTATGAAGAGATTAATACCGATCACAGATCACTTGATAAACAATTACGCGAGTTCAAAGCGCTAATTAGATTACAATCGGATAAAATCCAGTGTGAAATAGCGCGTGAAATAATTTCAAAAACTCCCATGAATGATTTTTGGGAAACATGGAAACCGAATGATTTGATAGTGGCAAGTAGAAAAAAAGTCAGAGACACACTTCAGATGAAATTATTTAAAAAACACAAAAAAAATTTGCAGCACTTCCAGTGCCGCTGTCTTATAGACCTTCGGGTACACGAAAGCAGAATATCGAAGTTGATATTCCAGGTCTGACAGAAAAGCAAAATTTAGTATTAAATGATATTGTGCTGGTTGATATCAATGTCGTCGAAGATGCATTGCGCGCTGATAAATCCTCATTGACGTTAGGTCATGCAGCAACAATACACTCATCATAGGGATTAACTATCACAGATACAATTATTTGGATAATAGATAATCGCATTTAGTGGTCAAATTTAGTTTATCTCGCAGTGTCCAGAGTGAGAAGAATACATCAACATCGAAGAGTTGTCTTGAATGATAATGACAATGCAATAGGTGATATACGCGATGGTATGATTAAAACAAAACTCTCTGGTTATAAACAACAGAATAAAAAAATAAACGAAAATTTGATATTGATGCTGAATTAATAATGACGTTGAAACAGCAACAGAATAATCACTGCGCGAGTTACAGTTGAAGTTGGTAGGATAAAGACCCTCGCCAATTTACCGTATATAGAAAAAATAACAGCATTGGTCATACCGGAGCGAATGTGATGCTGACATATCTTGAATGTAACAGACGCAGAGGTACTAGTTAAGACCACGCGGGGTAATTGAGTATATTCGGGTATCACTTATAGTTGTTGTCGAGTAAATCCTCGTTGAGAAGCGGTCAAATCCAGTCTATAGATTGCTGGTCTACCCGTGGATCGCGTTATACTAGATATCTTATGTGCAGTAACACTCGAAATAGGATCGGTAGCTCTTTTTTTACCACCCTCGAGCTCTCCTGGTTCGTATAACTACCTAACAGTGACATTACTACCAAGAATTGGTTCTTTTGAAAATTCTTTTCGTGGAATTTTAGGAATAGACGCTTTCTTAATCGCGTTGATAGGTTTCATGTTGATTGTTAGAGTAATCTCGTTATTGAGCGGGGTAATCACAGCTGGTAATCTCTTGACCCATTCATGGAATCGTTTATGCTGAATAAATTCCTTTGCGTATTGATATCCAAAAAACCGCTCACCAATCGTCCGATTAGATCATTCAACAATTGCCTGATCGCGATGTAGTGCAGTATGTCCTCGTCTGATGGTGACATTATGATGTTTCATCGTTGATAGAACCACACCTTGAAATTACTTGCCAGGATCAACTTGTAATAGATTTGGCCAACGCAGAGGACCCTTTAGATAAATCCTCTAAAACGCACAGGCCACTTCAGTTGATTTTGTTGTCAGCGGTTCTGCTTGTTTGTATCTACTCGCAATATCGACTACGCTTAATGCGTATTTGTAACCACCATCATGCGGCAAAAATAATATATCGGCCTGATGAACTTCATTATGAACGGTCACATCAAAATGCGAGTAATTAATTTGTTTAGACGGTGGTAGATAAATTTGCCATATCGCCTGTTTGGATAACCAATCCGCCGTGGTGTTAATTTTCACTTTCGCGGATCTAGCCAGTTTAATGATTGCCGCTTTACCCTTCTAGTATCCGCTCGGAGAATAATAAATAGATTCCATGTTATTAATTACCCAGAACCTAACATCAATTTACCTTTCATTGCCGATTTTACTAATCAAGAAGCCAATTTTTCTTTGAAAGATATCAGTAATTGAATTCAACGTATGAATTAATTTCACATCTGCGAGATGTCTGTGTTGAAGATTGTTGCTTTTATAAGCAACATCATGAGCATGACACGCCTTATCAATAGCGTTTATTGGATATTCACCGGGTTTAGGTTGAATTTGGTCATTTAGTCTAATATCTAATCGTGTCCCCGGTTCGCAATAACTATACCCAAGAAGATGTTTTCTCCTGGATACTTTGCCCATGGTGTTCCTGCGAGTTTTACTAACTTGGCTGCAATATCACCTCCGAGTTTGTTTTTAAGGTTTCCTTGGGTTTACCAAGGGAAACAAATTTATATTTCTTTGTACTACATTGTACGCTTTTACCAGTAAGCGCTGATCGATTATTTTTTGTTATAGTCGTCGTCAATTCATCTGTGCCAGTACGCGCCTTACATTTCACGCAATATAGATCTATAATTATATATAATAACATGAATGTAATTGATTATTCTGCTACGAGACGACGGCAACCTATTAAACACCATGCGATGTTACCAAATTCTATTCGCGCAATTATAATCGGACCATCTGGTAATGGTAAAACACAATTGCTACTTAATTTAAGAACGAGATGGATGAAATGGAATAAGATGTATTTGATCGCCCCGAGTGTAGATGATCAGTGATGCTATGTAGTGTTAAACGATTTTAATGAGAGAGCAATAGAAATTAACGGCGATGGTGTTATTGAGTTTATAACCGATATCGAAGACGCACCGAGCATTGATGACATCGATGGAATTATTAACAATTTAGCCGTCTATAATGATATCATGTTAGACAATCAAAAGAATCCCGCTAGGATATCACACAAATTCCTAAAGTGATCAGAGATAACTGTAATATGCTATGTATATTTAAAAGATCTGATACTCATACGTTGAGAAATATTTGGCAAACTTGGTGTGGCGGCGATATGGATCATAAACAATTTAGAAATTTCTTTATCCGCGCTCAATCAACCCCACACGGATTTGTGACGATAAATTTATCAGACCCTCGGACGAGATATCGTGTCGGACTTTATAGAATATTCGGTTAACCCAGAACTGAAAGTTCCGATGATTAATCATAGCAGCAAATGGGGTGAGCGCAAACGAAAATGGCGTCTATAAGAAAGCCTTGGTTTGCCAAATGGACGCTTTTTGTTTAGATTTTCATGGAAGCCTCAGTTTTTAAAAATAAATCAAAAACTAGTATCATTGGCGACTTCGTTGCAATACGATCAGGATAATATAACGGCAAATACCATAGCGGGAAGTGGTTTAAAAAAAAACCCACAACGACGTCGGTGAAAATTATACGAATTTTCCGCCTACAATTTAGACTGGCAGATATATAATAAAAAAATGTTCAAAACGAGTACCTGATAGCGCATTTGACATGGATGCCCCAGTGCTCAAGGATGATTCTGTACGCGATTATCAATTTTTCGCCTATCACGCAGTACATCCAAGTCTTCGGTCACGAATTGAACTTCAAGTTCATGATACAAGTAAATATTTTCTACCATGTGAAGCTATTATCGAAGTCGAAGGTGAACTAGTAACAGATGTTGTAGCCAATACACCATACGCAAATAACCAAACTGTACGAGTTGGTTTTGTTAATAACGGGATTATGGCGCTATTTGAAAGTGCAAGATATCTCATTGACGGAAAAGAAATTGAATCTATTGAACGTGAGTTTGATATTGCCACGGGAATAATCGGGTTAGCGAGATATTCTGATGATTATTCAAGATCGGCGGGTCCATCAATGATGTTCGCGAAAGATATTACTGATAACGCTGATCACATTCAGCATACTAAAATACGGACACCGCAAAATATTGCGGATGGTCCAAACCAACCCGATACCCCTGAACACAGAGCTAGACCAGGTGCTGTATTCGATATTCTCGGAAGCGCTAATCCCAATTACAAACTAGGATTTGCAGCACGTGTAGCAATGCTGCGAGGAGAGCGTCGACGGTTTTCATGTGCGATTCCACTACATCATATATTTGGATTTTGCAGAAATGTCAGAAAAGTTATTTATGGAGCGAAGCATACAGTAGCACTCGTGCAAAAGGGTACTGACGATAATGCAATCTAGCGCACTGGCGTTGCTGCCGGTAAAGTCATTATAACAAAACTATCACTGTGGATGCCAGTGTTGACTCCGTCAATGGTAACTGAACAGCGATTGTTATCATTCATGGATCAAGGAGGAATGTCATTGTTGAGTTGGTTGTCAGCGTCCACAGATACCATGGATTCTAATATCGATGGTATATTTACATGGCATCTGGCAGCACGACAGGGTATTTCAGCTCCACTGCATATTTTTGTTGCGCTAAAAGATACTGTACGATTAAATAATCAAGAACGTTCCCATATGATATTTGATCGATTAGGTGTTAATGAAGTTTCACTGAGAATAAACGGACAGCAAGATCCATCCGAGGATATACAACTTGATTATGAAAGCAATCATATTGCACGCGCTTATCATCGGTTATTGTCGTATATGGGACGCGATCGAAATGTTGATACCGGTCTACAAATATCACAGTTAGATTTTAAAAACCATTACCCTATTTATTACTTTTCACTGAAACATCTTGATTTAAAAAGACAGTCCGTCTTTGATATACGCTTCCGAGCTCGTGTAACCCGTACAATTAATGCAGCGGGTGTTGTCCTTATCCCGAATTATAGAGCAGTTGCTGTCATTCTCAGCGACAAATCAATGCTACTCGAAGGTGTTGGTGGACGAATGAGAGTCACTGATGCCGGTGAAAAACATGTAACTGAAAATCCTTCGGATTTTTCCATTAGAATCAATCTTTATTTGTATAATGTCGTATATTAGTATTTGTATAATGTCGTATAGTAGTATCAATGTCACGTTGACACCTGGCCAGTTAAAGAAATTACAATCAGAAGCAGCTAAGCGATGTGGAACCACTATAACGTTGAAACATAATCAGATGACTGGCGGGGTAAATAACTTATCGCTGACAACTCGTCAGATAAAACATTTCAATGACGCACATGTAGCAAAAAAGAGTGTTCAGATTACACTCTCTGCAGCTGCGATTAAAAATATGATAAAAACCGGTGATGTATTCCCGCTGTTGGCTGCGATTTCAACGCTGATTTGCGCAGCGGCCCCAGCGGTAGCTAAAGCGGCAGCGTAAGGGGCCGTTGGTACCGCGGCAGGAATGGCACTAAAGAAAGCAACTGGACATGGATATAAAAAAGGGAAAGGGTCTAAGATTACCAGGTACCCCACACACGTGATACAAGGGAGGATCCGTTCGCGGATCGGGCCTGAGAATCCCAGGAACGGTTTACTAATTCAGAAATCTTCAGTTGTGGAATCAAAAAACTTCAGAGGTGTCTTTATGATAGACCAGTTGCCGGCACAACCTCAACGTGTTGAAATCGGTATCATTAATCTCGATAACAACACCGGACCTGGAACTCACTGGGTTGCATACGCGATTGATTCACGTGGGATTGTTTATTTTGACTCATATGGATTAGCGACGCCTAAAGAATCTATGCGTTATATTGGAAATCTACGATTGGAAAATCCAAAAAGATTTTCAGTTTGGTATCCCAGGTTACCAACACAAACAATGAATGTCCCACCAATATGCGGCAGTGAAGTATTAAATGTCCTTGATGCTATTTCACGGGAATCAAAGGTGAAATTGCAAAGCAATTTACACCCAAAACCACCTCATATAGTTATGAATGAATATACTAGCAATCGTTGGAAGTCCAAAGGTGAAATCCTTCGTTGAAATCCAAAGGATTTTAGAGAGAGAAAAGATTTTAACAATAACATGATTGATATTTGGGGACGACCTTTATCAGCGCTGAAGAAACCCGAACCTGATGGCGTTGAAATCAAGGATGTAAAAACAAATCATCGAAGATGAAATAGCTAAAACGTTGAAATTAGCGAGTGTTGATCCCGGTGAAATATTTGTATTTCCAGATCGTCAGGGTAAATTGAAAACTAGTCATGTTTCTCTTGATGATATTTTAGTTAAACGACGAGACGCAACAGAGGATGCTATCGCGTTATTTTCAGATCAAGGTAAACTCAAACCGGGCGTACTTATGTCAACATTTGTGAAACGAATTGACGATTTAGAACCATTAAAAACTCTACGCGATGAATACAACGATCATATAGTTGTATTTGATCAGTTTACTGAAATACAAAAAAATATAATTGACAAAATTGATAAACCCGTAATAGAATTTTTGGGAATTACACCAGTGACCACACCAAATCTCATAACGATAAAAGATTCTATGTTGGAATTTGCAACATTTCAATCCCGATATGAAGAGCATATAAAACAGTTTTCAATTCTTCGTAGAAACCTCGTCGATAAATTTCTTGGAACCACATTCAATAAAATAGACATAAAACTACCTGATATTAAGAAATCCATCGATGACATGAAAAACTTCATCGTGGCAATGAAAGTTGATGCAGCGAGGATGATAAGCGTCATTGAAAAAACAAAAATTCCTCATGAGAAAGCCAACAATGTAGTATACACGATTCAACACGGATCATTTACGTGGACTCCACTAAATAACATATTAAGTATCACTGCAACAGTTAAGGGTATTTATCAATTAACAATAGTGTCACCGACTCAATTTAATATTTCATCGTCGAGTTCATCTGGGGCCAACAATGTAATATCAACGATCATCGACAAGGATATATCTGAACAGTTCACGATAACATCCACTGATAGAAATTTAGCCAGGGTTTCAACAACGTGGTATGTGGAATTCGTAGCGGATTTAAGTAAACAATTAAACTGAAATCGTAATTGAAAACACTAGCGTTTTTAAAATAAAATGACAACATCACAACAGTATCGCTATGATCAGGTCAGAGAATTTCAAACTAAACTCAGCTCGCTCACTGAACAATATCAAACGAAAATAAAACAAATACCGACGAAGAATCACCACGGTTGATGTTACCGTGTACTCGGTGTCCGGGTAATCACCGGAACCGGAATAATACTTGCATCTGTTACAATGACTGCTCCGGTCGCAGTTCCAATTTGCATTTCTGCGGTGGCTACAATCACGGATATATTAACCGGAATAACAAAAAAATTATCATCGTGTAGCCAGAGTAAAATGCACGATTTTGTAATTAAATTTCATGTTGCATCTGCCGCATACTCGCAATTATCCTCGATGATTTCCTCGTCGTTGGATGATACAACAATATCAGATAGTGAATTCTCAGCAATGGCTCAGTTGTACAAGTCAACTTTATCGAAATTAGAGCGGGATAATAATAATTACGACCATGGCAGCATCGCAAGAACTACTTCAACAAATAGTAGAAAATACCACACCGGTAAAAACAAGTATGATATCAATAACTTCAAAGGATCCCGAATTCAGTGTGAATTTACCGCCTCCGATTCCCGTGAAGGAGATAGCGCTGGCAAAATTACGAGTATATCACTGTTGGCCTAATATTAGGTAGGCAGTGTTTGGTGGTCAACAACCAAATACTTCTTTGGTGTTTGCGTGGAAAAATAAACCAGACGGTGAACCAGACTGGAACGTTGTCTCGTTACCAACAGGGTCATACCAAATTGAACAAATCAATAACGAATTAGCGCTTAGAATTAAATACATCACCGGAAAAGAATAAAAAATTGCTATAATGGTTCATGACACGACGTTATCATCTGTGATCGAGATAAATTATCCCGGATATGTCGTAGATATTTATCAAAGCTTTATCAGAACCGTTTTAGGATGGCCTGAAAATCCACCTCAGAGAGAAACCGTTGATACACCACCTGAACCACGAAAGTCTGATTATATCACAACCAAGATAAAACCCGTTAATGAAGTAAAAGGTTATAGTGATAATAACCGACATGATCCCAATAAAAGACTCATATTTGAACGATATAGCGTCATTGAAAATTTTAAAACGATGAAAAATGATTTTTCGTTGTTGGTAATATCTCTTAAATCCGGTAATCTCACCCGAGATGAATTTATTAACGTCGTAGAAACATGTAACAAAATAATCGTCGACATGGAAAAATATAATTTGCAGATTATTCAAGAGATATTAGGCGACACCTCCCCGAACACGAGAATAGACTTTACAGTGTACTATACTATCCCCGTAGAAGATATCCCTGATTTTCAATTACCAGGATATAATGTTCCAGAGCTAAAAAAATCTCTCAAAGATGCCATCGATGTTGGGTTCAAAAAAATCCACGACGATTGAAAAAAAATACCACGACAATAAACAACTATCCTCGGCGACAATAATGACCCAGACGGCGGCGACAGACATATCGAGACGCTCAACGTCAATATATCCACGGCGATAGCGCTAAATTTAGTGTGTGATGTCATCGAAGGAAGCTATCAAATAAATCTCGAGCAATCAAATCAAGCTCAGCAGAGATATATTTTATATTCGTTTGCTCCAACAGCACCTCCAGGATTTCTTTTTTTTAAAAATTTTGTTTTGCCGAATGGAGGCTTCTATTAAGCATTTACGAGGAAGCCTTGGTTACTGAATTAA
This sequence comes from Unio delphinus, assembly GCA_029339505.1. Classification (NCBI taxonomy): domain Eukaryota; kingdom Metazoa; phylum Mollusca; class Bivalvia; order Unionida; family Unionidae; genus Unio; species Unio delphinus. The sequence continues at coordinate 10,067,827 of JAQISU010000015.1, read as the reverse complement.
CGTCTTGTAAAAAGTCGTCGGATTCACCCTTTCTGCTGCTAACTGTGTTCGAAGCTCCATATGATGCGAATTAAAATTATCTAACATGTACGATAACATTCAAATTTGAAAGAATAGCAATATAATATTAGAACACCTCAAACGCGGACTCTTGAGAGAATAAGGGTAGTAAACAAATAAAACATGCATCAAGATAGTTGAGGGGCCACGAGTAGTCTAAAGCGCTCTCCGTTACGGATCACTGCCATCTCACCTAAGTCTGCGTGGGTTCGAGTCCAAGATTCGGCTGATGTAGTTATGTGATAAAGCTTTCCAGTAGCTGCTCGTGGGTCGGTGGATCTATCTGGGATTTTTCCCGGGTTCTTCCTCAACCAATAATACTGGCCGCCATGTATAGCTTATCGTGTGCTACAAATGGCGTTAAACCCTACAACAACAACAACAACAACAAGATAGTTGAGAAGCTGCTGTTGCTTAATGAACAGCATACCAATTTCGTGAAAATGCGACCAACCAACGCACCGAAACACACACACACACACCAACACACACACGCATGCAATGTACATACCCCACAGAAATCAGAGTTGGGTCCCATAATTAGCTTACACTGGTGGCTAGGGGTATACACCTCACCTGGCAGTCTCATCACATTCTTGGTCCATTCCTCTTTGTCATAAATACCACCGATATTGGACACACATGTTCTGAAATACGAAAATTACCCGTTTACAGTGACAAACCGATATAAATAATACCAATCTAAATATCAAGGTATCCACCTACACACACATGCCTGCGCACATAAGCACACACACATACATATGCGCTACTTATAAACGACCACTGGTCATATTAGTCATTCGTATCAAAAGAAATCTGAAACAAATGTTTAAATGTCTAAATGTCTAATGTTACATTGAACATACTTGCGCTTCAGTGTCCTCTTCATAGCTTTCATAGAGCATATAGAGAAAAGCCATGGTTTTCTTGAATAATCCTTGTCTTTCTCGAATACTGGCGTTTCTGGAGACATAATATACATATCCTCAGCCGGACAATCGACAGCGCTCAACTCTCCATCGTGATCTGCTCCAAGACTAGAAATATCAAGTTAACATTGTGCATAAATGTACACGCGAGGCAGCGTATATTTGATAATCACATGTTCTATTTATCGCTTTGTCTATCGCGGTGAGTGTCAGTTAACTTACAAAACAAATCGTATTTTTACATCCACGTCGTGCGTTCATTTTACATTGGATTTTATACCTGAAAAACTTTAAAAAAATAATTTACAAAATAATAGGTTGAAAAACTTTACTTTATTATACAATAATTTGATTTTCAAAAATAACGATAAACATTTCCAATCGTATTAATATCACAAAGTAATTATATCATTTATTCTCAAGACATTCTATATTTGACCAATGTCATGATGTAATTACCGATTTCTATACCTGTATTGTAATGTTGTAACATCATTTAGCCGGTAATATCAGTAGGTTTCCATAGCACCTGAATGGTCTTGTATTCTGCAGCTCGTATCTTAAGTAAGTGTCAGTCTCTGTATTTCATTTTCTCGAATATTTTGTGTGCGTGTGTTTGTGCTTGATTTTCAGTCCTAGCACTAAGATCTCCGCAGAGAGGCAGTTTATAGTGATGTCTAGCACTGGGGCATCATACCGCAGACAAGATGCATGATGTCCCACCAAGCCACATTATCATGACACCACCACCTGACGATCCTAACACTAAACTTTTCTTGTTGAGCGAAAAGCGAGGCAGCTATTATCATCATCTTTGTACGTCTTTGGTATGACTTGGAAGGGGATCGAACATACGATCTTCCGCATCCGAGAGGGCGCACAAACTACTTGGCCATCGCAGCGGCAAATATTTGTATTTTAAGAATGATTTCAAGATTCATTTTATACAGTGTTTTTTTTCATAAAACTATAGTATTATGTGTCACCTAAAGCCATGTTTCAGAAAACGAAACTGGATTTAATCCAGTCTATACAGACTGCTATGTGGGAATGTTGACTTAGTTGAAATATGCTACTACAGACCGCTTCAACGTCTTTCACAGTGTCTGATTGGAGTCTTTGTTGATCATTTTACTGCGTATAATATAAAGCAGATAGCGTTTAAAGTTTTCGTTCAACATGTTACAGCTATTCTGTCATTTACCATTACATTTGTGAAACACTGAAAACAAAGATGATAAGATGCAAGCAGCTACGCTAAGAAGTATGCTGATGATTTCCCGCAAGTTCGGAATGACAGATCTAAGATTATCGTATAGTATGTAATCTCAACAAACGTGCTCAGGTTCCCACAATAGAAGAAGCAAAAAACCGTCACGAAATCACAGACCATGTATATGCAGCTACTTATAGTTGCAAGTGAGCGAATCAAGGGTCCACCTTTGGGTACAAGAACTTTAAAGCCATTGCACTCCAAGGGTCAATTAGGGCGGGCGCCCAGTAAACAAGTGGTTTAAACCTATCACCTTATAGTCTCGGGCGCAGCCTACTTTGATGAGAATGTTTGCCATTAGCTTCCCATAGGTTCGTGGTTTTACCCAGGGTTTTCTTGTGTTCATTTTATTGTATATTTTCCTTCATGTATAGCCTATCGTTTTGTGCAAAAGAAATGACGTAAAACCGAACACTACAACAATTAGGGAGCAAGAAAGTCAACCTACTTGTGCCCAAGTTCGTGTGCTGCTGTGCTTACAGTCCGAAAAAAATCGCCTATCTGTACAATCGCGACTCTGTCTCCAATGTCACACACATGCCCTGTAATGGAACGACCTAACCGGAAAGAGAAAAATAGTCTAGATAAAACAAATACATTGTTACAGGTTACCGATGCTTAGAGGTGCATGTGTACCATATGTTAACTCAAATAATGCACTACTCTACTGCATTATTAACTTATATAAAAACGAGTACATATAACTCTAGTGTCGAAACCCAATGTTAATAAATATATTTCATGGCCCGGGTCTATTTATGTGAACTATTGAATTACATTGAATGATACAACCAGACGCAATACATGAACGCACAAAAAAAGATAGACGCGATACATGAAAGCGCAAATAAAGATAGAAGCGATACATGAAAGCACAAATAAAGATAGACTCGATAACATTAAAGCACAAATAAAGATAGACGCGATACATGAAAGCACAAATCATGATAGACGCGATACATGAAAGCGCAAATAAAGATAGACGCGATACATGAAAGCACAAATCATGATAGACGCGATACATGAAAGCACAAAAAAAGATAGACGCGATACATGAAAGTACAAATAAAGATAGACGCGATACATGAAAGCAGAAATCAAGCGTTTACAAGTCAAGAAGTCACAAACCAGAAGATCATCGAAATATCTTGGTTGTCCAAGGGTTATTCTACGTTATAAATTTCTACTTCATGTCGAATAAATGGAACCTAGTAACCACGACCCCTCTGGATTATGAATCTGGTGCTTTTCCTAATGAGCAACTACGGTACAGTAATTTGTAGACACTCCGTGTATGACTGCTGCAAGTTTTTTCCAGATAAAAACATATATATGACGGTGAATAGACGTTGACTTGTTCCGTATGTCATACATATCGTATTAATTAGCATTCTGTTTTGTTAACACCAAACCTATAAATTGATGCGATCAATTTGAAGTAAGGAATATCCAGCACAACGGCCAGTATTAGAGTGCATTGGATATTGTTACTGCTGTAACCGACAAACGGTTGAAAACAAAGAGTCCGTGATAGGAGTTTTGAGGAAAACCACATAAAACATGACTTGAACTAAAAGTATATTACCCGTACAAACAACATGGAATCGTTAATGAAATATGATGTAAACAACGTAAACTGGTTTGAAGAAAGCTTATAGCCTCACTAATCAACCAAGACAGCGCAAGGAAGTTCCCCCGATTTGATTTCAGGTAGCAGCAGAGGGGGCGAATCAGACAACTTTTTTTTGTTTTTATTTTTGATTATACCCCCTCCAAATAACACTTGACCCTTCTCGCGAAAAAATAAGTCTCTGACCCTTGTTTGAAAACATTCGCGTCGCAACGTCGTTGTCACTCACCCTCTCTGCTGCTAGAACTTTCAGTTCTAGGTTAACCGAATATTTTATCAAGTCCGATACGATATCGTGTTCGAGGGTCTGCTAAATTTATTGTCACAAATCCGTGTGGTTTTGACTGAGCGTGACTAAAGAAATTTCTAAACTGATTATGATTCATATCACCGCTGCACCAAGTTTGATGAATATTTCGTAGCGTATGAGTATCAACGCCGTTAAATACACACAACACATTGCAATTATCTCTGATCACTTTTGGTATTTGTGTGTATCGTTGAGTGACATAGATCACATCAGTGTTTTTATGCCTGCCTCGGGAAAATATTCTAGCAGGATTTTTTTGATTATCTAACATGATATCATCGTATACCACTAAATTGTTAATACTTCCATCGATGTCTTCCACGGAAGGGGCTTCCTCTATATCAGTAATAAACTCAATAAAATCTTCATCGATTTGAAATTCTTTTGCTTTCTCGTTAAAATCCTTTAGCACTTCATAGCATCGCTGATCGTCTACACTCGGGGCTATTAAATACAATTTGTTCCATTTCATCCATCTCGTTATCAAATTAAGTAGCAGTTGTGTCTTTCCGCTTCCAGATGGTCCGATTATAATCATTCTAATTGAATTCGGCAACATTTCATGATGTTTAATAGGTTCCCGTCGTCGGGTAGCTGAATAATCAATTATATTCATGCCGTTATATATAAATTATGGATCTATATTGTGTGAAGTGTAAAAAACGTACTGGCACAGATGACTTGACGACGATTACAACTAAAAATAACCGATCAGCGCTTTCTGGTAAATGCGTACAATGTAGTACAAAGAAATTTAGATTTGTTTCTAAACCCAAGGAACTCAAGGAACCTTTAAAAAAAAACGAGGAGGTGATATCGCAGCCAAATTAGCAAAACTCCCTGGAACCCCATGGGCAAAATACCCCGGAGAAAAACACCTTCCAGGATATAGCTACTGTGGACCGGGAACAAGACTTGATATCAGACTCAATGATCAAAATCAGCCCCGACCCGGTGAGGAACCAATAAACGCTATTGATAAGGCCTGTCACCTTCATGATGTATCTTATAAAAGCAGTAATCTGCAGCACAGGCATCTAGCAGATGTGAAATTAATTCATGCGTTAAATGCTATTTCTGATAAATCTTTCAAAGAAAAATTGGCTTCCTTTTTGATAAAATCGGCTATGAAAAGTAAATTGATGTTAGGGGCTGGTAATTAATAACAACATGGAATCTATTTATTATTCCCCAAGAGGATACTGGAGGGGTAAATCAGCAATCCATAAACTCGCTAGTGCTGCAAAAGTGAAAAAAACCACTGCGGCTCATTGGTTATCCAAACAGGCACTATGGCAAATTTATCTACCACCGCCTAAACAAATCAATTTCTCGCATTTTGATGTGACCGGACCCAATGAAGTTCATCAGGCTGATCTATTATTTCTGCCACATGATCGTGGTTATAAATACGCATTAACCGTAGTTGATATTGCAAGTCGATACAAAGAAGCAGAACCGTTAAAAACAAAATCAGCCACTGAAGTGGCTTCTGCATTTGAAAGGATTTATCGAAGGAGTCCTCTGCACTGGCCAAATCTGTTACAAGTTGACCCGGGCAAGGAATTTCAGTGTGCAGTGTTATCTACAATGAAATATCACAATGTCGCTATCAGACGAGGGCATACTGCACTGCATCGTGATCAGGCAATTGTAGAACGATTTAATAAAACCCTTGCTGAGCGGTTATTTGGATATCAATACGCAAAAGAATTCATCCAAGAAAAAAGATCCCGTGAATGGGTTAAAAGGTTACCAGCTGTGATTACTGCACTGAATAACGAGATTACTAGAACCATCAACATGAAACCTATCAATGCGATTAAAAAGAAGTCAATACCTGAAATGGAAATTCAAAAAGATTTTAGCGTTTCCCAACCAATTCTTGGTAGTAATGTCATTGTGAGGTACTTATACGAACCAGGAGAGCTTGAGGGTGGCACAAAAAGGGCTACTGATCCTATTTGGAGTGTTACTGCACATAAGATATCTAGTATAACACGATCTACGGGTAGACTTCCAATCTATAAACTGGATTCAACTGCCCCTCAACGGGGTTTTACTAGACAACAATTACAAGTGATACCCGAGGATACTCAATTGCCACCCCATGGGCTTAACTAGCACCCTTGCGTCTATTGCACTCAAGACAAGTCAACATCACATTATTTCTGACATGACCGAGATTGTTATTTTTTCTGTCCACGGTGAATTGGCGAGGATCCTTATCCGAATACTGCCAACGCATTATACAATTGCAACTCGCGCAGTGATTATTCTGTTGTTGCTTCAGAGTAATTATTAATTCAGCATCAATATCAAATTCTCGTTGTTTTTTTTTTGTCTTGTTGTTTGTAACCGGAGAGTTTTTTATCAATAATATCATCTATTGTGGTGTCATTATCATCGCCAATGATTTCATCATCGCCACCAATGATTTCATCATCGAAGACAATTCTTCGAAGTTGATTTATTTTTCGTACTCTAGACACTGCGAGATAGACTAAATTCGACCATTCTATGCGATTATCTACTATCCAAACAGTTATATCCGATATAGTCAATCCCTGTGAAGAGTGTATTATTGCTGCATAACCTAGCGTCCATGGGGATTTATTAGCACGCAATGCATCTTCAACGACATTGATATCAACCAGCACAATATCATTTAATACGAGAATCTGTCTTTGAAATCCTTCGGATTTTGGTCCTGGAATATCAACTTCGATGTTCTGTTTTCGTGTATCCGATGGCCTATAACATAACGGTACTGGAAGTGTTGCAAATTTTTGTTTATGCAATTCAAATAACTTCATCTGAAGTGTATCCCTGACTATTTTTCTACTTGCAATGATTAAATCATTTGGTCTCCACGCTTCCCAAAACTCATTCATGGGAGTTTCCGAAATTATTTCACGGGCTATTTCACACTGGATTCTATCCAGTTGTAATCTAATTAGTTTCTTAAATTCTTTTAATTCATTATCAAGTGATCTATGATCAGTATCAATTTCTTCATAATAGTCTACAAAACCCTTTAGCCATTCATGGGGGGATGCACCGACAAATGGTGGAGGTTGGCCGTGATCCCTGCACATTACGACTTTTGTATTCTTCAATAACAACCACTCAAGAAATATTTTTAAGACATCTTCGGACACTGTGTCTATTTCATCCCACATGATAATTTCAGGAATAAATTTCTCTCCCATGCGCTCAGGAGTCCATTTATCTCCCTTCCATCGGAAAAAGCTGTGATAAGTGCAGGCATTTACCCCTCGTTGTTTCATCTCTCTGGCGAGTCTGTGAGTCGGTGTTAGCACAATCATGTTTGATTTCCCACGAAATAACTCAATTGCCCGGGTTGTTTTTCCTGACCCGCCACAACCGTTTAAATAAACTGTTTTATATCTACAGATTGGATCAGAAATCGGTGGTGCACTAGAAAATTCTGAACACTGATTGCTTTCTAAGTAATTATTTTCAATGGTAACATCTGCTGATGGAATATAATCATGAAGCATTTCCTTCTTAATTCTCCATGACCCCCAATTCTCGTTGCCAGTAGCCTTAAAATCAGCCATTTTGCTATTTATGTAAAATGAGTCAGTAGCAACTCTAACTGCGGTGGTAGGAAATCTATTGATCATTGAAAATAAATTAATAGAAGCATAACCAAGCATAGAAGCTCTCAAATATGTGTACTGCTGATGGTATCCATCAGTGTAAGTAACAATTGTACCCAATTTGGTTCCATCTGACATAAATGCGTCCTTACGATTGACATATAAGCCCCTATTCGTTAAATCTTTGATTACAAAATCGTATTCAGCATTGTCTATAATCAATCGTGAAGAATATCTCGTATTATCATCTTTGCCACCTTGGGTAAATTTACCGATTATTCTTCGTCCAAGATCTTTTGCTTCATTGTTTCTGATTTCAAATAACTGTCTGGACCAATCCATGATTTGTTGTTCATTAAAATCAGGAAACAGTTTTCGCTCTTCGCTAATTATTTTTTCTAGATCAGGTTGTGGTAACCAGACTGATTTCTGTGCTCGATAGGATATAATTGCTTCACTGACAATTAATGATTTTAACATCTTACAATCAAGCATATACCGTAATAACACTATTGGCATCCAGTGTTTTTCAGACATGTGTTTACCAATCCAAAGATAACTACACGGATGAAGTCCTTCAGCCATTTCAAATGATACTACACAAGCGAATCCGGTTAAATCGAAATGTGGCAGTGGTCCATTAATAGCAACACGGGTCATTTCGTGTGTAGGGTGTCCAAATCGTTTGAAATATTTCTCACACTCTCCATACCCAAGAAAACTTCCTGGATAACATGCAATCATATCAACTGAAATAACGGTATCAGCGGTGTATTTTGTGTTCCATAATCCTCCATGGCTGTATTCAAGACAGGACAATTTGACATCTGATAAGAACTCACTTCGGGTTGGTTTCCACGCGTTTTTCTTCCTAGCAAAATGTGCTACAACTGATGGAAGTGTAAAACAGTTTGCTAATAATTGATCGTTGTCTTCCCCCCAAAAACTCTGGGGAGAAAATTCACTAGCTAGTTGTTTCATTTGATTATGTAGCTCTTCAGTACGGTACAATTCTCCGTTGGGCCTTACAAACTGATCAAATCTACATTCTTCGTCTGAAGTACTATGAAATAGCCACACTGACACAGAATCGTTTTTACTCAAATGGTAAATAGCATCAAATAATTTCTGCTCTGAAAAAAACTCTTCGGTTCCAAACAGATATTTTACGGTTCTATCCCGTGGGAATATTGTTACTGCAGATGACCACGCGTGTGCATTATGATCAATAATTTCAATGGGAGCTCCCTGTGATTTATATTTCGATTTGTATAATACTTCTCCGGTGATTGTCCTTGACCGATATTGGAAATCTCAATGATGTTTCTAATTTGGCTATATCTTGAATTGTTGCCCCATGCTGTTTCACTCTCAGTTCCCACTCGGTTATTTTTTTTCGTCTTAGATCAGTTAGTTTATTTCCCCGGGACGCATTTGTGAAGTGTTCTATTATTCGTGTTGCTACACAATTGAGCCCTGCCGAATATTTCATGGGTGCTAGTTTTGAAATATCAGGTTTTTCATTGAACGGATATATCCCGTAAACAACTACTGTGACAGGATAAGATCTTTCGTAGTAGGGTTTATCAAGTCCAGTCAAAATTCCTGGTTTTGAATCCTGAGTCACAGTGACAGTTTTTTTGTCCTTAAGAATAGGCTCGTATTTGTCCCTAATGATCCATTTTCCATTATCACGGATAAGGAATTTTATTCGAAAAAAATTTCTTTCTTCCCCAAGACGTGAGATTATCACTGCTGCTTTTTCATCATTCATGGTAGCGTCAACAACACCATCAATTCGAAATGTTGACCAACAATGAGCTGCCCCATCACGCTTGAATTCATTAAAACAGTCTCTGATTTTACTAATCAAGGTTCTATCAAGAATTTTATTCTTTGGTGTATCAGAAACTCTATCAAGATTGAATTGAACACTTTTCCAGGGCTTAATTTTCGATAATCTCTCGAACTCCTCCATACTATAATTAAAACAAGCATTTAAATGAAAGATTTAAGTATAATGAATCATTGCAAATGGCTTATGATTGGATCAGTGACACCGTGTAACAAATCATGCAGAAATGAATTCTGTTGGTATCATATGCAAAGCTTTCGTCGTGGAAGCCGAGGTCCGTTACCCTGTATTCAATGTGGGGTTGGGGTCAGGGGGAGGTCGCAATTATGCGTTATGTGCGGCGGAAAACGATACAGGGAACTAAAACGCTATTATGATAAAAAAATAAAAGATACTGCCATTGACCCCAACGATGACAAAATAATAAAGACTGCTCAAGATTATATACAGAGACTTATAATTAAACCAAACAATGAATTAGAAAAATAGTGTTATTATACAAATGAACCAAGAATTCAGACCTCACCCCTCCGTGCTTGTTAATTATGAAGCATTCCGTAATGGTATTATCAGAAAATTCGATTTTCGCGTGTCAAAATACAGTACACGCGTACCGTCTATAACACCAAGGGAGGCCACTCTTAAATGATATAACCAAGGGAGTTATCAATGTGATTTAGCTTCTGAGTATTGTTTTATAGGAAAAGAAATATTTTCTTTTTTTTTAGTGTTTAAATCAAATATTCTGTGTCACGTGCGATTAATGCGTATTTCATAACATAGGATGTGATCCGGAGATACAGGCGTTACAGGATAACACACGTGTATACTTTCTCCCTTAGATTGTGTTAACTTGTTTAATGGGTATTGTGATTCAGCGCTGGGCATTGTTTTGTAAGAAAAGACATGTTTTCAAACAATTATATTCTTTGTTCTAGTGTTTAAGTCAAATATGCTGTCTCATTTAAATACTGTGAAACACCATTAATAAGTAATTCAAGAAAATAAAATAGCATACTTGCGGATTGATGTATTAATTCCCTTTATATACTCTCTCACTTAGATGGTGTCGAGATGATAAGGGAGGGAATAACAACCCCTCCCACCTACTCTTATATGTTTCTACTATTATGTGTAAATATAAGTGTTTTTAAATGTCTGTATGTAGACTATCATTTGTATAATTTAATATGTAAATATTGAATAAAGATTTTAAAAAAAAGAGGATGCCGACATGGCACCTATAAAAGATGTACAAATGCTACATCTATAAAAATTACATTACAGTATGGCGTGGGTTATTTGCCCCTAAATTGTGATTCAGCGGCTTGGGATATAATTAATTAGAAAAGAAATCAAATATAAAATGTTTTCAAACTTTTATATTCTTTTTTTTTTAGTGCTTTATGCAAATATTCTGTCTCATTTTAATACTGTGAAGCACCATTAACAAGTAATTCAAGAAAATAAAATAACACACTCTGTGGATTGACGCTGCTGTATTAGTCGCCTTATATACTAAATGAAAGGTTTAAAGCTGGGGCTTTCAAGGCCAATTCGACCAGTCAAAAAATAACCCACGCCATTGAAACGTGTGCGTGGTTGACTTTTACTCAATCATGCAACCGGGTTTAATTTCATGGGTTGCTTTGATTGGTCGAATTGGCCTTTGAAAATCAGCCCCGTCGTTTCATGTTTGTGATGTCTGTGCCGTCCCATCATCATTACATCATCATAATCCATATTACATCATCATTGAATTATAATCCATCCTTAATTAAGTTAATTAAGTATATGTATACCTACAATCTGAATGGAGATATATACGGTATTTGTGCTGTCCTTAATTAAGTTAATTAAGTATATGTATACCTACAATCTGAATGGAGATATATACGGTATTTGTGCTGTCCTTAATTAAGTATATGTTGTGACGTCACCCCAAGCATATCTTCTGGGCGGTCTAAGATGGCGTTTGCCACGTTAGGCCTCCCTTCCGGAGATGTATGTTTCGGGTTTCCCTTGGGCTTACTTGGATGTGAAGGCAACCAAGGAGTTCCAAAGATGTGTTGTCGTATATATGTAACCTCTAGGTCATTTCACGTAAACATACCCTCTTGTGATTATAACCCGTTATTTGACGAGTTAGATTCACTCTTAGGGGAATATGTTTCCGGTGAATGTAAATATAAATGACCTAAAATAAATACCATCCATGGATGTAATTAGTTCTCCATCACATTTGGGTTACCCCGTATGGTGTTCAAAAATGAATTACCGGCCAAAACGTGGATGCACATTGGGTAACCCCAGAATGAATTATAGGCTAATAGAAACGGTCATAGGGTCATATCTCAAAGAGCAAAAACATTCTGATATAAAACAGAAACAGAAAAATGCTCTAACAAAGGACCCTATGAAAGACACAAAGGCCTAATAAGGGACCCAATCAATGCAAATAGAACCACAACGGCCTATATCAAGGGGGCCAAATGACTGATAATCGCTCATCATGGTTGATATTTATTTTTGTCTGCATTTATATTTATATATACAGACTGAATTTTAAAAAATATATTTATATATACAGACTGAGATTTTAAAAAAGATAGTTATATATACAGAATTAATTTTAAAAAATATATTTATATATACAGACTGAATTTTTAAAAAAGATATTTATATATACAGACTGAATTTTTAAAAAAGATATTTATATATACAGACTGAATTTTTAAAAAAGATATTTATATATACAGAATTAATTTTAAAAAAGATAGTTATATATACAGACTGAATTTTTAAAAAAGATATTTATATATACAGACTGAATTTTTAAAATATTAACGGCTCATTTATTTTTGAAAAATGAATTAGAAATATGTATTATCATATATGAATTCTGAAATAATGAATAGCATCATAGTTGAAATTGCAAAATTGAAAAATCAGAATATTAGATTGTCAGATGGGTTAAATCCTGATCAAATCAAGTCGGATTTTCAGGATATAGAATACGGAGTTAGCACTAACAAGTATATGTTGCCAAAGAAATATGCACTCATCAAAAAAATTCAAAATTCTATTCGAGACTCTCTTGCATTTTCCAGTGAAGTAGATGTGTTTGTTCCGTTATATACTATCGTGGAAGGAATACGAAAAGAATTGGGTAACGAATATGAATTGAAAAAGGAAGTTAATTCTAAAATTAGAAACTTACGAGCGTTAATTCAAGAAAATGAACTATTTTGATTGACCGGCCCCTCAAAAGATTTTGTCAGACAGTAAAATCTCCTTGAGATTTTCATTTTTTTTTTTTGTCATTTTTGATTGAATCAGTGAAAATATTTCACACTGCGAAAATAAAATAGAATCCTAACAGCTTTTCTCTATGGAAAATCCAATGCAAAATCGACTACTTGACCCTACGAGGTTTTTTGATGAAAATCGATGAAAAATGACCAAACATCACTGAAAACAGGCAAAAATTGATGAAAAATGGCTAAAAATCATCAAAAATGAGTTTTAACAGCTTTTCCTTATGGAAAATCCCATGTAAAATCGACTACTTGACTGTAAAATCTCTTTGAGATTTTCAACTGAAAACCACCAAAATGGCACCAAAACAGGCAAAATCAATGGATAAAAAATAAAAATATTTCACAGCAATAAAAAATTGGACCGTTAAGGATGGAATCATCGATGGGAAAAATTGTTTTACAATTGAAAAATGGTTTCTGATTTCAAATAATGGTCAATGAAGCATTAACGACCCGACTGGCTCGTGAGCGACTAGATGCAATTAAGAAATTTATACCAATTCGCGACTCTGTCAGGAATAAACTGCAACAACGACAGAGTTTACAAACTGATTTTGCTCTGGGGTCTGAAGAGTTGTTTAAACCAGTAACCACAGCAACGAAAGGAGTAGAGCGTGCTTTACTGGGAGATGGTCCCGAGACGGGAAAATCTGTTATTGGTGAGCTTGAAAAACTAGCAGCGAAAACTGAACAAACAAAACAAATAGAATCAAAGAGAACAGTAGATGATTTACGCATGAGATTTAACGAAGAAGGGTTAGCAGCAATTGATGAGACTGATCCAACAGAAATTCCTACGCTTGTTGTTACGTCCTATGAAGACAGAAAAAAAATGTTGAAACCAGAACATCATAAGTTTGTTAAGAATTTCACTCACTGGGCTGATATATTCTATAAAATCAAAACTGGAAAAAGTCAAAAAAAGACAGATAGTGCATCATACATTGAATATATCAGGATGGTGGATCACGTGTATAATCAATACGAAGAGTTTAAACAACAACAAAAACCGCCAAGATTGCAAAGAAAGCGACAGCAACCTGCAAAGAAAATATCTTTTTCACCTAAAAAACAACAACTACCACCTGATGATGATGATGATACTCTTGATTATTTACAAACCACGGATACAGACAAACTAGATGAAGCAGCTGGTTATAGCGGAAGTGGATTAGGAAATCCAAGGATTGGAAACACTTGTCCTGATAGTGTTATCAATGATATATCACGATTAGATGTTCTCATCGGAGGAAAACGAGCTGGAAATAACTCTCCAGAAATAATTAATGAAGCAGCTGATATTTGTAGACGATTATTTGCCGGTGGTATCATGGACATTAATGTATATCGAGAACTCATTGACGAGTTAGCAAATGGGTATCATAGCGATTAAATAACAATTGAAAACACTATTGTTTTTATAATAATGATCGTACACTACAATCATGATAAACCAACCCCCGTCTATGTAGTTAATTCACGGTTTCCAGTTTATAAGGCATACTATGGAGATGGTTTAGGTAATACCATTTTAGGATTCTTTTCAAGAACGGCCCCAAAAGTGATGCCGTTAGCTAAACAACTAGGAATGAAAGCCATTGATGTTATTCGTGATAAGGGTATTAGTACTGTTAGAGATCTTGCCGGGAAAGCATTTTCAACTGCGAAGGATAAAATAACATCATTAGTGAGGCGAAAAAAGAAACAGGTACCATTGCCATCTACAGAAGAAATGCCTGCAAGTGTTAGTAAAATTATAAATAACGCAGTAGATGAAAAACTAGCGTCGATGGTAAATCAAGAGGACCAAAATAACATGACAGCAAACATGATAGCAGGAAGTGGCTTTAAAAAACCACGTAGAAAGCGCTAGCGTTTTTCACGATGAAATGGAAAATCCGATTTAGACTCTGATAAATAGAATAAAATGTTCAAAAGGTCACCTGATCCAGCATTTGATATAGATGCCCCAGTGCGTAAAGATGATTCTGTACGCGATTTTCAATTTTATTCTTATCACGCAGTACAACCAGATCTCCGATCACGAATTGAACTTCAAGTTCATGATACCAGTAAATACTTTTTGCCTTGTGAAGCGTTTATTGAAGTAGAAGGAGAACTTGTAACAAATGTTGCAGCTGATACCCCATATGACATTAGCCCAACTACCCGAATTGGTTTTGTTAATAACGGTATCATGGCGTTATTTGAAAGCGCTAGATATCTCATTGATGGAAAAGAAATTGAATCCATTGACCGTGAAGTTGATGTGGCTACAACAATCATAGGGTTAGCAAGATATTCTGATGATTATACAAGATCAGCGGGTCCATCTATGATGTTTGCAAAGGATATTACTGATCACCCTGAACACAACCAGTATTCTAGAGTCAAGGCAACACAAGTCACTGCAGTTAATCCAACACCAGCCGGATATACAAGACCACCTGGTGATTTTGATGTCATAAATACTATTACTACTTACAATCTAGGATTTGCAACACGTGTATCAACATTACAAGGACAGCGTCGACAATTTTCATGTGCAATTCCACTGCATCATATATTCGGATTCTGTAGAAACGTCCGAAAAGTTATTTATGGAGCTAAACACACAGTAGCGCTTGTACGAAAGGGTACTGATAATGATGCAATATGGCGTGATGCTGCTGTTCCTGATGGTAAAGTCGTTTTAACAAAACTATCATTGTGGATGCCAGTGTTAACTCCATCAATCACAGCAGAAGAAAAATTGTTATCATTTATGGACCAAGGAGGAAAGTCGTTATTGAGTTGGTTATCAGTGACTACGGATACTAAACAAGACAATGTTAATGGTACATTCACATGGCACCTGGCATCAAAACAAGGGGTTTCAGCTCCACGTCATATATTTATTGCATTACAGAATGCTGCGCGAGTTGGTGATCAACAACGAAGTCATATGATATTTGATCAGTTAGGTGTTAATGAAGTCTCGCTGAGAATAAACGGACAGCAGGAACCATCTGAAGATGTGCAACTTGATTACGGTCAAAATCATATTGCACGTGTCTATCATAACCTGTTGTCATTTATGGCACGTGATCAAAATGTGGATACCGGTTTGCAAATATCACAATGGGATTTCAAAAGCCTCTATCCGATTTATTACTTTTCGCTGGAACATCTTGATTTAACAAGACAATCTGTCGTTGATATACACTTCAGAGCCCGTGTAACCCGTCCTGGTGCTGTTGCTAATTATAGAGCGGTTGCTGTCATTCTCAGTGATAAATCAATGCTACTTGAAGGTGTTGGTGGAAGAATGAGAGTGGTAGATGCACCAGTGGAAAATATGTAATTGAAAATCCGAAGGATATTTCCATTGAATGGTTTTACGATTTAGAATCAATCAATTATGTATAACATGTCATATAGTGTTATTAGTGTTGCGTTAACTCCTGGTCAAATCAAAAAATTGCAATCAGAATCGGCTAAAAAATGTGGAACCACAATCACGTTGAAACCTAATCAAATGACTGGTGGGGCAAATAAATTATCGCTGACAACTCGTCAAGTGAAACATTTCAATGATGCTTTCAAGGATAAAAAGGAGTTCAGATTACTCTTTCTGCGGCTGCTATCAAAAATATGATAAAAACAGGTGGTATATTTCCGTTGTTTGCTGCAATACCAGCATTGGTTGCGGCAGCAGCCCCAGTAGTAGCAAAAGCGGCCGCATTGGGGGTAGTTGGAGGCTTGGGAACAAAAGCGGTACAGAGCATTGCTGAATCATATGAACCGAAGAAAGGTCAAGGGTATAAAAAAAAGGGAAAGGGTCTAAGACTACCAGGAACCCCATATTCATGGTACAGCGGAAAGGGTCTAAGACTACCAGGAACCCCGTATTCATGGTACAGCGGAAAGGGTCTAAGACTACCAGGAACCCCGTATTCATGGTACAGCGGGAGATCCGTTCACGGATCAGGCCTGAGACTACCAGGAACGGTTTATTAATTCAGAAATCTATGGTTCCAATGTCCAATTTTGATTTAATGGATGCTGCTAAAAAACTAGTGATTAAAAATTTCAGAGGTGTTTTTATGAAAGATCAATTACCACATCAACCAAACAAAACTGAAACAGGTATTATTAATCTCGATAACAGCACCGGACCTGGAACTCACTGGGTAGCATACGCTATTGATCCACGTGGGATTGTCTATTTTGATTCATATGGATTAGCCCCACCAAAAGAGTTTATGCATTATATAAAAACCCTTCCAATGAAGACTTGGTATTCTACGCTACCAACACAACAAATCAATGACCCACCAATATGCGGCAGTGAAGTATTAAATGTCCTTGACGCTATTTCTAACTCCTTGGGTAACCCAAGGGGAAAACCACCACACATTGTCGTAAATGACTACACTAGTAATCGCTTTTTAGAGAGAGATATATAAAATATCATGATTGATATTTGGGGAAGACCTCTGAAACCCAAACCCGATGACACTGCAACTCCTGATTCTATCAAGGATATAAAAAAAAAAATTAAAGATGAAATCGCTGAGACGTTGAACTTAACAAGTGTTGACCCGAATGAAATAGTTGTATTTCAAGACAAACAGGGTAAATTGAAATCCAGTAATATTTCTCTGGATGATATTTTGGTTAAACAACAAAACGCAATCGAGAACACCGTTGCGCTATTTTCCGATCAAGGTAAACTCAAACCGGGTGTACTTTTTTCGACGATTACAGATCGATTTACAAACCACGATAAAGAATTTGAAGATCATTTAAGAAACTACAATAGTTTCCGTAGAAATGTCGTTCATAAGTTCTTTGGATCCCCAATTGTAGTTACACCATCTATCGCTGAAATTAAAACGTTTATAGATGATCAAAAGGTTATCAACGAAGCAACAAAAACAACAACCGACGCCATTGATAAATTTATTGGAACCCCGTTAGATAAAATTGAACTAAAACTCCCTGATATTAAAAAATCCATCGATGAGACGAAAACCTTCATCGAAGGCATCAAAGGGGATGCAACGAGGATGATAACAGTCATTGAAAAAACAAAAATTCCTCATGAGAAAACCAACAACGTAGTATACACAATCAAACACGGATCATTTGAGTGGACACCTGAAAACAACAAATTAGACATCACTGCAACAGTTAAGGGTATTTATCGATTAACAATAGTGACAACGACTCAATTTAATATTTCATCGTCCAGTTCATCCGGGGTCAATAATACGATTTCAACGATCATCGACAAGGATACAACTGAACAGTTCACGTTAATAGCTACTGATACAAATTTGGTTAGGGTTACAACAACGTGGTATGTGGAATTCGTAGCGGTTTTAAGTTGAAAATTGCAAAGCAATTTCACTAACGGTTTCAATTGAAAACGCTAGCGTATTTAAAATAAAAAATGATTTCATCATCGCAATATCGCTATGATCAGGTCAGAGAGTATCAAACTAGACTCAAAACCTTGTCTGAGGAGTATGAATTGAAAATTAAAAAATATCGCAGGAGAATTACCGCAATTGATGTTACTGTGTACGCTGTGAGTGGTGTAATCACCGGAGCTGGTATTATACTGTCTTCAGTGACAATGATGGCCCCGATAGCTGTTCCAATTTGCATTTCTGCGGCAACAACAATCGCTGGAATAATTTCAATAATCACAAAAAAAATATCATCATGCAGCCAACGGAAACTACAAGACTACATAATTCAATTTCATGTTGTGTCCACTGCATACTCGCAATTATCCTCATTGATATCGTCATCGCTCGATGATACAATTATATCAGAGAGTGAGTTTTCAGCGATGGTAGATATATATGATTCTGCGATGTCAAAATTAGAAATACATCATGAATA
Source organism: Unio delphinus (assembly GCA_029339505.1). Classification (NCBI taxonomy): domain Eukaryota; kingdom Metazoa; phylum Mollusca; class Bivalvia; order Unionida; family Unionidae; genus Unio; species Unio delphinus. The sequence goes on along the minus strand of JAQISU010000015.1, from coordinate 10,048,926 downwards.
TAATAACAATGACAACACAGATGGAATTACTTCAACAAATAGTGGAGAACACAAACCCAGTACAAACAAGCATGATCTCAATAACCTCAACGAATCCAGAATTCAGTGTGAATTTCCCCTCTCCGGTCCCAGTGAAGGAAATCGCGCTAGCAAAATTACGAGTATACCACAGCTGGCCAAATATTAGGTCAAAACCATTTGGTGGTCAACAACCGAATAATTCACTGGTATTTGCAAATAAGAATAAACCCGACGGTACCCTAGACTGGAACGTTGTTTCCATACCAACCGGATCATATCAAATTGAACAAATCAATGATGAATTCGCGCGTAGAATAAAATCGATTACTGGAAAAGAATCAAAAATAGCTATAACAGTTCATGTGCCGACACTATCATCTGCCATTGAAATAAGCACAGAAGGATACGTCGTAGATATCTATCAGAGTTCTATTAGAACCGTACTAGGATGGCCTGAATTACCACCAGGTGGAAAAACCGTTAAATTACCAGAACCTCAAAAACCGATTATATCACCGACAGGATAAAATCTGATAATCCAATAAAAAGCTATAGATATTATGATAAGTCATATTTTTTCATTAGAGTAGAATATGATGAAAGAGTACGACTTATTCATCATCTTGCTAACCGGGATAAAATCACTGAAAATTTCACAGCTTTCAATAACGATATTTCGTTGTTGTTTATATCTCTTAGATCCGGCACTCTCACCCGAGATGAATTTATCAGTGTCGTAGAAACATGTAACAAAATCATCAATGACATGGAAACATTTCATTCACAAATTATTCAAGAAGTATTAGGTGACAGTAGTCCTAAAACAAGAGATTTATTTGCAATAGAATATAGGATCCGCATAGGAGATATTCCAACATTCAAACTTCCAGGATATAATATCTCAGAACTACAAAAATCTCTCGATGATGCCATCGATGAAGGTTTCAAAAAAATCCATGATACGTGGAAAAAAACACCATCACAACCACAAACAACTATCCTCAAACATAATAATGACCCAGATGGTGGTGGCAGGCATATTGCTCCGTTCAATGTGAATATTTCAACGGTGATTGCGCTCAATTTAGTATGTGATGTGATCGAAGGAAGCTATCAAATTAATCTAGAACGATCAAATCAAGCTCAGCAAGGATATATTTTGTATTCATTTGCACCAACAGCTCCTCCAGGGTTTTTAATAATTTAGTCTCCGGTGAATCCAGTCTATATGCGATGTCATAATAATTCATTAACCAGAATTAATTTCAAACTCACAGATCAGTCTAATAATCTGATTGATTTACAAGAGGAGGTTTTACAAATTAGTCTATTTGTGAAATCATAAATGATTTTCGTCCCCAGACAAAGTCTCGAACACGATATCGTATCGGACTGGATAAAATATTCGGTTAACCTAGAACTGAAAGTTCTAGCAGCAGAGAGGGTGAGTGACAACGACGTTGCGACGCGAATGTTTTCAAACAAGGGTCAGAGACTTATTTTTTCGCGAGAAGGGTCAAGTGTTATTTGGAGGGGGTATAATCAAAAATAAAAACAAAAAAAAGTTGTCTGATTCGCCCCCTCTGCTGCTCAGGTAGTCCCTGGTATATAACTTTCATCAAGGTAATTTGACGTAAATCAAAATCTTTTAGCAGAGAAACTGGCTTGGATGACTATGCCTGTAAGTGGATGAAAATAAATACCAAAAATATTTTAAAATCCATTCATTTTGAAAACAGCGCTGATTAATTTCAAAATGTTTCTTCGATCGTCTAGGCTAAGAACAACTCGCTCTATAGAGGTCTATAAATTCACGGCTGCCATAAAAATCTTTTTGAAATTTTTAGACAGGTCGTACTAAACAAGTGCTGAAACACATCGTAAATATTGATATAAAACAATACAGCATGGTTAGGATTTGTAATAAATAATGATATTAAAAACAATAGTGCATTCGTAAAATATGTAATAAAAAATGTATTGAAAATCCGGTCATTCTGATTAGTGCAACTATCTGATTGGATGACAGATTTATGCGGTTCACTTCCATACTTATGTAATAGCTGTACAGTGTACTCCTATACGATATCATATCTGTGCAGTCTGCTGCGATACTGATGTTAAATTTGAGCAGTCTAATCCGATAGGCGTCACATTTGTTCACACTACTGCGTTATCGATCTCTTAACCGTGCGGTCCACTACGATAATGACGCCATATATGTACAATATAATATGATACAAATGCAATTACAGTAAACTCCAATACGAATATCAAATTTGTATAGTCCAATTCGTGAACCGAATGCATTTTGTATCACAATATCATAATTACAAATGAATTTTGGAGTCAAACGTTTGCTAAGATGTTAAGATAGATTGAAATGGTGCTTAATGTTAACACAAAATATATAAACATACAATCATAAGCTGTCTAAAAAAGATCAAAACTTCTGGTCACTTTCAATTAACTGTCGTCTTTCCTTACGACCAAAATAAATTAAACAACGTCAAGGGTATGGATAATTATTAAAGTCACGAATACGGACAATTAATGCAATCACTGACATGGAAATTTCCACTGTCACATATACGGACAGTTATCAATTATTACTTTCTCGGCTAGGACAAATTAGTATTTTCACCGGAATAGGCACTTTCTACTTTCAGTGACACATACGAGCAGTTATTTCTTATTACATAAGGCGTTTGTTGTCTCTAAGATACGACCTATAAATGATCATTGTATGTGTGATTTTGAACGTATTAAGTATCATAGGCAAAATTTAATTCCTTAATCAATTAATGTGGCCTAGTGTTTAAAGCGTCCGCCTCGGTTGCAGAATGTCGCGGGTTCAAACCCTGGCCGAGTTATACCAAAGACATAAATGTGCCAACAGCTACATCGCCATGCGCTTAGCATTACGAGGTTAGTGTTAGGACTCGTCAGCCTGGTGTCAGAATAACGATGCTACCTATATAAACTGCCACACTACAAACTTCGTAGCGATATGACAGAAATATGACCGGAAAAAAGATGTTAAAGGTATGTTGCAAATTCAAAAATCACATACAGACTGAATTAGTTCTGGTATTACTGTGTAATATTCTTCAAATATTTACATATGAAATTCTTCAAAAATACTGATAACTGATGTCTTACTGACCTTTCGCTGATAAGAACAGCTGTAAACGAGCATATAATTCAAAGCATGCCCAATTAAATCAATAGTGGTTTGTATGACCTGACACATTCCCTGTCTACTTTAAGATCACGAACGACATAACGCATCATAATCCTTGAACAGTTTTTATACAACGTACATTCTTATCAGACATATAAACAGACGAACCAAGACAGACAGACAGACAGACAGACACAGATTGTACTTACCGATTACACCGTGATTCAGAAGCTCATCATCATACAACTCATGTCTAAAATTGAAAATAAAAATATTCTGGCATTGATCATTGTCATGAATTCTGAAACAATGTTCATGTTACAAACATAGAAGACAAAAATATATTTTAAATAGGGTCAGTAGAATAAATATATGTGACATGTTCTGCCACATGTGTGAGCCAAGTGGAATAAGCCATGAGTAATAACTTTAAATCGATATTCATGTCCTTTACAATTTAAATGTGTGTGTGTGTGTGTGTGTGTGTGTGTGTGTGCTTGATATGTGTTGTTTGCATATATAGATATATGCGAAACGAAAGGTATGTGGCATCTGGTCAACATTTTTGACAAGATTTAATTTTGGAGACATTCGAAAATAATTTAGTTTTTCCTACATACGGTGAATTAGTATGTGTGTTTGAGTGTGTATGTTTGGTTTTAAATAACAGTCTCTGTGCGACTGAAACAAAACAACTTTCGAAATCCATGAAAAACATCTTCCAGCTGAGGAAAGAACCTAAGGGGCAGTTTTTTGACCGATTGAACATAATTGACTATTTTACACCAGAGAAAGCGACCCCGAATGACCGAGAGGTCAAAGAGGTTATTATTCACATATCAAGGATGTCTCATATATATCTGCGTTAGTTCAAATTTCAGGCTCGGCCAACTCAGGTATGTTAGAATGCAATCTAGTAGATTGTCTAGTGTGTGTTCTTATTGGCATATATACGGGCCGCCCTGTCTAACCTCTCAAGTGTTGTAAATGACATTTAATCCACAATACCGCATCCAAAACTTCAATTAAGAAATTAAATGTTGCAATGATTGACAATTATCATCAACCCCGTACACAAAACGAGCCATGACCACGAAGAAAGGATTTTACAAGTAGAACCAGAAAAGATCTTGTTGCAAAGCGTTTAAATACAAAAAGCGACCACAAGTTATGTGATTGCTTACTGATGGACATTGCGAAAGTTGATGATGAAATGTCGCTTACTTTGACCTGAGAAAGGTCATCCAAGAACGCGTTTGCAACTTATTGTAGCATAACTGCGTAGTATTCAGAGTTATTATATATCCAGTTTATGTATTCGTACCCCGTAAAGAGCATTGCGTGATCGTATGGTGCAAAGAATTCAGAGTATTCCACGTCCCACTGACGCATATCTTCGAGATAGTTTTCAGTCTCAATAAATGTTACTCCTCCATCTGTCACCACCGAGGACATGTTGTGTGGAAAGTCTTGTTCCCGCTGTAAGCAAGATATGAAACAAATAAAATACAAACAATTAACTACGGGATTTCAGTGTCCCTCTATGAGCAAAATGGAAACAATTGTAAAACGATGCAGTAATTATTTCAATGCATTTCCTGATGTAGAATTGAAATAAACAAGTGTGTAGTGACAGGTAAAGACATAATATCGCACATATATGCAATGTGTTTTCTATGAAACGGGGGAGCTAAAGAACAGTGCGCAGACTACTTGCATCGTTGTTAAGGGGTGGACCCACACATAAATACAATAAGAATGGACAGAGGTAGAAATGGAAAAATCAAGGAGAAAGAAACTCGCATTTGTTTTTTAAAACAAATCTTTTCATTGATATACACACAAACACACACACATACACACACACATATATGTATGTATGTATGTATGTATGTATGTATGTATGTATGTATGTATGTATGTGTGTGTGTGTGTGTGTGTGTGTGTGTGTGTGTGTGTGTGTGTGTGTGTGTGTGTGTGTGTGTATGTATGTATGTATGTATGTATGTATGCATGCATGCATGCATGCATGAATGTCTGTGTGTGTGTGTGTGTTAAAACCGACGATCGTTTTGCTTTACAAGAAACAAATTCGAAGTTGTTCACTTTGTTTATATCTACCTTTGTATTTATATATAATATATGTAGAGCATGGAATGTGTCAGTTCAACAAGGACAATGTTATACATTGCTGTGCAATGCATACAAGCAATGCCTTGTCCTATCCTAAATAGTAGGTGTGCACAACCCGCGGCCTGAGGACGTGTTCTGTATGGCACATAGGGCAAATCAGAAAAAAAACAGAAATCTGTATCGTAAATAGTAGTTACTATAAATATATTAGTATTTGCGGCCTTCGTGTGGTGTTAGAAAGTGCAATATGGCCCTTGGCCGTAACGTATTGTGCTCCCTTGCTATACGGTAAAAAATTGCCGAGTTGTACTTAAAGGCAATGCCTTCTCCTATCCCATAAGGTCATCTTCATCATGAACCCTTGAGCTAGAGTTTGGTCGTCGATGCACGGTGCTGCTGAACATCTGGACAGTTCCCTCCAATTGTCTCGAGTATGTGCCAATGAATGTGTCTCCGCAAAACTTTTCTTGGTCCATTCCTTGATGGTGTCAGTCCACTTTTGGCTCTGTCTACCTCCTATTCTGCCACCCTCGACGCTGCCCTGCAGTACTATTGTGGATAGATTGTTGGCTCTAGTGACATGGCCATACCATCTCCACTTTCACATTTTGATAGTGGTGAGGTGGTCGTCATATTGGCCTACTTTATTGGCCTGATCGTGTTATGCACTTTTTCATTTCTGATGTGTTCCATGTAAGAGATGGCAATGATGATTTTGTAGCATCTCATTTCAAGTGCCTGCCTTCTTCGATGTAATTCTGCTGTACGAGTCCAGGCATCAAATGAATACAAAAAGATTGAGATGACTAGTGCTCGCAATGGTCTGATTTTAGTTTTTAAACTTATTCTTGTCTATGCAGATGGGCCTTAGCTTTGACGTAGCTGCCTTAGATTGTGGTGCTCGTGACACAATTGCTGTTCTTGATCCCTCTTTCATGATTATGGAACAAGATATTTGAACTGGTTCACTGAGTCCAGCTTCTGTCTTCTGACTTTAATATTGGCTGAGATTTGTTTGCCACTATTTGATCCAGTTATACATATGATATTTGTATAATAAAGAATATAAATTATGATGTTATGTCAATTACGTAATTATTGATAAATAGACGTCATCCGCTTCTTTCAAAAGCATGAAGTTATGTTAATGACGTAATTGTTTATAACTTTGTAGACGTCATCATTTTCTATCAAAAACATTTTGTGCCTGAAGAAGTATAAATGCGAAACTAGTCGCACAAATTTATCGGCGTTTGTGTTGTTTTTTTTTTTGTTTTTTTTATTATCCCAAATCTCAAATTTTATCAACAACACAATGGCATCAAAAAGTGATCCGCCGGAGGAATCTCGTCTTTAAAATTCGAAATTTTAAAACTTTCAGAAAAAACAAATTAAAAGAAGTCTTCACAGCAGCTTTTTAAACAACTGTGTCGAAGAAGGAATAATTCCGTCAGGACTACAGTTAAAACTTAAAATTTACATTGGAAACGGCGGTGAAGAATTCCAAAAATCAATTGACAACCTTTTGGATAAAGTTTCATTGAACATATGCGAGAGACTTGCATAAGAACAAAAGAAAATATCCCTAGACATAGGAAAGCAAATGGACAATACTAGAGATAAACTTAAAAAGAAACTTGACGGACATAGTCTTTTTGACTTTGATCAAGAAGTGTATGAAAAAACAGAATCTTCAAAAAATAGTATACTTCTCAAGCAAAACAAAAAAATTCATAAATTGCGAGAGAATAAAGGACAAAGTCAACTAGAGAGGAAGAATGGAGCACGTTTTACGATGCAAAAACAACAGCAAAAGCAACAGTATTCAAAGAACAAACATTCAGTCAATCATTCAAATGTTAAAACAGCATCACAACAGCAAAGAAAAGATACACCCAAACAGAAATCTTCAAAACCGAACCAAATTACAACATTGAAAAATGTAACACCTACAGCTGTACCAAAAGCATCAACAAGCAAAACGGGAGAGGTAAAAATGAATGTGATAAATTCAAACAAGAACAGTAAAGATCAGCAAGAGCAACCAAAAAACTGGTCTCCCCATGGCACAACAAAGAAAACTTACGCAGAGGCCGTAATCATGGGGGAATCGGAGTCAGTGACCATGACAAAAACATTGACACACCTTGTCAAAGTTTTAGAACAATTAATACAAAAGACATACCAAGACAAAATAGCAGGAGATTCCAGAGATTTAGTAGTAGGAGACAATGGAAAAAAGAACAAAAACGAAGAAAGCAAATTCAGAGAGGTAAAGAGACAGTGTTAAACCTATCACGTAAAAAACTAACGGATAATGATTACATACTTTTAAGTAAAGGATTAAAATTTTGTCCGAAACCAAAATCTCATGATAAAACTAAATTAGCTGAAGAAATTTTCAATTTTTCTAGACGCCTAAAATTAAAAGAATTTTTTTATGATAAATTAAGCAGCAACTCTAATTGTGAATCAGATTCTTTTAATTCAAAAAATATGGGTTATTTCAATAAAAACAAATCATCTTTTACACCACCTAGTGGACGTGACTCCCATTTAGATTTTTACATTGAAGCTATCACACAAGAAATATTACACAATATTCCTCATAAGCGAGGTTATAGTAATATTTCCAAGAAAGAAATGGAGTCTTTACATAATTTAATTAATGATGAGAGTATTGTTATTAAAAAGGCTGATAAATCAAATAATATTATTATTATGAATCAGGAAGACTATGTTAAAGAAGTTGAACGTCAATTAAATGATGAAAAGTACTATCAAAAAGTCGATATTGACCCTTCATTAAAAATTAAATCTAAAATTTCCACATGCATTGATGAAATATCTAAGAATAATAGTTCCGTATATGAAGAATTTGATACTTTTCCTCTCAAAATACGTACACCTCAGTTCTACATATTGCCCAAAACCGATAAATTTCCTGATCATACATTACCTTTAAATTATCCAGGACGACCAATAATATCAGGTTGTAATTTATATACAGAGAACTTATCCAAATTTATAGATGGTATTTTGCAGCCTTTAATGAAATCGCTTCCTTCATATATTAAAGATACTACTGATTTCATAAAAAAGTTGAAGTCTATTCCACAACTATCTCATACTTCCCTCCTTGTATCTTTAGATGTTACATCATTGTATACAAACATACCGCATGCAGATGGTATTAAGGCGTGTAAATATTTTCTTGACAACACTCTTAATAATAAAAGACTATCGAGTGAAGATATTTGTAAAATAATAACTCTTATCTTGGAAAATAATAATTTCCAATTTAATGGTACTAATTACATTCAAATAATGGGTACGGCAATGGGTAGTCCTATGGCTCCTTCATACGCTTCCCTTTTCATGGGTAAATTAGAGAAAGATTTTCTTGAAAACGAGAATTTTAAGCCCACTGTTTGGCTAAGATTTTTAGATGATATATTTATGATCTGGGACCACTCAGAAGAAGATCTACACAAATGTATTAATAGCCTAAATAATTTTCACCCCACAATTAAATTTACTTACACTGCATCCACTACGCATGTATCCTTTCTAGATGTAAATGTGATGAAAAATCCTGATAATACTATCTCTACAAATGTTCACGTAAAAGAAACTAATTTACACCAATATGTGGAATATTCGTCTTGTCATCCCAGTTCATGTAAAAACGGCATACCTTATAGTCAGGCGAAAAGATACCGACGTATCATTTCAGACGATCATCAATTAAAACATTCTTTAAATTAATTAAAAACATATTTAAAACAAAGAAATTATCCTATACATGTAATAGAATCTGCTTTAAGTAACGTCTGTATTCTTACCCAAAATGAAGCTTTAAATACAACAGAATGTACGAAAGATAAAAATATAATTCCTTTCATAATACAATATAATCCATCTTTGCCAAATATAGGCCTTATAATTAATAAATATTGGACTCTCCTTAACTTATCAGAAAAAAACAGCGTCAAAACACTTTACAAGAGCAAGCCAATTTTTGCTTATAGAAGACCTAGAAATTTACAAGATCTTTTGATCAGAACTAAACCGACAAAAAATTTTCAAAGATGTTTTTCGTCATCTAAATGCAACAGACGTAGGTGCTCTCAATGTGCAAATATTACAGAAAGTACCTATTTTAGTAGCTCCAATACTAAAGAAATGTTTTCTCTACGATATAACACTAATTGTATATCAACTGATGTAATTTATTTGATAACCTGTAAAAAATGTAACATGCAATATGTTGGACAAACACTTCAACAAGTTTCTAAGAGAATGAATAATCACCGCTTTCATATAAAAAATTATATGGATCACCAGTTCTCCTCTAATGTTTCAATGCATTTTAATACAAATAATCACTCTTTAAGAAATTTTTCTTTCATGCCAATCGATATTGTGCACGGAGAAATGAACAGACTCATTAAAGAAAGTTATTGGATGAATCGGTTAGATACTGTTTATCCCAATGGCCTTAATACTAAGGCATTATATAAAATTGTATAGATATATATATATATATATATATATATATATATATATATATATATATATATATATATATATAATATGTAGTTATATGTATTACTGTTAGTCTCTAAATTATAATTTCACTCTCAGTTTTCATTAGAGACTCATGTATCATTCTGATCCAGTTATACATATGATATTTGTATACTAAAGAATATAAATTATGATGTTATGTCAATTACGTAATTATTGATATATAGACGTCATCCGCTTCTTTCAAAAGGATGACGTTATGTTAATGACGTAATTGTTTATAACTTTGTAGACGTCATCATTTTCTTTCAAAAACATTTTGTGCCTGAAGAAGTATAAATGCGAAACTAGTCGCACAAATTTATCGGCGTTTGTGTTGTTTTTTGTTTTTTTTATTATCCCATATATATATATATATATATATATATATATATATATATATTCGTCATCGATCTGATCTGTGGTAGCACATGTTTATCAAACATTACCGGAACCAAAGTTAGATGAATTTTTCATGGATAATTAAAAAATATATAACCACTTCAGAATATCTAGAAAAGTATCCGTAAAAAGGAGACTTCCTTCATCAAAAGAAATATTAGATAGTAAAAGGTTATTGGCATACGGATATACCGATTGTATTATGATAAGCTAAATTAAATCATTGATGAAAACATTATCGAATCACTTTCACATCCTATAAATTACGAATTTAAAGAATCGATCAGCAAACTACAACATGTATTTTCCACTGTTATACAAGACTACAGCGACGAATCAAATCCAGGGTACAACATACCTTGCGTTTCTTAAGGAAACTGTTATTCAGAATATAATTTACTACAGTAATGTGGTCGTTGATCATTATACAATGACCCTTAACATTTTATTTCTCAATCATTATAAATTAACCGAAGCGAAATTACCAACATTTATAATTCCTGGAATTGCCACAGATGAACTAAACAAATTGCTTAGCAATATTATCTACGAAAAAATCCTTCAATATTCGAGTCGTGGAGACAATTAGCACCATCAACATTTTTATTTCCAATATAGAAATGTTCCCAATGTTGAAGGTCTTCATATTTCACCGGAAATTGTACATATAACATCATTATTTGCATTCAGTCTTTTATGTTATGTTATGGATGGCAGTTGGTAAGCGAATCTTGAAGAATCCAGGCACGTTTAGGACGGATTCTTTTCATATACATTTCTTCCGCAAGTAGCTTCTGGATATTTGTACCAGACCCCAATAATTCGGTTTATCTACGATGTCATACTCCGATATTATCACGGATACTATTAAAATGTGTTGACCAGAAAGGATACTTGCTTGATATGCGTTAGGAGTTTTCTTAATATAAATCTGTACTAAACTCTTAACGACTGTTATCGAGTCTACGCGATTTACCAATAATCAAATGAATATTATATAACGTATCAGTACGTGATAGTTTTTATGCATAACAGAAGTGCTTGAAAATCACTTCAGAACAATATTTACAATATTCTCAGACCAATTTAGTGTTGATATAAGTTAAATTAAATTCGGCAACGAAGAGTTTTTGTTACGCCGGAATAGTTCAATGAACTACAATGAGAATATATTTGCATGATTACGTGTGACAGAAATCAAATTCTAAATTATGCGCATTCCTGCGTTGAATTTGATCGGTTTAAACATATTATCTAGTTCTGAAAATAATATTATAATCTGAACAGTTGTTTTCATATTAAAGGGTATATTACTCATAATGTTTTCAAATTATCAAACAATTTCATAATTTTATTGGGTAAATGATACTTAAAATAATTTAAATCCTTCTGAAGAACATCATTATAAATATAATATTAGTCGTACTATTGTTATCAGAATAAAACTACCTTAGATGGAATGAATCGTAATTTTGGTCACACGCGTGAAAATATGATGCTGATCTGTTTCAAATGTAACCGACATACGGGTGTCAGCAAAACGACTCTCGTTAAGTGACCCCAGTGGTAATTGTGTGTCTACCGGAATTAGTTGTAATTGTTCACGTACAAATCGACGTTGAGTAGTAGTTGCATCCAATCTATTTATATTGCAGGACTACCCATAAATCTTACCACGATGGATATTGTATGCGTATTTACATGCCAAATATGATCAATTGCACTGTTTTACCGCCTTCAAGTTCAATGGGTTCATATAAACATCTGACAGTTGTATTACCTAGCATTTGCTATTTTTAAAAGTCATGTCGTTGTGTTGGTATATGTTTTTTGGGATTGCATTGGTAAGTTTCATATCAATAGCGTGAGTAATTTAATTAGTCAATGCATCTATTAGACTTGGTAGTGTTGCAACCCATTCACGAGATCTCGTATGTTTTTGAACTTTGTATACCGATAACAAAAATAATCGTTCAGCAAGTGATCGATTAAATCGCTCAACAATTGCCTGATCGCGATCAGTAGCGGTATATCTACGTCTAATTTTGACAATATGTATTCCTTGATCAATGACGATACTGCTCAAAGAATTTCACTTCCAGGATCAAACTGTAGTAATTGTACTATTGAACACAATATATATATATATATATATATATATATATATATATATATATATATATATATATATATATATATATATATATATATACAGAGAGAGAGAGATTATTTATTATAACTGTATAATAAGAATGTTATTTATTTCTCAGCGACGCGAAAGCAGAAAGCAGTAGAACATTATCATGCGATACCAAATTATACTATAGCTATTAGTATTGGTCCATATGGCTATGGTACATCGCAATTGCTGCTTAATCTGATAATGAGATTGATTAAGATGTATTTATCTGCACCATTTGTAGATGAGCAATCATGCTACGAAGTACTCAGCGACTTGAATGATAACGCAGAATTGTTGGACGAGGACGGGAGCGACGAAGTTAATTTTATAAAAGACATTGATGAAGCTCCATCCTTGGACAGCCTTGATAGATCGATTTACAGTTTAGTTGTATACAACGACGTACTGTCTGACAACCAATTAAAATGTAGCTAAAATGTTTATACAGGCAGATATAAATCCACAGACGTCATTTATGATAATCAGTGATACACAGAAAGACATAAAGTGATCAGAGATAACTGTAATATTTTAGTTTTGTTTAATAGTGTCGATACGCATACTTTCAGAAATATTTATCAGACTTGGTGTAGTGGGGGCATGAATATAGTTAAATTTAAAACCTTCTTTACACATGTGCAATCTTTATAACGATAAATGTGCATAAACCTTGATCAAGAAATTGTGTTGGTCTTCATACAGTATTTGGTTGAGAAAACTGGTACGATATAGTGATGAACTATTTCACAGCAATAGTGTGAACGACAAAATGTCCGATGGCAGATGGATAAAACCAATCTAACACAATTAGAGAAATCTCGGTAAAGGATGGCGTTTGTTTTTTCATATACGTAGGAAGCCTTTTATTTCTAAAAATAACCCCTCTAAGAAGAATTGTAGGATATACCCCTCCCACCTCGCTGCTAAACAATATTGCTGGATGTTAATGCTATGCAAATGTATTGTTTAATAATAATGAATTAAAGCAATCACAGTTGACAACCTTTTGATATGTATGCTACAGACTTCAGGCTGGATTATGGAAAGGAGTGTTTGTATCAACAAAACAAATTATAGACCCTTTTCCTAGTTAAAGACGCCATAATTAGCATAACAATCCACTCTGACTTGCAATTAAAACAGATTGTTACAGAAATCCAGAAATTGCTTAATCGCAAGTACTCAAAAGCATACAGGAATCCATTTTTTCACACTCAGTCACAAGTACTCAAAAGCATAGAGGAATCCATTTTTCACACTCAATCGCAAGTACTCAAAAGCATACAGGAAATTCTTTTTTCACACTCAGTCACAAGTACTCAAAAGCATACAGGAATCCTTTTTTCACACTCAGTCACAAGTACTCAAAAGCATACAGGAATCCTTTTTTTTCACACTCAATCACAAGTACTCAAAAGCATACAGGAATCCTTTTTACACACTCAATCGCAAGTACTCAAAAACATACAGGAATCCTTTTTTTCGCACTCAATCGCAAGTACTCAAAAGCATACAGGAATCCTTTTTTTCACACTCAATCACAAGTACTCAGTGGCATACAGAAGTCCGTTTTCACATTCTACCACAATCACCCAAAAGCAAACAGAACCCCCGTTTCTCACCCAATCACAAGCACCTACGTGCATGTAGAAATAACGAATGAATACACATAAGCACTTACCTTGTAGAAGAAAAATTCAAGAAGGGTGACAGTGATGGACATTTTAGAACTTTGAATACCTTTGTAGAGGAGGTCCACCTATGAGAAAATTCAGATAGATTCACAAAAACTGATTACAATGCATGCTTTTTATATTTATATGCGTTATTTTACAATCAGAAAGAATAATAAAGCAAACTTATTTATTAACCTTTCCAAACAAAGGGTGTATTCAATATAAAAAACGCTGCTACACTGGACACAGTTATTATCGTTACTTTTGTATTTTAAATTACTCATAGTTTTATAAATGCCAATTGGGGATATATATTTCGGTCATACAGAGTTACCTATTTACAGAGGAGAGATCCATATTTGCAGACAATAACGGGTTACTGAAGAAACATTCTTACAGACGAGTCTGAATTACGGAAGGGCGTATTTACAAAAGATACCGGGTTACAAATGAGTATGGGTTACGAAAAGGCCTGTTTACAAAATATACCGGGTGGCATAAGGGTCTGGATTACGCAAGGGCGTGAATACAAAATATACCGGGTTACATAAAAGTCTGGATTATGGAGGGATGTGTTTATAAAATATACCGGGTTTATATAAGAGTCTGGATTACGGAGGGGCGTGTTTGCTAGAGATACCGGATTACATAATAGTCTGGATTACCGAGGGGACTGTTTACAAAATATACCGGGTTAGATAAGAGACAGTTTTATAGAAGAGCCTTGAACAGATTTAGGGAGTATAATTATGGGAAGCTCTCTTTCAAATTGCATCAAGAAAGTTCTAGAAACGGTTATTCTTGAAAAATTAAATAGGGGAGATGCATCCATGTAATTTGGTCATTCTCCTTTATTACTCTAAATGAAGCGCATTTTTGGTTCTACTGGATTTTGTATACACAAAGTAATAATCCTGATATTTGATTTTAAAAAGGAAGTATACAAATTAAGAAATTTAAATGTGCTCTATAGCTAAGTATTTATTGCCTCCAGAATTTATACTTTGTGTTATACATTTTCCGATATTTTGTTTCACTAGAACATCTTATTCATCTTCAGTGATTTGTATCAGCAAACGTAAGCTTTCTTTTTCCATATAATTTAATCAGGTAAGATGCGTCCAAGTAACTCTATAATAATCCATAATGCGGACATGAAAGAGAGCTTCGTTGTCCCTTCTGTATTATGCCTCTTTTTATTAATAAATCATATGTTTGATTAACAATTGCCCAATGCCTCTCTATATTAATACATGTGCTTGGTTGACAATTGCCGAATGCAACTTGAAGGAATTTAAAGGAATGTTAAAAGTGTTCAGCAGTTAAGCATAAACTACTTACACCGTTAATAATGTGTGAAAAATATTCTCTTATATTTCTTTTCACTTGAACCTCTTTTTCAATTTCATCCGACATTTCTACTAGCGAATAATGCCTGCAAGTAGATATGAAATATATATATATATATATCTATCTGTATGTGAATGACTTGTATGTTTCTGTATATTACTAAACGATACGTACAATGTCCAGATCATTTTCAGAACGGATTTTCTTGTATACGTTCAATGGACTTTGCCTGAATTTTCGTTTTAGCATGTAGTGACAGTTGCTTCGTGATTTAAATTAGCTCAAATATTTCATTTTAATTATCAATTTAGAGTTTTAATTAGGCATATCTTCTGATTGCATTGCCAATTAGCAATCAAATACATTGTAGTTTTCAAATCTGCAATGAGCAATATTTACACTAGAAACATGTTAGTTGCTGCATATATGAAGATTCAAACTGAGGCTCTCATTACTAACTAAAATTCAGATCTGAGCCAGCAGCTTTATAAAGGTGTTTACGTCACTTGTTAAAAAATGTTGGAGGGAATATGCTTTCTTTCAGATACTGTTATCTTTGATTCTCAAAACCAGTGTAAAAATCTGATAACGTACCAGACGTCACTCAGATTAATGTTATATTTCAGCGTATAATGATACAGCCATTTATACTTTCTTTACTCAGCAGCTTTGGCAGTATTATCTCTCTTTCTCTCTCTCGCTCTCTCTCTCTCTCTCTCTCTCTCTCTCTCTCTCTCTCTCTCTCTCTCTCTCTCTCTCTCTCTCTCTCTCTCTCTGTCTCTCTCTCTCTCTCTCTCTGTGTATATATATATATATATATATATATATATATATATATATATATATATATATCGACCATCCATGTTTGAAATACTCTTCTGGTTTGTCAGTTTGCTTAGTCTGTAAGTAGTATAGTTGTACGATTGAATTGCGATTTGAAAATACATTACAGACCCCATTTGGGCACATTTAGCGAG
This sequence comes from Unio delphinus, assembly GCA_029339505.1. Taxonomy (NCBI): domain Eukaryota; kingdom Metazoa; phylum Mollusca; class Bivalvia; order Unionida; family Unionidae; genus Unio; species Unio delphinus. The sequence continues at coordinate 10,032,432 of JAQISU010000015.1, read as the reverse complement.
AAGGTTTTAAAAATTACTATGTACACGTTTAGCGAAAACGGTGATTGAACATGGGACTGTTTACTCTGTATATAAATTGCATTGTAATTGCAAATTACATCGCGGTATGCTTGGATGTTTTTTTGACTGAGAACGTTTTGGACAGAATTATATTTTAGGTTATGTCTCCAGTTCGTTCTTGTGATATTTAGAATAGACTTTTTTTTCTATATAAGTGATTAATTATGTTATATATTTTCTGTACGTTTTATGATGTGTCGTATTTGCTATGCATTCTTTATTTAAACCATCTTTCATAGTTGAATTATAAATATTGCTCGCATTTACTTAGTCAATATGGATGGAAAATGAAACTTCAATAAAGTAAACATACAAGTGATCTATTTGCAAAATACAATCGTGTTAAGTAAATCTGTGTCAAGTATATTATTGCTTTAGTAAACGTTTGTACAATTGATTTAGTTAATGTGATTCCTAAAACGGAAAAAGCGTTTGTTGACTTGATGACAGAACATGTATTTCGCTATCTTAAATGATTCGTTGAAAAATACTACGTTGTTCTGTACTGCGTTTATAACGTGTAATATATTTTATGCAATCAATAGAACACGGAAAAGATTTCATTCTTAAAAGTTAATATCAGTCCTGTAAGAGAATCGTTATTTGTATATTTAAATTGTCAACCTTGGCATTGTAGTACTAGGAATCTTTATTTTAAAGAAAATACTATCTGCTAGTTTATTCTTAAATTATCAAAAAGCTACAATTGTGTAATATGTTAGTAATTTACCGTGAAACGAGCAAGGATGTTTTTGTATTTAAAATTTCGAATTTACCCTGAACTCAGGCAGAGGCTTTCTGATTTTAAAACAGTGATTCAGTTGAGGTATATGCACATAATCACTTCGGACGGTTCGTAGGGAGCACTTTCGAAGCGTTGTATGTTCATTACCTTGAAACTAAAAACCATATTTAAGAGTTTTAATAATTCATCCAGTAATGTAACATATTGTTTACATTATTTTAATGAACTAAAGTTATATTTTAAACTATCAGTACATGTTGGATTTCGTCTTTCCTGTGAAGTAACGTAAGCCCTAATGACATAATAAGATTTTCAAAACCCCATTTATATTTAACTATTGACAGACACAGGAGATTTATAGCCTATGATGGTTAAGTATTTTGCCTTTCTCTGAAAAGACGTCTTTTAGTCAAATTCGTTGAATCCATGCAGTAGAGTGCATATTTGTCAATGTTCCTCACAACTGTCTTAAGTTTACATCAGACTTATTTTCGGGATTAGCAAACATAAGAGATGTGACTTCTCATTCTACTCAAAGAATTAATTTGTTAATTATCTTATTGCAGATGAAAGTAGTAACACAGGATGGTTCAAGGTCATTGAGAAACCCTGTACTAAAATCATAACAGGAATTTAACATGGTCAACGTCATGGTACTGGACACTTAGGTAAATGAGATATGTTTGGCAAGTGGCTGCCTTCTATCGAGCTGGAACCAAGTAACAGTCTTGAATTGACCTAAATATGCACTACCAACGTTCTCTCTAAGCAAATAGTAGATGTGCACGCAACGCTCGCTGCATTGTGCAAGCATTACGGAGACAAGTACACTTTAATGTTGGATTGACAATTCAGCTGCGCGGGAACGTTGCGCACTACTCTAGCTAAGTATCAAAACTTAAATATTAAAATTGCAAAGGGTCGACATGCAAAGCAAACAATTATGCAACACAAAGACAACACATAACAAACAATAATGCAACACAAAGACAACACATAACAAACAATAATGTAACACAAAGATAACACATAACAAACAATAATGCAACACAAAGACAACACATAACAAACAATAACGCAACACAAAGACAACACAAAAATGCTTGAAAGGAGTACCTGCGTGAATACATGCATGTGTGCAGGTTCCTATTATAAAAATCAAAGCCAAAAGGCACTTAACCTTTTATGTTGTTTCTTTTAAAACAATCAATGAAATTTTACACCACATCAGCGAATGTTCCATTATTCATAATTGTCAATTTGGATCTGATCACTGGCACAAGATTTTCGTCAGGTATCATGACTTTTGTCTGTTTTAGACAATAAAGGTATTTTGAAAACAAAGATATAAATTACCGACATAACAAATATATCCACTTTTATAAATTTGTATGACGCCCATGAATTCAATGGCCAGAATGGTCATCTTGTTCTGACACTTACATCTGTGAATTATACTCTTAGAAAAGCTTAGTGAAGCTTGTCGAAAAGCCTAGGTTCCTCCGTCTTTACAGAACTGAATAACTAGAGCACTATAAAGTCTTATAATGTCTAGTCGAAAGAAATATTGCAATCAAGATTAAACGATTGCAACCATTTCACGAAGACTCAGGTGTTGGCTCAGATCCATGCTAGCTCTTTCGAAGAAGACACTTGTGACCCTGAAACATTTACTTCTGTGTCTGCTCCCAGACCAATAGATGTTTCCAACATCAAAGGTCAGGCATGAAAGGAGAGCCATAAAGATAGACGTACAAACATATACACAGAAAGAGAGAAACAGTAAGGCAGAGAGATGTAGTCATAAAGTGGGCGGATATATATTGATATCAGCCAAGTATTCCGCACATTCTTGCTTGATTGATAAGGTTAGACCAATATCCCGTTTCAAAGCTTCAAGATCTAATTTTAAGAAGAAACACAGCTGAACTTATGTGAAGTAAACTTTGATTCAGGGGCGTAAATTAATTAAGATAGATAGATATATCACTAGACAGACAGACAGAATACATACAGACATACAGACAGACAGATATATACTCACAAGTCCCATACCGCCGAATCTACCAGTATGCCCATTTCAATATAATAGTTCCTTTTTAGATTGCGTACCTCATCTGTGGATAGGATTGGAATGAGGAAGAACATTTAGTACGCTGGTATAGCCTTTAAAAACAATAAACAATAGAAATATATTTTTTTTTTGCATATTTAGTATAGGAAACCTTGACGTAAATCTTTTCTGTAGTTTCCGATAAAAAAAGTTGATTGTTAGTAGTAATGTAATAATTGTCCACGTATAAACATACATAATAAAATAGAACTGAAATTAGTAGTGATAGATTTACCAATATTATTTGTGGCTGTCTATGCATCCTTTGATAGTGTTACCAGCCCTACATGCAGTTGCTGATGTTGTTGTGTTTGGAATATAACTTATCTCACCTTCTGTCCCTCTTTCTTGTAAATGTGCTATATTACTGGATGACATGGTAGCATCTTGGCGAAGAAAATGATTTTGGTTGTTTTGTCCACGTCTTAACATTTGGACTTGTTCAATATATTCTTTTCCTACGTTTCTTCTATTATTGTTGGCTTCGCCTGCAAGAGGAGACAATCTTTATCAGATAAAAAGAGCTCATGTTACATGAGTTGTGTTTTCTTGTCTTTCGGAAATGTGTTACATCCTTAAATAAAACAAAATTCAAATATTAATACCAATGCGGGTTGAGATCAATGATTATTTCTTACGTCTTCTCTCTTCAACTTGTAGATATCTTAATTCAGGAGAGGATAATGCTATTAAACTTGAGCTCCAACAACGAATACAATAATCTTCATCTAATTGTAAATTTATCACGTAATCTTTATCGTTATCCAATCGTTATCCATGAGTCATCTGTATGCATCCTTCTTAATCCTCTTTTTTGCTGTATTTTTGTTCGGCAAGGCATTCTACCAGAATGATATTCTAATACAAATACACTTTATTGTTGTTGCAAATTTTATATTTAAGATAGAATGGGATTATTTCAAACCTCTTTTTTCAACTGGAAGTTTTCTTTGCAACTTACCTTGCTCTTTCAGAACATATTTTATGCCAAGAAAATTAGGATTTTCAAGGAAGTTTCTCAAGGCAACAACAGTCTCTGCTGGTCTTAGATCGTAATGCCTTCCTTCTATTCGTATGTTTCCGTTCTGAGTTAAATTGCATAGATTGATAGAGTTAGAGATATACAGACAAAAGATACATACAGATAGACTGGTAGAATTAGACATATATATATATATATATATATATATATATATATATATATATATATATATATATATATATATTGAATAATAGATAGATAGATTGATAGATTTATAGAGTTAGCGATAGATAAAAAATATATAGATAGATGAATAGAGTTAGAGATAAATATAAAAATATACAGATAGGTAGATGAATGGAGTTGAGGACAAATGGAAATATATATATATATATATATGGATGAATGGATGAATGGATGGATGGACGGATGGATGGGCGGTCGGAGGGACGGGAAGACAGACAGTCAGGACAGGCAGGCAGGCCAACAAACAGACAGACAGACAGACAGACAGACAGATAGATAGATAGATAGACAGATAGAGATAAAGATATATACCAATACAGATAGATAGATAAATAGATTGAGACTCAGATAGATTTAGATAGATAACATTATATATATCTATATATATATATATATATATATATATATATATATATATATAATGATAGTCGAGATGTTCATTGATGCCTCGGCATTTATCGTGCTACTACACAAGAACATAGCGCAGAAATTCTGTTAGCTGGCTTCTTGTAGCCTTTAAGAAATAGTGTGTCCCTAGCAACACGTTCAATCACTAGAACGGTCGCAAATGTTATAGTGTCCTCTAAAGTCTGAGATCTTTCCCTAATGAAAATAGTAACACAGTTTATCTAGATTCTAGAGTTACACTCCTATATAGCGCTATTTTCGGAACGTTTCTAGCGATCATATGCTATTACAATATAAATCATCAATGAAGATTGCAATGCGTGATAAGTAAATGGACCAATATTTTGCATTTCTTGAGGTCAAACTGACCTCTAAATGATATGTTTTGAGTACGCTAAAGATGAACGCCGTGCTATTTAACTACATAAAATATAGTTTCAGGATTAAATGCTTAGGGTGGAGAAACGAGTTTCCCTATGTACAATTTATAAATAAATGCATCAATAAACGCTAGTTGTTTTATTGTTATAGGATTTAACGCCATTTGTCAGCAAAGGAATGGTTTTACATAAATGGCGGCCAGTATAACTGGTGGAAGAAGAACCCTCACAATCACTGGAAAGAACTGCTGACCCACGCGAAGCTACAAGCAAGCTTTCTCACGTACTCTAGTTAGCGAAGTCTAAGACTCGAACATAGACAGACAGAGGAGAGATGGCAGTGATCCGGAATGGTAAGCGCTTTTGAAAACTTGACAAATTGGGACCCCACATTGATGAGCTTTTAGTTGCTAATATAATGTTCTGATAGTGTATTGGTTACTGCGGAATCAGCAGATGCTAATATAATGTTTTGATAGTGTATTGATTACAACGGAATCAGTACATGCTAATATAATGTTCTGATAGTGTATTGATAACAACAGAATCAGTAGATGCTAATATAATGTTCTGATAGTGTATTGATTACAACTGTTCAGCAGATGCTAATATAATGTTCTGATAGTGTATTGATTACAACTGTTCAGTAGATGCTAATATAATGTTCTGATAGTGTATTGATGACAACGGAATCAGTAGATGCTGATATAATGTTCTGATAGTGTATTGAGTAGAGTGGAATCAGTACATGCTAATATAATGTTCTGATAGTACATTGAGTAGAGTTGAATCAGTACATGCTAATATAATGTTCTGATAGTGTATTGAGTAGAGTGGAATCAGTAAATGCTAATATAATGTTCTGATAGTGTATTGAGTAGAGTGGAATCAGTAGATGCAAATATAATGTTCTGATAGTGTATTGAGTAGAGTGGAATCAGTACATGCTAACATAATGTTCTGATAGTGTATTGAGTAGAGTGGAATCAGTACATGTTAATATAATGTTCTGATAGTGTATTGAGTAGAGTGGAATCAGTACATGTTAATATAATGTTCTGATAGTGTATTGAGTAGAGTGGAATCAGTACATGCTAATATAATGTTCTGATAGTGTATTGAGTAGAGTGGAATCAGTAGATGCTAATATAATGCTCTGATAGTGTATTGAGTAGAGTGGAATCAGTAGATGCTAATATAATGTTCTGATAGTGTATTGAGTAGAGTGGAATCAGTAGATGCTAATATAATTTTCTGATAGTGTATTGAGTAGAGTGGAATAAGTAGATGCTAATATAATGTTCTGATAGTGTATTGAGTAGAGTGGAATCAGTAGATGCTAATATAATGTTCTGATAGTGTATTGAGTAGAGCGGAATCAGTAGATGCTAATATAATGTTCTGCTAGTATATTGATTACAACGGAATCAGTACATGCTAATATAATGTTCTGATAGTGTATTGAGTAGAGTGGAATCAGTACATCCTGATATAATGTTCTGATAGTGTATTGATTACAACGGAATCAGTAGATGCTAACTTAATGTTCTGATAGTGTATTGATTACAACGTAATCAGTAGATGCTAATATAATGTTCTGATAATGTATTGAGTAGAATGGAATTAGTACATGCTAATATAATGTTCTGATAGTGTATTGAGTAGAGTGGAATCAGTAGATGCCAATATAATGTTCTGATTGTGTATTGAGTAGAGTGGAATCAGTAGATGCTAATATAATGTTCTGATAGTGTATTGATTACATCGGAATCGGTAGATGCTAATATAATGTTCTGATAGTGTATTGGCTACTGCGGAATCAGTAGATGCTGATATAATGTTCTGATAGTGTATTGGTTACTGCGGAATCAGTAGATGCTAATATAATGTTCTGATAGTGTATTGAGTAGAGTGGAATCAGTAGATGCTAATATAATGTTCTGATAGTGTATTGAGTAGAGTGGAATCAGTAGATGCTAATATAATGTTCTGATAGTGTATTGAGTAGAGTGGAATCAGTAGATGCTAATATAATTTTCTGATAGTGTATTGAGTAGAGTGGAATAAGTAGATGCTAATATAATGTTCTGATAGTGTATTGAGTAGAGTGGAATCAGTAGATGCTAATATAATGTTCTGATAGTGTATTGAGTAGAGTGGAATCAGTAGATGCTAATATAATGTTCTGCTAGTATATTGATTACAACGGAATCAGTACATGCTAATATAATGTTCTGATAGTGTATTGAGTAGAGTGGAATCAGTACATCCTGATATAATGTTCTGATAGTGTATTGATTACAACGGAATCAGTAGATGCTAACTTAATGTTCTGATAGTGTATTGATTACAACGTAATCAGTAGATGCTAATATAATGTTCTGATAATGTATTGAGTAGAATGGAATTAGTACATGCTAATATAATGTTCTGATAGTGTATTGAGTAGAGTGGAATCAGTAGATGCCAATATAATGTTCTGATTGTGTATTGAGTAGAGTGGAATCAGTAGATGCTAATATAATGTTCTGATAGTGTATTGATTACATCGGAATCGGTAGATGCTAATATAATGTTCTGATAGTGTATTGGCTACTGCGGAATCAGTAGATGCTGATATAATGTTCTGATAGTGTATTGGTTACTGCGGAATCAGTAGATGCTAATATAATGTTCTGATATTGTATTGAGTAGAGTGGAATCAGAAGATGCTAATATCATGTTCTGATAGTGTATTGAGTAGAGTGGAATCAGTAGATGCTAATATAATGTTCTGATAGTGTATTGATTACAACGGAATCAGTACATGCTAATATAATGTTCTGATAGTGTATTGAGTAGAGTGGAATTAGTAGATGCTAATATATAATGCTTGCCGTGCAAACAATACATAATACAAAAAAATACAATTCAATAAATAACAATACATAATACAAAACAATACAATTCAATAAATAACAATACATAATACAAAACAATACAATTCAATAAATAACAATACATAGTACAAAAAAATACAATTCAATAAATAGCAATACATAATACAAAACAATACAATTCAATAAATAACAATACATAATACAAAACAATACAATTCAATAAATAACAATACATAATACAAAACAATACAATTCAATAAATAACAATATATAATACAAAACAATACAATTCAATAAATAACAATACATAATACAAAACAATACAATTCAATAAATAGCGCCTCGCCTTGCCGTGCAAACAATACATAATACAAAGCAATACAATTCAATAAAAAAACGCCTCGCCTTGTGCCCAGCATATTCGAAAAGTACTACTCCAGTGCCAAACTATGTATGATTTTAAAATGTTAAATGTTTGAGCAAGAGCAGCAGAGAGGGTGAACAGACCACCTTCTTTTTAGTAATTGAGGCTTCCCAGTAATATTTTAATAGAAGCCTCCGTTGATGAGATTACACTAAAGAAGTCATTGTTATTCACCTTGTTTTTGCTGCATTGAAAATCCTTCGGATTTCATTAACAATTTTCCACGATGAGATTACACTAAAGAAGTCATTGTTATTCACCTTGTTTTACTGCATTGAAAATCCTTCGGATTTCATTAACAATTTTCCACGATGAAATTGTTAACGTGAACAGACTAACTTCTTTTTAGCAAACTGAGGCTTCCCAAGGGTAAAGAAAGACGCTATTGTCATTGGTGTTCACACTCTCTGCTGCTGGAATTTTTAATTCTGGGTTAACAATTTTTTTACGATGAAAATCACTTGAAATTGCAAAGCAATTTACGATTGAAAGTCCTTAGGACAAAAATCCTTTCAGGATTTCACAAACAGACTAATTTGCAAAACTTCACCTCGCAGATCAATCAAATTATTAAATTGGTCAGTGAGTTTGAAATTAATTCTCGTTAAAGAATTATTATGACATCGCATAAAGACTGGATTAACTGGGTTTTCAATAATTAAAAATCCTGGAGGAGCCGTTGGTGCAAATGAATATAGAATATATCCCTGTTGAGCTTGATTTGATTGCTCGAGATTAATTTGATAGCTTCCTTCGATAACGTCACATACTAAATTCAGTGCGATCACTGAGGATATATTCACATTTTGAGGAGCGATATGTCTACCGCCGCCTTCTGGATCATTATTGTGTTTAAGGGTTTTTATTTCCGGTGATGTTGTTTTTTTCCATGTATCGTGAATTATTTTAAAACCAATATCGATGGCATCGCTGAGAAGTTTTTTTTAGTTCTGGCACGTTATATCCGGGTAGTTTGAATGTTGGAATATCTTCAACACGGATATTGAATTTTGATGCAACTGCAGTTCTCGTTTCAGGTGTGGAGTTTAATACCTCTTGAATAATTCGTATATTTATTACATCCATGTCATCGACGATTTTATTGTATGTTTCTACTACGCTGATAAATTCATCTCTGGTAAGAGTACCTGATTTAAGAGATATTAATAGCAGTGATAGATCGTTATTCATTTTTTCAAAATTTTGAATAACTATATTTGTTTCAATTATAAAATATGAATAAAGTACTTCATCCATAACCGAATAAGACCCGTCTATTGTAGGATTATTCATCACTGTCACACCCTTAATAAAATCCAACTCATCAATATCCTGATAACTTTTCAATGGATTATCGGGTTTTATCCTGTTTCTGACATAATCAGATTTTACAGGTTCTGGTATATTAACGGTTTCTTTCTGTCGTTGAGGTGGTAATTCAGGCCATCCTAACACTGATCTTATAGAACTCTGATAAATATCCACAGCATACGCAGGGTAATTAATCTCGATCGTAGATGATAACGTCGGCTCGTGAACCGTTATAGCGATTTTTGATTCTTTTCCAGTGATAGATTTTATTCTTCGCTGCAATTCGTTATTGATTTGTTCGATTTGATATGACCCAGTTGGAATTAAAACAACATTCCAGTCTGGAGTTCCGTCTTCACGATTTTTCCACGCGAATACCAAGGAATTATTTGGTTGTTGACCGCCAAATGCTACAGATCTGATATTGGGCCAGCTATGATACACTCGCGATCTCGCTCACTGGAACGGGGATTGGGAAATTTACACTGAATTCAGGATGAGTTGAGGTTATTGATATCATGCTTGTTTTCACCGGTGTTGTATTTGTTACTATTTGTTGAAGTAGTTCTTGTGACGACATTATTATTATTATTCTGCTCTAATTTTAGCATTGTTGATTTATATAATTGAGCCATCGTTGAGAACTCGCTATCTGATATTGTAGTGTCATCGAGTGATGATGACATCAACGAGGATAATTGCGAGTAACCGGTAGATGCAATGTGAAATTTAATTTCATAGTCGTGTAGTTTACTCTGAATACACGATGATAGTTTTTTGTGATCCCGGTTAATATACCCGCGATTGTACCCACCTCGGAAATAGCGATTGGAACTACGACCGGAGCAATCATTGTAACCGAAGATAGTATTATTCCAGCAGAAGTGATTACACCCGATACTGAATACACGGTGATATCAACTGCGGTTATTCTTCGCTGATATTTGTTTATTTTTATTTGATACTACTCACAGAGCGAGTTGAGTTTAGTTTGAAATTCTCTGACCTGATCATAGCGATACTGATACACTGAAGGGATTGTCATCTTATTTTAAAAGCGCTAGCGTTTTCAATTGATTTCAAATTGCTAGCGTTTTCAGTTGAAACTTTCAGTTTAATTGTTTACTTAAATCCACCACGAATTCTACGTACCACGTTACTGAAACCCTGACTAAATTTCTATCTGCGGTCGTTATCGTGAACTGTTCAGATACATCCTTGTCGATGATCGTTGATACTGTATTATTGACTCCAGATGAACTACTTGATGATATATTGAATTGAGTCGGTGATACTATTGTTGATCGATAAATACCCTTGACGGCTGCGGTTACGTGTTAAATATTAGTTGTGGGAGTCCACGCAAATGAACCGTGTTGAATCGTGTATACGATATTGTTGGTGCTCTTATGAGGAATTTTTATTTTTCCAACAACGCTTATCATCCTCGTTGTATCATCCTTCATTGCGTCGTTGAATGTTTTTAGATCATCGATGGATTTTTTAATATCAGGAAGGGTTATTTCAATTTTATCAAATGGGGTTCCAATAAACTTATCGATGAGGTTTTTACGAAACATTGAAAACTGTTTCACGTGCTTTTCATATTCGGATTGAAGAGTTGCTAGTTCTAATAGAGAATCTTTTATCGAGGTGAGGTTTGGTGTGGTCACTGGTGGATTTCCAAAAAATTCTAGCATGGGTTTATCTATTTTGTCAATTATATTGCTTTGTACTGTAGTAAACTGATCAAATGCAACTATATGATCGTCATATTTATCATTGAGCGATTTCAATGAATTCACCGTTTTATCGAATGTTGCTAATTTATCCGTGATTGTTGAAATAAGTACACCTGGTTTGAGTTTACCCTGATCGGAAAATAACGCGATAGTATCTTCTGCTGCGTCTCGTCGTTTAACTAAAATATTATTGAGGGAGACATTACTAGCTTTCAATTTACCCTGACGATCGCCAAATACAACTATTTCACCAGGATCAACATCTACTAGGTTCAACGTTTCGGCTATTTCATCTTCGATTAGTTTTTTAACATCCTTTTTATCAAGGGTTTGAACTCCATCAGTATCCGGCTTCTTCAGCGATGATAAAGGTCGTCCCCAAATATCAATCATTGTTATCATAGAAATCTTTTCTCTGTTTAAAATCTAAAGGATTTTCAATCTTAAAGGTTTTCAATCCAACGACTGCTAGTATACTCATTCACTACTACATGGGGTGGTTTTGATTGTAAATTACTTTGCAATTTCATCAAAGATTCCTTTGAAATAGCATCAAGTACGTTTAATACTTCATTACCACATATGGGTGGGTCAATCATCGTTTGCGTTGGTAACGTGGAATACCAACGGGGTATTTTTAAGTTGTTGATATAACGCATAAATTCCTACGGAGGCACTAGTCCATATGAGTCAAAATAAATAATCCCACGTGGATCAATCGCGTATGCAACCCAGTGGGTTCCAGGTCCATCGCTGTTATCTAGATTAATAATACCCGTTTCAACGTGATTAGGTTGTGCCGGTAACTGATCTTTCATAAAAACACCTCTGAAGTTTTTAATCGCGAGTTTTTTAGCGGCATCAATTAAATCAAAATTGGACATTGGAAGATTTTTCACTAGTAAATCGTTCCTGGGATTCTTAAACCCGATCCGTGAACGGATCCGCCTTTGTACCACGTGTGTGGGGTTCCTGGTAGTCTTAGACCTTTCCCCTTTTTTATAACCCTTTACCGTTGCCTTTTTTAGTGCCGTTCCCGCCGCGGTACCAATAGCCCTTAACGCTGCCGCTTTAGCTACCGCTGGGGCCGCTGCAGCAATCAATCCTGGAATCAACCCTAACAGCGGGAATATACCACCTGTCTTTTCCATGTTTTTAATAGTGCTCGCAGAAAGAGTAACCTGAACTCCTTTTTTTTCCTTTAAGCGCTTTATTAAAATGATTAACCTGAGTTTTCGTCAGTGATAGTTTATTCGCTCCGCCATTCATTTGATTAGGTTTCAGCGTTATTGTGGTTCCACATTGCTTAGCTGATTTGGATTGTAATTTTTTTAGCTGACCAGGTGTCAACGTGACATTGATATTACTATACGACATTATACAAAACAGATTGATTCTAAATCGCAGAGAGAGAGATGGAAAATCAATTACAGATTTTCCACTGGTGCATCTACTACTCTTCTTCGTCCACCAACACCTTCGAGTAGCATTGATTTATCACTGAGAATGACAGCAACCACTCTATAATCACCAGCACCACCAGAACGGGTTACACGAGCTCGGAAGTGTATATCAACGACGGACTGTCTTATCAAGTCAAGATGTTCCAACGAAGAGTAATAAATCGGATACAGATTTTTAAAATCAAATTGTGATATTTGTAAACCAGTATCAACATTTTGATCGCGTCCCATATACGACAACAGGTTATGATAAACTCGTGCAATATGATTTTCTGTGTAATTTAGTTGTATATCCTCTGATGGTTCTTGCTGTCCGTTTATTTTCTGCGAGACTTTATTACATCCAATTTGATCAAATATCATATGGGAACGTTCTTGACTATTTAATCGATCAGTATTCTGTAGCGCAACAAATATGTGACGTGGAGCTGAAATACCCTGTTTGGTTGCTAGATGCCATGAAATTGTACCATCTATATTATAATTCATGGTATCTGTGGACGTTGATAACCAACTCAACAACGTCTTTCCCCCACGATCCATAAATGATAGTAACCGTGGTTCTGTTGACAACGACGGAGTCAACACCGGCATCCACAGTGTTAGTTTTGATAAAACGACTTTACCAGCGGCAACGCCAGCACTGCGCCAGATTGCATTATCATCAGTACCATTTCTCACTAATGCTACCGTATGCTTTGCTCCATATATAACTTTTCTGACGTTTCTACAAAATCCAAATATGTTATGCAACGGAATCGCACATGAAAACCTTCGATGTTGACCTTGCAACATTGCTACTCGTGTTGCAAATCCTAGGTTGTAATTGATATTAACTTTCCCTATAACATCAAAGGCAGCAGCTGGTCTTGGTTGGTGTTCAGGAGAATCGGGTTGTGGATCTGATGCGGTATCTCGCGGTGTCCATATTTTAACTTATTGAAGATGATCAGGATGATCAGTAATATCCTTCGTGAACATCATAGACGGACCGGCTGATCTAGTATAGTCATCAGAATATCTCGCTAACCCGATTATTCCCGTTGCAATATCAACTTCACGTTCAATAGATTCTATTTCTCTTCCATCAATGAGATATCTAGCACTTTCAAATAACGCCATAATGCCGTTGTTAACAAAACCAACTCGGGTAGTTTGGTTATCAGCATATGGTGTATTAGCTGCAACATTTGTTACGAGTTCACCTTCGACTTCAATAAAGGCTTCACAAGGCAAAAAGTATTTACTGGTATCATGAACTTGAAGTTCAATTCTCCCCCGAAGATCAGGTTGTACTGCGTGATAGGCAAAAAATTGATAATCGCGTACAGAATCATCTTTAAGTACTGGGGCGTCCATGTCAAATGCACTATCAGGGTTCTGTTTGAACATTTTTTATTATATACCCACTGGTCTAAATTGAAGGTGAAATCATAAATGATTTTCATCATGAAAATTCTTCGAATTTCAACAATGATTTTCATCGACGTCTTTGACATTTGTAGAAATTCTTTGAATTTCCAAGACCACTTCCCGCTATCATATTTGCTGTTATGTTATCTTGGGCGGTCATCGATGATGAAATCAACGACTGTAGTTTTTCATCTACTGCGTTATTTATTATTTTACTAACCTGCGCAGTCATAACCGCAGTAGATGGTAACGGTTATGGTTTCTTTGATTGGAAATTCTTCGATTTTCCACGTCGAACTAGCGCTATTAGTTTATCCTTCGCGGCTGAAAACGCCTTCCCGGCAAGATCACCAACAGCGCTAATACCCTTATCTTTGATAACATCAATGGCTTTCATTTATAGCTGTTTTGCTAGCGGCGCTACGTTTGGAGCCATTCTTGAAAATAATCCCATTATAGTATTACCGAGACCATCTCCATAGTATGCTTGGTATTTTGGTAATCGTGAGTTCACTACGTAGACGTTAGTTGGTTTATCATGGTTGTAGTGTATGATCATTCTCTATTCAATTGCTATTTATCTAATCGCTATGATAACTGTCCACTAACTCTTCAATAAAATCTCGATATGTTGCAATATCCATGATACCACCTTGAAATAATCGCCTACAAATATCAGCAGCTTCATTAATTATTTCTGGTGAGTTATTTCCAGCTCGTTTTCCCCCTACGAGTATTTCTAATCGTGCTATATCACCAAGAATATTACCAGGGCATGAAACCACAGGCAATTTCGCTGATATCCCACTCCCAAACGTCTCAACGGGGGGAGATTCCTCATCTTCACCAATTGCACCTTGTGTATCTATTTCTGAACCGAATTTTGATGTTTTAGGTGAGTGGGACATTTTCTTCGAAGATTGTTTCCGCCGCTGCAATTTTTGTGGTTTTTGTTGTTGTTTTAGTTCTTCATATTTATTGTATACTTCACCCACTATTTTCGTGTATTCAATGTATGATGTATCTTCTTTTGGTCTAATTTGACTTTTTCCAGTTTTGATTTTCTAAATCACATCAGCCCAGTGTTGTAAATCCTTAATATATCTATGTTGCTCTGATTTCAACATTTTTTTTCTGTTTTCATAAGTTGTAACAACAAACACAGGAGTTTCTGATAGTTTAGTATTATCAATTGCTGCTATCCCCTCCTCGTTAAATCTCTCGCGTAAACCCTCTACTGTTCTTCTTGATTCAAGTGGTAATTCTTCAGGGGAATCTCTTCGAGGTTCATCACTAACATCAATACCACTTTGTCGTTGTATTTCCATCTGAGTTGCCATATTATCTGAAAGTTTTTGTATAGCCTGTTTTGTTTGTCCAGTTTCGATTGCTATTTTTTCAAGTTCACCAAGAAGAGGTCTCTCTACTCGTTTCTCCTCCTCAGGGATATCTCCGTATATAGCTCGTTCAGTAGCTGTTTTCACATCTGTAGTTGCAGCAACAATCGGCTTAAAGAGTTCCCGTGTATCAGTAGAAAAATCAGTCTGCATTAACTGCCGCTGCTGAAGTTTTTCGCGTAAACGATAACGAAGGGGTAATAGTTTATTTATATCGATCAGTCGCTGTTTTGTGCTACGTGTAGTCGGCGATTGTCCTACCATTATTGAAAGAGTATCGCTATTGTTAAATTGCAAAGCGATTTCCACCTAGTTAAAAAAAGTACTACGTTGAAAATTACTATGAATGAAATTGCAAAGCAATTTACCGTGTGAACTGTGTCATTGTTGACTAAACTCACATGAATGAGCCCATTCACGTACACGGAAGTTATATACAACAAGGGGCTCCACGGGTAGGACTCAGCTTGCTCCATTAACGTTTTTAATTGTCTCACCTTGCAATTGATAAGTTTTCTGTTTTCATACTCTGAACTTAATTGCCTCCGAATATGTTCAACGATGTTACATATTGGTACAAACACGTTAACGTCTTCATGATAAACTAAACTCTCACGAATAAGTTTTTGTACTTGCTTAATTAAAAAATATTTCTTAGCGAGTACATATTTTCCATTTTGTTCTGCAAATTGTATATCCTCGAAATCGGTCATGATTTGATCACAATCTAACCCTGAACATAATTTTACATTTAGATCTTTAAGTTTATTGATTTCAACAATAACACATTTGAGATTTTCAGAATTCATATAATATGAAAGGGTATATATATTTAATTGTTTGAAAGAAAAACCAAAAAATTTTTAAACCCACAAAATGAATTCTGGACACGCTAAGGTGTTGGTCATCTTAGCATATCCAGAAGCTTAATGCGATTATAAATGATTATGATGATGACGGTACTTACAACCCCTGATCTAGTGTGTAGGTTGTTGCATTTATTGTATTTACATATAGGACGGTACTACAACCCTATGATCTAGTGTGCAGGCGGTTGTATTTACATATAGCACGGTACTACAACCCCATGATCTAGTGTGCAGGCGGTTGTATATAGGACGGTACAACAATAGATTATAATAACAATGGTATTTACAATGAATTGATTCAATGCTTGTGAATGGTATGAATTGATTCAATGACAATGGATGACGCGGGCTATTCTACACTCAAGTGCAAAAACCAAATCATAAAATTTTGGTTTGAATGTCAATAATAACAATCACACCACGTGAGACATTGTGGTTTGATTTTTGCACTTGAGCTTCGGCTAAAGCCCAAATATAATACAGACTAGGTTGTAAAGCCTGTACTTATCACAGCTTCTTTCGATGGAAAGGCGATACATGGACTCCTGATCGAATGGGCGATAAATTCATTCCTGAAATCATAATATGGGATGAAATATGCACTGTATCGTTGAGTGTATTACAGACATTTCTTGAATGGTTGTTAAACAAAAACACAAAAGTCGTCATGTGCGGAGATCACGGCCAACCCCCGCCATTTGTTGGTGCATCCCCACATGAATGGCTAAAGGGTTTTGTAGATTATTATGAAGAAATTACCACTGATTATAGATCACTTGATGAACAATTACGAGAGTTCAAAGCGCTAATTAGATTACAACCGGATAGAATCCAATGTGAAATAGCGCGTGAAATAATTTCAGAAACTCCCATGAATGATTTTTGGGAAACATGGAAACCAAAAGATTTGATAATCGCGAGTAGAAAGATAGTCAGAGACACACTTCAGATAAAGTTATTTGAATTACATAAGTTTAAATTTGCAACACTTCCAGTACCATTGTGTTATAGACCCTCGGATACACGAAAGCAGAATATTGAAGTTGATATTCCCGGGCAACAACAAAAGCAGAATTTAGTGTTAAATGATATTGTGCTGGTTGATATCAGCGTCGTCGAAGATGCATTGGGAAACTCAAAAAGTTCTGCTGATAAATCCCCGTGGACGTTAGGTTATGCAGCAAGAATACACTCTTCACAGGGATTAACTATCACAGATACAATTGTTTGAATGGTAGATAATCGCATCGAATGGTCAAATTTAGTTTATCCCGCAGTATCCGGAGTACGAAGAATAAATCAGCTTCGAAGAATTGTTGTTGACGATAATGACACTACAATCAGCGCTGATGATATCACCAGTGATAAAATCACCAGTGATATAATCAGAAAAAAACTCTCTGGTTATAAACAACAGGATAAAAAAAATAATAGAAAATTTGACATTGCTGCTGAATTGATAATTTCACTAAAGCAACAACAGAATAATCACTGCGCGAGTTGTAATTGTATAATGCGTTGGAGTTGGTCGGATAAAGATCCTCACCAATGTACCGTAGACAGAAAGAATAGCAGCATTGGTCATACCAAAGATAACGTTATGCTGACTTGTTTTGAGTGCAACAGACGCAGAGGTGCTAGTTAAGACCACGCAGTGGTAATTGAGTATCCTCGGGAATTACTTGTAGTTCTTGTCGAGTAAATCCTCGCTGAGGAGCAGTTGAATCTAGTTTATATACTGCTGGTCTACCCGTAGATCGTGTTATACCGGATATCTTATGCGTCGTGACGCTCCAAATAGGATCGGTAGCTCTTTTTTTACCACCTTCAAGCTCTCCAGGTTCATATAAATACCGAACAGTGACATTACTACCAAGAATTTGTTCCTTGAAATCTTTTTGTGGTTGTACGGGTATAAACTCCCTTTCAATAGCGTTGTTAGGTTTCATGTTGATTGTTCTAGTAATCTCATTATTGATTGCGGTAACTACACCTGGTAATCTCTTAACCCATTCACGGGATCGTTTATCCTGGATGAATTTTTTCGCGTATTGATATCCAAATAACCGCTCTGCAAGAGTCCGATTAAATCGTTCAACAATTGCCTGATCGCGATGTAGCGCAGTGTGTCCTCGTCTGATGGCGACATTATGATGTTTCATCGTTGTTAAAACAGCGCCTTAAAATTCCTTGCCAGGATCAACTTGTAACAGATTTGGCCAGCGTAGTGGACCTCGTCGATAAATCCTTTCAAATGCAGAAGCTACTTCAGTAGATGTTTTTGTCTTCAGTGGTTCTGCTTGTTTGTATCGACTAGCAATATCAAATACGGTTAACGCGTATTTGTAACCGTTGTCATGTGGTAAAAACAATATATCAGCTTAATGAACTTCATTAGGAACAGTCACATCAAAATGAGAGTAATTAATTTGTTTAGGCGGTGGTAGATAAATTTGCCATATAGCCTGTTTAGATAACCAGTTCGCTGCAGTGGTATTTTTTACTTTTGCAGCGCTAGCGAGTTTACTGATTGCTGCCTTGCCTCTCCAGTATCCTCTCGGAGAATAATAAATAGATTCCATATTTTTAATTACCAGCACCTAACATAAATTTGCCTTTCATAGCGGATTTTATCAACCACGAAGCCAATTTTTCTTTGAACGATTTATCAGGAATAGCTTTTAACGCATGAATTAATTTCACATCCGCGAGATGTCTATGTTGAAGATTGCTGCTTTTATAAGCAACATCATGAGCATGACACGCCTTATCAATAGCGTTTATTGGATATTCACCGGGTTTGGGTTGGTTTTGGTCATCGAGTCTGATATCGAGTCTTGTTCCCGGTCCACAATAACTATACCCTGGAAGGTGCTTTTCTCCTGAGTATTTTGCCCACAGTGTTCCTGGGAGTTTCACTAATTTGGCTGCAATATCACCTCCTCGTTTTTTTTAAAGGTTTCGTGGAAGTAAATCTAAATTGTTTCGTACTACACTGTACGCATTTACCAGAAAGAGCTGATGGATTATTTTTTGTTGTAATCGTCGTCAAGTCATTTGTGCGAGTACGCGCCCTACATTTCACACAATATAGATCCATAATTTATTATATAACATTATGAATGTAATTGATTATTCAGCTACGAGACGACGGGAACCTATTAAACACCATGCAATGTTACCAAATTCTATTCGCACAATTATCATCGGACCATCTGGAAGTGGTAAAACACAACTGCTACTTAATTTGATAACAAGATGGATGAAGTGGGATAAGTTGTATTTGATTGCTCCAAGTGTAGATGATCAGCGATGTTATGAAGTGTTAAACGATTTTAACGAGAAAGCGAAATTAGAAATCGATGATGATATTGAGTTTATAACCGATATCGAAGAGGCGCCTAACATTGACTCCATCGACGGAAGTATTAACAATCTTGTCGTATACGACGATGTTATGTTAGATAATCAAAAGAATCCTGCTAGAATATTTTCACGAGGACGTCATAAAAACACAGATGTGATATATGTCACTCAACGTTTCACTCAAATACCAAAAGTGATCAGAGATAACTGCAATCTATTATGCGTATTTAACGGTGTTGATACTCACACGCTAAGAAATATTTGGCAAACTTGATGCGGTGGTGATATGGATCATAATCAGTTTAGAAATTTCTTTAGCCGCGCTCAGTCAATCCCACATGGATTTGTGACGATAAATTTATCAGATCCTCGGACAAGATATCGTGTCGGACTTGATCAGATATTTAGTTAGTGAAATCCGAAGGATTTTCATAGCAGCAGAGAGTGTGAACACCAATGACAATAGCGTCTTTTTTTATCCTTGGGAAGCCTCAGTTTGCTAAAAAGAAGTTAGTCTATTCACGTTAACAATTTCATCGTGGAAAATTGTTAATGAAATCCGTAGGATTTTCAATGCAGTAAAACAAGGTGAATAATAATGACTTCTTTAGTGTAATCTCATCGTGGAAAATTGTTAATGAAATCCGAAGGATTTTCCATTGAGCAAAAAAAAGGTGAATAATAATGACTTCTTTAGTGTAATCTCATCGACGGAGGCTTCTATTAAAATATTACTGGGAAGCCTCAATTACTAAAAAGAAGGTGGTCTGTTCACCCTCTCTGCTGCAGCAAGTAACAACATTTAATTTGTGATACTGCATTTATCATTTGAGAACATAATTCATTATACAAACAATGACAGCAAAATCAAACTGATACATTAATTTTATTGTTTTATTTCTGCACCATGATATTACTGCTCTTGCTATACTTATGCGAAAGTAATTTTATTAAATGGAGTTTTGATAGTGTATTTGTATTTTGTATATCCTCCTAACTGACTATTGTCACACAGTGGAAGCTTGATATGATCATTGTGTGTTTCATAATATAAGGAACATGTCCGATTTCTTGTTGAAATAAATAGTGACCAGTATTCCTGTGTTGTTAAATATATTCATCTCACTTTCATGACTAAATGATTAACATTCCTAATTCTTGTAACATCAACAGTGCTCTTAATCATGATGTAATTTCAGACCCTTACTTTCCTGTGTTGTGTGTATTTAAATTATTTGACGATGCAAGCAGCAGCGACTACTGTTTTGATTGGTTGATTGAGTTTCATTATGCTAATGTACTTATGGCATTGACTACTGATGTAGCAATTGTAATAAAATAAAAATGCTAAGCCATGCTCACGACAGTGCTACATGTATTATGGAACCCTATAATTTTATAATACATTCCAACTTAAATCAGTTCTCATTCATGATTTACTTATAAACTTACTAATTCCAACCCTAGATACCAGGCTGTCTTTTGAACAAGTTAGTCCCAATCTTAGATACCACCCTGTTTTATAGACACGTTAATTCTAAACCATATACCAGTCTGTCTTATAAACATGTTAATTCCTATTATCGATACCAGTGTGTCTTATCAAAATGTTAATTCCAGTCTTAGGTACCACTCTGTCTTCAAGCATATAAGCTATGTTAGGAAAACAAAGTAAGGAAAATTACTAACTCTACAATCTACTAAAAATCTTTTTCTTAATGTATATATTGTGGTGTCAAGTTCAGACATGGTAAGCCGCAAATACCCTTCTCAGGTATCTGATACATGTAAGGACCCATATATGTGTAGACAATATGCATGTATCTTATGAGTCGATGCATTGTTTATGTGTGTGTTTTAATGCGTGTGCAAATAAATATATTACTTTTATTTCTCCTTTAATTTGGTCGAGTGCTAGGCTTGAACAGTCTTTATTCTATAACAAAATTACCTTAAGCAGACAGACGGACGGTATACAATCGTAGACACTAGATTGTGGACTTAATAATTAGTAGATTTATTAATTAAATCATATATAACAAACTAAATTTAGGGTCTTAGCTAGATTTAATCCCAACACAATTTCATCAAGTTACAAACACACACTGAACACCAAATAATTATATGTTAATGGTAGTTTACAGAGAATGTCAGTGTTACTAAGCCGTGTAAATCATAAATAATGTTCAACCAATAAAACAAAACAAAACAAGTGAGACTGTTACGATCGCATCGTGTAGCGCTTGATTTCGTATTGACTCCATCTAGAGTATAGATAATTTCTCAATGTCAAAGTATTATATCCAGACGCGCACGAACATCACTGCATAAGTAATTACTATGTACGCAATTGACCATTTATTTTGTACAAAATATATATGTAAGTTAATTTAGATGTATTGTGTCGTCCAATATCACGTTTAAAAACGATATGATTGGTATTTGATATTTGAGATGGCAAAGCCAACTCTGATGTTCCAAATGAAATGATGTCCTTCACGAGTTCGTGTGTTTGAGTTAAAGCCCTGCTGACCATCATGGTGGATATAAAATAACAAGTTTAAGTCCGAGGGTATTAAATAGAAACTCGATCAGTTTTAAAAAATGGAAGTTAATTCTTAACATTTTACCAGTCCGTTATTGTATATATATTTCTGGATTATGCTGCTAGCAGTGTTTCATCAGCTACCAAGTGGCTCCACAAAATTTACGGATTGATGCTGTTGTTGTGTTTTTTTTTAGCACTATGGTGCACTTTATGGTGGTTTTACATTTGTTCTTCTTGTTGTATTTCGGTAATGAATCCGCAAACATTAAATAAGGCGTCTTAGACCAAATCATTTTTTTTAGTTCAGAATGGTTTTACAGACAAGAGATATAATGTGTGTATTCTCTTATTAATGACCCAAGGACTATATGCATGAATGTGCATCATTTCAGCCAATAACTTAGATCATAGAGCACATGTTAAAATACAAATAATAAGGCTTGAATATAGGATACAGGTTTTATGTCGCATTTCTGATGTTTTGGATTACAAATTGAAATTCCAGCAATAACAGAGGTATACCACTGATAGATTAACACAAATGTGTGTGTGCGTGTGTGTGTCTCTGTGTGTCTGTGTGTGGTGTGTGTCCAATCCGTGTTCATATATTTTCTGCTACAGGATCTGATGAAACTATATAGATATTTTATGGTTTCAGTATATTACACGGTAAACTGGGTAATTTAATAATATACTTACGATGACTCTGTTACATTTTCCATTCGCTCTTAAACATCTGACGGTCATGAACGCTCCTTTATCCACATCTTGGTAGTAAGCCAGATCCTTTTCAAATTATTATGTGTATTCTTTTGATGAAGGTAGTTACTCTCTCTCTCTCTACACACACACACACACACACACACACACACACACACACACACACACACATATATATATATATATATATATATATATATATATATATATATATATATATATATATATATATATATATATATTTATATATATATTTATATATATCAGCTCGAGGACAAACCGACTTAGATGACTAACTCTATTTCTGTTATTTTAATTATGTTTTCCTTCCTCTAAATTGAATGCAAATTGATACCTCTCAAAGAAATATATTTTTAAAATATTTGAATCATATGGTATATAAAAAAAATACGTTAACAAATTTAGCCGTCATGAGTGATTCGATCTTTTTATCTTATATATATTACCTTGAAGAATTGTTGAAGTTTAGACCTATTAAATTGTTTTAATCGTGCATTTGGCAATTGGAAGTAATTACTTTGTTATTTTGAAATGTTCACCATCGAAACTAAATTAACTGAATATATATATATATATATATATATATATATATATATATATATATATATATATATATATATATAACGTTCACAACTCAAGATAGTCTGGGAAAATTGTACATCTTGAGTTAAATTTCGTTACGTATCAAGATTGAAATAAAAATTGAATGTAAAATTCACGATAAAAACTAAATATTGATCACCAATGAGCCAGCAAAGAAACCTTCATAAAGCACACAACATCCGCGTAATGTAAAACTTGAAAGAATATTCGGAAAACGTTCGTAATAATTTTAAATTACACTGACGATAAAAACGAATATAATTCTCCAGCTGCGACAACTCTCCATAGAATACCACAAAAAACTATGTCACAAAGCATGACTGAAATAAACGAAAATAAAAGTAAATCAATCTGTTGTATGATGGGTAGTGGTTTAGTTCTTTATGTATTCGATCCATTTGGCAAACATTAAAATGTTCTAACTGTTGGAAAGGTCCACCACAGGAATATCAAAATACCGTCGACAAATAATTCAGAAAGGTAGATCAATACATCATCGATATCTGTATGAACAAAGACTCAACATAAGTATAGCTATCTAGAAGAAATAACAAATGTTAGGTTGTATATAACCCAGTATCTGAAACGCCTGATAATGATGTTTTCATCTGATATAATATGTGCGTATTTTGTTTCTCTAACTAAATTAGAGCTTGTAAAACAAAAATATGAAGAAAAAAAAGTAAATCAAATATATTTACCGTGTAGTATTACATAATGCTCTTACCGATACAGTTTAATTGTAAATAAGCTCATTAATATTTTAAAAGGTTCAAAATCAAAACCGTTCATTGGATACGTTAAGCTATTCATTGATTGTATTTACTCAATTCAAAGTTGAATAACTATTATTGAATGAAGCTGATAAAATACGATATTCATTCTGCTGATTCTTTATATAAATTATGGGGACAGGGAAAAACATAATTAATGGAATAAACCATGAAACATTATTCCTCTATCTTATTGCTGGATTTGAAAGGTTTTCGAAAGTTATTGATGTTTGCAATTTGTACACAATCAACAATGTGTATTGCAGAAGTACACAAATCATCATTCGACTTGGATTTAGCTAGCATGACGTCGTTGTAGATAATGGACTGACTGATATGTGTTACTCAATAAATCGATTGCATTGTAAGTGGATAAGTACTTTATAGATACTAGAACACAAGAACGTTTGCACAAATATTAGAAATTTTATAACCAGGGCAAGTTAACACAATAAAGCTGTGAACAAGTAATATAAAATTGATAAGACGTTTTGACAACAAAAAAAATACAGTAATGAATGGAAGCAATTTCATCCGATATAGATATTTCTAGCAGCTGAATTGTGTCCATCATGAATAAGAATTATTATGTTTGTTTTTATTTAATGCATGAATAGGCATTAATGTGTTTGTTCCCCGTTTTATTGAATGCAATTCAGCCCAGCAGTTCACGCAGTTTGTTTTGAAAACTTCGAATGATAACATATTTGAACAAACTATGAAACATCCAGAATACGACATTTTGTGAAAGACGTAATGACGTGGATGTGCTTGCAAGGAAACCATTGGTGTAAAAGCTAAACACGACCTTTATTCAAAAAATAGAAACAAAAACAATTATACCACAAGTATGTATTGCCCTTTTTGAAATCATAGAAAAATGTAAAGATATGTCGCTCTTATGAACGAAAATAATGTCGATTTTCAGAATATAAGGATTAAATTAAGATATTATTTATGACTTGATAAACTGTTATGTAAGAGAAAAATTAACATTTATATAGCTAATGTAATATATATTTGCCTTTTGACATGCTCAGTGCTAATACTATACTATATTATTATGTTTAATCCATTAATTCATCTTGCGATGCCATTCGTACCTTTTGCTACCTCAATTTCCTTGGGCATTTCATTTTTCAACCGTTTACATCAAGTGCAGAACGGGTTGTTGCCGATCCGTTCCATTTATTGTTCTCTTTCTGTTACCATAATAATATATCCTAATCTTAGTTTAATGATGCCCTTTTAATATGTTTTTATTAAACGCAGATAATTAATAATGAATGTAATGAGAGTCCAACTAATCTCAAGATCAGAAAAGCCAACCCCTTGCGCTTATGAAATCCACATTCCTCAGCACCCTAAAATAACACTCTTTGATCAAATAAGTGGACAGGAGTTACAGTGCCATAATCATTGCTTAGGGAGCAGTACTTAATACAGCAACATGTTGGTCATGCATTGAAAACTTACCGCCTTTCCTAAATCTAGTGATTTCGTTGAATGAAATCGACCGTCTTTTAATTTCTCCAGGACATGAACGTCAGCGTTTGGATTAATATGATGATTTCTCATTAAGTTTAAGTTTAGAGCTTGTGATCCGCGACTGAGAGTAAAGGTCAATTCATCAGGGAGGTCAAAGTCACTGATTAGACGTTTGTCTGTCTGTAATCCGGTAGTGACATCCTTCAGCCAAACAGTATCCGCGTTGACTCGTGCTGACGAAACAGAGAAAAGGTAAGGTTTATAAAACAAAATGAACAAACACACCATAATGTCGGGAATTCCCATATAAAAAAGATTCTTTCGGCAAAGAACGCATGTGCAGCAAAGTAAGTCGAAACAAATATTTTAACAGGATAGACCTGTATGGATGCTTGGATCAAATGACAAAACAACACAGTGTGATGGTTGATGGAAATTTATCGAATGGGTTAATACAAATTAATATATATCTTCTACATATACAGTGCTCTTTTCATGCTCTGAAACATAATTTGTTCTATCCAAACAATCACAAATAGTTAAACAAAACAAAATTCATATATCCGAAATAAAACTCATATAATCTCTTATAATTAGAGTAAGATTCGAATAATCTCTTGTAATTTCACAAACTGAAACTGAAATTCAAATAATCTCATGGAATTATAAAAAACTTCTAATAATCTCACTTCATCAAAATGACTCAAATTGTAATCAATTAACCTAACACTCGATTGAAACAACCATGACTCGGGCGTTTGTAAGGCCGTATGATTCATAAATATTTGTAAAAATTTGTAAAAGGTGCCCAATGACAAACTACACAGTTCTCCCGAATTCTCGAATTGGCCCAAATATGTACTGCTTCCAGTGGGAATTACTCGAATTCAGGCAAACACAGGGCTCAGCTGACCATGTTGTACAAGATTGTGAACAACTTAGTGGACATACCAGGGAACAAATACCTGACACTTGCATATAATCAAACTAGGGCAAACTAGTAAGGAACAAGTTAGAATAGATGTCAGCATCGTCATCTTCTTTTACGTTCACCTTCTTCACACGTACCATAGGGACTTGGAACAAATTGTAATCAATAATTGTAGAACTCATCACAAGCGGGATCGTTCCAGTATCACATTCGAATGAACTAGTCAGCTACAAGTAAGACCTAATTATTCTCAGAGCATACTGATTGAGGTTCCATATATCATAGCCGATACGGTAGACGCAATGGTCTAAGTAGGAAGGGACAAAAAGTACACTGATACTCTTTTACATATTTCTGTCTTTCCTATCATTACTCTTCTGACTGTCCTATCACTTCCGTCTTTATTCTGTCTTTGACCATGCACCGCCCGTTGTTCAATAGTCAGGTTGACTGCGTCAACATAATAATAATAATAATAATAATAATAATAATAATAATAATAATAATACTAATAATAATAATAATAAAGTCTATGTATAGCGCATAATCTTTAGAAGCTCTAAGCGCTTTACATCATCAATATTGATATGACTACACTACAGAACAACAAATGACAAAAACAATGAAATTGGAAAATATAACAAACATGATGAAAACATATAAGATGCAAAACATGATTAGGTCGCTAAGTTTGTCTCTGCAGTCGAAACAGTTGAGTCTTAAGAGTTATCTTATAAGGTACCACTGTGTTTTTGTGTCTAATTTCAATGGGTCATTCGGTCCACGTCGCTGGTCCCTGATGTGCAAACGAACGTTGTCCATATGACTTTGTTATCACCTTGGGAACAATGAGTATACGATTATCAGAAGAAGAGCTTAAGGATCTAGCTGGTGTATACACATGGGTGAGGCTGGATATGTATGTTGGACTGGAGTGTGTCGTTGAAACATAGCACAGAGTTCAAATTTTGTGTTTGATTCTGTATCGAATTGATAGCCAGTGTAGGGTACAGAGCAGTGGTACTCTAAAGATGATCCGTGCAGCTGTGTTTTGAACTTTTTGAAGTTTCTGGAGTAAATATTGTGACGAACCAGACAGAATTGAGTTACAATAGTCCAGTCTTGAAAATACTAATGAACACACAAGTGTTTTAGTGGCATCAACTGAAAGATATTTACGAATGGAACTTATGCGTCTCAATTCAAGAGATGCAGCCTTGCATATGTTCATGACATGTTTTGCAATGTGAGAGTACTGTCTAGAGTAACGCCTAGGTTCCGTACTGACTGTGCGAATTTAATGTTGGTGTTGCTGATATTTATTGTCTGAGTAAAGGATGTGAATGACAAAGTATTTATGTTGTGATTAGAATAGCCTAATTTTTATCATCATTCATCTGCAGCTTGTTACGTGTCATCCATGATTTCACATCAGAAATACACCTCTCTATTCCTTGGATGGTAGCATCAACTTCAGTTTGGTGGCTAGACCTGTATATTTGGGTGTCATCAGCATACAATTGGTGCGACACTGGGTGATGATCAATGACACCTGAGAGCGGCTAAGTATACAGAATGAAGAGAACAGGTCCAAGAACAGATCCCTGTGTAACACCACAACATAAGTCAACTGGTCTGGAGTGTATTCCATTTGCAGATATAATTTGTGTCCTGTTGACCAAATAGGATTTGAACCACTGTAAGACTATATTAAAATGCCAAATATATGCTGGAGACGGTGAAGTAATATATCATGGTCTATTCTATCAAATGCTGCCAATAAATCCTGAAGAGTGAGGACTGTAATCTTTCCACTATCCAAAGTAGAGAGGTTGTCACAAAATACTTTCAGAACAGTAGTTTCTGTACTGTGGCAAGGGCGATATGCAGACTGTACATAGATAAAAAGACTTTGAATTCAAATGAGATACAAGTTTAGTTAAAACAACCTTTTCTAAGATTTTCGATATGAATGGGAGTTTAGAAACTGTGCTGTAGTTCTTTAAATCGTTATGGTCCTGTGTTGGTTTCTTCAGCAGTGGCTTTACGATGGCAGTTTTGAAAAATGATGGGAATTCCCCTGATGTAACAGAGATATTAATAACATCAGTTAATGAAGGAATTACTGGGCCTAAGCACTGAAGCAGCAGTGATGTCGGAATTGGATCAAGTTCACAAGACTTTGGTGCACTTTTCATCACGATTGTTCGTACTAAATCAATAGAAACAGGTTCAAATGCTAATAACGATTGTCGCTGAAATTCTGCATCATAACTGTATGGTGATATATCAGTTGAAATTGTGCTGTCAAGCGAATCTCTAATGGTTTGTACTTTGTCATCGAAGAAATGTGCAAATTGGTCTGGTAGGTTCAGTGGAAAGAAGATTGTTAGAAGTGGCGTATATTTGTTCCTTGACATTAGTTTGTTAGTTACATCGAAGAGCTCTTTGCAGCTGGAACTCTCCGTGATATTAGTACTGTAGTGGGATGATTTGGCTAAATGGACTATGTTTGTGACTTTCTTCTTAGCCGCTTCGTAGAATTGTTTATGAATAGTGAGTCAGGTGGAAAGCCAAAGCCTCTCTGCTTTTCGGCGATATATTTTAGCAGTGCGAAGCTGGTCCCTAACACTGCTATACAATGGAGAACACTTTTTTATTGATACTCTGCATTTGTTGGCTGGGGCATGTTTTTCAAGCAATGAACGCAGGCAGTTATCAAGTTGTTCCACTGTTGGATGTAAGAAAGTTGTTAGGTTTTCTTGGAGGTCATGCATGAATTTGGTTCTATTTGTCATACGGAGGTTTCTCTTAGTAGCAAATAGAGGTGGAAGGTAGTAGCAAATAGACGTGGAGGGTATTTATGGATAGATGCGTATAAACACATGTACATCCATATTGACAGCTATAGTGAGAATTAAAACTGGTCTTAGTAACATATACGGAATTAAAATAAATAGATGTATGCTACTACATTCAACCATTAATAGCAACTTGTAACAATTAAAAAATTCACAATGTTTCAAGTCTGCCTAGTAATAAAGGCAGCGTTTCAGGATACGACATTAAGAGTAAATATGTTTCACATATGAAATAAAATAACTAATGTATAGATGGCGAACAAACATGGAGAATGTTTACTCCTTGACAAGATCGAAATACCAGTTTGTCTGTTGAAAAAGGCTTGCGTTAAATCCACAGGAGCGTTTGTATTAGTGAGGTCGAAATATCCGTGTATACCGATCTTTGCAAGCTATCTACGACGAGATACATGCTATTTCAGTTACTTCACTAGAAAAATAAGCATTCACCCTAGGTAATGTTGTACGCATATACAACGAAAACTAAAATAGTTGAATTGTTCTAAGGCATTACTGAGTTATTTCTTGCATTTTTCTGTGACAAATATAACACAAAATATACCACGAAGTACCAGGTAACACTCTCAAATATGTTTGATTCTAAAACTGTCACTTTTGAACGAAGTTGAAAATTGAATTGGTTCAAAGTAAATGCGACGATGTAAAACATTATTATGTCACTGAGTTGTTATTTTTTATAATAATGGTGTCTTTATTCCTACTTATAAAGAAACAGTGATTTTTAGTCATAACATAATTACAATGCCTTGCTTGATTAGTCATGAAATGTGGTTTGAACATTATATCTAAGGAATTTGTTTTAGCTATTGTACTCTTATTATGGGTGGATAATTGTATAGTGATTTCATCAATTCAAAGATATGCGATATACTGACACTTCTTCTTCTAATGCTAGTTTTGTATTGGCAAGTTTTAACATTAACTTACAAGCTAACATACCGTTTTATCTGATGGAAAACTAATGATTCATCACATTCAAGGTCCGTTTCGCGATTCGGGTTTCATTCTTCCGGTCCAGCTTACATAATAGCTGCCAATCAGGAACTATTGACAAACAGGAAGAACTAGCAACGCAACAGAGAAACGTCGGGTAAAAGACAATGCACCTATTACTAAAACAGAGACACTGTTCGGGTGTGCAATTGCATGAATCGTGCAAACTTTGTACGAATTTGAGCAATTGGACATCAGTGACGTGTGAAACTCCTGCAAATTCGTTACAAACCGTGCACATGAAAATGTGCTCAGTGAATTATACAATTAATTTAACCGTTTTTCTATCGATATCTGGTGGAGAGCTGTGTACACATCCGGGTATTTCAAGAATAACATGAATTACTGTTAAACTAAATTTGATTGTACTATGATTGTACTATGCAATAAGCATTATTTCTTAGTTTGAGCATTTCCTGAGGGATGTTTTACAAATGCGTGTCTACAATATAGGCTAACTAGAAAACCCAAAATGTCAAATTGATTACTTTTACGTTTGGCAAATACTGGCAGGTTGTAATGGTGATGACAACAATTTTTAAAGGTTATTATTTTCGGATTATTGCACTTTGCGGAGTTTTTAATGGAGATACCAGTATGTGATATGGCGTTCGAAAATATTTAATTAAAAGTGAAAAGTGAAATGTACATGTTAAATGATCTACAAAAGATGGCACGATATCCATCTCCCTTTCAGTAATATTTCCAAGTTATAATTAGAAAGGACAGAGCACTGGGTATATTTAAAATACAGATAATTTAACATTTTCATTTTTCAATCAATTTATTTTTGCGGATTATCTGATACGAAACCATACATCCATTTCAGGTTTATGACAAGTTAAATAAATAAGAATAGAACATAAA
Organism: Unio delphinus; assembly: GCA_029339505.1. Taxonomy (NCBI): domain Eukaryota; kingdom Metazoa; phylum Mollusca; class Bivalvia; order Unionida; family Unionidae; genus Unio; species Unio delphinus. The sequence continues at coordinate 10,000,808 of JAQISU010000015.1, read as the reverse complement.
ATTAATAATTAAACAAGTAGACATTGGTATTGATGAAATAAAAACCCTAATAAAGCAATATGATACCAAATCAGCCATGGTAGTCAGTACACTAAATTCAAGAAAGGGAGTTAAGTGTTAGTAGAAAAATCATTTTTTGGACTAGATGTATCCAAAACTATAATATCTGTGAGCTCAGGAAAATGATAATTAACTGACAAAAATCAGTTCTCCAAAAGATATTCGAGATAACAAACTAGATTTGCCCCATCATAATGAAGCACAGAAAAAATATTCATACACAGATAAGGGATAGAATATGCTCATAAATAATTAACAGATTAATGCTACAACGAGAGGTGACATCCTTTTATGATTTTAATTTAGTAGTGCTCTAACAAAGTGGTGCAGGAAAAAACGAGAGACGGATATTGATGTATTAGTTAAATATTGAACTATGTCCGTTTCCTTCTCGCCCTATATTTCTAGTATCCACTTATTTCGGTAAATAAGAGTGAAGTTCCGTTTAGGATAAAATTATAGCAGCGTACATTTTACATGAGGAACAAATCTGAAATTTCTTTTTGTATGTAGATCGATTTAACCAGTAAATAAAGGTGCTGATATATAATAAAATGATAACATGATCACCATTGAGACAGATAGTAAACCTCTCAAGAATATAGCAGGACAGGTTATTTCAACAATTTTCTTTCTCACTATTATACAAGTACATGTAGATGCAGCAGTCTTTTGCATTTGCAAGAAGTGAGATGAGATATATTTTATTTTTTGAGGGTATTCAACCATATTTTAATACCTGGATTTAACGGAGGTGATATTTCCCTTACACATGCAAACTGCTTTATTTCTTCTGTTTTGAAGATAATAGCATCGCATTATCTTCCATATTTAAGTGAGATACGACATTTGTAGAATGATGTTTTCAAAATATTCATGCAACGAGCGGCAAACAAACGGCCTGTTGTCTAATGTCAGCCACCTTTAAATAGCCTAAAATTTTAAAGAAGGGGAGCGTCATATAAATATATGAGGAGTATATCTCCATATGTAAGACGCAGCTGAACTAGCTCACCATATATGTATGTATGTATGTATGTATGTATGTATGTATGTATGTATGAATGTATGTGTGTATGTGTGTATGTATGTATGTATGTATGTATGTATGTATGTATGTATGTATGTATGTATGTGTGCTCTTTATTACTCTGTCTTACCTGATCGAACATGCACCATGAGACTGACGAGAAAAATAATCACACTTTTCTTCATTTTCGTCTCAACTGTTGCCTTCTCTTCGTATCTGTGGGTAGACTGATAACTGACACTTTATAATGAAGGTTATATAAAAACTTCAATTGGCTAGACTCCATCTGTGTGGATTATTTGTAACGGTTCTTTTATTATTAAGCCGTATCAAACACAAGCGAAACTACCTAATGTTGAGTAATATTATGATGTAATAATTGTTATAAAAATACATTAGACCATGTCTTTTACCAGGTTGTTAATCATATGGTAATGTGTGACATAATTCGACATGGGAATGTTTATATATATGCTTTAGAATCACTATATCACAAGGTTTCGTTTATATATATATATACAAAGAGAGAGAGAATTATATATATATATATATATATATATATATATATATATATATATATATATATATATATATATATATATATATATATATATATATATATATATATATATATATATATATATATATATATATATATATATATATATATATATATATAGAGAGAGAGAGAGAGAGAGAGAGAGAGAGAGAGAGAGAGAATAATCAAATTACACCAGACAAAACCGAAAGTGCTATCCCTGGATTATTTTGAAGGATACTTGATAATCGTAGGCAGAATTAATATTTTATACAAATAGTACTATCATACATGTTAGGGAATTTTTAATATATATTGTTGCCTTCTTCCATCTGTCCAACTATCAGCCAATCTACACATATATTCTTCCCTACATCTACCTATTAATCCGGCTGTCTATCAACTTACACATATTTGTCCAGTTTAAAATACCGAACATAAATTTAGTTCCAATGGCAATGTGCTGGAGCCACTTCAAAGATCTGCTTTAGCTTATAATCTATATATTCGGGTATTTGTTCAGCGACATTAACACTGATCAGTATCGATACGTAGCATTTTTAAATTGTTAAATTCAAAATAATGAGGTTCCCCTCCAAAACAACTTACAAGACTCTTTGCGATTTTAACGTCTACGAAAACTAGGTTACAAAATGAAGGAACAGAAATATATGCGATCAATTATGAAAAACTATGATGCTCATCGACGAACATAAATAATATCATTCAATAATAACTTTACGTTTTGGTATTGTCTAATTAATTCGGACATTGCATGAACTCTTGGAAGCATGTTTACTATTAAAGGAGACTCGAAACCAGTGGAAATATATAATACTATTAAATACACTGCAGAGAAAAACATGATTCTGAAGCGTCGTGTGCGACCGTACTGCCAATATTGAGATATTGGCATATCTTCTAGGCACTGAGTTTCCGTGACCTCGTATGCATATTTTCCGCGCCTATTCGGTTACTTTCGGAAAGTGACGTCATACTAGCGACTCTAGCATCCAGACCTACAGTTGCAAGGTTCATTTCATATAGAGTACCATGCCGTTTTGCGTTGCTTAAGGGTGTAATAGCATACATAGAAAAGGCTGTGGAGTTCATATATTTTTCTTTTCCAAATGATAAAGGGATAAAGAAAGTCTGGATACATTATTACAAGCGAGTCGATTTCAATGCAACACCATATAGCAATCCTTGCTAATTACATTTCTCAAAGGAATGTTACCAGAGGGATCCTAAAAACATAGAACCTCTAGGATACACGAATGCTAAGCATATACTAAAAGTTGAAACTGTTCCAGACATACCATTGTATATTTTAAATCCTGGTAGAGTGTCAAACGTACGAGTTACGAAAATAGGCAGAAGGCCGAGTAAGTGCTAATAACAAATATGACAGCCCGACACCTGATCGTGCTGATTAAATGAGTAAACGATTTTTTCTTCTTCAAGATTACAATCTAAATAAAGTCACCACTGTCCTATGTATATATGAGATCTGACTTTAATCAAATGGAAGTTTTGTTTTAAAAAAAAATAATAATTAGATTATCAACGCTTGAAACGGTCGTCTTTTGAGAAAAACAATTTAAGTAATTTAAAAAAAATATTAAAAAAATTATTTTAAAAAACACAACCTTTCAGTCTATGCCAATTACTCGTAAAATGTATAAACGGAAATCTGTAATGATTGGAACTGATATAAAACTTCCCTTGGACCGTTTAAATAGCGGCGATTAAAAGAAAAGAGATCCGATATAAAATTTCACATTAAGTGGCTGGCATTAGAAATTGGGGGGAGGCGACTATTGACCCCACCTATTTGCCCCGATGTGCAATTTCTCCCTGTGATACGCCTTATTATACCCCAGGACAAGACCTTTTTTCATATTCTGGTCTGCATAATAGTTAGAGGTTAGAATTAAGTACACAAACATAATGGCAGTTTAACAAATTAACAATTATTCCTTATCATTGCACTTATGTTGTGAAAAGGACTGGCCCTCGGACATAATTCAAAGAAACCATGTGCTACAGAGTGTATGTAAGCACCAGAAAGTCACTGGCAAATAAGCGATGCCGAATTTTGTTGTAACTTCGAGGCCAAAGACTTCATTTGAAGAGTTCAAATCTGCAGTCAAACGTTACCGTACATGTATGTGGCCATTGTTTTCCCACATTTTATATTCTATCCTATTTCCTTTAGTTTAAGTGTTAAGATATGTAACACTGTTTACTGAATTAAATATTTATTTTGAATTAGTTTTTTAGGGGCACATATACTGCGTCGTATATTTTTTTACTCCTTCTTTTAATTTAATCATGGTAATGAAACTTTACGTAGATGGTAGAGGAATGTCAGGTGTTAACTGGTCGATTTTTTTTTTAGGGCGGAAATGGAGATTTTATTTGCAGGGAAAATTACGCATCCTTCATTGTGATAATTCATGGGTTTTAAACTAGTTGGTGACAATTATTTTTACAAGAAGTACTTCTGTAGTAGTTAGATAATCTGAAATTTACGTGAAAAATGTTTAATCTTAATCTATTTACTGAAGACAAAAACTGTTCTGTGATATTAATTATTTCTTCACTACAATATTCACAAGTGATAAAATAGAATATGACATTTGTGGACCGCACACTTGATAAAAAAATTATATATGGATTTTCTTCTTCTGAGAAATGAAAATTGAGAGACATAATGAAATAATCGGGAGTTAACTGCGAAAAATCAAGAGAGATATTACGACATAGGGAGGAAATACCTCCAAAGTTGGAATTTATTTTCTTTCTTTCTTCTCCCGGCTTAAAAGTTAACATATATGAACTGTTCGGGTTTGTGGTATTTCAGTCTGGGCTAGTAAGTTTATTTAAGTCATCAGCCCGGGGCCTGTGCTTAAAACATTTCTTTCAGTACTGACCAGTACAGTATGTACTCTATTTTAACGAATCATGTATATACTTACAGATTTGTCAATACGCTAAATGTAGCGTGCATGTAAAATACACTGTAATTGAATCATAGAAAGGAAGCTTCTTAATGTTGAAATTAATTACGTATGATTTCCTCCTCGCAGATGTATTCGTGGGGTGTTGTTTTTTGTGTGTGTGTGAAAAATTACTTCCGACGAAAACCGTTATCAATGGCCTCTCTCGCTTGCCATGTTCCTGTTTGTTTACCAGGACTGGCTGGTATGACGTCACGAGACCACGTGATCTGTCGTCACATTAAAACTCGGAAATACTCGGCAATTTACGGAATCATTGTATCTTCTTCGCAATATAATCAATATCCGCACACGATATTATATTTTTAAACATTATATTCGAATTAGAATTTGTAAAAAATTACATTTATAAAATAAAATTTTTAATTTCTAGTCTCCTTTAAAGCTCACAGACTTCTACAATATCGTATATTGATCGAACTACAAGGCTCACAGTATAGTTTGCATAGAAAGAGACTTCCTCTGTCAAATCAAGGGGCTGTTTATCGAATACCCAACTACAGATGTAGATAACATCTTGATTTGCAAAGAAACGTGGATACACTTACAACGTTGATCGTCTTCTTACCACACCCAAGTATCAACATCCTCGAAAGGTATATGATGCCAATGTGTAATCTGTCAATAGTCAGTTGGATAAGAAAGTGAAAGTTGTCCAAAAAACCGTTTATATAACACGGCAAAGTGTAGATTTAAAATAACCGCTATCTAACATGACATTGTTAATGTGGTCAATTTGGCGTTTTATAACATGCGAGATGGTAAGCTGTTAATAGCAAGTTGTATAACTTGTTAGAACTGTTTTCTTGAATCACTTTAAAATAGATTAAATGTTAAGTTGCATTAACAACTATTGCACTTTTAAACTAATATTAACAGCGCATTCCTTGTAACTCGTCATAATCAAAGCAGACTGTAATGCCATGAAAATGCCAGGATTGTCCAGTTCATCGTGTGCAGGATTTGTGCATTTCTTGCATCAGTACTAATGCTAGTACTAATTACGTTCTATGACGTGTACGTTTTAAAACAAAGCAAATTTAACTTGTTGTAATCATGTAAGTTCTTCATGGGACATTGTTTTTGATTAAATCCAATACATTGTAAGGTAGAACCATTATTAGATCTAAAAACAAATCCTAAGATCGTAACACTGCGACAGTGCGAGCACTTGCCCTGAACATGCTATTGCCACCCGTCAAGTGAATTCTGATCGAGATGTGTTTATGCCCATATGCCAACAATACCAAGAAATAATAAGTACGACTTTATATTGTTTCCAAATATTTCAGTTAATTTAGTGGACAAAAAGTTACAAAATGTATTTTCATCATGATTTGGAGCGTGTGGACCTCTTCCATTAAATATTTGTTCAGATCATCTTGTCGAAATATTACGGACGCCGGTTAGTGCTACGTTGAAATCAATTATTCATCTCGTAATTACGACATACTATCTCGTAATTACGATTTACTATCACGTAATCAGGAGTTAGATATCTCGTAATTACGACTTACTATCGCATAATTACGAGTTAGCTATCTCGTAATTACGAGTTAGCTATCTTGTAATTACGACTTACTATATAGTAATTACCACTTACTATATCGTAATTACGAGTTATCTATCTCATAATTATGACTTACTATTTCTTAATTACGATTTAGCTATCTCGTAAGTACGACTTACTATCTGATAATTACGAGTTAGCAATTAAATAGACATCTTATCATCACCCTCATTTTGACAAATGGAGAGAAGTAAGAGCAGAAGATACAGGGGTTGTTTTGAGAGATTTGTTTTACTGAATTTTGGACAGAGGATGGTGTTATGGAAGCTACTTTTAAAACAATGTAAGTAATAGATGGACATGTATATACAGATTTTGCCTTCAGTTCAACATTTTTCCATTTTGTTTATGGAGTCATGTAACCTGAAGAGTGTAAGAGTGGATCCATCTTGACAAGCACTACATGAACGTTTCAAAATTAGGACACTTTGTGTCACATGTAACATTTTACACATTTTGGTCAGAGGTATTGTTGGAAGTTTATTTCTAAAGTTCAGCTAATGTTAGAATCATGAGCTAATGTGATAGTTTGCATTTCGCATAATATCAAACCCAAACTACTTAAGAAGGCCGATGTTTCCTTTATTTCACATGTTTCATGCATAGTTTAAGAATAGTTTTGCATTTAAAGTCAACTCGTGACCTCATAGCTTTTTATCATCTGTATTCATACTGTCACACCTTTAAAAATGAAACATTTTGAGATGATACCTCTTGATGAGAATTATACCCTCATAATATAAGATGGGTCACAGCAATCCATATTGAATGCTTCTCAGACTTTGGTTCAGTTTTTCCATTTAACTGCTTTAAATTTGAAGTTTTTATGTCGAGATCATTATTGGATTGTTTTTTTTTCTTCATGCTACATACATAGTGTTCTATCCAAATTCAATACAGTTGTTGACTGGATGCATCTTGTTAAATACATAATACGTACATGCTGCAAACAGAGGTCTTCTGTAACAAATATTTTATGCTTTAGTGATTGTTTTGAAATTTTATGTTTCACTTACATTATGAGTTTCTAGTTTTTGTTTTGGTTCTAGTTCATTTTGTGTTTCTAGTTTTATTGTGAAATTTGGTGCTTGAAGTTCATTTATTGGATGCTGTTTATGACAAGATCACGAAGCATTATAATTTCATGTTTCTCTGTTAGACGTTCACCTTTATCATCAAAGATTACTCTGACCTTCATGTTATGCTTTAGTGATGTGTTAAATATTTATATCTTGGATATGAATACATGAGCTTTTTATATGATAAGTATATCTCAGCCTGCATAGAGGGCCCTTTATGATCACGCACTTGAAATTAGTGATAAATATGTTTATTCATTAGTAAACTATCTATATGCCTGGTTGCAATTTACGAATTATGATGGGCACCTGACTTTCACCCAGTCTGGACTATATTGGTGGGTAGTAAACAGTAAGTGAAGAAAAAAAGCAAAGTGAAAGTACTCTCAGGTTGTTATCAAGTCATTATAGTACCTGTATTTTCATGTATACAATTATGTTATTTTTCTTTCTTTTTTGGGTTCTTGTCTCTTTTATTCCCAGTAGTTATGTGGGTAGATCTGTGGTTTATGAGCATATCAGCACAATAGTAAACATAAAGTCTATATAAAAGTAATTAATATTTTATAATCATGATTATTCTAGTTTGAATTAATTTTCCACCAGATAATTAACATTCATAGTGGTGATTATTAAACCATAGTAGAGGCAATTGATCATCAAACTCTGGTTGATCCATTGCAATGATATCAGTACAGGTACTGTTGAAAACTGAGTGATATCGTGTTGTGTTGCTTCATCAGCATTGGAAATTCCCCTTCCTTTCAGATTGCTATCTGTGATTATTCATAGTGACTTCCAACTTTACATTTAGGATATTTTCAGGTGAGGAAAAGAAAATACACCAAAATTTAAAACATAAATTGGAGAAAATAGGTTACACCTGGAAGGACTCTAGTTTGCCTGGATTCCGGAGATGATCATGATTATAGTGTTTTAAATTGACCTATACTTTAATGTTATCAACAATTTCATCTATTATCAGCAGATCAGCATTGAATTAATGTTAATTGGTTTTACCATTCAGTCTCTGACATACTGTTACAGTTTTCACTGCTAGAAATATCAAGACAGATATTATGTATTTTAATTGTTGGTATTGAATACTTTCAGTTTCTCAATTCAAGTGATTGACAATAAAACAAGACATATTACCATCACAGTGACGGACAAACGGATGAACAGGTTAAAGAGGGAGATGAAGTTTCGAGCAAGCCTTGGATTGCCGAATCGACGTCTCTACAAGGTTGTTTGATTCACCCTCTCTGCTGATGCTGCTCTCTCTCTCTCTCTCTCTCTCTCTCTCTCTCTCTCTCTCTCTCTCTCTCTCTCTCTGTGCTTGCCTTTCCCTAATGATTCGTAGAAAACCTTTTCAACGTTTCGATTGATTTGATCACTTGTATCATAACTTTATTCGTAAGGAACACAGTAGGGCCTATGCAAACGGATTTTAAGTCTTACGTAACTTTCTATAACAAGAATGAAATGCTTACATTTCTAAGATTTCCCACATATTTAACCTTTAATTATTCATTGTATTTATTTGCTTAGATCAATTAATTTTTCAGGAGCTGTTGTAAATAATTTACTTCATATTTGCAATACCCTTTTCTATAAATATGAATCAAGTTCGCCACAACTGCCTATCGGTGCATTCATAAAATCATGATCAGTTATTGTCACACCAAAAAAAAAAGAATATAAACGGGACAACTTCATCTCCCTCTTTAACCTGTTCATCCATTTGTCCGTCACTGTGATGGTAATATTTCTTGTTTTATAGTCAACATGATACACTCCGAGATCTTCAAATTTAAATATGACTGCTCTAATCCTTCCAGACGTCCACTCGAAGCCAAGATACATGAAGAACATTATTTTACGTCCTTTTCTTTTGAAATCAATTTTAACGAGACAGAAAGAATGAAGTTTTATATCATTTTCTTTAAGATTACATCCAATGAACAAAACTGCAGTTGTTTTATTTTGACAAAAATACTTGTTTTCTAAAGGATGGGACCAAATCGATTCAAGTTATAGTTTCCACACTTTCTGCTGTTTAAAAAAGGAGAAATAATGCTTTTCGAAAAGTGTAAACATTATGCAGGTGTGAGAATAATGATAACACAAATTATAAACTAATAAAAAATATTACGGTATACCGCTACTCGTGAAATTATTTTATGAGATTCCAATCACGTTTCAGAGGAACATTGAGGCAAAACAAATATATATTTATATGTACCTGAAGCAGGCGCATAAAACAAAACTGAATCAAGCTGATATCTAAGAAATCTCCTTTGAACTGTCCGATTTCCTTTAACATTCCCAAGGTGTAAATTCAGAACTGGCAACTATGCCTCCGCAGAAAATTCCAAAACATTTATATTCGCCGATTGGCTGTGCTTCTTCCATAAATGAAGCTTTCAATTCCCGTCATAAAGTCTTGCGTCTGAGCAACATGACCGTTTTCTGTGCCACGATCTCCTCTCATTAAGGCCGGACATCCGTGACGCATCTGCACAGCTTCAACGTAATAACCGGCGACTACTTTTGAATTGCTGCTTGTTATGTAAACAGTAGGCCAAATTATCTCCTTGATAAACCATCAATGCATCGGTTTATAAAGAGCCCAAATTGTTTGAGTTTATCGTAAGAATTGGCATGCCAAATGTAATCCGGTCCTTGTCCAAAGTATTGTCGTTTCCTAAGACGTTTCCTTAGTCGCAATTGTATACCAGCAGGGTCGAGTAATTGCATAAGTATCACCACGGTATCTCTTGATACTATCATTCCCTGTTGAAGACATTGTAAATGCATCAAACGATAGCCTTTTTGATTATGGAATTACTAATATTATCTTCGATAAACTGGGCTGCCTCTAATACATTAAAATGAAACCTTCTTCTAAAGAGACACATTGTACATAGTTTTCGTTTCAGAGTTATCATATTAATGCATTACTCCATGTATCTGGGCTGGCAAACTAAGAATTTCTTAGTAAATCAAACCCACGTGAAAAATGCTGCATACCCTTGAACGATCCATTCAAAATGACAAAAAGGTTCCACAAGTCAAATACACTGTAAGTCGTAATTACGAGATAGTAAGTCGTAATTGCAACATAGCTAACTCGTAATTACGAGATAGTAAGTCGTAATAACGAGAGAGTATGTCGTAATTACGAGATAAAAAATTGATTTCAACGTGGCACTAACCGGCTTCCGTAAAATATAAAGTTTCCAAACAAACACAGTGCCAGAACGCTCCTTTAGGATATATGTCTTATAGCATACAAGATGGATTTGTAGGTATGTTTCATCTTATACGTAGAAAATTTTAGGTGTGTTTTTTTTCACCATCTATGACAATAATGTTGCCAATTTTGATTACCTAATCAACTTGATATCATTTCAACCGGTAAGTATGTCCTAGACCACGCACCTATACAGTTCCGTCATAAATATCACAACAATTTCGATCTAAGTTAAAGATCAACACCAATGCCTTTTCGAATATAACAAATATCTCGAAAACGCCAAGCATATACAATGCACATATAAATACTTTGAAACGTGGATATATATCGTTTTGTTTACAATGTATTTTATTTACCTAATATGACGGCAGCATTGATATACAGTTATTTGCTACAAAGAAATGCTGCGTAAACATATGTGACAATGTATTAATGAAGGTCAGATTTAAAGACAGACTAACAATTGTAGTGTATATTTCTTGCATTGCGAAAAAGTACTGCTCTAGTAAATGCACATTTTCCCCCAAAAATCCAGATATTTTTTATTCACTATACACAATCCGGGTATAATGTATAACTTGTATATTTTACCATCAAACTAGGGAGTAATAGAGTTATTTTTTTTGTGGGAAGAGGGGGGCACCAGACAGATGCCCCCCCCCCCTAAAAAAAGTAAAATGTTTTATGTATGTGTGGTCCCTCTGATACGTTGTTAGTTGTTTTTTATTTTTCCATTTCATTCCCCATTTAATTTTGTCCCATCGGGATTATATATTTGATATGTGGTATTTCTCTTTTCATGGTGTTTCTTAAGTAGGAAATTACTAGATGGGTTTTGATCTAACCAAACTAGTATCTACTTTGGTTGCTTTTGACCACGGCTAGTGGTCCCCTATTATCGTTGTGTTTACTATTTGTATTGGTGCTATTTGTATGTTGCTATATATAAGTCTATACTTTGTGTTTTTGTTAGGAGAGCCTTTTCCGTTCAAATTCATTTCACCAGTTGTCTTATTTTGTGATTACCCTCTAAGAAGTTATCACTTAAACAAAAATAAATTTAGATACGGTTTAATAAATTTTGAATTTTGTGTTGATTGAAATGATTTTAGTTATAAATTTATTATGTTTCAATTTACTTTCTGGCAATATTTAAATTTTTCTAAGTCCGCCTGCCTTGAGTCAGGATCTGTACGAATTTATTTGCTGTACATTTTCTAACTCAAAAAGGGTCGTCTTTTATTTATTTAGATTATTTAATCTATACAATTTTTCCAAAATATTTTTGACTTTATTTTACCCTGTAAAGGGTATCAAGTCCAGTATGCGATCTGGACATGAAGGAAAAAGTGTGGATACAGAATCTAGAGAAGACAGTTGATTCATGACATGGAAAAGTGCGTAATTTATATTATATTATCCATAAAAAAACCTAATGGGGTGATTTTACAAACTCTTCAAATAGGCCTGCTCATTCCGCGTAGCTCCATGTGATATAGCCCCATGGCGTCCTCATTAATGTACTTGCCCCATTAAGGCGTTATTTAGAATTAAATAATTAAATCCTAAATAATTATTACTAGTAAAATATTTTTTTAAAAAAATTTTTACGAAGAAAAAAAAAGTAAAAATTAAAGAAGACTATTATTTTCTAGTGGTCCAAATTATACAATTGTCCTCGTTATAAAGTCTGTAATTTTTCGTATTAAGTTCTTATTAAAATTTCCGTCAAGGAAGAGTATTTGACGTCTGTTGTAATTTTTTACCTTCATTATTTCTCTTATGAGTTTGATCCTTTCTTCCTTTGTTTTGTCGCACTGTGTCATCGTGTGATATTTTGTGAACGGGGAACTTTTGCATAAAGGGCAGCTTACCGGAGTCTTAATCAGACTTCATCTAATTGCCCCTTCGCCTGTAAGCCAGGCGTTGTGGAGGTACGTATATATTACACATTGTACCTTTAGAGAGTTGATGTGAGACCAATGCCTCCAGACTGTAGCCTAGTTTTTGTAAAGATTTTCTTCCTCTACTTATGTCTTGTTAATTTTGTATGTTTTTGTATTGTATTAGGGTTGGATTAGGTAAGGCTAATCCCACCATTAGTTTAGATCTAAATAATGTTGACATTTTTATGCAATGTGTCTTGAAATTCCATATGTAGTCCACTATTTTGTTATCAATGGTTACTAGTGTTTTATTGTTAATATCCACACAGTTTAGTAAGTACGTCAAATTAGAGTACATTTATGTTTTTAGAACCTGTGAACATTCCATTAAGCTTATTGGCGTTAGTGCCCAGATATTTATTACATCATTTATTTTATTTTTAACTTTTAAACAGTTTTCATTATCTTCATTTGCCTCAAAGAATATCCCTAGGGCTTTATTTTAATCAGGTGGGGAGGTAACCAAGGCTGGTTACCCCTCCAGTTTCCTATTTTTAGAATTTCCGTTTTCTCGTGATTTATTTGCGATCCCAAAGCTTTACTAAAAGCTTCATATTCCTTTTGTAAGTGCAAAAAGGTCTTTGGATCATTTATAAAGTTCGTAAAATTATCAGCATGTTGTAGCATCTTGAATTCTTCTCTTAAATGTGGTATTTTAATCCTTTCCCTTGAATATTAGTATTATTCCTGATTTTTATACTCAGGATTTCAATCGCTATTACGTATAATAGCATTGATAGTGGGCAACTTTGCCTCACTGATCTTTATATTTCAAATTTACCTGTTTTTGCTCCATTTACTTGTACATTTGAAGTTATTTTATTGTACATTATTCTGGTCCATTTTTGAAAATTATCTCCAAATCAAAAATTTTCCAGTACTTTTTGCGTATAATTGTGCTCTAATCTGTCAAAAGCTTTTTCCTGGTCGAAAAGTACCAGAGCACATTTAGAACTTGATCCAATTATGAAATCTATTATTCTCCTAATGTTAAGTATATTGTTATGTATGTTTCTACCTTTACCTCCGCATGTTTGGGTAGTGTTTACTATCGTGTTTATTCCATGTTTAACCCTATTCGCTAAAATTCCACTCAGTATTTCGTAGTCAGTGTTAAGGAGGGAGATAGGCCCCCTGTTTTTAAGTCAGTTTTGTCACCTTTCCCTTTATAAATGACAGTCATCAACCCGTCCCGCATTGAATCTGTCATTTTGTCGTTTTTTAAAAGTATATTATTAAAAAGGCATTCTAAAATTGGTGCCACCTTATTTTGGAATTTCTGATAGAATTCCGCCGTGACGCCATCTCGCCCTGGTGATTTACCTTTTGCAAGTTCTTTTATTTTGGTCTGCACGTCCTCCACAGAAATGAGTTCATCACACAATGTTTTGTGTTCTGATGAAATTGTATCACATTGTGTTGGATTTAAGTATTGTGTTATTGTGTGACTGTCTATGTTTTGCGTTGTATACAGCTTGTATAAAAGTTTTGTATTTCCATCATCATTTCCGCTTTAGTTGTCACCTCTATCCCGTTAATCATTAAAGTGTCTGGTGTCTTCTCTCCGCCCCCGCCCCCCAACCCTTCTTGTTTTCTTCATGTTTATATAATTCCTTTACCTGCTTCTAAGCCTTCTATATATGGTGGAATTTATTCATTTTCCCTTTTTGTACCATTGTTCTAGCTTTTCTAGTTGTTTGGAGAAGCTCTCCTTATCCCTTATAGGTGTTCTATCGTCTTTTAGTTTCTGTTTACTTCTATTTTCTTCATTTTTTGAATACGTTTACGTTTAGTTCAGTGATATATTGCTAATTTTTTTAACTTTTTTAAAAAATTTATACCAATCAGTCATAATATCTGCTATATTTTTTTCCCATTTCATTTGTAATTTAGGGATTTCTTCTTTTATTCGACTGATTAAGTGTTCATCATCTAAAATTGTGTTATTTAGATTTCATTCACACTTTCCCCATCTAGTTCAATTTTTTATCACTATTTCCAGTGTTATCTGTTTATAGTCTGATATATTTAAGCCTGAAATTTGTGCTTTTGGATATGTTTTATGGCCGAAATCAGATACATAAAATTTATCTATTATACCTCCTCCATTTACTCTTTGATATGCATATTCATGTGTATATTCCGTTTTCATTAGGTTTAAACATCTATACACATCAGTTAGTTTATATCCTTTTATTAATTTACCCATAATTTCTCTTAGGACTAGATCTTTACTTGTTAGTTTCCCTTTTCGTTCTACATTTTCAAACACCCAATTGAAATCTCCCCCCATAATCAGATGTTCTGAAGTAAAACTGTTTAGGTAATTATCTAAGTTTATTTAAACTTCTTGGTGACTTTCCCTAGCTGCTGGGCAATAAATAATGTTCATAATATAGAGTTAACTGAGTTTCAGGTGTATTACTTTCCCTTTTAAGCTATTATCTTCTTGTATGATTTCCCAATTTCGCCTATTTCTATTGCTTATTATTGTTGCTACTCCTGCTTTGATGTCGTTGTATATACTATCATTTGTAACAACTATCGCATCCATTTTCGCTTCGAGTTCAACTATCATTGTCTTGGAAAGTTTGTTATGCGTATCCTGAATTAGTATATTGTCAAACTGTTTTAATTTTAGCAGTTGTGAGATTTTATCCTTATCTATTCCGTTAGTGTTAATTGAAGTGATATAGAAGTTTAGTTCTTTAATTTTTGGTTTCCAGGTGGCATAATCTACTACATTAAATTTATTAAATAAACGTATTGAAATAAAAAAAATTGTAATGAAATAAAATTGTAATTACATTATTAATAAAATTAATTGAGTTTGTGGCATTGACCACTAGTTTGTCCGTTCCTTATCGTTTGTCGTGTCCCTACTGTCAGTAGTCTATATCATATCATTTTCCGGTCCCGATGTCGATTTCACATTTGAGTTTGGCATTTGCATTGTGGTTACTTGGTTATGGTTAGAACTCTCACAAAGGCTCAGTTCCTGATTTTCGTTTTTTTTTCCCTTTTTTCCCTTATTTTTTTCTTTTGTTTGGTGTCTTGTTTATTCTGTAATATTTCTGAAATATCATGGAGGTCCGTGTCTTCACTCGAAGAAGAGCCCGACATTGTTTTGTACTTCCTGTTCCTTTGAAGTGGCATTGGCGTGGACGTTAGGTGTTGTAGCCCGTTCAGATCAGTCTCATTTATTGTTTCATGTATAGTATCCTGCAATTCTTCACTCCCCTCCCTCTCTATGGGGAGGATTTAGTACCTATTTTTGCGTCTTCAATGCTGTTGTGGGGATTATTTGTTTTGTTGTTTTTCTGGGCGTCTGGAAACCATCTTCGTCCTTCGCCACAATTTCCTGCGCTCTCTCCACTTGTTTCTCATTTTCATCAGGTATTAATATTTCCTGTTGGTTTGCCTCTTTAACTTTGGCTGCATATGAATTAACATTCTGTTCTTTGGATTTATGCTGCACCTTGCAGTCTTTAAGACCATGGCCCATTGTGTGACAGCGTGGACAAGGGCGATCAAGGTAACATCCCTTGTCCACGTTCGGAGCATGAAACCCATAATATAGAAAAAGGCGGGTATCTTCCTTGTCTCTTCTATTGGTTTTTGCAAGATTCCTTTCTCCACTGTGGATTGTTTTCGAACACATATCAGTTTGCCTTTTTATCCATTGCAATCTTTATTTTATGTTCACTGTAACAGAAATGTTACCGAGTTGTTGGTGGATCAAATGAACAACACAAACACAATATGTGAAGGAAGATGTAAAGTTATGAAATAAAGTATTATTGAAAAATAATGATGTATGAACACAATAACTCATGCGTTCAAATCACAATCACACTTCACAACCATTCACAATTTAAAAATAAATTAAATATTATTAGAAAATAAACACGGATCCAGGGAACCTCCTGGACTACACAAATGTTTCAAATAAAATGGAACCTTTACAAAAGTTATATTATCGCACGTATAAATTGCGCTAACAAATACAAACATCAAACTATATTATTGCACGTATGAATTGCGATGACAAGTACAAACATCTACATGTATTAAATCAAGTTATTAGCTGTTCTTGAGATTCATGTAATTCCTTGGAATACTACCAATATTCAAAGTAACTCTGTGGAAATATATCAATGTATTCAATTGTAACCATAATTGAAACACACACATGCGTTTAGACCCTGTACAACCGTACGATTCACCAACTGTTGAATCGCTGCAAAGATTCTCCGAATACCTAGGGTTGATCCAATACTTTTATCGGCCGCTTGCCTTTCACGGATCCACTACAGTTATACGTACAGACAACATACAGCACATACTAGAACTACCGGTCCCAAACACTTAGATGCTACCCAGGACGTTTACACCTCTAGACAGCTCCGGACACTTGGACACTTAGACTTTCAGGTAGTTCCGGATATTTACACATCTCGACAGATATTCTCAGACATCATGACCTTCTGTTCACGCCAGATACAAACGTAGACGGACAGACAGACTGACAGACAGACAGTCAGATACCTCAATTTGATCGCACAATCCAATTACACAATTAAACAGCACAATCACGGCAAAATCACGGCACAATCAATCACATTCTGCTACAATAAAGAAACCAAACTAATAATAATTGTTTCTGCAACAATCTAAAATTTAGATTATGCTTTTGCATTTAAGGTCTAATAGTGACTAGTAATTCCAAATATTCAACGGTTTAAATCTGCATTGTAATAAAGGTATCATTACATGAAATGATAAACTGAATAAAATTCACTGTAAATAAAACGAAATATAAATTTAACACTCACCCTTTTGGCTGGAGAAAGAATGACGAGCTATCTCTCCTTTGACATGATACGTTTGACTCGTAATCTTTTTTGAAATATTCTGCCTTATATATCCCCAACAAGGTGAGCAGAATTCAGGGCAAAAGTTCTGTGATAATAGTTTGAAATAGCAGGGAGGTCCGTGTCTTCACTCGAAGAGGAGCCCGGCAGGGTTTTGTACTTCCTTTCCCTTTGAAGTGGCATTGGCGTGGACGTTAGATGTCGTAGCCCGCTCAGATCAGTCTTATTTATTGTTTCAAGTATAGTATCCTGCAATTCTTCACTCTCCTCTTTCTCTATTTGGAGGATTTCGTACCTATTTTGCGTCTTCAATGGTGTTGTGGGGATAATTTGTTTTATTGGTTTTTTTTTTTTGTCATCCAGAAACCATCTTCGTCCGTCCTCACAATTTCCTGCGTTCTCTCCACTTGTTTCTCATTTCTATCAGGTATTATTATTTCCTGTTGGTTTGCCTCTTTAACTTTGGCTGCATATGAATTTGCATTCTGTTCTATGGATTTCTGCTGCACCTTGCAGTCTTTAAGACCATGGCCTATTGTGCGACAGCGTGGACAAGGTCGATCAAAGTAACATCCCCTGTACCACGTTCTGAGCATGAAACCCATAATATAGAAAAAGGTGGGTATCTTCCTTGCCTCTTCTATTGGTACTTGCAAGATCCTTTCTCCACTGTGGGATTTTTTGAACCCATAACATTTTGCCTTTTTATCCATTGCAATCTTTCTTTTATGTACACATATCATTTTGTCAATTATTACTGTGATACTTACTTCCAGGGGAAGACCAGAAATGAACACATCAATAGTTTGGGTTATATTACCCATGTGATTGGTTCAGTGTCTGTTTTTTCACTCTATGTCCTAGAATTTGTAATTCTGTTTGGTGCAGCAGCTTTTTGCATTGTTTGGGGTATAGGGTGTATTTGTTACGCCCTCCATATTGTAAACCATAGATGTCGTTCAGATCAAAACCCAAAACTTGCATGGATGTTAAGACCGCTGTCTGTCTTGGAAGTTTTTCAATGCCACCAAAATATAGAGTTTGACATCCCTGTTTGTGATGGATAACCAACCTTTGGTTTCCCGGCTCACCTTCAACACACGTGTTGAAATAATCTGCGATTTTGAAGCTAGTCGCCTCCATTTTGTCAAAAGTAATTTTTTCTAGACCGTCCTATAAGGGAAGAAACTTACAAAGTTACAAAAATACAAAAATATAAAATGAAAAATTGTGCAAATTGATAATTTAACAAATGGGTGCTGAAAATAGAAAGATAAATACAAAAAGACTAGCACAAGGTAAATCTAGTAAGAAAATCTACAGATCAGTTGTATACAATTGGGATATACTGGATCATTTTGTGAGTAATTCCCACCTCAACCCACTGGTATCCCTGTATAGATAAAGTAAATCCCAATAGTTATAATCCAGTGGATTTCCTTGCGGGTTGTTTTGTGAGTCCTAAACAAAATTACTATATTAGTGACTATACTGACTTGACTGCTTCAAATCTGGTACACACTTTGTACTAAATCTTGCTTTCTTAAGAATGTAAGGAGACAGATATCATACAAGTTTTAAACCCAGATTGTAGTGTTGATAAACAATACTACACGAAATATACTTATTTAAGTGTATGAGCAAGGCTGAATGAAGTGAATTAAATACTTTGTATCATTTATTTCAAAGTGCACATGTTAACAAATTGTTAGTCTAAATAACTTATTATCCTAACTACTTTGACTGCCGTTGTTTTGTCGTTATCGTTATGACACATACATATGTCCGGAGGTCGTTATTTCAATGTGCAGACTCTGCAAGCAATGTAAGAAGCACCATATATACAGCCGGAACTAAAACTTATATATTGTATCCTGTTTATGCGCTTTTTAGTTAGTTCCACACTGGACTATTGCTATTCACTTCAGCAGCAGAAGGGGCGAATCGGACAACTTTATAGAAGTGTCTATTTGGCAAACCAAGGCTTCCTCCAAAATCGAAAAAAAGATTTTTACCTCCATAGCAGAAGAGAAGAGGGCGAATCGGACTACTTTTTCCAAAATCGAAAAAAAGTTTCCTTTTGAGACGCAAAGTCGTTGTCGCGCTCTCTCTGCTGCTATGGGGGTACACATCTTTTACGATTTCACAAACAGACTAATTTGTAAAACCTCTCCTCGTAAATCAATTAGATTATTGGACTGGTCAATGAGTTTGAAATTATTTCTCGTTAACGAATCATTATGAAATCGCATATAGACTGGATTAGTTGGATCCTCAATTATTAGAAACCCTGGAGGATCTGTTGGTGCAAATGAGTATAAAATATATCCTGGTTGAGCTTGATTTGATCTTTTGAGATTTATTTGGTAACTTCCTTCGATGAAATCAGATACTAAATTCTCTGCAATTACCGAGGATATATTGACGTTTTGAGTAGCGATATGACTATCACCACCGTCTAGATCATTATTATGTTTGAGGATGGTTGTTTGTGGTTGTGGTATTTTTTTCCATGCGGTGAGTATCAGAGAAAAGTTTTCCTGAATAAGATCATAACAGATTTTTTTAGTTCATTTGCGTTGTACCCAGGAGATTTGAAATCGGGTAAATCAGTTTCTTTGATATTGTAACCGGTTAGTAATTTTTGTTTATCTCCGTTCTTGTCATTAATTATTATCTGAACTATTCGTTTGTTGATATATTCCATGTCGGATACAAGCTGATTAAATATCCTAATATGCGCTATAATCTCATCACATGGTCTTGTTATATCAGAGAGATGCACCTGGAAACTCTGTCGTAGTGTCTCTAGTTGTGATTTATGTAACTGATTAATCTCTTTCAAATAAGCATTGAAATTATTTAGAGTGAATACAATGGCAAGGGATGAATCAGGAGTTTTCTCAAAACCAAATTCCCATTGCATGGTATTGTTATCAAGAAATGTAAATCTATCGGTGAAATTTGCATTTCTGTACCAGGTAAATAATTTCGATATGATGGAGTAATTTCGTGGTACGATTGTACATATGTGACATAATCAGATTGTTGTGGTTCTGGTGGTATTTGATAAGATGTCCGAGGTGGAGTTTCAGGCCATCCTAGCACGGTTCTGATTGAGCTCTGATAGATATCTACGGCATACCCGGGCGAGTTTATCTCAATCGCTGATGATAGTGTTGGTTCATGAACTGTTACAGCGATTTTCGATTCTTTACCAGTAATTGATTTAATTTTGCATTGTAATTCGTTATTAATTTGTTCAATTTGGTAGGACTCAGATGGTAGCGAAACAACATTCCAGTCTGGAGTACTATCGGGTTTATTCTTACTCGCAAACACCAGGGAATTATTCGGTTGCTGACCACCGAATGGTACTGATCTGATATTTGACCAACTATGGTATACTCGTAGTTTTGCTAGTGCTATTTCCTTCACGAAAATCTTAGTAGGGAAATTGACACTGAATTCAGGATTCGTTGAGGTTATTTATATCATGCTGGTTTTCACAGGGGTGGTATTTTCGGCTATTTGTTGAAGTAGTTCTTGTGATGTTGCCCTTGTTATTATATTCGTGTTGTTTTTCTAATTTTGACATCGCTGAATCATAAACACGTACTATCGCTGAAAACTCACTATCGGATATTAATGTGTCATCGAGTGACGACGATATCATCGAGGATAATTGGGAGTACGCGGTTGACACAACATGCAACTTAACTACGTAATCCTGCAGTTTACGCTGGCTGCATGATGATATTTTTATTGCTATTATTGAAATAATTTCAGCGATTGTCACGTCGCTGATATACAAATTGGAAGAGCTATCGGCGCAACCATTGTCACCGAGGAGAGCATTATACCGGCTCCGGTGATTACGCGTGATACCGAGTACACTGTAACATTATCTGCGGTAATTCAGCGACGGTATTTTTTATTTTTGTTTGGAACTCCTCAATGAATGTTTTGAGTTTAGTCTGAAATTCTCTGACTTGATCATGGCGATACTGCTGTGACGTTGCCAGTGATGACATTTTATTTATAATAAATTTCAAATTGCCGGCGTTAAATTCGCAAATGTTAAATTCGCTAGCGAATTCAATTCAGTTGTTTACTTAATTTTCTGCTACGAATTCCGCATAGATGTTACTGAAACCCTAGCCAGATTATTATCAGTGGATGATATTGTGAATCGTTCAGTTGTTCCTTTGTCGATGATCGTTGATATCATATTGTTGACCCCAGATGAAATCGTTGATGAAATATTAAATTGAGTCGGCGACACTAGTGTTAATAGATAAATACCTTTGAAGGCCGCGGTGATATTGAATATGTTAGTGGATGGTGTCCACGTAAATGATCCGTGTTGGATCGTGTATACTACGTTGTTCGTTTTCTCATGAGTAATCTTTGTTTTTTTCAAGTGTTCTATTATCCTCGGTAAATCATCTTTGATTGCCTCGATGGTGTTTTTTATCTCATCGATGTATTTTCTAATATCCCGGAGTTTTATGTAGAGTTTATCTAATGAGATCCCAACAAAGCATTTCTCAATGAGATTTTAATGAAAAGTTGAAAACTTCTTAACATGATCTCCATACCTAGATTTGAGTGTTGCTTCTTCTAACAGCGGTTTTTACGTCTGAGATTTTCAATGTGGAATGAATACGTGGAATCGCAACGAAATTATTTATCGGGGTTTTGATATTATCAATTATACTCTGTTGTAATTGTTCAAATTTTGTTATATGGTCAATAAGTTTTTGTTGGGAGTCCACAATAGTTGAAATAAAGACTCCCGGTTTGAGTTTTCTCTGATCGGAAAACAAAGAGATAGTATCTTTTACTGCGTCACGTCGTTTTGTCAAAATATCATCAAGAGAAACATTACCTTTTCAATTTACCCTGACCATCTTGAAATACATATATTTCATCAACACTTGCGAGGTTTAAAATCTCGGATGCTTCATCTTCGATTATTATTGTTACATCACCCGTTGCAGATATTTCCGCGGTGGTTTTTTTCAGGATTGATAAAGATCTCCCCCAAATACCAATCATTATACTCTAAGATCTCTCTAGAAAGCTATTACTCGTATATTCGTGAACGGTTTTATTTGGTGTTTTTCCCTATGATGAAATAGCGTTGAGTACAGTTAATATTTCTATGCCGCATATTGTTGGGTCATTCATTTTCTGTGTTCGTAGCGTGGAATACCAGATAGGAGTTTTTAAGCGGTTTATATAACTCATAAAGTCTTTAGGTGTTGCTAATACATATGAATCGAAATAAACCATTGCACGCGGATAAATGGCGTATGCAACCCAGAGTTCCAGGTCCGGTGCTGTTATTGAGATTAATGATACCGGTTTCAGTGTTGTTTGGTTGTTGTGGTAATTAATCTTTCATAAAAACACCTCAAAGTTTTTGTATCGCCAGTTTTTTTAACAGCATCGGTTAAATAAAAATTTGACACTGGAACTATAGGTTCTCGCGACAGAACCCTTTGTTTTCGAGTTAGTAAAATTTTCCTAGTCTCAAGCCGATTCCGCTGTACCATAAATGCGGAGTTCCTGATAGTCTTAGACCCTTTCCTGATCGTTTCATTTTTTTATCCCTGTCCGGTTGCTTTCTTTAGTGCCATCCCTGCCGCTGTACCAATGGCTCCTAGCGCGGAGGCTTTTGCTACCGCTGGGGCCTCGGCCGCAATCAACGCTGGTATCGCAGCGAAAAGTGGGAATATACCACCTGATTTTATCATGTTCTTAATTGCGGCCCCAGAGAGAGTGACTTGAACACCTTTTTTATCTTTGATCGCATCATTGATGTGTTTTATCTGACGAGCTGTCAGTGATAGTTTATTCTGACCACCAGACATTTGATTTTGCTTCAGCGATATCGTGGTTCTACATTTGTTAGCTGATTCCGATCGCAATTTTTCAATATAACCAGGAGTGAACGTAACACTAACATGACTAAATGACATTTTATTTAATAACAGATTGATCTAATTGTTACATTACATATTTTCCACTGGTGCATCAATTACTCTCATTCGTCCACCAACGCCTCCTAGTAGCATTGATTTGTCACTGAGAATGACAGCAACTGCTCTGCAATTAACAATATCAGCAGGACGGGCTACACGAGCTTTGAAGTGTATGTCAACGACAGATTGTCTGGTTGAGTCAAGATGTTCCAATGAAAAGTAGTAGATGGAATATAGTTTTCTAAAATCCGACTGAGATATTTGCAGACCAGTATCCATATTATTACCGCGTCCCATCAATGCCAGAAACCGATGATACACGCGTGCTATTTGGTTGGTTTCGTAATCAAGTAGTATATCCTCGGATGGTTCTTGTATGCCGTTTATTCTCAATGATACTTCACTAACACTCAATTGATCAAGTATTATATGATTCGTTCCTGAGAGTTTAATCGCGTTTTATCCTGTAACGCAAAAAACAATATTACGCGGAGCTGAAACTCCTTGTTTTGATACCAGGTGCCATGTAAGTGTAACATCAATATTAGAATCCATGGTATCTGTTGTTGTTGTTAGCCAACTTAGCAGTGATTTTCCTCCATGATCCATAAATGATAGTAATCTTTCTTCAATAGTGATTGATCGTGTCATTACTGGCATCCACAATTCTAGTTTTGTTATAATGACTTTACCAGCAGCAACACCAGCACCACGCCAGATTACATCATTATCACTACCCTTTCGCACGAGTACTACTGTATGCTTCGCTCTATAGATAACTTTTCTATCATTTCTACTAAATCCGAAAATATGATGCAATGGAGTCGCGCATGAAAATTGTCGACGCTGTCCTTTGAATATTGCTACACTTGTTGCAAACCCCAAGTTGTGATTAGTATTAGTACTTCTTATAACAGCAATGTTACCAGCTGGTCTTGCTTACTGTTCAGGAGAACCGTGCAGTGGATTAACTGCAGTAGCTTGCGGTATTAGCAATTTAACATATGGAATGTGATCAGCGTGATCCGTAAGATCCTTAGAGAACATCATAGATGGACCCGCTGTCATCATCGGAGTATCTTGCTAATCCCACTATTGTAGTGGCAATATCAACCTCACGTTCTATAGCCTCGATTTCTCTTACATCCATCATGTATCTAGCACTTCCGAATAGTGCCTGATACCATATTTGACAAAAGCAACTCGGACGTTTGTGTCATCTGCATATGGTGTATCAGCTGCAACATTTGTTACGAGTTCTCCTTCTACGTCGATAAACGCTTCAGAGAGAAGAAAGTATTTGCTGGTATCATGGACCTGAAGTTCGATTCTTGATGGATGATCCGGTTGTATTGCATGATAGGAATATAATTGATAATCGCGTACAAAACCATTCTTGGGTACTGGGGCGTACATATCGAACGCTGTGTCAGGAGCCGATTTGAACATATTATTTTATATTTCTTGATCTAAATCGCGATCGATCTCGCTCGCGATTTCAAACCATTTCCCGCTATCATATTTGCAGTAATATTATCCTGGCCCTGCTCTGTGATGCTATTTATTGATCCACCACGTTGTTTATTATTTTGCTAATACTCGCGGCCATAATTTCCGTAGATGGTAGTTTCTCTACTGACTTTATCACCGGTGACGAAGTCACCAATGACAAGGTCATTGTTGATTTGTTTCGTCGCGAAGTAACGCTAGTAGTTTTTCTTTAGCCGCGGAAAAAAAATGCTTTCCCGGCTACATCATCAACAGCGCTAACAGCCTTATCACGAATAACATCATTAGCTTTCATTAATAATTGTTTTGCGATTGGTGCTATTGTTGGAGCCATTCTTGCAAATAACCCTACAATGGTGTTGCCGAGAATATCTCCATAGTACGCTCTAAGCAGCAGAGAGGATGAACCCTACAACGTTTTCAAGCCAAATTAAGGCTTCCTTGGCTGAGTACCCTTAGATGGGAAGGGTATATACCAGTCGTAAACACGTATTTACGTGTTATGGAGAGTGATTGGGACATAAAAAATCGAGAGAAAAAAAAAAAAAAAAAAAAAAATAAGTCTCCATTTACCAAATGGGAACTCAGCAGAGGGGGTGAATCCTACCACCTTTTGAGTGTCAATTCGGCAAACTGAGACTTCCTCGTAAAAAAAAGCGTCGATTCGATAAAATAAGATTTCCTTTTATACGCCATTTTGGTTGTCATTCGCCCTCTCTGCTGCTATGGGTTAAAAAAAATTTACGATGAAAATCACTAAGATTTCACAAACAGACTAATTTGTAAAACCTCCTCTTGTAGATCAATCAGATTATTGGACTGGTCTGTGAGTTTGAAATTAATTCTGGTTAGCGAATTATTATGGCATCGCATATAGACTGGATTAACCGGAGACTCAATTATTAAAAATCCTGGAGGAGCTGTTGGTGCAAACGAATAAAGAATATACCCTTGCTGAGCTTGATTTGATCGTTCGAGATTAATTTGATAGCTTCCTTCGATAACATCGCAAATTGATTGCAATCACCGATGAAATATTCACGTTGAACGGAGCGATATGTCTGCCGCCACCGTTTGGGTCATTATTATGTTTGAGGATTTTTATTTCCGATGGTGCTGTTTTCTTCCGTGCATCATGAATTATTTTAAAACCAACATCGATGGTATCACTGAGAATTTTTTTTTAGTTCTGGTACGCTATATCCTGGTAGTTTAAATGTTGGAATATTATTGACGGGGGTATTAAAGTTTTTTGCAAATTCTGTTCTCGATAGGGGATTATCGTCATCTAGTATATCCTGAATAATTTGCAAATTAAATGTTTCCATATCGTCGATAATTTTATTGCATGTTTCTACGACGCTGATAAATTCATCTCGGGTGAGAGATCCGGATTTAAGGGGTATTAACAACAATGAAATATCATTAGTCATTGCTATGAAATTTTCACTAATTCTACTGTCGCTAACAACATGATGTCCCTCTATTCTATCCCCTTCCATCTCTCTCCCAGTTTCCTGGTATGCGAGATCAAAAAATTCTATAGTGAATTTGTAATCTTTATAACTCTTTATTGGATTATCAGGTTTTATTCTGTCGGTGACACAATCAGATTTTTTAGGTTCGGGTACAACAACAGTTTCCTAAGGTGGGTTTTCAGGCCATCCTAGTACGGTTCTAATAGAACTCTGATAGATATCTACGATGTATCCTTCTGTGCTTATTTCAATTGCGGATGATAGCGTCGGCTCATGAACCGTTATAGCGATTTTTGATTCTGCTCCAGTAATCGATTTTATTCTACGCGCGAATTCATCATCGATTTGTTCAATTTGATATGACCCTGTTGGTATTGAAACGACGTTCCAGTCTGGAGTCCCGTCTGGTTTATTCTTATACGAGAACACCAATGAGTAATTGGGTTGATGCCCACCAAATGATTTTGATCTGATCTTAGGCCAACTGAGATACACTCGTAGTTTTGCTAGCGCTATCTCCTTTACCGGGACTGGAATAGGGAAATTCAGGATTCGTCGATGTTATTGATATCATGCTTGTTTGTACTGGGTTCGTGTTCTCCACTATTTGTTTAAGTAATTCCATCGGTGTTGTCATCGTTGCTATATTGTTGTTGTATTTCTAATTTTGATATCGCGGAATCGAAAATACTGACCATCACTGAGAACTCAGTAACTGATATCGTTGATATCGTTGATGTTATTGATATCATTCTGGTTTTCGGGTTCGTGTTTTCTAATTCCATCGGTGTTATACTGTTGTTGTCGCTCTAATTTTGATATCGCGGAATCAAACATAACGACCAACGCTGAGAACTCACTATCTGATATATTTGTATTATCGAGTGACGACGATATCATCGAGGATAATTGCGAGTATGCGGATGATACAACATTAAATTGAATTAAGTAATCTTGCAGTTTACTCTTGCTGCATGATGATATTTTTTTTTGTTATCCCGGTCGATATACCCACGATTGTAGCCGCCGCAGAAATGCAAATTGGAACTACGACCGGGGCAATCATTGTAACGGATGCTAGTATTATTCCGGCACCAGCGAGAACGCTTGACACCGAGTACATAGTAATATCAATTGCGATGATTTTTCGTCGGTTTTTTTTTATTTGTATTTGATACTCCTCAGCGAGGGTTTTGAGTTTAGTTTGAAATTCTCTGACCTGATAATAGCGACATTGGGTTGATGAAATCATTTTTATTTTAAAAACGCTAGCGTTTTCAATTGTGAAACTCGAAGGAATTTCCTTTCAATTGAAACCACTAGTGGTTTTATGATTTACTTAAATCCGCTACGAATTCTACATACCACGTTATTGAAACCCTAACCAAATTTGTATCACTAGATGTTATCGTGAACTTTTCAGTTGTATCCTTGTCGATGATCGTTGAAATCGTATTGTTGACCCCGGATGAACTCGACGATGAAATATTAAATTGAGTCGTTGTTACTAGTGTTAATCGATAAATACCCTTAACGGTTGCAGTGATATCTAATTTGTTGTTTGTAGGTGTCCACGCAAATGATCCGTGTTGGATCGTGTATACTACGTTATTGGTTTTCTCATGAGGAATTTTTGCCTTTTCAATGATTGTTATCATCCTCGGAAAATCAGTTTTGATATCTTCGATGAAGTTTTTCGTCTCATCAATAAATGTTTTAAGTTCAGCGATAGATGGTGTAACTACCATCGGGGACCCAAAGAACTTATGAACGACATTTCTACGAAATATATTATAATGTATTATAATTTTTCAAATGATCGTCAAATTCTCTATCGTATCTAATTAATCTATATGTAATAGTCGAGAAGAGTACACCCGGTTTGGGTTTACCCTGATCGGAAAATAACGCGATAGTATTTTCGATTGCGTTTTATTGTTTAACCAAAATATCATTCAAAGATACATTACTAGTTTTCAATTTACCCTGATCGGAAAATAACGCGATAATATTCTCGATTGCGTTTTGTTGTTTAACCAAAATATCATTCAACGACACATCACTAGTTTTCAATTTACCCTTACTATCTTGAAATACAACTATTTCGTTCGGGTCAACACTTGTTACATTTAACATCTCAGCCATTTCATCTTTAATTTTTTTTTTATCACCAGTTGCAGTGTCATCGGGTTTAGGTTTCAGAGGTCTTCCCCAAATATCAATCATATTATTGTAAAACTCTTTCTTTCTCTAAAAAGCGATTGTTGGTGTATTCATTTACGACAACATGTGGTGGTTTCCCCCTTGGGTTACCCAAGGAGTTAGAAATAGCATCAAGAACATTTAATACTTCGCTGCCGCATATTGGTGGATCATTTATTTGTTGTGTTGGTAGCGTAGAATACCAAGTCTTCATTGGAAACGTTTTTATATAAAACATGAATTCCTTCGGCGGTGCTAATCCATATGAATCAAAATAGACAATGCCACGTGGATCATTAGCGTATGCAACCCAGTGAGTACCAGGTACGGTGCTGTTATCGAGATTAATGATGCCTGTTTCAACACTGTTGGGTTGTGCTGGTAAATGATCTTTCATTAAGACACCTCTGAAGATTTTTATGGCGAGTTTTTTTTAGCAGCATTGAGTAAATCAAAATTGGACATAGGCACTAGTAAACCGGTCCTAGTCTTAGATCTTTTCCGCTGTACCACGAATACGGGGTTCCTGGTAGTCTTAGACCCTTTCCACTTTTTTTATAACCCTACCCAGTTGCTTTCTTTAATGCCATTCCTGCCGCGGTACCAACAGCCCCTAAAGCTGCCGCTTTAGCCACCGCTGGGGCTGCTGCCGCAATCAATGCTGGAATCGCAGCTAACAACGGGAATATACCGCCTGTAATTTTCATGTTTTTGATAGCAGCCGCAGAGAGAGTAATCTGGACACCTTTTTTTGCTACAAGTGCATCACTGAAATGTTTTACTTGACGAGTTGTCAGCGATAATGTATTCGCCCCGCCAGTCATTTGATTAGGTTTCAGCGTAATTGTGGTTCCACATTGCTTAGCTGATTTGGATTGTAATTTTTTTTAATTGACCAGGTGTCAAAGACACATTGATATTACTATACGACATTATACAAACACAGATTGATTTAATTGCTATAAAGTTTCGATTACATCTTTTTGAAAATCAAAGATTTTCCACTGGCGCATCTACCACTCTCATTCTTCCTCTAACACCTTCAAGTAGCATTGATTTGTCGCTGAGAATGACAGCAGCTGCTCTATAATTAGCAATAGCATCAGGATTGATTACATTAGCTCTAAAGTGTATATCAACGACAGACTGTCTTGTTAAATCAAGATGTTCCAGCGAGAAGTAATAGATCGGATACAGATTTTTAAAATCCAATTGTGATATTTGTAGACCAGTATCAACATTTTGATCGCGTGCCATAAACGACAGCAATCTATGATACACGCGTGCAATATGATTTTCTTTGTAATCAAGTTGTATATCCTCCGATGGTTCCTGCTGGCCGTTTATTCTCAGCGAGACGTCTTTAACACCTAATGGATCAAATATCATATGACTGTAACGTTGATTGCCAACTTGTGTGTTATCCTGTAACGCTACAAATATATGACGTGGAGCTGAAACACCCTGTTTTCATGCTAGATTCCACGTGAATAACCCGTTGAGACTTGATTGTTTAACATCTGTACTCACAGTTAACCATCTTAGTAATGATTTTCCTCCTTGGTCCATAAATGATAGTAATCATTCTTCTGCGGTGATTGATGGAGTCAACATTGGCATCCACAATGATATTTTTGTTAAAATAACTTTACCGGCATCAGCATTTGGATTCGCATTGTCTGCTGGAATCCTCCAAATTGCGTCATTATCATCACCCTTTCGTACAAGCGCTACTGTATGCTTCGCCCCGTAGATAACTTTTCGGACATTTCTACAGAATCCAAATATGTGATGCAGTGGAATCGCGCATGAAAATGATTTACGAGCCCCTTGCAACATTGAAATACGTGTTGCGGCTCCTAGATTGAAGTTAGAATCGTTGGTAATAATCATATCCTCGGCATCAATATTAGCAGTGCCAGCATTATTCTTTGGTCGTCTTACAACAAATTGAATTCCTCCAGCGGTATTTTTAACATCCTTTGCAAACATCATAGAAGGTCCTGCTGATCTTGTATACTCATCAGAATATCTCGCTAACCCGATTATTGTTGTAGCCACATCAACATCGCGATCTATCGACTCGATTTCTTTTCCATCAATGAGGTATCTTGCACTCTCAAATAACGCCATAATACCATTATTGACAAACCCGACTTGAGTACCAGCTGTATACGGTGCTCGTACAGCAGGAGTTTCAGCAGCTGTTACAAGTTCTCCTTCGATTTCAATAAACGCTTCAGCGGGTAGAAAGTACTTACTGGTATCATGGACTTGAAGTTCAATTCGCGATCGTCTATTTGGATCTATTGCATGATAGGCGTAATATTGATAGTCGCGTACAGAATCATCCTTGCCAACTGGGGCGTCTATATCAAACGCTGGATCAGGTGACTTTTTGAACATTTTATTCTATTTATCAGAGTCTAAATTATGAAATCGTAAACTATTTTTATCGACGTAGATTTTTAAAGCAGCTCCCTGCTATCATATTTGCGTCGGGAGTTATCAACGATGCTAGTTTTTCATCTACTGCGTTATTTATAATTTTACTAACACTCGCAGACATTTCGGCTGTAGACGGTAACGGTTTCTTTGAAAATCCTTTGGATTTCCCCCGTGATTTCACTAATGATGTCAATTTATTCTTCGCGGCTGAAAACGTTTTTCCGGCAAAATCTCCAACAGCACTAATACCCTTATCACGAATAACATCAATTGCTTTCATTGATAATTGTTTAGCTAACGGCATCACTTTTGGAGCCATTCTTGCAAATAACCCAGCAATTGTATTACCTAAACCATCACCATAGTACGCTCTATAAACTGGAAACCGTGAATTAACTTCATAGACACTGACTGGTTTATCATGTTTGTAGTGTATGATCATTATTTGAAATCAGAAACAATTTTTCAATTGTAAAACAATTTGTCAATTGTGAATTCAGTCACTGTGATAATCCTCCACTAACTCGCCAATCAAATCTCGATATGTGCTGATATCCATGATACCACATTGAAATAATCGTCTACAGATATCAGCTGCTTCATTAATTATTTCCGGTGAGTTATTTCAAGCTCGGAATCCTCCTACAAGAACTTCTAATCGTGATATATCACTGAGGACACTACCAGGACAGAAACTCGAAGAGTTTCCAACGCTAGCGTTTTGCAATCCACTTCCGCTATAACCAGTTGCTTCATCCGGTTCTTCTAAATCGGCTTCTTGTAAATAATCAATAACATCATCTCGATTAGGTGGTAGTTGTTGTTTTTTTGGTGAAAAAGATATTTTCTTTGCAGGTTGCTGTCGCTTTCCTCGCAATTTTCGCGGTTTTTGTTGTTGTTTAAACTCTTCGTATTGTTTATACACTATATCCACCGCATTGATATATTCAATGTATGATGCGTAATCTGTCTCAATTTGACTTTTTTTAGTTTTGATTTTGTAGAATATATCAGCCCAATGAGTTAAATTCTTAACAAACTTATGATGTTCTGGTTTCAACATATTTTTCCTGTTTTCATAAGTCGTAACAACAAGCGCAGGAATTTCTGTTGAATTAGTCTTATCGATTTTTGCTAACCCCGCCTCGTTAAACCTCACGCGTAAATCATCTACTGTTCTTTTTGATTCCATTTTTTGTACATCCTGTTTTGTTTGTTCAGTTTTCGCTGCTATTTTTTCAAGTTCACCGATAACAAATTTCCCCGTCTCGGGAACATCTCACAATATAGCACGCTCTACCCCTTTCGTTGCTGTGGTTACTGGTTTAAACAATTCTTCAGATCCCACAGCAAAATCCGTTTGTAAACTCTGTCGTTGTTGCAGTTTATTTCTTACAGAGTCGCGAATTGGTATAAATTTCTTGATTGCATCTAGTCGTTCACGAGCCAATCGGGTCGTTAATGCTTCATTAACCATTATTTGAAATCGCAAACAATTTTTCAATTGCAAAACAATTTTTCGAACCTGACTTAACAGAAGAAAACACTTCGACATGTCAGATGATTTTTTATTCAGTGTGTGTGAAATATTTTTTATTCACTGATTTTGTTGTTTTCAATCAAAAAATGCTAAAAAAATGAAAATCTCTCTGAGGTCGTTCACTATAAAAAAAATGACAAAATCTCTCTGAGGTCGGTGACGGACAAAATCTCTCTGAGGTCGGTGACGGACAAAATCTCTCTGAGGTCGGTCACGGTCAAAGTCGTTCATTTTTTTGAATTAACGCTCTTATGTTTCTAACTTTAGAATTGACATCCCTTTTCAATTCGTATTCGTTACCTAATTCTTTTCGTATTCGTTCAACGATAGTATATAACGGAACAAACGCACTTATGTCACTGGAAAATGAAAGAGAGTCTCGAATAGAATTCTGAATTTTTTTGATTAGCGCATATTTCTTGGGTAGCATATACTTGTTACTGTTAACTCCGTATTCTATATCCTGAAAATCTGACATGATTTGATCAGGATTTAAACCATCTGATAGTTTGATATCCTGACTTTTCAATTTTAAGATTTCATCAATAATGCTATTCATTTCTTCAGAATTCATATTCTATGATGATTCCATATTTCTAAATGAAAAATATGACGCATCAGATATAAATGAGATGAATTTTTTGTCCTGTCTTTTTTGAAATCGCAGATCGATAAATTCCTTCTGCAACTCTTTGAACAGAAGGTGAACAAATATCGAAGTGCCTACCGGCTTCATATATCAATTGAAATATTTTTCCTCATTAGTTATTGTATTAAAAGATTTTACCGGTCTCTTCTCAACCGTTTTGCAAGTGCCAGTCTTTCCTCGTTTGGTATTCTCACTTTGTGTGATAGCTTGCAGATTTGATAAGGAATTATGTTTTGGATTGGAATCTTTATGATCGATAACAAAATCACCCTCGATCAATCCATAAAAGCATTCAAATACGAAACGATGGTTGATATAAGTTTTCTTTCCAGCGCGAAACACCAAATACCCTTGATTATTCACAGCACCAACTGGTTTCTTCAGTCTACGGTTTCTTACAACACCATCAATGGATGCTTCATAGTTTGTGATCAAGGGACGTGGTTTGAATTCTTGGTTCATTTATATACTATACTATTGTTTGTCTAATTCAGTGTTTGGTCTAATAATAACATCTTTGGATAATCTTTCGATGTAGTCTTGGGGAGTTCTTATGACTTTGTCGCTGACAGAGTCGAGGTCAGAATTGTTTTTTGAAAATTCATATGATTTTCGATTTTTGATTCTTTTGTCATAATAACACTTCAATTCCCTGTATCGTTTACCACCACAACTCAGACACAACTGCGATTTTCCCCTGACCCCAACCCCACATCGTATGCATGGTAACGGACCAAGGCTTCCACGACGAAAGCTTTGCATATGATATCCACAGAATTCATTTCTACATGATTTGTTACGCGGTGTCGTCGATCCAATCATAAGCCATTTGCAGTGATTCATTATACATAATCTTTCATTTAAATGCTTGTTTTAATAATAATATGAAGAAGTTTGAGAGATTATCGAAAATTACGCCTTGGAAAAATGCTCAATTCAATCCTGATAAGGAGTTTAAGAGATTATTAAAAATTAGTCCTAGATTTAATCTCGATAAACCAAAAAAAACGTCTAGTGGACGGCAACATGAAGGAGTTTAAGAGATTATTGAAAATTAGTCCTAGATTTAATCTCGATAAACCAAAAAAAGTCTAGTAAACGATAAACCAAAAAAACGTCTAGTGGACGGCAACATGAAGGAGTTTAAGAGATTATTGAAAATTAGTCCTAGATTTAATCTCGATAAACCAAAAAAACGTCTAGTAAACGATAAACCAAAAAAAGTCTAGTGGACGGCAACATGAAGGAGTTTAAGAGATTATTGAAAATTAGTCCTAGATTTAATCTCGATAAACCAAATAAAACGTCTAGTAAACGATAAACCAAAAAAACGTCTAGTAGATGGCAACACGAAGGAGTTTAAGAGATTATTAAAAATTACTCCTAATTTAATCTCGATAAACCAAAAAAACGTCTAGTAGACGGCAACATGAAGGGGTTTAAGAGATTATTAAAAATTAGTCCTAGATTAAAGTCTCTGATACATCAAAACGTCTAATCGGTGATAGAAATATACTGAGTAAAATCAGTGAGTGTTTTAATGAATTCTACCGAGACGGTGCAGCACATTGTTGGTCGACATTTCGAATTATCAATGATGATGTCAATGTACCCATCATCGATGCTACTATGAATGATGAAAGAGCAGCCGAGATAATTTCACACCTTGGTGGGCCAAGCAATTCTCAACAGAAGTATTTTTTCAGAATAAAATTCATTATCGAAGTCGAAGGCAAATGGATTATCAGGGATAAATTTGAACCAATCCTTAGGAATAAAAAAGCTGTCATTGTGAGTAGAGATTCCAAACCAGGAATTCTAACTGGAATCGAAAAACCATACTACGAGAGATCTTATCCTTTAACAGCAATCGTTTATGGAATATACCCGCTAAATGATAAACCCGATATTGCAAAACTAGCTCCTATGAAACTATCTTCGACGTTAAATTGTGTAGCAACACGGGTAATGGAACACTTCACAAATTCATCCCGAGGAAATAAACTAACTGATCTGCGACGTACGAAAAAAACCGAATGGGAACTGACAGTGAAACAGCACGGTGCAAAGATTTCTGATATAGCTAAATTAGAAACATCATTAAGATTTCCAATATCAATAATGACAATAACCGGAGAAGTATTATATGAACCGAAATATCACAAAAATGGAGCGCCAATACAAATTATTGATCATAACAAACACGCGTGGACACCTGCAGTAACAATATTTCCACGAGAACGAACCGTGAGATATATCCCGGAGGAGTTCGTCGGGGATTTTTTCTAAAAAGAAAGTAATTGATGCTATTAACGCGTTGTGTAAAGATGATCCTGTCAGTGTGGTTACTTAGTAGTGCTGGTCCCGAATTAGGATTCGATCAATTTGTAAGACCAAATGGTGAATTATATCGCATTGAAGAGTTAGATAACAGAATGAGAAAAATCGCTAATGATTTTTCACCGGAGAGTTTCCATGAAAAACTATTGACGGATAGTTTTACTATTTCATCAGTGGTAGCTCACTTTGCAAGAGAAAAAAACTCATGGCGTCCAACACGAAGTGATTTTCTCAAGGACGTTAAATTGAGTTGCGTCAAATTCGGTCATGGAGGACTATGGAACACAAAATACTCACGCGATGGTATGATTTCAATTGATATATCCGCGTGTTATCCTGGAAGTTTTCTCGGGTATGGGGAATGCTCTGAGTATTTTAAACGATTTGGACACCCGACGCTTGAAATGACTCGTGTTGCGATTAATGGTCCATTACCTGATTTTGATTTAACTGGATTCGCTCGTGTGATATCATTCGAATTAGCTACAGGGTTACATCCGTGTAGTTATGTTTGGCCTGGTAGACACATGTCTGAAAAACACTGGATGCCAATAGTGTTACTACGATATATGATCGATTGTGGTATGCTAATATCGTTGATTGTCGGTGAAGCGATTATATCCTATCGAGCTCAAAAGGAAGTTTGGCTACCACAACCCAATCTAGATCAAGTAATTAATGAAATACGAAAACAATTTCCTGATCTCAGCGAGGAAGAAATCATGAATTTGTCTAAGAAGGTATTTGAAATTAAAAAAGAAGAAGCAAAAGATGTTGGACGAAGAATAATCGGTAAATTTACCCAGGGTGGAGGATATGACAATGCAAAATACTCTTCGAGGTTGATCATAGACGTCGCTGAATACGATTTTATTGTAACGGATTTAACAAAACAGGGAAAACTTGTATCCCGTAAGGATGCTTTTCTATCCAATGGTGAAAAATTAGGTACGATTGTTACCTACTGTGATGGATATAATTCCAAGTATACACACTTAAGAAGTTCTATGCTAGCTTATGCTTCTGTTAATCTATTTTCGATGATAAATAGATTTCCTAATACCGCAGTTAGAGTAGCCACTGATTCGATGTATATACACAGTAAATACAAATCAGCTGTAGCGGCATTCACAGATCCCGAGGAAAATTGGGGACGTTGGCGATTTAAAAAGGAAACACTCCATGAGTATTGTGAATCCGCAGACGTTGCCATGGATGATAAATATCTTTGTTGTAACCGTATTGAAATTCAATCAGAATTTTCTAATGCACCATCTGTCTCTGATCCGATATGTAGATACAAGACAGTTTATTTAAACGGTTGTGGTGGGTAAGGAAAGACAACTCGTGCAATTGAATTATTTCGTCGGTCAAACATGATTGTGCTAACACCAACTCACAGACTCGCCAGAGAGATGAAACAACGAGGGGTAAATGCCTGTACTTATCATAGTTTCTTTCGATGGAAGGGTGACAATTGGACTCCTGAGCGTATGGGTGATAAATTCATTCCTGAAATCATAATTTGGGATGAAATATGCACAGTATCATTAGATGTATTACAAACATTTCTTGAGTGGTTGTTAAACAAAAACACAAAAGTCGTCATGTGCGGTGATCACGGCCAACCTCCACCATTTGTTGGCGAATCTCCACATGAGTGGCTAAATGGTTTTGTAGACTATTATGAAGAAATTAACGCTGATTATAGATCACTTGATGAACGATTACGAGAATTCAAAGCGCTAATTAGATTACAACTGGATAGAATTTAGTGTGAAATAGTGCGTGAAGTGATTTCAGAGACTCCAATGAATGATTTTTCGGAAACGTGGAGACCAAACGATTTGATAATTGCAAGTAGAAAAATTGTCAGAGACACACTTCAGATGAAGTTATTTGAATTGCATAAAGAAAACTTTGCCGTACTTCCAGTACCGTTGTGTTATAAGCCTTCGGATACACGAAAACAGAATATCGAAGTTGATATTCCAGGACAGTGTGAAAAACAAATTCTCGTATTAAATGATATTGTGCTGGTTGATATCAGCGTTGCTGAAGATGCATTGCGTGCTAATAAATCCCCGTGGACGCTAGATACACAGCGACGATACATTCTTCACAGGTTTTCACTATCACTGACACGATTGTTTGGATGGTAGATAATCGCATCGAATGGTCAAATTTAGTCTATCTCGCAGTATCCAGAGTACGAAAAATAAATCAACTTCGAAGAATTGTTTTCGATGATAATGACACAACAATGGATGATATTGATGTTAAAATTATTGATAAAAAACTCTCCGATTACAAACAACAGGACAAAGAAAAGAACGAGAATTTGACATTGATGCTGGATTAATAATCACTTTCAAGAAACAACAGAATAATCACTGCGCAAGTTGCAATCGTATAATGCGTTGGCAGTATTCGGATAAAGATCCTCGCCAATTTACCGTAGACAGAAAAAATAACAGTCTCGGTCATGTCAGAAACAATGTGATGTTGACTTGTCTTGAGTGCAATAGACGCAACGGCGCTAGTTAAGACCATGCGGTGGTAATTGAGTATCGTCAGGAATCACTTGTAATTGTTCGCGTGTGAAACCCCGTTGAGGGGCAGTTGAATCCAGTTTATAGATTGCTGGTCTACCAGTTGATCGTGTTATAGTAGATATCTTGTGTGCAGTAACACTCCAAATTGGATCAGTAGCCCTTTTTGTGCCACCTTCAAGCTCTCCTGGTTTGTATAAATACCTAACAGTGACATTACTACCAAGAATTGGTTGGGAAACGCTAGAATCATTTTGTGAAATTCCTTCTATTTCCATTTTAGGTATAGACTTCTTTTTAATCGCGTTGATAGGTTTCATGTTAATTGTTCGAGTAATCTCGTTATTGAGCGCGGTAATCACAGCTGGCAATCTCTTAACCCATTCACGGGATCTTTTATCCTGAATAAACTCCTTCGCGTATTGATATCCAAATAACCGTTCAGCAAGAGTCCGATTAAATCGTTCTACAATTGCCTGATCGCGATGTAACGCAGTATGCCCTCGTCGTATGGTGACATTATTATGTTTCATTGTAGATGCAACCACAACCTGAAAATCCTTACCAGGATCAACTTGTAACAGATTTGGCCAACTCAGAGGACCCTTTCGATAAATCCTTTCAAATGTAGAAGCGACTTCAGTTGATGATTTTGTTTTCAGCGGCTCTGCTTCTTTGTATCGACTCGCAACATCAACTACGGTTAACGCGTATTTGTAACCACGATGATGTGGTAAAAACAAAAAATCAGCCTGATGAACTTTATTAGGGACAGTCACATCAAAATGCGAGTAATTAATTTGTGTTGGCGCCGGTAGATAAATTTGCCATATTGCCTGTTTGGATAACCAATTAGCCGCAGTGGTTTTTTTCACTTTTGCTGCGCTAGCGAGTTTATTGATTGCAGCGTTACCCCGCCAGTATCCTTTTGGAGAATAATAAATAGATTCCATGCTGTTATTAATTACCGGCACCTAACATCAATTTGCTTTTCATAACCGGTTTTATTAACCATGAAGCTAATAAGTTGATTTTATAACTGATATTGACGAGGCACCATCCGTGGATGACCTTGATGGAAACATTAACAATTTAGTCGTATACGACGATGTGATGCTGGAAAAACAAACAAACGCAGCTAGAATATTTTCCCGAGGCAGGCACAAAAACACGGACGTGATATATGTCACTCAACGCTACACACAGATTCCAAAAGTGATCAGAGATAACTGCAATTTATTGTGTGTATTTAACGGAGTTGATACTCATACTCTTAGAAATATTTGGCAAACTTGGTGCTGCTGTGATATGGATCATAATCAATTTAAAAATTTCTTTAGTAACGCTCAGTCAACCCCGTACGGATTTGTAACAATAAATTTGCATGACCCTCGGACACGATATCGTATCGAACTTGATCAAATATTCGGTTGAAATCTTAATGATTTTCATCGTAAAAAATTATTAATCCATAGCAGCAGAGAGGGTGAATGACAACCAAAATGGCGTATATAAGGAAATCTTATTTTATCGAATCGACGCTTTTTTTTTACGAGGAAGTCTCAGTTTGCCGAATTGACACTCAAAAGGTTGTAGGATTCACCCCCTCTGCTGAGTTCCCATTTGGTAAATGGAGACTTATTTTTTTTTTTTAAATTTTTTCTCTCGATTTTTTCTGTCGCAATCACTCTCCATAACACGTAAATACGTCTTTACGACTGGTATATACCCTTCCCATCTAAGGGAACTCAGCCAAGGAAGCCTTAATTTTGCTTGAAAACGTTGTAGGGTTCACCCTCTCTGCTGCTCTCTATAAACTGGCAATCGTGATTTTACTACATAGACCATGGCTGGTTTGTTGTGGTTGTAGTGTATGATCATCTTATTTAAATGCTGTTTATCTAATTCAATGACGAAGTCATCAAATTAATTACAGTGGTAACCGTCCGCTAGCTCATCAATAAACTCTCGATATACACCAATATCCATGATACCACCCTCAAATATTCGTCTGAAGATATTAGCTACCTCATTAATTATTTCCGGTAAGTTATTTCCAGCTCGAGAATTTCTAATCGTGATATATCCCCGAGAATACTATTAGGACAACGAAATAGACCACTACCTGAAACCCCCTTGGATATCCACTAGCGAATTTTTCAGTTGCACCTTGTGTGGGATCAACTTCTGCCATTATTTTTATTTCGGGAAGTTCATATGGTGGTGATAAAACACCTCTTATAACATATATTTTATTCATATACTACCTAAAATCATCATCCTCTTTGATTTTAATTCCAACGTGATTTGCCAAATATATTTTTATATACCAAGCGTTTTTTTATAGAGTATGCACCTCCATCTTTTATATATTTTTCCCTCGTCTTTCTTTCGAAATCAATTAGCAGCAACATTAGCTAATTGATTATCCGTGGAAATTTTTCTAATTTCATCTAACGCCTCCTTAGTAAATATATTTTCAGGTGTATGTTCCCCCCTCTCTCTCTCTCGGGGGTTCAGGTGGGTCATCAAAGGGTTAAGGTGGGTCATCGACGGGTTCAAGTCGTTCTTCTTCTAGTCGTTGTTGTTCTCGTTCTTGTTGTTCTTGAAGTCGTGAAGCGGCTATTATATCACCAGGAAGTGCTTTTAAAAATTCCCCTGTTTGCTTGGATCTCTTTGCTCTTTTTTCAAATGCTTGAAGAAGAGCAGGATTTTTCGATCGTTGTTCCTCTGGAATATCTCCCCATATGGCTTTTTCAGTTGTCGAATCGACTTTCCTCGTTGCAGTGGTTATTGGTTTAAAGAATTGTACAGTTCCCCTTGTGAAAGCAGTTTGAAATTCTTGTCTCGTTTGGAGCTTATTTCGGAATCACGAATCGGAATTAATTTAGCAATCGCAGCTAATCGTTTGCGTGCTAATTTAGTTGTTAAGGCTTCACCTACCATTATAAATATAATAGACAATCTAAATTGTAAATGAAAACTCACCCCCACCAGACACTGTTCATGCATCCGCGTAGTGATAAATCACCGAATACTATCTTACCTGTCTATACAAATTCGTTCTATGCGAGTAAGAGCATATCTGTCTATAGAATTATTTATCTTGGTGATTTAATCACTGGAGATATAGAAGTTCTGTTCCGTACCTGTATATACTCATACTTGCAAACAGGTATGGTATTGTACATGTCAATCCACGGTGAGAATTTCATTCACTGTGTTGAGGCAATCAAGGGGGTTTTCATTTTTGGCAGATAATTTCTTTTATTGTTTTGATTTTCAAGTCAATTGTGCGTTTGATTTAATAGTATTGCCCTAATTCTGACCCTTTCGACAGCAGTGAATGACGGGACGAACTTGTTGATATCATCGTTATATGTGAGGGAGTCATAAATAGCGTGTTGAATTCTCTTTATAAAAGAATAGGATATCGATAACACATATTTATTATTCCGAGCACTATCAATAATATCTTGAAAATCAGAAAGAAATCCGATTATAATCTAATTTATCTGACAATTGAATTCCTTGATTTTTCAAATTTGAAATCTCGTTAATAATGACTTTCATATGTTCGAAATTCATTCTATGAAATATTATATATCTAATATGATAAACAAAAACAATTGGCGTAAATTTTGACCCGTTTTCATTTTTGATATATACATATTTACATATTTTCATATATACATATTTACATATTTGATATGTACATATTTACATATATATGTATATATATATATATATATATATATATATATATATATATATATATATATATATATATGTATATAGATATAGATATAGATATATACATGATATTTACAAATATAAACATATTGGTAATTACAATGAAATGATATGGTATTTACAAAAAAATTATATGGTATTTACAAGTATTTACTTAATGGTATTTACTATGAAATGATATGGTATTTACAATGAAATAATATGGTATTTACAATGAAATGATATGGTATAAACACACATACACACAAGAGACTGTTCTACATTCAAACTGAAACCACCATACCCCCAACAAAATCACCCCGGGTTAAATGCAGAAACACATTCACACCGTGTGACGGTGTGTGACGTATGGTGGTTTGAACCGTGAGGTTTGAATTTCGAATGGCTTAGAGATCCCAGTACGAGATTAAACCACGTACGGAATACGCTAATATTCGAGATCTACAAGTCTATAACTTTGAATACGATATATAGCTAAACTGCTGTATATGTCGTAAAGAATTTAACGAATTGTGGATAAAAATCGTATATTAATCGTATATGGAAAGCGTAGATTTCACTATAATTAAAAATCGTAGACAAAATTATAAATTTTCTAGTCAAACCAACACAAAAAAGCCATTCAGTCGGACTATGAGTCAACAAAAAATCCCATTGAGATATGTGACTGCAACAAAAGAGTTATCGTTGTTTAAAAACCGTATACACAAGCCCACACGAGTTATTTCCCTTGGTGATACATATATATATATATATATATATATATATATATATATATATATATATATATATACAATGTAAACCAGAAATCACACATATGTGAATTGAATTCTATGTCTGGGTCTCTTTGAAATCGCTGATTGATATATTCGTTCTGCTACTTTTCGTACCGAGGGTTCACAAATATCAAAATATCTGCCGGCTTCAGTCATTTATTTAAATACTCTTTCTTCGTTAGTTGCTGTATTAAATGATTTTATTGATTTCGCATTCTTTGAGTGTTTTCCAGCCATTCCTCGTTTGGTGTTTTCACGCTGAGTAATAGACTGTATATTCGATAAAGAATTCCTCTTAGAATTAGAATCAATATGATCGATTACAAACCCATCTTTTATCAATCCATGGAAACTCATATATGCGATTATGTGATTAAGATGAATTTTCCCTCCAGAATTAAATAAAAGATATCCAAGATTATTAACAACACCAACTGGTCTCTTCAGCTTGCAGTGTCTGACAATACCATCACGAGATGCTTCATAAATGGTAATCACGGGATGTGGCTGAAATTCTTGGTTGATTTATATACTAAATACTATTTGTCTAATTCATTATTTAGTTTAGTTACTACTTGAGAATCTATCAATGTGGTCTTGAGGTGTTCTGATGATTTGTTCTTGACAGAGTCAAGGACGCTGACACAGAGTCATTGATGGAGTTTCTAACTATTATCATAATAGCGTTTTAGCTTTCTGTATCGCTTACCACCGCAATTGAAACATAACTGCGACTTACCACGCACACCTACCCCACATGGTATGCAGGGACAAGGCCCCAAACTTCCACGACGTACGCTTTGTAAATGATCTCCGCAGAATTCATCTCTGCATGATTTGTTACAAGCGGTTATTGATTCTATTATTAGCCATTTGCAATGATTCATTATATAATAAATTCCTTATTTAAATACTTGTTTTAATTATAATATGGAGGAGTTCGAAAGATTATCGAAAATTACGTTTGGAAAAATGTTAAATTCAATCTCGATAGAGTCTCCACTGATGTACCAAAGAGTCTAATAAGTGATAGAAGCATGATAGGAAGAATCCATGATGATCAACATTTCGAATTGATGGTAGTGTTGATGGTACCATGAACGATGAAAGAGCAGCAGTGAAAATCTCACATCTTGACAAGAAAAAGTATTTTTTTTACAGTGAAATTCATTATCCGCTCAGATCCGCTTGGATTATACGCGACAAATTTGTACTCATCCTGAAAAAAAAAAACTGTCACTGTGAGTCAGAATTTAAAACCAGGAATTCTG
The DNA here is from genome assembly GCA_029339505.1 of Unio delphinus. Classification (NCBI taxonomy): domain Eukaryota; kingdom Metazoa; phylum Mollusca; class Bivalvia; order Unionida; family Unionidae; genus Unio; species Unio delphinus. Next base: position 9,956,921 of record JAQISU010000015.1, on the reverse strand, counting down.
ACTGGAATTAACAAACCGTATTACGAGAGATCCTATCCTGTAACCGCGGCAGTTTAAGGAATCTATCCGATAAATGATTAACCGAGTATTTGAAAACTAAAATCCATGAAACTGTCACCGTTGACTTCGTCAAGAATAAATTGTGTAGCAAAACGAATAACAGAGGATTTTACAAGTGCGTTGCGTGGAAACAAATTGACGGTTCTAAGACACAACAAAATAAAAGTATTGGGATTAACAGTGAAGGAGAGTGAAGCAGCAATTCAAGATATAGCCAAATTATAAACATCATTAAAATTCCCAATAACCGTAATGACGATAACAGGAGAGGTATTACACGAATCGAAATATAAATCAAAAGCAGTTTCAATCAAAATTATTGACCATAATAAACACGCGTGGACACCTGCGGTAACAATATTTCCGCGGATAGAACCATAAAATATTACACGGGAAATTTATTTGACTTTATTTACGAGGTAAGTAAAAACGATCCTGTGTCATTGTGGCTACTTCACAGTTTTGAAGGCGAAGAGGGTAAATTCGATCAATTTGTAAGACCCAATGGTGAATTATACCGTACTGAAGCCCACCACAACGAGATGAAAAAACTAGCTAGTGGTTTTTCAACGGATTACGACGAACAATTGAGAAACTGTTTTACAATCCCGTCAGTTGCTGCTCATTTCACGAGAAAGAGAAATCAGATATCGAATCAAGCTGCGTGGCTTATGGTCATGGTGGATTATGGAATACAAAATATGACCCCAAAATCATTATTTCGGTTGATATGATTACGTGTTATCCAGGGAGTTTTCTTGGGTACGGAGAATGTTCTGAGTACTTCAAAAGATTTGGACATCCCACACACGAGATGATCCGTGTTGCAATTAATGGACCACTGCCTGACTTTGATCTCACCGGATTAGCTCGTGTGATATCATTTGAATTGGCTAAAGGACTTCATCCGTGTTGTTATGTTTGGTTTGGTAGACACATCTCTGAAAAACACTGGATGCCAATAGTGTTATTACAGTATATGATTGATTCTAAAATGCTGATATCGCTGATTGTCAGTGAAGCAATTATATCATATCAGAAACAAACTGAAGTCTGGTTACCACAACCCGATAGTCTGCATAGTATAATGACCAAAAACAAAAAATAATTCCCCGATCTCGACGAAGAATATATCGTGAAATAGTCCAAAGAAATCTTTCTAGCTAAAAATAAAGACGCAAAAGATTTCGGTAGAAGAATAATTGGTAAGTTCACACAAGGTGGAAAATACGACCACAAACGATATTCTATGCGGTTGATTATAGATGATGCTGAATACGATTTTATAATCGCAGATGTAACATCTAGGGGTATATACGTCGATCGTAAAGACGCTTTCTTGTCCGCTGGAACCAAATTAGGTACGATTGTTACTTACACAGATGGAGAAAAATCTCAATATAGGTACTTAAGGTCGACTATGCTGGCTTATGCTTTAAATTACTTTCGATAATAAATAGACTTCCTGACACCGCAGCTAGAGTAGCCACTGATTCATTTTATATAGACGTAAAACAAAGAAGCAGTGGCTGAATTCACCAATTCAGACGAGAATAGGGGATCATGGAGAATTTAAAAGGAAATACTGCATGATTATTCTAAATCAGCAGATGTTACGATTGAAAACAATTACTTGAAACATAATCAGATATCAGAAATATCTATTGCACCGTCGATATCAGATCCAATATTCAGATATAAAACCAGTTACTCAAACGGCTGTGGTGGGTCAGGGAAGACGACGAGTGCGATTGAATTATTTCGAGGGAAATCAAACATGATTGTGCTAACACCAACACACAGACTTGCAAGAGAGATGAAACAACGAGGAATGCTTGCACTTATTACAGTTTTTGTTCGATGGAAAGGTGACAAATGAACTCCTAATCGAATGGGCGAGAAATACATTCCTGAAATCATCATTTGGGATGAGATATGCAAAGCGTTGTTAGATGTATTACAAAAGTTTCTCGATTGGTTATTGTTAGCGAATACAAAAGTCATAATGTATGGCGATCATTCTCAACCACCACCATTTGTCGGTTTATCCCCACATAATTGGCTGAAGAATTTTGTAGACTATTATGAAGAAATTAATGCCGATCATAGATCACTTATTAATGAATTACGCGAGTTCAAGAAACTAATCATATTACAATCGGATAGAATCCAATGTGAAATAACACGTGAAATGATTTCGGAAACCCTATTAAATGATTTTTGGGAAGCATGGAGACCAAACGATTTGATAGTGGCAAGTATAAAGATAGTCAGAGATACACTTCAGATGAAGTTATTTAACACACACAAATACAAATTTGCAACACTTCCAATGCCATTGTGGTATAGACACAAGGATACACGAAGACAAAATATCAAAGTTGATATTCCAGGCCTGACAAAAAAACAGATTCTAGTGTTAAATTATATTGTGTTGGTTGATATCAGTGTTGTCGAAAATGCATGCGTGCTGATAAATCCCCATGGAAGCTAGGATACGCAGCGACGATACATTTGTCGCAGGGGTTGACTATGTCCGATACAATTGTTTGGATCATAGATAATCGCATCGAGCGGTCTAATTTAATTTATCTTGCGATGTCCAGAGTACGAAGAATGAATCAACTTCGAAGAGTTGTTTAGATGATAATGACACCACAATAAGTGATACTGTCAGCGATGATATAACCAGAAAAAAAACCTGTTGTTAAAAACAACAGGACAAGAAAAATAACAGAAAATTTGATATTGATGCCGAATTTATAATCACACTGAAACAACAACAGAATAATCACTGTGGGAGTTGCAATTGTATAACGCGTTGGTATTGGTCGGATAAAGGCCCATTACAATTTACCGTACACAGAAAGAATAGCAGTGTTGGCCATACCAGAGATAATGTGATGCCGACTTATCTTGAGTGCAATAGAGGCAGAGGTGCTAGTTAAGACCACGCGGTGGTAATTGAGTATTCTCGGTTATCACTTGATGTTGTTCACTAGTAAATCCTCGCAGTTGAATCCAATCTATAGACAGGCGGTCTACCTGGAGATATAGTTATATTAGATATTGTATGTGCAGTAACACTCCAAATAGGATCAGAAGCTCTTTTTTAGGCCACCTTCGAGCTCTCTTGGTTCATATAAATATCTAACAGTGATATTGCCGAGTATTGGTTGTTTTGAAAAATCATTTTGCGGTTTTACAGGTATATACGTCTTTTTAATCGCGTTGTTAGGTTTCATATTAATTGTTGCAGTAATCTGATTATTCAGCGCGGTAATTACGCCTAGTAATCTCTTGACCCATTCACGAGATCATTTATCCTGAATAAACTCCTTCGCGTATTGGTATCAAGTGTCCGATTAAATCGTTCAACAATTTCCTGATCGCGATGAAGTGCAGTATATCCTCTTTGATGGTGACATTATGATGATTCATTGTTGATAACACTGCACCCTAAAATTCCTTGCCAGGATCAACTTGTAATAGATTAGGCCAATGCAGATGACCCCGCCGATAAATCCTTTCAAACACAGAAGCCACTTCGGTTGATGATTTTGTCCTTAGAGGTTCTGCTTGTTTGTATCGACTGGCAACATCAACTACGGTTAACGCATACTTGTAAACACCATCATGCGGCAGGAATAATATATCAGCCTGATGAACCTCATTAGGTGCGCTGACATCAAAATGCAAAATGTTAATTTGTTTAGGCGGTGCTAGATAAATTTGCTTTATCGCCTGTTTGGATAACCAATCCGCTGCTGTAGTATTTTTCATCTTTGCGGCGCTAGCGAGTTTACTGATTGCTGATTTACCCCTCCAGTATCCTCTTGGGGAATAATAAATAGATTCCATGATGTTATTAATTACCAGCACCCAACATCAATTTACTTTTCATCGCCAATTTTATCAACCATGAAGCCAATTTTTCTTTGAAGGATTTATCAGTGTTAGAAATCAACGCATGAATTAATTTCACATCTGCTATAAGTCTTTGTTGCAGATTACTGCTTTTATAAGCAAAATCATGAGTATCACACGCCTTATCAATAGCGTTTATTGGATACTCATAGGATCGGGTTGGTTTTGATCATCGAGTCGGATATCGAGTTTGGTCCCGGGTCCACAATAACTATACCCTGGAAGGTGTTTTTCTCCTAGATATTTTGCCCATGGTGTTCCTGGGAGATTTACTAACTTGGCTGCAATATCACGTCCTTGTTTTTTTTTTAAAACATCTCCAGAGTTAACTTAAACAAATCTAAATTTTTTTACCACATTGTATACACTTACCAGCATGTGCTGATCTGTTATGTTTAGTTGTAATCGTCGTCAAGTCGTTTGTGTTAGTACGCTTCTTACATTTCACACAATATAGATATATACTTTATTTAAAATAACATGAATGTAATTAATTTTTCGAGGACCAGTTAACCATCATGCAGCGCTACCACGTTCTCTTCGCATGATTATAATCGGACCATCTGGAAGTGGCAAGACACAACTGCTACTTAATTTGATAACGAGATAGATGAAATGGGACAATTTGTATTTAGTAGCCCCGAGTGTAGACGATCAGATATGTTACGAGGTGTTAAAGAATTTTAACGAGAAAGCAAAATCGGAAATTGATGAGGATATTATTGAGTTTATAACTGATACGGAGGAAGCACAGAGCATTGATGTTATTGATGGAAGTATTAACAATTTAGTCGTATATGATGATGTCATGTTAGACAATCAAAAGAATCCCGCTAGGGTATTTTCCAGAGGTAGGCATAACAATATTGATGTGATATATGTCATTCAACGATACACTCAAATACCAAAAGTGATCAGAGATAACTGCAATATTCTTGCTGTATTCAACGGAGTTGACACACATACACTACGAAATATTTAGCAAACTTGGTACGGCGGTGATATGGATTATAATCTCTTTAGAAATTTCTTTAGTCACGCTCAGTTAATCCCACATGGATTTGTAACGATAAATTTGCATGACCCGAGATAAAGATATCGTGTCGGACTTGATGAAATATTCGGTTGAAATCGAAAAAAAAAGAATTTTACCCCCATAGCAGAGAGAGAGAGAGAGAGAGAGAGAGAGAGAGAGAGAGAGAGCGACAACGACTTTGCGTTTCAAAAAGGAAACTTTTTTCGATTTTGGAGGAAGCCTTGGTTTGCCAGATAAACGCCTCCATAAAGTTGTCCGATTCGCCCTCTCCTCTTCTGCTATGAATGTAGAAATCTTTTTTCGATTTTGGAGGAAGCATTTGTTTGCCAAATAGACACTTCTATAAAGTTGTTAGATTTCTTCCTTCTGCTGCTACTTCCTTCGAGGTCTTCCAAGTATCTACCACACAAACTTTCAGATTTAAAAGCAAGGCTGTTCGGAACATCCATCATGCTGGATGTAATTAGCATACAAACCACATGTACCTTTTAGTAAAAATCCGTTAAATTCAGAACCTCAAAGATATTACAGTATATTACAGTTCAATGCACCTATCTGAGCTCGCCTATATTTATATTCCGTCAAGAAACTTACAATATCGTATATTCGTATTGTTACAACTGTTAAGACAAATTCATACGAATAACGTTTATTTGCGTACAAGGGCCAGGCTACAGTGAACGATTTGCCCAAATATCATAGACGCAAGGACACTGATCTCATCCAAGGGTGTTGTCAGAACCAACCAATGTCAGCAACAAAAAGAGACTAAAGACCTAATAATGGTCACTTATTTAATTATTGTCAGCATATTGCTCCTTTGCTATTCCAGATTGTTTCATTCTATGATCTTGTCGTTTTATAAGGTTTATATGCTATATATGTGTACGTCTCAGAGTTTCCAATGAATGGAATCTGTACTAAGTTTACATAATAATAATAATAATAATAATAATAATAATACTAATAATAATAACAATAAAAATAATAATAATAATACTTATTATTATTATTATTATTATTATTATTATTATAAATATTAGTAGTAGTATAGTAGTAGTAGTAGTAGTAGTAATTATTATCAGTAGTATTATTATTATTAGTATTATTATTACTAGTTGTAGTATTCCCTGAGAAAGGGTTGGGCCAATTATGAATAGTTTTGAAATCCATATGAACAAGAATGAGTTGAAATGACTTTAAATAAATTTTAAAAGGAAAAAGAAAAAGTTTAAATAGCATACGTAAAAAACTACTTTGGTTGCTTTCGTTTAATCACAGAACAGAATCAACCAATCCTCACCCCACCCCGGCAGCACAAAAACTTAAGAGTTGTATTAGTCAATACCTCTATTACAAATTGATATTACTAGATTGTATTAGTCAATACCTCTATTACAATTGATATTACTAGGCTATATTAGTCAATACCTCTATTACAAACTGATATTACTAGGCTGTATTAGTCAATACCTCTTTTACAAACTGATATTACTAGGCTGTATTAGTCACACAACTCTCTAAAGTATTATTTAAGTAATGCGATTCACGTTAATAGTGTTTGCTCATCATTATTCCGATGGTAAATAATTGCGCATATGCGTTTTTTATTGGTTGGTTTTTTTCCGTATGACGATCGCTGACAGAATGATTGCAGTGTAACATCGATACGGAATAAAATATGTTTTTAAAAATTGAATAACTAGCTTGACACTCAGTACACTTACTATTGACATACATGCATTCCCAGAGGGCACAATATGCTGATACGCCTTAGAACTAAGTCGTTGCTGGATTAACAAAATAAACACTAAGAAAGGCTGTAGGCAACCTTTTACACTACCTTTCCGTAGTGAGGGAGTAATTGCAGAAAATGTTTTATTATCCTTGTTTGTACAAGAATAAAATTAGAAACGGATTTATTATACTAAAGTAAATACACTACCGATGGGCTGGGGGTAGGGGATCAACTTGACTTCGGATTGAAAAACCGTGATCATAGGGATTGGAATAGGTCCATATGATCTGTGATAAAATAGTTCGATAGTTATAGAACTTTGTTCACTAATGTTTTATCAAAATCAACAACTCTATTTGCAACAAAAATGTTTGCAAAGAGAAAATAACTCGTCGCAAACAGCGTTCATTTACTGAGTTGAGTCCTACATCATGCGAACTATTTTATGTGCAATTGATGATATATAATTTACTTTATTAATAACGATGACACCAAACTATGTGCTTATCGCCAGATTAACTACTGAGTTAATAGCAACAAAGTGAACTGCATTCTCTTTGTCAATGTAATACAAACAACATCTCCACTTTCTACCTTTAAAGTAACCGTGCGTTTCAAATATGGCATCAGCAAATTACACACACTACTAACAATCATCATAGCTTAGTGTGACCTTATATTTTAATAGGAAGCCTTTAATAGTTCATCTTCACTCATACAAAATGATTGATTGACATTGATTTGTTCCCACGAGTGTTACACGCCTTTGTAATGTATAACGTCACGCAGTATTTCTGAGCAAGGTCCAAGTTTTCGAATCAGTTACAACTGAAGATTTCCACAATGTAAAATACTAACAAAAGTATAAATTGCAATGAATATCATATTTTGGCTATGAAATATGTTTAATTATGTTCAGATGGACACAATGACTTCCAAGTATTAGTGAATGGGAAATTTAATAAGTACCAATCCTTGTTGCTGAACGACATCACCTGATGGACTTCCATGTCATGTTTGCTTTTGAAGAGAAGACGACTCTAATAGCACAAGAACGTGAATTATTATAACAATTATTCATATTCAGATCCAATTAGCATGTTTTTAGAGAATACAGCCAGCTGTGTGTGAAGTGCAAGAATGAAAATAGCAGTAAAGCTAGCAGAAGAAAGGACATGATCAAACACATAAAGAATAGAAACCCTTAAAATAGTCTGCAACGAACAGCAGAATGGTGAATCAACCGTTACATGGAGTATCCCAGCAGTGCCTTGCTGCACATATTTAGAGTTGTTATATCTGCTCTTTTAGACTGTATTCAAAATATGTTCAAAACGTGTTCTTTTTATATTATATATGACAATCCCGCTTCAATCCAGGACCTACACTAATTATTTCGAAATGTGCATCTCCAAGAACACGGAAGCAGTCTTCACAATGGCGACAAAGAGAGGTCTTGGATTGGCTATTGACAATAGCTAGACATATCTCTCATGTGACGCGTATATTTTTACAAAAATTGTCATTGTGCCAAAGATGACATCAAGAATCAGAGACAAGTGCATGTCCTTTATTTTACAAACTAGAAAATATACAGCAACTTCATGCAAATGCGTAGCTATGTAATGCTGGATTTAGGAGCTCCTCCAACAAACTTTAATTACATAATAATTTTATTTCTTGTATTGCATAGGAGCAAAAAAATTATATAATCCTAAAAACGATTATAAGTGTGTCCTACGCGGAGTTCGGTGAATCGAGTAAAATCCTTGGAATAAACCAATGACGAACAAATTGATAATCTGATCTGAGTTCTCTATACTAAAAAAGTTGGTATCAAACCGTAGTCTCTAACCAACAGAGAATTTCTATAACAGTTACCTTATTTTTAACAGTTGTGCTTTGCATGTTTCCTTACCCACTCGCCCAATCAAATTGTGTATACACCCGCAATGCTGCTATCGCGCATGTAACTACATAATTACTATCTCTATATTTTAATAGCACACAGCTAGATTAGCTCGAAAGCCTCTAGAACAATTAAAAAATATCTCCCAGTCCATTTTTTTGTCAAGCAACAACTAAGAGAGCGTCAGGAATCTCAGGTATAATTTACGGCAAGGGGGGGGGGGGGGTGAATATTCATTTGTCTCTGTTACAGAGGTTACCAAAGTTCTTCTTCCAAAGTTGGAACTAAATTAGCAGAAAGAACTACGACAGCAGAAAACGATTCTTCGAGATCTTCCTGTTGATAAAGCTGCTTTTCAACAACAATTGCAAGAATAAATACAAAAAATTGATAAAGTTCATGAGGAATTCAACGTTGCAAGAGATCTTGTTACGACAAAACCAAACCCCAAACATCCAGCCCGATTTAAAATAAACAATATAACATTAGCAGATTTAGCTGGTGTACCCATATCAGAAAAGTAAGTGGTCTTCCTGTAGACGATAACAAATTTTTAAAAAAACGTTCAAACGTGTATCTAATCCCACACTTGTATGCGCCAGTATACAAAGATCAATATGTACTAGACTATCAGTACTTTTCTTATGACGCCCGAGAGTCGAATCAGCATAGACGAATCAAACTGCACGTTCACGTGCAAGTATATATTTCTTAGCCAATGGCACATTTATTGAAGTAGAAAGTGAAATGTTAGAAACATATAATACTAAGTATGGAGCTGACGTTAGAATTGGTTTTGGTAATAATGGTATCATGGCGTTGTTCAAACTTGCCAGGTATTGTCGTTGACATAGTTGTGTTTTCAACGCCCGCTGTTATCGATGGAACCGTCGTATTGTTATCAATAATAACAATGACATCGCTTGAAGTTGTACCGATTTGTGCTTCAGCTGTAACAAAAATTTCCGGTGTTCTTAACATCATCGCAAAAAGCAAATATACATTCAAAATTACAAGCGGATACAATAAAACTATACATAGCGATGTGAGCATATTCCAAGTTATCATTGTTGATTGCATCATATCTCAGTGATGGAATACTATCCTATAGCGTGTTCACATAAATAATTAACATTTACAACGAGGAATTTAACACAATTATATGAACCCTTATTCAATACTTAGATGATAAAATCATCGACCTTACAGATTGAGAACTAGACAACCTGTTTGGACTTCAGGGACAAACTTAGCGACCTAATCATGTTTTGTATCTTATATAATTTCAGCATGTTTTTATGTTTTCCAATTTCATTGTTTTTGTCATTTGTTTTTCTGTAGTGTAGTCATATCATTATTGATGGTGTAAAGCGCTTAGAGCTTTTAAAGATTAGGCGCTGTACAAAGTCCTCATTATTATTATTATTATTATTATTATTATTATTATTATTATTATTATTATTATTATTATGGTTATTATTATAACATAATTAGGACCGATCCGGTGGCCTAGTGGTTTGAGTGTCCACCTTAGATGCGGGATAACGTTGTTTTAAGACCCGGCACAGTCATACCAAATACTGAGACTACTGGTACGAACAGCTGCCTCGCTTAGCGCTCAGAATTTAAATGTTACGGTTAGGACTGGTCAGTCTTGTGTCAGGATAATGTGACCGTGTGGGACATCATATTACAAGTCTACAACATCACTACGAACTGTCATACTTCAAACGTCGAAGCAATATGACTGATTTTGTTAATGATACATTAAAAATCTAAATCACACACACATAATTAATTTTTACTGATTCTGGTACCGATTTCATATTTTCCTGAGGTAAATGGTATTTTAAAAAAAATACCCCAGTCATCTTTCATAATTGAATGAGGTGAATGGAACTCAAAATATAAAATGTTCATCCCTTTGACAAAGTCAAGGACAAAGTCAACGCAGAATATTTTGAAAATGATACATTCAATATTAATTTCATAAATTAAAAAAAAACATAATCTGAATCAGATTAATTATTATTTGCGTTATTATTCAGTGCTCAAGTTCACAATCACTAATGAGTTTGTCACCGCTTTCACCATTGACTTCGTCCAGGACGTTGTCACCGTTTTGACAATGAATCGTTTCAAGCTCGGACCAAATCCTTCTCATCTGCCTAACTCGTATATTCACAATATTGTTTGTTTCGTATTCGTGAGACAATTGTTCAACTCATATATCTTTGACTGTGGCCAATGATCTTAACATAGACTGATAAACCAATTTAATTAATCGGTACTATACTGGTAATATATATCTAATATATATCTATATTCAGAATTTCGTTGTACTAATGATTCAAAATCTCAAAAAATCTTATTTAGGATTAAGTTGATCAGAAATGTTTCAACCGTCCTGTTGTAAGTTTTGAACTGCATACATAAGATGATTTTCAAAATTCAATATATAATAAATAAATATTGAAATATAAAATATTTCTGAATCTGAATAATGTTTTTCTGAATCAGGACAAGAATTTTGAATTACCGTGTAATACAATGGAAATATTAAAAATAATGTGAAAAAACTACTCAAAATTGTGCAATACATTGGCCATATTAAAATTAATGGGTAAAATGGTACTCAAATTTGAATTTATATTTGAGTAATATTTAGTAAAATATAAGAATACAAATATATAATAAACAGTAGCAATGATGATACTCATTGGGTATACTTCAGCTAGTATTTACCATTCCATAAGGGTTCCTTTCTACAAGGTCTTTATTTTGACTGACACTCTTTGAATGTTGCAAGGAGCACCCAGCACGAGGCTATCTTTTCTTGACCATTATTTCTTAATGTCCTTGTATAGGTATAACTTTCAGTGAGATTTGAGAGCTCGTCATTGCTAACTTTTATGTTTGACAATATATTTAAGGACGACACGATACATATAATGAGTCTTCTCTACAATCATCAAATTTCTGGACACCCTACCCCATAATCAAACCTTTAGAGAGGCAGCATGCGAATATGTGAATTCAACACACTAGTACTTAATCACGAACCAGCCTTATGAAGTTACCTATTCTGGATTCCCACAAATGATCAGTATACTGTACAAGTCATATATGTCGTAACTGCAGTTTGGAATTATTTCAATATCTTAACATACCGAGCAGCAGAGAGGGTGAACAGACCACCTTCTTATTTAGCAAAAACTGAGGCTCCCAGTAATATTTTAATAGAAGCCTCCGTTGATGAGATTACACTAAAGAAGTCATTATTACTCACCTTGTTTTTGCTGCATTGAAATTCCTTCGGATTTTTGAAAATCCTTTGGATTTCATTAACAATTTTCCACGATGAAATTGTTAACGTGAACAGACCAACTTCTTTTTAGCAAACTGAGTCTTCCCAAGGGTAAAAAAAAGACGCTATTGTCATTGGTGTTCACACTCTCTGCTGCTATGAAAATCCTTCGGATTTCGTTAACAATTTTTGAAATTGCAAGTGAAAATTCAAGGAATTTTTCCTTTACGATTGAAAATCACTTATGATTGAAAATCCTTTGAAATTGCAAAGCAATTTATGACCTTACAAACAGACTAATTTGCAAAACGTCACCTCGCAGATCAAGTAAGTCGGAAATTAATTCTCGTTAAAGAATTATTATGACATCGCATAAAGACTGGATTAACTGGGGTTTCAATAATAAGGAACCCTGGAGAAGCCGTTGGTGCAAATGAATATAGAATATATCCCTGCTGAGCTTGATTTGATCACTCGAGATTTATTTGATAGCTTCCTTCGATAACGTCACATGCTAAATTCAGCGCAATCACTGAGGATATATTCACATTTTGAGGCGCGATATGTCTACCACCGCCATCTGGGTCGTTATTAAATGTCAAAATATTTGTTTGTTGTCGTGATAATTTCTTCCAATCGTCGTGGATTTTCTTAAACCCGATATCGATGGCAACACTGAGAAGTTTTTTTAATTCGTCGGGTTTATACCCAGGAATTTTAATTTTTGGGAGATCTTCTGCGCTGTCTCCGGGTTTTCCCCATATTCGCAAAATTTTAACACCTCCTTCTTGAATAATTTGCGAATGAAATGTTGCCATATCGTTGATGATTTTGTTACCTGTTTGTACTACACTAATAAATTCATCTTGGGTGAGAGAGCCGGATTTAAGTGATATTAACAATAATGAAAAATCATTATCCATCGCTGTTAAATTTTCTTCGATTAAACCAGGGTGAAATGTCAGATTATTATAGTTGTCATATTTCATAAACTTGTTGGGATAATAATCTTGATAACTTTTCAATGGATTATCGGGTTTTATCACGTTGGAGACATAATCAGATTTTACAGGTTCTGGTATATTAACGGTTTCTTTCTGTCGAGGTGGTAATTCAGGCCATCCTAACACTGATCTTATAGAACTCTGATAAATATCCACAGCATACGCAGGGGAATTAATCTCGATCGTAGATGATAACGTCGGCTCGTGGACCGTTATAGCGATTTTTGATTCTTTTCCAGTGATAGATTGTATTCTTCGCTGCAATTCGTTATTGATTTGTTCGATTTGATATGACCCAGTTGTATTGAAACAACATTCCAGTCTGGAGTTCCGTCTTCACGATTTTTCCAGGCGAATACCAAGGAATTATTTGGTTGTTGACCACCAAATGCTACAGATCTGATATTCGGCCAGCTATGATACACTCGTAGTTTTGCCAGCGCGATCTCGCTCACTGGAACGGGAATTGGGAAATTTGCACTGAATTCAGAATGAGTTGAGGTTATTGATATCATGCTTGTTTTCACCGGTGTTGTATTTGTTACTATTTGTTGAAGTAGTTCTTGTGACGACATTATGATTATTATTCTGCTCTAATTTTAGCATTGTTGATTTATATAACTGAGCCATCGTGGAGAATTCACTATCTCATATTGTTGTGTCATCCAACTACGACGATATCAACGAGGATAATTGCGAGTAACCGGTAGATGCAATGTGAAATTTAATTTCATAGTCGTGTAGATTACTCTGGCTAAACGATGATAGTTTTTTTTGTGATCCCGGTTAATATACCCGCGATTGTAGCCACCGCGGAAATAGCTATTGGAACTACGATCGGAGCAATCATTGTAACCGAAGATAGTATTATTCCAGCAGCAGTGATTACGCCCGATACTGAATACACGGTGATATCAACTGCGGTTATTCTTCGCTGATATTTTTTTATTTTTATTTGATACTCCTCACACAACGAGTTGAGTTTAGTTTGAAATTCTCTTACCTGATCTTAGCGATAATGATACACTGAAGGGATTGTCATTTTATTTTAAAAGCGCTAGCGTTTTCAATTGATTTCAAATTGCTAGCGTTTTCAGTTGAAACTTTTAGTTTAGTTGTTTACTTAAATCCACCACGAATTCTACGTACCACGTTACTGAAACCCTGACTAAATTTCTATCTGCGGTCGTTATCGTGAACTGTTCAGATACATCCTTGTCGATGATCGTTGATACTGTATTATTGACTCCAGATGAACTACTTGATGATGTATTGAATTGAGTCGGTGATACTATTGTTAATCGATAAATACCCTTGACGGCTGCGGTTACGTGTAAAATATTAGTTGTGGGAGTCCACGAAAATGAACCGTGTTGAATTGTGTATACGATATTGTTGGTGCTCTTATGAGGAATTTTTATTTTTTCAATAATGCTTATCATCCTCGCTGTATCATCCTTCATTGCGTCGTTGAATGTTTTTAGATCATCAACAGCCTTTTTAATATCAGGAAGGGTTATTTCAATTTTATCGTATGGAGTTCCAATAAACTTATCAATGAGGTTTATACGAAACATTGAAAACTGTTTCGCGTGCTTTTCATATTCGGATTGAAGAGTTGCTAGTTCCAACATAGAATCTTTTATCGAGGTGAGTTTTGGTGTGGTCACTGGTGGATTTCCAAAGAATTCTAGCAGGGGTTTATTAATTTTGTCAATTATATTACTTTGTACTGTAGTAAACTGATCAAATGCAACTATATGATCGTCATACTTATCACTAAACGATTTCAATGATTTCACCGCGTTATCGAATGTTGCTAATTTATCCGTGATCGTTGAAATAAGTACACCTAGTTTGAGTTTACCCCCTTCAGAAAATAACGCGATAGTATCTTCTACTGCGTCTCGTCCTTTAACTAAAATATTATCGAGGGAGATATCACTAGTTTTCAATTTACCCTGACGATCGCCAAATACAACTATTTCACCAGGATCAACACCTACTAGGTTCAACGTTTCGGCTATTTCATCTTCGATTAGTTTTTTTAACATCCTTTTTATCAAGGGTTTCAACTCCATCAGTATCCGGTTTCTTCAGCGCTGATAAAGGTCGTCCCCAAATATCAATCATTGTTATCATGGAAATCTTTTCTCTGTTTAAAATCAAAGATTTTCAATCTTAAAGATTTTCAATCCAACGACTGCTAGTATACTCATTTACTACTACATGAGGTGGATTACTTTGCAATTTCATCAAAGATTCCTTTGGAAAAGCATCAAGTACGTTTAATACTTCATTACCACATATGGGTGGGTCGATGATCGTTTGCGTTGGCAACGTGGAATACCAACGGGGTATTTTTAAGTTGTTTATATAACGCATAAATTCCTTCGGAGGCGCTAGTCCATATGAGTCAAACTAAATAATCCCACGTGGATCAATCGCGTATGCAACCCAATGAGTTCCAGGTCCATCGCTGTTATCTAGATTAATAATACCCGTTTTAACGTGATTAGGTTGTGCCGGTAACTGATCTTTCATAAAAACACCTCTGAAATTTTTAATTGCGAGTTTTTTAGCGGCATCAATTAAATCAAAATTGGACATTGGAAGATTTTTTACTAGTAAACCGTTCCTGGGATTCTCAGACCTGATCCGTAAACGGATCCGCCTTTGTACCACGTGTGTAGGGTTCCTGGTAGTCTTAGACCTTTCCCCGTTTTTTATAACCCTTTCCCGTTGCCTTTTTTAGTGCCATTCCTGCCGCGGTACCAATAGCCCCTAACGCTGCCGCTTTAGCTACCGCTGGGGCCGCTGCGGCAATCAACCCTGGAATCAACCCTAACAGCGGAAATATACCACCAGTCTTTTCCATGTTTTTAATAGCGCTCGCAGAAAGAGTAACCTGAACTCCTTTTTTTTCTTTAAGCACTTTATTAAAATGTTTCACCTGAGTTTTCGTCAGTGATAGTTTATTCGCTCCGCCATTCATTTGATTAGGTTTCAGCGTTATTGTGGTTCCACATTGCTTAGCTGATTTGGATTGTAATTAATTAGCTGACCAGGTGTCAACGTGACATTGCTATTACTATACGACATTATACAAAACAGATTGATTCTAAATCGCAGAGAGAGAGATGGAAATATGTAATCAATTACAGATTTTCCACTGGTGCATCTACCACTCTCATTCGTCCACCAACACCTTCGAGTAGCATTGATTTATCACTGAGAATGACAGCAACCGCTCTATAATTAATAATACCACCAGGACGGGTTACACGAGCTCGGAAGTGTATATAAACGACGGTCTGTCTCATCAAGTCAAGATGTTCCAACGAAAAGTAATAAATCGGATACAGATTTTTAAAATCAAATTGTGATATTTGTAGACCAGTTTCAACATTTTGATCGCGTCCCATATCAACATGTTATGATAAACTTGTGCAATATGATTGTTTCCATAATCAAGTTGTATATCCTCTGCTGGTTCTTGCTGTCCGTTTATTTTCAGCGAGACTTCATTACACCCTATTTGATCAAATATCATATGGGAACGTTCTTGATTATTTAATCGCTCAGTATTCTGTAGCGCAATAAATATGTGACGTGGAGCTGAAATACCTTGTTTTGATGCTAGATGCCATGTAAGTGTACCATCAATATTAGAATCCATGGTATCTGTGGATGTTGTCAACCAACTTAATAATCTCTTTCCCCCCTGATCCATAAATGATAACAATCGTTGTTCTGTTGACAACGACGGAGTCAACACCGGCATCCACAGTGTTAGTTTTGATAAAACGACTTTACCATCGGCAACGCCAGCACCGCGCCAGATTGCATTATTATCATCACCCCTTCTCATTAGTGCTACCGTATGCTTTGCTCTATAGATAACTTTTCTGACGTTTCTACAAAATCCAAATATGTGATGCAACGGAATTGCACATTAAAACCTTTGATGTTGACCTTGCAACATTGATACTCGTGTTGCGAATCCTAGGTTGTAACCGGGAATATTATTTATGACATCAAATTCAGCAGCTGGTCTTACATATCCTTCTGGTGTTGGGTCAACTGCTGTAGCTCGTGTTGCTTTTACTCTAGAATATTGGACGTGTTCAGCGTTATTAGTAATATCCTTCGCGAACATCATAGACGGACCTGCTGATCTAGTATAGTCATCAGAATATCTCGCTAACCCGATTATTCCCGTTGCAATATCAACTTCACGTTCAATAGATTCGATTTCTCTTCCATCAATGAGATATATAGCACTTTCAAATAACGCCATGATGCCGTTGTTAACAAAACCAACTCGGATAGTTGGGTTATTTTCATATGATGTATTAGCTGGAACATTTGTTAAGAGTTCACCTTCGACTTCAATAAAGGCTTCACAAGGCAAAAAGTATTTACTGGTATCATGAACTTGAAGTTCGATTCTCCCCCGAAGATCAGGTTGTACTGCGTGATAGGCAAAAAATTGATAATCGCGTAGAGAATAATCATTGAGTACTGGGGCGTCCATGTCAAATGCAGTATCAGGATTCGGTTTGAACATTTTTTATTATATACCCGCTGGTCTAAATTGAAGGCAAAATCATAAATGATTTTCATCATGAAAATTCTCATCAATTTTCATCGAAGTCTTTGACTTTTGTAGAAATTCTTTGAATTTTCAAGACCACTTCCCGCTATCATATTTGCTGTTATGTTATCCTGGGCGGTCAAGGATGATGAAATCATTGACTGTAGTTTTTCATCTACTGCGTTATTTATTATTTTACTAACCTGCGCAGGCATAACTGCAGTAGATGGTAACGGTTTCTTTGAAAATCTAGATTTTCCACGTCGAACTAGCGCTGTTAGTTTATCCTTCGCGGCTGAAAACGCCTTCGTGGCAAGATCACCAACAGCGCTAATACCCTTATCCCTGATAACATCAATGGCTTTCATTGATAGTTGTTTTGCTAGCGGCGCTACTTTTGGAGCCATTCCTGAAAATAATCCCATTATAGTATTACCGAGAACATCTCCATAATATGCTCGGTATTTTGGCAATCGTGAGTTTACCATGTAGACGTTAGTTGGTTTATCATGGTTGTAGTGTATGATCATTCTCTATTTAATTGCTATTTATCTAATCGCTATGATAACCGTCCACTAACTCTTCAATAAATTCTCGATATGTTGCAATATCCATGATACCACCTTGAAATAATCGCCTACAAATATCAGCAGTTTCATTAATTATTTCTGGTGAGTTATTCCCAGCTCGTTTTCCCCCTACAAGTATTTCTAATCGTGCTATATCACCAAGAATATTACCAGGACATGTTACACTAGAGTTTCCAACTAAACCACTACCTGATTTTTCAGTGATACCAGTTGCACCTTGAGAAGAGGGTTGTGTTATTTTAAAAAGTTTTGATTGTTCTGGTAATATAGGAAATCCAGGGTCTGATTGCGTTGTTGTAGATGATTCAGCTTTTTTTATTGCTGCCATATAATCCTGAAATGTTTTATCACTTTCTCTTGCCTGAGATGACTTTGTAAATATACGATATAACCCCTTATACCATTCTCTTTTACTAGGATTTTTATAATTATCGTGGATATAATTTCATCTCTGATTAAGACTCCTAACAACGAAATCGGCTAATTCTTCCATAGAATTAATTTTTTTTTTTTTAATTCATCTAATTTACCCGGATGGAATTTATCATTGAATGCAACTTTTTCAGTAGTAGTATCACCCTCTTCATCTTCTTGTTGTTGTTGTTCTTGAATTTCTTCTTCAATTTCTTCTTGAATTTCTTCAAGCGGTTCAGGTGGTGTATCAACATCATCTAATCGTTCAACTTCATCCTGAAGTTCTCGTTGTTGTTGTTCTTGTTGTTCTTGTTGTCTTGCAACGGTTATTATATCACCAGGAAGTGTTTGTAATGATTTGTTTGTTTGTTTAGATCGTCTTGCTATTTTCTCTAACACAGGGAGAAGAGGTCTCTCTACTCGTTTCCCCTCCTTAGGGATCTTTCCGTATATAGCTCGTTCAGTAGCTTTTTTCACATCTGTAGTTGCAGCAACAATAGGCTTAAAGAGTTTTTCAGAACCCTCTGTAAAATCAGTCTGCATTAACTGCCACTGCTGAAGTTTTTCGCGTAAACGATCACGAATCGGTAATAATTTATTTATATCGATCAGTCGCTGTTTTGTGTTACGCGTAGTCGGTGATTATCCTACCATTATTGAAAGAGTATCACTATTGTTAAATTGCAAGTAATTTCCACCAGGTAAATAAAAATACTACGTTGAAAATTACTATGAATGAAATTGCAAAGCGACTAAACTCACATGAATGGGCTCATTCATGTACACGGAAGTTATATACAACAATAGGCTCTCTACGGGTAAGACTCAGTTTGTTCCATTAACGTTTTTAATTGTCTCACCTTACAATTAATAAGTTTTCTGTTTTCATACTCAGAACTTAATTGCTTACGTATATGTTCAACGATGTTACATAGTGGTACAAACACGTTAAAGTCTTCATGATAAACCAAACTCTCACGAATAAGTATCTGTACTTGTTTAATTAAAAATATTTCTTAGCGAGTACATATTTTCCATTCTGTTCTGCAAATTGTATATCCTCGAAATCGGTCATGATTTGATCACAATCTAACCCTGAACATAATTTTACATTTTGATCTTTAAGTTTATTGATTTCAACAATAACACATTTGAGATTTTCAGAATTCATATAATATGAAAGGGTTATTTATTTAATTGTTTGAACGAAAATCCCAAAAATTTAAAAATCACAAAATGAATTCTGGACACGCTAAGGTGTTGGTCATCTTAGCATATCCAGAAGCTTAATGCGATTATAAGTGATTATGATGATGAGGTACTTACAACCCCTGATCTAGTGTGTAGGCGGTTGTTTACATATAAGACGATACTACAACCCTGTGATCTAGTGTGCAGGCGGTTGTTTACACATAGGACGGTACAACAATAGATTATAATAACAATGGTATTTACAATGAATTGATTCAATGCTTGTGAATGGTATGAATTTATTCAATGATGGATGACGCGGGCTATTCTACACTCAAGTGCAAAACCAAATTACAAAAATTCAATTTGGTTTGAATGTCAATAATAACAATCAAACGACGTGAGACATTGTGATTTGATTTTGCACTTGAGCTTCGGCTAAAGCCCAAATATAATACAGACTAGGTTGTATATAAGCATTCATTACAGCGAAGTTAGATAGAATGGTGTCTGCTTGTAATTGTTTGTTATGTTTAAAAGCGATGATTCACAACGTTGAAGTAACGCATAGTGCTTGAAAAACCCACTAAAAAAAAGAATATGATTATTTGTAAACGCTATGATGATTTTGTTTCGTTGAATTGTAAAGTAATTCAAACAGATAATTGATTATTCATGATAATTATAACAACCAATCAAACACCACCAAAACAACAGTGTTTCAACGATAACTCTGTCATTGATAATTTGTCACACGCGCGTTACTAGCGAGGTATTCCCCTTGAATAATGCAATATTATATAGTTACATAAGTAAATCGAATTTTTTGTCTATTTATTTTGGAAATCGCTGATTTTTGTACTCCTTCTGCAACAAATCGTACTGAATAAGAACAAATATCGAAATACACTCCAGCTGAAGTAATAGACGGAAATATTATTTCCTCGTTGTCAGTGCTAATTGATTTTACTGGTCTAGCATTTTCGAGTATTTTCCAGTCCCACCTCGTTTGGTGTTTACACGTTGTGTAATAGCCTGAAGATTCGATAAAGAATTATTAGTCCTAACACCATCAATGTGATCAATAACAAGATCATCCTTGATCAATCCACTAAACACCTCGAATATGAATCTATGACAATAATATTTCTTCTTCCCAACATCAAACCTCAAATATCCTTGATTACTCAAAGTACCAACCGGATTCTTGAGTCTACAGTGTCTAACAACACCATCACGAGAAGCTTCATAGTTTTCAATAACAGGATGTCTTTGAAAATTTTGGTTCATTTATATACAATATATGCTATTTGTCTAATTCATTATTTGGCTGAGAAATAATATTGAGAAATCACTCTCTGTAGTCTTGGGCATTTTTTATGATTTTGCCATTGACGTCATTGACGTTGTCGGGATTTTTGATTCTTCGCTTGTCATAATAACGCTTCAATTCTCTATAACGCCTACCCCCACAATTGATACATAATTGTGAATTGCCTCTAACACCCACCCCACAATGGATGCATGGGTGAGGACCTTTTGAACCGTTTCTAACGCTTTGCATATGATACCTACAGAATTCATTTCTGCATGATTTATTACACGGAGTCTTTGATCCAATCATAAGCCATTTGCAATGATTCATTATATAAAAGTTTCTATTTAAATACTTGTTTTAATTATTATAATATGAAAGAATTCAAGAGATTATCGAAAATTAAGCCTTGGAAAAATGCTAGATTTAATCTCGATAGAATCTCTAATATACCAAAAAGTCTAATAGATGACAAAACCCTGTTGAGTAAAATCAGAGACTGTTTTAATGAATTTGAGCGTGATGGAGCATCTCATACGTGGTCGACATTTCGAATTATTGAAGATGTCGATGTCAATGTACCCAACATCGATGCTACCATGCATGATACAAGAGCAGCTAAGATAATCTCGCATCTTCGAAAACGGTATTTTTTCAGAATAAAATTCATTATCGAAGTCGAAGGTAAATGGGTTATCAGAGATAAATTCGAACCAATCCTCAAGGATAAAAAATTTGTCATTGTGAGCAGAGATTCCAAACCAGGAATTCTAACTGGAATTGACAAACCATACTACGAAAAATCTTACCCTGTAACAGCAGTTGTTTACGGAATATATCAGCTAAATGATAAACCGAGTATTGCAAAACTAGCTCCTATGATAGCTCGACACTTAATTGTATAGCAACGCGGATAATGGAACACTTCACAAATGCATCCCGAGGAAATAAACTAACTGATCTGCGACGTAGGAAAATAACCGAATGGGAACTGACAGTGAAACAGCATGGTGCAAAGATTTCCGATATAGCTAAATTAGAAGCATTATTAAAATTCCCAATATCAGTAACAACAATAACCGGAGAAGTATTATACGAACCAAAATATCAATCGCGAGGAGCTCCAATTGAAATTATTGATCATAACAAACACGCGTGGACACCTGCAGTAAATGTATTTCCACGAGAACGAATCGTGAAATATATCCCCAGGGAATTTTGTAAGTATGTTTTCTATGAAGAGAGATTATTCGATGTTATTGTAGCGTTGTGTAAAGATGATCCTGTGTCAGTGTGGTTACTTAGAAGTAATGAAGATCCCGAAATAGGATTTGATCAATTTGTAAGAC
Source organism: Unio delphinus (assembly GCA_029339505.1). Classification (NCBI taxonomy): domain Eukaryota; kingdom Metazoa; phylum Mollusca; class Bivalvia; order Unionida; family Unionidae; genus Unio; species Unio delphinus. The sequence goes on along the minus strand of JAQISU010000015.1, from coordinate 9,934,484 downwards.
CAAATGGTGAATTATATCGCGTTGAAGAGTTAGATACTAGAATAAGAAAAATCGCTAATGATTTTTCACCGGAGAGTTTCCATGAAAAACTATTAAAGGATGGCTTCACAATTCCATCAGTGGTAGCTCACTTCGCAAGAGAGAAAAACTCATGGCGTCCAACACGAAATGATTTTCTCGAACACGTTAAATTGAGTTGCGTCCAATTGGGTCATGGAGGATTGTGGAATACAAAATACTCACGTGATGGTATGATTTCAATTGATATATCCGCGTGTTATCCTGGAAGTTTTCTCGGGGATGGAGAATGCTCTGAGTATTTTAAACGATTTGGACACCCGACGCATGAAATGACTCGTGTTGCGATTAATGGGCCATTACCCGATTTTGATTTAACGGGATTCGCTCGTGTGATATCATTCAAATTCGCTGCAGGGCTACATCCGTGTAGTTATGTTTGGCTTGGTAGACACCTATCTGAAAAGGCGTGGATGCCAATTGTGTTATTTCGGTATATGATTGATTGTGAGATGTTACAATCGTTGATTGTCGGCGAAGCTATTATATGCTATCGCGCGCAGAAGGATGTTTGGTTACCACAACCTAATTTAGGTTATATAATACGCGAACAGCGAAAGAATTTTCCAGAAGAACAAATCATGAATTGGTCTAAGGAGTTATTTGAAATTAAAAACAAAGAAGCCAAAGATTTTGGACGAAATATAATTGGTAAATTTACTCAAGGTGGAAGATATGACAATGCAAAATACTCTTCGAGGTTGATCATAGACAACGCAGAATACGATTTTATCATAGCGGATTTAACGAAACATGGAAAACTTGTATCCCGCAGGGATGCTTTTCTATCCAACGGTGAGAAATTAGGTACGGTTGTTACCTACTATGATGGATATAACCCCCAGTATACACACTTGAGAAGTTCTATGCTAGCCTATGCTTGTATTAATCTATTTTCGATGATAAATAGATTTCCAAATACCGCGGTTAGAGTAGCTACTGATTGGATGTATATCCACGAGAAATACAAATCGGATGTAGCGGCATTCACAGATCCCGAGGAAGCATGGGGATGTTGGCGATTTAAAAAAGAAAAACTACACGAGTATTGTGAATCCGCAGACGTTGCCAGCGACGATAAATATCTTTGTTGTAACCGTATTGACATTCAATCTGAATTTTCTAATGCACCACCGGTATCTGATCCCGTATGTAGATACAAGACAGTTAATTTAAACGGTTGTGGTGGATCAGGAAAGACAACTCGTGCAGTCGAATTATTCCGTGGGAAAAATCCTACGGATTTCACAACCATGATTGTGTTAACACCAACTCACAGACTCGCCAGAGAGATGATAGAGCGGGGAGTAAGAGCCCGTACTTATCACAGCTTCTTTCGATGGAAAGGCGATACATGGACTCCTGATCGAATGGGCGATAAATTCATTCCTGAAATCATAATATGGGATGAAATATGCACTGTATTGTTGAGTGTATTACAGACATTTCTTGAATGGTTGTTAAACAAAAACACAAAAGTCGTCATGTGCGGAGATCACGGCCAACCACCACCATTTGTTGGTGCATCCCCACATGAATGGCTAAAGGGTTTTGTAGATTATTATGAAGAAATTACCACTGATTATAGATCACTTGATGAGCAATTACGAGAGTTCAAAGCGCTAATTAGATTACAACCGGATAGAATCCAATGTGAAATAGCGCGTGAAATAATTTCAGAAACTTCCATGAATGATTTTTGGGAAACATGGAAACCAAATGATTTGATAATCGCGAGTAGAAAGATAGTCAGAGACGCACTTCAGATAAAGTTATTTAAATTACATAAACGTAAATTTGCAACACTTCCAGTACCGTTGTGTTATAGGCCTTCGGATACACGGCGACAGAATATTGAAGTTGATATTCCTGGACAGCGTGAAAAGCAAAATTTAGTGTTAAATGATATTGTGCTGGTTGATATCAGCGTCGTTGAAGATGCATTGGGAAACTCAAAAAGTTCTGCTGATAAATCCCCGTGGACGTTAGGTTATGCAGCAACAATACACTCTTCACAGGGAGTAACTATCACAGGTACAATTGTTTGGATGGTAGATAATCGAATTGAGTGGTCGAATTTAGTTTATCTTGCGGTGTCCAGAGTACGAAGAATAAATCAGCTTCGAAGAATTGTTGTTGACGATAATGACACTACAATCAGCGCCGATGATATCACTGGTAATTTTATCACTGGTGATTTTATCACTGGTGATATAATCAGAAAAAAACTCTCTGGTTATAAACAACAAGTTAAAAAAAATAATAGAAAATTTGACATTGATGCTGAATTGATAATTTCATTAAAGCAACAACAGAATAATCACTGCGCGAGTTGTAATTGTATAATGCGTTGAAGTTGGTCGGATAAAGACCCTCACCAATTTACCGTAGACAGAAAGAATAGCAGCATTGGTCATACCAAAGATAACGTTATGCTGACTTGTCTTGAGTGCAACAGACGCCGGGTGCCAGCACAATGCCTCTGGCATCGGGTGCTAGTTAAGACCACGCGGTGGTAACTGAGTATCCTCGGGAATTACCTGTAGTTGTTGTCGAGTAAATCCTCGCTGAGGAGCAGTTGAATCTAGTTTATAGATTACTGGTCTAGAAACGCCTGTGTAGACCGTGTTATACCGGATATATTATGCGTCGTGACGCTCCAAATAGGATCGGTAGCTCTTTTTTTACCACCTTCAAGCTCTCCTGGTGCATATAAATACCGAACAGTGACATTACTACCAAGAATTTGTTCCTTGAAATCTTTTTGTGGTTGTACGGGTATAAACTCCCTTTTAATAGCGTTGTTAGGTTTCATGTTGATTGTTCTAGTAATCTCATTATTGATTGCGGTAACTACACCTGGTAATCTCTTAACCCATTCACGGGATCGTTTATCCTGGATGAATTCTTTCGCGTATTGATATCCAAATAACCGCTCTGCAAGCGTCCGATTAAATCGTTCAACAATTGCCTGATCGTGATGTAGAGCAGTGTGTTCTCTTCTGATGGCGACATTATGATGTTTCATCGTTGTTAAAACAACACCTTGAAATTCCTTGCGAGGATCAACTTGTAACAGATTTGGCCAGCGTAGCGGACCTCGTCGATAAATCCTTTCAAATGCAGAAGCTACTTCAGTAGATGATTTTGTCTTCAGCGGTTCTGCTTGTTTGTATCGACTAGCAATATCAACTACGGTTAACGCGTATTTGTAACCGTTGTCATGTGGTAAAAACAATATATCAGCTTGATGAACTTCATTAGGTGTTGTAACATCAAAATGCGAATAGTTAATTCGTTTAGGCGCTGGTAGATAAATTTGCCATATTGCCTGTTTAGATAACCAATTAGCTGCAGTGGTATTTGCTGCGTTATCGAGTTTACTGATTGCTGCCTTGCCTCTCCAGTATCCCCTCGGAGAATAATAAACTGATTCCATATTTTTAATTACCAGCACCTAACATCAATTTGCCTTTCATGGCGGATTTTATCAACCACGAAGCCAATTTTTCTTTGAACGATTTATCAGGAATAGCATTTAACGCATGAATTAATTTCACATCCGCGAGATGTCTATGTTGAAGATTGCTGCTTTTATAAGCAACATCATGAGCATGAAACGCCTTATCAATAGCGTTTATTGGATATTCACCAGGTTTGGGTTGGTTTTGGTCATCGAGTCTGATATCGAGTCTTGTTCCCGGTCCACAATAACTATACCCTGGAAGGTGTTTTTCTCCTGAGTATTTTGCCCACGGTGTTCCTGTGAGTTTCACTAACTTGGCTGCAATATCACCTCCTCGTTTTTTTTTTAAAGCCTTGGTTGGAAAATTCGAAGAATTTTTACCACGGGGTACAAATCTAAATTTCTTTGTACTACACTGTACGCATTTACCAGAAAGCGCTGATCGATTATTTTTTGTTGTAATCGCCCTCAAGTCATTTGTGCCAGTACGCGCCCTACATTTCACACAATATAGATCCATAATTTATTATATAACCTTATGAATGTAATTGATTATTCTGCTACGAGACGACTTAACCTATTAAACACCATGCAATGTTACCAAATTCTATTCGCGCAATTATCATCGGACCGTCTGGAAGTGGTAAAACACAATTGCTACTTAATTTAATAACAAGATGGATGAAGTGGGATAAGTTGTATTTGATTGCTCCAAGTGTAGATGATCAGCGATGTTATGAAGTGTTAAAAGATTTTAACGAGAAAGCGAAATCAAAATTCGAAGAATTTCAAATCGATGATGATATTATTGAGTTTATAACCGATATCGAAGAGGCGCCTAACATTGACTCCATCGACGGAAGTATTAACAATTTAGTTGTATATGATGATGTCATGTTAGATAATCAAAAGAATCCTGCTAGAATATTTTCACGAGGCAGACATAAAAACACAGATGTGATATATATCACTCAACATTACACTCAAATCCCGAAGTTCATCAGAGATAACTGCAATCTATTATGCGTATTTAACGGTGTTGATACTCACACGCTAAGAAATATTTGGCAAACTTGGTGCGGTGGTGATATGGATCATTATCAATTTAGAAATTTCTTTAGCAACGCTTCCCAGGGAGAATATTTTAGCTGGATTGTTTTGTTTATCCAACATTATATCATATTATATAACCAGATTGTCAATACTCTCTTCGATATTCTCAACTTGGGAAGCTTCATCAATACCACATAACTATAGTATGAATTTATATTGTGTGAAATGCAAAACTCGTATATCAACGATTGATTCAACATCTATCACAACTAAAAATAGTAGAAATGCGATCACTGGCAAGTGTTTACAGTGTGTTATTAAAAAAATTCCGATTTGTTAGTATGAAAAAGCAATTGATATCGACGCCAAGTTAACAAAATTCCCAGGAGTTTCTTGGGGGAAATACCCAGGAGAAAACACCTTTCAGGATATAGAATATAGTTATTGTGGACCGGTAACTAGACACGACATCTGACTTGATAACCAAGATAAGCCCCGATCTGACGAATATCCGATAAACGCTATAGATAAGGCTTGTAATGCTTATGACGTTGCATATCGAAGTAAAGACCTTCAGCAACGTCATAACGCAGATATAAAATCCCGGTGGATATTGCGATTAGTAAACCTGCAAACGCGGCAAGAGTACAAAATACCATAGCGGCAGATTGATTATCGAAACAAGCAATATTGCAAATTTATCTACCACCACCGAAGAAGATTCAATTTTCGTCGTTTGATGTTAGTGTTCCAAATGAAGTTCATCAGGCCGATATATTATTTGTACCACATGATACTGTAAAAAAAAACACATTTACAAGTATGCGTTAACCGTCGTTGGCATTGCTAGTAGATACAAAGAGGATGAACCGCTAACAACAAGACCGCATCAGTAGTTGCTTCCGCCTTCAAAAGAATTTATCGTCGAGGTCCTCTACGCTTTCAAATTTCCTCCAGAATGATCCTGGTAAAGAGTTTTAAGGCGAAGTATCATGAACGATGAAGCAATATAATGTCACTATACGATGAGGACATACTGCAATACATCGCGATCACGCAATTGTTGAGCGGTTTAACAGAACATACGCAGATAAATTATTTCATTATCAATACGCGAAGGAATTCATCGAGTATAAACGATCTCGTGAATGGGTCAAGATATTACCAGGGGTAATTACCGCACTCAGCAATGAAACTACTCGAACGATCAATATGAAACCAGTTATCGCCATCACAAAAAAATATAAACTTACCTCGTCGTGATTTCTCTGCGCAGATATTACCTAGTAATGGCACTGTGAGATATTTGTACGAACCCTGTGAACTTGAATGTGGTGAAAAGAGATCAACTCATCCTATATGGAGTATCACATCACAAAATATTTAACGTTGTAACATCTAAAAACAGGTATTCAATTTATAGATTAGATTCAACCGCTCCACAGCATGGATTAACTTGTGAACAATAACAAATTATCCCAGATGATACTCATATAACACCGCGTGGTCTAAACTGATATCATCGTCAATTTTTTAAAAAATCAATAACAACTCGTAGAAGCTGATTTATTAGTCGTACTCGTGATACTGCAGTCGTACCTGTAATTGTTAATCCCTGTGATGAATGTATCGTCGCAGCGTGGCCTAACACCCACGGATGTTTATCGGCGCGCGGCGCGTCTTCAGCAACAGTGATATCAACCAACACAATATCAATTAACACAAGTTCTTGTTTTTCATATTTTCCAGGAATATCAACTCCGATGTTTTGTCGGGGGGTATCCGCGGGTCTATAACATAATGGAACTTCCCAAATCGGGAAATTTTCTTGATGTGTTTGAAATAATTTCACCTTTAGTAGATGTAGGATCTTTCTTCTGATCGCGACAACTAAATTTGTCGGGGTCTACGTCGCCTAGAAATCACTGGTCGAAGTTTCAGGAATTGTTTTACGAATTATTTCACATCGCGGCTTTCAATTCGGTTAATTCCATGTCAAGTGATGATGATCTGTGTTAATTTCTTCGTAGTAATCTACCATTGTTGTTAAACAACAATGAGGATATTCCCCGGCAAACGGTGGTGGTTACCAGTTTTCTTTAACAAACACGCCAAGAATGTTCTAGTAGCTTCAGTGATAACGTACACACTTCATCCCACATAATTATCACAGGGATGTGTTTTGTTCCTATTCGTTCAGGAGTCCAATCAGTACCATTATACCGAAAGAATATATGATATGTACAAGTGTTTACTCCTCTTGATTTCATCTCCCTAACAAGACGAGGAGTCGGAGTTAGCACGATCATGTCGGAGTTTTTCCCAAATAAATAATTACTCGTGTTGTCTTACCACATCCTCCTGGACCGTTAAAATAAAAAGTTATCTGGTTATCGGATCGTACACGGATGGATACGATGATATTTCCATGTTTGCATCCTCGCGATAATTATCCTCGATGGGAACATCAACTGATTCTCAATATCCGGGTAATGTTTGCTGTTTTAATCTCCAAGTTCCACAACTGCCTTCCCACCTAGTAAACTCCTTGACGTTTTTCTGGTGTTTTCATCGAAATAAAATTAATCGGTGGCAACTATAACAGCAATGTCAGAACATCTATTTATCATTGAAAGTAAATTTATCGAGACATACGCTAACATCGATGATCTTAAATGACTTTACTGCGGTGATTCCCCTTCAAAATAATCAATGATAGCTCTTAATGTTTCCTTATTAGATAAAGAAGCTGTTTTCCTTGAGGCAAATATCTCACTTTTTGTTGTATCCGCGATTGTAAAATCTAGTTTAGCGACATCAAAGACTAGTTATGTGTCATGTGATTTCTGATCGCATGATCCACCCTGAGTAAATTTTCCTATTATTCTTCTTCCGAGATCTTTTGCCTCGCGCTATCGTCCTTGACTCGTGCCCCAGTCGTCCCATTGTTCAACGGTTGGTAACCAAACAGATGTCTACGCCCGATATGATAACGATATGAAACAGTCAACGCCGTTAACATTTTTTGTCCAACATAAATCGCTAGTGTTATCGGAGCCCATCTCTCCGTTGAAAAATGTTTTCCAACCCAGATATAAAATATCGGATGAAGATTTTCAGCAAATTTAAATGACGTTACACGAGCAAATCCCGTTAGATCAAAATCAGGTAAAGGTCCAGTAATCGCAACTTGAGCCATTTCATTTGTGGGATAACTGAAGCGTGTAAAGTATTCACCGCATTTAACACGCCCAAGAAATCTTCCGGGGTAAGCGTGTTACCATGTCAAAGGAAATCATTTATTGAATGTTATAATTTGTGTTCCATAGTCCACCATGGCCATAAGCGATATTGCAACCGATGGAACTGTATAATAATTTTTTTGTTATTGCTGTGAAGTCGTCTGTATACTTCTTCGTGAGGTTATTCATTTCGTTTTTAAATTTCTTCCGTTCGATATAACGTTCCGTTTGTTCTCACAAACTGATCGTATCCCTCTTCTTCGTCGCTTTTAAATAACCGTACTGATACAGGATCGCTTTTGTTGATCTCGTAGATAAAATCAAATATATTCCATGAGTAATATGTTATTGATCACGACGAAGGGAATACTCGTGTTGAAGTACTCCACCTTTTTTATAATGACCAGACGAAGTTAAAACCTCCCCGGTAATAGATTTTTTTAAAGTTATTAAGAATTTAAATCTTTTCTCCAACTCGATAACATCGCTTATTGACGCTCCAGTTTGTTTAACTGATTCTTCCCACTTTGCCATTTTGGATTGTCTTAACTCGGTTAATCCGTTTCTTGGTTGAGAATTATTGAAATGCTCTATTACTTGTTCAGCCACACAATTTAACCGCAATGCAATTTTTATCCGGGAAAGTTTTTCAATGTCGGCGGTATTATTTGTGTAAATTCCATAGGTCAATGCGGTTACGGGATATGCTCGATTATAATAAATGCTTTCAACACGCCCGATATTGTTCTCTATTTTACAATTATAGGTTTTTTTGTTGAAGGCAGTACACGCTCACGGTGATTATAAACTCTTGAATCCTTTTTATAAAATGTTACTGAATTTCACTTAAATGAAATATTCAACTGATTAGAAATTAATACTTGATAACATTTCAAGGGTACGAGAATCAGTAATAGTATAATCACCGCGGAGTGTTCGATACGTCGACCAAACATAAGCTGCGCCGGCTTTTTAAAATTCGCATTTCGCGTGTTTGATACTATTTATAATCTTTGACATCCATGACGGGAGGGGTTTTTATCCTCCGATCCAAGTCAAAAACCCTTCGTTGGGGATATTCTGTTATTTTAGCAATATTGATAATTTTAATCATTGTTGCTATTAAGATGAAACACATTTAAATAAAATATTTATATATAATGAGCAATTGCAATTGGTTACCAATTGGAGCAGCCACTCGTTGTGGTAAATTCTGCAGAAAGGAGTTTTGTGGGTATCACGCACGGAATATCCGTCGAGGAAGCCCAGGACCTAAACCTTGTATCAGTTGCGTTATTGGAGTAGGAGGAAAAAACAAAATTAACGGAAATAAATTTGATAATCGTATAAAAAATTTGACAATTTTTACCCCGAGTGAAAATTGTTTAAATTCAACCCCGAGAATTAAATCTTAATGGCAATGACCTGTTACTGCTTTTATGGATAGTTTAATTATTGTATTTCCGTCAATTAACTCGTCAGGTAAATACTTCGATATTCATGTTGGAAATATGATACGAGCATCATCAGGGATACATCTGACAATATATTTGAAAAAGTTCAACAACAGAGTATCATCTGCATTCGCGTGATTTTTGTATTAAATGAAAGTTACAATTTAGATTTTTTAAAATATTTTCATATTATATAATGAATGATATTTAGTCGAGCATGTCAAACAAGATATTTTACAACAATTAAAAATATTATCTCGGAAGGCGACGCTGTTTTAGAACATCACGGTCAAGAAATTCACGAAAATTTAGATGATTTATCATCGGTGGAAAGTGAACGCGTGATCTAACGTCAACTTGTTATCCTCGATAACGGTATTACCGCGATGACCCCTAGACAATTCGATGATGAAATTTCACACCAAAAAGATATTTATCGTCGACAGCGTCTTAAAATAGACCGCGAGGTAGCGAACAATGAATTAATTTCACCGGATTAAATTGCAGCACATATGGTTATCAAAGATATTGATCATATTTTGACACCGTTGTATATTGTTGTCAGGAAAATAATGGACGATTTAAACAAAACATATATATATAATCACATTTAAAAAGGAATAATGAAAATATCGCGGAAATTTCTTGTTGATACTCGGCGGTATTTCACTCTACAGTGATCCGTAAATGATCCTGGTTCGCTTGCAAATCAAATATCTTTTCTGTTAGCTCGGCGAGATCTTCGCGGAGGTTTCGCTTGGTAGCGAGGTAGTTTTATTTTGCGACGCGGTATTCTTCGATGGAGCCTTGAGTTAACGTGGAGATAGGCTCCTTCGACCATATTTTATACAATCTCGCTAGTCCTATTTTGAAGTCGTGGGAGACATTCATGGGTCGTTTAGCACCTCACAACGCTATTATCTTTTATTCGACATTAGGATAAGTTGGTGTTTATATATATATATATATATATATATATATATATATATATATATATATATATATATATATATATATATATATATATATATATATATTGGAAAATTCTAAGAAAAAAATTGATAATGAAAATTATAACACGAAATAACAATTAAAGCATTAACATAAAAAATGATAGCGAGAAATTTTAATCAACAATTATTTTTAATCAAACGTTCATTTTTGAAATAAATTTTTTAATCAAAGATTATCGAAAATTTTAATTTTTAATCATTATGCTTTTCCTTATCGTCGTTGAAATCCAAAGAATTTTCCGAGAAAATTTCCTTGAGGCGTTCCAGATATATGCACGAGTGAGCATAGTTTTCAATCTGATCACGATTGCAATTTATTAGTGTTATATGATCACGTCCAGGTTGTTCCAGTTGATGATCCGTCAATATAAAGTTTTCACTCCCGCATTAATCTACAACGAGTTCAAAATTTCCAACGATGGTTTCTATGATTGATTTTCTGATCGCCGCTCTAAGTAAAAGATCCTTATCATAGACACAATACTCATGCGTGATGATACATTATTGTAAAATCTTATGATGCTCTAAATCGCAGATTTTAAGGTAAAAATTCAAATGATTGTCAATTACGATGACGAATCTTATACACGGAAATTCCTAGGATCAAAGGTTTAAGATTTTACAACGAGTATAATTTGTAGTTGTTCGTTTGATAGATCAATCAAGTTAAAATTCCGATCGACGCGTTTCAAGTTTATTTTTGTGATCCATGAATTATTACACGCCAAGTAAACGGGGTTAATTGATCAAACTTCCCATAATACTTGAGGGGAAAACTTCTGCAGAATATATCCCTGATCAGCCCGATTTGACGACGATGTATCAGCGTGATAACATCACATATAAGATGTACAGCAAAGATTGATGTTATGTCAACGTTGTCCGGGGACACAGGTCTTCCCGTGTTTTAGGGAGCGTTATTGTATCCGAGAACAATTGCACGTGTTAATGTTTTTATCCACAATCTTTTATATCCGTTGTCGGATATAATCTGGTTTAATATTTCTACGTGTTTTATAATTTCATCGCGTGAACTCGTACCCTTGGAAAGATAGTCTTGAAAATTTTGTCGTTGAAACTCTAGATACGTGTTATGATAACATTTGTCTAAAAATATTTTCATAACTCCGAGATCTCATTAGATGAATAATATAATCTTACTCACCTTTTTTTCCCTTTATGAAATTTCGAATCAATATTATCTTTGCTGTTAATTATAGTTTCCTCTCTGTCTGTCTTTTTCATATCTATAGTATCTCTTTCAAATGGTATAAAAATCATGATATGATTTTTTATTTGTTGTAAAATTAGATTTTTTGATTCGGATAGACGCTAATACGGTTCTGATTGACGAGTTATATATATCTACGTGATACCCCGGAGATTTTATATCGAGCGCAGTTGACAACGACGGTTCATGAACAGTTTTCTTGATCTTATATTTGAAATTCTTCGTTGATATCTTCGATGTCATAACTTCCCTTTGGAAGATATATTGTTTGCCAATCTTGAGTTTCATCGGGGGTTTCTTTGTTTGCAAACACAAAGGTGTTATTGTGTGCTTTTCGTGCGAATGATTCTGATCTGATATTAGGCAAACTATAATATACTCGTAGTTGAGTTAGCGCGAGCGATCTCCTTTGCTGGAATCGGAGTTGAAAATTCAATACTGACTTCAGGTTTTTTTTTTTTCGTGGCTGATATAATTCTTGTTTTTACCAGAGTGGTATTCGCGACTATTTGTTGAAGTAGTTCTTGCGGCAATGTCATTATCTTCTATATATATTTCAAATTTTGACATCGCAGAGTCGTAAACACGTACCATAGACGAGAACTCATCATCGGATATTCTAGTGTCATCGAGCGAAGATGATATCATCGCTGATAATTGCGAATACGCGGATGATACCGCATGAAATTTAACAACGTAATCGTTTAGTTTACGCTGAATACACGATGATATTTGTTGTGTTATTATTATTACCCCCGCGATAGTCGTTGCCGCGGATATGCAAATTGGAACAATTACCGGAGCTATCATTGTCACCGTCGATAAGATTACACCGGCTCTAGTGATAACACCTTAAACCGAATACACTTTAACGTCAACGGCGGTAATCCTTATTTTATATATTTTTACTTTTGTTTGATACTCATCTATTAGCGATTTGAGTCGAGCTTGTAATTCGCGGACTTGATCATATGGATATTGTTGTTTGGTCCCTATTTAATTAAACTATATACTTAAATCGGTTACGAATTATTCGTACCATGTGATGGATACCCAAGCTAGATTTCTATATGGTAGTTAGGTAGTTATTGTAAATCGTTCCGTTGATCCATTAGCTATTATCGCGCTGATAATAATATTTACCCCAAAGATGAACTCGATGATATATTAAATTGTGTCGACGATACTAACATTAGACTATATATTCCTTTGATCTCCGCGGTAATATCTAACGTGTTAGTTTGTGGAGTCCAAGTGAAGGATCTTTGTTGTATCGTATATACAACATTGATAGTATTGCTATGATGGATTTTGTCCTTACCATGTGTGGTAATCATCCGAGGGAAATCATCCTTAATAGCTTAATGAGTTTGTTTAATATTATCAATGGATTTTTTTATTTCTGGAAGTTTTATAGAAATACTATCTAACTGAGTCACAAAGAATGTTTGAACAATATTTGTACGACAATTTCCAAATTGTTTTATATGATCTTGATACTCGAATAGTAGCGCCGTTAGTTCATCAACGGTGGTATTTATATCGGCGAGTTTTAATGAAATCACAGGTGGAAAACCGAAGAAATCATCATTCGGAGTTCGAATATCGTTTATAATTGTTCGTAGTCAAGTAAATTGTTTTATGTAGAGGTCATATTCATCGCTTAGAGTTTTTAATTTGTTTTTCGACGCTGTTATTCTATCTACGATTGTTGAAACTAGAACACCAGATTTAAGTTTACCTTGAGAATTAAAAAACGCGATGACCAACTTATCCTTGATGCGAATATTACTAGTTTTTAATTTACTTTGACGATTTTGGAATACAACTGTTTCATCCGGTGATACATCTACGAGATGTAATATATCATATAACGCATCATGGACAAGATTTTTATAACATCGAGTGAAACCCAATATATCTACCATTATACATTTAAAATCTCTTTAAAACGTTTTTACTGGTGTATTCGTGCACGGTTTTATAAGGCGGTGATGATGATTTTGAGATAGCGGTGAGTACGTTAATAACTTCACGGCCGCATATTGGAGGATCAGTTAATGTATGTGTGGGTAGTGATGAATACTAAACAGGGAGTTTGAACACGGATACATAATTGAGAAATTCTCTTGGTAGCGCTAGCTCAAACGAGTCAAAAAAAATAATTGATTTGGGGTGAATCGCGTACGCGACCCAATGAGTTCCAGGTCCAGTGTGATCATCGAGATTAATGATACCTGTTTCTGGATTGGACGGCTAAGTGGGTAATTGATCTTTCATAAAAAGACCTGTGAAATGTTTTATCGGGGATTGTTTTACCGCGGCGAGTAAATCAAAATTTAACATTGGAGCTATGATCGAATACTGTCTGAGAGTCTCAATCCCGCTCCGTATCGGGTGTATCGACTGCCTGGTAATCGTAGACCTAATCCTACTGATCGTCCTTTTTTGTTTCATTGTCCGGTAGCTTTGTTCAATGTCAAGGGGCATAGAGTGGCCTAGTGGTCTAAAGCGCTGTTCATTACGGACCACGGCCATCTCACCTCTGTCTGAGTGGTTTCGAGTCTAGGATTCGGCTAATGTAGTTATGTGAGAAAGATTGCCAGTAGCTCCTCGTGGATCATTTTTCTTTTCCGGGGATTTTCCGGGTTCCTCGTCCACCATTAATACTGGCCGCCATGTATAGCGTACACTGTGCTGTAGAATGGCGCTGAACCATTAAAACAAAAACAATTGTTCAGTGCCATGCCAGCGGCGGTGCCAACAGCACCGAGGGCGGCACATTTAGCGACAGCGGGAGCCTCGGCGGCAAGTACCGCTATAATCGCAGCGAGAAGAGGAAATATTCCGCCGGATTTTATCATATTGGTAACCGCGCAGGGTGAAAATTCCAACTGAACTCCTGAGTATGGTTTTAACGCCTTGTTGAATTGTTTAACTTGAGTTTTTGTCAATGTTAGTTTGTTTGGTTTACCGCTAGCGATCTGTTTACGTTTCAAAGTTATTTTTGCACCACACGTAGAAGAGTTTTTGACTAATTTCTTTGATTGACCAGGAATCAATGGAACATTAACGTGATTGTACGATATTTTTATTTAAATAATAGACTGAGCTGATTCTTACATGTTTTTGGTAAACGTTACATGTTTTCTACTGGAGTGTCAACTACTCTCATCTTTCCACCGCCGCCTTCAAGTGTCATTGATTCATCACTGAGAATAACAGCGATCGCTCTATATGAACCACCAGGAGGTAGTTCTCTTATTTTACGTCGATGACGGAGTGCCTAGACAGATCAAGATGTTGCAATGAAAAATAATAGATAGGATATTAATTTTGAAAATCCAACTATGATATATTTAGTCCAGTATCAATATTATGATCACGTCCCATACAAGACCACAAACGATGATACACAGCTATTTGGTTATTAAAATAATCGATCAGAATATTTTTGGATGCTTTTGTTGATTAAATACTCGCAATGATACCTGACTGACCTTTGCATTATCATATATCATACGACAGCGCTGTTGTTTATCAGGTCCCTCTAATCGTTGTTTATTTTGCAACTCGATGAAAATGTATCATGGGGCGGAAATATTTCTGTTAATGCAAACTGTCAGGCAAATATGGCAGTAGTGGTATTTGTTGTGACATCCTACCATGACATCAATGATTTACCACCTTAATAAATAAATGATAATTGTCGTTGTTCTATAGCGAGTGATGGAATCATTATTGGCATCCACAGTACAAGTTTTGATAGGCCTACTCTGCCAACGTGAACACCAGCATCGTGCCAGACTCCATCATCGTCATTTGATTTTCTCATAAGAACTACATTATGACTAGCTCCAATAATTTTCTAACATCTCTACAAAGTCCAAATATATGAGACAGTGGAATCACACATGAAAATCTTCTTTCGTCGTTTAATATCGCTTTAAGAGTTTGAAATCCTAGATTGTGATTAGGATTATTACTAGTAGGCATATTCGCGACATCAACATCATCAGCCCCAGCATTATATTTTTGTCGCCTTACATTAAACTGATTATGATCAGCGTTATTAGTAATATCTTTCGCGAACATCATTGAATGGCCGGCAGATCGTATATAGTCGTCGGAATATCGAGCTAACCTTAATATTGTAGTTGCGATATCAACGTCGTTATCGATAAATTCGATCTTTGTGAAGTGCCAAAGTTTCGGTCGATCTATTTAATAAACCATTAGTTGTGATCAGATAGCAATTAGTTAGATTTAGGAAACACATCGTGCAAGAAGGATGCCTGTAAAGGCTAACCGTCCGCTGTACTAACTGACACGTTGTTTATACAGGAGCCAGGACTGACCAACGGCGACCTTGTAAAGTTTCATTTTATCACGAAAATATCAGAATTGAGAGAATGCAGAGATTATGTTACTTACAACCAAAGCATATCATATTGACCATGACGTAAGCGACTTTTGGAGGGAAGCGGGAGGAAATACATTTGTTTCTGATTGATCATGGTTAAAAAAGGGTGTATTTTACACGAGAAATCTGTAGAACCTAATATCGCAATAGCTAAATTAGAATTCAGTCTTTAAAAATTTCTCTGCAAGAGATGAAGAGGTGTAGAATTATTATTAGTAGGACTTTGGATCGTATTTTAGAGAAGTACATCCGTAAAGCAGATGACCAGGTGAAAAACCGCAAAAAAAACATCGGTTAAGTGACGCACCAAACACAAGGAAGTAAATACCTTTTTGGGAAAGAAAGTAAAGTACGGGAAAGAAAAGGAATTGTGAAGGAGAAATCGCCGTGTATACATTGATACAGTGGACCAGTCCGGATTCAAGCGGAACATCAACGAGGGCAGATTATAAATAGAGAGAGGAAAGGATTTCAAGATCAACATTGGATTGAACAAAGAACGTGGCTCGATGTTATGAAAATCGAACAAAGCATTGACTTCGAATGTGACACTCGATCCTATGATGATTTTTAACTATCAGTAATATAACGGCTAATTCGTTTAATTCTATTTCAAATCTATTTTTAATTCGGTGAAAGTTTATTTCTAAACCGCGTGTATTCCTAATGAAATTTTTTTTATGATTGTGTGTGTATTTGAATAAATTGTTTATTTATCTTTACGGAGGCTCGGAGTTGTTTTGTTCAATATACCCGCTCATCAGATAGCGGGTATATACATTCACCATATACATTCTCCTACTCGAACCGGGCAATTATACCGAGGGCGGTCATCTCTAAAATAACGAGTATCAGAGGGGAGTGGGTTATAGTGTTATTATTATGTTATGCAATACCGATTGACAAAGTGGGACGCAACACTTACCCTTTGAAAAGTGAGGCTTATACAATATTAAATGAGTAACGCTCATGACCCGCGAGAATCTGGCAATCTTGTTAGAGTTAATTGTATATTGTGCGCTACTAAACAGCGCCATTATACCGTTGTTGACAATCCCGACTTGGGTGGTTGGAAGATTAGTATATGGTTTACCAGTAGTATGATCAACTACTTGACCTTTCTCACCTCTATGTAAGCTTCACACGGTAAGAAGTATTTGGAGGTACCATCAAACCGAAGTTCAATTCGTTATCTAGAATTGGGATTTATCGCATTATATGAGAAAAAATGATAATTGCGCACAGAATCAATTTTTTATATACCGGCCCGTCCTTTTTAAAAGCTTCATCTGAAATCGATATGAACATTTTATTGTATAATTGTCGATCTAAATCATGATCTTGTTAAACCGTTACCAGAGATTAAATTTGCAACAATATTTCTTTGAGATTCACCGTCTTGATTTATCATTGATGATTGTACCAACGGAGTTAATTTTCGATTTACTGTATCATTTACTATTTTGCGCACCCGCGGTGGCATACGTTCAGTAGACGGCAATTGTATCGGCGCTGATCTTTGATTTTTTTCAAACCGACGACTTAAGTTTTTTTCTGGCGTTTTTAAATATGGTACCAGCGAGATTACCAATTTCACTGATACCTTTTTCGGGAATAACACCAATTGCTTTCATCGATAGTTCTTTGGCAATAAGCGCGATTTTCGGAGCAATCTCCGTAGTATACTTTATATACAGGCAACCGTGAATGTACTACGTGAACATTAATGGGACTATTGTTACTGCGATATATGATCATTTTATTTAAAAGCTTTTATCTAATCTGTTGACAACAATCAGTCGCTGTGATAGTCATCAACTAATTCATCCATGAATTCATTATATACACCAATATCCATGATACAGTCTTGAAATAGTCGTCGGAAGATATCAGCAGCTTCATTAATTGTCTCCGGCGAATTATTTCCAGCTCGTTTACCCGGGATGATAATTTCCAATCGTCCTATGTCAGCGAAAATATTACTCGGACGAGAAGCGAGATTGCTACCATGAACTCCAGATGGAGTTATATTTTGAGAAAAACCCTTACCATTAATTTTAGTTAGATACTCAGTTGCGTCTTATGAGGAAGATTTTTCTGTATCCAAAAGTTTTCCAGGTAACCGGCGAAATTCAGGATCTGATTTTCCATTGTAGACGATTAAATTTTTTTTATTTCAGCCATAAGCTCAGCATATAATTTATCTTTATCCGAAGCCTTAGCTACGCCAGTCATCGCACGATAGAATCCATTTTGTCATAATTTTTATCTATAGATGAAGCATAATCGGGTTGTAAATAATTCCTTTTACGAATGACACTTACAACAACAAATGTAGCCATTTCTCTTATAGAATCAAATTTCCTGTTTTTGATTTCATCAAATTTACCCGGAAGACGTTTGTCGATGAAAGAAACTCTTGCATTAACATCTTCCTCCTGAGATTCAAAACTATCACCTTTTTGTTCATGTTCAGGTTGAACGGCGATCATATTAGCTGGAGGAGGTTTAATATATTCTTTCATTTTCTTGGATCTTTTTGATATTTTTTTCAAGTACCGGGAGAAAAGCTTTTTTCCTCGTTGTTCATCAGCAATATCTCCCAATATAACCTTCTCAGTAGCTAACGCAGTTTTTTCAGTCGCTGTAGTTATAGGTTTAAATAACTGTTCGGCATCAGCAGCAAAATTAACACGAGCTTCTTGAAAAGCTTGTAAATTATCCATAAAAGAGTCTCTTACCGGGAAAAATTTCCTAATTACTTCCAATCGTTCTCTAGTTAATCTAGTTATTTGTGCTTCTCCGATTTTTGTCATGATATTATAAAATATATAGTTAATTAATCCGGACCCACGAGGATATACTTGACACGCGGATGTAATTTTTTCACCGCATGTGAAAACAAATGGTGAATTTCAATAATCGTTATTTTGTAAAAAAAAATACAGGCTCTCTTAAAAAGGTGGCTTCAGCCTCTCAGCTGTAACACATTGATATATTCAAGGCGCGGATGTAATTTTTTAAACGAAAAGATGGAGCCAAAATAACTGCTATTTTGACAAAATAACGGATCTATAAAATGGTGGGTTCAGCCTCTCTGCTGCTGGCTTTGTTTCCTCCCATCGTTGTTTTCTTCTTGTTTTATCGGTTTTCCATCTTAATACTGAGAATCCATCTTGTCTACTGCATTGCGTTACTGTATACGAGATGCATGTGATGTGTCAATCCGAAATATATTCGTATTAATTTTATTTTTTTTATAAAAAAAACAAACATAAATCCAGTCCTCTTTTATGCATACTGATGCAATCAGAATAATAAAATTCACCAATAGATAGAAAGCTAAAGCTCTTAACGACACAACTTTAAAATAAATGTTTGCATATCTGATTAATGAATAATATTATTTCACCGTGGGCCGGATATTCAGAATAGTTTTGACCCCATTACCTGAACTTGAGTCATTGTGTTTGCATCGTGAATGTAAACTCAGTGATGTCAGGCAGAGGTAATGTAAACAAACTTACACTCTAAAGAGGCTCTCTATATAGTGGTCTTCAGAAGTGAATACAAAAATACTGATCCTAGCATGACTAATGTGTCTACATAAATTGTTATTTAAAGTTCATAAAAATGTATTAATTAATTCAGTTTAGAAAAGAAAAACAGAGTTAGGGATTATAACAGTTGCCACATAAAATCACAGGGAATATTCGATATATCAGAGGCATAGAATTTTATATGTGGTGATTCTAATAACTAAGCTTTATTTGTGCCGTTTCCATAACATATCCCCCACACCATGCCCAACCATTACTACATGAGAAGTTTGCTGCTACATTTCAGTATGAGCGACCCAAAACAATTTAAATGTTACGTTAGGTGAAATATTTCCTAAATTTTTGTAAAGTATCATTGATCAAACAGTTTGTAACATATATTGAAGCTTGGTACTGAGCACATGTCAATTGTTCGAAAAAATCAAATACCAGCCTCTGCTAACTGCAACTACGCAAGTATCAATCGCGATTTAATCGCTTGATAAGATGAAAAAACAACAAACATATTAAGCTGAAACATTTACCTGAAGAGATGAATCTATATTTGTCACTGAAGAAATACATGATTATATTTCCGGATTCATCAAAATGATTATGAATTAAAGCCAAAGTGCTTGCTGCATTTACTAGCTAATGGTTTTTGTTACTGATTTATCTATTAGAAACTGTTTATACGGTAAACGGGTATGAATGTCTCATTTTATTTCCCGGATTATTATCAACGCTTATATTACCAAGTGTGCTAATAGAAAACGTTTATATGGTACACGGGTACGGATGTCTCGTTTATTTTTCGAATGATTATCAACGGGTAGGGATGTCTCGTTTTAGTTTCCGGATTAATATCAACAGGGGAATATCCGACTGTCCTTGGTACCTGTTCACACTTCCATCAACCAGATGGAAAGAAAAGAAATTTGTGCAAATTTAATTATGTATGGGCAATATAAACAGTAGGCGTAAAGTGAAACGGAAACGTGGTGACTCTTATGCATATTGTGTAGTTTGTAAACTCGATATCTGAATATTTCGTGATGGAAAATGATTTTGAAGAGCACTGCACGAATTCCACGTAGATAATAATGATGAAATGACACTTTCCAAATCCATGAATTCATTCTAAATGTTTAACAGACGAAATCACATTGCAATGAAAGTTGGCATTTCTGCCCATTACCTGGTATTGATCACCGGATTGATAAGTAATTGCGTTTGTAATTTGATTTCAAACTTTAGTAAAAGACATAAAGAAAACAATGTTCAGTCACTCACTCTATAAACATCAGATCCTATGAAGACACGTGCGTCAAATGTAGACGAACATGTGGAGGCCCCAAACCAACATTCAGTCTTTGCTGCGCGAGCACAGCCGTGCAACTGCTCCGACGTTTTCGCGTAACTAAAAATGTTCGTGCAGCTATTAGTACAAATGTTTTATGTTAATCTAACAAATTTCCTCAGTCATCGTAATGCTTGTACAATGCAGCGCACATCTACCTTTTCTTAGAGGGGACGTCGCCTGCAATATGGAAATAAAAACCATTATCTATTAATGAGAAGTTGGATACGAAAGGCACACCTTACTAAATATATTTATTGAAATACAAATGAGCTGGTAGATGTTCAGATCGTCTCTTCTTTACAGCAGCTAACCTGTAATGCAGAAGATATGCAGCTAACTGTCATACACAAACATTCAAAAACCATTTGCGAGATGGCGAGAATCATATGCCTGTTAAAGGCCCACAACAATATAAGCGATAAAGCTCATCTGGGAAAGTAAGCCCAGTCTCAGAATAAATTGAAAACCATAATATATAAGGTATAGCAGATATTTGAGGCTGCTTAATGGATGTTCAAACTAGCGTTCGGCTGAAAATATCAACAGAAATCTCAGACATTTTTGAAAGCCGATTATATTTAAATATGGTCTTAATAGGCTTATATTCAATTTGTATTGATGTTAGGCTGTTCTCGTTGTTACCGGTGACCAGCTAAGACTGTATTTCTATAAACAAGTTAGATTTGTTGCCAAGCTTCCCACTTCCATCAATGCAATTCATTATTAATCTCTAAAGTTTAACAAACATTTCTGTGTCTAGTATTGTGTATTTAGTTTACCCAACGTCTCGACTAGTTTTCATCATTTGTCGTATTTCTAACACCTTACATATGGATATGCATTAAATTATGTGAAGAGATATAGTTCTCTTTTAACCTTTCAGACCATGTATTTTATAAAATCTAATAAAATAATAGTAATAATGTTTATTACAACATTAGACTAAAACTTATTTTCGATTATCTAAGAACCTGAAGTGTCTTAAAATACAAATCCACCAATGACCAAAAGTAAATGGTTGGTCCCTTTGGTTCGACAGGGTAACACAGAAAGATAAAATCACTTGGTGTTATATTATTATATTATTATAATATTATATCTTCTCAATCTTCTGTTCGTACAAAATAGATTACAATTTTATAAAAATGACGGCAATTACAATCCATCTCAATCCTAGATTAAGTACATATACAGTTATATACCTACGCAGATGTGTAGATGGATGGATGCATGGACGAACTGATGCATGCTTATGGACGTGAGAATGTCATAAGTGTTATCCCTTTTATCATAGCAAAATGCTAGGGACAAGTTGGCAATTGAAGCGAATATTTTACGAAACACTGTACCTGAGAAAACATATGTAAATAATATTAGATTCAAGGGTTACTCAAACACAAGTTTTGATCCTTGTTTGAGCTATCTTCCCATTTCCTTTATTAATTAATCTATATATAGTTGTACATACCTGTTTGGGATTGTAAATTCATTATAAACAATTTCATTATCAGCCTTGCTGTATCACATTTCCAGAATCGTAAAGATGGCTACATATGAAATTCGGTTAAATGAAATTATGTTTCGTTCACCTCAACATCATGTAATTTTAAAAAATCAGATCTTATTGTATAAATAACGCTTATTTTATAATAAATAGGACCAACACTATTTGTCTCAAATTATTTAAGACCCTGATATTTCTTGAAAAAGAAACTTCCAATGTCACAAAACCCTGGCCAAAATTAAATGATTGGTCTCTAAGATTCTAAAGGTTCAAATAGTATGATTGTTTTTTGCAAATTAAAACTTTTCAATATTTGTACTCCTTTTAAAAGATTGATTTATATCACGAAATTAAAATAACACCAAATTACCGCACCCTGTCAATTTTCAATTATATATATATATATATATATATATATATATATATATATATACGCGTGTGCGAGTCTGTGTATGTGTGTGTGTCTGTGTGTGCGTGTGTATCTGTGTGCGTGTGTGTGTATATGTGTGTGAGTGAATGTCTGTGTCTGTGTGTGTGTGTCATAAAGATCAGACTGACACAGAAAGGAAAAACAGAGACCGATGTTTGCTTTTAAGATATTTGATCTGGATTTGTATCATTTGAATAACATCTTTTTCTGTCAAAGTCGCTAAGGGTTTCTGAATAAAACCACAATCTTGTTTTAACCTCATTAGTTTTGCTATTCAAATCCATCTGCCTCAGAAGATAAAAAGACTTGAACAAACTCCAGTTAATATTTTATTTCATCAAAGAAATTCTTGAAATTGTCTCTATTCCTTCCAATTTCCTTAACTCCCATGCAGATACATGTAATGACCTATCTACGTATGCCTATTCTCCATCTTTGTTACAAGATAACATACTTCAAATAACAATTTTATACTACTTATGTATAACACACATATTCAAGGCATATTCTAACATAAGCGTTTAAGGACTATATTGTCTGGTAATGTAGTCTTACAAGCACATTTCAAGCATTTGTCTGAAAAGGCTTGGCATTAAGTTATTACTTTGAAAAGTATTACATCTACCTTGGATTGTTTGTTATATACATCAACAAATTTTTACAAAATTCATGTTACTGAAATAAAATTAGTCAATTCTTATCAATTTTTATGTGATGAACACGAATATGACAGTCAAATTGCAAAATTGGCTCTAGTTTTTTTTGTAATCTGCAAGACATTAATGTTTACATAACGAAATGCATTCCAATATTAAAGGGTCAACTGTAATAGCCTACCTATAAAAAATCAAGTCATTGACTACATCTTAGGTTTCTTCGCCTGTCTCTTGTACAGCTATTCGGGAGCATTTCTGAGGAGTGTTTAGCAGTAGTCAGCCAGCATTGTATTGGACCGTTTTCCTTGGTACCTTTGTTCCATTGTTGCGATATCTTGATAAAAACGTTCGCCGTGTTCATCACTAACAATACCACAGTTGCTAGGAAAGAAATCCAAATGGGAATGAAGGAAGTGAATCTTTAGAGACATATTGCAGCCAAGTTTCTTATACTTCATGAACATGTATTCTACTAGTTCTTTATAGTTTTCTGCCCTAACATTTCCGAGGAAGTTTGTAGAAACTAGGCGAAAAGCATTCCATGCTTGTTTCGCGTCACCTTCCAGCAAGTTGTTGAACCGGTCATCTTTGAAAAGCTCTCGAATCTGAGGACCCACAAAAACTCCTTTAATCTTTGCTTCGCTGAGTCGAGGGAATTTTTCATGCAGGTATCGGAATGCTGGCATAGTCCGGTCAATGGCTTTCACGAAGTTCTTCATCAAACCTAGTTTGATGTGAAGGGGTGGTAGCAAGATTTTCTGAGCCTCAACCAGAGCTGGGTGTTGGATATTCTTCTCTCCAATGGCTACATTCTGCCTGTGAGTCCATTCCTTCCTCATGTAGTGCATTTCCCTTGCTCGGCTATCCAACTCGCATAAGAAACACATGCATTTTGTATCTCCTTGCTGCAGTCCCATTAAAAGGGCAACTACCTTCAAATCACCACAGAGGTGCCAGCTGTACTTGCTATACTCAATGGAATTCAGTAGCTGCCTTAAGTTATCGTATGTCTCTTTCATGTGGACAGCATACGCTACTGGAATAGATGGAAGAATGTTTCCATTATGCAAACGCACAGCCTTGAGACTCAGTTTCGAAGAGTCCACAAATAGTCTCCATTCTTGTGGGTCATGAGTGATTTTTAAAGCATTCATGAGGCCCTCAATATCGGAACAGAATATCAGATTACTTTCCTTTCTGAAGAAAGGCTCCAATTGCTGGTGGCGCTTTCGATATGCAGTAATTGTGACATCTTCTTCTAGAAGATTCCATTGTTGGAGTCTTGATCCTAGCAATTCTGCCTTGTTCTTTGATAAGTCCAAATCACGAATCAGGTCATTTAGTTCTTCCTGTGTTATTCTGTGTGGGGTTGATGATGCACCACAGTGAAAATCTGGATCACTGCATGCTGATGGACCAGGAGAAGAACAGGTCGACTCACCTTTGTCTTCGTCAGATGAATCAAGAGAATATTCTGCTGGAGGTTCTGGAATAGGAAGTCCCTCACCATGTGGAACTGGTCTCAATGCAGACGGAATGTTTGGGTAGACTATTCTCGACTTCTTTCGCTTCGTTATTCCGCCGGAAAGAGGAGGAACCAAGCAGAAGTAACAGTCATTTAGGTGGTTGTTGGCTCTCTCCACACCATTGGGACTGCAAACGGCATTGATGACCTTTTGCAATTCAACCACTGTGAAAGCTGTGTTGTACATGTAGCACAGCATATATGCGGAGCCCAAGGCTTGTCTTGGTCACCAACCTTGCATCCGAAGTAAAGATGATATGCATTCTTCACTTGAGAATTGATACTTTTTTTCTGGTTGGCAAATGTCACTTCCCCACAAATATAGCAAAAATTGTCCGCCGTATTAACACACGTTCGAGGCATTACTGTTCTTTATTGTACGTAAATGGATAAAATAATAAGTTTTATGTAACAGTAGCTAGAACTGTCTCGCACAACGTCTAAAATATTTGAAATGCTGAACCTATCTGATTGGGCTTTATATAGTACACTGCTTACGTCAGCTTCAAGAGCCGCCTGGCGTTAGTATAATAGGCCTACACATGTATAGTACACAGCTGACGTCAACTTACTTCAGCAGCCGCATGGCATTAGTATTGCACTGCATCAGAAAATGATGCAATCAACTGTGGATGATGTGAGCTTGATGGTATTATGCAATGTTACATCATTATTCCGGATGTTGCTGCAGTCCTACTGGAGAAATTTACACAGTGAAACATAGAAAATGAGGTATATGAATATCTTCAAAACGAGAGCCAATAAAATATTTTCACGGTTATATTCGTGTTCAAAATACTACAGATTAGGGCCTTTTCAAGTCAGTAATGATTTCACTGTTGACCAGTGTTATTTACTGTGATGATCGTCTAAGGAGTGATTATACCACACAAGATAAAGAATCATTGACAGCAAAAAAAATGTTTAAGGCTCTGATAACAGTTCCATGCGCTTGCAGGGCACAATCATACGAGACATATATTCATTTGTTTCAAACTGTGTCTTGGAATGCTCCAAAGTATAAAAAATGTAATTCACACTTTTGTTTTTAACACTGGCACTAAAACATTCAACCATAGAATACCGTTCATCTCACTTTGGGCAGACCTATGTTGTTTAAAATATTATTTCTGCCTTCCACACTTTTAGAGAGAAAACAAACACCTTACCATCAGATATTCTTCTCCTTTTCCAGAAAACCAAAATTAGGCTTTCATCAACTTTAAATCGACATTGTCACAAAATGTATTTGGAACAAATATATGTATTTGTTTACCTTGTTTAGGGTCTGATAAGACGTCTTTTGAAATAAACTAACTGCTTGAAATCATGTCACTATCCGCGAGGCATATGGAATATCGAATATATGTGTCATTGGAATACCAGTATTTGTTGTTACAACTTAAACCATTTAATACAATGGAACCAAATCCGCACCCCCTCGATGCTGTTTCAACCTGTATCAGTATTAAAAAAATAATCCATAGCACCAAATGTACAAAACTGACATGAACAAAACAATACATTCTTTACAACTCATTATTGAACTCGTCTAAAAAAAACAAATCAGAAAGGGCAGTATGACTTCCAAAGCTTTGCACCTCCGGTAAAGCAATAATTGCTCTCAATGCTAAATCTGTAGACATTAATTGATGCAGAGAATCATGAAAATATTTCGGTATAATGAGTCTTTTTTATGCAAAATTTAAAGATCCTTACAGTGTAATCATGGGTTAGGGTGAATTTCTTTAGCATTAGCAATTAGAATCATGTTCGTAAATATGTTGCCAAGAAATCAAACTTAATCAGGCTGAAGTTAGACATATCATGTTTAATGATCATTGTGATAGCGCCATACTAATACCTAGTTGTATATATCCACACTATTGTATGTACGCTCGGGTCCTTTCATGGTCAAGAAGTCACCGGCATAATCCTATACAGATCATTGATATCTGACAGATATCCTAGTGTGTTCATTTATAGGTTTCGGCCAGCGTGGCTAGGTGAAGAAGCTAACCAGTGGCATCCCTGGGGCCGGAGTTCTTCCTTCACCAAATGTATGGCCGTCATATATAGCTTTTCATATGCAATAAAATGGCGTAAATACCACACAACCAAACGAAACCTACCAAACTATCTGAATGTGTTTGCTGTTGTTGCTATTACCTAATGTTTTCTTTAGCTAATATTTAACTATGTATTTCTCTGTATCCATCGTAGGCGATGCCAGAATGACGTCATAGCATGTGATATATTAAGCATGCGCATTTCATTTTATTTTGTTCCATTGTTACATCAACCGGAAAAAAAACTCCGCCAGTATAATACACCCAAATTGCCTGGGGTCATCAGAACTTGGTGCTAATCGGAATAGAATATCTGAAACCGTATGATTTCCAATGCAAATTTCTTGCCCCCACCCTGTAACTTTTTCCAATAACGTTTTGACATATTTTTATAATATTTGATCAAACTAGTTTTATCCTCTTAATATAATTTAGTCTTACGATGCTTAGTTTGGAGTTCAAACATCGTGAAATGTGAGTGAAGGTAAAGCATAGTTATAGCCATTTAAATACGGACCACTTCGGTGGTCTGGTGGATAGAGCCTCCGCCACGAATGCAAAATGTCGTGGGTTCGATCCCCGGGCCGAGTCATACCAACGACTTACATAAATGGTAGCAACAGCTGCCTCACTTGGCGCTCAGCATTATGAGGTTCGTGTTAGGAAATGTCGAACTGGTGTCAGGATAATGTGACTGGGTGGGACATCATGCTACCTGTCTGCGGTATGGTGATCCAGTGCAAGACATCGCTATAAACTGCCACACTGCAGACATTGTAGCAATTACACACACACACACACACATACACACACAAACACTTAAATACGTGAACTGAATATTTATTCTCAATTGAAACTCAATCAAGACAATTTCTTTAGAATATCGGAAACAGCATGATTTCCAATGCCTAATTTCACTGCCCATCTCCTTGGACTGTTCAGACTTAGTATATTTATACTAACTGGTCAGACAAATTTCATACTGTTGGGATAGTTTAGTCTTACGATACTTAGTCTTTTAAAAATCTGAGATGTTAGTAATGGGTAAACATCAGTCACAGAGCCTTAAATGTGTGTATGATTCTTTTTCATTGAAACAATTGTGATAATCGGCCTTTAAAAGATACTGTTGTTTTGGTCTCTTTTGAAAAGCCAGCAAAAGCGATGGAAAATGCCACTTTGAACACTATTTAGTAAAGAAAGGTTTTTCATTTGATCACGTATACAAATGAATATAAACCATAATATACATATAATAAGACGACAAACTATATGTTTCAAATCGATTAAAAAGAAATATTCCGTTATTAAAAGTTCGCTTTTAAAGTTGGTCCTTATATGACGCAAAGACTTTATACTATCTTTGAATGTTTCGATGCGCTGATAAATCACTTGATACATTTGCAGGCACTTTATCTCACATATCAAACTACTACAGTATGTAACAGAATTGTTACCGAGAGGAGGGTGGATTAAATGAACAGTACAAACACAATTTGTGAAAGAAAATATAAATTTATGTAATAAATTATAAATGAAAAAAATACAGATGTAACAACACAATAATTCATGCACTCAACCCACAATTAAACTCACAACCATTCACAATACATGAACAAATTAAATAACAATACAAAAGGAATCTCAGATGTAAAGGAATCTCTTGGATTATACACAGATCCAAGAATCCTTTACGAAAGTTAAATAAATGCAAGTATGATTTACGTAAAAAATAAACACAAACGACAAACTATCTATCGCACGATGGATTGCGATAACTAGCACGATCATATACTTGTATTCAATCAAGTTGCTAGCTTTTATTTATATCTATGTGATCACTTGAAATATTATTGCGATCTGACATAAACATGCAAATACAACAATGTATTAAATTATATCACAATTTCAATACACCTATGTGTCTCCCCTGTATAACCGCACGATTCAGCAACAGTTGAATCGTCTCCCAGTTTCCCCGAGAACCGAGGGTTGACCAATACTATTATCGGACGTTTCCCTACACGGATCCACCACAGTTATACGTTCAGACAGCATACAACATCTACCAGAACCAACGGTTCCTCACTACCCTAGATGTCGACCCGGACGTTTTACAACTCTAAGACAGCTCCGACACTCGGACTTCTAGCTTTCCGGATATTTACATGTTACACAGATGTTGACGAACAGACAGTTCGACACACAGACAGATACTTCAATTCCGTTTGCACAAATTAACGGCACAAGCACATTCAGATATTTATACAGAGATGTTCCAGAACAAACAATAGATGTCCCACAACAAATCAAACGATATCAAAGACGTTTATCAAAAGATGGTATCAGATGTGTTTAACAGCTACGGTATCAACGATGTTATTAGCAGCTACGGTATCAACGATGTTATTAGCAGCTACGGTACCAGAAACAATGTAACAACTATTTTAGCAGCTACGGTATCAGAGACGGTATCAACGATGTTATTAGATGCGCTATCAGTGATGAACTTCTACGGTATCAACGACGGAATCAGCTGGAATCAGACTGAATCAGCTATAATAAACAAAACCAGACTAATAATAGTTGTCTCAAAAATAATCTAAGCCGTAGATTACGATATTGTATTTAAAGTCTAAAAGTGACTAGTAATTCCAAATATTCCACGTTTAATTGCAATAAAAGCATTATTATACGAAATGATAATCTGAATAAAATTCACAATCAAACGAAACGTAAATTTAACACTCACCCCTTTGGCTGGAGATTTGCAAGACGAGGTTAACTATCCTTCGATTAGATATTTTGGTTCCCGTAAAAAATTATGATAAATAGTTCGCCTTATATACTCTCAATAGGTGAACATAAATCACATCGAGCTTGCCGTACACCACGTAAAACGAGTATTTCGGATTTCATGTAAATTACAAATTGGCACATGCAAATCGTTACACGCCACTTAATCACCCCAGGTAATGCGTGTACGACGAAATCAAGAAAATGGTGAGTTTCGTTTGCAATTCAAGAACAGAAATCAGTTCAATTTTCACCTAATTCTGTGACAATACCTCCCCCCTAAGAATAAAAATGTACACATTTTTAAAACTAACACAGAATAGAAGAAAAATAACTACTGATGATATCTTACAACATTTACACTGGTTATACTACAAACTGGATTTTATTACTGGGCAAATTCATACAAATTTCCCATCATGCCCTACTCAAGTAGTCTGCGCCTATATTTTCAACTCCCCTTATTGACATTGTCGCTCTGTCTCTTGATGTATAACTTGAGCATGTTTGCATGGAATGTCTTTACATTACCGTCCATGTCAATTTTATAGTCCATGTCACCTTTTATTTCTTTAACTTCATATGGACCTTTCCACTGGACTAATAGCTTATTCGAACTCGTTGGAAGAAGCAATAGCACCTGATCTCCCACAAGAAATTTCCTATTACGCGCTCTGCGGTTGTAATACTTGGCATATCTGCGCCCCGATTTAATCAATTCGTCACGTGCCATCTGGCATGTACTCTCAAGTTTGTTTCTTAGATCTAACACGTACTGGTAAGTTGATTTTATTTCCTCGTTCGCGACATCACCAGTCCATAGTTCGCGTAGTATCCGCATCGGGCCTCGAACTGTTCTACCATACAACAGTTCAAAGGGCGAGAACCCTAAACTTTCCTGCGGTACTTCACGGTACGCGAACAGAACAGCGTTTAAATAACGGTCCCAGTCTTGCGGACGTTCCGCGCACATCTTTCGCAGCATGCTTTTCAGGGTACCATTAAACTTCTCTACCAGTCCATTGCACATCGGATGGTATGGGATAGTGTTTAGCTGTTTGATGGATAACAGCCTACTTATTTCACCCATGAGGTCAGAGGTGAATTGGGCACCACAATCAGTGAGGATTTCCTCTGGCACCCCTACCCTACTGAAGATATCAACTAATGCTTCAGCTACCCTTTCCGTTTCAATAGTTGGTAACGCTACGGCTTCAGGGTATCTGGTTGCGTAGTCAACCAGAGTAAGTATGTACCGATTCTTTCTTTCGGTAACTGGGTGTATTGGTCCTACAATATCTACTGCCACTCTTTTAAACGGTGTATCTATTAATGGCATTTGTCCTAAGGGCACCCTTGTGACCCTTCCCTTACAGACGGTTTTCTGACATACGTCGCACGACCTACAGAACCGTGTGACATCGCCATTAACACCTGGCCAGTAGAATTCAGCGACTACCCTGCTAGTGGTCTTAGCCTTACCTAGGTGTCCTGCCATGCTTGACTCATGCGCCACCCTAAGTACTTGAGATCTATATCTCTGGGGTACGACCACTTGCCAATACTTCTTACCCTCCCGAGCGCTAAACTCCCTATGAATTAATCCGTTCTTGCGTACGAATCTCGAGCTACCCCCACGCTTGCAATGTTTAATCGCGCCGGACGTGATTTTCTCAACAATTGTTCTGATGGATTCATCACGTTCTTGCTCTTGTTTGAAATCATCACGGGAAATTCCTGAGATCGATTCAGGGACTATTAATTTATGAAACGCGGATTTCTCTCGCCGTGTTTGCGCTCGCGTTTCGACTGCCTGGGCCAAAGGTGTTTTAAAATCGGCCATGGTTGGAAGACGGGAACCTTCAACATTACCGATCGTCAGATCGTAAATAGGATTGTCCATACAAAGGGCATCAACAGTTCCCGTTAAGAAAGGTGTTTTTACTGTGATCCTTGCTACGGGAATGCGACCCATCGTCTGATCAAGTAACATACATGGGGTTTCCCACCCGAGCATTTGGTTATCCTGCACGAGACTACGTTTGATCACTACGCCCGTACAACCAGTATCACGCAATACCACGACTTCTCGACCGTTGACAAACCCTCTCGCGGTTGGTACACGCGCTTCAGGAAATAAACACGTGCCAAGTGAATGAATACAAGGTTCTACATGTACGTTGTTATCAGATATACCTTTACTTTGTATAGCCACTGCTACCTTATGTATAAGTGCCTTTCTTTTAGGACAGTCTTTTTGAACATGACCCAATGCATTACACAAGAAACACCGCACACGCTGAAAAACTGGATTCCCAACTGACCTTTTTACCTCAGCTGATTTTACAGGCTCCCTAGGCATAGGTCTTACAGACTGGTTTCCAGACTTAAAATCTTTTAAAACCACGTTCTGGGTTCCCCCATGAGCTTCGGCAAATAAATCGGCTTGCTTAGCCATATCTTTTACGTTTGTGAAGACTTTCTCCTTCAGAAATTGATCTAATTCTCGCCCAACTGTATTAAATAATTGATCTCTGAGCAAGAAATCAGTCAACCCTTCAAACGTTTTCACCGCTTTGCCGCATTCAATCCACCGCTCAAAATAGTTCGCAATTCTGACGGTGAACTGACCAAAGGTTTCTCCCTTATCGGGCTTGCTATACCTGAACTTTTTTCGAAAACCTTGTTCAGTGAGCTCGTACCTTTTGAGAAGTGCTTCCTTTAGGACGTCGTACTTAAACACATCGTCCCTAGGAAGTCGCGAGTATACATCCAGTGCTTTACCTTTTAATAAAGCACTCAGATGCAGCGCCCAGTCATTTTGACTCCACTTCTGGTTTTCGGCATACCGCTCAAACCGATGAAGATAACTATCTATGTTATCTTTTTCATCGTCAAAGGGAGGTAATTTGGGGCCCCTTAATTTGCTAAAGGCAGAATCGTGTTCTCTTCCAGATGTCGCTAACTCTACCTTACGCTCATGATCCCGTTGTTTTGCTCTTTCTTCTAACTCTAACATTTCTACTCTAGCTAGTTTATCTAACTCTATTCGCTTTTGCTCCGCTTCCATTTCCCATTCTATCCTGTCTTTTTCGGCCTGCTTCTCTAATTCTATCTTTTCCTTCTCTAATCCTATCTTTTCCTTCTCAAATTCTATCTTTTCCCTCTCAAAGGCCCATTTCCTATCTTCGGATTCCCTTTCTAATTCCCGTTTCCTTTCATCAGATTCCCTTTCTAATTCCCCTGACCTTGCCCTTTCTTCCCTTTCCCGGGCTTGTTCTTCTTGAATAAATTTCCTTAAGCTTTCACCTTCATACCCAAATTCTTTGCCTAAGGCAACCAAGTCCTTAAGGGATGACATGACAATGACAATTGTAATATGAATATAGATATATAACCAAACCAATACTTTAAACACGTTTATACTGGACACACGGTCCTAGGTAAACTAAACAAAAATAAACTCCAACTAGAGTATTATCTTAATAGAAGGTCACGCTCAAATATAAACATTAAATGTATACCTTCACAAAAATGATTGACAGTTCACTTAATCCAACGATCCCACTTCTGACACCATTGTAACAGAATTGTTACCGAGAGGAGGGTGGATTAAATGAACAGTACAAACACAATTAGTGAAAGAAAATATAAATTTATGTAATAAATTATAAATGAAAAAAATACAGATGTAACAACACAATAATTCATGCACTCAACCCACAATTAAACTCACAACCATTCACAATACATGAACAAATTAAATAACAATACAAAAGGAATCTCAGATGTAAAGGAATCTCTTGGATTATACACAGATCCAAGAATCCTTTACGAAAGTTAAATAAATGCAAGTATGATTTACGTAAAAAATAAACACAAACGACAAACTATCTATCGCACGATGGATTGCGATAACTAGCACGATCATATACTTGTATTCAATCAAGTTGCTAGCTTTTATTTATATCTATGTGATCACTTGAAATATTATTGCGATCTGACATAAACATGCAAATACAACAATGTATTAAATTATATCACAATTTCAATACACCTATGTGTCTCCCCTGTATAACCGCACGATTCAGCAACAGTTGAATCGTCTCCCAGTTTCCCCGAGAACCGAGGGTTGACCAATACTATTATCGGACGTTTCCCTACACGGATCCACCACAGTTATACGTTCAGACAGCATACAACATCTACCAGAACCAACGGTTCCTCACTACCCTAGATGTCGACCCGGACGTTTTACAACTCTAAGACAGCTCCGACACTCGGACTTCTAGCTTTCCGGATATTTACATGTTACACAGATGTTGACGAACAGACAGTTCGACACACAGACAGATACTTCAATTCCGTTTGCACAAATTAACGGCACAAGCACATTCAGATATTTATACAGAGATGTTCCAGAACAAACAATAGATGTCCCACAACAAATCAAACGATATCAAAGACGTTTATCAAAAGATGGTATCAGATGTGTTTAACAGCTACGGTATCAACGATGTTATTAGCAGCTACGGTATCAACGATGTTATTAGCAGCTACGGTACCAGAAACAATGTAACAACTATTTTAGCAGCTACGGTATCAGAGACGGTATCAACGATGTTATTAGATGCGCTATCAGTGATGAACTTCTACGGTATCAACGACGGAATCAGCTGGAATCAGACTGAATCAGCTATAATAAACAAAACCAGACTAATAATAGTTGTCTCAAAAATAATCTAAGCCGTAGATTACGATATTGTATTTAAAGTCTAAAAGTGACTAGTAATTCCAAATATTCCACGTTTAATTGCAATAAAAGCATTATTATACGAAATGATAATCTGAATAAAATTCACAATCAAACGAAACGTAAATTTAACACTCACCCCTTTGGCTGGAGATTTGCAAGACGAGGTTATCTATCCTTCGATTAGATATTTTGGTTCCCGTAAAAAATTATGATAAATAGTTCGCCTTATATACTCTCAATAGGTGAACATAAATCACATCGAGCTTGCCGTACACCACGTAAAACGAGTATTTCGGATTTCATGTAAATTACAAATTGGCACATGCAAATCGTTACACGCCACTTAATCACCCCAGGTAATGCGTGTACGACGAAATCAAGAAAATGGTGAGTTTCGTTTGCAATTCAAGAACAGAAATCAGTTCAATTTTCACCTAATTCTGTGACACAGTATTTGTTAGCTCTTAAAAATCTATTTCAATGCGTATCAGGAATTTAGTAGCTAACATAAGTTCAAATATAAAAGTGAACTTTGCTTCATAAGGGCTTTTTAACGTTGCTACCAACCCTATCTGCTTGGAATAAGTAACGAAAAAAGACTAAAAGACAACAAACTTCCTAAATTTTAACAAATATATTTATTTTCTAGACTGAGAAAAACCGGCTTTCGGTATCGCTAATTAAATTCCAAATGAGCCAAGATTGATAGACATTAGTTCTAGTAATTAAAATTCCTGAATAAAGTTCAATTAAAGTCAAGCCCTTTATCAGAGCACTTTTGTATTTTCAAAGAAAATGATCATCTGAATTCTATAATGTGAAGAAACTGAAATTCAGCCCAATCTGGTCAAAACATATTACATCTTCAAACATCTTAAAACAGCTAGATGTTAAAGCACGAATGATAAAACAACATATTTACTTCTAGCTTAGGAAACAACTCCAAATCCTTGACCCAAATCAACATATTTACTTCTTACTTAGGAAACTCCATGTCCCATATTTACTTCTTGCATAGGACAAATCCTTGACCCAAATCAACTTATTTATCTCGTTTAGTTTGCCTTAATACAAATCCCGATACTAAGTTCATACATTGACAAAATAATGCAGCAAGTATTAATTCATTAAATTAGACCTAAAGAACAAACACATATATAAAATAGACATAACATTGAAATTTTGGATCAGAATTTTTGCCGTTATAAGGTAATTGTTAAGACAATAATATATTCCATTGTTCATGAGGAGTTTAGAAGCTAAATTAAGTTTAAATGTAAATGAGATTTTTGATTGTATTGGGGCTTTAAGAGTAAAGTTAAACTTTCGTATTGAAATTTCGGTTGGTATAAGAAGTTGAAGGATTTCGATTATTGGAAAAAAAGTATGATAGTAAACAATACATTTTTTAAACTCCATCAAAAATCAGTCTTTTGGGGATTTACGTTTACTGATGTTTCGACTTTGAAGACCTTTTTCTGAATGTATTTTAATAGATTTTCAAGTTTAAGCTTTCTCACTGGCCTCGAAACATTGAAAATAATTTCAAATTTCCGAGTAACGTTCTTTTATCTACTCTATAGCTCGTAAATATGCGTGTCTTTCTTACACTCACGTTCCTCACAGTACTGCTGATTTGAGGTCCAGAACCCACTCAGGGAACAAGATGCAAGAAAAGTGTCAATGGCCGATGTACATCTCTGGCGGAGATTGTGTAACGAATGGATCAAAATGTAAATGCAAGCCTAGAATACTGTCCAAATAATTTGATTCTGTATGTTAATATATGTAATGATTTGGATTGACAATCTGCAAACATTTATATATTCAAATGTAGTATCAGAAAGTTTTATTTTATTGTAATATTTACTATCTATTTCTTCTGAATCAGAATATACTTTTCAAAGTA
The DNA here is from genome assembly GCA_029339505.1 of Unio delphinus. Lineage (NCBI taxonomy): Eukaryota > Metazoa > Mollusca > Bivalvia > Unionida > Unionidae > Unio > Unio delphinus. Next base: position 9,897,977 of record JAQISU010000015.1, on the reverse strand, counting down.
CAATTTATTATTATTATTATTATTATTATTATTATTATTATTATTATTATTATTAGTAGTAGTAGTAGTATTATTCAAGTCAATTCAATTCAATTCAATTCTAACATTAAATCATGTTTCTTAGTTTTCTCGTTTCAAATCAATTTTCTTCTTACAGGTTTTGCATAAAGAAATTATGAATACGACTACTTAAAACTTGGACCTCTCTTGTCCAGATATATTTAAAATAAAGATTATTGCAACATGAACAAGCGTGGTTGTTATATTGTAAATACGAGTTTCATTTGTAACCCTTTATTATCCTACTTTTAAATGGGAAACGATTATTGGGAATCAGCTATTTATGGTTGCAGGGGTTTATAAACATAATACTTTTAATGTGTGAGTTTCAGCGTCGCCTTTATGTTGATGGTAGGGCACATAAACTTTAGGTCTCTGAGCTATGGCAGAGACACACAATGCTTAGGGATTCATTGAGATGAAAGAATCAGTGGGAACCAATCATATCCGCAATCCTACTCTGAACCCACTGGTTAGACTCCCGTTGTTGCTCACAATGAGGTAGTAGATGATGCAGACTGGGTTACTCAGGCTAATCTCTATCTCTGTATCGTGAAGTCATAGTATGTTGACCAAGACACATGAATGCTAATTGATGCATAACTCAAACCGTTGTGTTGCTGATCACTCAAATGGAGAGGGCGCGCATCCTTACCTATAAATTGATGAGAGCGGTACATCTACAGAATGGGAGGCAGTAACATGCTATTAAATGAGCTTTGCAACTCCTCCTCCACGGGATGTAGCAACAGGTTTATACATGAGATGTGTAATTCCTTCGAAATAGGAGGTAGTCAGATGCTGCGATTAGTCTTCCAATGATACTTCACTGAGGGGTAAGCAAGAGAGAAAATGGAAAATCTTTTTATATAATAAAGTATTGTTATAGGTGACGTGACTGTTGGGAAAGTGTCTGCCGTTGGACGCAAGGCTCCCGTTGTCGTTGTTATTGACATCGGCTGAATTGGTTTGCCATTGACAATCGATGCCATCCACTTGAGTGCGACGTCTGGAAAGATGTCGTCAAATGGGTTTGTGTAAAGTGTATGCGGTGTTATCTTGTAACCATCGTTGCACTTTATGTACACGGTGAATTTTCAGTTGCATTTTAGCGGCACGATACAATTTCTGAACTACTCCGTAACCTGCAAGGCGGACTGGATCGTAGCAAATACTTCCTAACACCTTCTCCATTGGTTTGATAGTACGTCACCCACTCTTCGATGATGCTACTTTGGGTGGGTAGAAATAGTAGTTTTGATAAAGGATTTACGTTTCCGATGTGCCACAGGAGTGGAGTGGTGGTGGAGGAGGTAATGGAATAGCTTTGGTCTTCATTTCTTTTCTCACTTCTGGTTTACCTTCTTTTTCTTCACTTCTGTTGAATGAGGAATATACATCATCTTTTAACCCAAGTTTTAAATTCTTGTTGACGAGTGGGGGAAGTGATCAACAGAGAAGCTGCAATCTTACAAGAAATGGCAGCTGCGCAGGGTGCTTGACGGACGTCTCGCGCCTCTTCTTTCTCATGTAATTACGGAGTTACGTTTGTCGTTGCTGCTGTGGGTAGTGATGATAACTGAATTTTCATCAGAGCCTTAAAGTCTTTCAGAGTGGATAATGCTATTTGTTCTACAGATTTCTATTGAAAAAGTTGCAGTAGTTGCAAGAGTTGACCATACTATACCGATTTTTCTGTTTCGGACAAATTGTTGCGAACCATCAAATATTGCATTTCGTGTTGTAATTGGAACATCTCAGTCAAATAAGAATTTAAAGGTAAATGTAGTTTTTGTTGTTTTTCCCAACGATTGTATTCCATTCATCGCTTGTAAGATACTAATGTCAGTTTTCGTGTTTCCATTCGCTTCCAAATGTTCAGACTTAGATCCTTGTGCTCCATAGGTCCCTTTTATCTTCTAGAATATTGTTACATTTTTCTACGATTCACTTCTGACACAGCTGACGTCAAGATGCCTGCCATTGTTTATACTAATCTTCTTATCAAAGGAGAAAACAACAATTGCAAAATCCTCCGCGTTGTATCAACATTTGTTTATTTTGACGGATCAGTATTGTCTTAGGCTAAGCATTTTGTCTGATGGGTAGCGAATATTTAGATAGGACGAACAACACGTCCCCATGTTTGACTAAACGAAGAGGCAGTACTTTTGTTTTCTTTCCTTTATGAGCCAGAGGGGTGTATGCACTTCCTTGAGGGTGCACCATTGGGTGCTCAGGAGCACATTCACAGTGATTACCGACGTTTACCACAAGTTTTGTGAATACTGGAATGCTCTACCACTGAGAGTCTTTGCGTCGTATCCAATCAATGACAGGTAACGCACATTGTGGAGGGGTTTGCAAAGGACTAAATCGGGTCGTTCTTATTTGGACAAATTCAGTAAACTCTGTAAATTGTATGATCGTTCTTGGACTTTGATTTTGAGGAGAAGTACTTTTGTGGGAAGCTGCCATTACCACCAAAGAGGAGTTGTAGGGTGTCACGACTGGGGGAGACGTTTAGGGAGACACAGGCTTCCATTGTTCCATCAACTGTGGAAGAACGAGTGCCAAACTGAGTCGAGCTGGCATTACAAGCACCGGAAAAGTAGACGAACCTGAGGATACAGGTTGTGGTTTAAGAATTATGGTTGCGTTCTGGACAAATGCCTTTTTGTTGGATGCAAGTTCGCTTGTGTCGACCTTTACTTTTCTGGGGGTTTTTTGTGACCAGACTTTTACACGTTACTCATTCTTTTGGGTTCTTTTGACTTTTGTTTTGAGGAGGACTTTTAGAGCATTGGAATCCCATTTTAAAAGAACGAATGATGACACCTTGTAGAGAACTGCTACCTCCAAGTTTCAAAATTAGTTGCTATTCGGTTTGAGTGTCGGTACGATGATCGAACAGTTGCGTCAACGTTACTTTGTTTCTCTCAAAAAACCGTTTTGTTTATTGATGAATGTGAAAATGCCTTGCTGTCAACGTAAACCATCGTAAGACTTTGAGACTGGCTTCTAAGACGCGAGTACGTATTTGTGGATGTGTTCGCTACTGGTACAGTACAAGGCACTAATCAATTTGATGAGACTGAATGGACGTCATTTTGATGATGTATGAGATAGTCAAAGTGTCTAAGATTTTTATAGATTTTTAATTGTTGTTCTTATTGTTGTTGTTGTTATGTTGACGACGAGGACGTGAACAGGACATGTCCCCCATCTTGGCACCAGTCCTGAAACAGATGTTACAAAATCCCAAATAATAGGGGGCTTGTGGCTTTTAAATGCACGCGTAAATTGGTGTGTGGGGTTTGAGTGCCGTTATCGTACGCATGAGTCAGCCAAGGCGTTCATTGCTGTGTGGCTAAGACATGCACTTGCGATTTATCTCTATAGCTTTTAAACAAGACCACGTAATAGGCATTGAGACTTATGGTGTGATGGGTTTTACATTGTTGGCATTACGGTGGTGCTCTTTTTGCGTTAACCACAGTTCAATTTCTTTTTCGTTTTCTTCGAACACGTCTTCAAAACAGACCAAATGGGTTTGACTGGGGTCAAACACAATCCTGTCGTCTTCGCTAGAAATCCCTTCCACAAAATCGTTGTAATCGTCTTGACTTTTTCGCTAGCGGTTGTACGCCGATTGCCACACTTTGTAAAACCACACAATTCGTTCAGGTGGACGATCGATCAAATGATGTTTATATTCGATCAAACGTTTGACAAATTCGGTTTTGCTTTAACCGCTGGGTTCAGCAATTAACATGTTAAAAGGATGGCTATGATATAATGCCTCCTAATTAGCACGTTCTAAGTGTTCGTCGATAACTTTGCATGTGAAGAAAGGAGGAGTAGAAACAACGGAGATAGAATAGTTTAATATATGCCACTTTTGACACAAAAACAAACAATACAAGAGATTTTATATTTTATCAGGACATGTTCATTTTAAATCATGTTTATAATGGAAAGACGAAAGACAAAACTACATGGAAGCCAAATAGATAAGTATAGTAATAAAATACACATTGCATTGATCAAAGTGGAATATAACCACTTTCTGTACAACATGGTTTTAGTAACCAAGGTGTCGTAGAGGTAGTGTGTAATGTTCTTACAGTCTATGCATTAGGTAAAGTCACATAGGTATCTTCCCGGAATGGTCTTTCGGAAATGTCCATGCTAGTCCTATCCTGAATGAATTAATTGTCTTCGGTGACAGGTTTTATTTCTGGCACTAGCACTAACATTGGTTAAAAAGTGACGTTTTTCACTGGACGTTAGATTTTAAGATCACAACGCTTAAGCATAATGGGCTACTTTTCTGTAGTCTAGGCCTGAAACCCCAACATTTCCAGTCAGGTACATATGTCCAATGAGGGTTTAAGTGACAAGGTTGACACACATTGTCGTAATTATCTTCCGTATCTAAGAGTTGACAAATCCTTTTCTCGTTAGGAGTCGAGAGCTATCTTGATAAAAGCGTACTATTTTTAACAGTCTCTCGTAAACATTTAAATAAGCCACCATATTGTCTTAGTAGAAATTGTTCGTAAAGTGTTCACAAGGAATCTACGGGTAAACGAAATCCCAGAAAGCAAGTAACTATTACGCACACTACACATCGGCCACAATTAATGCCAAACATTTCTTGCAATAAGTGGCGGTAATCCTCCACAATTTGAAAGTTCTCATCAATTTTCTTCAACGGAATCTGTTGTACCAATCTGTTGTACCACAAGTTATAAAGGTTGTGACATGGTAGCTGGTTTTATATTTCATTTCGATGAAGGCGATACATGTACTTTGTTACGTAAATTTAATATAAGTCATTTATATTTATTTTTATTTTTGTTTGTTTGTCAGATTCAAATTTGACATTTTAAGTTAAGATTTATTCATTGGCGGGAGGGGGGAGTGACTTGTACTTTACAAAATAAACATCAGGTGTTGATCTCATTTCTGATCTGGCTTCAGAGTTGTAAACAAGCTTTCAAAATGATTGGTTGGTTCCAAGGCCATTATGAAGATTTATATAAACATATTTCTATTTTTAGTTGGGTCATAAGGTGTGTACGTGGGTTTTTGAACGTAAATTATTTCTAAGAGTTTCTAGAACATCATGTGATCCCTTCCTTGTTTACGTAAAAACAGTGATATAATTATGTTTTGGAGCGAGCTATTCAGCAGAAGAATTTGGGCTGTTAGCATGTTAAGTTGTGTGTCGTTTTGAGTTAACTTAAATTACCTTGTACTGGAAATTATGTCAATTCGTTTGGATCAATAAGAATTATTTTGTTATTTATCTGAAAAAGAATTGTAATCATACATTTTTATTAACAAGAACTGACTTCATCAAGTGACATCGTCTTCCATATTGAATACTTCGCTGGGATTCGATCTTGGAATTATTTGGACATTTTATTACCAGGACTTTTGAATTAAATTTGGAAGTGATTCTTAAGAGCGTAAGTTTATTTGTCTTTTCTGAAAAATATTTGTACTCAATAAATTGTTTATTTAGTTGTACAAGCTTGTTATTTTCACTCTTTCTATGTTACTGTTTATTCAAGCCTAAGCAGGTAACAATTTTCTGCAAAGTGACAATCGTCCTCCGGTGGAAAATCGAATCGGTTTAGTCACTAATTCACATGTCATATTCCATTCATAAGTTTTCTCCCCAGCTAAATGTTTGTTGTGTAAACGATTTTCGTAATCCTCTACCTCTGCGTCTGGAATTCTTTGCAGTATCTGGATCTTGTTTAAAAAAGATTTAGTCACAAAAAACCAATCCTTCTGGTTCATGTCCGGCTGAACAAGATCTGACCACTGTAAGATTTTAATCTGAATCAAACCTCTTATATAATTCAGGTTACAGTGGTTTAAACATCGGTAAAGTAACGGATGCAATTGTTATTTGCGTTTCAATTGCATGTTGACCAACTCTCGGTAAATGCGTTCTCTCAACTCCACAGGCAAACCACGAGTGGTCTCAATGTAAAGCATCCATTCAGTGTCCTACAAGAATGGGAAATCGCTAGGTCGTAGCCAATAGCTTCGTTAATATTTGTGCCAGAAGTATTGTCCTCCTATAATTCAGGCTTCATTTACTTTGGAAATGGGCATAGTTTAAAAATGGAGAAATTATGTTTAATTTGCGTTTCACTAGTATTTTGACTAAATCCGGTAAATGTGTTCTCTCAATTCTACAGGCAAACTTCGAATTTTCTCTTGTAAAGTATCCACCCTGAGGTTACTAATGTCCCACTAAAGGTAGATAGTGAAAATCTGGAGACCATTGAGCATGTTCCATGTAAGCGGAATCTGTATGTTCCCACTCGTAATATAACACACCGCAACCGAAGCACTTGACTTTATCCCCTTGGTTCAAGTACACAAATCCGGCTCTGGCTAATTCTTCTGAGGTTTTATTTACATATATTTTAGTCATTTCTTTTTAAAGCTTTGGAAACGACTTTCAAAGTCACAGTATTCAAGCAATCGTTAGTCCACAAGTTTTTTTCGATGAGGTTGCGGTAAAATCTGCAGGAGTTTACTTAGGGTTGCATAGCATCGCTAGAGGGATTGCCGCATGATCGTACGCGGAGATGGACATCCAGTACAGAGTCCACGATAACGTGTGGCATCGCTTACGTATCCATCAGGTTTGACACGTACATCATGACTTTCCATGGTAGGTATAGTGTAGTAGGCATAGCAAAGTTCCATCATGTCCTGCTGAATCGCAGAGGTCACAGCGTACGGCATCCTTACAATCACAAGATATAGCATCTCATTCCATATGAGAATCACCGTACGGTAAAGTGAAGGGATTGGGAAGCTTCACTCTTTTCTGGTACACGATTTGATATACTTTTTTAAAAACTAACGATTAGGTGAGTGTGTACACCTAGAATCTTGTGCGGTTTGGCGGTTGTCACTTTTTAGTTTTCTCTCAATCCAGACTGCAGGGCTTTTGTTAGCAGGTCAATGTTAACCACTCAACTGGTGCAATTATTGAGAGTCGATCCTTTTACTTTACATTCGGTGTTCATTTATCCTTGCCGGTTTTGGTATTAGCAGTAATCTTTAGGATCGCCACGTGCAAACGTTACAATCATGTCGTTGGGATGCTCATCTGTTAAGGCTCCTAATCGGTCTCCTTTGAAGTTAGGGTAACAGTTTCGTGGCCGATTGATGCAGATGCACCAACACACGATCTCCTAGAAGTTCTAGCACTTTGTACAATTTTAAGCGAGCATTGGCTGTCACATTATCCGAAATGATGACATTTCCAAATTCGTCGGCTTCAAAAAAGTATAGTTCTTCTTTGTAATTCACTAAAATGCTGTATGTACGTCCTGCATGAAAAGTCTTGTTGAATTTACGTCCTGCATGAAAAAATCTTGTTGAATTTACGCTCTCTATGCAAAGGTGTACGATTATTTACCTCCATGGCACGCTATGCGTACATACATATATACGTACGGGCGTGTGTGCATGCGTACGTACACACACATACATACATCCATCCATCCATCCATCCATCCATACATCCATACATACATACATACATACATTCATACATACATACATACATATATACATACATAAACAGCACTATAAGCCACCTGAGACCTAAGATGGCATTTGTTACTGAAACAGACACTTAAAATGAATAGGGCACTTGAGAAATAAATGGGAAATTAAAATGAGTGATTTGACGGCACTGGATACTGGAATAATCAACAAAGTTTCAAGCGGATGACCTCAAGGTGTATAAACGTATTAATAGTGTTCGCGTTAACTTCAATACTACTCCTGGTAAGTTTGGGAAACTCAAAGTGAAAGTATTTTTAGACTTTAAAAAAATGCTTATGCGGTCAAAATTGTGTTTCGAGTCGAAGTGTTTATGTTGTCAAAATGGAAAGGTAATGATAAACGGATTTATGTTTTTTAGTTGAAAACATTGACAAGATAACAGACACTTATACGGCACAAAGACTAAATCAATTCGGAACAAATAGTCAATGCATCTATCTTTTCGAGACAAATGAGTGGCCATGAAAAGGTCCGTTTGGGGTGGCTGTTAACAAAAGACAGGCAACTAAGGAAGCACTACACTGGTTCTCTTCTCTTCCATAAACATCGTATCTAAGCGGGACTGTGTATTTAAACTCTCTTCAGACAACCTTGCCATTACTAGATAAGACATTATCTTTCAAATAGCTGTATATCTCATCTTCGTGATAGTCCATAATGATTTCATTTAGATGAATAGTCCGTGCTGAATAGCATCCAGAGAATTAGGCTAGACAAAACATGCGTCCTAACCTTGTAAATCCATTTGTTATATAAGCTTGAGGTTTGAGCAAAACTGAATGTCATTTTTTACCAACCCAAAGACGCGCTACAAATTACGAACGCAGTCTCTCTTCCAATCAGACGACGGTTACGTGTGACGTCACTTGCGATATATAGATGTGATAGTATTTGTTGTGCTGTGTGAATTGATGTGACATAGATTGGTCTTGGATAAATTAAAAAAGTTGATAAATAGGGATGCGCCTACTGAGGTGGCAAAGAGTCTACCAAAACATTCACTGTTATACTTCAAGAAGTGACTGAGTTTACTTGGTATGTATCCCATTTTATTTCCTCTTCTCATGACAATGTGCTGGTGTCATTACCTTCGACTTCCAAACCTTGGATAGAGGATTATAGACACAGACAGAAAGAAAATGTAAAGAAATTTGTTTACAACAGCAGAATGAAGACGAGTAACATTCAACAGAAACAGCAAGATGACGAAAAAAGTATAGAGGAGGACGAAAAGCCAAAAAAAGTGCAAAGGTAGAAAAGGAACGGTAAAAGTCAAACGTCGACGGTGCATTTCGGTAGATGTATCATACTTCTTTTTCTCGACCCAAGAAAACATTACTGACCACGCCAAGCATTTCATCCTAATCATCTCCATCTCTATACCGACTATACCTGAGAGACCAACAGCAGCTGCGATCACTACATTCACAGTATCATGTGAAGAAGTTGGACATGGTCGTTGCAAGGGTAGATGGAAGTTAAAAGTCATTCAATTTAGTTCAAGAGTTTGTTAAAGAACAAACGACCATCGGCCCTTGTCGGAGCAAACCATAAATCTAGACTAGAGAGTTTGGTACTGAAAATATATAGTAAACCGTAAATACTTTCCTCATGGTGTGTTTAAGTTGATATCTCTTTGTGCAAATATAAATGAACAGTTCACATCACAGTGATAAAGTCCGTTTCTCTTTTTATTTCACTTACTGTCCCTGTTTGGCATTTTTTACACCGGTTCGTCCTCACTTTGTTATCTGCCGCTGTTTGACTTCTTGCTTCCTGAACAATTTTTCTCGACAGCAGCTTTCACCATCTACTTTTGTTTTTTTAGTTGGTTCTCTTTTTTCTTTAGGGCACTCTGACGATGGTAATAGGTATTTAGACCTTTGTCTCTTTCCTCCTGTGTTGCTCTGATTTTTTTAACATTCTGTAGCCAAATGGCCCTTCTTGTGACAGATATAGCAAGTATCCTGACTTTTATCCCGAAAGGAAAAGACGTTTGTTGTCATTTCTGACGTTAATATTCGTGTGAAGGTCCACAATGCTGTGTTACCGCTTCTATTTTCATGACCGTTTGTGAACTCAATGATTAATCTAGCTAAAACACAATCACCCTATATATAGAGGCTCATGGCGTGTAAACTCTAGTCGAATGAAAGTTGGCAATCAAGATAAAACAGTCTCACGAGTTCAATTAAAACGAACAAGAAAATAAAAGGTCACAACGTGACATAATGCCTCGCACATGAGCTGAAGTTTAAAATTATATGGATGCATTTATTTAAAAAAGGCTTGAGTGAACCTGAAACAAAATTTTCTACGTCTGCCACCAGACCAAGAGAGTCAACCGCCAACGAAAGGCGGAACGTACTACTCAAGCTCAAGTGACTTTACCTAGTTTGAGATAGAGCGTACACGGTCATATTTCAAGATTGTATGCTCTAATTTACGCTCGACAAAGCAGAAGGTTTCATCAGATTTTTATAGGATTTCTTTTTCACCACACTGAAACGCAAATGCGAACCAAAGAAGAAGATTGTTAGAGACTTCATATTTATGACAACATTTTTAAGTGACCGTAACGATCGTGTTTAGCATCCCAGTATAATTTGCTTTGCCTGGCTACTGTGACTTTAAATGCCAATTTCAAAGATTAAAAAGAAAATGTCTCAAATATTTAGCTGTCTATGAAACCAAATAATTAGACATTGCCGAATTTATTTACTTGGGAGGAGGAGTTAAAGTCTTTTTATTGACAAAGAGTTAGATCGTTCAAAATGGGAGGCAGTTCTTTTCTGTCTCAGTTAAATTGATACAACATACGTGGCCACACGGATGCTAGAGGAAGAAAACAGACGATAAGTCTTTCAAACGCCGTCGGCTCTACCCTAGTACGATTGCAGCGTCCGTGATGACTCCATCCACTCTTCAACGAGAAGAAGTTGGGGTTTAAAAGATGATATTAATATCTTCAGAACTCCAAAAGAACAAGGGGAAGCCAAAAGAGAAAATAGAAAAAAGCTATTATTTTTCCACTACCACCACTATCTACGCATGTGGCCCGTCGAACACGTCAATAACTTTCAAAGTCCCACGAAACCAAGAGTAGCGTCAGTGTTATGTGCGTGACATTTTGAAGAGATTCCTGGTATAGAATTTTTCAGCCAGTAATTGCTACAATCCTGCCCATCATACGGGTTACGGAGAAGTTCAAACATTTTATCGTGCTGCCAAACCCGGTTGAAAAGTTTAAGTTTACCCCAAGTGCAACCTTAGTTACAAGATAGAGCCAAAGCAGAGGGCATGAGTCATTAATCGCACGTTAGTATAGTCGATTGGGGCGATGTCTCTTATATGGATAATTTCAGTTACAAACGTTTGTGTCATCAAGGTCTTTTCAAAATTAACCCAAATTGTGCCTTGGACTTCCAAACGAGCTTTGAGTTAGTGCTAGCCTTATTACAGATGTTGAAAAAAACGATTACTGTCTCGACCGATGAATCTGTAAAGTTATGCAAACGCCAAGTCAAAGAAGTAAAAATGTGTTGAAAGTTATATCCCCCGAGTTTCGATTTCTGAATCGATGCATTGTAAATCATCGGCTATACAAAATACACTGACCATCTTACCGTTCAACAGAGCAACAGCAAATGTGATTGCCCCTTATCGGAGTTCTTATCTCAAAGATCTATGAAAGAAACTCATATGGGTGTTATGCCGAGCACTTGTTTCTACCACGCAAATCATCTTTTCCTGCTTACACTTGGTGTTTTGTGTCGTCGGTTCTCCATTGCCCGTTTTTGGTTTTGCAACAAGGAGACAAACAATTGTGGACTATTTTACTTACTAGTTGCATACAATACCCTCTGCCAAATCTTTCGCTGAAATATTTCAGGGAGAGTGGAATCATTGAGGAAATCTACAGTAATCTCCATAGTAACAGTAAAATTTTTCATTTGGAACATTTGGGAACTACCTTGACCTCAAAAAACACCCGGAAAAGCAGACCCTTTAAATTATAAATAACCTATGTTTTTTTAACGTCACAAAGTGACAGTTATATGGAGGTGCTTCAGAACAATACCTTTTGCTGATTCACTTCATAAGTACCACAAGCCACCTATTTGATTTACGAATCGCTTTGGGAAGTTGCTTTTTAAGAAGTCATTTATCCCACACAAATCCTAAGCATTACCAAAAATCATACGAATTCACAAAGCCAAGTCATTCTTGACAGCACATCTATACCTACGGAATTCCAGGGATTTATTATTATCACGAACAGCACGTGGTGGAAACGTGTGTGCTTCCAGATTTAACGAATAGTTTTGCCCTTGACAAACAAAAAAAAGAAACTGTTAAGACTGAGTATCATAAAAAGGCACGATCTGGATATGCATTGTTCTGATACCAAAAAACCTTTTGTCCTGAGTCGTATGTTATTTCTGGTTGAGTCGCCGCTAAGAGTTCGATGAATATTTTAAATATTTTAGATACTTTGTGCCACTGAAGAAACGAATCGATTTGATGATTACAATAAATTGATGCTGCAAAATTTAATGAGGTGGGAAAAACATCCGCACCATTATTGCGAATCATTCATTTCAAAGTGGATTCTGCCATGGCTGCTTACGGTTAGTGTGGAAACACATATCACATTAACCGTGCGATGGTACATCCTCATCATTTGCCTTCAATGCGTACATTAACACTGTCAACAATGGTACAAAATAAGATCCGGTACAAAATATCCCAGTCTCGAAAGGAAAAGTCAGTAAAATTACATTTTCGTAAAAGAGTATATGGTGACTTGTATGTCATGCATCCTGTATACCCAGGTGGCGTCTTGCAACAACAAAAATTGATTTAGCAGTTATATTAAATTCTGCATTTCTGCAGGCTGCTCTGGTCTTAAAACCGATGATGAGGCAAGGATTGCGCGCTTTTATTTGGTGTTGGTTTGACGCAATAAATATATTTTCGGCTTAATGTTATGATCGTTAGACAAAATCCAAAAGAGAAATATTGAAACCTAGTAGAAATGTCTTGCTTCAAACTGGGAAAGACCCTTTGTCTACCCGAGAGACTACTATTAATACACTGCATGCTGCTGTCTATGGCATGATAAACGCATTCACGCATCATCCAGGACAAGGTAGGAAAAGATGCCAACACCCATTCATAGCTCATAACATGATCCCCCAAGATCATTGTGAATGTTCCGAATCAAAACAGAATTTGTTTGCCACGCCATCCACCATAATGACGATACAAAAAATCCCAATGGTTATAATGTGATGCCGTCTCGCCTTTGACGACCTCATCTCACACCGATTTGCAAATCAAAAGAAAGAGCAAAGACTTACGCCAATCTGGATAACAGTTATTTGTGTTTGAAAGTCAAAGTTTGCAAACCCGAGAACAACAATGCAGGTGCCGATGTCAGAGTGGCTGACGTTAACATATTCATGCAATCTTTGTTTAGAGATGTTTATTTGTGTTTCAATAGCATATAGGTCAGCAGCAGCATTGATAATTACACATAACGAGACTACCTAGAAAATCTCTTGAGAAAAGGCTGAGAATACCCATCTATGAAAACCTGACATGCTGAAAAAGTCCAACGAAAGGCGTGACATAAGCTAACGATTCACACATTGACTCGATATTCAACGACTGTCGCAACAAAATAAAAAAACTAATTCACTTTCAAATGAATGAATTGATTGCTTTTTGGATATGTGTTTGCAAGACAAGTATCGACCAATGCATTTTCAAGGTTATGCGAAGTCAATCGAAATGTAAAGGACTTTGTGTTACAGGCCTTTCGAACCACCTGGCTAAGATCAGGATAATTACTTGCGATCTTCCTTGACCATGTATGCATCCACATAACAATTAGATAGCACCATTACGCAGTGTATTTCGTACAACGATATGCTGGGACATATGCTTTTCGGGAGTTTCTTGGATCAGAAAATTATGGCTCTGACTCGCTAAAATTGTTATGGATATTATCACAATTATTCCATTCAAATTCAGCACGTGAAATGCATGATGATTAACCGGGAAGACAAATTGCAAGGTTATATCGATGACTGTTGGGGTATCATCTACGAAGCAAACATATTTCATGAATTCTATAAAGGTTATGTGACCATTCCTCCATTGACCTTTCTGGGGATCCAACGAATCGATATATATATATATATATATATATATATATATATATATATATATATATATATATATATATATATATATATATATATATATATATATAATACATACATTCATAGCAATGAAGCAAAAACTCTTTTAAGCAATGCATATCGTTGCAATCATTATTTAGGCAAATAATAAAACCATACATATGCAGTCCTAATATTGGATGTTTGTAATAAATCTAAAACGTTTGTAGTTAAATTAAGATGCACTCACGTGGCACAACACATGTTCTTTGATGGGTTTTGTTGGAAGAAAGGGTTCAGTTCAGTTACATATCAATTTTAATGCTTCAGTGTGTTGTCTATCAATAGGTACAGTAATTTTTATCAGGAGCAATGAAATCAAGATGAAGAGTATGGATTGAAGTCATTTGCTCCAATGTACATTTTTTCTTCTTTAAAGTATGCTTGAAATCTTTCTGATTGCAATTTTACACAAAACATTTAGAAAATAAAATTATTAAAAGGTACTTTATTATGCAATAATACCGACTTGCACTTACATGATTTTAATCTTGTTATTCCTATAAGATTAAATGAATTACAATGTATAGTTTCTGCCTGCTGTGCTTTTTTTAAACATCATATAGCCAAAATTAGCTGAATTTACATCTATCTAAACATAACATATTAAATAGGTATAAATGCAATGGGTTTTAACAGTTATAAAAGGTCTTACATCGTTTTGTTCAAATGCATGTTTTTAAAAGCTTTAAGAACATAATCAACAATGGTCTGAAAATAAAATGTTACTTGGAAATCAAACAGATGCTTGAGTTTGGCTCATGGTAGGCACTTCAAGAAAGACTTAGTCAAAGTCTATATGGGTTCATGGTAGGGATCATTTGTTACTATACATTCACTAGAATGGCCTCTCCATAACAATTTGCTATCAATAAATGTTACCTGACTAAAAGGCCTATCATTTTAACTTAGCATGAGATCTCTGCTTTGTAACAATGTCTTATATATGCGGTGGTGGTATTGGAGCAAGTACATCAGATATTAACCTAGGATCATTTATGTCCAAAACAACTGGCTGATTCATGCCAACTCTACTCAGTCATCTATAATCTAACCTCGTTTTCAATACTTTCATAATTATTTACAGAATATGCAGGAACTGTTGATCAGTTTTCTTTGTGTTTGCAGACCATCTTCCACTTTTTTGTTGAATGACCTTTGGTATCTAACAAGAAAATGCAAACATTTCACTGACAATGTAATTGCATAAAATTTTAATTATGGAAAGTCCAAATAGAGACTGCATACAATTAAATATAAGAAATCATTTTGCTACAGATGAAAATGTCAATATAGCAAACCTGTATCTTACCCATATATCATTAGCAGCAGAGAGGGTGAATCCTACAACGTTTTTAGACAAAATTTTGATTGAAATCTTAAAACGAGCCTTCCTACGATCTCATTTTAACCAAAAAAATGGCGAACCTCACAACTTTCCGGCAAAAAAAATCGATTGAAAAATCTCATATTTTAACTAAAAAAAAATATCTCCATTTGCCATATGGAGATTTTTACGATTTTTTAATTAATTTTGGTCGCAACGTTGTTGTCACTCATCCTCTCTGCTGCTGAACTTTCAGTTCTGGTTAATAATTTTTTTACGATGAAAATCACTAAGATTTCACAAACAGACTAATCGCTAACACCTCATCTTGTAAATCAATCAGATTATTGGACTGGTCTGTGAGTTTGAAATTAATTCTCGTTAACGAATTATTATGACACCGCGTATAGACTGGATTCATCGGAGACTCAATTATTAAAAATCCTGGAGGAGCTGTTGGTGCAAACGAATAAAGAATATATCCTTGCTGAGCTTGATTTGATTGCTCGAGATTAATTTGATAGCTTCCTTCTATAACATCGCATACTAAATTGATTGCAATCACCGATGAAATATTCACGTTGAACGGAGCGATATGTCTGCCGCCACCGTCTGGGTCATTATTATGTTTGAGGATTTTTATTTCCGATGATGCTGTTTTTTTCCATGCATCATGAATTATTTTGAAACTAACATCGATGGTATCACTGAGAAGTTTTTTTAGTTCTGGTACGTTATATCCTGGTAGTTTGAATGCCGGAATATCTTCAATGGGGATTTTATAGTCTGTTGCAAATGTTGTTCTCGACATGGGGTGATCATCATCTAGTATATCCTGAATAATTTTCAAATTAAATTTTTCCATATCGTCGATAATTTTATTGCATGTTTCTACGACGCTGATAAATTCATCTCGGGTGAGAGAGCCGGATTTAAGGGGTATTAACAACAACGATATATCATTAGTCATTGCTATGAAATTTTCAACGATTTTAAGTTCGTTAGCAACAAGAAATTTCTCTTTTATATCTATATCGTCAAAGATACTAAAAAAATTTGTAGTAATTTTGTGATCTATATAGCTTTTTAATGGATTGCTAGATTTTATCCTGAAGGTGATATAATCATTTTTTTTGTGGTTCAGGTGGTATATCAACGGTTTTTCCCCCGGGTGGTAATTCAGGCCATCCTAGTACGGTTCTAATAGAACTCTGATAGATATCTACGAGGTATCCTTCTGTGCTTATTTCAATTGCGGATGATAGCGTCGGCTCATGAACCGTTATAGCGATTTTTGATTCTTTTCCAGTAATCGATTTTATTCTACGCGCGAATTCATTATTGATTTGTTCAATTTGATATGATCCGGTTGGTATTGAAACGACGTTCCAGTCTGGAGTCCCGTCTGGTTTATTCTTATTCGCGAAAACCAAGGAATTATTCGGTTGTTGACCACCAAATGATTTTGATCTGATATTAGGCCAACTGTGATACACTCGTAGTTTTGCTAGCGCTATCTCCTTCACGGGGACTGGGCTAGGAAAATTTACACTAAACTCGGGTTTCGTAGATGTTATTGATATCATACTTGTTTGTACTGGGTTTGTATTTTCTACTATTCGTTGAAGTAATTCTATCGGTGTTGTCATCGTTGCTATACTGTTGTTGTCTCTCTAATTTTGACATCGTGGAATCAAAAATACTGACCATCACTGAGAACTCAGGATCTGATATCGTTGATGTTATTGATATCATTCTGGTTTTTGGGTTCGTGTTTTCTAATTCAATCGGTGTTGTCATCGTTGCTATACTGTTGTTGTCTCTCTAATTTTGATATCGCGGAATCAAAAATACTGAGCATGGCTGAGAACTCACTATCTGATATATTTGTATTATCGAGTGACGACGATATCATCGAGGATAATTGCGAGTACGCGGTTGATACAATATGAAATTGAATTAAGTAATCTTGCAGTTTACTCTGGCTGCATGATGATATCTTTTTTGTGATCCCGGTTGATATACCCGCGATTGTAGCCACCGCAGAAATGCAAATTGGAACTACGACTGGGGCAATCATTGTAGCAGATGCTAGTATTATTCCGGCACCAGTGAGAACGCTTGACACCGAGTACATAGTAATATCAATCGCGGTGATTCTTCGTCGGTATTTTTTTATGTTTATTTGATACTCCTCGGCGAGGGTTTTGAGTCTAGTTTGAAATTCTCTGACCTTATAATAGCGACATTGCGTTGATGAAATCATTTTTATTTTAAAAACGCTAGCGTTTTCAATTGTGAAATCTAAAGGATTTTCCTTTCAATTTAGTTATTTACTTCGCATACGAATTCTAAGCACCAGGTTATTTTTTCCCGGATAATTACTGTTGCGGTGCCACCAAAGTAGGTTTTACCGCTTACGATGATATCAAATTGCTTGTCAGAGATTAACGTCATCCTGTTGATACTACCATGGGGCCACTCATCGATATTGACTTTCAATTTAGCATTAGATTCTTTTACCCAATCAAAGGTCCCATACTTTACCCTTTGAGAGGTTTCTTTTAGTTTAGCAATATCGTCGATGACGTCGAGATAGGTTTTTTTGATTTCAGTGAGAGTCGTGCCTGTAAACGATGTGGTTTCAGAGACAGGTGTTCTCCCTAAAAATTTATCAACGATGGTATTAAGTGTTGTTTGTCTCACCATAAACATATTAATATCTTTGAGAGTCATTGTAGATGTAACCGGGACACCAAAGAAATTATTAGCGACGTAGGCATTATGAGTATGCTTGCCGATAAACTCGTTGATTTCACGAGAGTCATGCCAGCCACAAGTGGGGTTCCAAAAAACTTAACAACGACGTCGTTAGTGGGTTTTTGTACTTTTTCAAGATTTTCTATTAGTTTAGAAATATCATTGTAAATATCAAGATAATTTGCCTTGATTTCATTTTCATTCATCATCCTCTCCGCGTCCTTGTTAAAAAAGAATAGCGATAGAAAGTTTTTGATTTCAGCGAGAGTCATGCCAACCACAAGCGGGGTTCCAAAGAATTTATGAATGACATTTTTGCGAAAATTATTATAACCTCGTATATGATCATCAAGATTACGGTCTTGGGCGGCAATTGCGTCGGTGATCGTAGACACAAGTGCGCCTGGTTTAAGTCGTCCGCCGCTGAAATACAGCGCAGTAGAGTTTTCAGCGGCATCGTGTTGTTTAACCAAAATATCATTCAATGACACATTACTGCTTTTTAATTTACCCTGACGATCTTGAAATACAACTATTTCCCCGGGATCAACATCTGTTAAATTTAACGTCACAGCGATTTCATCTTCGATTAGTTTTTTTATATCCTTGTTAGAATCACCTGTTGCAACGCCATCGGGTTTAGGTTTCATAGGTCTTCCCCAAATATCAATCATATTATTGTAAAACTCTCTCTCTCTCTAAAAAGCGATTGCTAGTGTATTCATTCACGACAACATGAGGTGGTTTCCCCCTTGGGTTACCCAAGGAGTTAGAAATAGCGTCAAGGATATTTAATACTTCGCTGCCGCATATTGGTGGATCATTCATTTGTTGTGTTGGTAGCGTAGAATACCAAGTCTTCATTGGAAAAGTTTTTATATAACGCATGAATTCCTTCGGCGGTGCTAATCCATATGAATCAAAATAGACAATCCCACGTGGATCAATAGCGTATGCAACCCAGTGAGTACCAGGTTCGGTGCTGTTATCGAGATTAATGATACCGGTTTCAACGCTGTTGGGTTGTGTCGGTAATTGATCCTTCATAAAAACACCTCTGAAGTTTTTTATGGCGAGTTTTTTAGCAGCATCAATTAAATCAAAATTGGACATAGGAACCATCGGTTTGGAAATCGAAGATTTCTGGGTTAATAAACCGGTCCTAGTCTTAGACCTTTTCCGCTGTACCACGAATACGGGGTTCCTGGTAGTCTTAGACCCTTTCCACTTTTTTTATAACCCTTCCCCGTTGCTTTCTTTAATGCCATTCCTGCCGCGGTACCAACAGCCCCTAACGCTGCCGCTTTAGCCACCGCTGGGGCTGCTGCCGCAATCAATGCTGGAATCGCAGCTAGCAACGGGAATATACCGCCTGTTTTTTCCATGTTTTTGATAGCAGCCGCAGAAATAGTAATCTGAACACCCTTTTTTGCTACAAGTGCATCATTGAAATGTTTTACTTGACGAGTTGTAAGCGATAATTTATTCGCCCCGCCAGTCATTTGATTGGGTTTCAGCGTAATTGTGGTTCCACACTGCTTAGCTGATTTGGATTGCAATTTTTTTAATTGACCAGGTGTCAACGACAGATTGATATTACTATACGACATTATACGTAATAGATTAATTCTAAACAGAGGATTTCAATTACATGTTTTCCACTGGCGTATCTACCACTCTCATTCTTCCTCCAACACCTTCAAGTAGCATTGATTTATCGCTGAGAATGACAGCAACCGCTCTATAATTAGCAATAGCACCACGAGTCACATTAGCTCTAAAGTGTATATCAACGACGGATTGTCTTGTTAAATCAAGATGTTCCAGCGTAAAGTAAAAGATCGGATATAAATTCTTAAAATCAAATTGTGATATTTGCAAACCAGTATCGACATTGTGATCGCGTGCCATGAACGACAACAATCTATGATACACGCGTGCAATATGATTTTGACCGTAATCAAGTTGCACATCTTCGGATGGTTCCTGCTGGCCGTTTATTCTCAGTGAGACGTCTTTAACACCTAACTGATCAAATATCATATGACTGAAACGTTGATCGCCAACTCGTGTGTTATCCTGTAGCGCTACAAATATATGACGTGGAGCTGAAACACCTTGTTTTGATGCTAGATTCAACGTGAATAACCCGTTTAGATTTGATTGTTTAACATCTGTACTCACGGTTAACCAACTTAACAACGACTTTCCTCCTTGGTCCATAAATGATAGTAATCGTTCTTCTGCAGTGATTGATGGAGTCAACATTGGCATCCACAATGATATTTTTGTTAAAATAACTTTACCGGCATCAGCATTGGGATTTGCATTGTCTGCCGGAATCCTCCAAATTGCGTCATTATCATCACCCTTTCGTACAAGCGCTACTGTATGCTTCGCCCCGTAGATAACTTTTCGGACGTTTCTACAGAATCCAAATATGTGATGCAGTGGAATAGCGCATGAAAATGATTTACGAGCCCCTTGCAACATTGAAATACGTGTTGCAGCCCCTAGATTGAAATTAACATCGTTGTTTATAATCATATCCTCGGCATCAATATTAGCAGTGCCAGCATTATTCTTTGGTCGTCTTACAACAAATTGAATGCCTCCAGCGGTATTTTTAACATCTTTTGCAAACATCATAGAAGGTCCCGCCGATCTTGTATAATCATCAGAATATCTCGCTAACCCTATTATTGTTGTAGCCACATCAACATCGCGATCTATCGACTCGATTTCTTTTCCATCAATGAGGTATCTTGCACTCTCAAAAAACGCCATGATACCATTATTGACAAAACCGACTTGAGTACCAGCTGGATACGGTGCTGGTACAGCAGGAGTATCAGCAGCTGTTACAAGTTCACCTTCTACTTCAATAAACGCTTCAGCGGGTAGAAAATATTTACTGGTATCATGGACTTGAAGTTCAATTCGCGATCGACTATTTGCGTCTATTGCATGATAGGCGTAATATTGATAATCGCATAAAGAATCACCCTTGCCAACTGGGGCGTCTATATCAAACGCCGGATCATGTGACTTTTAGAACATTTTATTCTATTTATCAGAGTCTAAATCGTGAAATCGTAAACTATTTTCAACGACGTAGTTTTTTAAAGCCGCTTCCTGCTATCATATTTGCAATATTGCTTTGGTCTGGAGTTATCAACGATGGTAAAGCCATCGACGCTAGTTTTTCGTCTACTACGTTATTTATTATTTTACTAACCCGTGCAGGCATTTCCGCTGTAGACGGTAACGGTTTCTTTTTTCGTGATTTCACCAATGATGTTAATTTATTCTTCGCGGCTGAAAACGCTTTCCCGGCAAAATCTCCAACGAAATCTCCGATTTTGCTGGTACCCTTATCACGAATAACATCAATTGCTTTCATTGATAATTGTTTAGCTAACGGCATTACTTTTGGAGCCACTCTTGCAAATAACCTCGCAATGGTATTACCTAAACCATCACCATAGTATGCTTTATAAACTGGAAACCGTGAATTAACTACATAGACGGGGGTTGGTTTATCATGATAGTAATGTATGATCATTAATTGAAATCAGAAACCATTTTTCAATTGGAAACGCTAGCGTTTTTATTCAGTCCCGGTGATTAATCACTGTGATAATCCTCCACTAACTCGCCAATGAAATCTCGATAGGTGCTGATATCTATGATACCACCTTGAAATAAACGTCTACAGATATCAGATGCTTCATTAATTATTTCCGGTGAGTTGTTTCCAGCTCGGAATCCTCCTACAAGAACTTCTAATCGTGATATATCACTGAGAACACTACCAGGACATGAAATCCAAGGATTTTCCCTCGAAGAGTTTCCAACTAAACCACTGCCTGAAAATCCTTTGGTTTTATCAGTGATACCGTTTGCACCTTTTTCATGATCAGCTTCTCTCGTTATTTTCATCTGTTGGGGGGATTGTGTTATATCAATAAATTTTGATTGTTCTGGTAGTCTAAGAAATCCGGTATCCGATTGCTCCCCTATAGATGATTCAGCTTTTTTTACTGCTGCCATATACTCCTGAAATGTTTTATCATCTCCTTTTGCTTGAGATGAACCTGATAGTATACGATATAACCCCCTATACCAATCTTTTTAGGGGGAAGATTATAATCACCGTAAATATATTTTCTTCTCTGATGAAAACTCCTAATGACAAATTGGGCTAATTTTTCCATAGAATCAAATGTTTTATTTCTCAATTCATCTAATTTACCGGGAAGAAGTTTTTCCTTGAATGCAACTCGTCCACTAGTAGTATCCTCCCCTTCTTCTTGAAATTCGGGTGGGGAGATATCTCCTTGAAGTTCTCGTTGTTGTTCTGAAGCGGTTGATATATCCTGAGGAAGTGTTTTCAAGGATTTTTTTGTTTGTTTAGTTCTTTTTGCTATTTTTTCTAACACAGGAAGAAAAGACTCTTCTTGTTTTTTTCCTTCTTCAGAGATTGTTGACACTATCTGTTTCGATGCTGTGGTTACTGGTTTAAACAATTCTTCAGATCCCACAGCAAAATCCGTTTGTAAACTCTGTCGTTGTTGCAGTTTATTTCTTACAGAGTCGCGAATGGGTATAAATTTCTTGATTGCATCAAGTCGTTCACGAGCCAATCGGGTCGTTAATGCTTCATTGACCATTATTTGAGATCGTAAACAATTTTTCAATTGTAAAACAATTTTCCGAACCTGACCTAACAGACGAAAACACTTCGACACGTCGGATGATTTTTAACACCAGTGATGGAATCACCGTAGAAGTCTTTAACGGCGTTATCAGTGATGGCGCAAGTGTGGAAATTGTATATAAAATAATTAATACCACACTTGCGCCATTTCTACGCTGATCAATCTGACATATCATATCGAGAAAACCAACCATTAACGGCCTATCGATTTTGTTGTTTTCAATCAAACAATGCTAAAAAAAAAATGAAAATCTCTCTGAGGGTCGGTAACAATCAAAATCACTTTGAAGATCCGTCACGGTCAAAATTGTTCATTTTCAAAAATTAACGCCCGAAGGTTTCTAATTTTAGAATTAACCTCCTTTTTCAATTCGTATTCGTGACCTAATTCTTTTCGTATTCGTTCTACGATAGTATATAACGGAGCGAACACACTTACGTCACTGGAGAATGCAAGAGAGTCCCGAATAGAATTCTGAATTCTTTTGATGAGCGCGTATTGCTTTGGCAGCATATATTTGTTAGTGTTAACTCCGTATTCTATATCCTGAAAATCTGACATGATTTGATCAGGATTTAAACCATCTGATAGTTTGATATCCTGACTTTTCAATTTTGAAATTTCATCAATAATGCTATTCATTTTTTCAGAATTCATTATTCTATAACAATTATATATTTCTAAATGGAAAATATGACGCATCAGACGTAAATAAATTGAATTTTCTGTCCGGTCTTTTTTGAAATCGCCGTATTGGTTATTCCCTCTGCAACGAGTCGTACTGAGGCTCTACAAATATCGAAGTACCCACTGGCTTCATATATCGATTGAAATATTTTTTCTTCGTTAGTTGTGTATACAAAGATTTTACGGGTCTCGCTTTTTTTGAGCAAGTACCAGTCTTTCCTCGTTTCAAATTCTCACTTTGTGTAACAGCTTGCAGATTTGATAAAGAATTGTTCTTTGGATTAGAATCCTTGTGATCAATAACAAAACCATCCTTGATTAATCCATGGAAACACTCATACACGAAACGATGGCAGTAATAAATTTTCTTTCCAGCGCCAAACTTCAAATACCCTCGATTATTCACAACACCAGCTGGTTTCTTCAGTCTACGGTTTCTTACAATACCATCACTGGATGCTTCATAGTTTGTGATCACAGGGTGTGCTCTGAATTCTTGGTTCATTTATATACTATACTATTGTTTGTCTAATTCATTGTTTGGTCTAATGATTACATCTTTGGAAAATCTTTCGATGTAGTCTTGGGGGGTTCTTATGACTTTATCCTTGACTTTGTCAACGTCAAGGACTTTTTCAGGGTCATAATTTCTGATTGATTGTCCATTTTTTATTCTTTTGTCATAATAACGCTTCAATTCCCTATATCGTTTACCACCACAGCGTAGACATAACTGCGATTCCCCCCTGACCCCAACCCCACATCGTATGCAGGGTAATGGACCAAGGCTTCCACGACGAAAGCTTTGCATATGATACCCACAGAATTCCTTTCTGCATGATTTTTTACACGGAGTCATTGATCCAATCATGAGCCATTTGCAGTGATTCATTATATATAAATCTTTCATTTAAATGCTTGTTTTAATTATAGCATGAAGAAGTTTGAGAGATTATCGAAAATTAAGCCTTGGAAAAATTCTCAATTCAATCCTGATAAGGAGTTTAAGAGATTATTAAAAATCAGTCCTAAATTTAATCTCGATAAACCCAAAAAACGTCCAAGAGACGGAAACATGAAAGAGTTTAAGAGATTATTGAAGATTAATCCTAAATTTAATCTCGATAAACCTAAAAAACGTAACAAAATTAATCTCAAACGTCCAAGAGACGGAAACATGAAAGAGTTTAAGAGATTATTGAAGATTAATCCTAAATTTAATCTCGATAAACCCAAAAAACGTAACAAAATTAATCTCAAACGTCCAAGAGACGGAAACATGAAAGAGTTTAAGAGATTATTAAAAATTAATCCTAAATTTAATCTCGGTAAACCAAAAAAAAACGTCCAAGAGATTACCCTGGAAAGATGCTCAATTCAATCTTGATATAGTTTCTACTACACCAAAGAATACAATTCTTGATAAAGCCATGATTAGTAAAATCAGAGACTGTTTTAATGAATTCAAGCGTGATGGAGCATCTTATTGTTGGTCAACATTTCGAATTAATGGTGTTGTTAACGCTACCATGAATGATGAAAAAGCAGCAGTGATAATTTCACGTGTTGGGGAAAAAAGGTATTTTTTCCGAATAAAATTCATTATCGAAGTCGATGGCAAATGGATTATTAGGGATAAATTTGAACCAATCCTCAAAAATAAAAAAACGATTACACTGAGTAGAGATTCCAAACCAGGAATTCTAACTGGAATCGACAAACCATACTACGAGAGATCTTATCCTGTAACAGCAGTCGTTTATGGAATATACCCGCTAAATGATAAACCTGATATTACAAAACTAGCTTCTATGAAACTATCTTCGACGTTGAATTGTGTAGCAACACGGGTAATGGAACACTTCACAAATTCATCCCGAGGAAATAAACTAACTGATCTGCGACGTAGGAAAATAACCGAATGGGAACTGACAGTGAAACAGAACGGTGCAAAGATTTCTGATATAGCTAAATTAGAAACATCATTAAGATTCCCAATAACCGTTATGACGATAACCGGAGATGTTTTATACGAACCGAAATATAACAAAAATGGAGCTCCAATACAAATTATTGATCATAACGAACACGCGTGGACGGCTGCAGTAACAATATTTCCACGAGAACGAATCGCGAAATATATCCCCCCGGAATTTTCCGGTGAGTTCGTCGGGGATGTTTTCTATGAAGAGAAATTATTCGATGCTATTCACGCGTTGTGTAAAGATGATCCTGTGTCAGTGTGGTTACTTAGAAGTGATGAAGATCCCGAAATAGGATTCGATCAATTTGTAAGACCAAATGGTGAATTATATCGCGTTGAAGAGTTAGATAACAGAATGAGAAAAATTGCAAATGATTTTTCACCGGAGAGTTTCCATGAAAAACTACTCACGGAGAGTTTTACTATTCCATCAGTGGTAGCTCACTTTGCAAGAGAAAAAGACTCATGGCGTCCAACACGAAGTGATTTTCTCGAACACGTTAAATTGAGTTGCGTCGAATTTAGTCATGGAGGACTGTGGAATACGAAATACGCAGGTGATGGTATGATTTCAATTGATATATCCTCGTGTTATCCTGGAAGTTTTCTCGGGTATGGAGAATGCGCTGAGCACTTTAAACGATTTGGACACCCCACGCATGAAATGACTCGTGTTGCGATTAATGGTCGTTTGCCTGATTTTGATTTAACTGGATTCGCTCGTGTGATATCATTCGAATTAGCTACAGGGTTACATCCGTGTAGCTATCTTTGGCTTGGTAGACACCTATCTGAAAAGACCTGGATGCCAATAGTGTTATTGCGGTATATGATTGATTGTGGTATGCTAATA
This sequence comes from Unio delphinus, assembly GCA_029339505.1. NCBI lineage: Eukaryota > Metazoa > Mollusca > Bivalvia > Unionida > Unionidae > Unio > Unio delphinus. Next base: position 9,871,726 of record JAQISU010000015.1, on the reverse strand, counting down.
TCGTTAATTGTCAGTGAAGCGATTATATCCTATCGAGCTCAGAAAGAAGTTTGGCTACCACAACCCGATCTAGATAGAATAATTAGCGAACAGCAAAAACTGTTTCCAGATTTCAATGAAGAACAAATCATGGATAGGTCTAAGAAGGTATTTGAAATTAAAAAAGAACAAGCAAAAGATTTTGGACGAAGAATAATCGGTAAATTTACCCAGGGTGGAAGATACGACAATGCAAAATATTCTTCGCGGTTGATCATAGACGTCGCAGAATACGATTTTATTGGAACGGATTTAACGAAACAGGGAAAACTTGTATCCCGTAAGGATGCTTTTCTATCCAATGGTGAAAAATTAGGTACGGTTGTTACCTACTGTGATGGATATAATTCCCAGTACACACACTTAAGAAGTTCTATGCTAGCCTATGCTTGCATTAATCTTTTTTCCATGATAAATAGATTTCCTAATACCGCAGTTAGAGTAGCCACTGATTCGATGTATACTCACAGTAAATACAAATCAGCTGTAGCGGCATTCACAGATCCCGAGGAAGCGTGGGGACGTTGGCGATTTAAAAAGGAAACACTATATGAGTATTGCGAATCCGCAGACGTTGCCATGGATGATAAATATCTTTGTTGTAACCGTATTAAAATTCAATCAGAATTTTCTAATGCACCACCGGTATCTGATCCAATCTGTAGATACAAGACAGTTTATTTAAACGGTTGTGGTGGGTCAGGAAAGACAACTCGTGCAATTGAATTATTCCGTGGGAAAAGTCCTACGGATTTCACAAACATGATTGTGTTAACACCGACTCACAGACTCGCCAGAGAGATGAAACAACGAGGGGTAAATGCCTGTACTTATCACAGTTTCTTTCGATGGAAGGGCGATAAATGGACTCCTGAGCGTATGGGTGATAAATTCATTCCTGAAATCATAACTTGGGATGAAATATGCATAGTATCATTAGATGTATTACAAACATTTCTTGAGTGGTTGTTAAACAAAAACACAAAAGTCGTCATGTGCGGGGATCACGGCCAACCACCACCATTTGTCGGGGGATCCCCACATGAATGGCTAAAGGGTTTTGTAGACTATTATGAAGAAATTAACACTGATTATAGATCACTTGATGAACGATTACGAGAATTCAAAGCGCTAATTAGATTACAACCGGATAGAATCCAGTGTGAAATAGCGCGTGAAGTGATTTCAGAGACTCCAATGAATGATTTTTGGGAAACGTGGAGACCAAACGATTTGATAATTGCAAGTAGAAAAATTGTCAGAGACACACTTCAGATGAAGTTATTTGAATTGCATAAAGAAAAATTTGCAACGCTTCCAGTACCGTTGTGTTATAGGCCTTCGGATACACGAAAGCAAAATATAGAAGTTGATATTCCAGGACAGAGTGAAAAACAAATTCTTGTATTAAATGATATTGTGCTGGTTGATATCAGCGTCGTTGAAGATGCATTGCGTGCTAATAAGTCCCCGTGGACGCTAGGATACGCAGCGACGATACATTCTTCACAGGGATTGACTATATCGGATACAATTGTTTGGATGGTAGATAATCGCATCGAATGGTCAAATTTAGTCTATCTCGCAGTATCCAGAGTACGAAAAATAAATCAACTTCGAAGAATTGTTTTCGATGATAATGACACAATAATGGATGATATTGATGTTAAAATTATTGATAAAAAATTATCCGGTTACAAACAACAAGACAAAAAAAAACAACGAGAATTTGACATTGATGCTGGATTAATAATCACGCTGAAACAACAACAGAATAATCACTGCGCAAGTTGCAATTGTATAATGCATTGGCGTTATTTAGATAAGGATCCTCGCCAATTTACCGTAGACAGAAAGAATATCAGTCTCGGTCATATCAGAAACAATGTGATGTTGACTTGTCTTGAGTGCAATAGACGCAACGGCGCTAGTTAAGACCCTGTGGTGGTAATTGAGTATCGTCAGGAATCACTTGGAGTTGTTCGCGTGTAAAACCCCGCTGAGGGGCAGTTGAATCCAGTTTATAGATTGGAGGTCTACCAGTTGATCGTGTTATAGTAGATATCTTGTGTGCAGTAACACTCCAAATAGGATCAGTAGCCCTTTTTGTGCCACCTTCCAGCTCTCCTGGTTCGTATAAATACCTAACAGTGACATTACTACCAAGAATTGGTTGGGAAACGCTAGAATCATTTTGCGAAATTCATTCTATTTCCATTTCAGGTATAGACTTCTTTTTAATCGCGTTGATAGGTTTCATGTTAATTGTTCGAGTAATCTCGTTATTGAGCGCGGTAATCACAGCTGGTAATCTCTTAACCCATTCACGGGATCTTTTATCCTAAATAAACTCCTTCGCGTATTGATATCCAAATAACCGCTCTGCAAGAGTCCGATTAAATCGTTCTACAATTGCCTGATCACGATGTAACGCAGTATGCCCCCGTCTGATGGTGACTTTGTGATGTTTCATCGTTGATAAAACAACGCCTTGAAATTCCTTGCCAGGATCAACCTGCAATAGATTTGGCCAACTCAGAGGACCCTTTCGATAAATCCTTTCAAATGCAGAAGCGACTTCAGTTGATGATTTTGTTTTCAGCGGCTCTGCTTCTTTGTATCTACTCGCAACATCAACTACGGTTAACGCGTATTTGTAACCACGATCATGTGGCAAAAATAATATATCAGCCTGATGAACTTCATTAGGGACAGTCACATCAAAATGCGAGTAATTAATTTGTTTAGGCGCCGGTAGATAAATTTGCCATATAGCCTGTTTGGATAACCAATTAGCCGCAGTGGCCTTTTTCACTTTTGCGGCGCTAGCGAGTTTATTGATTGCTGCGTTACCCCGCCAGTATCCTTTTGGAGAATAATAAATAGATTCCATGTTGTTATTAATTACCGGCACCTAACATCAATTTGCTTTTCATAGACGATTTTATTAACCATGAAGCTAATTTTTCTTTGAAGGATTTATCAGGAATAGCATTTAATGCATGAATTAATTTCACATCTGCGAGATTTCTTTGCTGCAAATCGCTGCTTTTATATGCGACATCATGAGCGTGACACGCCTTATCAATAGCGTTTATCGGTTCTTCACCACGTCGAGGTTGATTTTGATCATCAAGTCTGATATCTAATCGTGTTCCGGGGCCACAGTAGCTATATCCTGGAAGGTGCTTTTCTCCGGGGTACTTTGCCCTTGGGGTTCCAGGGAGCTTTGCCAATTTGGCTGCCATATCACCTCCTCTTTTTTTTTAAAGGTTCCTTGGGTTTACCAAGTGAAATAAATCTAAATTTCTTTGTACCACATTGTACGCATTAACCAGAAAGCGCTGATCGGTTATTTTTAGTTGTAATCGTCATCAAGTCATCTGTGCCAGTACGCGTTTTACACTTCATACAATATAGATCCATAATTTATGTATAGAAATATGGATATAATTGATTTTTCAGCGACTAAAACAAGAGAACCAGTGAAGCATCATGCAGCGCTACCAAACTCTATCCGGATGATTATAATCGGACCATCTGGATCCGGTAAAACGCAATTGTTGCTCAATTTAATAATGAGATGGATGAAGTGGGATAAGTTGTATTTAATTGCCCCAAGCGTAGATGATCAACGATGCTATGAAGTACTAAAAGATTTTAACGAGAATGCATCAGAAATTAAAGATGAAAACGTTGTTGATTTTATTACCGATATTGACGAGGCGCCATCAGTAGAAGATCTTGATGGAAACATTAATAATTTAGTTGTATACGACGATGTGATGTTAGATAAACAAACAAACCCAGCTAGAATATTTTCCCGAGGCAGGCACAAAAACACTGACGTGATATATGTCACTCAACGCTACACTCAGATTCCAAAAGTGATCAGAGATAACTGTAATTTTTTGTGTGTATTCAACGGAGTTGATACTCATACTCTTAGAAATATTTGGCAAACTTGGTGCTGCGGTGATATGGATCATAATCAATTTAGAAATTTCTTTAGTAACGCTCAGTCAACCCCGCACGGATTTGTAACGATAAATTTACATGATCCTCGGACACGATATCGTATCGGACTCGATCAAATATTCGGTTGAAATCTTAGTGATTTTCATCGTAAAAAAATTATTAACCAGAACTGAAAGTTCAGCAGCAGAGAGTGTGAGTGACAACGACGTTACGACCAAAATTAATTAAAAAATCGTAAAAGTCTCCGTTTTCATATTTTTAGTTAAAATGAGATTTCGTAGGGAAGGCTCGTTAAAATTTCAATCAATTTTTTGTCTCAAAACGTTGTAGGGTTTGTGCCTGAGACATTTTTTTGGGTTAAAATGAGATCGTAGGAAGGCTCGTTTTAAGATTTCAATCAAAATTTTGTCTAAAAACGTTGTAGGATTCACCCTCTCTGCTGCTTCATTAAAAGGTTCCGATTATTTACAGAATTTTCTAATTAAATTAGACTAATTCTAACCAAAACTGGTTTATGAAATTTATAAAAAAATTATTCTGTAAAAAATTAAATTGTACCACAAACAGATGGTTTATCAACTTTCAGGTAAAGCATTAATATTTTAACAAAAAAGAATAATTACATTAACAAACAAGAATAAAGTTTATTACCTTATTGTACCATCTGTGTTAGCAACCACATATCTGTCAATATGATTGACCAAATTCCAATTGATCCCAATCTCGGACGAGGCCACCAATTTCTATGTTACGTGCTTAGGCTCGAATAAACAGTAACATAGAAAGAATAAAACTAACAAGCTCTTAAAAACTTCATAAACAATTTATTTAGCACAAATACTTTCCAGAAAATAAAACAAACTTACGGTTTTAAGAATCAATTCCCAAAATTAATAAAAAAAAACCTCAAAATATAATCAACTAGTGTAATCGCAAAAGTCCTAGTAATAAATTGTCCTAATATTCCAAGTTCGAATCTTAGTGAAGCATCCAAGATGAAAGGCGATGTCACGTGATGACGTCAGTTCTGTTCTTATCAAATCTAATAAGCACAATTATTTTCCATATAAATAGCAAACTAAATCCTCTTGATCCTAACGAATTGAAATAATTTCCAGTACAATGTAATTTAAAATAATTCAAAACAGCACACAACTTAGTATTCTAACAGCCGAACTTCTGCTAAATAGTTCGCTCCAAAAAATAATTTATATACCTGTTTTTACATAAACAAGGAAGGAGTTACACGATCTTCTAAAATCTTTTAGAACAAATTTACGTTCATAAAATCTCGTACACACCGTATGATCCAGATGAGAATCAGTTATTTTAACATTCAAAACTAAAATTAGAAAGATGTTTATAACAAAGCTCCATAATGTCCTTGGAATGAACCAATCATTTTAAAAGCTTGTTTACAATTCTGAAGCTAGGTCAGAAATGAAGTCAACATGGGGTGTTTATTTGTAAAGTACATAACATCCCACTGTTGTTAAAAAAAATATATCCCATGAATGAATATTAAACTTAAAATGTCAAATTTAATCTGACAAGCAAGCAATTAAAACTAAAAAAAATAACTTAAATCAAATATACGTAACACCTTCCCCCATAAAATAAAAATAAAGGTTTATTTAATAAAATTTTATTTTTATCACAAACCAATTTACACCAGAGGTTAAAAGAACTCGTATAATTTACACAGTGTATATGATATAATATGTTGTTATACACGGGAATGCGCGTCTACTATTCAATTATCCTTTCCCTTGATGTGCCGGATGTCTGCAATAACAAACTCCACCTTAGTAATCTTTGATTTTTTTTGGTCAAATACATGCGTAATCGAAGACGGAGCTGAACTAAGATAAACTTCAAAATGTTGTAAAGGCCAAATCAATATCAAACATTCCTTCTCGATAGTTGAATAATTTCTCTGGTGTTTATTTAATTTTTTTGAAAAATAGCTCACTGGATGTTCAATACCATTTTTGTCTTCTTGAATTAAATCTGCTTTAACACCAAAACACTTGCATCAACAGATAATTTGAAAGACTTACTGAAATTTGGATCTGCAAGAACTGGTGCTGTTTCAAGTGTGGCTTTTAACGTGTCTAAAGCCTCCTGATATTTTTCAGTCCAAAAGAACTTGTTCTTCTTCTTTAATAAATTTGCCAGGGGTTCTCCAATTATAGAAAAATTAGAACAACATTACCGAAAGTATCCGGCCATACCTAAAATCCGCATCAGTTGCTTTCTATTTTCAGGCACTGGGAATTTAGAAATAGCCTCAACCTTAGCATCTATTGGTTTAACTTGTCCATGTCCCACAATATGTTCAAAAAAGTCACAATAGCACGGCAAAACTGACTTTTTAATACATTAACCGTCAAACATGCATCCGTGAGTCTGTCAAACAATTTTCGAATTGTTGCTAGATGTTCTATCCAGGTGTCGTTGTAGATGATGACGTCATCTATTGGCATCACAATTTTCTAGACCAGAGGTTATCATATTCATTGACGTTGAAATGTACTTGGTGACTCTTTCATCCCAAATGACATTGCTTTATATTGGTAAAGTCCATCTGGAGTCACAAATGCCGAGATTTCCTTTGCTCTTTCCGTTAGTGGAATCTGCTAAAATCCTTTCAGAAGGTCAAACTTGGTGACATACTTGGCATTCCCGATTTTATCAATACAATCGTCAATTCTTGGTAATGGGAATGAATCTGTTTTTGTCACACTGTTCACCTTCCTATAATCAGTCCACATAGGGAAAGTTTTATCTGGTTTTGGACCAATGATGCATGGTGAACTCCAATCACTTTTACTGGGCTCGATAAAATCATTCTTCAGCAAATATTGAATTTTCTTTCTTAGTATTCCTGTTTGAGTTGATTCAACCTGTATGCTTGTTGCTGACAGGTTTATAATTTATAATTTTAAAGTCATGCAAAATTGTGTTTGCCCTTGTAGGAACATCTGAAAATAAGTGCTCATATTCAAATAATAACAGTTTCAGTTTATTTCTTTCTTGCACATGCAAATGTGAAAGTTTCTGGTCTAGATCGTTCATAATTTCTGAATTACAAAGATTCGTCATTTCAATATTAGTAGAATCTGATGATATTCCCTTACTGATTGGGATAGGTACAACTAAATTAATTACAGGTTTGACATGGCTATCTCTTTCAATATACTCTTTTAGCATGTTTATATGGCAGAGTTGTATTTCGTTTGCGCCTCCCAAGAGTATTTTTGATGTAATTTAAGTCATTAATTTTCGTGTCAACTGTGTAAGGACCATAATATTTGGACTGAAGAGGATTTTGTGTCATTGGTAAGAGAGCCGGGACTCTATCATCAGGCTGAAAACTCCTCTCCTTCGATTTTGTTTCATATCTTGATTTCATTTTAGATTGAGCAGAGTGCAGATTTGCTCTTGCGACCTCACAAGCCTTTGACAACTTGTATCTAAAATCGGAAACATAATCAAGAAGATTTATCTATATAGTAGACCTATATAGCGATAAGGGAAATTGAACATGGTGGGTCTATATAGCGACAAGGGAAATTTAACATGGTGGATCTATCTAGCGACAAGGGAAATTTAACATGGTGGGCCTATTTAGCGACAAAGAGACGTTTCTCGTTCAATAACTTCAATGGTCCACTCACAGTGTGTCCAAAAACCAGTTCAAAGGGACTGAAGCCTAAAGATTATTGAACTGATTCTCTAACAGCAAACAATGGTAAATGAAAGCCTTCATCCCAATTTTTCTCGTATCAAAACAATATGATTGGATGATATTTTTCAAAGTATGATGGAATCTTTCTAATGCCCCTTGGCTCTCAGGGTGATAGGTAGAAGATTTGAATTGCTGAATTGCTCAATTCATAAATAACTTGTTGGAAAATTCCAGACATGAAGTTTGAACCTTGATCAGACTGAACAGATTTGGAAAGGACATAGAGTAAAAAAAACTTTATCGAAGCTTTTACTATTGTTTTAGATTTTATATTCCTCAATGGAACAACCTCTGGAAACCTTGCTGACCCACACATAATGGTCAACAAGTATTGGTTACCTTACTTGGTCTTGGGTAAGGGACCTACACGATCTACCATAATGCTACTATATGCTTCATCAAAGGCAGGAATAGGTTGTAGATGAGCTTTAGGTATCTTTTTAGGTATCTTTTGATTTGTTTTTTTCCTACCATTTGATAGGTATGACAAGATCTACAGTATTTGGCAACATCACTTTTGATTTTTGGCCAATAGAAGTGAGTCAAGATCTTGTGATAAGTTTTATTCATCCGTAAGTTACCAGCCAAAGGAGTTTCATGGGCCAGATTAAATATTTCCTGTCTGTAATGTTTTGGAACTAATATTTGATAGTTCACCGACAACTCATCACCAGCAGGTACCTCGGGAGGTCTCCATTTTCTCGTAAGAACTCCATTTTTATTAAAATAACAGACAGGAACTTCAGTGGGTTCTGTCTCACTTATGGCCCTTTGAAACAAACAGGAGATCTCAGGATCTTTTTCCTGTTCGATGGCAAGTGACTGTCGTTTATCACCCTGATTAGAATAAAAAGTATGAGTTGTTAAAAGAGGATCACTATGATCAATACCTTCTGATTGATCCAAACAAGGATTAAAAGTGACCTCATCAAAAACCTGACCCATATACGTGTCAGCTAAAGGAATACTGTCTGCGTCAACATCATTCTCCAGAGATTTCTTTGCCATCGCTCTGGTAACTGAACAAACTTGAAATATATCAGGGAATTCTTTTTCAATTGGATCAACTTTCTGATCCAAATCAGGCTTGTCAGTTACAAGTGGATTCTCTACATCCTTGTCTCCAGCTAAGTCGTTGCCTAGCAATAAATGAATGCCCTCAACGGGTAAAACCGAGACTGTTCCGACTGTCTCAGGTCCTGATACTAACTCTAATGACACATTTACACAATGGAGAAGAACAATAACAAAGCCGCACTCTACACCCTGAATAAGAACACTTTCAGTTTTCTGAAAAGGCGCATCTTTTGCTACAAAAGAGGCATGTAGTGTATATATTTCAAGGATTGGTACAAGGATGAATTGAAAAATTTCATTATTTGTCCTTTTAGGTTTCCGGAATAATAAGTGGTTACTTTTTTTGCATTTTTGATGTGAATGTTTAATTTACTGCAAATTTGTCATTATTGCAATGACAAATCACCACCACATCAAAAGGAAATGAAAATATGTGCAGTGAGCTTGAAATATCTACATTAGTCTTTGTATCCAGATAATATGTCAACAAAGTAATCGGTATCTTATGGTTTCTTTAATAAATGTTTACATTCTTTAAGTATTTATCTATGTATAACGCACAACCAACTTAACAGATATCCCGTTAAATACAACACTGACGTACCTGGGTCTGCGACGTTATTATACTTCACATTTCATGTGCAAAAGGTAGACATATCATTAAATTTCATATACTGGTCGACTATACTGGGCGTCGTACGTCGTAATAAAAAAAGCTACCGCAAAACGATCTGTATCTAAGATTTATAACTGTGTGTCAAATATATATGGATGCACCAAGCTGACGTCGATGTGGTATTTTGATAAGACGACGTATGCTACCTCAGCAAGACGAGTCATACAATTCAAATTGTTTTAATTTTTAATCAGCCGCTACGACAACTGTACAAATGTATGATGATGTGATACGGTAACATGTATGTTTGATAATACAGATACGCCAAGTCTCAAAGCAGTTGTCAGTAGAAATTGCTATTGTTAATACAACATACGATCTCGTGGTCACTTAGTTATAAAAAGATTTCGACAAGAAGATGACAGATTAAAAGTAGCAATATGGGGCGATATGGCGACAATGGAATCTCCAGTCCAAAAGGGTCCTGGGCGATATAGTGACAGCCAGGTGGGTCTGTATAGCAACACCAGGTGGGACTGTATAGCGACAAAGGAAATTTGAACATGATAGGCCTATATAGCGACAAGGGGAATTGAACATGCGAACTATTTGGGACTATCTAACGACATCGAAAATTTTACATAGTTGGCCTATATAGCGATAAGGGAAATTGAACATGGTGGGTCTATATAGCGACAAGGGAAATTTAACATGGTGGATCTATCTAGCGACAAGGGAAATTTAACATGGTGGGCCTATTTCGCGACAAAGGAAAGTTAACATGGTGGGCCTGTCTTGCGACAAGGTATATTTAACATGGGGAATATTATTTTTATTTGGGCCTGTCTAACGACAAAGGAAATGGAGGAAAAGAAAGCAAATATCTTTTCGAGGTTTATGAGTGGCCCTGAAAAGGGCCTTTGGTTACTTCTTGTATTTTACGCCGTTGTTCCACCACCTTTTGATTTTTCAAAATATTCCCTTCTTCTCTTTTTCGTCCATCGGAATCCAGTCAGGATGTCCCATAGCTCTAAACGTTTCCAGGACTTTGATCCATCTTTGATTTAGTTGATTAAAGTCCTCTTTGTGTTGTCTTGTTCCTTTGTCTCCTTTGTCCAGTTATCGATCTAGTCCCCGCTTAACATATGCCGACTATCAAATTTAATGTTTCTTCTAGAAAGCACCTGACTTTGATAACATTATCAAGTGCCTCCTTCAAGCTCCCTACTCTTACATATTTTGTTGTAATAAGTCTTCTTAATTTCTTGGCTTCCTCCTCTATCACACCTTCTAATAGATCTCTCGCTAATTTCAAATTGGCTACAAAGTCTAGGCTACACTGAAATTCTTACTCAAGCCTTTCTAAAACATTTTCTGCATCAATTATCCAAAATCAGCTCTGTCGGAGTTAGTTGAACAATGATGGCCATCTTGATGTGTTCAAAGTTGAATGGCTCGTATGACGGACGACTGACTATTTCAATTTTAAGCACGGGCGTGAAAGAAGACATTCATTTCCACTTACTTTTAATATTACATACTATTCACAAACTATCCAATTTACTATCCACATGGGGAAGCAGCCAAAAAAAACTACATAATTTGCTATCGAATATCACACCATGTACTATCCACACACCGGAAAGCACACAAATAATCCACATTGTCTGCTATCAAATATGACACAATATACTATCCACACACGGGACAGCACATAAATATTCCACATAATCTACTATCAAATATGACACAATATATCATCCACACACAGGAAAGCAGCCAAAGTAAACCACATAATCTACAATCCAATATGACACAATCTACTTTCACACAAACGCACGCAAGCAAACACGCACATCAACACACACACACTATCATATCGTTAAAAGAATCAGTAATTATAATCACCCTATTTCTCTCTCATACCAATCGGCAATTTGAACAGTCTTTTTTCTAGACATTTGGTTAGCCCTGAGAAGGGCTTTTTCTAAAACTTCTAAATGCACCTGGCTAATGATGAAATCTCCCTGGTCTAGCCCCGCACACACATCGTCGGCTTCAGTCGTTCTCCCAATTAAATGTTCTTATTGGGAGTGCAGAGGAAGCTTGAGTGGCTTCACTATCCCAATCTTCCGTTTGAGGGATAGTGAAAGCCTCTTCATGTCTTCCGCTATACCGCAACCGTGGATGCAGTTGTGGTTGTGGCTGTGACTGTGACTGTGGCTGTGGCTGTCCTACTGGTTCTGCATCTGTCCTCACATCAGGTTTCACTTGACAGACTTTAGGCATCATGAGGTGAGATAGGATCGGACTATTCATGTCCTCCTCCTCCTCCTCTTCTTTAATCTTCATATGTTGTTCTATAGCCTCCAGAGTCAGTTTGTCCAGGAGACGTCTATCAATATCCAGGTGCATCTAAAGTTCTATGAATTTTTGTAGCCTACTCATCTTCTTTGGGTTGATGGGGCAACGATAGGTAGCCAGACTGATGAGTGCTTTTCTATATATGGGACAAGCGCGGACGTGAAGAAAAACACCTTAATGATCATAAACTTAGACTCACTTTTATTTTTTTTCTAACTTCCTCACGTACCATTAGCAAATTGAATTATTTTTGCTTTTCGAAAATATTGCATAGCCCTGAAAAGGGCTGTTTTTTGTCTGCACGAGGAGTGATGACAATCTTTAATCGTCCAAGAAAGTGTCCTCGTCTGGCAACAGGATAGGGTCTGCCTCTTCGGAAAGAGGAGAACTCTTTCGTGTCAACACCACAGTCGACAAAACTTCTGTCTGGTTCCTGCTGCTGTTGTTGCTGTTCTCTTTGCTCTCTCTCTTTCTATCTCTCTCTCTCTCTCTTTCTCTCTTTCTCTCTCTCTCTCTCTCTCTCTCTCTCTCTCTCTCTCTCTCTCTCTCACACGACAGTCGACAAAACTTATGTCTGGTTCCTGCTGCTGTTGTTGCTGTTCTCTTTGCTCTCTTTCTCTCTCTCTCTCTCTCTCTCTCTCTCTCTCTCTCTCTCTCTTTCTCTCTCTCTCTCTCTCTCGCTCTCTCTCTCTCTCTCTCTCTCTCTCTCTCTCTCTCTCTCTCTCTCTCTCTCTCTCTCTCTCTCTATATATATATATATATATATATATATATATATATATATATATCTGCTGCTCTGAAGTCTGTGTTTCTCAGTCTATTCTTCGTTTTTCTTTTGAATTTCCTCTTAGAAGAGTTCTTCTATGAGGTCTTCTGTCACTTGGAACAATCTAACATTCTCTATCTCTTCAGGCTTTGGAATCAGGCTTTGTCTGATACGATGCAGATTGACGTAAGCTTCGTGCAGCTTGGCTAGTCTTAAGCACATCTTCACATCTTCGTAGGAGGATGTGTCAAACAATCGATGGTCAGACTGGAGACTACCCCTGCTTTATATGGTTCAAGCGCGGATGCGATAGAAAACACCCTTCTACGGTTTCGGGTTGGAAACGTTTGGATAGTTGGATGTGAGGGAGAGAAAGAAGTTAGAGAGCATCTATATTAATAAAATTGTAAAATAGGTTTCAAAAGACAACATTTGTATTCATATAACAAATAGCTAACAAAACACAATTGTTTTCAAATAACAAACATTTTTTTCAAATAACAATCATTGTTTTTTAAAATTACAAACATTATTTTCTTCATTAACACTAATACTTTATTTTTGATATGCTTGACAAACACAACTTTGTAAATTAAATTGAGATGTATGCTGTTGTAAGTCATTGGTCCATTGATGTACACTTCGTTTCCTAGCTAACGACAACAGACAACCATAATGGTCAGAAAACGATCGGTCTACTTTGTTATCGTTTCGAGACGAATGACGATCAAAATAAGTCACTAAATGTTCTAAAGAATATCCAATACTGCAATGATGCAGAAAATAGACACACTATTGTCGACACACAATAAAATCTATGCCTTGTAATTTCACATTATTGAATCGTGTCGTCTGGGCATTTCTTCTCATAAAGTCAATGATATCGTCTTCCAAAATGGGGTAAGCAATACGAATCAAAATAGTCCACACAACCCTCTTGAGGAAAGTAGCAAGCTACCCAGTGAGTTCCTGGAAGATGACTGTCATCTGTGTTGATGACATATCTTGATTCTCTTGAGGTTTGCGATGAGGTAGTTCATCTTAAGCACAGACGACAGGATTCCAACTGCGGTTCAAAAGATAATAAAGTTCCCAGGTGTCCATTGTTTTGTGGCCTTGTTGTTTTTGTCACAGGTGATGATAAGTCAACAATTCAATCCCGACTTTTTCCTTAAATAGGTCTGTCAAGTATATATTTGCTTCGCCCCTTACTCTGTGCCAAGAAAGCTTCGATGTGATCAATCTCTCAAGCAAACAATGGAGGAGAGGAATGATCACGCAAATCTATATACCACTGAAGTAACACAGCTTCTTCTGAGATCAGACTAAAAGCTTTGTTCAGATAATCGTCCGATTTTTCTTCTTGACTTATCATTATACATTTATCCTGTTGAATTTGACTGGAATGATAGAATTGTCATACAAAACAATCGTTTTTGATCATGTCCCTAATTTTATTCTGCAATTGTTTGGCAAAGCAGGTGACTAAATGTTGTTCCTGTTCTGGCCATCTGGACTGCATATTCACTACTTCTTACTTTTGGTCTTGGGGGTTTGCTTCTCTGTAACCTCCCATTCCATTTCCATTCATTCTCCACTATTCACTGAGGGACAAGGGTCTTCCATAGTTTCTAATATTCTAGAATGACTTCTCTCAAACTGTTAATTTCTATGGTATTATCGAACTCAGCATTCAGAATGACATTCACCGTTTCGGCAAGAGCCTCTGCAAACTGAAGTACCACACGCAGTTGCCCAGATTTTATAGAGCTGAAATATCCATGGTCGCCGTCTTGGTCTGGAGTGAAATCAAAAGCCTAAAAAAGTGTAACCTCCTGCATAATCGTCGTAAGAAATGCCATGACTTTTGTTGGTTCCTAACTGGCTTCGTACAGCGACAAGTACGACCTCAAGTAATTTTTCTGGGCAACGTCGGGTTCGATGGGTCGGGTGCTAAGTTTTGCCATAGCGACTGACTTCGATTTTGGAAATTTTGCAGTGCTTAAACGGGAAAGGATTTTCATTGTGTTCACCGTTGAAGGCTGCAATACCAATGATTAAACGTTTAGGTTACTGTCCTGTAACTTCCACGCGACGTATCGGATACGTGGCTGTCGTTCTGCTCAAAGTGTGACTGATATCATTTCCCACTTTGGGTAACACTTCCACACGACGCACGTATAACCTGGTTCATTGGATAATTGTTTTGTATTCTTTACCATGAGCCATCAAAAGAAAAGCCGTACTGCTACGATTCAGTCTCAAGCGAATATCCACCCCGTTTAGTAAATATTTCTCTTGAAATCACATGTCCAAATGCAAACGATCGAACATTTCTAAACTACGTCCTGGCAGACTTTTCTTTCGACGGTCTTTAAAACCCTCATCGTGTTGATGGTCATCTTCGTTCTATTCTGTGTCGTTAAACTTACCCTCTCTTGCTGTATTAGGTTTCCTTACCACCCAAGCATCTAAATGAGTGTTCTATGCTTCTTTTCCGTACGTCAAGAGCTTTTAGAGGTACGCTCGGAAATGGTAAGTATCCATGATACTGCACACTAGTTTGTAATTCATCTACAATTCCACATCTCTGAACAAGGAATCCGTGAGATTATTGACAGGAGCTACTCGGGCATCGACTCCCGGAACGGATTTGTCCGTTTTAATCACTTTCACTTTTAAATAGAAGTAACTGCTGGTCGGATCGATGTAATCTTCGGGTTGCCCTTTGATTTCAAACTCGATGGGAGCTGAATGCGCCAAAGAGGAGACGGGATGAAATTCAACCCATTGGGCTTCTTGCATGGTCATCATAGTGGGTGGCATGGGAAAGAGATCCAGTTCCGACTTGGAACAGGCGCAAGATTCTTGGTACATCATTGTCTTCTCAGTCGCTATGATTTGCTATAATAATCAAAAATGTCTAATTCTTGAACGGTTCATTTTTCATAGTCTTTCTAACTTTAGAGGTATGGAGAATTTTGGAAGGGTGTCTTCGTCGTCGCTTTCTGCTTTGTCCTTGCTGTGACCTCAGGAAAGCAGGAATGCCAGACTTGGTACCGTTCGGGGCATTCCTATAACTTTCTCGTCGACCCAAGATCTCTTTACCCGTTTGAAGCAAGACAATTTTGTCTGCTCTTAAGAAAGCTTTTGTTGGGTTTTGTTTGTCAGTGAGGATTTTTGAAAGATATTCTTTGCCGTGAGTTAATGCGGCATCTTTTAACACGTGCAATCCTCGTGTCACCATCGGTTTCAAAACAGGGACCACGGAACGAAAGGCCGATTTAAAAAAATCTTCTATACGATGTCTTCGTTGTCGATCGACTCATCGGTACACCGCATATATAACTTTTCAGTTGTTTGAGAATCACTTTTGAAAATGAAGTTTCACTGTGACTTTCACTTTGGTAAATAGAATATTTAACAAAAGGTAATGGCAATCATTTTGTCCTCTTACAGTTCGATCATTAGGCGACGAGCCACTTTATTGTACTCAAAGGTAACACTTTTTCTGGCTTTGTCCATGTCTTTACCAAACACAGTATTGAACCTTGTAGCAAGTGTAGCGACTAAACGTTGACCACTAAAATAGGAATAGTTAACAGATAGGTGGACCGCTTCGTTTATGGTCCTGTGTTTGTATCGGGTCACTGACAGTGATGCGTTCGTCTAAATGTTATGCAATTGCCCGTCATACACTTCTACTTTAAAACTGTTTTGATTTTCAACGATGTTTTTTATTTGTTTTGGGTGTATCATTTCCACAAAAGCTACTTCACAGTAGGCATCTTGATCCAAATGAATGCTGTAATTTAGCCGTGTAATAGCACAACGTGTTGTTAGGAAACACCTCCATGGAACTGTCATTGGGTAACGTTAAGTAAAATTGGTTAATATTGTTGTTTATAATTCCAGCATTTTTCTGTCTGATTAGTCACTTGAGTTTCAAGGAGTGTCTAAAATAGAATTGTGATTGGTGTGGTGACTGTTAGGAAAATGACTGACGTTGGACGCAAGGCTACCAATATTGTTACTGTTGTTCCCGTTGTAAGAGTATTTCAGGGAAGGATTGGGAAGAAGATAACTGATACAGCTGCCGAGTAAAATGGTCCACAATTGTTTTTCTCCTTGTCGCAAACACAGATTAGCAATGGCTGCTACTATCACACAATAAACCTCAAAGAGTCGAAAGAAAAGGACGATTTGCGTTTTAGGTACACGTTCTCCACACCAGACCTAGAATGATAGCTTTTGTAAATCTTGCAGAGAAGAACTGGGTGAAGGAGTAGTCATTGTGGTAGCTGAAGCTGTATTAAAGGGCATGATGGCCACTTCCTTCTATAGTCGATGATTTGCGAAGTGTCAATTCAAGAGTCAAAACTGGGAAGATATCATTTTCCAACGCACTTAGACTTCATTGACACGACGTTTTCCTACAATACGGGTCTTCGTTCGAGAATGCTTTCAATTTCGTACACGTCGTCTTCGTTTTTTTGTGACACGTTGTAACTCAGGCAAGTAATACGTTCCTTGCAATACTTCTCCGTTCATGTCTTGCAATTTATAGACGGTAGGATGACGATCAAGCACTCGTCCAGTAACACGAAGTAATTCGTTGGTCCAGTTGGATAAGTAACCTTTGTCGAAAGTGCGTTTCGTTTTGCCAATGCGAATCAATCTCCAGTGGTTAACACGCCACTTTTCTTGTCGACAGCCATTGCCCGGGACGTACCAAACATACACGCAAAAACAGTCACTTCTTTGTCGGGTTTCAGATCTTGTTGGCCACATACAATGCTTCTATAGGAAGATTGGTTGTAGGCTTGGACTAAGTGCGGTAAGACGTCGATGTACTTGAGAGTGTGTTGATGCATACAATATGTCCATATGCGTTCTTTCAAGGTACGTTGAAAACGTTCCACGATGCTGGCTTTGGTTTCAGGATTTCCGGTGGTGAAAAAATGAATGTCACGTTTCTTTGATTCTCAACGAGGGTGACGACCACTTTGTTTCAATACCAGTTGCAGGGCTCGTACTAACTCTCCGATCGATTTGGAAGTCAATGGTACTCCCCAGACAAATTTAGAAAAGACGTCGATGACACAAAACAAATATTTGTAGCGACGATTGTGGTAGCTAAATAAGAGACATCGGCTAAATCTGCTTGCCACTGATGATGGATGCCTTCCACTTGAGTGCGACTTCTGTGAAAGTTTCGTAGAATGGGTTTGTTTAAAGTCTACGTAGCTTGTTCTTGTAACAATCGTTTTACTTAAGATCAAAGGAGATTTTTCAGGCGAGCTTTAGCAGCACGATATAATTTCTGTAGGCCTCCGTAATATGCAGGATGGGCTGGATTGTAGTAAATATTGGCTAACACCTTCTTCGTGGTTTTGTTAATAATGTACCCACTCTTCGATGATACTGCTTTAAGGTGGGGCGAAATGATGGTTGTATGGAAACCGTGTTACGTGTGCGATGTGCCACATGAATAAACGTCGAGGGTACTGGTGGTGGTGGAGGAGGTAATGGGATAGCTTTGGTCTCCTTTTCTTTTCTTACTTATGGTTTCGTTTTGTTCTTTTCCACTTCTGTCGAAGGAGGAGTGGCCATCATCTTTTTACCCAAGTTTTGAGTTCTTCTCGTTGGGGAGTGGGGGAAGTGGTCAACAAGGAAGCTGCAATCTTAGTCGGAATGGGTGTGACAGTGGGTGTTTGAAAGATATCATAGGTCTCTTCTTCCTTGGGTAATTGTTGGGTTACGGCTATCCTGTCCGCTGTAGATAGTGATGGCGACAGACTATTCATTAGAGCCTTAACATCGGTCATAGTGGGTAGAGCTGCTTGTTCCACAGCTTTCCGATGAAAGGGTTGCAGTCGTTTTAAGAGTTGACCTTACTTTTGCGATATTTCGGTTTCGGACAAATCGTTGCGGTTCATCAAGGATTGCACTTCGTGTTGCAATTGAGACATCTTTGTCAAAAGATGATTGGGTGGTAAATGTGGGATTCGTTTTTCTTGCCAACGATGGTATTCCATCCATCGTTTGTAAGGAACCAAAGTCAGTTTTCGTCCTTCCATTGGCTTGCAAAGGTTATTTCTAATATTGTTGTACTTTATGGGTCCCTTTTATCTCCTGGAAGGATCATAAATATTTCTACCCATTACTTGGGGCATCCTTTGTGACACCCGTTGTATCAAATCTGGAATTGGTCCTGTCAACAAAGGAGCAGGAATGGGTAAAAATCCTCCCCGTTGCACCAACATCTTTTTTTTGACGGACGGGTATTTTCTTTTGGACCATTTTACGAAGAACTTGTCGATGTTTGGCTAAGCAAGTTTTTCTGGTGTGGACACAAAGGTATCGTGTCTTTGAAGACGTTTAAACAACATTTGCACATGGTATCGATGACATCTTTGGAGGCCGTTTTAATGATTAGTTTTCGCATGGTCGGAGTGACTTTGGACAGGACGGATACCTTGTCTCCATGTTTCGCTAAACGAGGAGGTAGTCCCTTTCTTTTCTTTCCTTTGTGGGGTGAATATAAGTGTTTTCTGCAACATGACATCTTTGCTTGTTCGTTCTAGAAATACACTGACGTCAAAGAGTTGTTACACACCCTCTGTTATATTCTTTTCTAGCGCTTCGTCAAAAAACTAACGACGTGTTTCTCTAAATCATGAAAAGAATCGCTAAAGACACCAGTTCGGTTCTAAACTGATTTGGATAGTTTGTTCGCACCTTCTCCTTTTCTTTGGATAACTGTGTCTTTTTAAGGGATGACGTCGATGTTTGGCTAAGCGTTTTGTAGGATGACGAGATTGTTTTTTTCCTCGTCGGACAGCCGAACGGCGATGGTTGTGGTTTGCACGTTTCTGAGGAGAAATCATTGGGTGTTCAGAAGTGGCACAGAAAATACTGATTCACGTCGTTTTCCTCAAGTCCTTTTTATACTGGGATGCGACGCTACTGATTATCTTTCCGTCCTATTACCTTCGTGACAGGTAACACAAGTCGAGAAAGGGTTCGTAACGGACTAAGTAGGCACAGTTCTTGTTTGGACTTTGACTTAGGGGGCAGGTAGTTTGATAGCAGCTACTGCCGCTAATGAGGAAGAGGGTGTCACCGGTGTATGAGACGTTTTGGGACACGCAGATTTCCATTGTTTCATCAAATTAGGAAGAACAGGTGCCGAATTTGATTTGGCTGACATCACCAGCAACGGAGAAGTGGAAAAACATGAGGCTACTGGAAACTCGATCACTGGCGCTGCAGGGCGTGGTTTACGAATGTAAGGTTGCGTCCTGGCCTAAGTGCCCCTTTTGCGGATGACAGCTCTTTCCTGTGGACTTTTTTTCTGTGTTTTGGTCTTGACACCATTGTTCTATTTATTGGGGGATCGTTTGGCTTTTTTCTTGGGATGATCTTTGGGAGCATTGGGATCCCATTTTAAAAGGAAACGAATGATGACACCTCCTAGAGAACAGCTACCTCCAGGTTTCAAAATGATTTGCTTTATGGTCTGAGTGTCGATGCGAGGATCAGCCAGTTACGTCAAGACTACTTTGTTTCTGTCAAAAAAGCGTTTCGTTTGATGTGTAATGTGAATGATGCCTTGCAGTAATTGACGTGCTGTCACTGTAAACCATCGGAAAACTTCTTTGCGACTAGCTTTTAAGACGTGAGCACGTATTTGTGTATTTTGTTCGCGACTGATACCGTAAAAGGCACGAATCAATTTGATGGGAAGATGAGACTGAAGGGACGTCATGTTGACGATGTATGAGACAAGATCAAAGTGAACGACGTTTTCATATATTTTTTAGTAGTCGTTCTTGTTATGTAGACGACGAGGACGTGTACACGACAGGTCCTCCGTCTTGATACCAGTGGTGAAACAAATCGGTACGAAATCGCAAATAATCGGGAGTGATGGGTTTTAAGTCAACGAGTAAATAGGCGTGTGGTATAACAGTGTCATCATTGTCCGCATGAGTCAGCCAAGGTGTTCCTGACTGTTTGGCTAATACTTGCACTTGCGATTTATCTCTAGGGCTTTTAAAGAAGACAACGTAATGAACATTAAGACTAATGGTACTATGGGTTTTACTTTGTTGAAAAACATTTTGTGTAATGTAAATGACACTGTGATTACTTTACGCGAGAACTACAGATTAACTTCATCGTCGTCTTCTCCTAACGTGTCGTAAAAAATTATCAAATCAGTTTGACTAGGGTCAGACACGATCTCATCGTCTTCGCTAGAAATGCCTTTCACAAACACAATGTAATCATCTTGACTTTCTTGCAGAGGCTGTACGCCAATTGCCACTCTTTGTAACACCACACGATGTGTTGAGGTGAACGATCGATCAAATGATGTTTATGTTTGATCAAACGTTTTACAAATTCGGTTTGGCCTTAACCGCTCAGTCCAGCAATTCACACGTTAAAAGGATGTCTAAGATACAAGGCTTCCCAACTTTGATGATATAAGTGTTCGTCAATGACTTTGAATGTCGAGGAGGAAGGAGTAGAAAACGCAGAGGTAGCCATAGTAGTATAGGGTGTGACACTCTTAACACAAAAACAGTCAAAACAAGAGGTTTTTATTCTTTTATCAGGACACGTTTATTTCAATTCATGTTTAAACTTGAACGACACGAAAGACAACAATACATAAAAGCCAAATGGATAAGTGCAGGAATACAAAGCATATGGCAACGAATCTATTTTTCCTGTTGAGGTTGAGACGTATCCAGATGAAAGCGTAAGGCTTTTGACAGAATGAGTCTGTCGTGGACATTTAAAGGAGTCCCCATACTGCCTTTGTAGGTATTGTTCGTAAAGTGTCAACAAGGAATCTACAGGTAAGCGAAGTTCTAGAAAGCAAGTCACTAAAACACACACTACACGTCGACACCAGTTGATGGGACACAGTTCGCGTAATAAGTGTTCGTAATCCTCCACCGTTTGAATATTTTCATTGATATCCTTACACGGAATCTGTTTTATCGCAAGTGATAAAGGTTGTGGCATGGTAGTTCTATTTTATACTTCATTATGTCGAAGACAATAAGTGTATATATTGCACATAATTATTTAAAATCTTCTCCAAAAGCGAAAGTGATTAAAATGGTGTGTAATGTCGGACCACTGCCATTCAGGGTTACGGTCAAGAATGATCATAAAATATTCAGATGTACACGGTCTAAATTGGAATCTGTGGAAGGTGCACTTGATCCAGAGAAATCTGACACGTTGGTTGACCTTTGTCACTTCCCTCATGTGAATTTCACGACACAAAAGTGGTTGAGTCACCAGCTGAGATTTTTCTTTGCAAATCCCTGCCAAACAGCCTTGTATATATTCGCTTGCAATTCTTCTAGTAATCCTTGAATATTATTTTTTTGAGAAGGTTTATATACTGGTCTAGGTTTGACTCCAAGCTAAACTGGATTCTTAAACGACATAGTACAGTGTTGTCACTTTCAATTACTAAAGCCCACTAAAGGTAAGTATTGACAATTCGGGGAACATCAAGCATGTCCCAGGTAACCGGAATCCTTCTGTTCCCACTCGTTAATCGACACACCACAACTGAAGCAATTGAATATGTCCCATTCGCCCAAGTAAGAAAATCAAGTCCTGACTAATTCTTCAGGGATTGGTGCAGGTAAATAGTTTTGTAATCTATCTTTGAAGGTTTAGAATCGACTTTTATAGTGACAGTATTCAGCAAAGCTCGTAGGGAACGAATATTGGACTCACCTAACTTCAGTTCGATGCAGATACGGTGTAATTCCTAGGAGTCCACGATAACGTGTGGCACATTTTCTCATCCCTGAGGTTAGACACGCACATCATCACTTTCCATGTTAGATATAGAATTAGTAGTCACTGCAAAGTTCCCACGATATCCTGTTGAATAGCGGAGGTCACAGCGTATATCATCACTGCAATCGCAAGGTAAAGCATCGCTCTTTGCTACACAAATTACAATGGTAACCGCAAGGACACTTACAGTTTTCTTCTGAATAACTTCCGATGCAATGAATGGGTGTGATCCATCCAGTATTTTTCACACTAGGGAAAGGTACATTTGTTTTACAATCCTCGACATTGAATGATGTCTGTTTAAACCGATTCATCTTCTGTTGCTTGGCTGTTGTAGTTACTAATGAACTATTGGGCTTGGACAATCTCCCGTTTTGTATGCTGCCCAATATCGATTTGACCGTACGGGAAAGTGAAGTGATTAGGAAGTCGTACTCTCTTCTTGTACACGATTTGATAGACTTTTTCCAAAAGTCGGCTGTTGATTTGGTGTGTGGGTAAACGGACACTCTTGTGCGGCTCGTGGGTGGTCACTTTAAAGGTTTCATCCTGTCCAGACTGTAAGGCTTCTTGTAGCACGTTTAAGTTAACAACTCGAATGGTGCGATAATTGAGAGTCAATCCCTTCAATTTACATTCGGTGTGCATTTTTCAGTGGGAGTCTCAGTCTCTTATGGTCTCTATATTCGTAGCCGTAATTTTTAGGACCGCCACTTGCAAGACATAGAATCCTGTCGTCGGGATGTTCATCAGTCCAGGCTTCTAAACGGT
The DNA here is from genome assembly GCA_029339505.1 of Unio delphinus. Taxonomy (NCBI): domain Eukaryota; kingdom Metazoa; phylum Mollusca; class Bivalvia; order Unionida; family Unionidae; genus Unio; species Unio delphinus. The sequence continues at coordinate 9,848,527 of JAQISU010000015.1, read as the reverse complement.
CTCATTCGATGGCAGGGTTACACTAGTTCGGCTGATGAATGTAGATGCAACAGTTTGTGTCAAAATACAACACACGATCTCATAATAGTTCCAACACTTCGTTCACTTTGAAGCGAGCGTGGGCTGTCACGTAAGCCGCAATGATGACGTTTCCAAATTTGTCGGCGTCTACAAAGTCTAGTTCTTCTTCGTAATTGACTAAGATCAAGTCCTCACGAATGACGTCCACGTGTTTCATGTATCTTGTTTTGTCGTGAATCATCTGTTTTTCTCGATGTGATTTAAAGTGATGCCTTACTGCACTCGATATTTTTCTTTGAATTTCATTTGGTCTTCGGGAGTGTGGCACCAGGAGGGATATTAACTAGCTTCTTGTTTAAGTTTCAAAAAGTCATCTACGTAGTCTGCACAAATACCTTTCTCTGTCTCGTCGCCATTGTGGTATTGTTGTGTCTTGGGAAAGTAATAAATTTCGTACATTTCTAACAGTTGGTATCCCTTGTCCAGAGCTTTAAACAATTCCACGCTAACCCATGTTCCTGTCAAAGCGCGTTCTTCCTGGATGTGCTGACAAAGTTGTTCTTGGTTGCTCGTTTCGGCACAAGTTTGACACAAAGCAAACATCAGTTTCCCTTGGCAATGGTGAGGTAAATCGGGATGGTACTAGTCCGTAGGAGGCAAGAGTTTGCACTTGATCAATCCTTCGTATTGGAGTATGTTGTCCAGATCAATGTGTTTTGTCATCAATTCTGGATGTCCTACAGGAAAGTGATAATATTTGCAGACGTAAGGATAGAGCGAACACACATCCAAGTATTTGATTTCTTCTTCCTTCTGCTTGTCCACCAGGTACAGCAAACAGGTGTCATTCATTCGTCCTTCGTAAGAACTATCCCGGGGGTTCAGGGGGTCCACTAACTTGTAACTTTCTACGATTCGTTTCAACGCGGGATCAGTTTTCAAACGCTGATCGTACTAGTGTTCCCTAATTTCCACCACCTGGTATCCTTGCGTTTCTAACTTCAAACGTCGCTGACACGTTGTCTGGTACAAGTCTTCCAAAGTCCGTTATAAAAACTGATTTTTGGTGTCACGTTGAGGGTAACACATGGGACATCCGTGAATTAAGCATCCATTAAACTCGTACGCGATCTGATGGTTTCCTAAGTCCCAGACATCCACCGAATACGTTCCGATGGTCTTTTCGCATCCTCAATGGCTCCATTTGTCCTTTCATATCGCACAAGTAATGTTATCAGCGTAGGGTTTTGACCTAGTATTGACGTTTGACAAGGTTCGTCGTTTGAGGACTGGTGACAGCTAGAGTATTTTCCAGCATGAATCGTTTACGGTACACTAAGAAACACGTTTTGGCGATGGTAAAAGCTTCTTTCACTGGATCGATTCCTCCGTGCTCCATGAATAATTTTCCACAGCAACGTCGTAAAATGTCCACGTCAAATCAACAATACTTTAACATTTCTTCCTGAAAGTCATAGGGATCCGAGGCGTGAGTCTGGTACCAAGCGTGGAAAGCTTCTCGTTGTTCTTGTTGCTCAGAAAAATGGGGTAGAACGACATTTTGATTGGCTTCGGTATTGAAAAAGTGTGGAAATAACATTTGGTGATTTCTGTCATTCCAAACGTTTTAGACATACGACTCAAAGGCATGGCCAAGTAACTCATTGAATCTTTAAACTGTACTAGTCCTACTTGCATATAATTAATTTTGGCTCCGTTTATAGTCACTTATGGACGTTCGGTACTTTGTTCCATGTAGTATCTGAGCAGAAATTGCCCGTCGTATCAGGAGAAATTGTGAGCCATTACCGTGGCATGGCGGTGACAATATCCGTAACGTTTGATGTCTTCTGGACTCCACGTTTCGTCGATGGGGTTTAAGATCGATTAGGCAAAATTGGCTAACGTGTTTGACCCTCGAAAGATTTTTTCACGTCCTTCACTGAGGGCAATGACTAAATATAGGTTCTTGGATGCACTGCTCGCACGCTCGATGAGCCACGCAGAAGTTAGGAATGTGAATGATGGTCTAATGCATGCATTCGAAAGAAAAAAGATAAAATTCCCTTTCTTCTGGTCATCTTCTTGTTGGGGTTGGTATGCTTGAATGAAGGATTCGTGCTCCAAGTCCACGATTTGGTGACAAATGTGACATCGGTTCTTCCCTCGACAAACTTGAAACTTATCACAATTGGTACGCATGCCTTGTCCACTAGTAGGGCACAATCTCAGAAGCTGACAAGTACTTTTATGTTGTGTACCTTGTATCTTCAAATGTTATTGGTAACAGGTTGGACTGACAAAAGTGCGCTGACAAACAGGGCAATGCACTCGTACTTGTCCTTTGTCCAGACAGGGTTGAGAGGCCAAACAACCCTCACATTTTGATCCACATTTTGTTCTCGATTGTTATAACCATAGTCACATTTTTCACAGTAGTAACTGTATCGAAGAAATCCAGTGATGCTGACAATGGTATCAAAATGCTCATTGTGATGATAGACGTGAATGTATTTTCCGTCATTGAAATCGTGGTCTCGAAACAAAAGAGGACCACACACTTCTTGATGGTGTACTTTCAAGGTGTAACATTGTGCCAAGACCTTTTACAATTGTTGCATTTCTGGAATGCCGCAAGGGGTGTCTTTAGATCTTCTCGCTTGCTGTAATAATAATAATAATAATAATGAGGACTTTGTAAAGCGCCTAATCTTTAAAAGCTCCAAGCGCTTTACACCATCAATAATTATATGAATACACTACAGAACAACAAATGACAGAAACAATGAAATTGGAAAACATTAGAACATGCTGAAAATATATAAGATACAAGTCATGATTAGGTCGATAAGTTTGTCCCTGAAGTCGAAATAGGTGAGTCTTGAGAGCACTCTTAAAAGGGACTACTGTGTCTTTGTGTCTAATTTCAATGGGCAATTCGTTCCACGTCACCGGGCCCTGGTATGCAAATGAATGTTGTCCATATAACTTTTTTTTCACCTTGGGAACAATGAGTATATTATTATCAGAAGAAGAGCGTAAGGAGCTAGCTGATGTAGACACAGGGGTGAGGCTGGATAGGTATGTTGGACTGGAGTCTGTCATTGAAATATAGCACAGAGAACAAATTTTGTGTTTTATTCTGTATCGAATTGATAGCCAGTGTAGAGCATAGAGCAGTGGTGAGGTGAGCTCTGATCGCGGTACTCTAAAGATGATCCGTGCAGCTGTGTTTTGAACTTTTTGAAGTTTTTGGCGTAAATATTGTGACGAACCAGACAGAATTGAGTTACATTAGTCCAGTCTTGAAAGTACTAATGAACACACAAGTGTTTTAGTATCATCAACAGAAAGATATTTACGAATGGAACTGATGCGTCTCAATTCAAGATATGCAACCCTGCAGATGTTCATGACATGTTGGTGCAATGTGAGAGTACTGTCTAGAGTAACACCTAGATTCTGTACTGACTGTGAGAATTTAATGTTGGTGTTGCTGATATTTATTATCTGACGTAAAGGATGTGGATGAGAAACTCTTTGTGTTTTGATCAGAATAGCCTCAGTTTTATTATCATTCATCTGCAGCTTGTTACATGTCATCCATGATTTCACATCCGAAATGCACTTCTCTACTCCATGGATGGTAGCATCAACTTCAGTTGGGTGGCTAGACTTATCTATTTGGGTGTCATCAGCGTACAGTTGGTGCGACACTGGGTGATGATCTATGACACTTGAGAGCGGCTAAGTGTACAGAATAAAGAGAACAGATCCAAGAAGAGATCTCTGTGGAACACCACAACATACGTCAACTGAGCTGGAGTGTATTCTATTTTCAGATAACATTTGTGTCCTGTTGACTAAGTAGGACTTGAACCACTGTAAGGCTTTATTCTGAATTCCAAATACATGCTGGAGACGGGGAAGTAATATATCATGGTCTATTGTGTCAAATGCTGCAGGTAAATCTAGGAGAGTGAGCACTGTAATCTTCACACTATCCAAACCGAAGAGAATGTCACTAAATACTTTCAGAAGAGTAGTTTCCGTACTATGGAAAGGGCGATATGCAGACTGTACATTGCTAAAAAGACTGTTTGAATTCAAATGAGATACAAGTTGAGTTAGAACAAACTGTTCCAATATTTTTTATATGAATGGGAGATTAGAAACTGTGCGGTAGTTCTTTAAATCGTTATGATCCAGTGTTGGTTTCTTCAGCAGTGGCTTTACAATGACAGTTTTGAACAATGATGGGAATTCCCCTGATGAGAGAGACATATTAATAACATCAGTTAGTGAATGCAATATTGGTTCTAAGCACTAAAGCAGCATTGATGTCGGAATCGGATCAAGTTCACAAGACTTTGGTGCACTTTTCATCACGATTGTCCGTACTAAATCTATATAAACAGGCTCAAATGCTCCTAATGGTTGTCGCTGAAATTCTGCATCATACCTGTATGGTGACGAATCAGTTGAAATTGTGCTGTCAAGCGAATCTCTAATGGCTTGAACTTTGTCATTGAAGAAATTTGCAAATTGGTCTGGTAGCTCTAGTGGAGAGAAGGTCTTTGGAAGTGGTGTACATTTGTTCTTTACATTAGTTTGTTAGTTATCTCGAAGAGCTCTTTGCAGCTGGATCTCTCCGGGATCTTAGAACTGTTGTGGGATGACTTGGCTAAATGGACTATGTGACGTTCTTCTTAGCTGATTCGTAGATTTGTTTATGAACAGTGAGTCTTCTGGAAAGCCAAGGCCTCTCTGCTTTTCGCCGATGTCTTTTAGCAGTGCGAAGCTGGTCCCTAACACTGCCATACCAAGGAGAACACTTTTTTATTGATACTCTGCATTTGGTGGCTGGGGCATGTTTTTCAATCAATGAACGTAGGCAGTTATCAAGTTTTTCCGCTGTTGGATGTAAGAAAGTTCTTAGGTTTTCTTGAATGTCATGCATAAATTTGGTTCTTTTTATCATACAGAGGTTTCTCTTAGTAGCAAATAGAGGTGATCATCAGGTCTATAAAGAAACCAGTCTAAAATGTGACCAAGGATACGGGTAGGTTGGTTAACTGACTGTTTAAGATTGAAAACATGAATGGAATCTTGGAATTTTGACGTGTTTGGTTTACCAGGACAGTCATAGTGGAAGTTGAAATCTCCAAGAATAATTAGGTTGCCACCTATCGAATTTTCATACTGTAGAAGATTTGGAAACTGCTCCTGAACGAGAGATTCAGTCAGCTTGTTTTTTCTACTAGGAGGAGGACCGTAGAGACAGAAGAAATGGACTGACCTTTGTTCCAGTATGAGCGATGATTGGACTAGTTCAAACGATTTGTGGCAATAGTTGAAGGTTGTGTTGTACTTGAGGTATTTGATCAAGGAATTCTTTTTAGTTACAGCAATTCCACCTCCGCGAGAGTTGCGGGGGAACGACTTGATGGAGTAATCGCTGGGTGTTAAATCCACAGACTTACTTTCATTACCTACCGAAATTAACCAAGTTTCTGTCAGGAAGAAGACGTCAATATTCTGGTCATTGATAAAATTAACAATTTCTGTGCACTTTTCCGGTGATCCTACCGATTGAGCGTTGAATAATGCAATACGTAGTGGTATCCCTTGGACAGTTGACGATTTAAGAGGAATTTGAACCGGGTAATTGAAATTAACGGCAGAATATTTAAGTTGTTTATCCCTTACGAGCGAAGGGAGATAACTGGAATCCTGGAGTTCTGCTTCACTTTTTATTTGGTTCGGTCACATCGTTGAATACTTTTCCAGGCTCTTTCCCATTCTACAGTGTCGCTCTTTCTGGCATACGTTTGTCCCACGACGATGGCACGGACTAAACACATCTGGTCTTGTGAATTGTTAATTAGGACGAGGCTTTGCTTAATGTTGCGATAGTTGTCGATCAATAATTTTTGTTTGCGTTTTCTGGTTCCCTGAGGAAGAGACACGGTGGTCATGAATGTGGGCTTTTCCATCGGTAATGTGAAAACTTGTCGTTGGATTGTTGCACATGTTGAATCTTGTCGATGACTTCGGAAAGTGTCAATTGTGATGGGCTGCTAAACTAGATCCAAAAGGATGACTTCAAATTATCCTGATGAATAGAAAGTCTCAAGCGATCACTTTCTTTGGCTTGACATTGCTGTCTCAGTGTAGTTAACACAGAATCCCACACCTCGGTAATGAACCCTTCTGAATTCTCCAAAGGTATATTGGACTTGAAATCTTTAAACTTTACTGCTTACGTGTAAGCCGTTATTCTAAATTATCGAAAGGAACGTTTTTCCTTCTCTCGAATGTGATAGCACTTTTCAGGGTTTACTAAGGGTGGTGGACTTTGCTTGGACGTCGCTGGTCTGGGTTTGGATTCAGGCTCACTCATGTCATCTTCAAAATCACTGACATGAATTTGAGCCTATACTTCAGCAACTGTGCTAGGCGATACATCACGTTTTTGTCTCTTACTTTCTTCTCCTTTCTTGACAACATAATGCGGTTTTTTCATCTTGTATGCATCAAGTCAAATGAATTCATTTTAAAGACAACCCGGCACCGATGTCGCTGTGGAGATGAATTGTTATGGAAAACTCCTTACGATTTCAACCGAATATTTGATCAAGTCCGATACGATATCGTTTTTTGGATGTGATAAGTTTATAGTAATGAATCCGTGCGGGATAGCCTGAGCACTACTAAAGAAATTTCGAAATTGATTAAAGTCCATGTCACCGTCACACCAATATTGATAAATAGTTTGTAAAGTGTGTTTTCCAGTTCCTTTAAACACACATACTAAATTTCAATTTTCTCTGATTAAACTTGGAATCTGTGCTTATTTTTCAGTGACATATATCACGTCTGTGTTTTTAAGTCGTCCTCCAGAAAATATTTACCCAGTCTTTTTTTTGTCGTTCCAACATGACGTCATCGTATACAACAAGATTATTAATATTTCCATCAATATCATCAATGCTCGGTGCTTCCTCGATATCCGCGATAAACTCAATGATATCCTCATCGATTTCCGATTTTGCTATCTCGCTATCTCGTTAAAATCCTTTAACATGCGAAGAAGACAATATACAGCTTTGATTTTCACGATCACATTTTCAAGTACTTCAAGAAGAATATTATACCAATGTTGCATCTGTCAATAGCACGTTGTTTAACATGTCGAAGTGTGAACTGTCTACAGCCCGCTGTACAACATGCCAAACTGTAATTTTTAGTAGCCATATGTAATGCTAACATTTACGCTGTCAATTGATTGTCTTATAACATGCAAACATGTATGTTGTGACGAACACGTTGTATACATATTAATAGATTAATGCCGTATTTTCAAATATTTTAAAATAACGACTGCGTCATTGAAATATTAAATTTGCATGAATTACTCAAAAGCACTTGATTCATTAAATTATATGACACTTCCAATTATTTCAAACATGGCTTTTGTTCGTTTTTTGCAAACGTTGACTTTGTTCAGTGTTCTTTTTAATATTAGATTGAATACAATACATTTTGACGGTATACCAATTTTAGGTCTAGACCTAATCTTCGGATAGTGGTGCTGTGACAGTCTGAGCTCGTGCCCTGCAAATGATGATTTCGCCAGCCCCCGAGTGAATTTTAAATATTTATATACATTTGCTCATTCTGATATTTCACAGAACCATATTTGTTCATTGGAAATTACGATATGTATTGTTTTTATATGCATGCGGTCATGATATAGATCGTCTGAAACACATTGGCGAAATTCATTGATGGTATAACAGTATTATTGTCAGACAAGGTAGGTTGTGCATGGTTTTGTCTAATGATATGAAGTCGGGAATAACATGTATGTTGTAAAGTCCCCTCAGTGTTAAGTGAGTTGAATCTTTGCGATCAGGACCAATCCTTTGTTTCCAATAAAGAAATAAAACCAACTTCACCAATGTTAGAACCCATATTCACCCTGATAATTCAAATCATTTCTGATATAGATTGTATGATTTTTCCAAAACTCATGAAAGCACCAAATTAGTAATTATTTCCTAGGACACTCATCTAAAAGTATTCAGCATGCAAAATCACACAATGACGACTTGATTTCAAACCCGCTACAATTGCATTTTCGAGCATCACATGTAACTCGTAAACGTTTCATGACACACAAACAGAAATGTTCACATATGCACGAGATGTTTTGAGTTACAAACCAAGGATATGCATGGGCTTTGCGACATGGAGAAGAATTAGCATTGACAAAACAAATAACCGAGAACTAATTACATTCATTACGTATTGTATATTTCGGGGTTATCTAATTAATTCAGACATGGTTGAAATCATGGTAACATATTTTGAAATTTAACAACCATATATTGTATTTGAAACACACAATTTAAATTACGTAGTATATGATTTGAACTGCTACAATTTATATATAGTTGACACGAAAATACGTTTACTCTTTCGGTGTCAGATCTATATTCGGATGCAAATATAATTAATACATTTATAAGATTTAAAGGCATACTTAAAGCATTAAAGGTCTTCTTTGTACTCTTGAATTTCAGTCAACTGAGAACGAATATCATTTCAAAGCTGTAATACATCCGTTGCTTAAACAACCAAAGTGTAAGCTACATAGAATGCCAAAGTTGTAATGCATCCGTTGCTTACAAATCTTAAGAGCACGCTATATAGAATGCCAGAGCTGTAATACATTTATTGGTCAACAATCCAAAGAATAAGCTGTCATTTGGCTGTATCGAAGGCGAAAGTTTATTACCTATTTGAACATGGTATTCATTAACTTGAAAATAGACCGTAGAATTACTGAATGGACGGATATAATAAATCTGGATTAACTATTAAACGCACTTTAAAACTATAACTAAGAGCAATTGTTTGTACTAAAGATATTATCTCTCGCGTTCGATGACTTTTTTTGTTTTAAAACAAGCCATATTGTCCTTGTTCGAAACATTTACGTGGTTCAGAATAAACACTAAAAAGTGCTGAGAGCTAAGTGATAAAATTTGATGAAGTGATGAAGGATTAAATTTTGTCCAGTCTTGGAAAAAGTGTATTTCTTATATATGAAATCTTTATCAATACAATATCCTGGTCAACACTCATATATTAAAGTCATTGTCAGATATTCCCCTTAAAATATCCTCTCTGATTATTAAATTTGTACGCATTGGTGACATGTAAAAATTAATAGACAGTAATGCAAATTACATGACAAGACCGTTTAGCATATATTGACTTGACTTATGTCATTTGAGTTCTACGTGCTAATGTATTACTGTTTAGACACATACGTTTTGTTACGCAAGTAACTAAAACGAAAAACCAAACAATACTACATCAATCCTCAATGTATAAACTTCGTTGCGTTTACTGAATGTTGTGTAATATTATTATTTTTTAACATTTGTAAAATGTGTTTTCCTACCTGAAGTGTCATTATATTATGAAATAAAGTCGTTTACAATGGAAAGCATTACACAAAATACAGACTATCGAATGAAATTTACAATTTATGTATAATAAATCTAACAGAAAAACAGACAATAAATGTATGCACACTTCTTAACGCTTCCACGTCCAAACCCTGTTATATTCTAGTTTCCACTTTGTCACGTTTAGCTCTCATATAATTAGCCTTCATGAATATTTTATTTGAAAAGAGAAAATAAGTTATTTGTTGTTCTCCTGAAGTAAACTATTATAAAGGAACATTAAATCTCTGTCAAAAAGGGATATCACTAACTCCAGCACATTTAGTTAAATGTTATCACCTAAGGTAGAGATACATTGATGATACAACTTTGCATGTTTTAAAGTATATTCTAATTCATTAATTCTGCTAAAAGACCGTCTCAGTTTAGTGCTTCATGTACTGACCAATATACCTAGTTGTTTTTATTTAAATGTTACCTTATTATTACCGATAAATGTTAATTATTCCTTACAAATGTATTGTGAGGTATTTCAATTTTCTGTTATTGACAGACATTTAAAAACATTCAATAGGTTGATTAAATTAAATGTAATGTTAACAAGGCAGCATCACAAACAAACATAAATCTGAATCAAAATTAAAAGATATATTCGTCATAAAGAATGAATCCTCTCAAGCAGAACATTGAAACATTGTAACGGTACAGAAATAATGTCTTACATTAAATCAACAATATAGATTGCAACTGTCGACAAAAATTTAAACAAAACGTATGTGCTAATTAGGTGATGATGCTTCAATTTGTAAATTTAATATTAAATTGCAATAATAGACTATAATATACATCACAATGTTGAGATTAAGTTCCAGATTATGTTTCTACAACTAATCAGTTTCATAATGTTGTTTAATAGTATGCTTGCTTCACGGCATATTGTCATCACCTGCAAATCAGTTAAAGTCTTCAGTGGCAGTACATCTTAGGCGATCAAATTCTATTTGATCTTTATATGAAGTTTGGTAAAAAAATTAAATATGTTTAGTTATGAACATTCACCAGTTCCCGACGTGAATGTGGATGGCGTAATCATGTTTAATGTCCAATCGAAAATATTGTCAGTTGGAATATGTTTTGTAAATATACTTATTGTAGCATTTTAGAAGCAATTATTTTCTGTTGTTAGTAGTTGGAGTCATATTAGGATAGCTGTTGACATCCTTTGTACCAACTATTATGCAAGGCTGCTTTCCCTCGATTTTAGCAAAAACAAAAAATCAGGGTTCGAAACTAACATCTATATTAACTAGTAAAGATTATTAACATGACAAAAGACATACTAGTCCGCAGCAGAATACGTTAATCCTCAAAACACGTGTACATAACACAAGAATAAAGATACATATGATACACATTGTAAATTATATTGATTTGCAATCAGTTTGTAACAAATCAAAATCTTCGCCATCCGCTTCTGAGTATTCCTTCATATACAGTTGTCTTTGTCTCAGTCTACAAGAGTTCCATAAATATATAGCTGTTACTGGATCATAATCGGGAAGTTCGTCTTTTAAGAAGTGAATAGTTAACAAGTCATTCAATACACTGCTGCGTGATCTGCATCTCCAATCAGATTTCGTTATTTTCATTTCACTGAATCCCAGCTCAGCATCTGCAGACATGGCTGGAAGGGTCAACACAATATCCACCAGTGCAGTAGTGCTAGTGTGACCTTCTTGAAAGCTCTTAAAATCAGATCATTGTACGTTCTTTACCTGATATCCACAAGCATAAATTAAACGTTAAGTTGCAACTCGTTTTCAAACGTGTATGAAACGAAGCCTACGATTGTCATGAGTGGGGAAAAATTTTCAAACAGAGAATTAACATACTCATCACCAAATTCAATGTGATCTGAGTCTCTTGGCTATAACTAAAAATCTGCAAACTGTGTGGCTTTCAAAATATCATACTGCTGTTTGTCAGATCGAGCCTCCAAGTGTTCTGTTGATTGTGCCTTCTCTATAATGAAGTGATAACTGCACTGATGTTGAGGAACTTTGTTCTTTTAGTAGAAAACCATGAGATTCTTGTATAGGTACATTACTAATATCGTACAGAAAATTTGTAAACCTTGATCGGTCTCCTAATTTCACTTGCTCCAATACACAACCAGTTGTAAAACTCCCATGTATACTTAAGACACCGAGAAAGACTCATTTGGAAGAAACAATGACAACTTGAACAGTGAATTTATGACATCGGTGAAGAAGTGGGCATAATTTACAAGATGCCGATCTCTTAACATTTTCAGATAGCCAGCTGCTTTCGCAGTAGCTTCATGTTTTCTAGGTGACTGATCAGTTTTAGTCAAAGTCTGGAAGTGGCTTACAATTGCAGGATATGATTTCCACAAATTTGTAGAAGCTCTCAGCCAATATGCCAACCATCGAGTTCACCAACATGAGTTGGGACTATCTTGGTGTTCCTGAGTACCTCACATGCACCTAACAAATCACTTCTATTTAAATGACTATTCCGATAAAAACAGTTAAGTCAATGATTGCATGGATAGGCTTTTTTGCAATGGCAACTTTGTAAGCCAATTTAAAACGATGAGCATTGCGATGTATTCCTACAACACATTTCTGTGATTCTCTGAATCAATGTTTTTCCAATATTGATATCAGCTCCATCACAACCAAATCCTACAAGTTTACTTTTGTAATCGGGCAATGCAATTGATGCCAATGCATCATCAATAGCTCATAAAAGCCTATCAGCATTAGTTCGAGCAACTTCTGTCATACCCATGAAGGATGTGCACATTTTCCCACCCATGACAGTTCTCATATAAACAACTTCTAGTTCACGGAAGCCTTTGTAAGTGGAACCGTCAGTGCTATTACTAATAAATGGTGCTGATTTAATATTTTGTTCACATGTGATTCTTGCACACTATGCAAGAAATTCTGAAAACACTTGTGCCTCTTTGTCATTCAAATATATTTGACAAACATCTATTCTCGTTCTGGTATCCAATTGAATCATCCGCATATATTTGACAAACGGCCGTCTTGTTTTTACTAACGCATTTACATTCCAAAACAAAATTGACATTCTTCCAATAACTTTATCGTTTAGCGTCATATCGATTTTACCTACAGATGACTGTTGATTTCGTTTCGATAATTCTCGACTGGTGATCATGCATTTCTGATGGACTAATGATTTGGTTTCTTGATATACTATTGTTTCTAACCGTAAATTGGAACATCCACTTAATTAAACAATCCTTATAATTCTGTTTTTTTTTTGTTACGCACGAACATGAAAAGGATGTAACAAAATGAGGGAACTAAACAAATGTGAGAGATTACCAAGAATTGTTATGCACAATAGAGACAATGTCATTAATTATTATTTTTAACTTATCGGACCGTCAAATTAATTAATTGATGGCAGATATGATGTGACATTACTTAGGTACAAAGAAATCACGTGTAATGAACTGTACAGATTTCGGACTATTAATGGGCTTCACTGTAAAGTTTAAAAAGTATAGAGCATAACATTTGTCTTTCAGGCCTACTTAACTCCCCAATAAATGTACAGTTTTGCAAACGTTTGTAGACATTATATATAAATAATTCCAATTTTTATGAATTCAACGAATTTTCTGTAATATGATTGGATGTAAACGGTCACGTGATTTTGATCAGGAATTGTTTACACTTTGATAAATTCTGGGACTACTTTCGGTTTTTGAAATATAAATAAACATTGCAGACACGTTATTGTGAAACGATTTTGTCATCTGTAAAATATATTATTCTGCAAATAAATATAACTTTTACACTTTTTATACTTTTTCCAATATTCTTTGATTCAAATGCAGAGTTTACTATACAATTTAGCATTCGTCTGTTACATAGTCGAGCAAAATGGACGATTACGGTGATTTTACACTGGAATTTTCGTCGGATTTTTTGAACAATTAGATGAGAAGGAGTTGAAAAAAATAATAGCAGTGATAGAAGCTGACGGAGAAAGATTTCTGATATTACAATGGATGTCACAGAAATGAAACAGAACAACATCGATTGACAAATGCGACGAATTCCCTCACAGCGCACCCCATGACCTAAGTCGCCGAAGCCATAAACATCAATAACAATAACAGCGTGGGAACTGGGCCAGTCAAGTTTGAGGCTGCTTCGGGAAATACACAAAGGTTTAAGAAGTTATCAGAGGAGGATTTAAAAGCCATTGAAATCAATCAATATTCAGATGCGACCAAACGAAATACAAAATGTGGCATTGGCGTTTTTAATGGTATATTTTTTCATTTCTTTAAAATACAATTTTTTGCCTATTTTGAAACGTGTATAGGTCTTTATTGCATGATGTGAATAGGACCAATTACACATGAATAAAAACAAATGTGTCTAAATACTATTGAAAAATGTATATAATAATCCATAAAGTGATTGTTTTGCTAAATTAAATTATTATGGATATGTAATTTAAATGAAAACTATATTACATAAATTTTTGTTTTGCTATTCTTCTATCTCACACAAATCTTATGTATTAATTTGAAAGACTTTAAATGTTGAATGATATAATTACTAATATGTCACCATATTAAATACATGCATCTCAACCATAAGTATACAACATGTACAAAATTGCAGGACATGTTGTCTTTATGTGTATTTATAAATGATGTTGCCAAGTGTAAGAATTTTATTGATATGAATCTTTTTCTATTTACTTACAGCTTGGTGTATTGAAATTATTGGACACAAACTTGACTAAAAACAATCAGACCAGACGAGCTGAGTGGCCACTTAAGAAGATTCCACGGTGAGACCCAGCCCAAAAATGTATCATCGCGGGTCACAAAAATGCCAGCTGATCAGGCGTAAGAATATCACAAGAATTCCTTGAAAAATGTTCGTGCAGCCATAAACAGATATTTGAAGGACAATGGAAAAGATATTGACATTGTCAAAGACAACGAATTCAAAAACGCTAATTCAATGTTAAATGCAAAACTGAAATTTAATTTAAAATCGGGTATTTCAAGGCCAACCCAGCACTATCAATTAATTTCATTAGATGAATTAGGAAAAATCAATGCATATCTTCAAAAACCTGACCCTGTTGCCCTTTGATTCAAAATATGATATCTGCTGGCTATTCATTTTGTGACCAGAGGTATTGAATTTCACCATCAACTGAACACAACTTCCTTAAACTTTCAATATGATGAATCTGGCATGGAGTACATTACTCGAAATCATGAAACACTTTAAAAAAAAACAACAAGGTGGTGTTGATGGGAAGCTTGACGAAACCTCAAACAAAAGAATGTATGCAACTGGCACAAACACTTATCCAGTGAAATCTGTAAAAAAAACTGCCTTCAGAAATGTGACAAAGCGGCAAAGGCCTTATTTACACATTGCAGTAAAGAATCACTAAAATCTCCTGAATTCGCGGACAAATGGTATACTTGTGAACCGGTCAAACCAAAGCAATTCTCCTCATTCATGCCAGACATTTGCAAGAATGCAAGAGTGCAACGCCATACTGCTCACTCGCTTCGTCGAACAGCAATTCAAGCTATGAGTGATGCTGGGTTTGCAAGCAGAAATATTTTATTCATGACAGACCACAAACGTGAGGAGTCTTTAAAAACTTACAGTCGAAGACCTAGCACTGAACAAAAACAACTAATTAGTTAAGTTTTGGAAAATATGGCTAATGGTGGTCAAGATCGGTCTGTATCAGATCCTAACACCAACTCCTCTTTCGCTTCAGATCAAAGTCAGCAACCATTGATAAACTCTCCAATCCGAATTTCGAACACTCTATTCGCTCAGTCCTTCCAGCACTCCAGCACTCAACTATGCAATCAAACATACCATATGGCCAGCTTTGCAAGCAACTCTACATTTAACAACTGCACATTTAATTTCAAATTAGATAACTGAAGGGGTCTTGTAAAGTATTAACGCTGTTTTAAATTATACAACATGCAATTCCTTTAAAAAATGTTTTTAATTGTTACCTCAAAGTTGGTCATGTATAACATCATCCTAGTAATATTCATTGATAAAATACATAATGATGTAAGGTTTGCTTGTAAATTTCATTTAGCTCACTTGTTCGATCTCTGTCTGTTATTATGCAAGGTAACTGTCATCTCACGTAGCATACAGGACTGACTTAAAGTAAACAAGAATTATGTTATTTTGTAAAGTATGAAGTGTCTGAATAAAAGTAACTGTGACAGTAGTCACATTTCATTTCTCACTAGATCACCGAGTGGGTCTTGTTAAGTATTAACGCTGCTGAGAATGACATAAAATGTTACTCTTTTATAGATTTTTTTTCATTGTTACCTTTATATAGTAAGGGATAGCATCATCTTGTTCATATTTCCATAAAAATTGAAAGTATTCACTGAAAAAATCCATAAATCATTTCACGTTTGATTGAAATTTAATTTAGCACACTTGTTGAGTCATTTCAGTTGTTATTATATAAGGTCATGGTCATCTGACGTAACAGATTGGACTGACTAAAATTGAACAAGAATGTTGTCAGTAAACAAAATGTGTTAAAAACCACGGTAACCATTGCCTATGATGTAAAAAATGAAGTTTATGAGTAAACGTAACTGTGGCTGTAGTCAATTTCTTCTTGTGATTCTATACGGGTTATCTATTACGGGGCGGTGTGAAACGCCGAATGAAAGGTAACTACGCGCTACGTAAATTCGAATGCATTATTGATGGAATAAGTTAATTTGACGATAGAAATGATGAAATTGGAATTATAAGGATTACATGATCATGATTGGGTATTTATTGATGTGTAAATATTACCTAATCACTCACAAAGCTAACATAAAATCCTTCGGACTTTATTTACTTTGTGAATGATTAGGTAAAATTTACACATCAATAAATACCCAACCATGATCATGTAATCCTATATATATATATATATATATATATATATATATATATATATATATATATATATATATATATATATATATATATATATATATATATAGGCTCAATTGTTTCAAAATTCAAACAATTATGCATTTTTCATTAACTTCATGTTTACATCTAACAAATCATTTGATAAATGTACCAAAATACACATTGATAAAGGTGAGATGACATTTAGGTAGAATCAAATTAATTTAGACCGCTACGTCTATACGGGTAAGGCTATATAGACTTTATATAGTTAGCAGTTTACTAGAGTGAGCACAATTAAGTGGTAACATAAACATCAATTGTAGTGGCCAACCAAAGCAAGACAAAATAGAACGGAACCATGATTAAAAACATTTTCTTTATCCAAATTAAAAAAATTAAGTTGATCTAAACGATTATGTTAGATGGGGCTTATTTGCTATTCTGCAACTTAACACGGGTATTCAAAGATAAGTGAAACATCATTTTAAACTTTGTTTCATTACATGGTAATCATGATCAAACAAAACTAAACATTATGCCATCGGCTTCGACACTATCAGATATTTGAGACAAGTTACTGTGTTATTAAATATATAACTTTATGGTTAATCAGTTGAAAATGGTTTGGGATAAGAATATATATTTTAACTTTGTTCTAAATTGGACGATTGTTTTGATGGAGAGTCTGTTTACTTGGATTTCTAAACCCAGCCGTTATTATGCCTAAAGAAGGTTTTGGAGCCTAACTATATTACGGTAGACGATTGCGGCCTACCATAATTGTAACTTTCACTACTACGCATAGATGCAGAAATTACCTTATTTACTGTAATGTATTTGTAACCGGATATTTTCATTACTTACATGGTTAGAAACCTGAAATCATGTTTTCTTCTGAATCATGAAAAATAATTCGCTTCAGATTGTTGAAATAAAATATGGTTTAGCGGCCTGAACTTATGCGAACGCTATATAAAAGTTGTCTTTTCCACGAACTGGAGAAAAACATGTGCTTAGTTTTGTTGTTTATATTATGTAATATTATACTGTTACATGCTTGATCTTTATTAGATTCCGCATCACTCACTCAGACTAGAACTAAACACGTGCCTCATTTTACGTCCGCACGTCAAACGTTTATAAATCCCAATTCCTTTTCGTTTTCGTCTTTATAATACATATTTTCTGCTACTTGAAACGTCTCATAGCTCCTAGTGAGATATAAGTGTTATGTTTAATTAAGTTGTATTACATTTAGGCTTTTTTAATGATTGTATGCTATGTGTATCTGTATACTGTACTTAAAATTAACCATGAATAAAACGATTACTTTATGGAAAGGATATAATAATTGACTAAGTGATGAACAAAAGGACCAGAAAAAAGATTTATTGTAGATAACATAATTTGTACACAATCGTATTAAAGTATGTTCCAATATACAAAACCATATTGTGATGTGCTAGAGCTTTGGAAGAAACTGAATACAATAAACCTTGAAACGTGTTAACATAATTTTCTGAAACTAAATAGAATTGCTGAAAGGTAATAGACGTTTCATACAATATATAAGGTTTTGTATGACCCCCAAACTCTGACTATTGCACTGGGTTCTGGTGGAGTTCCCGGCTACATTCTCACATGGTTAATGGTCGGTTTTTTTTCCACGGTTTAGTGACTGTTATTACGTTTATGTTGAACGTATGTGAAAACTATTTTCTTAACAAAATGATGGTTATATAGTTGTATTTGTTTAAACACTCTATCGATATGCAACTGTTACGGTATCAAATGGAGGCTACTAATGATGCAAGTAATTTTTTTAAATTGTTTTTGCTAGGAAGAGGCGTAGGTTAAAATGGTTAAAATGACTTGATCTTAAAAAAAACTAGAGATAATATTATCCTCATGTGCGTTTGCAACAAGCCTCCAATATGTTTTCTTCTCAACAAGTTTTAAAATTATATTCCCAGCTCTATTACTTGATGCAAAATAAATTAAAACCTCATTCTTCAGATTTTGTGCTTATATGCATAGCTCATCAGTTTATTTGGTTGTTTTGATTTGGGACAATTGTTGTACTACATCTGTTGTATCAATTGTACATTTATAAATGCATCGTTCAGGACCGGCTTGATGGTGTCTGTGTGTTGATTCAAGGATTGGCAGGTCTTTTAAGATTGTATGGCTGATTACATAATGACAATATTAGTTTCGTTTTCTATATACTTTATATTTGATAAATGTGTATTAGACTCGCTGTCCTAACGATTTGTCCGTTCTTAAATTCCAACATTACTTTCATCTATGGGAGAGTAAAACATTATCTGGTTAATTACCTATCACACATGCTACTGTTCATATATTTCTATGAGTTAAGCAACAACTGTTATTTTTAAATGTTGAAAATCTAAAGTAGTAGTTCTCGTTCGATGGTTAGTTACTCATCTTCTGTAATCTCAAACGCAGTAAATTTATTTGTTAACGGTATTCCCCGATTAATCGTAGGCAAATTAAGTAACCGGTAAAACAAATTGAAAATAGCAGCAGAGAGGGTAAATCCTACAACTTTTTAGAGGCGCCAATTCGGTAAATAGAAGCTTCCTCGTAAATCGTAAAAAAAGCGTCGATTCGGCTAACCAACGCTTCCTCGAAGACGCCGGCGTCGTAGTCACTCACCCTCTCTGCTGCTTAGTGATTTCATCACTGGGTTAACAAAAATAATAAATGATTTGATCAAGTCTTTAGGACGAAAATCCTTTGAAATTGCAAAGCAATTTAGGATTTCACAAACAAACTAATCGCTAACACCTCTTCTTGTAAATCAATAAGATTGTTTGACTGGTCGGTGAGTTTGAAATTAATTCTCGTTAATGAATTATTATGGCATCGCATGTATACAGGATTAATTGGGTTTTCAATAATTAGGAATCCTGGAGGAGCTGTTGGTGCAAACGAATAAAGAATATATCCCTGCTGAGCTTGATTTGATTGCTCTAGATTAATTTGATAGCTTCCTTCAATTGCATCACATACTAAATTGAGCGCAATCACCGTTGAAATATTCACATTATGAGGGGCAATATGCCTACCGCCACCATCTGGATCATTATTATACCTGAAGAGGACAGCTGAATCTGATTTTTGTAGCGCCTTGATATCGGTTTTAACAATTCTTGTTAGTTCATCAGCGTTGTATTTGGGAAACTTGAAATTACGCAGATTGTCCTCTGTGATATTGTAATCGGTTAGGAATCGTTGTTTATTGTCGCTGTTGTCATTAATTATTGTTTGAATAATTAGTTCATAGATATATTTCATGTCAGATATAAGTTGATTTATTATTTCAACGTGTTTTTGCGATTTTGTTTTCCGTAGTTGTTCTAGTTGTGTGTCATATAATTGTTTAATCTCATTAAAATAACCACGGACGTCAGTTAGCGTAAATGAAATAGTAACAGATGAGTCGGTTGTTCTTTTAATGATAAAATCCCATTGCAATGTTTCTTTGTTGGTAAATATAAATCTATCGGCGATTCTTCATTTTCTTATATCAGATAAATTATCTCGATAACTGGGATTGATTTCATGATATGATTGTATGTCCGTGGTTAAGTCGGTGGCGGATTTTTCCGGTGGTTTTTCAGGCCATCCTAACACTGTTCTTAACGAGCTGTTATATATATCTACAATGTATCCCTCTGTGCTTATTTCGATCGACGACGAGAGCGTCGGTTGATGAAGATTAATAGCTATTTTTGATTCTTTTCCAGTGATTGATTTTATTCTACGCTGAATTTCAGCATTGATTTGCTTAATTTGGTACGACCCAGTTGGTAACGGAACAGTTTCCCACTCTGGAGTACCATCGGGTTTATTCTTATACGAGAACACCAGTGTGTTATTGGGTTGCTGACCACTAAATGGAACCGATCTAATATTAGGCCAACTGTGATACATTCGTAGTTTTGCTAGCGCTATCTCCTTCACTGGGACCGGAGAGGGGAAATTTACACTGAATTCTGGATTCGTTGATGTTATTGATATCATGCTTGTTTGTACTGGGTTCGTGTTCTCCACTATTCGTTGAAGTAATTCCTGCGGTGTTGTCATTGTTATTATACTCATGATTTATTTCTAATTTTGGTATCGAGGAATCATAAATACTGACCACCACTGAGAACTCACAATCTGGTAATGTTGATATTATTGAGATCATTTTGTTTTTTGGGTTCGTGTTTTCTGATTCCATCGGTGTTGTCATTGTTATTATATTCATGTTGTCGCTCTAATTTCGATATCGCGGAATCAAAAATACTGACCATCGCTGAGAACTCACTATCTGATATAATTGTATCATCGAGTGACGACGATATCATCGAGGATAACTGCGAATATGCGGTTGATGCAATATGAAATTGAATTAAGTAATTCTGCAGTTTACTCTGGCTGCATGATGATATCTTTTTTGCTATCCCGGTTGATATACCCCCGATTGTAGCCACCGCAGAAATGCAAATTGGAACTACGACCGGGGCAATCATTGTAACCGATGCAAGTATTATTCCGGCGCCAGCGAGAACGCTTGACACCGAGTACATAGTAATATCAATTGCGGTGATTCTTCGTCGGTATTTTTTTATTTTTATTTGATACTCCTCAGTGACGGTTTTGAGTCTATTTTGAAATTCTCTGACCTGATCATAGCGACATTGCGTTGATGAAATCATTTTATTTTAAAAACGCTAGCGTTTTCAATTGTGAAATCTAAAGGATTTTCCTTTCAATTGAAACCACTAGTGGTTTTATTATTTACTTAAATCCGCTACGAATTCTAAGCACCAGGATATTTCTTTTCTAATGGTGTTATCAACTGCGACAATCTAAAATTCTTCTTTTCCCCCCGCGATAATTACTGTCGCGGTGCCACCAAAGTAGGTTTTACCTTTCACGATGATATCAAATTGCTTGTCAGAGATTAACGTCATCCTGTAGATACCATGAGGCCACTTCTCGATATTGACCTTCAATTTAGCATTAGATTCTTTTACCCAATCAAAGGTCCCATGCTTTACCCTTTCAGAGGTTTCTTTTAGTTTAGCAATATCGTCGTAAATGTCGAGATAGGTTTTATTGATTTCGGTATATTTCATCATCGTTCCATTCCGGCGTTTAAAAAATGAAACCAAAAGGAGGCCGAATCCAAAACCTTTTTCGGTACTATAATGCCCGTTGAGTTCAGAATATGTCGTCGTGATATTGTAACTTTCAGAGCCCTCAAAGAAATTTTTAGCCATTTCGCTGATGCGTTTTTGTTCGTCAAACGCGCCTTTAATTTCCGCGAGGGTCGAGCCTGTCAACGTTGTGGTTTCAGACACAGGTGTTCTCCCTAAAAATTTATCCACGATGATATTAAGTGTTGTTTGTCTCACCATAAACATATTAATATCTTTGAGAGTCATTGTAGATGTAACCGGGACACCAAAGAAATTATTAGCGACGTAGGCATTATGAGTATGCCTGATAATAAACTCACTGATTTCAGCGAGAGTCGAGTCTGCCACAGGCGGGGATCCAAAAAATCGAACAATGACGTCGTTAGTGGGTTTTTGATCTTCTATTAGTTTAGAAATCTCGAGATAATTTGCCTTGATTTCATTTTCATTCATCATCCTTCCCGCGTCCTTGTTAGCGAAGAATAGCGATAGATAGTTTTTAATTTCAGCGAGAGTCATGCCAACCACAAGCGGGGTTCGAAAGAATTTATGTACGAAATTTTTGCGAAAACTATTATAACCTCGTATAAAATCATTCAGCTCACGTTCGTTGGTAGCAATCGCGTCGGTGATCGTAGACACAAGTGCGCCTGGTTTAAGTTGTCCATCGTTGGAATACAGTGCAATAGAGTTTTCAGCGGCAGCGCGATGCCGTATCAAAATGTCATTCACGGATATATTACTGCTTTTCAATTTACCTTGGCGATCTTGAAATACAACTATTTCGTTCGGGTCAACACTTGTTAAATTTAACGTCTCAGCGATTTCATCTTCTATTATTTTTTTTACATCTTCGATAGAACCCGCAGATGTTTCCTCGGTGGGTTCCAACATTGACAGAGATTGTCCCCAAATATCGATCATTATTGTTAGCGTAACTTGTGTTTTCAATTTATTGATCCTTGTAATTTCCCACTCGTGTATTCGTTTACAATAATATGAGGTGGTTTCCACGGAGATCCAAAGGATTTTAATGAAATCTCCGCGAGGACATTTAATACTTCACGGCCGCATATCGGTGGATCATTTAATTGTTGTGTTGGCAGCGTGGAATAAAAAATCGGAAACCCTTTGAGTTTCATCGAGGAATTTATATACCGCATAAACTCGCTTGGCGGTAGCTAACCCATATGAATCGAAATAGACAATCCCACGTGGATCAATCGCGTATGCAGCCCAGTGAGTTCCCGATCCGCTGCTGTTATCAAGATTGATGATACCGGTTTCAACGTTATTTGGTTTTCTCGGTAATTGATCTCTCATAAAAACCCCTCTGAAGTTTTTTATCGATAGTTTTTTAGCAGCATCAATTAAATCAAAATTGGACATAGGAACCATAGGTTCGGAAATCGAAGATTTTTCAACTAATAAACCGTTCCTGGTATTTTTCTTAGACCCGATCCGTTCACGGATTTGCCGCTGTACCATGAATACGGGGTTCCTGGTAGGTACAAACCCTTTCCCTTTTTTTATACCCAGATCCACGAGTGGATCCACCAGTTGCCTTTTTCAACGCCATCCCTGCTGCGGTCCCAACGGCTCCCAACGCTGCCGCCTTCGCCACCGCTGGGGCAGCCGCTGCAATCAATGCTGGTATTGCGGCTAACAATGGAAATATACCACCTGATTTTATCATGTTCGCGACTGCAGCTTTCGAAAATTCTATTTGAACTCCTCGCTTATTTTTCATTGCATCATTGAAATGTTTTATTTGACGATCCGTTAATGATATTTTATGTGTACCTCCGGACATCTGCGCTGGTTTTAACGTTATTGTTGTTCCACATTCTTTAGCGGATTTTGATTTTAATTTCTTGACCTGACCATCAGTCAGCTTGACACTAACAACACTATATGGCATTTTATTGTAAAACACATTTATGCTTTCAATTGATCTAATTTGGGAAATCCTATGGATTTTACATTTACAGATTTTCCACTGGTGCATCAACGAGTCTCATTCGTCCGCCAGCCCCTTCTAACAACATTGATTTGTCGCTGAGAATAACAGCAACCGCTTTATAATCAACACCACCATGATCTATACGAGCCCTAAAATGTATATCAACAACGGATTGCCTTGTTAAATCAAGATGTTCCAGTGAAAAGTAATAAATTGGATACAAGTTCTTAAAATCGAGCTGCGATATTTGCAAACCAGTATCAACATTTTGATCACGACCCATATATGACAGCATCCGATGATACACACGTGCTATTTGGTTGTTTCCGTAATTAAGCTGTATATCCTCAGATGGTTCTTGTTGTCCGTTTATTCTCAGTGAAACCTCACTTACCCCTAACCGATCAAATATCATATGACTGCGTTCTTGGGAACCTAATCGATTCCGATTCTGCAGCGCTATAAATATATGACGTGGAGCTGAAACGCCTTGTTTTGATGCCAGGTGCCATGTAAATGTACCATTAACATTATCCTCTTTAGCATCAGTCGTTGTTGTTAGCCAACTTAGCAATGATTTACCACCCTTTTCCATAAACGAAAGTAGCCGCTCTTCCGTGGTAATTGATGGAGTCATTACTGGCATCCATAATACTATTTTACTCAAAACAACTTTACCTTCATCGGCACCAGTACGCCAAATTGCATCATTGTCATTGCCTTTTCGCACTAATGCGATTGTGTGTTTGGCTCCATAGATGACTTTTCTGACATTTCTGCAGAATCCAAATATGTGATGGAGTGGAATCGCACATGAAAACTTTTTCTCTTGTCCTTCCAATGCTAATTTTCGTGTTGCAAATCCTAAATTGAAATTACCATTAACGCTTCCAAGAATATCAAACGCAGCTCCGGGTCTAGCTCGACGTTCTGGATTAGTTGCTTCTCGTTGATTATCAACTGAAGTGTCTTGCGGTGTTAACACTTTAATGTATTGAAGGTGGTCAGCGTTATCAGAGGTATCCTTTGCAAACATCATAGATGGACCAGCCGATCTTGTATAATCATCGGAGTATCTTGCTAGTCCGATTATTGTTGTTGCAACATCAACCTCGCGGTCTATTGATTCAATTTCTTTTCCATCAATGAGATATCTTGCACTTTCAAATAACGCCATTATACCATTGTTGACGAAACCAACTCGGATATTTGAATCATTTGCATATGGGGTATCAGCTGCAACATTTGTTACAAGTTTTCCTTCTACTTCAATAAATGCTTCACATGGTAAAAAGTATCTACTGGTATCTTGAACTTGAAGTTCAATTCGCGATCGTAGGTCGGGTTGTATTGCATGATAGGAATAGTATTGATAATCGCGGACGGAATCATCTTTGCGCATCTTTGCTTCCATATCTAACGCGGGATCAGCTGTTCGTTTAAACATTTATAACATTACTAGCGTTTTCAATTGTGAAACTCGAAGAGTTTAACGCTAGCGTTTTAATTCTTTATAATCATCGTCGTTGAAAATTCTTCGAATTTCTTTTTTGTTTCAAACCACTTCCTGCTATCGCGTTCATGATAGCGCTATCTGTTACCGGTGAAGCTGTCAATTGTGACGAAGTCAATTGCGCTAGTTTTTCTTCCACTGCGCTATTTATTGCTTTGATGATTTTTGCAGGCATCACTGTAGTTGATGGCAGCACTAATGACGAAGTCATTCGTTGTTTCACCACTGACGAAGTCATTCCTGGTTTCTTTCGCACCAATGATGCTATTTTATCTTTCGCGGCAGAAAACTCTTTTCCGGCGAGATTTCCAACGAAATTGATTCCCTTATCCCGAATTACATCAATGGCTTTCATTGATAATTGTTTAGATAACGGCGCCACCTTAGGAGCCATTCTTGTAAATAACCCCGCAATGGTATTGCCGAAACCATCTCCGTAATATGCTCTACAGGCAATCGTGAGTTCACCACGTAGACGCTTACTGGTTTATCATGGTTGTAGTGTATAATCATCTTGTTATAAAACTAGTAGTTTTTCAATTAGTGATCAATCGCTTACATCCATTGGATTTTCATCATCAATGACGTTGTGATTTTCAACTAATTCAGCAATGAGTTCTCGATATACATTAATGTCCATGATACCACCAGCAAATAATCGTCTACAGATATCAGCTGCTTCATTAATTATCTCGACGGAGTTGTTTCCAGCTCGCTTTCCACCTATAAGTACTTCTAACCGTGATATATCACTGAGGATGTTACCAGGACATGTCACGGTAGAGTCAAAGACATCCTTTGGATTTTTAATTGAATATCCCTTTCCGCTTATTTTCTTAGAACCGGCTTCTGCTCTTATATCTATTTCCTCCGGGATTGGATCCTCCATATACGGTGGTGGTTGTGGACCACCTTTAACCACAGCTAGAAAGTTATTATAACCAGGGTGCTGCAACACTGAGATTTTATCCCCGCCGTGTTTCGCTAAATATATTTTTGATGCCCAAGTGTCTTTGCTTTTTATAAAACTTTTAAACTCGTCCTTTAAAAAATTCTCTCTCTTACCCTTTGGAAAATTGTTTCTAGCAAAATCAGCTAATTCGTAATCCGTACTGAGTTTTTCAATTCTATTTAATGCTGCGACTGTAAATATACTTTCAGGTGAATAGTCTCTTCCTGCAGCTGCTTCTTCGCGTTCTTCTTCGATTTCGCGTTGAGATTTTATATCACTGGATAACTGTTGTATCCCTGCGCGTGTTTGTCCGGTCTCTGCTGCTATCCTTTCAAGCACACCAAGAACAGGCACTTCTCGTCGCTTGCCTTCCTTAGGAATATCTCCGTATATTGCTCGTTCAGTTGCTGTTTTCACATCTTTGGTCGCACCTGTTATCGGAGTAAACAGTTGTTCACTTGACACAAGTCAGTCTGCGCTTGTTGTCGTTGTTGAAGTTTCTCGCGAAGTCTGTCTCGAACCGGTATAAACTTTTTAATTGCTGCTAGCCGCTCTCGGGCTAATCTAGTTGTAAGCGATTCACCAACCATATATTGTTTGTGAACTAAATTTTCAAATGTGAAATCCGGAGGGTTTCCATCACAATTAAAAGCTTAGTTATTAAATAACTTAGTTATTAAATAATGTACCATCAAGCT
The DNA here is from genome assembly GCA_029339505.1 of Unio delphinus. Classification (NCBI taxonomy): domain Eukaryota; kingdom Metazoa; phylum Mollusca; class Bivalvia; order Unionida; family Unionidae; genus Unio; species Unio delphinus. The sequence continues at coordinate 9,821,675 of JAQISU010000015.1, read as the reverse complement.
AACGTATTCATCTTCGACAGGGTTAAACTGTACGACGCTATCCGCGAGTGTTTCAGAAATAACATCGCTGGGGATTTCAAAATTGTAATATCTGAGAATGGCGATGAACGATTTGTGTTAACGACGCGGCAACAAGAACAACTACGTGAAAATGGAGGCGTCGCGGTGAGTACTTGCTATTACAACCAGATCGTCCATTATGCACATAACTGCATGAGCAAGTCCAGACTGATGAGTATCCTTTCAGGAGAAAATCCTATGTGACAAGTGTAACACTTGTAACAAAAAACGCAAAAAAAAAAATAAATAAATTATTTAAATTATTTACGAAAGCCTATTATTTTTTTTAGTAACACTCACGTGGTTAAGATACTGGTTTTTTCTCGTTTAACACTTTTCTAAGATCACGAACTTTAGAACCAATTTCAGCTCGTTTTTGATATTCTTGGCCGAGCTTTTGACGTATTGCTTCAACGGTGCTAAATAGCGTTATGAATAAATTAATGTCGTTACCGTACAAACAAGCATTGATGGATTTTAGAATTCCTTTCACGAGCCTGTACATCCTAGGTAAAACATAACGACCCTTACTAGACTGATATTCAATATCTTCATATTCCGAGGTAATCTTGTCAACGTCGAGACTTTCAGATAATAATACCCCTTTATTATTTAACTTTGAGATTTCACCAATTATAGCATTTACATCATTGATATCCATTATTTATATTTATTTATAAATAAATATATTTATAAATATAGTATACTGTATCTCTAATTATTAAAAAAAAAAAAATAACACTGAAACGACAACACATCTTTGGAACTCCTTGGGTGCCTTCGCATCCATGTAAGCCCAAGGGGACCCGAAACATACATCTCCGGCGGGAGGCCTAAGGTGGCAAACGCCATCTTAGACCGCCCAGAAGATATGCTTGAAGTAACGTCACAACATGGACGGCACAATGCCATATATTTCCACTCGAGTGTTGTGGCAAATTTTAGGCATAACATGTACTTAATTAACTTAATTAAGGATGGATTATAATTCAATGGAACGATGATGGTAATGATGTGGGAGTGGTAAACCAAACCAACATGGCAACCCATGAAATCGAATTCATGGTTGCATGAGTTAGAAAAAACACCAACCCACGCTATCGAGAATGCGATAGCATGGGTTGCCATGTTGGTTTGGCTGAGGGGGACCGCCCCTCTCCCCCAATTAATAGAAAAAAACATCTTCCGTTTCGCCATCAAATAATGTATCTGCTATGGGGACCGAACACGTAGTTGATAGATCTATGTTTACAAGACAAACACGATACCATTACACCACGAATAGTCATACAGAATAGAGATTTTTTAATATATATATCTTCTGATATACTTAACAATAAGATTTTTAAAATAGACAATTTTACTGTATATCCACATCGTATTTAGAAATATAAAATACTAAGTACACAAAAAAAAATTAATTTAACTGTTTGTAAATATCAATCACGCATGCCTGCGTCAGTGAAACAGGGTGGGAAACAGAAGTACGTTTGTACTGAAGGTCACATGAATACCGATCAATATAGAGGAGGGAAGACATGTATACTTAACAATAAGAGAGTTTTCATTATATTTATAAAAATGCATACAGAAAAAGGAAATAAAATACTTTTACACACAGAAAAATACAACTCGCACATAGTGATTTTAACCACACCCACCCACCTACTTCAATGAATGGAAAACACTATTGTTTCATACTCGTTCTGGCTGAGCGAACATAGGTAATGCGTTAGATTATAAAGAATTTTTGTACTGAAAGAACGTAGTTAACTGTCTGCTTTACTGCTAGTCCCCCCCCCACACATGAGATATGTAGATAAATAAAAATAATAATGCAGTTTTAGCCCACAAGCGACAATAAAAAGTTTTATTCTCTATCGAAAACTCATGCATTATATCTCCATTACATTCACGTGGGCGCGCCTAGTCAAGTACAGGTAATATAGCAGGCGACAAATTCCTTTGACGTCATAATACAAGGGAACTTAGTAGGTAGAGTGTGAATTATAGTGGATTTATCCATAAAGGATTTATCTCCCTTAAATAGTTTCAAGTGTATACGAACTTTATTTTATGACCATTCTTTTTAGACAGAGATGTTTTAATGATATCTTCAGCAACAAATCGAATTGAAGTACTACAAATATCGAAATATTTTCCAGCCGCATTTATCAACTGAAAGCTTCTCTGTTCATTATTTTCTAAATCAAACGATTTCACACCCTTGGGATGTTTTGCGTGCCTACCAGCGTTGCTTTTTAAAAGGTTATCGCGCTGCGAGACGGCTTGAAGATTCCCAAGATAATTATCAGTCTTCACGCCATTTATATGATCAATCACAAGGCCGTCTTCGATTAATCCGTAAAATGCTTCATAGATGGCTCTGTGACAGAGATACTTCTTCCTCCCAGCTGAAAACATCAAATACCCCATATTATTCAGATATCCAACCGGTTCTTTGAGTCTGCGGTGCCTGACAACACCATCACGAGAGGCTTCGTAATTAGCAAGCACTGGGTGAGGTCTGAAATCTTGGCTCATTTGTATAATAATACTACTTGTCTAATTTATTATCTGCTTTAATTATAAATCTCTGGATATAATCTTGAGGGGTTTTGATGACTTTATCCTTGATTTTATCAAGGAGGACGGAGTCATTGATTCGTTTGTCATAGTAGCGTTTTAGTTCCCTGTATCGTTTACCCCCACAAGCAAGGCATAATTGCAATTTTCCTCTAACACCAACCCCACATTGGAGGCATGGGAGAGGGCCTTTTGAACCGTTTCTCACGCTTTGCATATGATACCCACAGAATTCACTTCTGCATGATTTGTTACACGGGGTTGTAGATCCAATCATTAGCCACTTGCAGTGATTCATTATACTATATTTTTCTATTTAAATACTTGTTTTAATTATAACATGGAGGAGTTCAAGAGATTATCGAAAATTAAGCCCTGGAAAAATACTAAATTCAATCTTGATAGGGAGTTCCAAAGATTATCGAAAATCAAACCTTGGAAAAATACTAAATTCAATCTTGATAGGGAGTTCCAAAGATTATCGAAAATCAAACCTTGGAGAAATACTAAATTCAATCTCGATAGAGTCTCTGATACACCAAAACGTCTAATCGGTGATAGAACTATACTCGGTAAAATCAGGGAGTGTTTTAATGAATTCTACCGAGACGGTGCAGCATACTGTTGGTCGACATTTCGAATTGTTGATGAAGATGTCAATATACCCATCATCGATGCTACTATGAACGATAAAAGAGCAGCTGAGATAATTTCACACCTTAGTGAAATTGCAAAGCAATTTCCATCCAAAGGATTTCAAGCAAAGCAATTTCCATCCAAAGGGGAAATTCAAAGATGGAAATCCAAAGGTGGAAAATCCAAAGGTGGAAATCCAAAGGATTTCAAGCAAAGCAATTCCAATCAGAAGTATTTTTTCAGAATAAAATTCATTATCGAAGTCGAAGGCAAATGGATTATTAGGGATAAATTTGAACCAATCCTCAAGGATAAAAAAACTGTCATTGTAAGTAAAGATTCCAAACCAGGAATTCTAACTGGAATCGACAAACCATACTACGAGCGATCTTATCCTGTAACAGTAATCGTTTATGGAATATACCCGCTAAATGATAAACCTGATATTACAAAACTAGCTCCTATGAAATATTCACCTTTGACTTCGTCAAGGCTCAATTGTGTAGCAACACGGGTAATGGAACACTTCACGAATGCATCCCGAGGAAATAAACTAACTGATCTGCGACGTAGGAAAATAACCGAATGGGAACTGACAGTGAAACAGCACGGTGCGAGGATTTCCGATATAGCTAAATTAGAAACATTATTAAGATTCCCAATAACCGTTATGACGATAACCGGAGAAGTATTATACGAACCGAAATATAACAAAAATGGAGCGCCTATACAAATTATTGATCATAACGAACACGCGTGGACACCTGCAGCAACAATATTTCCACGAGATAGAACCGTGAGATATATCCCCCGGAAATTTTCCGGGGAATTTGTCGGGGATGTTTTCTATGAAGAGAAATTATTTGATGCTATTCATGCGTTGTGTAAAGATGATCCTGTGTCAGTGTGGTTACTTAGTAGTGCTGGTTCCGAATCAGGATTTGATCAATTTGTAAGACCAAATGGTGACTTATATCGCGTTGAAGAGTTAGATACTAGAATGAGAAAAATTGCTAATGATTTTTCACCGGAGAGTTTCCATGAAAAACTACTCACGGATAGTTTTACTATTCTATCAGTGGTAGCTCACTTTGCAAGAGAGAAAAACTCATGGCGTCCAACACGAAGTGATTTTCTCGAGGACGTTAAATTGAGTTGCGTCGAATTCGGTCATGGAGGACTGTGGAATACAAAATACTCACGTGATGGTATGATTTCAATTGATATATCCGCGTGCTATTCTGGATGTTTTCTCGGGTATGGAGAATGTAGTAACTATTTTAAACGATTTGGACACCCCACGCATGAAATGACTCGTGTTGCGATTAATGGGCCATTACCTGATTTTGATTTAACCGGATTCGCTCGTGTGATATCATTTGAACTCGCTACAGGGTTACATCCCTGTAGTTATGTTTGGCTTGGTAGACATATATCTGAAAAGGCCTGGATGCCAATAGTGTTACTACGATATATGATTGATTGTGGCATGCTGATATCGTTGATTGTTTCCGAAGCCATTATATGCTATCGAGCTCAGAAAGAAGTTTGGCTACCACAACCCGATCTAGATCGTATAATTAGCGAACTGCGAAAACAGTTTCCAGAAGAACAAATCATGAATTTGTCTAAGAAGTTATTTGAAATTAAAAAAGAACAAGCAAAGGATTTTGGACGAAGAATAATCGGTAAATTTACCCAGGGTGGAAGATACGACAATGCAAAATTTTCCTCGCGGTTGATCATAGATGTCGCTGAATACGATTTTCTTGTAACGGATTTAACGAAACAGGGAAAACTTGTATCCCGTAAGGATGCTTTTCTATCCAATGGTGAGAAATTGGGTACGGTTGTTACCTACTGTGATGGATATAATTCCCAGTACACACATTTGAGAAGTTCTATGCTAGCTTATGCTTCTATCAATTTATTTTCGATGATAAATAGATTTCCTAATACCGCGGTTAGAGTAGCTACTGATTCGATGTATATACACAATAAATACAAATCAGATGTAGCTAAATTCACATCCCAAGAGGAAGCGTGGGGATGTTGGAGATTTAAAAAGGAGACGCTACATGAGTATTGTGAATCCGCAGACGTTACCATGGATGAAAAGTACTTAAAATGTGATGAGATTCAATCAGAATTTTCTAATGCACCACCGGTATCTGATCCAATATGTAGATACAAGACAGTTTATTTAAACGGTTGTGGTGGGTCAGGAAAGACAACACGTGCAATTGAATTATATCGTCGTGGAAACGCTAGCGTTTCTAACATGATTGTGTTAACACCGACTCACAGACTCGCCAGAGAGATGATACAGCGAGGGGTAAATGCCTGTACTTATCACAGTTTCTTTCGATGGAAGGGTGATAAATGGACTCCTGAGCGTATGGGTGATAAATTCATTCCTGAAATCATAATTTGGGATGAAATATGCACAGTGTCATTAGATGTATTACAAACATTTCTCGAATGGTTGTTAAACAAAAACACAAAAGTCGTTATGTGCGGGGATCACGGCCAACCTCCACCATTTGTTGGCGGATCTCCACATGAATGGCTAAAGGGTTCTGTAGACTATTATGAAGAAATTAATACCGACCATAGATCACTTGATGAACAATTACGCGAGTTCAAAGCACTGATTAGATTACAGCCGGATAAAATGCAATGCGAAATAGCGCGTGAAATAATTTCAGAAACTCCCATGAATGATTTCTGGGAAACGTGGAGACCAAATTATTTGATAATTGCAAGTAGAAAAATAGCCAGAGACACACTTCAGATGAAGTTATTTGAAACGCATCAAGAAAAATTTTCAACACTTCCAGTACCGTTGTGTTATAGGCCTTCTTATACACGAAAGCAGAATATAGAAGTTGATATTCCAGGGAAGAGTGAAAAGCAGATTCTCGTGTTAAATGATATTGTGCTGGTTGATATCGGCGTCGTTGAAGATGCATTGCGTGCTAATAAATCCCCGTGGACGCTAGGATACGCAGCAACAATACACTCTTCACAGGGATTGACTATATCGAATACAATTGTTTGGATGGTAGATAATCGCATCGAATGGTCAAATTTAGTCTATCTCGCAGTACCCAGAGTACGAAACATAAATCAACTTCGAAGAATTGTTGTTGACGAAGTCAATGATGACGATAATGACACAACAATAAGTGATATTGATGCTAACATCATTAATAAAAAACTCTCCGGTTACAAACAACAGGACAAAAAAAAAACAACGAGAATTTGATATTGATGCTAAACTAATAACCACTTTGAAGAAACAACAGAATAATCACTGCGCGAGTTGCAATTGTATAATGCGTTGGCAGTATTCGGATAAGGATCCTCGCCAATTCACCGTAGACAGAAAAAATAACAATCTCGGTCATGTCAGAAATAATGTGATGTTGACTTGTCTTGAGTGCAATAGACGCAACGGTGCTAGTTAAGACCATGCGGTGGCAATTGAGTATCCTCGGGAATCACTTGTAGTTGTTGTCGAGTAAAACCCCGCTGAGGGGCAGTTGAATCCAGTTTATAGACTGGAGGTCTACCAGTTTATCGTGTTATACTAGATATCTTATGCGTAGTGACGCTCCAAATAGGATCAGTAGCCCTTTTTCTACCCCCTTCAAGCTCTCCTGGTTCGTATAAGTACCTCACAATGACACTACTACCAAGAATTGGTTGGGAAACGCTAGCGTTTCTAGGGAAATCTTTTTGTGGTTGTACGGGTATTGACTTCTTTTTAATCGCGTTGATAGGTTTCATGTTGATTGTTCTAGTAATCTCGTTATTCAGTGCAGTAATCACAGATGGTAATCTTTTAACCCATTCACTGGATCGCTTTTCTTGAATGAATTCTTTTGCGTATTGATATCCAAATAACCGCTCAGCAATCGTCCGATTAAATCGTTCTACAATGGCCTGATCGCGATGTAGTGCAGTATGCCCTCGTCGTATGGTGACATTATGATGTTTCATTGTAGATAACACTGCACCCTGAAATTCCTTGCCAGGATCAACTTGTAATAGATTTGGCCAGTGCAGAGGACCTCGTCCATAAATCCTTTCAAATGCAGAAGCAACTTCAGTGGCTGATTTTGTTTTCAACGGTTCTGCTTCTTTGTATCGACTTGCAATATCAACTACGGTTAACGCGTATTTGTAACCACGATCATGTGGCAAAAATAATATATCAGCCTGATGAACTTCATTAGGAGCAGTCACATCAAAATGCGAGTAATTAATTTGTTTAGGCGCTGGTAGATACATTTGCCATATAGCCTGTTTGGATAACCAATTAGCCGCAGTAGCTTTTTTCACTTTTGCGGCGCTAGCGAGTTTATTGATTGCAGCGTTACCCCGCCAGTATCCTTTTGGAGAATAATAAATAGATTCCATGTTGTTATTAATTACCGGCACCTAACATCATTTTGCTTTTCATAACCGGTTTTATTAACCATGAAGCTAATTTTTCTTTGAAAGATTTATCAGGAATAGCATTTAAAGCATGAATTAATTTCACATCTGTGAGATGCCTGTTTTGCAGATTGCTGCTTTTATATGCAACATCAGGAGCATGACACGCCTTATCAATAGCGTTTATCGGTTCTTCACCACGTCGAGGTTGATTTTGATCATCAAGTCTGATATCTAATCGTGTTCCGGGGCCACAGTAGCTATATCCTGGAAGTTGTTTTTGTCCGGGGTTTTTTGCCGATGGGGTTCCAGGGAGCTTTGCCAATTTGGCTGCAATATCACCTCCTCTTTTTTTTTTAAAGGTTCCTTGGGTTTACCAAGTGAAATAAATTTAAATTTCTTTGTACCACATTGTACGCATTTACCAGAAAGCGCTGATCGGTTATTTTTAGTTGTAATCGTCATCAAGTCATCTGTGCCAGTACGCGTTTTACACTTCACACAATATAGATCCATAATTTATGTATAGAGATATGGATATAATTGATTTTTCAGCGACTAAAACAAGAGAACCGGTTAAGCATCATGCAGCGCTACCAAACTCTATCCGTGCAATTATAATCGGGCCATCTGGATCCGGCAAGACTCAATTGTTGCTCAATTTAATAATGAGATGGATGAAGTGGGATAAGTTGTATTTAATTGCCCCTAGCGTAGATGATCAGCGTTGTTATGAAGTGTTAAAGGATTTTAACGAGAATGCATCAGAAATTAAAGGTGAGAATGCCATTGATTTTATAACTGATATTGACGAGGCGCCATCCGTGGATGACCTTGATGGGAGCATTAACAATTTAGTCGTATATGACGATGTGATGTTAGACAATCAAAAAAACCCAGCTAGAATATTTTCCCGGGGCGTCACAAAAACACTGATGTGATATATGTCACTCAACGCTACACTCAGATTCCAAAAGTGATCAGAGATAACTGCAATGTATTGTGAGTATTCAACGGAGTTGATACTCATACTCTTAGAAATATTTGGCAAACTTGGTGCTGCGGTGATATGGATCATAATCAATTTAGAAATTTCTTTAGTAACGCTCAGTCAACCCCGCATGGATTTGTAACAATAAATTTACATGATCCTCGGACACGATATCGTATCGGACTCGATCAAATATTCGGTTAAATCATTTATTATTTTTGTTAACCCAGTGATGAAATCACTAAGCAGCAGAGAGGGTGAGTGACAACGACGCCGGCGTCTTCGAGGAAGCGTTGGTTAGCCGAATCGACGCTTTTTTTTACGATTTACGAGGAAGCTTCTATTTACCGAATTGGCGCCTCTAAAAAGTTGTAGGATTCATCCTCTCTGCTGCTAAAATTGATCGTTAGTGATTTAGATTGTGGGAAGCCACTATCACCTATGCGAACGCTCAAAGATATTTACAGTTATGCAATCATTTGAAATAATATTTGGATGTCGGTGTTGTATATTTATAAATTGTTGGTCTGCGATAGTTGTAATCTGTTCTTAAAAAAGGATAAAAAGCATATGTGAGTCTTTCCTAAAACATGAATGGAATTTGAGCGATTTACAGAAGCAGAAAACATGCACACTCCACCAATGAGCTAAGGCGAGGTTGAATAATCATCTCTTGTTATTTACCCTACATTCTTTACTTTGTACATATTTTCTTTAAATCCTAAATGAGTGTTGATTTAGTTTGATATGTGAATACTCCATCAACGCACTGTAACACACAGTCAAATATGAAAGCACTATATTCAAAATATCATCTTAAAACAATGTTAAACACGTATTGCTTCTTTGATCGTGACATGCTTTAATGTAATTTGTCAGTTAGTTTCGTTACTTGTATAAAGATATTGTATTGATATGCCTTGAACAAGTATTTGTTTTGTTTTGAAACCTCGTACTGCAACATATACCCATGAATACATGAAGCAATGAAACAATTAAAAAGAGATGCTTTTGATTTTCAAAATGTCATATTTGAAGGAAAATTTGTAGTATGTGTTGTGCGTTTGGATTACTGCGAAAGTGTGGCCCGGTGGATTAGATAATATCCAAAATTATAGAAATAGCTGGATTTTGGAATCAGTTGCGTTACAACACATTCCTTGTTCAAGATAAAATAATGTTACTCACAGTGGGTACAAGTCATTTATTGACGTAAGATGTTATTCATTGATCCATTGTATCAACCGGACAATTGTTTCTATCTCTCGTTAGATAAACTGCTGGCAATTACTGGCAGTCTTTTTTCGTTTATTTCAGAAGGTATTTGTTAAATTATTGTTTTCAATTTAAATTCGTCCATCTATGTAATGTCCATTGATTGAACTAAAATGAACAATATTGTTTTGAATATGTTTCATTTAAGGAGAAATATCAATCATCATTTTGAGGCAAGTCATTTTTCCAAATCTGGCTTCTAGTAGAAAGGGCCCCAGTCCTTGCTGACCTTTGGTGGATGTCCAACATATGACGAACTCAGTGTTTGGCGATTTGGTCGACAGTTGTATTTAGCCGCAGCAAGACGTAGTCCAACTAATTAAGGCACATGTTTGCCATATAAGAAAACAATAATAGTTTTTTTTTTTTAAAACTACGGTATATCTCAGCTGGTTCCATTATTCCTATTGGGATAATCAAGTTAGCATTTTGAGCATTTTTGGCATGAGTGTGGGAACACACACTGCATAAAAGAGCATATAAATTTGTAAATTATTTCCAAAAACACATAAACCACCTTCTGCAACCACAATTATAATATAAGTTAATGAGTTGGAATTTGTTTAAGATTATATTTTGTCTTGTGTCATCTGAACATTCGCGTATCAGATTACAATAACGTAACTATTATTATGGCTGCCATCAGGCCATTGTCCTTAGTTTCGTGTCTGTTGTTCTCTAGGCTCGTGCTCCTGCTGCCAAATAGTATTGGCTTTCGAAAAAAAAATCGTTTTCACAATAGTATTTAAAGTAAGATTTAAATCAGGTTTTTGTAACGCTAAGTGATTTCTTGTAGCCGTTTGTATTACCCGTTTTAAGTCAACAAAAGAATAATCGAACTCTGTTTTCCAATATTGTGTTTCGTCATAATTGTTATTCACCCAAGTAATAACTTTTTAGTGCTCGAAAATATCTCTGCGAACATTTCTATAATGTCTGCAAAGTCAATAAATAAATGTAGAACACAGTTTATTTTTAACTGGTACATGTTTTCTAGTGCCCAAAATGAAAAGCAACGCATGGGTAACGTTTATATTTAAGTTTTAATTCATTTGTTTTCAGTTGGCAGTTATAGTTAGCATTAAACAGAACAATGTTCATAATTGCAAAGACATTTAGAAAAGACTTGCCGCTTCATGAGTGCTTACTACACAAAACCTTCGCAGTACATTATTATGCGCCTAATGACCGATTATCCAAGACATGTTTCTTTATGGCATAAAGTGTCTTCAATCATGCCGTAACGGATTTTTGAATTGTGGCGCATGACTTGAAATCGATTTTTATCACTAATACTATTGATTGCAGGAATTCATGACCAGATAACGTCTGCTAGATTCCAAAAAACATTCCTTACTTCTGCAGACTAACGTCAAATGCATATTTACGTTTGAATGTTAAATATTATTGTATCCATAAATCAGCGTAAGGTATGCCGATATGCGAAAATCAAACAAGGTACCTTTTCTTAGTTTTGATAAGTTGTGTTTTTTATATAACTACCTCACCTCTATTTTCTCATTTAAAACAGCAGATCAAATTACAATGTTTTCTTGAATTCATTATTCTTTCTTCGCAATGCGTTCGTTCTAATGATATTAAAACCTCGTTAATTTTACACATTCTTTATATTGATATGATGTATAAATGTTTTACATCTGTTATATCAGTCTTACGATGCCTCAGCTGAAGCAATTAAAACCGATTGTATCAAAATTACAATCTTGTATACACATTACACTTGAAGTGATCGTGATTTTATCTTAACTATGTTGTGTAAATAAAATCGCATTCCTTAGTAGTATATGTTAGATACTTTTTGATAAGTTGTATTTACATTTAAATATTCTCACAGAATTGTATAATTATGTATTCAATATATATATACTCCGGTTTTGTTTTGAACACAACGATGCCCGAAGGTGATACCTATCTATATATATATATATCTATCTATCTATCTATCTATCTATCTATCTATCTATCTATCTATCTGTCTGTCTGTCTGTCTGTCTGTCTGTCTGTCTGTCTGTCTGTCTGTCTGTCTATCTACCTACCTACCTACCTACCTACCTACCTACCTACCTACCTACCTATCTATCTATCTATCTATCTATCTATCTATCTATCTATCTATCTATCTATCTATCTATCTATCTATCTATCTATCACCTTGAATTGTGTTGTGTTGTAAATCTAACCCGGTTATCTTGTTACCAGTACACTATGTTGAAGTTTGGTTGAGAAAACATCAATTTCACGTAAAATACTGGAGAAAATAAAAAATGAACATTGTGTACATTTTATAAAATTTCGGAAAGTTAAAAGTTAGAAGCTTGTCGAATGGAGACAACGGCTGTTAGCAATACATATCCACTATATGATCCACGTACTGCAGCTAGTTGAAGGCTAAAGCATCCAATATTACCTGCGTTAAATTGTAGTTTAAAAGCTTGTGTTCATCCAGTTATAATGTGACTGCAAGAAGTACATCAGGCGTCAGTTAATGCAATGGCTTCAAAATTAAGCCATGTCGATCGATCTCTAGTCTCTTTAGATTAGTCATGGTAGTATCTCATCAAACGTTCAATGTTTTATCTTGCTAGATATATTTAGGCGTTACAATAAGGAATCCTGATAACTGTTTTAGTACTGGCCTATTAAACTATCAAAACAAATTCTTTGTTAATTTTTCAAATCGGCAACTCTTTCTAAACTGGAATACGGATTGCACTGAGTAAACTGGTTTATACGTCATTCGGTCTCATTTGGTCTTTACTTAAACATTCTAGGAAACCAAAACGCAGCCTCTACTACATTTTGGGCCCCATCGACCGTCCCAGTTTACGTTTATGATATAAATATATATAAAACGGTGGGTAGTAAGTATGCGATTGTACTAATTGACCTCATTATCAAGCACATTGAGGACTCATTTTTATAAAATCTATCATAGACAAGCCGATGGATGTAAACATTCTGGAAAGCTAGCCGCTGCATGTCTTTTTAGTGTGACTTAAGTTGACATTTTCATTCATAGATTTAACTTATCTAAGACCTATAACTTTAAAATTTCTACGTGACGTCACTAACCACTTATCTACACAGTAACGTAATCGATTGAAGAAAGAAAGTCTAGACCTGAACGTATTCCTAGGATGTGTCCTTATTTGAATTATGATAGTCCAATATAATACCATGCGTCATTGTAATTATTAGGATCACGTGTTTGAAGTAAAACTGGCTAATATTGAAACCTGTCTGCTGTTATTGGTAAACAGCTCGTTACATCTTCGACATATAAATTGATGCTTTGCTCTTGATTATGTCTATAAGGTGCGAAGGAAGCATAACGGAACATGCACACAGCCACTTCTAACTAGTTGCGTATAGTTCCCTCTCAATACTGCACTCCATCCAACACCGTACTAACTTACAGTATTTATAGCGGCTTAGATGACGCATCAGGACTTGTAAGTATTTTCATTATTAATGCAATATGACAACGAATACAGTGAAGACAACACATTCTCTTATATTCATTTATGTATATCCTTATTCATATTTTGTACAATTATTTTTATAACCCCGCCCTTAAAGTATTTTCATTATGGAGAAGGCTATAGTATATTGAGATGTTCGTCGTGAGCAGTAATTGTTATAGCTGAGGCGAAATCAAATCTTGACGCCTAAAAATAAAACAAAATAGTTTTAGTTAAATAAAATAAATTAGTTTTTGTTAAAATGAAATAAATTAGTTTTAGTTAAAATAAAATAAATTAGTGTTAGCTAAAATAAAATAAATTAGTTCATGTTAATACAGTGATGATTTTATAATCAAATAGAAGACACAACTGTCAGGCATAAACACTGCGCAGTTTAATTATTTTCTTTTTTGCACGCGGCCAAGTTTGTCTTTAAATAAAAACTAATGCCACGGTCAAACCTTTGACCACAATAATGTATGGCAAAGACGATATATTGCCTAATCTGAATTTCACACTCAACTTTGGTCAACCAGGCAAAAAGGACTAGAATACAGATAGAATTTAAATGAATGGACACTGTTAGTTTTGTTTCCATCATATTGTGGAGATATCAATTAAACAGAGTAAAAAATTTCACATGAATTCAATTAAACTTGACAGCACAAATCAAATCATGAGATATAAACATATCTGCAAAAATGCAAACGATACAAATCGACAGGTTCTAAACTACAGTACATCCGAGTGAAAAACTTCTATATACTGCAAGACAATTATATGATATCTGCTCATCAAATGAAATGGTGAGCTGTAATTTTTCTTTCTCAGCAGATGTGTCGTAGCTTCTTGTTTGATTGGATGAAAGGAGAAGAGACTACATTTAAACTGTTTCAAATCTATGATGTGTTCGAGTTATGTTATAATCCCACTTCTTATTTATTAAAAAGAATACCACGTCTTCGAATTCACTGTCGTAAAGTGTGTACTCTCAAAGGAATGATAATCAATCTTTTACATTTCAGGCTGAAGTGGACAATGACAAAACTTGGGTGTACGGAATCAAGAGACATAACATTTATATAATATCATAAATATGTTGACATCATAATGGAACCAACAACATAAGTCTGATACATATCTAAATATATTCCATTTTCCAGATAAACAGCTAAACAAATAAGTTTAGTCTTATTTGAACATCTTTATAATTGTCATATGATCTGACTTAGTTGTTAGTAAAGGTTATATTATCAATGATTTAATATATGCAATCATAACTTAACGTAAGACAGACTCTATTCGATATCGATGCCTATGACAAACGTATTATGTATTGTCGATCAAGCTCATTTGAACATACCACATAATGGATAACGGGAAAAACACCGCTCAACATTTTATATACCAGTTGAGTAATTTTAACTTTTATGTTGGTTAGAATATAATATTGACATGTATTGTACGCCATACTTGAATGTTATTTGCCTCTAAAAAAATAACAGTTTTATTAAATGCTGGGAGCAAATGAAATAGCAATAGTTGCTGTTTCTTGATGGCAGATATTAATATTAAGCCGATAATGTCCTTGACAAAGCGACATGTTTGTGATATATTCCATATATTAATGGAATTCAAATGCGATCCGTATTATCAATTTCGTAAATGTCTAAAGCGTAGAAGCAAAATATCTCCTTAAATATGTCATTATTAAAACATTTCTGATATGAAAAACTAAAACTATTAAAACTAACATTTCTGATATGAAAAACTAAAACTATTAAAACTAACATTTCTGAGATGAAAAACTAAAACTTTAAAACTAACATTTCTGATATGAAAAACTAAAACTATTAAAAATAACATTTCTGATATGAAAAACTAAAACTATTACAAATAACATAAAACTATAATATGAAAAACTTGCTTCTTTTGAACAAATTTCATTTAACGTTCGAGGTCATTCGTGTCGTCTTCAAAAGCAGCAAACTTTCTAATACACACACCTTCCAAGCACCACTGCAAAACATATGTAAGAAGAAAAGAAATATTTAAGATTTTAACAGCTATAACTGTCGGATTATTGATTTGTGAGGAGATATACGTAGCTGAATACTTTAAACCTGTCTGTGCGAATTGCTGCTCAACACTCTGAACGCATGGCTTATCTTTCATATCTTGAAGAATCCAACATTTGGCCATAACGATTTACAAAACTACTTCTTGTTTCAAAAGTGTAATTTATGTCACAAATCTTAGAAATAATTTGTTCTATCCCATCTTGTAACTCTTCTAAATATAAATAGTAATTTTAGCAATGTCTACTCTGCATATCATGCTTGCCACAGTACTGAAACAACTCTTTTGAAAGCAGTTAGTTGCCTTCTATCTGCTTTGGAAAGCGGCATGATTACAAAACTCACACTAATTGACCTGACTGCGGCATTTGCCACTATAGACCACGATTTAATTCTTCCAAAACAGTATCGTTTGTTACGTATTCATGATACAGACGTATTATGGTTACAGTCACCAAAGCCCGTAAATAGAAAACATTCCATATCAGTTTATCTATATATATATTGGTGTTCCACAAAGCTCAACCATTCTCAATCGTCATCGTCAGACATCGGGTTGCTCCCCAAATGTTCAAAACAAAATATATCTACTGAACGGATCAGGGTACCGTCCAAAGCATGGAGAGGTGTGGTTCATCTGCGAAGTCATATGTGATATTTATTAAGCTGCAGATGAATTATAATAAAACTAAACCTTTCTGATCAACACGCAGAGACTGTTTCATTGACTTCGTTTACCTCAAACATTGAGAATTAGTAAGACCAACACTCACAACGGTACATTTTCATTACCCATACGTGTATTTGTCACGCACATGGCTACATGTTTGTAGTTAAGACAAATCAGCAACTTTCGTTAAAGCAATTCCATGAAAAACACTTGTTTGATCTTTAGTGCTTTCAAAACTGAATTGCTACAATTCACTTCAGTGCAGGCAAATTAGCAGTGTTCAACTACAAGCAACCCATATAATATCTGCGAAACAAATTCATATACGTCAATTGATCCAAAGAAGCAAAAAGATTAATATAGTGATGCAGAGTAAAACCGACACATCCCCTCTACTAGACTCATCATCCGCAGCCACAATCCATTTTACTTTGCTATATCTGCAACAACCGAATCGTACCGTCGTTGTGGAGCTGCTGTATGAATAAGTTTACCAACCGTTGCCGACTTAAAGTTTCTTGATAAATACCGTAACCGCTTCTAGTGCTTCTTGTGTCACTAATCGTCGTAGTCCATCTAGAAGTGATTGATTTGCTTAGAATCCCAGTTTGTATTCGATCCATAACAACGTTTGCAATACATGAATGACTTGCACTGTAGCTTGGTTACCACGATAGGTGTAGTTTGCGATAACGATGCAGACAATCTATGAGCAAGGCATCGAAATCCAGTTTCATATATCGCGCAAGCAGGTTTCTCGGGTTAGAAATGCACCGGGATGTATTATTTCCACATACGACGGTCATTATGTATTAAATATTTGACCGATGTGTAATTTACATATGTATCGTGAATGTTTTGTTCGAAGATGTACAATGGGTCAGCCGATTAACATGACATGACAGTCACAGTAGTGTCGCGTCTATAATTATGAACAATGATGCCCATCCTTTCGGAACTCCATTCGCAACTACCACTATTGGATTCAAAAATGTTAGATTCTTTGTTGGTTATTAATGTGAGTCTTCGAGGAACTGCAAAGACCGACTCCATGTTTCATTCAAAGTTAAATAATATGCCAGGTAACGAGGGTGCCTGCAGAAATCACAAATGAGTTATTTGCCAGTAGGGCACCAAATATCGTAATTTAATTTAGGCTATCTTTCGTACAATCGCAACAACGCTAATGCAGTCTAGACTGTGCCTGATATGTTGTTAGAGGACAGGCGTAAAAATCGCCACACATAATTATGGTTTCATTAATGAGATTTTGATTATCGAGGAAACAATATGTTTTGTATTTACATCAACCTGCTGCATCACAGCATTGGTTTTTTGTAAAGACACAATGCAACTTAAACACTTTAGAAATAATCATCGGCGTGGTAGGCTGGTAGTACTCTCTACAGTAACTATGTGATTTTCTGAAGATCCTGATACATTCATCTACTTTATGCTGTAGTTTAACTGTCTTTCTCTTCATGTTAGGGATGGTACACTCTTCACTGATAGTGTTGGCTTACTTTCTAATATCCTCTGTTAATTCCGCAATTTCTATTGTTGGTTCAATCAACCTTGAAACCTTTCATCAATAGTCCAGACCACGGGTTTCTCGTGCAGTGTACGGCCATTGCAACATACGTTTGACATTTTTGCTCTCTCCTGGGACATTTTAAACCAAGTCCTGGCATTTACGGAATGTTTTTGGGCGATATATTGCAAACTGTTTTATGATATTATCAACATTTCATATGATTGTCATGATTGTTAAATGGACCTGTGCACGTTTATGTGAGGCACATTTGTGTTTGAATTCACATGATATATTACCCCCGCGACTGGAAGTTCCGGTCAAGTCAGTCGTGAAAGAACCATGGGGACTCTAATGATTCATGCAACTTATGCCACATATAGTCTGGAGCACATCAAGTCTAATGGATATTTCAATGATCCTGGGCGGCACTGACTCTGATTATCATATACATGTTACTGCTGCCACGACTCATTTTAGTAATGTGGGTGTATCGTTAAATAACATGTGTTTTATGTCTTCTGCGTGAAATAGTTACTAGGTGTGAATTAATCTTTCTATACATATACTCAGTTTTCGATTTTGTATATACAGATACCCAAGGATAATTTCAGTTATATATATATATATATATATATATATATATATATTGTATAATATTTCGAAATAGTAGGTTCAGTACATACTATAAGGCACGTGCGAAGTGCTTTCCATGTGAATAACCGAATGCTTCCAGTGCACAAACGATATCTGTGTATACATGCTTCACGGTAGGTCAAAATCGTTACATTACGGAACGTCGTATCAGTGAAGAGCTTACTTTAAGGACTTGCACATCGTCAGCTGTAGACGTGAATATTTAATATCTTGTGTACAAGTTATAACTTTTGCACTACCTACATTTATCTTTGTATATTTTCTATGTAGATTTTGACTACGTGGTATAACGCAAATATGTTATATTCTTGTTTGTGACATAGCAATAGATTTATATTGAAAATTTAGTACTGTAGATTCTTATCGGTAACGGTTCTGTTCACTTTTGAACTTGTGTAGTGTTTTGTAATTATTGTGCCGATAATTTAATATGTAATGCTTATCATCACATGTCATCCTATATCCCCATGCCTTGCAGAGTACACGGCGTTAGTAATATTTTCAACTAAACAGAGATGACCAGAGTGACCGGAGTGATATCTGACCAGTGTGATCAGCTGACCAAAGTAATCGGAGACGACGTGGTTTCATCTGCAGAGCTAACCCGAGAAGTCAATCATATCAGCTGTGAAGCTGAACCATAGTAGCCGTAGAGTTGAATAGTGTTGCTGGTTGAGTAGCAGGTGATCGGGAGTTGCTGACCGAGATCGTAGGACGCTGAACAGCTTTATTGACGAACCTGAAACACTAACGACGTGATTGACCAGTGTGACTGGTAGCCGAATGTGTTGGTGACTGGAGGGTATAATTCCTTTCATATAATCTTATATCCGTTGTCTAATTTATGTGGTTCGTAAATCCAAGTTTGTCTCTGGGAATGTAGTGATAAATTGTATATCTTTTCCTTTTAGTTTTTATAATGTCACTATTTAAGTGACTACATTTGAACTGTATGAGTAAAATCCTATCTTTGTTTAATGCTGGAGACAAAAAATTCATCCTCTTTCATGGTGAAATCAACTTATAGTATTAACCCATGTCTTTGTACTGTGAACAGGTTTTCTTAATTTTAATTATCATGTCCGTGCGTTTAATTTTAATTGATTCAATATTTGGATGATATACTAGCACATATTCATTTCTCATTCAACTATTTTGTTTAATAAACATTGGATTTATAACATCATCAGCTGTGTTATGTAGTAAATCCTTAATCCCACCCGCTTATTGTTTTACACTTGGATTGACATTGCACTCATGCATCACATCGTCGTAGACTGAAATATTGTTTTTTGGAGCGATACCAACTATCAAGGGCACGTGCTTTATCGATACGAAAAAATAAATCAGCATTGGTTGTGGAATTTCCCTTCAAAGATGTTTTTAACCTCAGCGCTTTTTAAAAATATTTCCAAACATCGGAGCACTTTAGCCCACACCGCAAACTCATAAACCGATCACATTCAGTATGATTTGATAGTGAATGTGTTTGCACTGCAAAGTCGATGAGGTCAAAGTTATTTTTTTTATCACATTAACTAATACATTGTTGAATTATATAATCAAGTCTTCATCTTGTGTGTGATGACACACGTGAACTCATGATTTAAATCAAACTTACGTGCGAACCATTAATAGTACAGTCAAAATCATTAGTACTTGTCTTCAATGTATTGCAGACAAACTAACGTTTTTTTAAACATCACTCAGCTGTGATATCGCTTCTGCATTCACAAAGCTATTAGTAACACACTGAAGCAATATTCTGGCGAAAAATATACTCTTGGGTACAATTTCAGTGGGTCATGTAGACGGCGTGATAAACGAATTGATTCTGCCATCCAAACAAAGCCCGTTGAAGCACCCGTAAATTTTGCCGATTGTGCATTTTACTGACAGACACTAAATATCAAAGTTCAAGATATATACGATTTATCCAGCCCTGCCCGAGAATAGCTAAGTAGCTCCTCAAATGAGGTATCAAAACCACGATTATTTGAGTAATTTCCCCCTCTCTTCTGATCACAAGATACTCGAACCTTGGGATGCAAGAGTTGAAGCGATTGTAGAGAAGTAAGCAATCACTTCAAGTGTAAATGATGTTGTTGTTGGGCATAGTTAATTAACCAGGCCTTGCGGCAGGTGTCTGCCTGTGCCAAGAAAGATTTTGCGTGATTGGTCTGGAGGGCGAGTACGTAATGGGTTTAATCAGGCTGATCTCTGTTTCTTTAACATGATCTGTACGTGATCCATAAGTTTGATTGTTGACATACACTTTTGAGCTAACCATACTTAGTGTTGCCAATATATATCGAGAATCTGAACCGTTGACAATGAAAAGGGTTTGCAAGCATCGCAGATGCATTCTAATGCATTATATCCACTACCACTAGCAAGGTCGCTTCCATAACAAGTTGATAGTGGTAATGAACTTTTCGGCTTTATTGTTGCAATGCTCAGAAACGTTTTCATTCTGGTTAGTGATGTTAATTTACATCGTGTCTGTGCCTTTTGGAACGCTTTCATAGCGCACTCGTAGAACGGCTAAAGACAGCTCAAACATACTTCACGTCTTACTATTGCAATGACTTGGAAACACGATTTTAAGTATTTGTGTGTACCCGGAAATTTTGACAGTGGGTAATGTCGTGCTGCGAATCCACTGCATTCTTAAGTATTTACAATCTCCAAGCCGATTGGTCCACCAAGACAACCAGTACGTTAACATTTGGGACCGACAACGGATCATTCGTCCACCAATCAGGATATTGGTAGACGAATAATTTCAAGTTGATTTAGTGTACTGTAATACAATATTAGTTTTAATACGTTACTAAATCACTTAGTAATTCGCAGTTATTAGTGCATCACTTTAGCATGCTGATTAATTGTTCAAGTTTTGAAATCAGCGGGGAGTACCCATGGTTTGATATCAAGCGGTGAGAAACTCATTTTAGCGCATCGGTAAACGCTAATTACACTGTATAAAGTTTGGGGTTTGTACGAATCCACGTCGCTCTCGCAGGTATTTCAAGATCATGTCATGTTTGAGATCGTTTTGCACAACGGCGACTGGGTTGCACATATCCTTTTTAACGCCACTGAAGCCACCAACATCATTCGAGTGCATTTTGTGCAGCATCTTCATATTTGCTCTCTATTTGTTTACCTGAGCTTCGTCTTAGAACTTACTAACAATTTGTTTTGGTGTTCTCAAGCAACGGATGATCTTTAGGATAATTGCTAGTATAACTGTTTTTTTCCAAACATGATTCGTCCATCATTGGATGTGACGTGCATCAGCAGCGAGTCTCGTTGGCTTAATATTATTATAGAAATATGCATATTTTACCAGCTTCGACAAGTCTAATATGAAGTCTCCAATACAAATAGACCTTGTCAGCTTGCGTCTCAAATTTCTACAGTGAACATCCACAATTAAGCCATTAAAGATCGGGCTGGATTGAAATGCCAGTGCAACGAAAAGCTTTATAACATTACTGCTTGCTATTAAGGACAAGATTGATTCGAATCCGCTTGTGTATATTTTCCATGGTCTTTTTAAACTCAGCATTATTATTTAGTTTGAACATTCTCTTTGTCAAACGCTTTCGTATGTGACATATGTTCATAGGAATGTATCCATCGGTATATTTTGCACTATCCATGTGTGCTGGCAAAAGATGTTATAAATACTCACCAGTTGTAACAAGAAAGTAAACTTGCAAATGGGCCCTTTAGTGTGCTTATTTCAAGATTCTGAAAACGATTTCTTCTGTGACTAGAGAAAAACTATAGTTCAGAATGGAGCTTCGGTATTAGACAACATTATTAATATATACGTGGATTATTAATATATAAGTGAACACTAAATTTTCACCATAGCTGAGTTTAAAGAAATAAAAGATACAGTAATTGACATGGACTTAACTGCTCTTGTCACGCCTACGTAATTTCTTCCATTTGAGGTCATGATGGAAATTAAGGGAACACTTATGCGAGCTGATAATACCTATTATCCGGTCAACACCGCCATTATATTTCTTAACAACAATATCCTAGCATTGCTTAACTAAATAACGTGATGATTCAAGACATGGAATTCAATATTCTGCTCTGTCATCGTATAACGCAAGTGTATTTTTAATAGATGAACTACGGTCGAAACTCCTTATAACCGACATGAACAAATTATCGAAACGAAACAACATCTGAGAGATGAAATCGTTTAGAGACCCGCGCAACTCGTAAAAAAAACGCTCGCTCTTAGAGTATATATTCTTTTGTCTAGATGCGGCGACAAATGTAGATGAGGACAAAAACAGCCATTGTGTATTTACAGAAAACAAGAGTCGAAGAAAAATATAAATCAAAAGTGCGCTCGATATGCTTCCTTGGGTAACTTTGTTAACGCGGATTATTATTGCTTTTAGTTCTCGTGTTGCACATAGTTCGTTGCTTGCTGCCTAAAATAGGCAAACTTCATAGGTGATTGAAGCTATTTTCTACTACTACTTTTATCTTGTTCGTATCAGAATAACCTACCTAAATACCAAAGCTCAAACCACAGCTCTTTGAATTAACCTTAGAATATGAATTACTCGTCCTATCACCTCACATTGCGATGTAACCTCATCTAGAAGCCCGTGCGATCCAGAATCGAACACCAAATATGATCTTCCAATCGTTGACTGGCTAATTCCGATATACTTATCTGACTCATCCATGTGTGCAGTCTATCAAGACGTTTACGCTCTTCTCTAACATGTGTATTCTCATTGTTTCCACAGTTAAAACGAAGTAATATGGACAACATAATTTTGTATATTAGGGCCCAGCTACGTACACGAATTTTCCATGCAACATATACACAATAACAGTGTTCTCATTTAATAATTCTCTTACAAGGCAGCTATTTTATCCTTTTAGAAACAAATTAAAGACTCGAATATGGTGACGTCTTTAATAATTGTCAGCATGTTTTTTGAAATGTATAAGTTTTTTGGTTTTGTTTAGATTGTACAGCGCTTAAAGCTTTCAATGATAAGTTGTATTAAGCCCATATTATTGTTATAATTCTAATTATTATTATTGTTGTGTGTGTGTGTGTGTGTGTGTGAGAGAGAGAGAGAGAGAGAGAGAGAGAGAGAGAGAGAGAGAGAGCGAGATAGAGAGAGAGAGAGAGAGAGAGAGAGAGAGAGAGAGAGGACCTTATTGCGTCCACATGTGGTTCCTCTAGCCGCTACGAAACGGTGCTGCAAACAATTACCCGTTATAGGACTCGTACATTCCAAGAAGAGACAAATATCGTCAGACACAACCTAATAACAGAGACATCATGATGATGATCATAGCAGTGCTGATGACTAAAAAAAGAGACATCTTGATGATGATTATAGCAGTGATGATGACTATAAAAGAGACATCTTGATGATGATCATATCAGCGCTGATGACTTATACACTATTAAATCAGGTTTGATTAAAGGTCTAGACAGACAGAGTTCTTTTCATTTAACGTTTGCTTCCTCTAAATGCATCATAACTGGTGGGGTTGAGATGCTTGCGAAATGTGAAACCGTTTCAGATTTACACACATGGCATGTGCAACGTACAGCATCCCAAGCTAATTTGGTCCCTTGTATATTAATTTTAATGTATTGTAAACAAAATACTGGAAAAGTGTAATTTGAAAACAAACATGTAATTAAATCTGCATAGATTACAGAAAGTTATTTATAATAGATGTATCGAATACAATTATTCGAGGTGGCCTGTCGAGATCCGATTGTTTTTGGTTTGATTACTCTTTCTAATCTTTACGTTCAGTACAAGATGCAAACGTTTGCCAGTTTATGTTTTTCTAGACACAACGAGCAGAGAAACTAACTGTGGAGTTTGTAAGCTTAAAATTTAAATGTGAAATTAAAAGAAATATAATATTTTAAAGAAAAACTAACATTTAAATTGGCATATGGTTTGAGGTATACGAGTGAAAAATGTAATTCATTACTATGTCTACATGTGGGCGTGTCTCCTACGAATTGACGCCTTCAACTTTTTGGTGATGTAAGCATGGTGCAGATGATATAGTGGTCTTTCCTTATAGGCAAGGCTATGGTTGCTGTTTACCTGTGTTCAAAGCTAGCAGCAGAGAGGGTGAATCCTACAACGTTTTTAGACAAAATTTGATTGAAATCCTAAAACGAGCCGTCTTATAATCTTATTTTAACCAAAAAAAGGTGAACCCTACAACGTTTTCAGACAAAAAATTGATTGAAATCTCCCTATGAAATCATTTTAACTAAAAAAATGAAAACGATTTTTTAATTAATTTTGGTCGCAACTTGTTGTCATCCACCCTCTCTGCTGCTTAGTGATTTCATCACTGGGTTAACAAAAAATAATAAATGATTTTAACCGAATATTTGATCCAGTCCGATACGATATCGTGTCCGAGGATCATGTAAATTTATTGTTGCGAATCCGTGCGGAGTCGACTGAGCATGACTAAAGAAATCTCTAAATTGATTGAAGTCCATATCAGAACACCATGTCTGCCAAATATTTCGTAGCGTATGAGTATCAACTCCGTTGAATACAGACAATAAATTGCAGTTATCTCTGATCACTTTTGGAACCTGAGTGTAGCGTTGAGTGACATATATCACGTCAGTGTTTTTGTGACGCCCACGGGAAAATATTCTAGCAGGATTCTTTTGTTTATCCAACATTATATCGTCGTATACGACTAAATTGTTAATATCTCCATCAATATCATCAATGCTCGGTGCTTCATCGATATCGGTTATAAAATCAATGGCGTTCTCACCCTTAATTTCTGATGCATTCTCGTAAAAATCTTTTAGCACTTCATAACATCGTTGATCATCTACGCTAGGGGCAATTAAATACAACTTTTCCCACTTCATCCATCTCATTATTAAATTGAGCAGCAATTGCGTTTTACCGGATCCAGATGGCCCGATTATAATCATCCGGATAGAGTTTGGTAGCGCTGCATGATGCTTAATTGGTTCTCTTGTTTTAGTCGCTGAAAAATCAATTATATCCATATTTCTATACATAAATTATGGATCTATATTGTGTGAAGTGTAGGACGCGTACTGGCACAGATGATGTGACGACGGTTACAACTAGAAATAACCGACCAGCGCTTTCTGGTAAATGCGTGCAATGTGGTACAAAGAAATTTAGATTTGTGTCTATGAAATCTGATTTTAAAAAAAACGAGGAGGTGATATCGCAGTCAAATTAGCAAAGCTCCCTGGAACCCCATGGGCAAAGTACCCCGGCGAAAAGCACCTCCCAGGATATAGCTACTGTGGACCGGGAACCAGACTTGATATCAGACTCAATAATCAAAATCAACCCAACCCCGGTGAAGAACCAATAAACGCCATTGATAAGGCCTGTCACCTTCATGATGTTGCTTATAAAAGCAGCAATCTGCAACACAGGTATCTAGCAGATGTGAAATTAATTCATGCGTTAAATGCTATTCCTGATAAATCCTTCAAAGAAAAATTGTCTTCATTTTTGATAAAATCGGCTATGAAAAGTAAATTGATGTTAGGTGCTGGTAATTAATAATATGGAATCAATTTATTATTCTCCTAGGGGATACTGGAGGGGTAACGCGGCAATCAATAAACTCGCTAGAGCTGCAAAAGTGAAAAAAACCACTGCGGCTAATTGGTTATCCAAACAGGCACTATGGCAAATTTATCTACCACCGCCTAAACAAATTCAATTCTCGCATTTTGATGTGACCGCTCCTAATGAAGTTCATCAGGCTGATATATTATTTCTGCCACATGATCGTGGTTACAAATACGCGCTAACCGTAGTTGATATTGCAAGTCGATACAAAGAAGCAGAACCGTTAAAAACAAAATCAGCCACTGAAGTCGCTTCTGCATTTGAAAGGATTTATCGACGAGGTCCTCTGCACTGGCCAAACCTGTTACAAGTTGATCCTGGCAAGGAATTTCAGGGTGCAGTGTTATCTACAATGAAACATCATAATGTCACCATACGACGAGGGCATACTGCGCTACATCGCGATCAGGCCATTGTAGAACGATTTAATCGGACGATTGCTGAGCGGTTATTTGAATATCAATACGCAAAAGAATTCATTCAAGAAAAGCGATCCAGTGAATGGGTTAAAAGATTACCATCTGTGATTACTGCACTGAATAACGAGATTACTAGAACAATGAACATGAAACCTATCAACGCGATTAAAAAGAAGTCAATACCCGTACAACCACAAAAAGATTTCCCTAGAAACGCTAGCGTTTCCCAACCAATTCTTGGTAGTAGTGTCATTGTCAGGTACTTATACGAACCAGGAGAGCTTGAAGGGGGTAGAAAAAGGGCTACTGATCCTATTTGGAGCGTCACTACGCATAAGATATCTAGTATAACACGATCAACTGGTAGACCTCCAGTCTATAAACTGGATTCAACTGCCCCTCAGCGGGGTTTTACTCGACAACAACTACAAGTGATTCCCCAGGATACTCAATTGCCACCGCATGGTCTTAACTAGCACCGTTGCGTCTATTGCACTCAAGACAAGTCAACATCACATTATTTCTGACATGACCGAGATTGTTATTTTTTCTGTCTACGGTGAATTGGCGAGGATCCTTATCCGAATACTGCCAACGCATTATACAATTGCAACTCGCGCAGTGATTATTCTGTTGTTTCTTCAAAGTGATTATTAGTTCAGCATCAATATCAAATTCTCGTTGTTTTTTTTTGTCCTGTTGTTTGTAACCGGAGAGTTTTTTATTAATGATGCTAACATCAATATCACTTATTGTTGTGTCATTATCATCGAAAACAACTCTTCGAAGTTGATTTATGTTTCGTACTCTGGATACTGCGAGATAGATTAAATTCGACCATTCGATGTGATTATCCACCATCCAAACAATTGTATTCGATATAGTCAATCCCTGTGAAGAGTGTATTGTTGCTGCGTATCCTAGCGTCCACGGGGATTTATTAGCACGCAATGCATCTTCAACGACATTGATATCAACCAGCACAATATCATTTAATACCAGAATTTGTTTTTCATTCTGTCCTGGAATATCAACTTCAATGTTCTGTTTTCGTGTATCCGATGGCCTATAACAAAGGGGTACTGGAAGCGTTGCAAATTTTTCTTTATGCAATTCAAATAACTTCATCTGAAGTGTATCCCTGACTATTTTTCTACTTGCAATGATCAAATCGTTTGGTCTCCACGCTTCCCAGAAATCATTCATTGGGGTTTCTGAAATCACTTCACGCGCTATTTCGCATTGGATTCTATCCGGTTGTAATCTAATTAGCGCTTTGAACTCGCGTAATCGTTCATCAAGTGATCTATAATCAGTGGTGATTTCTTCATAGTAGTCTACAAAACCCTTTAGCCATTCATGTGGAGATGCACCGACAAATGGTGGTGGTTGGCCTTGATCCCCGCACATGACGACTTTTTTGTTTTTGGTTAACAACCACTCAAGAAATGTTTTTAATACATCTAATGACACTGTGCATATTTCATCCCAGATTATGATTTCAGGAATGAATTTATCACCCATTCGATCAGGAGTCCATTTGTCACCCTTCCATCGAAAGAAGCTGTGATAAGTGCAAGCATTTACCCCTCGTTGTATCATCTCTCTGGCGAGTCTGTGAGTCGGTGTTAGCACAATCATGTTAGAAACGCGAGCGTTTCCACGACGAAATAATTCAATTGCACGAGTTGTCTTTCCTGACCCACCACAACCGTTTAAATAAACTGTCTTGTATCTACATACTGGATCAGATACCGGTGGTGCATTAGAAAATTCTGATTGAATTTCAATACGGTTACAACAAATATATTTATCATCCATGGCAACGTCTGCGGATTCACAATACTCATGTAGCATCTCCTTTTTAAATCGTCAACGCCCCCACGCTTCCTCGAGATCTGTGAATTTAGCTACAGCTGATTTGTACTTATTGTGTATATACATCGAATCAGTGGCCACTCTAACCGCGGTATTAGGAAATCTATTTATCATCGAAAATAGATTAATGCAAGCATAGGCTAACATTGAACTTCTCAAATGTGTGTACTGGGAATTATATCCATCACAGTAGGTAACAACTGTACCTAATTTCTCACCATTGGATAGAAAAGCATCCTTACGGGATACAAGTTTTCCCTGTTTTATTAAATCCGCTACAATAAAATCGTATTCAGCGACATCTATGATCAACCGCGAAGAGTATTTTGCGTTGTCGTATCGTCCACCCTGGGTAAATTTACCGATAATTCTTCTTCCGAGATCTTTTGCTTGTTCTTTTTTAATTTCAAATAACTTCTTAGACCAATTTATGATTTCTTCTTCACTGAAATCTGGAAACTGTTTTCGTAGTTCGTTGATTATTCTATCTAGATCGGGTTGTGGTAGCCAAACTTCTTTCTGAGCTCGATAGCATATAATAGCCTCGGAAACAATCAACGATATTAGCATACCACAATCAATCATATATCTCAATAGCACTATTGGCATCCAGTGTTTTTCAGATAGGTGTCTACCGAGCCAAAGATAACTACACGGATGTAACCCTGTAGCTAATTCGAATGATATCACACGAGCGAATCCGGTTAAATCAAAATCAGGTAATGGTCCATTAATCGCAACACGAGTCATTTCATGCGTGGGGTGTCCAAATCGTTTGAAGTACTCAGCGCATTCCCCATACCCGAGAAAACTTCCGGGATAACACGCGGCTATATCAATTGAAATCATACCATCACGTGAGTATTTCGTATTCCACAGTCCTCCATGACCAAATTTGACGCAACTCAATTTAACATCCTCGAGAAAATCACTTCGTGTTGGACGCCATGAGTTTTTTTCTCTTGCGAAGTGAGCTACCACTGATGGAATAGTAAAACTATCCGTGAGTAGTTTTTCATGGGAATTCTCCGGTGAAAAATCACTAGCGATTTTTCTCATTCTGTTATCTAATTCTTCAATGCGATATAATTCACCATTTGGTTTTACAAATTGATCGAATTCTTCATCACTTCTAAGTAACCACACTGACACAGGATCATCCTTACACAACGCATGAATAGCATCGAATAATTTCTCTTCATAGAAAACATCCCCGACGAACTCCTTAGGGATATATTTCACGGTTCGTTCTCGTGGAAATATTGTTACCGCAGGTGTCCACGCGTGTTTGTTATGATCAATAATCTATATTGGCGCTCCATTTTTGTTATATTTCGGTTCGTATAAAACCTCTCCCGTTATCGTCATAACTGTTATTGGAAACCTTAATGATGTTTCTAATTTAGCTATATCAGAAATCTTTGCACCATGCTGTTTCACTGTCAGTTCCCACTCGGTTATTTTCCTACGTCGCAGATCAGTTAGTTTATTTCCTCGGGATGCATTTGTGAAGTGTTCTATTATTCGTTCTGCTACACAATTAAGCCCTGACGAATATTTCATAGGAGCTAGTTTTGCGATATCGGGCTTATCATTTAACGGATATATCCCATAAACCATTGCTGTTACGGGATAAGATCTTTCGTAGTATGGTTTATCAATGCCGGTTAGAATCCCTGGTTTGGAATCTCTACTCACAATAGCAGCTTTTTTATTCTTGAGGATTGGTTCAAATTTATCCTTAATAATCCATTTGCCATCGACTTCGATAATGAATTCGATTCGGAAAAAATGTCTTTTTTCCCCAACACGTGAAATTATCACTGCTGCTTTTTCATCAGTCTTGGTAGCATCAACAACACCATCAATTCGAAATGTTGACCAACAATAAGATGCTCCATCACGCTTGAATTCATTAAAACAGTCTCTGATTTTACTAATCATGGCTTTATCAAGAATTGTATTCTTTGGTGTATTAGAAGCTATATCGAGATTGAATTGAGCATCTTTCCAGGGGTAATCTCTCTTGGACGTTTTTTTTGGTTTATCGAGATTAAATCTAGGATTGATTTTCAATAATCTCTTAAACTCTTTCATGTTTCCGTCTATTGGACGTTTTCTTGGTTTATCGAGATTAAATCTAGGATTGATTTTGTTACGTCTTTTTGGTTTATCGAGATTAAATTTAGGATTGATTTTCAATAATCTCTTAAAATCTTTCATGTTTCCGTCTCTTGGACGTTTGGTACGTCTTTTTGGTTTATCGAGATTAAATTTAGGATTGATTTTTAATAATCTCTTAAACTCTTTCATGTTTCCGTCTCTTGGACGTTTTTTGGTTTTTTTTGGTCTATCGAGATTAAATCTAGGATTGATTTTTAATAATCTCTTAAACTCTTTCATGTTTCCGTCTATTGGACGTTTATTACGTTTTTTTGGTTTATCGAGATTAAATCAAGGATTGATTTTTAATAATCTCTTAAACTCCTTATCAGCATTTTTCGAAGGCGTTCTCCCTAATTCCTTCATGCTATAATTAAAACAAGCATTTAAATGAAAGATTTTTATATAATGAATCACTGCAAGTGGCTTATGATTGGATCAGTAATCCCGTGTAACAAATCATGCAGAAATGAGTTCTGTGGGTATCATATGCAAAGCTTTCGTCGTGGAAGCCTTGGTCCGTTACCGTGCATACGATGTTGAGTTGGGGTTAGGGGAAAATCTCAGTTGTGTTTGAATTGCGGTGGTAAACGATACAGGGAGTTGAAGCGATATTATGATAAAAGAATAAAAAATGGACAATCAATCAGAAATTTTAACCCTGACGCTGACAAAGTCAGTATTCTTGACGCTGACAAAGTCAGTATTCTTGACGCTGACAAAGTCAGTATCAAGGATAAAATCATAAGAACTCCTCAAGACTGCATCGAAAGATTTATCATTAAACCAAACGATGAATTAGACAAATAGTATTTAGTATACGAATGAACCAAGAATTCAGACAACACCCTGTGATCACAAATTATGAAGCATCCAGTGATGGTTTTGTAAGAAACCGCAGACTGAAGAAATCAGTTGGGTGGGATAATGGTATGGGGTATTTGATATTTGGTGCTGGAAAGAAGAAATATCTCAATCATCGTTTCGTGTACGAGTGTTTCCATGGAATGATCGAGGATGATTCTGTCATTGATCATATCGATTCTAATCCGAAAAACAATTCTTTATCAAATCTGCAGGCTGTTACACAAAGTGAGAATACCGAACGAGGGGGGACTGGGAAATACTCGAAAAAAGCGAGATCTGTGAAATCTTTGAATACGATAACTAACGAAGAAAAAATATTTCAATCAATGAATGAAGCCGGTAGGCACTTCGATATTTGTATATCCTCAGTACGAAAAGTTGCAGAGGGGATTTATCGATCGGCTATTTCAAAAAGGACGGGACAAAAAATTCAATTTAGTTATGTCTAATGCGTCATATTTTTCATTTAGAAATATATAATTGTTATAGAATAATGAATTCTTAAAACATGAATAGCATTTTATCCGAGATTTCAAAATTGAAAGGTTGGGATATTGAACTATCAGATGGGTTAAATCCTGATCAAATCATGTCTGATTTTCAGGACATAGAATAGGGAGTTAACAACAATAAATACATGCTACCAAAGAAGTATGCGCTCATCAAAAGAATTCAGAATTCTATTAAGGACTCTCTCGCATTTTCCAGTGACGTAAGTGTGTTCGCTCCGTTGTATACCATCGTAGAACGAATACGAAAAGAATTGGGGTACGAATACGAATTGAAAAAGGAGGTTAATTCTAAAGTTAGAAACCTACGGGCGTTAATTCAAGAAAATGAACAATTTTGATTGACCAACCATTTATCATTATTTGATTGACCAACCATTTATCATTATTTGATTGTGACCGTCCCTCATAGAGATTTTAATTTTTTTTTTTAGCATTTTTTGATCAAAACTGTTGAAATCAGTGAATAAAAAATTGATGGCTGGTTCGGATTGATCAAATGGAAAAGTGGGGAAACTAGCAGTATTATTATTTTTATATACAATTTTGCTACTTTCCCCATCATTGAACGAAGCTGTCTCACAGTGAAATAACACTTCCATGACCATCCGATGGTGTTAGGTCGGATTGAAAAATTGTTTTGCAATTGAAAAATTGTTTCTGATTTCAAATAATGGTCAATGAAGCATTAACAACCCGATTGTCTCGTGAACGACTGGATGCAATCAGGAGATTTGTACCAATTCGTGACTCTGTACGGAATAAACTACAACAACGACAGAGTCTTCAGACTGATTTTGCTATGGGATCCGAATAATTGTTTAAACCAGTAACCACAGCAACGAAAGGGATAGAGCGTGCTATACTGGGAGATGTTCCCGAGACGGGAAAATCTGTTATTGGTGAACTCGAAAAAATAGCAGCGAAAACTGAACAAACAGAACAAATAGAATCAAAAAGAACAGTTGATGATTTACGCGTGAGATTTACCGAGACCGGGTTAGCAGCAATTGATGAGACTAAACTAGCAGATATTCCTGCGCTTGTTGTTACGACTTATGAAAACAGAAAAAAAATGTTGAAACCAGAACATCATAAATATGTTAGAAATATAACTCACTGGGCTGATATATTCTATAAGATCAAAACTGAAAAAAAGTCAAATTAAGACAGATAGTCCATCATACAATGGATATATCAATGCGGTGGGTAACGTGTATAAACGATTTGAAGAACAAAAACAAAAACAAAAACCACCAAAATTGCAAAGGCGGCGACAGCAACCTGCAAAGAAACTACTCTACTCTCCTAAAAAACAACAACTACCACCTGATGATGATGATCCTCTTGATTATTTACAATCCATGGATGAAGAAGAAAAAATGGATGAAGCAACTGGTTATAGCGGAAGTGGATTGCAAGATTCCAGTGAGAATCCAAGGATTTCATGTCCTGGTAGTGTTATCAATGATATATCACGATTAGAAGTTCTTGTAGGAGGTTTCCGAGCTGGAAATAACTCACCGGAAATAATTAATGAAGCATCTGATATCTGTAGACGATTATTTCAGGGTGGTATCATGGATATCAGCACATATCGAGATTTCATTGGCGAGTTAGTGGAAAGTGGGTATCACAGTGATTAATCACCGAGACTGAATAAAAACGCTAGCGTTTCCAATTGAAAAATGGTTTCTGATTTCAAATAATGATCATACACTACAATCATGATAAACCAACCCCCGTCTATGTAGTTAATTCACGGTTTCCGGTTTATAGAGCATACTACGGAGATGGTTTAGGCAATACCATTGCAGGGTTATTTGCGAGAATGGCTCCAAAAGTGATGCCGTTGGCTAAACAACTAGGAATGAAAGCAATTGAAGTTATTCGTGATAAGGGTATTGGTGCTGTTGGAGATCTTGCTGGAAAAGCGTTTTCAACTGCGAAGAATAAATTAACATCATTAGTGAAATCACGAAGTGATTTACGAGAAAAATCCAAAGGATTTTCAAAGAAACCGTTACCATCTACAGCGGAAATGCCTGCAAGTGTTAGTAGAATTATAAATAACGCAGTAGACGAAAAATTAGCGTCGATGGCTTTAACTCCCGACCAAAGCAATATTGCAAATATGATAGCAGGAAGCGGCTTTAAAAAACTACGTCGATGAAAATCGTTTATGATTTCACGATTTAGACTCTGATAAATAGAATAAAATGTTCAAAAAATCACATGATCCGGCGTTTGATATAGACGCCCCAGTTGGCAAGGATGATTCTGTACGCGATTATCAATATTAAGCTTATCATGCAATAGACGCAAATAGTTGATCGCGAATTGAACTTCAAGTCCATGATACCAGTAAATATTTTTTGCCCTGTGAAGCGTTTATTGAAGTAGAAGGAGAACTTGTAACAGCTGCTGGAGCATCATATCCAGCTGGTACTCAAGTCGGTTTTGTCAATAATGGTATTATGGCGTTATTTGAGAGTGCAAGATACCTCATTGATGGAAAAGAAATCGAGTCGATAGATCGCGATGTTGATGTGGCTACAACAATAATCGGGTTAGCGAGATATTCCGATGATTATACAAGATCAGCAGAACCTTCTATGATGTTTGCAAAAGATGTTACAAATACCGCTGGAGGAAAACAATTCGTTGTAATACGACCAAAAAAAGCCAGTGCTGCTAATGATGATGCTGATGTCGAGGCTGTAGTTATAAACAACGACGTTAATTTCAATCTAGGAGCTGCAACACGAAACTCAATGTTGGGAGTAGGGCGTAAATCATTTTCATGCGCGATTCCACTGCATCACATATTTGGATTTTGTAGAAACGTCCAAAAAGTTATTTATGGGGCGAAGCATACAGTAGCGCTTGTACGAAAGGGTGATGATAATGACGCAATTTGGAGGATTCCAGCAGATGTTGCAAATCCCAATGCTGATGCCGGTAAAGTTATTTTAACAAAAATATCATTGTGGATGCCAATGTTGACTCCAGCAATCACCGCAGAAGAAAGATTACTATCATTTATGGACCAAGGAGGAAAGTCGTTGTTGAGTTGGTTAACCGTGAGTACAGATGTGAAGCAATCAAATCTGAACGGGTTATTCACGTGGAATCTAGCATCAAAACAAGGTGTTGCTTCGCCACGTCATATATTCGTAGCGTTACAGGATAACACACGAGTTGGCGATCAACGTTTCAGTCATATGATATTTGATCAGTTAGGTGTGAAAGACGTCTCACTGAGAATAAACGGCCAACAGGAACCATCCGAGGATATACAACTTAATTACACAGAAAATCATATTGCACGCGTGTATCATAGATTGTTGTCGTTTATGGCACGCGATCAAAATGTCGATACTGGTTTGCAAATATCACAATATGATTTTAAAAATCTGTATCCGATCTATTACTTCTCACTGGAACATCTCGATTTAACAAGACAGTCTGTTGTTGATATACATTTTAGAGCTAATGTAACCAAGCCTGATGCTATTGCTAATTATAGAGCGGTTGCTGTCATTCTCAGCGACAAATCAATGCTACTCGAAGGTGTTGGAGGAAGAATGAGAGTGGTAGATGCCCCAGTAGAAAACATGGAATTGAAATTGTAAACGATTTAGAATCAATCTATTATGTATAATGTCATATAGTGTTATTAGTGTTACCTTAACTCCCGGTCAATTAAAAAAATTGCAATCGGAATCAGCTAAAAAATGTGGAACCACAATCACGTTGAAACCCAACCAAATGACTGGTGGTGCAAATAAATTATCGCTGACAACTCGTCAAGTGAAACATTTCAATGATGCACTTGCAGCTAAAAAAGGTGTTCAGATCACTCTCTCTGCGGCTGCTATCAAAAATATGATTAAAACAGGCGGTATATTTCCGTTGTTAGCTGCGATTCCAGCATTGATTGCAGCAGCAGCCCCAGCAGTGGCTAAAGCAGCGGCGTTAGGGGCTGTTGGTACTGCAGCAGGAATGGCACTAAAGAAGGCAACTGGGAAAGTATATAAAAAAAGGGACGATCCGTTCACGGATTGGGTCTAAGACTACCAGGAACCCCGTATTCGTGGTACAGCGGAAAGGGTCTAAGACTTCCAGGAACCCCGTATTCGTGGTACAGCGGAAAGGGTCTAAGACTACCAGGAACGATTTATTAATTCAGGAATCGAAGATTCCCATGTCCAATTTTGATTTAATGGATGCGGCTAAAAAACTAGTGATTAAAAATTTCAGAGGTGTTTTTATGAAAGATCAATTACCACATCAACCAAACAAAACTGAAACAGGTATTATTAATCTCGATAACAGCACCGGACCTGGAACTCACTGGGTTGCATACGCTATTGATCCACGTGGGATTGTCTATTTTGATTCATATGGATTACCCCCACCAAAAGATTTTATGCGTTACCTAAAACAATTTCCAATGAAGACTTGGTATTCTACGCTACCAACACAACAAATCAATGACCCACCAATATGTGGCAGCGAAGTATTAAATGTCCTTGACGCTATTTCTAACTCCTTGAGTAACCCAAGCGGAAAACCACCTCATATTGTCGTAAATGACTACACCAGCAATCGCTTTTTAGAGAGAGAAAGAGTTTTACAATAACATGATTGATATTTGGGGGAGATCTTTGAAACCCAAACCCGATAGCACTGCACCACCTGATTCTATCAAGGATGTAAAAAAAATAATTGAAGATGAAATAGCTGAGACGTTAAATTTAACAAGTGTTGATCCTAATGAAATAGTTGTATTTCAAGACAAACAGGGTAAATTGAAATCCAGTGATGTGTCATTGAATGACATTTTGATACGGCAGCACGACGCCGCTGAAAACTCTATTGCGCTGTATTCCAACGACGGACGACTTAAACCAGGCGCACTTGTGTCTACGATCACAGACGCGATTGCCACCCACAACAAGATGATTATCACCAACAACCGCATGCTTACCGACAACGACAACAGGATTACCACCCAAGACAACAGGATTACCACCGAAGACAACAAGATTACCACCCACGGCAATGAGCTGGATGATCATATACGAGGTTATAATTCTTTTCGCAAAAATGTTATACATAAATTCTTTGGAACCCCGCTTGTGGTTGGCATGACTCTCACTGAAATTAAAGACTTGTTGAATTCATTCTTCGCTAACAAGGAAGCTGGAAGGATGATGACTGCTTCAGAATTCAAGGCAAATTATCTCGAGATTTCTAAACTAATAGAAGATCAAAAACCCACTAACGACATTGTTGGTAGATTCTTTGGAAACCCGCTTGTGGCAGGAATGACTCTCGCTGAAGTTAAAAAAGCTATTGATGAACAAAAACGCATCAGCGAAATGGCTAATAAGTTCTTTGAGGGCTCTGGAAACATTATCACGACGACATATTCTCAACTCAGCCGGCATTATGGCACGCAAGAAGTTTTGAAAATAGACCTCTTTTTGTTTTCATTTTTTAGTAACCGCGATGGAACGATGATGAAATATATCGACATCAAAAAAACCTATCTCGACATTTATGACGATATTGCTAAACAAAAAGAAACCTCTGAAAGGGTAAAGCATGGGACCTTTGATTGGGTAAAAGACTCTAATGCTAAATTGAAAGTCAATATCGGGGAGTGGCCCCATGGTATCTACAGGATGACGTTAATCTCTGACAAGCAATTTGATATCATCGTAAGCGGTAAAACCTATTTTGGTGGCACCGCAACAGTAATTATCCGGGGTGAAGAAGAATTTGAGATTGTCGCGGTTGATAGTACGATTAGATCAAAAATATCCTGGTGCTTAGAATTCATATGCGAAGTAAATAACTAAATTGAAAGGATTTCACAATTAAAAACGCTAGTATTTTTAAAATAACAATGATTTCATCAACTCAATGTCGCTATGATCAGGTCAGAGAATTTCAGAATAGACTCAAAACCCTCACTGAGGAGTATCAAATAAAAATAAAAAAATACCGACGAAGAATCACCGCAATTGATGTTATTATGTACTCGGTGTCAAGCGTTCTCGCTGGCGCCGGAATAATACTTGCATCGGTTACAATGATTGCCCCGGTCGTAGTTCCAATTTGCATTTCTGCGGTGGCTACAATCGGGGGTATATCAACCGGGATAGCAAAAAAGATATCATCATGCAGCCAGAGTAAACTGCAGAATTACTTACTTCAATTTCATATTGCATCAACCGCATATTCGCAATTATCATTGATGATATCGTCGTCACTCGATAATACGATTATATCAGATAGTGAATTCTCAGCGATGGTCAGTATTTTTGATTCCGCGATATCGAAATTAGAGCGACAACATGAGTATAATAACAATGACAACACCGATGGAATCAGAAAACACGAACCCAAAAAACAAAATGATCTCAATAATACCAACATTACCAGATTGTGAGTTCTCAGTGATGGTCAGTATTTATGATTCCTCGATACCAAAATTAGAAATAAATCATGAGTATAATGACAACACCGCAGGAATTACTTCAACAAATAGTGGAGAACACGAACCCAGTACAAACAAGCATGATATCAATAACATCAACGAATCCAGAATTCAATGTGAATTTCCCCTCTCCGGTCCCAGTGAAGGAGATAGCGCTAGCAAAACTACGAATGTATCACAGTTGGCCTAATATCAGATCAAAATCATTTGGTGGTCAACAACCGAATAATTCACTGGTGTTTGCAAATAAGAATAAACCCGACGGAACACCAGACTGGAACGTCGTTTCGATACCAACAGGGTCATACCAAATCGAACAAATCAATAATGAATTCGCGCGTAGAATAAAATCGATTACTGGAAAAGAATCAAAAATCGCTATAACAGTTCATGAGCCGACACTATCATCCCCAATTGAGATAAGCACAGAAGGATACGTCGTAGATATCTATCAAAGTTCTATTAGAACCGTACTAGGATGGCCTGAAAAACCACCGGAAAAATCCACCACCGACTTAACCACGGATGTACAATCATATCATGAAATCAATCCCAGTTATCGAGATAATTTATCTGATATAAGAAAAGGAAGAATCGCCGATAGATTTATATTCACCAACAAAGACACATTGCAATGGGATTTTATCATTAAAAGAACAACCGACTCATCTGTTATTATTTCATTTACGCTAACTGACGTCCGTGGTTATTTTAATGAGATTAAACAATTATATGACACACAACTAGAACAACTACGGAAAACAAGATCGCAAAAACACGTTGAAATAATAAATCAGCTTATATCGGACATAAAATATATCTATGAACTAATTATTCAAACAATAATTAATGACAACAGCGACAATAAACAACGATTCCTAACCGATTACAATATCACAGAAGACAATCTGCGTAATTTCAAGTTTCCGAAATACAACGCTGATGAATTAGCAAAAATTGTTAAAACCGATATCAAAGCACTACAAAAATCAGACTCAACTGTCCTCCTCAAACACAATAATGACCCAGACGGTGGCGGTAGACATATCGCTCCGTTCAACGTGAATATTTCAACGGTGATTGCACTTAATTTAGTGTGTGATGTTATCGAAGGAAGCTATCAAATTAATCTCGAACGATCAAATCAAGCTCAGCAAGGATATATTCTTTATTCATTTGCACCAACAGCTCCTCCAGGATTCCTAATTATTGAAAACCCAATTAATCCTGTCTATATGCGATGCCATAATAATTCATTAACCAGAATTAATTTCAAACTCACCGACCAGTCAAATAATCTGATTGATTTACAAGAAGAGGTGTTAGCGATTAGTCTGTTTGTGTAATCATAAATGATTTTCATCCTAAAGACTCAATCAAATTATTTATTATTTTTTGTTAACCCAGTGATGAAATCACTAAGCAGCAGAGAGGGTGGATGACAACAAGTTGCGACCAAAACTAATTAAAAAATCGTTTTCATTTTTTTAGTTAAAATGATTTCATAGGGAGATTTCAATCAATTTTTTGTCTGAAAACGTTGTAGGGTTCACCTTTTTTTTGGTTAAAATAAGATTATAAGACGGCTCGTTTTAGGATTTCAATCAAATTTTGTCTAAAAACGTTGTAGGATTCACCCTCTCTGCTGCTAAGCTCCATATAATTACGAATTAAAATTATCTAACATGTACGATAACATTCAAATTTGATAGAATAGCAATATAACATTAGAACACCTCAAACGAGGACTCTTGAGAGAATAAGGGTAGTAAACAAATAAAACATGTATCAAGATAGTTGAGGGGGTCCCGAGTGGACGAGTGGTCTAAAGCGTTCTCCGTTACGGATCACTGCCATCTCACCTCTGTCTGCGTTGGTTCGAGTCAAAGATTCAGCTAATGTAGTTATATGAGAAAGCATGCCTGTAGCTTCTCGTGGGTCAGTGGATCTCTCCGGGATTTTTCCCGGGTTCTTCCTCCACCAATAATACTGGCCGCAATGTATATCCTATCGTGTGCTAAAACAATCGCGTTAAACCCTACAACAACAACAACAACAAGATAGTTGAGAAGCTGCCGTTGCTTAATAAACAGCATTCCAATTTCGTGAAGATACGACCAAACCAACGCACCGACACACACACACACACACGCGCGCGCGCGCGCGCATGCAATGTACATACCCCACAGAAATAAGAGTTGGGTCCCTTAATTAGCTTACACTGGTCGCTAGGGGTATACGCCTCACCTGGCAGTCTCATCACATTTTTGGTCCATTCCTCTTTGTCATAAAAACCACCGATATTGGACACACATGTTCTGAAATACGAAAATTACCCGTTTACAGTGACATACCCGATATAAATATTACCTATCTAAATATCAAGGTATCTACTTACACACACATGCCTGCGCACATAAGCACACATACATACATATGCGCTACTTATAAACGACTACTGGTCATATTAGTCATTCGTATCAAAAGAAATCTGAAACAAATGTATAATTGTCTTTATGTCTAAAGGTACATTGAACATACTTGCGCTTCAGTGTCCTCTTCATAGCTTTCATAGAGCAATTAGAGAAAAGCCATGGTTTTCTTGAATAATCCTTTTCTTTCTCGAATACTGGCGCTTTTGGAGACATAATATACATATCCTCAGCCGGACAATCGACAGCGCTCTCCTCTCCATCGTGGTCTGCTCCAAGACTAGAAATATCAAGTTAACAGTGTGCACAAATGTTACATGCGAGGCAGCGTATATTTGATAATCACATCTTCTATTTATCGCTTTGTCTATCGCGGTGAGTGTCAGTTAACTTACAAAACAAATCGTATTTTTACATCCACGTCGTGCGTTCATTTTACATTGGATTTTATACATGAAAAACCTTTAAAAAAAACAATTTACAAAATAATAGGTTGAAAAACTTTACTTTATTATACAATAATTTGATTTTCAAAAAAATCGATAAACATTTCGAATGGTATAAATATCACAAAGTAATTATATCATTTACTCTCAAAACATATTCTATATTTGACCAATGTCATGATGTAATTTCCGATTTCTACACCTGTAATTTAATTTTGTAACATCATTTAGCCGGTAATATTAGTAGGTTTCCATAGCAACATAATGGTCTTGTACTCTGCAGCTCGTATCGTTTGTAAGTGTCAGTCTCTGTATTCCATTTTCTCGAATATTTTGTGTGCGTGTGTTTGTGCTTGATTTTCAGTCCTAGCACTAAGATCTCCGCAGTGAGGCAGTTTATAGTGATGTCTAGCACTGGGGCATCATACCACAGACAAGTAGCATGATGTCCCAACAAGTCACATTATCATGACACCAGCGCCTTACGATCCTAACACTAAACTCTTCATGTTGAGCCAAAAGCGAGACAGCTATTATCATCATCTTTGTACGTTTTTGGTATGACTCGGAAGGGTATTGAACATACGATCTCCCGCATCCGAGAGGGCGCTCAAACTACTTGGCCATCGCAGCGGCAAATAATTGTATTTTAGAAATGATTTCAAGTTTCATTTTATACA
Source organism: Unio delphinus (assembly GCA_029339505.1). Lineage (NCBI taxonomy): Eukaryota > Metazoa > Mollusca > Bivalvia > Unionida > Unionidae > Unio > Unio delphinus. The sequence goes on along the minus strand of JAQISU010000015.1, from coordinate 9,779,676 downwards.
GTGTTTGTTTCATAAAACTATACTGCTATCATATGTCACCTAAAGTCATGATTCAGAAAACGAAACTGGATTTAATCCAGTCTATACAGTCTACTATGTGGGAATATTGACTTAGTTGAATTATGCTACTACAGACAGCTTCAACGTCTTTCAAAGTGTCTGTTTGGAGTCTGTGTTGATCATTTTACTGCGTGTAAAATAAAGAAGATAGCGTTTAACGTTTTCGTTCAACATGCTTCAGCTATTCTGTCAATTACCATTACATTTTGTGAAACACTGAAAACAAAGATGATAAGACGCAAACAGCTACGCCAAGAAGTATGCTGGTGATTTCCCGCAAGTTCGGAATGACAGATCTTATGATTATCGTATAGTATGTAATCTCAACAAACGTGCTCAGGTTCCCAAAATAGAAGAAGCTAAAATAAGCCATCAAGACATCACAGACCATGTATATGCAGCTACTTATAGTTGCAAGTGAGAGAATCAAGGGTCCTCCATTGGGTACAAGAACTTTAAAGCCATTGCACTCCGAGGGTCAATTAATGCAGGCCCCCAGTAGACAAGTGGTCTAAAGCTATCACCTTACAATCTATGGCGCAGCCTGCTTTGGTGAGAATGTTTGCCATTAGCTTCTTATAGGTCCGTGGTTTTACCCAGGATTTTCTTGTGTTAATTTTACTGTATATTTTCTTTCATGTATAGCCTATCGTTTTGTGCGAAAGAAATGACGTAAAACCGAACACAACAACATTTATGGAGCAAGAAAGTCAACTTACTTGTGCCCAAGTTCGTGTGCTGCTGTGCTTACAGTCTGAAACAAATCGCCTATCTCTACAATCGCGACTCTGTCTCCAATGTCACATACATGTCCTGTAAAGGAACGACCTAACCGGAAAGAGAAAAATAGTCTAGACGAAACAAATACATTGTTATAGGTTAACGATGCTTAGAGGTGCATGTGTACCATATATTAACTCAAATAATGCACTACTCTACTGCATTATTAACTTATATAAAAACGAGTGCATATAACTCTAGTGTCGAAACCCAATGCCAATAAATATATTTCATGGCCCGGGTCTATTTATGTGACTATTGAATTACATTGAATGATACAGCCAGACGCAATACATGAAATCAGAAATAAAGATAGACGCGATACATGAAAGAACAATTCAATATAGGCGCGATACATGAAAGCAGAAATCAAGCGTTAACAAGTCAAGAAACAAAACAGAAGATCATCAAAATATTTTGGTTGTTCAAGGGTTATTCTACTTTATAAATTTCTACTTCACGTCGAATAAATGGAACATAGTAACCACGATCCCTCTGGATTATGAATCTGGTGCTTCTCCTAATGAGCAGCCACGGTACAGTAATTTTTAGACACTCCATGTATGACTGTTGCAAGTCTTTTCCAGATAAAAACATATATATGACGGTATATAGACGTTGACTTGTTCTGTATGTCATACATATCGTATTAATTAGCATTCTGTTTTGTTAACACCAAACCTATGAATTGCTGAGATCAATTTGAAGTAAGGATTATCCAGCACAACGGCCAGTATTAGAGTGCATTGGATATTGTCACTGCAGTCACCGACAAACGGTTGAGAACAATAAGTCCGTGATAGGGCTTTTGAGGAAAACCAGTGAAAACATGACTTGAACTGAAAGTATATTTACCCGTACAAACGACATTGAATCGTTAATGAAATATGATGTAAACAACGTAAATTGGTTTGAAGAAAGCTTATAGCCAAACTAATAAACCAAGACTACGCCAGGAAGTTCCCCCGATTTGATTTCAGGTAGTCCCTGTTATATAATTTTAGTCAAGGTAATTTGACGTAACCTGGCTTGGATGACTATGCCAGTAAGTGAATGAAAATAAATACCAAAAATATTTTAAAATCCATTCATTTCGAAAACAGCGCTGATTAATTTCAAAAATTTTCTTCGATCGTCTGACTAAGAACAACTCGCTCTATAGAGGTTTATAAATTCACTGCTGCCATAAAAATCTTTTTGAAATTTTTAGACAGGTCGCACTAAACAAGTGCTGAAACACATCGTAAATAATGATGTAAAACAGTACAGCATGGTTAGGATTTGTAATAAATAATGATATAAAAACAATAGTGCATTAGTAAAATATGTATTAAAAAAAATTAATGAAAATCCGGTCATCCTGATTAGTGCAACTATCTGATTGGATGACAGATTCATGCGGTCCACTTCGATACTTATGTAATAGCTGTACAGTGTACTCCTATACGATATCATATCTGTAAAGTCTGCTGCGATACTGATGTTGGATTTGAGCAGTCTAATCCGATAGGGGTGTCACATTTGGTCACACAACTACGTTATCGACGTCTCAACCGTGCGGTAAGCTACGATAATGACGCCATATATGTACAATATAATATAATAGAAATGCAATAGTTGTACAGTAAACTCCAATACGAATATCAAATTTGTACAGTCCAATTCGTGAACCCAATGTATTTTGTATCACAATATCATAATTACAAATGACTTTTGAAGTCAAATGTTTGTTAAGATGTTAAGATAGATTGAAATGGTGCTTCATGTTAACACAAAATATATACACATACAATCATAAGCTGTCTAACAAAGATCAAAACTTCTAGTCACTTTCAAACAACTGTCGTCTTTCCTTACAACTGAAATATATTAAACAACATCACGGGTATGGGTAATTATTAATGTCACGAATACGAACAATTAATGCTGTCACAGACATGGAAATTTCCACTGTCACATATACGGACAATTATCAATTATTACTCTCTCGGCTAGGAACAATTAGTATTTTCACCGGAATAGGCACTTTCTACTGTCAGTGACATATACGAGCAGTTTTTTATTAGGCAACAGAGGGGGTCAACCATAATAATTTTGGAGGCGTCGATTCAGCAAACTGAGGCTTCCTCCAAAAGTGTAAAAAAAATGCTTCGACGAGGCTAAGCAATGCTTGTTCGAAGACGCCATGGTCGTTGTCACTCACCACCTCTGCTGCTATGGGTTAACCGAATATTTTATCAAGTCCGACACGATATCGCGTTTGCTTATCGTCACAAATCCGTGTGGGATTGTCTGAGTGTGACTAAAGAAATTTCTAAATCGATTATGATCCATATCACCTCCGCACCAAGTTTGCCAAATATTTCGTAGCGTATGAGTATCAACTCCGTTAAACACACACAATAAATTGCAGTTATCTCTGATCACCTTCGGAATTTGTGTGTAGCGTTGAGTAACATATATCACATCAGTGTTTTTATGTCTGTCTCGGGAAATTATCCTAGCGGGATTCTTTTGATTGTCTAACATCACATCATCATATAAGACTAAGTTGTTAATACTTCCATCGATATCATCAATGCTCGGTGTTTCTTCGATATCGGTTAGAAATTCAATAATACCTTCGCCGTTGATTTCTAATGCTCTCTCGTTAGCATCCTGTAACACGTTGTAACATCTCTGATCGTCTACACTCGGGCTACTAAATACAACTTCTTCCATTTCATCCATCTCGTTATCAAATTAAGCAGCAGTTGTGTCTTGCCGTTTCCAGATGGTCCGATTATAATCATTCAGCAACATCGCATGGTGTTTAATAGGTTCCCGTCGTCGGGTAGCTGAATAATCAATTACATTGATGTTATTATAAATATATTATGGATCTATATTGTGTGAAGTGTCAGGCGCGTACTGGCACAGATGACTTGACGACGATAACAACTAAAAACATATCACATCAGTATTTTTTGTCTGCCTTGGGAAAATATCCTAGCGGGATTCTTTTGATTGTCTAACATGATATCATCATACACTACTAAATTACTAATACTTCCATCGATATCATCAATGTTCGGTGCTTCTTCGATATCGGTTATAAATTCAATAATACCGTCGCTGTTAATTTATATTGCTCTCTTGTTAGCATCCTTTAATATTCATAGCATCGTTGATCGTCTACACTCGGGGCGACCAAATACAATTTGTTCCATTTCATCCATCTCGTTATCAATTTAAGTAGCAGTTGTGCCTTACTTCTTCCGGATGGTCCAATTATAGTCGCGCGAATAGAATTCGGCAACATCGCATGTTGTTTAACAGGTTCTCGTCGTCGGGTAGCTGAATAATTAGTTAAATTCATGGTATTATAAATATATGATGGATCTATATTGCGTGAAGTGTAAGAAGCGTACTGGCACAAACGACTTTACTACTATTACAACTTAAAATAACCGATCAGAACTTTCTGGTAAATGCGTATAATGCAGTACAAAGAAATTTAGATTTGATTCAATGCGATCTGCAGTTAATTTTAAAAAAATCGAGGAGGTGATATTGCAGCCAGATTAGTAAAGCTCCCAGGAACACCATGGGCAAAATATCCGGGAGACAAACACCTTCCAGGGTATAGTTATTGTCGGCCCAGGACTAGACTCGATATCAGGCTCGATGATCCAAACCAACCTCGACTGGGTGAATATCCAATAAACGCCATTGATAAGGCGTGTCATGCTCACGACGTTGCTTATAAAAGCAGTAATCTGCAACACAGACATCTCGCAGATGTAAAATTAATTCATGCGTTGGATACTATCACTGATAAATCCTTCAAAGAAAAGTTGTCTTCATGGTTAATAAAATCGGCAATGAAAGGTAAATTGATGTTAGTTGCCGGTAATTAATAGTTACATGGAATCTATTTATTATTCTCCGAGAGGATACTGGAGGGGTAAGGCAGCAATCAGTAAACTCGCTAGCGCCGCGAAGTTGAAATATACCATCGCGGTTAATTGGTTATCCAAACAGGCGATATGGCAAATTTATCTACCACCGCCTAAACAAATTAACTACTCTAATTTTGATGTGACCGTTCCCAATGAAGTTCATCAAGCTGATATATTATTTCTGCCGCATGATGGTGGTTACAAATACGCGCTAACTGTAGTTGATGTTGCGAGTCGATAAAAACAAGCAGAGTCGTTAAAAACAAAATCATCAAATGAAATGGCTTCTGCGTTTGAAAGGATTTATCGACGAGGTCCTCTGCGTTGGCCAAATCAATTACAAGTTGATCCTGGCTGAATAATGAGATTACTAGAACAATCAACATGAAACCGAACAATGCTATTAAAAAGAAGTATATACCCGTACAACCGCAAAAAGATTTTTCAAAACAACCAATTCTCGGTAATGTCAATGTTAGGAATTTATACAAACCAGGAGAGCTAGAAGGTGGTAAAAAAGAGCTACTGATCCTATTTGGAGTGTCACCGCGCATAAAATATCCGGCATAACACGATCCACGGGTATACCAGCAATCTATACATTGGATTCAACTGCTCCTCAGCGAGGGTTTACTCGACAACAACTACAAGTGATACCCGAAGATACTCAATTACCACCGCGTGGTCTTAACTAGTACCTCTTCCTCTGTTGCACTCAAAACAAGTCAGCATCACATTATCGCTGGTACGGCCAATACTGCTATTTATTCTGTCTACTGCAAATTGATGAGGATCTTTATCCGACCATAACCTACTCATTATACAATTCTAACTCGTGCAATGATTATTCTGTTCTTGCTTCAGCGTAATTATTAATTCAGCATCAATCTCAAATTCTCTATTATTTTTTATACTGTTGTTTATAACCAGATATTTTTTTCTGATTATGTCCTTGTCTCTGTCAACGCTGACAATATCATTGATTGTAGTGTTATTATCATCTAAAACAACTCTTCGAAGCTGATTTATTCTTCGTACTATGGATACTGCGAGATAAACTAAATTCGATCATTCGATGTGATTATCTATAATCCATTATCGTTTCTGATATAGTCAATCGTTGTGAAGAATGTATTGTCGCTGCGTAACCTAGCGTCCATGGCGATTTATCAGCGCGTAATGCATCTTTAACGACGCTGATATCAACCAGCACAATATCATTTAGCACTAAATTCTGGTTTTCACGCTGTCCTGGAATATCAACTTCAATATTCTGTTTTCGTGTATCCGAAGGCATATAACACAACAGCGTTCGAAGTGTTGCAAATTTTTCTTTATGAAATTCAAATAACTTCATCTGAAGTGTGTCTCTGACTATCTTTCTACTTGCTACTATCAAATCTTTTTTTCTCCACGTTTCCCATAAGTCTTTCATGGGAGTTTCTGAAATTATTTCACGCGCTATATCACATTGGATTCTATCCGGTTGTAATCTGATTAGTTTCTTGAACTCGCGTAATTGTTCATCAAGTGCTCTATGATCAATACTAATTTCTTGATAATAGTCTACATGATTCTTCAGCCGATCATATGGAGATAAACCGACAAATATTGGTGGTTGGCCATGATCGTTGCACATGAAGACTTTTGTGTTCGCGCGCAATAACCAATCGAGAAATCTTTGTAATAAATCTAACGACATCGTGCATATCTCTTCCCAAATGATGACTGCAGGAATACATTTTTCACCCATTCATTCAGGAGTCCATTCGTCACCTTTCCATCGAAAGAAACTGTGATAAGTACGAGCATTAATTCCTCGTTGTTTCATCTCTCTGGCAAGTCTGTGTGTTGGTGCTAGTACAATTATATTTGATTTGGAACCGCTAGCGGGGAAATCCGTAGGATTTTTCCCACGAAATAATACAATCACACGAGTCGTCTTTCCTGACCTACCACAGCCGTTTAAAAAAAAACTCTTTTATATCTGCATATTGGATCATTACACGGTGGTGCATTAGATAGTTTTGATATCTGAGTATTTATCTTCAATCGTAACATCTGCTGATTTGGAATAATCACGCAGCATTTCCCGCTTAATTCTCCATGATCCCCAACTCTCGTCAGAATTAGTAAATTTCGCCACTGTTTCCATGTGATTCATGTCTAGGTAAAATGAATCAGTGGCGACTCTAACTGCGGTGTCAGGAAATCTATTTTTCATCGTAAATAAATTGATAGAAGCATAAGCCAGCATAGACGCCCTCTAATGTGTATACTGAAGACTGTATCCATCGTTGTAAGTAACAATTGTACCCAATTTGGTTCCATCTGACAAGAAAGCGTCTTTACGATTTACATATATACCCTTAGATGTTACATCCGCGATTATAAAATTGTATTCAACGCTATCTATAATCAACCGTGAAGAATATCTTGTATTGTCGTATTTTCCACCCAGAGTAAAATTTCCAATTATTCTTCTACCAAGATCTTTTGCGTCTTTGTTTCTGATTTCAAATAACTGTTTGGAACAATTCATGATATATTCTTCGTCGAGATCAGGGAATTGTTTTTTGTTTTCGCTGATTATACTATCTAGACTATCAGGTTGTGGTAACCAAACCTCAGTCTGCGCGTGATATGAAATAATTGCTTCACCGACAATCAGCGATATCAGCATGCTATAATCAATCATATACCGTAACAGCACAATTGGCATCCAATGTTTCACAGACATAAGTCTGTCAATCCAAACATAACAGCACGGATGAAGTCATGTAGCCAATTCAAATGATACCACACGAGCGAATCCGGTTAAATCAAAATCGGGTAGTGGTCCATTAAAAGCAACACGGGTCATCTCATGGGTGGGATGTCCTAATCGCTTTGAAGTACTTAGCACATTCTCCATACTCGAAGAAAACTCCCTGGATAACACGCGACTATATTAACCGAAATAATAGTTTTAGGGTCTTACTTTGTATTCCATAATCCGCCGTGGTTATATTCAATGCAACTTAGTTTAATATCTGACAGGAATTCAGCTCGCGTTTGTTTCCACGTTTTTCTTTCTCGTAAAATGAGCTGCAACTGACGGAAGTGTAAAGCAATTTATTAATAATTGTTCGTCGAAACTATTCGAGTTCACTGTTGAAAACCTACTAGCTAGTATTTTCATCTTGTCATGGAGGGCTTCAGTACGGTATAATTCTCCATTGGGTCTTACAAATTGAACGAATCTGTCCTTGGAGTTTTCAAATTTGTGAAGTAACCACACCGACACAAGATCGTTTTTACTCAACTGGTAAATTAAATCAAATAATTATTTTTCAGAGAACTCCCCGGAAAATTCCACTCGTATATATTTTATTATTCGTTCCCGTGGGAATATTATTACTGCAGATGTCCATGCGTGTTCGTTACGATCAATAATTTTGATTGGAGCTCCATTTGATTTATAGTTAGGTTCATATAATATGTCGCCGGTTATCGTCGCTACGGTTATTGGAAATCTTAATGATCTTTCTAATTTGGCTATATCCTGAATTTTTGCTCCACGCTGTTTCACTGTCAGCTCCCATTCGTTTATTTTTTGCGTCTTAGATCAGTCAATTTGTTTCCACGCAGCGCATTTGTGAAGTCTGCTATTATTCGTTCTGCTACACAATTCAACGATGACAGTTTCATAGGTTTTAGTTTTCCAATACTCGGTTAATCATTTAACTGATATATCCCATAAACAACTGCTTTTCAGGATAGGATCTCTCGTAGTACGGTTTGTCAATTTCAGTCAGAATTCCTGGTTTGGAATCTCGACAATATATTATCCTTCAAGATTGGTTCAAATTTATCTCTGATAATCCAATCTCCCGTGTCTGAACGAATAATGAATTTCTCTCTAAAAAAATACCTTTTTCGCCCAAGATGCGAAATTATCACTGCTGGGTTTCCGTCATTCATGGTAGCATCAATGCTACCATCAATTCGAAATGTCGACCAACAGTGAGATGCCCCATCGTGTTTGAATTCATTAAAACAGTCATTGGTTTTACCCAACATGGTTCTATAACCTATTAGATTCTTTGGTGCTACGGAGATTGAATTTAGCATTATTCCAAGGCGTAATTTTCGATAATCTCTCATAACTCGTTCATGCTATAATTAAGACAAGTATTTAAATGGAGAATTTGTATATAATGAATCATTGCAAATGTCTTATGATTGGATCAGTAACACCATGTAACAAATCATTAAGAAAGGAGTTATGTGCGTATCATATGCAAAGCGTTTGCAACGGGAGTTATGGGCCTTTACCCTGCTTACGATGTGGGGTATGGGGTGACAGGAATATCACAATTGTGTCTCAGTTGTGGTGGTAAACGATACATAGAGTTGAAGCGTTATTTTGATAAACGAGTTAAAAACTCTTTCAATGACTCTGGCCCTGACTGTGTCATTGACTCTGTCAAAAACAAAATTATGAGAACACCCCAAGACTACATTGATAGATTTCCAAGTAATATCATACTTCAACCAAAAAATGAATTAGACAAATAATAGTATAGTATATAAATGAACCAAGAATTCCGACCGCACAATGTGATCACAAATTATGAAACGTCCCGTGATGGTATTATCAGACACTGCAAGCTGAAGAAACCAGTTGGGTCGGATAGTGGTGGGGGTATTTGATGTTTGGTGCTGGAGGGAAGTAATATTACTGCCATCGTTTCATATATGAAATGTATAACGGATTGATCGAAGATGGTTTTGTTATCGATCACATTGATTCAAATCCTAAGAACAATTCTTTATCGAATTAACAATTTGTTACACAGAGTGAGACTTTGAAACGAGGAAAGACTGGAAAATACTCAAAAAATGCGATGTCAGTAAGATCATTTAATACTGCAACTAATGCACAAATATTATTCCAATCTATGTACCAAGTCAAAAAATTTTTTGTCATTTGTAGACCCTCAATACGAAAGGTAGCGGAGGGAATTAATCGATCTGCGATTTCCCGTAAAAACGGACAAAGGATTCTATTGTTATATGTCTAACTAGATTTCATTTTGTACTATTCTATATGGTATTAATGGAGATAATTCGTTGGGGGTATATCGGCTTAACAAAGAGTTACAGATCTCAATAGGTTATTTTTGAAACCTTGCGTCGTCTGATTTCCGATTGGCTGTTATAATTGTCATGATTCTCAGCTGAGATAATCCATTATCTGTTTTTGTAAGAAACGAATCAAATACGTAGTGTTTACAAGCAGTTGTATTCTTTTGTTTTATTGTTTTCAAGTAATCGGTCTTGCTTAAATGCTGTTAATAATCATTATTAAACACATGAAAGATATAGCGATCACACACCTTTGTGTTCGGCATTCATGTATAACCAGCTTATATACCATATCGTCTGTTATATTATTGGGCTTCAGCGTCGAAGATCATATGTGAACTAATTATACAACCCACACAGTATCCGGTGTGTGGATAATTTTTGTATCCATACAACCTGGATTTTATCTGGGTTGTATGATTGGTCGCGTATGAATGTAGACCCGCCCATCATCCATCCATCCATTCATTTCATCCATCAATCATTTCATCCCATCATTTATTTCATCCCATCATTCATCATTCATTGTAAATACCACACCATTGACATCATTCATTGTATTTGCCATTGTATTGTATTGTATTGTATACATGTAAGACTCCCATTCCCATAAGCGTATCGTCCTTGGTTTCTAACCCGTTATTTGATGAGTTAGGTCCCTAATGGGGGGAATATGCTTTGTGGTATATGATTATGGGCGTCGAAATAAACAATAACGTGGATTTAGCTTTCCATCACATTGGGTAACCCCATAGGGTAGAAACTGTCATAGGGTCACACCTCAAAGAGAAAAAAAATACTCACTGTATTATAACCATCTACATTTATTGTATATACCATAAACAACAGAAAAAATACTTACTGTATATAGCCATCTATAATTGTATATACCATAAACTCACTGTATATAACCATCTGTCATTCATTGTACATAAACATCTACCATTCATTGTATATACCATACTCTCAAAGAAAGAACCATATGAAAGACACAAAGGCCTAATAGGAACCCAATGAATGAATAGTCGCTTATCGCGATTACTCTTTATTTTTGAAAAATATATCAATGTATTTTTGTATTAGAAATATATTATATCATATATGAATTCTGAAAATATTGATAAGATTAAATCCGAGATTTCAAAATTGAAAAAAAACAAGAGATTAAATTATCTGACAATTTAAACCCTGACCAAATTATGTCTGATTATCAGGATATAGATTACGGTATTATTACTAATAACTATATGCTGCCAAAGAAATATGCGTTAATAAAAAAAATCCAGAACTCCATTCGGGACTCTCTTGCATTTAGTAGTGATGTAAGTGTGTTTGTCCCGCTATTTACTATTGTAGAAGGAATACGAAACGAATTGGGTCGAGAGTATGAATTGAAAAAGGAGGTTAATTCGAAGATTAGAAATATACGAGCATTAATTCAAGAAAATGAAAAACCCCTTTAGATACCTCTTGCTATAAGTTTGTAAACTGCAAGGTAAATTTTTTACTATAAATACTCCATGGATTGTAATACAATGGAACAGATGTTGCAATGGAAAAGGTATAACTGTAAAGGTAATCAATACCGGCTTTGATCAATAAACACGTCGCTGCGAGGAAGTACATCGCCTATAGTGAAACTGAAAAATATTTTAGTGAGTGGGTTGTTTTGTCATTTTTCATTGATGCTTGTCTATTTTTTTGCCTATCTGAGTCGGGTTAAATGGTCGATTCTTTCTACATGAATCAATTAGACTCTTTCCGAAATCGCTGCATCGTACATGAAAATCCGAAGGATTTCAATTGGGAGATTGTTTACGATTTCAACAATGGCAAATGAAGCATTAACCACTCGATTAGCGAGAGAGAGAGACAGGCAGCTATCAAAAAATATATACCCATCCGCGATTCTGTCAGAAATAAATTACAAGCGAGACAGATTCTTCAGACTGACTTTTCTGTGGGATCTGAACAGTTATTTTAACCAATTACCACGGCAGCGAAGGGGATAATACCAGCTACTGAGCGTGCCATATACGGAGATGTCCCCAAGGAGGGAGTACCACCGAGAAAGGAAAAGCCTCTTCTTGGTGAACTTGAAAAAATAGCAACGGAAACTGAAAAAATAGCACGAAGATCCAAACAGACAAAAAAATCTTTAAGAAAACTTCCTGGTGCTATAGCATCCGAACAACGAAAACAACAAGAACAACTTCAAAGGGAAATAGAACGACTAGGCGATATTGATATTAGATCCCCACCACCTGAACTCTAAGCACCACTTGCAGAAGAAGAAAAAATTGAACTACCAGGTGATATTCCTATTATCCCACCACCACCTGAATTTCAACAAGAAGATCAAAAGGGTAAAAAAGAAAGAAAGAAATCTTGACCCTAAAAAGATATTTAAAAGTGGCGTGATAAATGATATTAAAAAATTTAAGAATGATAAAGAATTTGCTCAATTTATCATTGATTCAGTTCCAACGGGTCAGCGAAAACAATATATGAATGAAGGATATCAAGATACTATAATTGATAGTAAGACTTGGGGGAAAAAAAAACTGTATATGGCAAAAATCGGTAAGTCCTCACTACCACACAATGAGAAGCTTGAAAGGTTGATATCTCAAATAGAAAACCCACCGATACCAGTTGCACCTTTTGTATCCCAACTCGCCAAACAAATATCAGAAGCTGATTCTGAAAAAGGTGCAACTGGTAAAGAAGGAAAGGGATATCAAAAGGCCTTTCCAAGTAGTGGTTTAGTTAGTTGTCCTGGTAATGCTCTTGGTGATATAGCACGATTAGAAGTTCTCGTTGAAGGAAAACGAGCTGGAAATAACTCTAGAAATAATTAGTGAAGTAGCTGATATCTGCATGCGGTTATTTCAAGGCGGCATCATGGATATCAAAACAAATCGAGATTTCATTGATGACTTAGTGGAAAATCCTACGGATTTTCACCATCACGGTTATCATAGTGACTAATCTGATGACGAAGTCATTGCATTAGATAAATATCATTTAAATAAGAAAGATGATCATACACTACAACCATGATAAACCAACCAGCGTCTATGTAGTAAACTCTCGGTTTCCAGTTTATAGAGCATACTATGGTGATGGTCTCGGTGATACCATTGCAGGGTTATTTGCAGGAATGGCTCCAAAAGTAGCGCCGCTAGCAAAACAATTATCAATGATAGCCTTTGATGTTATTCGTGATAAGAGTATTAGCGCTATTGGAGATGCTGCCGGAAAAGCGTTTTCCGCCGCTCGGGATAAATTAACAGCGCTAGTTCGGCGGCGAAGGAAACCACCAACGTTGGGACCACTACCATCTACAACAGAGATGCCTGCGCGGGTTAGTAAAATAATAAATAACGCAGTAGATCAGAAATTAGCGTCGCTGGTGACCAACGACCAAAGCATCATCGCAAATATGATAGCGGGAAGTGGCTTAAAAAACCACGGCGAGGTCGTCAACAATTACGACGATAACATACACTTAGTCAAGAAGAAAATAAATAAACGGTCACCTGATCCAGCGTTTGATATGGACACACCAGTGCGCAAGGATGATTCTGTACGTAATTATCAATGTTATGCCTATCACGCAGTATAACCAAATAGTCGATCAAGAAATGAACTTCAAGATTATGATACCAGTAAATACTTTCTACCGAGCAGCAGAGAGGTTGAACAGACCAACTTTTTACAGGCGTCAATTTAACAAACTGAGGCTTCCTAAAACTGTTGATATAAGCCTCAATTTAGTAAACTGAGGCTTCCTTGAAAATTTTATAATTTTATTTTTAATAATTTAAGCAAAAAAATTTTAAAAAAATTTTTTAAAAAAAGACGCCATTGTTGTTGGCGTTCACCCCCGTTGCTGCGTTGAAAATCTTCGATTTTTACTAACTAAATATCTGATCAAGTCCGACACGATATCTCGTCCGAGGATCTGATAAATTTATCGTCACAAATCCATGTGGGATTGTCTGAGCGCGGCTAAAGAAATTTTTAAATTGATTATGATCCATATCACCACCGCACCACGTTTGCCAAATATTTCTTAGCGTGTGAGTATCAACACCGTTAAACACGCATAACAAATTGCAGTTATCTCTGATCACTTTAGGAATTTGTGTGTAACGTTGAGTGACATATATCACATCAGTGTTTTTGTGACGTCCTCTGGAAAATATCCTAGCAGGATTCTTTTGATTATCTAACATGATATCATGATATACGACTAAATTGTTAATACTTCCGTCGATGGAGTCAATGCTAGGTGCCTCTTCGATATCGGTTATAAACTCAATGATAGCATCGCCGTTAATTTCTAGCGCGGCTTCGTTAAAATCCTTTAACACTTCATAACATCTCTGATCGTCTACACTCGGAGAAATCAAATACAACTTATCCCACTTTATCCATCTCATTATCAAATTAAGTAGCAATTGTGTTTTACCACTTCCAGATGGTCCGATGATAATCGCGCGAATAGAATTTGGTAACATTGCATGGTGTTTAATAGGTTCCCGTCGTCGGGTAGCTGAATAATCAATTACATTCATGCCGTTATATAAAAATTATGGATCTATATTGTGTGAAATGTAAGACGCGTACTGGCACAAATGACTTGACGACGATTACAAAGAAAAATAATCGATCAGCGCTTTCTGGTAAATGCTTACAGTGTAGTACAAAGAAATTTAGATTTATTTCCCTTGGTAAATCCAAGGAACCTTTAAAAAAAACGAGGAGGTGATATTGCAGCCAAGTTAGCAAAACTCCCAGGAACACCGTGGGCAAAGTATCCAGGAGAAAAGCACCTTCCAGGGTATAGTTATTGTGGACCGGGAACAAGACTCGATATCAGACTTGATGATCAAAACCAACCCAAACCCGGTGAGTATCCAATAAACGCTATTGATAAGGCGTGTCATGTTCATGATGTTGCATATAAAAGCAGCAATCTTCAACATAGACATCTCGCGGATGTGAAATTAATTCATGCGTTGAATGCTATTCCCGATAAATCTTTCAAAGAAAAATTGGCTTCGTGGTTGATAAAATCCGCTATGAAGGGTAAATTGATGTTAGGCGCTGGTAATTAAAAATATGGAATCTATTTATTATTCTCCGAGAGGATACTGGAGAGGCAAGGCGGCAATCAATAAACTCGCCAGCGCTGCAAAAGTAAAAAATACTACTGCGGCTAATTGGTTATCCAAACAGGCGATATGGCAAATTTATCTACCAGCGCCTAAACGAATTAACTATTCGCATTTTGATGTTACAACGCCTAATGAAGTTCATCAAGCTGATATACTATTTCTGCCAAATGACAACGGTTACAAATACGCGTTAACCGTAGTTGATATTGCTAGTCGATACAAACAAGCAGAACCACTGAAGACAAAATCATCTACTGAAGTAGCTTCTGCATTTGAAAGGATTTATCGACGAGGTCCACTACGCTGGCCAAATCTGTTACAAGTTGATCCTGGCAAGGAATTTCAAGGCGCTGTTTTAACAACGATGAAACATCACAATGTCACCATCAGACGAGGGCATACTGCGCTACATCGCGATCAGGCAATTGTTGAACGATTTAATCGGACTCTTGCTGAGCGGTTATTTGGATATCAATAAGCGAAGGAGTTTATTCAGGATAAAAGATCCCGTGAATGGGTCAAGAGATTACCAGGTGTGATTACTTCGCTCAATAATGAGATTACTCGAACAATTAACATGAAACCTGTCAACGCGAGTAAGAAAGCGTCTATACCAAAAATGGAAATCCAAGGAATTTCACAAAAAGATTTCAAAGAACCAATTCTTGGTAGTAATGTCACTGTTAGGTATTTATACGAACCAGGAGAGCTTGAAGGTGGTAAAAGAAGAGCTACCGATCCTATTTGGAGTGTTACTGCACACAAGATATCTACTATAACACGATCAACTGGTGAATACGCTAGCGTTTCTAGACCTCCAATCTATAAACTAGATTCAACTGCTCCTCAGCGAGGATTTACACGCGAACAATTACAAGTAATTCCTGACGATACTCAATTACCACCGCGTGGTCTTAACTAGCGCCGTTGCGTCTGTTGCACTCAAGACAAGGCAACCTCACATTGATTCTGACATGACCGAGATTGTTATTTTTTCTGTCTACGGTAAATTGGTGAGGATCTTTATCCGACCACCTCCAACGCATTATACAATTACAACTCGCGCAGTGATTATTCTGTTGTTGCTTTAGTGAAATTATCAATTCAGCATCAATGTCAAATTTTCTATTATTTTTTTATCCTGTCGTTTATAACCAGAGAGTTTTTTTCTGATTATGTCCTCGATATCATCGGCGCTGATTGTAGTGTCATCATCGAAGACAATTCTTCGAAGCTGATTTATTCGCCGTACTCTGGATACTGCGAGATAAACTAAATTCGACCACTCGATGTGATTATCTACCATCCAAACAATTGTATCTGTGATAGTTAATCATTGTGAAGAGTGTATTGTCGCTGCATAACCTAACGTCCACGGGGATTTATCAGCAGAACTCTTTGAGTTCCCCAATGCATCTTCGACGACGCTGATATCAACCAGTACAATATCATTTAACACTAAATTCTTCTTTTGTTGTTGTCCAGGAATATCAACTTCTATATTTTGTCGCCGTGTATCCGAAGGCCTATAACAAAGAGGCACTGGAAGTGTTGCAAATTTGCATTTATGCAATTCAAATAACTTCATCTGAAGTGCGTCTCTGACTATTTTTCTACTCGCGATTATTAAATCATCTGGCTTCCATGTTTCCCAAAAATCATTCATGGAAGTTTCTGAAATTATTTCACGCGCTATTTCACACTGGATTCTATCCGGTTGTAATCTAATTAGCGCTTTGAACTCTCGTAATTGTTCATCAGGTGATCTATAATCAGTGTTAATTTCTTCGTAATAATCTACAAAACCCTTTAGCCATTCGTGTGGAGATCCACCGACAAATGTTGGTGGTTGGCCGTGATCCCTGCACATGACGACTTTTGTATTTTTGTTTAACAACCATTCGAGAAATGTCTGTAATACACTCAACGATACCGTGCATATTTCATCCCAGATTATGATTTCAGGAATGAATTTATCGCCCATTCGATCAGGAGTCCATGTATCACCTTTCCACTGAAAAAAGCTGTGATAAGTACAGGCTTTTACTCCCCGCGCTATCATCTCTCTGGCGAGTCTGTGAGTTGGTGTTAGCACAATCATGGTTGACCGACGAAATAATTCGATTGCACGAGTTGTCTTTCCTGACCCACCACAACCGTTTAAATAAACTGTCTTGTATCTACATACGGGATCAGATACCGGTGGTGCATTAGAAAATTCTGATTGAATTTCAATACGGTTACAACAAAGATATTTATCGTCGTTGGCAACGTCTGCGTATTCACAATACTCGTGTAATTTTTCCTTTTTAAATCGCCAACGTCCCCACGCTTCCTCGGGATATGTGAATGCCGCTACATCCGATCTGTATTTGTTGTGTATATACATCGAATCAGTAGCTACTCTAACCGCGGTATCTGGAAATCTATTTATCATCGAAAAGAGATTAATAATAGAATAACCGAGCATAGAACTTCTCAAATGTGCGTACTGGGGGCTTTATTCATCACAGTAGGTAACAACCGTACCTGATTTCTCAGCATTGGAAAGAAAAACATCCCTACGGGATACAAGTTTTCCCTGTTTCGTTAAATCCGCCACAACAAAATCGTATTCTGCGTTGTCTATGATCAACCTCGAAGAGTATTTTGCATTGTCGTATCTTCCACCTTGGGTAAATTTACCGATTATTTTTGGTCCGAAATCTTTGGCTGTTTTGTTTTTAATTTCAAATAGCTGCATAGACAATTTCATGATTTCTTCCTCTCTGAAATCTGGAAAATGCTCTCGCTGGTCGCGTATTATACGATCTAAATCGGGTTGGGGTAACCAAACATCCTTCTGCGCGTGATAGCATATAATAGCTTCACCGACAATCAACGATTGTAACATTTCACAATCGATCATATACCGCAATAGCACAATTGGCATCCAGGCCTTTTCAGATAGGTGTCTACCAAGCCAAACATAACTACACGGATGTAACCCTGCAGCGAATTTGAATGTTATCACACGAGCGAATCCGGTTAAATCAAAATCAGGCAAACGACCATTAATCGCAACACGAGTCATTTCATGTGTGGGGTGTCCAAATCGTTTAAAATACTCAGAGCATTCACTATACCCTAGAAAACTTCCAGGATAACACGCGGATATATCAATTGAAATCATACCATCACGTGAGGATTTTGTATTCCACAGTCTTCCATGACTAAATTTGACGCAACTCAATTTAACATCCTCGAGAAAATCACTTCGTGTTGGACGCCATGAGTTTTTTCTCTTGCAAAGTGAGCTACCACTGATGGAATAGTAAAACTATCCATGAGTAGTTTTTCATGGAAACTCTCCGGTGAAAAATCATTAGCGATTTTTCACATTCTGTTATCTAACTCTTCAACGCGATATAATTCACCATTTGGTCTTACAAATTGATCAAATCCTGATTTGCTGCTAAGTAACCACACTGACACCGGATCATCTTTACACAAAGCAACAATAGCATCGAATAATTTCTCTTCGTGGAACACATCCCCGACGAACTCCTTGGGGATATATCTCACGGATCTATCTCGTGGAAATATTGTTACTGCAGGTGTCCACGCGTGTTCGTTATGATCAATAATTTCAATTGGAGCTCCTCGCGATTGATATTTCGGTTCGTATAATACTTCTCCGGTTATTGTCGCTACAGATATTGGAAATTTTAATTTATCTCTGATAACCCATTCACCGCTGACTTCGATAATGAATTTTATTCTGAAAAAATACCTCTTTGTGCCAAGGTGTGAGATTATCTCAGCTGCTCTTGTATCATTCATGGTAGTATCTATTACAGTTACATTGACATCTTCATCGATAATTCGAAATGTCGACCAACAGTGTGCTGCACCGTCTTGGTAGAATTCATTAAAACACTCTCTGATTTTACCCAGTATAGTTCTATCATCGATTAGATGTTTTTGTATATCAGAGATTCTATCAAGATTGAAATTAGCATTTTCCCAAGGCAAAATTTTCGATAATCTCTGAAACTCCTTCATATCTAGATTGAAACTAGCATTTTCCCAAGGCGAAATTTTCGATAATCTCTTGAACTCCTTCATGCAATTGTCGTTTAGCCGTTTTTTTGGTTTAACAGAGACTCTATCCCGATTAAATCCGGGATTAATTTTCGATAATCTCTTGAACTCTTTCATGCTATTGTCGTTTAGCCGTTTTTTTGGTTTAACAGAGACTCTATCGAGATTAAATCGAGGATTAATTTTAGATAATCTCTTGAACTCCTTCATGCTATCCGTAATTTTCGATAATTTCTTCATATTATAATTAAAACAAGTATTTAAATAAAAAAATTTTTATATAATGAATCATTGCAAATGGCTTATGATTGGATCAACAACCCCGTGTAACAAATCATGCAGAAATGAATTATGTGGCTATCATATGCAAAGCGTAAGAAACGGTTCAAAAGGTCCTCTCCCATGCATCCATTGCCGGGTGGGTGTTAGAGGCAATTCACAATTATGTGTCATTTGCGGGGGTAAGCGTTATAGAGAGTTGAAGCGTTATTATGACAAGCGAAGAATAAAAAATCCTGACTCTGTCAATGACAACGTCAATGATGTTGCAAACGGCAAAATCATAAAAACTGCCCAAGACTACATAAAAAGATTTCCCAATGTTATATCTCAACCAAATAATGAATTAGACAAATAGAAGTATATTGTATACAAATGAGCCAAGAATTTCAAAGACATCCTGTTATTGAAAACTACGAAGCTTCTCGTGATGGTGTTGTTAGACATTGTAGACTCAAGAAGTCGGTTGGTACTCTGAGTAATCAAGGATATTTGATGTTTGATGTTGGGAAGAAGAGATATCTCAATCATCGTTTCGTCTTTGAGGTATTAAACGGATTGATCAAGGATGGGTTTGTTATTGATCATATTGATCGCATTAAGACTAATAATTCTTTATCAAATTTACAAGCTATTACACAACGTGATAATTCAAAACGAAGTGGGACTGGAAAATACTTGAAAAATGCTAGACCAGTAAAAGCGATCACTGACAACGAAATAAAAATATTTCCGTCTATAAATAGCGCCGGTAGGTTTTTTAATATTTGTCCAACCTCAGTACGATTTGTTGCAGAACGAGTACAAAATTCGGCGATTTCCAAAACAAATGGACAAAAGATTCGATTTGTTTACATCTAACTGTATAAATGGCATTGGAAATTGCTTTATTTCAAATCCTTTGGATTTCCCCATTCACAAGGGGGATAACTCCGTTAGGTAACGCGCGTGTGACAAATCACCAATGACAGAGTTATCGTTGAAACACTGTTGTTGTTTTGGTGGTTTTTGATTGGTTGGTTTCGCTATTATGAATCTCAACAGAGTATAATCAATTTTGTCTTTTTCAATCATTAACAGAACTGGTTTATAACCACGTCGTATTTAATTCTTTTTTTTTAGTGTCTACGCCAAGTATCATGTGCTATTTCAACGTTGTCAGTGATCGCTTTTAAACATAACAAACAATAAAATCACTACACCACCGCTGCACTGTTAGTCTCTAACAGCGGATTATATACCATAAAATCGTCTTATACTATTGGGGGTTTTAAGCGTTCGAAACTCATACATGTGATCATTACAGCCCATACACTCCCTGGTGTATGGATATCTTTTGGTATTCATACAACCTAGGTTTTATATAGGTTGTAATGTGATCACGTATGAATGTAGACCCACCCCCGTCATCCATTGTCATTGAATCAATTCATTGTATTATACCATATCACCTATAATCGTTTGTCTGTGCCGTCGTCATTCATTGTCATTGAATCAATTCATTCATCGTAAATACCATTATCATTCATTGAATCAATTCATTGTATTATACCATATCACCTATAATCGTTTGTTGTGTGCGTCCACGCATCAAACGTATCCTCTTGTAGGTCAAACCCGCTATCCGCGAGTTAGACCTACTCGTAGGGGAATACGTTTAACCGTTGAGCGCCGCTTGATGTATAAACACCAAGGGGGTTCAAAACGGTGATGTGTAATTGTACCGTCCTATGTAAATACAACCGCCTACCACACTAGATCAAGGGGTTGATGTACCGTCGTCATCCAATGTATATAACCATAATCATCGCACTAAGCTTCTGGATATGCTAAGATGACCAACACCTTAGCGTGTCCAGAATTCATTTTGTTGAATTGCTTTGGATTTTCATTTTGTGAATTGCTTTGCAATTTCACTCTTTGAGTTTCCAATTTAACAAATAAACTTTTATATATATATGAATCTTGAAAATCTCAAATGTGTTATTGTTGAAATCAACAAGCTTAAGGAGCAAAATATTGAGTTATGTTCAGGGTTAGATTGTAATCAAATTATGACCGATTTCGATGATATACAATTTGCAGAGCAGAATGGAAAATACGTACTCGCTAAGAAATATTTTTTAATTAAGCGCTTACAAAAACTTATCCGTGAGAGTTTAGTTTTCCATGAGGACATTAAAATGTTTGTACCATTATGTAACATCATTGAACATATTCGGAAGCAATTAAGTTCTGAGTATGAAAGCAGAAAACTTATTAATTGTAAGGTGAGACAGTTAAAAACGTTAATGGAGCAACAAGCTGAGCCCGTCACGTAGAGAGCCTCCTTTGTTGTATAACCGGTACAGGTGAACAATCTACAATGACATGTATAATCACTACCTGTGCACAACGAGGAAGTAAAATTGTGTGTGTCAACAACAATAACAACAGGGAAGTATAAATCTTGTTTTTTTTTACTCGGTGAATTGCAAAGCAATTCAACATCACTGATACTATTTCAATAATGGTAGGAACATCACTGACCACACGTAACACCAAACAACGACTGAATGATATTAATAAACTATTGCCCCTTCGTGATCGAATACGCGAAAAACTTCAGCAGCGGCAATTAACTCAGACTGATTTTACAGAGGGTTCTGAACAACTCTTTAAACCGATTGTTACTGCAACTACAGATGTGAAAAATGCTACTGAACGAGCTATATACGGAGATATCCCTGAACAGGGAAAACGAGTAGAGAGACCTCTTCTTGGTGAACTTGAAAAAATAGCAAAACGATCTAAACAAAAAAAAAATCATTACCAACACTTCCTGGTGATATAATAACTGCTGTAAGACAACAAGAACGAGAACTTCAGGAAGAAGAAGAACGATTAGGTGATATTGATATTTTCCCACCACCACCTGAATTTCAAGACGAATTTCAAGAAGAATTTCAAAAACAAGAACAAGAAAGTAAAACGGAACGAAGAGATCTTAATCCGGAAAAAATATTTTAAAGTGATACGATAAGTCGTATTAGTAAACAATCTATGACTGATGAACAATTTGCTAAATTTCTCGTCGACGAATCTACAAAAGGTCAACGAGAACAGTATATGAATCCTGGATATGAAGACTCAACCACCAAGAAGGAATGGAAAAAAAAAATTGTATTTAGCAAGAATTAAAAAGTCTATACTACCACATAATGATACAGGATTCGAAAAAATTGAAAAGTTGGTATCTCGAAAAGAAAACCCAATAATCCCAATTAGACCCCTTATAACCCAACCAACCCAAACTGAAGGTGCAACGGGTATCACTGAAAAAAAGGGCAGTGGTTTAGTTGGAAACTCTAGCGTTGGAAACTCTAGAGTAACATGTCCTGGCAATATTCTTGGTGATATAGCACGATTAGAAATACTTGAAGGTGGAAAACGGGCTGGAAATAACTCACCAGAAATAATCAATGAAGCTGCTGATATCTGTAGGAGGTTATTTCAAGGTGGTATCATGGATATTGCAACATATCGAGATTTTATTGAAGAGTTAGTGGACGGTCACCACAGTGACTAATGTCACCACGATTAGATAAATAGCAATTGAATAGAGAATGATCATACACTACAACCATGATAAACCAACTAACGTCTACGTGGTAAACTCACGATTGCCAAAATACCGAGCATACTATGGAGATGGTCTCGGTAACACTATAATGGGATTATTTTCAAGAATGGCTCCAAAAGTAGCGCCGCTAGCAAAACAACTATCAATGAAAGCTATTGATGTTATCAGGGATAAGGGTATTAGCGCTGTTGGTGATCTTGCCACGAAGGCGTTTTCAGCCGCGAAGGATAAAATAACAGCGCTAGTTAGACGGGGAAAATCAAAGAAACCATTGCGTTGCCATCTACTGCGGTTATGCCTGCGCAGGTTAGTAAAATAATAAATAACGCAGTAGATGAAAAACTACAGTCGTTGATTTCATCATCGATGACCGCCCAAGATAATAACACAGCAACTATGATAGCGGGAAGTGGTCTTGGAAATTCAAGGACTTTCTACAAAAGTCAAAGACGTCGATGAAAATTGCTTTGCAAATTATAAAAAAAAAATTATTATAATAAATGAAAAATCTGCGATTTTCAATTCTGTATTTTTCACTGGTTTTCACTGAATTTTGGGTGTTTTTTGATGATTTTTTGACTGATTTGGGTGATTTTTCATCGTGAAATCACATTTTTGTGATTTTATTGATGATTTCCGTGAGAATTAGGAAAAAATTCGTGAAAATCTCAAGAGATTTTTCGGGTCAAGTGGTCGAATTTGCATGGGATTTTCCATAGGAAAAAGCTGTTAGGAATTATTTTTATTGTTTTCGAAACAAAAATGATCAAAAATCATCAAAAATGATCAAAAATCGATGAAAAATCAGCAATAAAATCACAATAACGTGATTTCACGATGAAAAATCCAGAAAAATCCGGAATTATTCCGTGAAAATCTCTTTGAGATTTTTCGGGTCAAGTGGTCGAATTTGCATGGGATTTCCCATAGGAAAAAGCTGTTAGGAATTATTTTAAAATAAATGAAATTCATTGAAATTAAAAATCGAGGATTTTCCAAGCAATTTACACTTTCGCCTCCAATTTAGACCAGCGGATATATAATAAAAAAATGTTCAAACAGAACCCTGATATTGCATTTGACATGGACGCCCCAGTACTCAAGGATAATTCTGTACGCGATTATCAATTTTTTGCCTATCACGCAGCACAACCTAATCTTCCGGGGAGAATCGAACTTCAAGTTCATGATACCAGTAAATACGTTTTACCCGCTGAAGCATTCATTGAAGTCGAAGGTGAACTCGTAACAAATGTTGCAGCTAATACACCATATGCAGATAACCCAACTATCCGAGTTGGTTTTGTTAACAATGGCATCATGGCGTTATTTGAAAGTGCTAAATATCTCATTGATGGAAGAGAAATCGAATCTATTGAACGTGAGGTTGATATTGCAACGGGGATAATCGGGTTAGCGAGATATTCTCATGACTATACTAGATCAGCAGGTCCGTCTATGATGTTCGCGAAGGATATTACTGATAACGCTGACCACCTTCAGTATATTAAAGTGTTAACACCGCAGGGCACTGCAGTTGATCCACAACAACAAGCGGCTAATCCAGAACGTCGAGCTAGACCCGGTGCTGCGTTTGATATTCTCGGAAGCGTTAATCCCAATTACAACCTAGGATTTGCAACACGAGTAGCAACGTTGCAGGGGGAACATCGACGGTTTTCATTTGCGATTCCGTTGCATCACATATTTGGATTTTGTAGAAACGTTAGAAAAGTTATCTATGGAGCAAAGCATACGGTATCACTAGTAAGAAGAGGTACTGATGATAATGCAATCTGGCGCACTGGCGCTGCCGACGGTAAAGTCGTTTTATCAAAACTAATACTGTGGATGCCGGTGTTGACTCCGTCGTTGTCAACAGAACCACGATTGTTATCATTTATGGATCAAGGAGGAAAGACATTGTTGAGCTGGTTGACAACATCCACAGATACCATGAATTATAATATTGATGGTACAATTACATGGCATCTAACATCAAAACAGGGTATTTCAGCTCCACGTCACATATTTGTTGCGCTACAAAATACTGCGCGATTAGATAATCAAGAACATTCCCACATGATATTTGATCAAATTGGGTGTAATGAAGTCTCGCTGAGAATAAACGGTCAGCAAGAACCATCAGAGGATATACAACTAAATTACACAGAAAATAATATTGCACGAGTTTATCATAACCTGTTGTCATATATGGGACGCGATCAAAATGTTGATACTGGTCTACAAATATCACAGTTGGATTTTAAGAGTCTGTATCCGATTTATTACTTTTTGTTGGAACATCTTGACTTGATGAGACAGTCCATCGTTGATATACACTTCCGAGCTCGTGTAACCCGTCCTGTTGGTATTGCTAATTATAGAGCGGTTGCTGTCATTCTCAGTGATAAATCAATGCTACTCGAAGGTGTTGGTGGACGAATGAGAGTGATAGATGCACCAGTGGAAAATCCTTAATTGATTACATATTTCCATCTCTGCGATTTAGAATCAAACTGTTTTGTATAATGTCGTATAATAATATCAATGTCACGTTGACACCCGGTCAGTTAAAAAAATTACAATCCAAATCAGCTAAGCAATGTGGCACCACAATAACGCTGAAACCTAATCAAATGAATGGCGGGGGAAATAAACTATCGCTGACGAAAACTCAGATTAATCATTTTAATAACGCATTTAAAGAAAAAAAGGGAGTTCAGATTACTCTTTCTGCAAGCGCGATTAAAAACATGGAAAAGACTGGTGGTATATTCCCGCTGTTAAGGTTGATTCCAGGGTTGATTGCCGCAGCGGCCTCAGCGGTAGCTAAAGCGGCATCGTTAGGGGCTATTGGTAGTGCGGCAAGTCTTGCAGTAAAGAAAGCAACAGGTGGATCCGTCCGTGGATCTGGTAAAAAAAAAGGAAAGGGTCTAAGACTACCAGGAACCCCGTATTCATGGTACAGCGGAAAGGGCCTGAGACTAGGACCGGTTTACTAGTGAAAAATCTTCCAATGTCCAATTTTGATTTAATTGATGCCGCTAAAAAATTCGCGATTAAAAACTTCAGAGTTGTTTTAATGAAAGATCAGTTACCGGCACAACCAAATAATGTTGAAACGGGTATTATTAATCTAGATAACAGCGATGGACCTGGAACACACTGGGTTGCATACGCGATTGATCCACGTGGGATTATTTATTTTGACTCATATGGACTAGCGCCTCCGAAGGAATTTAACCGCTATATCCTTGATTTATTAACGCGGTTAAAATACCCCGATGGTATACCACGTTACCAACGCAAACGATGATTGACCCACACAGCAGCAGAGAGGGTGAACAGACCACGATTTCAAGCAAAAGTAAGGCTTCCAGATCACGTTTTCGAACAAAATATGGCCTATAGATAACGTTTTCGAACAAAATATCAGGTTTCCAACAAATCTCATTTAACCAAAAAAAAAGTCTCCATTTTTGCAAAAACGGAGATTTTACGATTTTGCTCGCAACGATGTGGTCATCCACCCTCTCTGCTGCTAAAGTTTTCAGTTCTGGGTTAATAATTCTTTTACGATTTTAACCGAATATTTGATCAAGTCCTTAGGACGAAAATCACTAAGATTTCACAAACAGACTAATCGCTAACACCTCATCTTGTAGATCAATCAGATTATTGGATTGGTCAGTGAGTTTGAAATTAATTCTCGTTAACGAATTATTATGACATCGCATATAGACTGGTTTCACAGGAGACTCAATTATTAAAAATCCTGGAGGAGCTGTTGGTGCAAACGAATAAAGAATATATCCTTGCTGAGCTTGATTTGATTGCTCGAGATTAATTTGATAGCTTCCTTCGATAACATCGTATACTAAATTGATTGCAATCACCGATGAAATATTCACGTTGAACGGAGCGATATGTCTGCCGCCACCGTCTGGGTCATTATTAAGTTTGAGGATTTTTATTTCCGATGATGCTGTTTTTTTCCATGCATCATGAATTATTTTGAAACCAACATCGATGGTATCACTGAGAAGTTTTTTTTAGTTCTGGTACGTTATATCCTGGTAGTTTGAATGCTGGAATATCTTCTTCGCGTATATTAAATTTATCTGCAAATGTTGTTCTCGACATGGGGTGATCATCTAGTATATCCTGAATAATTTTCGAATTAAATTTATCAGCGTCGTCGATAATTTTGTTGCATGTTTCTACGATGCTGATAAATTCATCTCGGGAGAGAGAGCCGGATTTAAGGGGTATTAACAACAACGAAATATCATTAGTCATTGCAACCAAATTATCGAAGATTTTAAATTCGTTAGCAATAAGAAATTTCCATTTTGTATTTTCAATGATACTCAAAAATTCTACACTAAATTGGTAATCTTTATAACTTTTTATTGGATTATCAGGTTTTATCCTGTCTGTGACATAATCAGATTTTTTAGGTTCAGGTGGTAAATTAACGGTTTCCCCTTGGGGTGGTAATTCAGGCCATCCTAGTACGGTTCTAATAGAACTCTGATAGATATCTACGATGTATCCTTCTGTGCTTATTTCAATGGCAGATGATAGCGTCGGCTCATGAACCGTTATTGCGATTTTTGATTCTTTTCCAGTAATCGATTTTATTCTACGCGCGAATTCATTATTGATTTGTTCAATTTGATATGATCCGGTTGGTATTGAAACGACGTTCCAGTCTGGAGTCCCGTCTGGTTTATTCTTATTCGCGAAAACCAAGGAAGTATTCGGTTGTTGACCACCAAATGATTTTGATCTGATATTAGGCCAACTGTGATACACTCGTAGTTTTGCAAGCGCTATCTCCTTCACCGGGACTGGGCTAGAAAAATTTACACTAAACTCGGGTTCCGTTGATGTTATTGATATCATACTTGTTTGTACTGGATTTGTGTTTTCTACTATTTGTTGAAGTAATTCTATCGGTGTTGTCATCGTTGCTATACTGTTGTTGTCGCTCTAATTTTGACATCGCGGAATCAAAAATAATGACCATCACTGAGAACTCACTATCCGATATCGTTGATGTTATTGAGATCATTTTGGTTTTTGGGTTCGTGTTTTCTAATTCCATCGGTGTTGTCATCGTTGTTATACTGTTGTTGTCTCTCTAATTTTGATATCGCGGAATCAAAAATACTGACCATCGCTGAGAATTCACTATCTGATATAATTGTATTATCGAGTGACGACGATATCATCAGGGATAACTGCGAATATGCGGTTGATGCAATATGAAATTGAAGTAAATAATTCTGCAGTTTATTCTGGCTGCATGATGATATCTTTTTTTATGATCCCGGTTGATATACACGCGATTGTAGCCACCGCAGAAATGCAAATTGGAACTACGACCGGGGCAATCATTGTAACAGATGCTAGTATTATTCCGGCACCAGTGAGAACGCTTGACACCGAGTACATAGTAATATCAATCACGGTGATTCTTCGTCGGTATTTTTTTATGTTTATTTGATACTCCTCGGCGAGAGTTTTGAGTCTATTTTGAAATTCTCTGACCTGATAATAGCGACATTGCGTTGATGAAATCATTTTTATTTTAAAAACGCTAGCATTTTCAATTGTGAAATCCTTTCAATTTAGTTATTTACTTCGCATACGAATTCTAAGCACCAGGATATTTTTGATCTAAGGGTGTCATCAACCGCGATAATCTCAAATTCTTCTTCACCTCCGATAATTACTGTCGCGGTGCCACCAAAGTAGGTTTTACCGCTTACGATGATATCAAATTGCTTGTCAGAGATTAACGTCATCCTGTAGATACCATGAGGCCACTTCTCGATATTGACCTTCAATTTAGCATTAGATTCTTTTAACCAATCAAAGGTCCCATGCTTTACCCTTTCAGAGGTTTCTTTTAGTTTAAGAATATCGTTGATGACGTCGAGATAGGTTTTTTTTATTTCAGCGAGAGTCATGCCTGTCAACGATGTGGTTTCAGAGATAGGTGTTCTCCCTAAAAATTTATCAACGATGGTATTAAGTGTTGTTTGTCTCACCATAAACATATTAATATCTTTGAGAGTCATTGTAGATGTAACCGGGACACCAAAGAAATTATTAGCGACGTAGGCATTATGAGTATGCTTGCCGATAAACTCGTTGATTTCAGCGAGAGTCATGCCAGCCACAAGCGGGGTTCCAAAAAACTTAACAACGACGTCGTTAGTGGGTTTCTGCACTCTTTCAAGATTTTCTATTAGTTTAAAAATATCATTGTAAATATCAAGATAATTTGCCTTGATTTCATTTTCATTCATTATCCTTCCAGCTTCCTTGTTAGCGAAGAATAGCGATAGATAGTTTTTTATTTCAGCGAGAGTCATGCCAACCACAAGCGGGGTTCCAAAGAATTTATGAATGACATTTTTGCGAAAATTATTATAACCTCGTATATGATCATCAAGATTACGGTCTTGGGTGGCAATTGCGTCGGTGATCGCAGACACAAGTGCTCCTGGTTTAAGTCGTCCGTCGTTGGAATACAGCGCAATAGAGTTTTCAGCGGCATAGCGCTGCCGTATCAAAATATCATTCAACGACACATTACTTCTTTTCAATTTACCCTGTTTATCTTGAAATACAACTATTTCCCCGGGATCAACATCTGTTAAATTTAACGTCTCAGCGATTTCATCTTCGATTAGTTTTTTTATATCCTTGTTAGAATCACCGGTTGCAACGCCATCGGGTTTAGGTTTGAGAGGTCTTCCCCAGATATCAATCATATTATTGTAAAACTCTCTCTCTCTCTCTAAAAAGCGATTGCTGGTGTATTCATTTACGACAACATGAGGTGGTTTCCCCCTTTGGTTACCCAAGGAGTTAGAAATAGCATCAAGAACATTTAATACTTCGCTACCGCATATTGGTAGATCAATCATCGTTTGTGTTGGTAGCGTAGAATACCAAGTCTTCATTGGAAACGTTTTTATATAACGCATGAATTCCTTCGGCGGTGCTAATCCATATGAATCAAAATAGACAATCCCACGTGGATCAATAGCGTATGCAACCCAGTGAGTACCAGGTCCGGTGCTGTTATCGAGATTAATGATACCGGTTTCAACGCTGTTGGGTTGTGTCGGTAATTGATCTTTCATAAAAACACCTCTGAAGTTTTTTATGGCGAGTTTTTTAGCAGCATCAATTAAATCAAAATTGGGCATAGGAACCATCGGTTCCCGAGTTAATAAACCGGTCCTAGTCTTAGACCTTTTCCGCTGTACCACGAATACGGGGTTCCTGGTAGTCTTAGACCCTTTCCACTTTTTTTATAACCCTTCCCGGTTGCTTTCTTTAATGCCATTCCTGCCGCGGTACCAACAGCCCCTAACGCTGCCGCTTTAGCCACCGCTTGGGCTGCTGCTGCAATCAATGCTGGAATCGCAGCTAACAACGGAAATATACCGCCTGTTTTAATCATATTTTTGATAGCAGCCGCAGAAAGAGTAATCTGGACACCCTTTTTTGCTACAAGTGCATCATTGAAATGTTTTACTTGACGATTTGTAAGCGATAGTTTATTCGCCCCGCCAGTCATTTGATTGGGTTTCAGCGTGATAGTGGTTCCACATTGCTTGGCTGATTTGGATTGCAATTTTTTTAATTGACCAGGTGTCAACGACACATTGATATTACTGTACGACATTATACATAATTGATTGATTCTAATTCAATGAAAAATCGAGAAAATCAATCAAAGATTTTCTACTGGCGCATCTACCACTCTCATTCTTCCTCCAACACCTTCGAGTAGCATTGATTTGTCTCTGAGAATAACAGCAACCGCTCTATAATTATCAATAGCATCAGGCTTGGTTACATTAGCTCTAAAGTGTATATCAACGACGGACTGTCTTGTTAAATCGAGATGTTCCAGCGAAAAGTAATAGATCGGGTATAAACTCTTAAAGTCGTATTGTGATATTTGTAGACCAGTATCGACATTTTGATCACGTGCCATGAACGACAACAATCTATGATACACGCGTGCAATATGATTTTCTGTGTAATCGAGTTGCACATCTTCGGATGGTTCCTGCTGGCCGTTTATTCTCAGTGAGACGTCTTTCACACCTAACTGATCAAATATCATATGACTGAAACGTTGATCGCCAACTCGTGTGTTATCCTGTAGCGCTACAAATATATGACGTGGAGCTGAAACACCTTGTTTTGATGCTAGATTCCACGTGAATAATCCGTTGATATTTGATTGCTTAACATCTGTACTCACGGTTAACCAACTCAACAACGACTTTCCTCCTTGGTCCATAAATGATAGTAATCGTTCTTCTGCGGTGATTGCTGGAGTCAACATTGGCATCCACAATGATATTTTTGTTAAAATAACTTTACCGGCATCAGCATTTGGATTCGCAATATCCGCTGGAATCCTTCAAATTGCGTCATTATCATCACCCTTTCGTACAAGCGCTACTGTATGCTTCGCCCCGTAGATAACTTTTCGGACGTTTCTACAGAATCCAAATATGTGATGCAGTGGAATCGCGCATGAAAATGATTTACTAGCCCCTTGCAACATTGAAATACGTGTTGCAGCTCCTAGATTGAAATTAACGTCGTTGTTTATAACTACAGCCTCGACATCGAGCATCATCATTAGCAGCACTGGCTTTTTTTAGTCGTCTTACAACAAATTGAATTCCTCCAGCGGTATTTTGAACATCTTTTGCAAACATCATAGAAGGTCCTGCTGATCTTGTATAATCATCAGAATATCTCGCTAACCCGATTATTGTTGTAGCCACAACATCGCGATCTATTGACTTGATTTCTTTTCCATCAATGAGGTATCTTGCACTCTCAAATAACGCCATGATACCATTATTGACAAAACCGACTT
Source organism: Unio delphinus (assembly GCA_029339505.1). Classification (NCBI taxonomy): domain Eukaryota; kingdom Metazoa; phylum Mollusca; class Bivalvia; order Unionida; family Unionidae; genus Unio; species Unio delphinus. Next base: position 9,747,663 of record JAQISU010000015.1, on the reverse strand, counting down.
GAGTACCAGCTGGATACGATGCTCCAGCAGCTGTTACAAGTTTTCCTTCTACTTCGATAAACGCTTTACAAGGCAAAAAATATTTACTGGTATCATGGACTTGAAGTTCAATTCGCGATCGACTATTTGCGTCTATTGCATGATAGGCGTAATATTGATAATCGCGTACAGAATCATCCTTGCCAACTGGGGCGTCTATATCAAACGCTGGATCAGGTGACCTTTTGAACATTTTATTCTATTTATCAGAGTCTAAATCGCGATTTTCCATTTCATCGTCGTGTTTTTTTAAAGCCGCTTCCTGCTATCATATTTGCAATATTGCTTTGGTCGGGAGTTAAAGCCATCGACACTTATTTTTCATCTACTGCGTTATTTATAATTCTACTAACACTTGCAGGCATTTCTGCTGTAGATGGCAATGGTACCGGTTTCTTTTTTCGTCTCACTAATGATGTTAATTTATTCTTCGCAGTTGAAAATGCTTTTCCAGCAAGATCTCCAACAGCACTAATACCCTTATCACGAATAACATCAATTGCTTTCATTCCTAGTTGTTTAGCTAACGGCATCACTTTTGGAGCCATTCTCGCAAATAACCCCGCAATGGTATTGCCTAAACCATCTCCGTAGTATGCTCTGTAAACCGGAAACCGTGAATTAACTACATAGACGGGGGTTGGTTTATCATGATTGTAGTGTATGATCATTATTTGAAATCAGAAACCATTTTTCAATTGGAAACGCTAGCGTTTTTATTTAATCACTGTGATAATCCTCTACTAACTCGCCAATAAAATCTCGATATGTTTTGATATCCATGATACCACCTTGAAACAAACGTCTACAGATATCAGATGTTTCATTAATTATTTCCGGTGAGTTGTTTCCAGCTCGGAAACCTCCTACAAGAACTTCTAATCGTGATATATCACTGAGAACACTACCAGGACATGAAATCCAAGGATTTTCCCTCGAAGAGTTTCCAACGCTAGCGTTTTGCAATCCACTTCCGCTATAACCAGTTGCTTCATCCAGTTTTTCTAAATCGGTTTCTTGGAAATAATCAGGATCATCATCATCTCGATCAGGTGGTGGTAGTTGTTTTTTAGGTGAGTAGACTACTTTCTTTGTAGGTTGCTGTTGCCTTCCTCGCAATTTTCGCGGTTTTTGTTGTTGTTTAAACTCTTTGTATTTTTCATACACTATATCCACCGCATTGATATATTGAATATATGATGCACTATTCTTCTTCATTCTTGTTTTTTCAGTTTTGATTTTGTAGAATATATAAACCCAATGATCTAAATTTCCAACACACTTATGATATTCTGGTTTCAACATATTTTTCCTGTTTTCATAATTCGTAACAACAAGCTCAGGAATTCATGTTGGATCAGTCTTATTAATTTTTGCTAACCCCGCCTCGTTAAATATCACGCGTAAATCATCTACTATTTCTTTTGATTCCATTTGTTTTGTTTGTTCAGTTTTCGCTGCTATTTTTTCGAGTTCACCGATAACAGATTTTCCCGTCTCGGGATCATCTCCCATTATAGCACGCTCTATCCCTTTCGTTGCTGTGGTTACTGGTTTAAATAATTCTTCAGACCCCACAGCACAATCCGTTTGTAAACTCTGTCGTTGTTGCAGTTTATTCCGTACAGAGTCACGAATTGGTATAAATTTCTTGATTGCATCAAGTCGTTCACGAGCCAATCGGGTCGTTAATGCTTCATTGACCATTATTTGAAATCGCAAACAATTTTTCAATTGTAAAACACTTCGGATGATTTTTAACACCAGTGATGGAATCACCGTAGATGTCTTTTAAGGGCGTTATCAGTGATGTGGAAAGTGTGGAAATTGTATATAAAATAATTAATATCACACTTTCCACACTTTGTTACATGTCAGATGATTTTTAACACCAGTGATGGAATCACCGTGGAAGCGTTTTAACGGCGTTATCATTGATGAGGGAAGTCACATATTTCCTAATAAAATAAATAATTATGTGACTTCCCTCACTTTTCTATTGATCAATCTGACTTATCATATCGAGAAAACCAGCCATTAACGGCCTATCGATTTTGTTGTTTTCAATCAAACTATGCTAAAAAAATGAAAATCTCTCTGAGGGTCGGTCACAATCAAAATCTATTTGAAGATCGGTCACGGTCAAAATTGTTCATTTTCTAAAATTAACGCCCGTAGGTTTCTAATTTTAGAATTAACCTCCTTTTTCAATTCGTATTCGTGACCTAATTCTTTTCGTATTCGTTCTACGATAGTATATAACGGAGCGAACACACTTACGTCACTGGAAAATGCGAGAGAGTCCCGAATAGAATTCTGAATTCTTTTGATGAGCGCATACTTTTTTGGTAGCATATATTTATTGTTGTTAACTCCGTATTCTATATCCTGAAAATCAGACATGATTTGATCAGGATTTAAACCATCTGATAGTTCAATATCCCAACTTTTCAATTTTGAAATCTCGGATATGATGCTATTCATGTTTTCAGAATTCATTATTCTATAACAATTATATATTTCTAAATGAAAAATGTGACGCATCAGACATAACTAAATTGAACTTTTTGTCCCGTCCTTTTTGAAATAGCCGATCGATAAATCCCCTCTGCAACTTTTCGTACTGAGGGTGGACAATTATCGAAGTGCCTACCGGCACTAGTTATTGATTGAAATATTTTTTCTTCGTTAGTTATCGTATTCAAAGATTTCACAGGTCTCTTCCCAACCGTTTTGCATTTTCCAGTCTTTCCTCGTTTGGTATTCTCACTTTGTGTGATAGCCTGCAGATTTGATAAGGTATTGTTCATTGGATTAGAATCAATATGATCAATGACAGAATCATCCTCGATCAATCCATGGAAACATTCGTACACGAAACGATGATTGAGATAAGTTTTCTTTCCATTAACAGTGAACACCGAATACCCCATACCATTGTCAGCACCAACTGGGTTCTTCAGTCTACGGTTTCTGACAGTACCATCACTGGATGCTTCATAATTTGTAATCAGAGGGTGTAGTCTGAATTCTTGGTTCATTCGTATACATAATACTATTGTTTGTCTAATTCATTGTTTGGTCTAATGATTACATCTTTGGAAAATCTTTCGATGTAGTCTTGAGGAGTTCTTATGATTTTATCCTTGATACTGACTTTGTCAGCGTCAGGGTCATAATTTCTGATTGATTGTCCATTTTTTATTCTTTTATCATAATAACGCTTCAATTCCCTGCATCGCTTACCACCGCAATTTAGACACAACTGAGATTTTCCCCTGACCCCAACTCCACATAGAATACAAGGTAACGGACCAAGGCTTCCACGACGATAGCTTTGCATATGATACCCACAAAACTCATTTCTGCATGATTTGTTACACGGGGTTACTGATCCAATCATAAGCCACATGCAGTGATTCATTATATAAAAATCTTTCATTTAAATGCTTGTTTTAATTATAGCATGAGGGAATTAAGGAAAACGCCTTCGAAAAATGCTGATAAGGAGTTTAAGAGATTATTAAAAATCAATCCTAGATTTAATCTCGATAGACCCAAAAAACGTCCAATAGACGGAAACATGAAAGAGTTTAAGAGATTATTAAAAATCAATCCTAGATTTAATCTCGATAGACCCAAAAAACGTAACAAACGTCCAATAGACGGAAACATGAAAGAGTTTAAGAGATTATTAAAAATCAATCCTAGATTTAATCTCGATAGACCCAAAAAACGTAACAAACGTCCAATAGACGGAAACATGAAAGAGTTTAAGAGATTATTAAAAATCAATCCTAGATTTAATCTCGATAGACCCAAAAAACGTAACAAACGTCCAATAGACGGAAACATGAAAGAGTTTAAGAGATTATTAAAAATCAATCCTAGATTTAATCTCGATAGACCCAAAAAACGTAACAAAATCAATCCTAGATTTAATCTCGATAAACCCAAAAAACGTCCAATAGACGGAAACATGAAAGAGTTTAAGAGATTATTAAAAATCAATCCTAGATTTAATCTCGATAAACCAAAAAAAACGTCCAAGAGAGATTACCCTTGGAAAGATGCTCAATTCAATCTCGATATAGTTTCTAATACACCAAAGAATACAATTCTTGATAAAGCCATGATTAGTAAAATCAGAGATTGTTTTAATGAATTCAAGCGTGATGGAGCATCTTATTGTTGGTCAACATTTCGAATTGATGGTGTTGTTGATGCTACCATGACTGATGAAAAAGCAGCAGTGATAATTTCACGTGTTCGGGAAAAACGGCATTTTTTCCGAATCAAATTCATTATCGAAGTCGATGGTAAATGGATTATTAGGGATAAATTTGAACCAATCCTCAAGAATAAAAAAGCTGTCATTGTGAGTAGAGATTCCAAACCAGGAATTCTAACCGGCATTGACAAACCGTACTACGAAAGATCTTATCCCGTAACAGCAATGGTTTATGGGATATATCCGTTAAATGATAAACCCGATATCGCAAAACTAGCTCCTATGAAATATTCTAGTTCACTGAATTGTGTAGCAGAACGAATAATAGAACACTTCACAAATGCATCCCGAGGAAATAAACTAACTGATCTGCGACGTAGGAAAATAACCGAGTGGGAACTGACAGTGAAACAGCATGGTGCAAAGATTTCTGATATAGCTAAATTAGAAGCATCATTAAAATTCCCAATATCAGTAACAACAGTAACCGGAGAAGTATTATACGAACCGAAATATCAATCGCGAGGAGCCCCAATACAGATTATTGATCATAACAAACACGCGTGGACACCTGCGGTAACAATATTTCCACGAGATAGAACCGTGAAATATATCCCTAAGGAGTTCGTCGGGGATGTTTTCTATGAAGAGAGATTATTCGATGCTATTCATGCGTTGTGTAAGGATGATCCTGTGTCAGTGTGGTTACTTAGAAGTGATGAAGAATTCGATCAATTTGTAAACCCAAATGGTGAATTATATCGCATTGAAGAATTAGATAACAGAATGAGAAAAATCGCTAGTGATTTTTCACCGGAGAATTCCCATGAAAAACTACTCACGGATAGTTTTACTATTCCATCAGTGGTAGCTCACTTCGCAAGAGAAAAAAACTCATGGCGTCCAACACGAAGTGATTTTCTCGAGGATGTTAAATTGAGTTGCGTCGTATTTGGTCTTGGAGGACTGTGGAATACGAAATAAGAACGTGATGGTATGATTTCAATTGATATAGCCGCGTGTTATTCCGGAAGTTTTCTCGGATATGGGGAATGCGCTGAGTACTTCAAACGATTTGGACACCCCACGCATGAAATGACTCGTGTTGCGATTAATGGACCATTGCCTGATTTTGATTTAACCGGATTCACTCGTGTGATATCATTTGAATTAGCTACAGGGTTACATCCGTGTAGTTATGTTTGGCTCGGTAGACACCTATCTGAAAAACACTGGATGCCAATAGTGCTATTGAGATATATGATTGATTGTGGTATGCTAATATCGTTGATTGTTTCCGAGGCTATTATATGCTATCGAGCTCAGAAAGAAGTTTGGCTACCACAACCCGATCTAGATAGAATAATCAACGAACTACGAAAACAGTTTCCAGATTTCAGTGAAGAAGAAATCATAAATTGGTCTAAGAAGTTATTTGAAATTAAAAAAGAACAAGCAAAGGATTTTGGACGAAGAATAATCGGTAAATTTACCCAGGGTGGAAGATACGATAACGCAAAATTTTCTTCGCGGTTGATCATAGACGTCGCTGAATACGATTTTATTGTAGCGGATTTAACGAAACAGGGAAAACTTGTATCCCGTAAGGATGCTTTTCTATCCGATGGTGAAAAATTAGGTACGGTTGTTACCTACTGTGATGGATATAATTCCCAGTACACACACTTAAGAAGTTCTATGCTAGCCTATGCTTGTATTAATCTATTTTCGATGATAAATAGATTTCCTAATACCGCAGTTAGAGTAGCCACTGATTCGATGTATATACATAATAAATACAAATCAGCTGTAGCGGCATTCACAGATCCCGAGGAAGCGTGGGGATGTTGGCGATTTAAAAAGAAAACACTATATGAGTATTGCGAATCCGCAGACGTTGCCATGGATGATAAATATATTTGTTGTAACCGTATTGAAATTCAATCAGAATTTTCTAATGCACCACCGGTATCTGATCCAATCTGTAGATATAAGACAGTTTATTTAAATGGTTGTGGTGGGTCAGGAAAGACAACTCGTGCAATCGAATTATTCCGTGGGAAAAGTCCTACGGATTTCACAAACATGATTGTGCTAACACCGACTCACAGACTCGCCAGAGAGATGAAACAACGAGGGGTAAATGCCTGTACTTATCACAGCTTCTTTCGATGGAAGGGTGACAAATGGACTCCTGAGCGTATGGGTGATAAATTCATTCCTGAAATCATAATTTGGGACGAAATATGCACAGTATCATTAGATGTATTACAAACATTTCTTGAGTGGTTGTTAAACAAGAACACAAAAGTCGTCATGTGCGGTGATCACGGCCAACCACCACCATTTGTTGGTGGATCCCCACATGAATGGCTAAAGGGTTTTGTAGACTATTACGAAGAAATTAACACTGATTATAGATCACTTGATGAACGATTACGCGAGTTCAAAGCGCTAATTAGATTACAACCGGATAGAATCCAGTGTGAAATAGCGCGTGAATTGATTTCAGAGACTCCAATGAATGATTTCTGGGAAACGTGGAGACCAAACGATTTGATCATTGCAAGTAGAAAAATAGTCAGGGATACACTTCAGATGAAGTTATTTGAATTGCATAAAGAAAAATTTGCAACGCTTCCAGTACCCCTTTGTTATAGGCCATCGGATACACGAAAACAGAATATTGAAGTTGATATTCCAGGACAGAGTGAAAAACAAATTCTCGTATTAAATGATATTGTTCTGGTTGATATCAATGTCGTTGAAGATGCATTGCGTGCTAATAAATCCCCGTGGACGCTAGGATACGCAGCAACAATACACTCTTCACAGGGATTGACTATATCGAATACAATTGTTTGGATGGTGGATAATCACATCGATTGGTCAAATTTAGTCTATCTCGCAGTATCCAGAGTACGAAAAATAAATCAACTTCGAAGAATTGTTGTTGACGAAGTCAATGATGACGATAATGACACAACAATAAGTGATATTGATGTTAGCATCATTAATAAAAAAACTCTCCGGTTACAAACAACAGGACAAAAAAAAAACAACGAGAATTTGATATTGATACTGAACTAATAATCACTTTGAAGAAACAACAGAATAATCACTGCGCGAGTTGCAATTGTATAATTCGTTGGCAGTATTCGGATAAGGATCCTCGCCAATTCACCGTAGACAGAAAAAATAACAATCTCGGTCATGTCAGAAATAATGTGATGTTGACTTGTCTTGAGTGCAATAGACGCAACGGTGCTAGTTAAGACCATGCGGTGGCAATTGAGTATCCTCGGGAATCACTTGTAGTTTTTGTCGAGTAAAACGCCGCTGAGGGGCAGTTGAATCCAGTTTATAGACTGGAGGTCTACCAGTTGATCGGGTTATACTAGATATCTTATGCGTAGTGACGCTCCAAATAGGATCAGTAGCCCTCTTTCTACCCCCTTCAAGCTCTCCTGGTTCGTATAAGTACCTCACAATGACATTACTACCAAGAATTGGTTGGGAAACGCTAGCGTTTCTAGGGAAATCTTTTTGTGGTTGTACGGGTATTGACTTCTTTTTAATCGCGTTGATAGGTTTCATGTTGATTGTTCTAGTAATCTCGTTATTCAGTGCAGTAATCACAGATGGTAATCTTTTAACCCATTCACTGGATCGCTTTTCTTGAATGAATTCTTTTGCGTATTGATATCCAAATAACCGCTCAGCAATCGTCCGATTAAATCGTTCTACAATGGCCTGATCGCGATGTAGCGCAGTATGCCCTCGTCGTATGGTGACATTATGATGTTTCATTGTTGATAACACTGCACCCTGAAATTCCTTGCCAGGATCAACCTGCAATAGATTTGGCCAGTGCAGAGGACCTCGTCGATAAATCCTTTCAAATGCAGAAGCGACTTCAGTGGCTGATTTTGTTTTTAACGGTTCTGCTTCTTTGTATCGACTTGCAATATCAACTACGGTTAACGCATATTTGTAACCACGATCATGTGGCAAAAATAATATATCAGCCTGATGAACTTCATTAGGAGCGGTCACATCAAAATGCGAGAATTGAATTTGTTTAGGCGGTGGTAGATAAATTTGCCATAGTGCCTGTTTGGATAACCAATTAGCCGCAGTGGTTTTTTTCACTTTTGCAGCGCTAGCGAGTTTATGGACTGCTGATTTACCCCTCCAGTATCCTCTTGGGGAATAATAAATTGATTCCATATTATTAATTACCAGCACCTAACATCAATTTACTTTTCATAGCCGATTTTATCAAAAATGAAGACAATTTTTCTTTGAAGGATTTATCAGGAATAGCATTTAACGCATGAATTAATTTCACATCTGCTAGATGCCTGTTTTGCAGATTGCTGCTTTTATAAGCAACATCATGAAGGTGACAGGCCTTATCAATGGCGTTTATTGGTTCTTCACCGGGTCGGGACTGATTTTGATCATTGAGTCTGATATCAAGTCTGGTTCCCGGTCCACAGTAGCTATATCCTGGAAGGTGCTTTTCTCCGGGGTACTTTGCCCATGGGGTTCCAGAGAGCTTTGCCAATTTGGCTGCGATATCACCTCCTCGATTTTTTTCAAAATCAGATCTCATAGACACAAATCTAAATTTCTTTGTACCACATTGCACGCATTTACCAGAAAGCGCTGATCGGTTATTTTTAGTTGTAATCGTCGTCACATCATCTGTGCCAGTACGCGTTTTACACTTCACACAATATAGATCCATAATTTATGTATAGAAATATGGATATAATTGATTTTTCAGCGACTAAAACAAGAGAACCAATTAATCATCATGCAGCGCTACCAAACTCTATCCGGATGATTATAATCGGGCCATCTGGATCCGGTAAAACGCAATTGTTGCTCAATTTAATAATGAGATGGATGAAGTGGGATAAGTTGTATTTAATTGCCCCTAGCGTAGATGATCAACGATGTTATGAAGTGTTAAAGGATTTTAACGAGAATGCATCAGAAATTAAGGGTGAGAACGCCATTGATTTTATAACCGATATCGATGAAGCACCGAGCATTGATGATATTGATGGAGATATTAACAATTTAGTCGTATACGACGATATAATGTTCGATAAACAAGAAAATCCTGCTAGAATATTTTCCCGTGGGCGTCACAAAAACACTGACGTGATATATGTCACTCAACGCTACACTCAGGTTCCAAAAGTCATCAGAGATAACTGCAATATTCTTTCTGTATTCAACGGAGTTGATACTCATACTCTTAGAAATATTTGGCAGACATGGTGTTCTGATATGGACTTCAATCAATTTCGAGATTTCTTTAGTCATGCTCAGTCGACTCCGCACGGATTCGCAGCAATAAATCTACATGATCCTCGGACACGATATCGTATCGGACTTGATCAAATATTCGGTTAAAATCGTAAAAGAATTATTAACCCAGAACTGAAAACGTTAGCAGCAGAGAGGGTGGATGACCACATCGTTGCGAGCAAAATCGTAAAATCTCCGTTTTTGCAAAAATGGAGGCTTTTTTTTTGGTTAAATGAGATTTGTTGGAAACCTAATATTTGGTTCGAAAACGTTATCTATAGGCCATATTTTGTTCGAAAACGTGATCTGGAAGCCTTATTTTTGCTTGAAATCGTGGTCTGTTCACCCTCTCTGCTGCTCACACATATGTGGCAATGAAGTATTAAACGTACTTGATGCTATTTCAAAGGAATCAAAGATTCCTCAATCAAAACCACCCCATGTAGTAGTGAATGAGTATACTAGCAGTCGTTGGATTGAAAATCTTTAGATTGGAAATCTTTGATTTTAAACAGAGAAAAGATTTCTATGATAACAATGATTGATATTTGGGGGCGACCTTTATCAGCGCTGAAGAAACCGGATACTGATGGAGTTGAAATCAAAGAGGTTAAAAAACTAATCGAAGATAAAATACCCGAAACGTTGAACCTAGTAGATGTTGATTCTAATGAAATAGTTGTATTTGGCGATCGTCAGGGTAAATTGAAAACTAGTAATGTCTCTCTCGTTGATATTTTGGTTAAACGACGAGACGCAGCAGAGAATACTATCGCGTTATTTTCCGATCAGGGTCAACTCAAACCAGGTGTACTTGTTTCAACGATCACGGATAAATTAGCAACATTCGATAACACAGTGAATTCATTGAAATCGCTCAATGATAAGTATGACGATCACATAACATCATGACATTTAATAAATTACAAAAATCCATCGTGGACAATATTGATAAACTCGTGCTAGAATTGTTTGGAAATCCACCAGTGACTGCACCAAAACTCACCTCGATAAAAGATTCTATGTTAGAACTAGCAACTCTTCAATCCGAATATGAAAAACACGTGAAACAGTTTTCAACGTTTCGTAAAAAACATCATTGATAAGTTTATTGGAACCCCATTTGATAAAATTGAAATAACCCTTCCTGATATTAAAAAAATCCATCGATGATCTAAAAACATTCAACGATGTAATGAAGGATGATACAACGAGGATGATAGGTGTTATTGAAAAAATAAAAATTCCTCATAAGAGCACCAGCAATATCGTATACACGATTCAACACGGTTCATTTGCGTGGACTCCCACAAACAACATTTTGCATGTAACCGCAGCCGTCAAGGGTATTTATCGATTAACAATAGTATCACCGACTCAATTCAATATATCATCAGGTAGTTCATCTGGAGTCAATAATACAGTATCAACGATCATCGACAAGGATGTATCTGAACAGTTCACGATAACGACCGCATATAGAAATTTAGTCAGGGTTTCAGTAACGTGGTACGTAGAGTTCGTAGCGGATTTAAGTAAACAATTAAATTGGAAACGCTAATGCTGCTAAAATAAGATGACAATCCCTTCAGTGTATCAGTATCGCTATGATCAGGTCAGAGAATTTCAAGCTAAACTCAGCTCACGCTGTGAGGAGTATCAAATAAAAATAAAAAAATACCAACGAATAATAACCGCGGTTGATATCACCGTGTATTCGGTGTCGGGCGTAATCACTGCTGCTGGAATAATACTATCTTTGGTTACAATGATTGCTCCGGTCGTAGTTCCAATCGCTATTTCCGCGGTGGCTACAATCGCCGGTATATTAACCGGGATCACAAAAAACTATCATCGTGTAGCCAAAGTAAACTACACGACTATGTAATTAAATTTCACATTGCATCTACCGGTTACTCGCAGTTATCCTCGTTGATATCATCGTCACTCGATGACACAACAATATCAGATAGCGAATTCTCATCGATGGCTGAATTGTATAAATCGACAATGCTGAAGTTAGAGCGGGATAATAATAATAACAATGTCGTCACAAGAACTGCTTCAACAAATAGTAGAAAATACAACACCGGTGAAAACAAGCATGATATCAATAACCTCAACACGTCCTGAATTCAGTGTGAATTTTCCGATCCCCGTTCCCGTGAGCGAGATCGCGCTGGCAAAACTACGAGTGTATCACAGTTGGCCTAATATCAGATCAAAATCATTTGGCGGTCAACAACCAAATAATTCCTTGGTATTCGCAAATAAGAATAAAGAAGACGGGACTCCAGACTGGAACGTCGTTTCGATACCAACAGGGTCCTACCAAATTGAACAAATCAATAATGAATTCGCGCGTAGAATAAAATCGATTACTGGAGCAGAATCAAAAATAGCTATAACGGTTCATGAACCCACGCTATCAATTGCGATCGAGATTAAATCACCCGAATATGTCGTTGATATTTATCAAAGCTCTATAAGATCAGTGTTAGGATGGCCTGAATTACCCCCACCTAGACGAGAACTCGTTATACCAGATGAACCCTTAAAGGCCGATTATATCACCGACAGGATAAAACCCGATAATCCAATAAAAAGTTATAAAGAATACAGAATCACTATAGAGTTTTTTGATCTCGAATACCACGTAACTGGGGAGGCGGGGGGTAGAATGGAGGGACATCATGTTGTTAGCGAACCTAGAATCGTTGAAAATTTCACAGCGATGAAAAATGATTTTTCGCTGCTGTTAATATCTCTTAAATCCAGGTCTCTCACCCGAGATGAATTTATCAGCGTCGTAGAAACATGCAATAAAATCATCAATGACATGGAAACATTTAATTTGAAAATTATTCAAAAGGTATTGGATGACAATAAACCCCGATCGAGAACAGATTTTGCTACAGACTATAAAATCAGCGTTGAAGATATCCCCACATTCAAACTACCATGATATAACGTACCAGAACTAAAAAAACTTCTCAGTGATGCCATCGATGCTGGGTTTAAGAAAATTCACGACGATTGGAAAAAAAATACCACGACAACAAACAAATATTCTGACATTTAATAACGACCCAGACGGTGGTGGGAGACATATCGCTCCGTTCAACGTGAATATATCCTCGGTGATAGCGCTGAATTTAGTGTGTGACGTTATCGAAGGCAGCTATCAAATAAATCTTGAGCAATCAAATCAAGCTCAGCAGGGATATATTTTATATTCATTTGCACCAACAGCTCCTCCAGGATTTCTAATAATTGAGTCTCCCGTTAATCCAGTCTATATGCGGTGTCATAATAATTCTTTAACGAGAATTAATTTCAAACTCACTGACCAATCTAATAATTTGATTGATCTACAAGGTGAGGTTTTACAAATTAGTCTGTTTGTAAAGTCCTAGGACTTTCAATCATAAATGATTTTCGTCGTAAAAAAATTGTTAACGTAACGCAGCAACAAGGGTGAACGCCAACGACAATGGCGTCTTTTTTTCATAATTTTTTTATATTTTTTAAATTTTTTTTTGCTTAAATTATTAAAAATAAAATTTAAATATTTTCAAGGAAGCCTCAGTTTACTAAATTGAGGCTTATATCACCAATTTCAGGAATCCTCAGTTTGTTGAATTGACGCCTGTAAAAGTTGGTCTGTTCACCCTCTCTGCTGCTTACCGTGTGAAGCGTTTATCGAAGTAGAAGTAGAACTTGTACAAAGAGATACTACAGCATATCCACTTGCAACCCATGTCGGTTTTGTCAATAATGGTATCATGGCGTTTTTTCGATAGCGCAAAATATCTTATCGATGGAAAAGAGATCGAGTCGATAAACCATGATGCTCATGTGGCCACAACAATAATAGGACTAGCAAGATATTCTGACGATTATACAAGATCGGCAGGTCCTTCTATGATGTTTGCAAAGGGTAGTAGGAATTCCACTGGAATAAATCAACTTATTATAAGACGATCAAGGAATAATGCTGGTAATGCTGATGTTGATGTCGAGGCTGTAGTTATAGGTAATAATCCCGATTTCAACCTAGAAGGTGCAACACGTATGTCAATGTTGAGAGAGGGGCGTAGATCATTCTCATGCACAATTCTATTGCATCATATATTTGGATTCTGCAGAAATGTTCGAAAATTTATTTTGGAGCAAAGCACGCAGTAGCACTTGTGCGAAAGGGTACTGACGATGACGCAATTTGGAGGATTCCAGCGGATTCAGCACATCCAGGTGCTGATCCTGGTAAAGTCAATTTAACAAAACTATCACTGTGGATGCGAGTGTTAACTCCATCAATCATCGCAGAAGAACGATTACTATCATTTATGGACCAAGGAGGAAAATCCCTGATGAGTTCGCTAACAATGACTACAGATACTGTTCAATCAGCAATTAATAGGTTACTTACATGGAACCTAGCATCGAAACAAGGCGTTTCGGCCCCACGTCATATATTTATTGCGTTACAGAATAATGCACGAGCAGGCAATAAACAACTCAGTCATATGATATTTGATCAATCAGGTGTTACTGACGTTTCGCTGAGAATAAACGGACAGCAGAAACCATCCGAGGATATACAACTTAATTACGATCAAAACCGTATTGCACGCGTGTATCATCGGATGTTGTCATATATGGCACGCGATCAAAATGTTGATAATGGTTTGCGAATATCACAGTGGGATTTTTTGAACCTCTATCCGATCTATTACTTTTCATTGGAACTTCTTGATTTAACAAGACAGTCCGTAGTTGATATACAATTTAGAGCTACTGTAGCTCGTGGTGGTATTGCCAATTATAGAGCAATTACTGTCATTCTCAGCGACAAATCAATGTTACTCGAAGGTGTTGGTGGAAGAATGAGAGTGATAGATGCACCAGTAGAAAACATGTAACAATTATATCAATCTTTTATTAATAAAATGGCATATGATGTTATTAGTGTTACGTTAACTCCTAATCAGATTAAGAAACTACAATCATCAGCAACTGAAAAATGTGGAACTAAAATCACTTTGAAACCTAATCAGATGATCGGCGGGGCGAATAAATTATCGTTGAAACCTAATCAAACAAAACGTTTTAGTGACGCGCTCGAAAATAAAAAGGATTTCGATTTAAACTTTCTGCGGATGCAATGACCAATATGAAGAAAAAAAACAGGCGGCATATTTCCATTGTTAGCTGCGTTACCAGCGTTGATTGCGGCAGTGGCCCCAGCGGTGGCTAAAGCGGCAGCGTTAAGAGCCGTTGGTACCGCAGCAGGAATGGAACTAAGGGAAGCAACTGCGAAAGGATATAAAAAAAAGAAGGGAAAGGGTCTAAGACTACCAGGAACCACGTATTCATGGTACCTTAGAATCCCAGGAACGGTTTATTAACACCAATATCAAATGTTGATTTACTTGATGCTGATAAAAAAAAAACTAGCAATTCAAAACTTCAGAGGCGTCTTTATGAAAGATCGATTGCCGACACAACCAAAAAACGCTGAAACGGGTATCATTAATCTCGATAACAACACCGGACCCGGAACCCACTGGGTTGCATACGCGATTGATCCACGTGTAACTCCTCGTTGGTATTCTACACTACCAACACAAAAAATGAATCACCCACCAATATGTGGCAGCGAACTATTAAATGTCCTCGATGCTGTTTCAACTTCTGGAAAAGCACCAAATGTTGTCGTAAATGAATACACTAGCAGTCGCTTGAAATCAAAGAGATTTAAAGAGAGATTATATAGAATAACATGATTGATATTTGGGGGAGACAATTATCAGCGCTGAATAAGCCCGGACCTGATGGCGCTGCAACCAGTGATATATAAAAAAAAAGACGAAATAGCCGAGACGTTGAACTTAGCAAGTGCTGATCCCAATTAAATAGTTGTATTCCAAGATCGCCAGGGTAAATTGAAATCTAGTAATGTTTCCCTGGATGATATTTTAGTTAAACAAAGCGGAGTAACCGAAGGCACTATCTCATTGTTTTTCGATCAGGGTAAACTCAAACCGGGTGTACTTATTTCAACTATCTTGGAACGAATTACCAATATTGTCGAACCCGTACTAGAATTTTTTGGATATCCTCCAGTGACCATACCGAAGCTCACAGATATAAAAAATTCTATATTTGAACTAGCAACACTTCAAGTCTAATATGCAGATCACGTTGAAAAGTTTACATCATTTCGTAAAAACCTCAACGAGAATTGTTTTACAACCGCGCTGGATAAACTCGACATGAAACTACCTGATATTAAAAAATCCACCAATGAGATCAAAAAACACCATCGAGGCAATCAAGGATGATGCAACGAGGATGATATAAATCGTTGAAAAAACAAAAATTTCTCATGCAAAAACCATCAACGTAGTATACACGATTCAACACGGATCATTTGCGTGGACACCTACAAACAACAAATTAGATATCACTGCAACCGTCGAAGGTATTTATCGGTTAACACTAGTGACACCGACTCAATTTAATATATCATTATCGAGTTCAACTGTGGTCAACAATACGATATCAACGATCATCGATAAGGATACAACCGAACAATTCACGATAGCATCCACGGATAATAATTTGGCTAGGGTTTCAGTATCATGGTATGTGGAATTGGTAGCAGATTTGAGTAAAAAAACTAAATTGAAATCGTAAACTGTTGTGTCCACTGCGCATTTGCAATTGTCCTCGTTGATATCGTCATCACTCGATGATACCTTTATATCAGATAGTGTGTTCTTAGCGATGGTAAGTATTTATGATTCCGCGATGTCCAAATTAGAGCAGGATAATGGTAATAACAATAATAACACCGCAAGAACTACTTCAACAAATAGTAAAAAATACCGAATCGATTCAACAACTAACGGAAAATACCACACCGGTGAAGACCAGCATGATATCAATAACTTTAACGAATCCTGAATTCAGGGGGAATTTCCCGATTCCGATTCCCTTGAAGGAGATCGCGTTAGCGAAACCTCGAGTGTATCACAGTCGGCCTAATATCAGATCGGTAGCATTTGGCGGTCAACAACCGAATAATTCCTTGGTATTTGCGAATAAGAAAAAACCAGATGCAACTCCAGACTGGAACGTTGTTTCGATACCATCTGGGTCGTACCAAATCGAACAAATCAATGCTGAATTTCAGCGTAGAATAAAATCCATTACTGGAGCAGAATCGAAAATCGCTATAACAGTTCATGAACCAACACTATCATCCGCGATTGAGATAAACTCGCCTAGTTATGTCGTAGATATTTATGAGAGCTCAATCAGAACAATACTAGGATGGCCTGAAATCCCACCTCAACAAGTTAACATACCACCTGAACCTCGAAAATTTGATTATGTTACCGACAGGATAAAACCCGATAATCCAGTAAAAAGCTATAGCTGTTAAAACAGGTGGAATTTTTTCACTGGAATGATAGACGACCGAAACCGAAGATATTACGCAACTAAACGAGATAAAATCACTGAAAATAGCACAGCGTTCAATAACGATATTTCGATGTTGCTAATATCTCTTAAATCCGGTACTCTCACCCGAGATGAATTTATCAGCGTCGTACAAACATGTAACAAAATCATCAATGACATGGACACATTTCATTCGCAAATTATTCAAGAGGTATTAGGTGACACTAATCCTAAAACGAAAACGGAGTTTGCGACAGTGTATAATATACTCGTAGAAGATATTCCCACGCTCAAACTACACGGATATAATATCTCAGAACTACAAAAATCTTTCAATGATGCCATCGATGAAGGTTTCCAAAAAATCCATGACGCATGGAAAAAAACAGCACCACCACCACAAACAACAATTTTCAAAGATAATAATGACCAAGACGGTGGTGGTAGGCATATCGCTTCTCAAAATGTGAATATTTCCTCGGTCATATCATTGAATTTAGTATGTGATGTTATCGAAGCCAGCTATCAAATAAATCTCAAGCGATCAAATCAAGATCAACAACGATATATTTTATATTCATTTGCGCCAACAGCTCTTCCAGGATTCCTAATTATTGAGGATCCAACTAATCCAGTCTATATGCGATGTCATAATAATTCGCTAACGAGAATTAATTTCAGACTCACTGACCAGTCTAATAATCTAATTGATCTACGAGGTGAGGTTTTACAAATTAGTCTGTTTGTAAAGTCCTAAGGACTTTCATTGTTAACCCATAGTAGCAGAGGGGGTGAATGACAACGACCGTGGCATCTTCGAACAAGCGTTGGTTAGCCTCGTCGACGCTTTTTTTTTACGCTTTTCGAGGAAGTCTCAGTTTGCCGAATCGACGCCTCTACATAGTTGTAGGGTTTACCCCCTTTGCCGCTTCTTATTACAAAAAGCGTTTGTCGTCTCTAAGATACGACCTATAAATGATCATTGTATGTGTGATTTTGAACGTATTAAGTATCATAGGCAAAATTTAATTCCTTAATAAAATAATGTGGCCTAATGGTTAAAGCGTCCGCCTCGGTTGCAGAATGTCGCGGGTTCAAACCCTGGCCAAGTTATACCAAAGACATAAATGTGCCAACAGCTACCTCGCCAAGCGCTTAGCATTAAGAGGTTAGTGTTAGGACACGTCAGCCTGGTGTCAGGATAACGATGCTACCTATATAAACTGCCACACTACAAACTTCGTAGCGATATGACAGAAATATGGCTGGAAAAAAGATGTTAAAGGTATGTTGCAAATTCAAATCACACACACACTGAATTGGTTCTGGTATTACTGTGTAACATACTTCAAATATTTACAGATGAAATTCTTCAAAAATACTGATAACAGATGTCGTACTGATCTTTCGCTGATAAGGACAGCTGTAAACGAGCATACAATTCAAAGCATGCCCAATTAAATCAATAGTGATTTGTATGACCTGACACAATCCCTGTCTACTTTAATATCACGAACGACATAACGCATCATAATCCTTGAACAGTTTTTATACAACGTACATTCTTATCAGACATAAAGACATACGAACCAAGGCAGACAGACAGACACAGATTGTACTTACCGATTTCAGCGTTATTCAGAAGCTCATCATCATACAAGTTATGTCTAAAATTGAAAATAAAAATATTCTGGGAATGACCATTGTCATGAAGTCTGAAACAATGTTCATGTTACAAACATAAAAGATAAAAATATATTTTATATAGGGTCAGTAGAATAAACTTGTCTTTATTCCAATATATGTGACATGTTCTGCGACATGTGTGAGCCATGTGGAATAAGCCATCAGTAATGACTTTAAATCGATATTCATGACCTTTACAATTTAAATATGTGTGTGTGTGTGTGTGTGTGTGTGTGTGTGTGTGCTTGATATGTGTTGTTTGCATATATAAATATATGCGAAACGAAATGGTATGTAGCATCTGGTCAACATTTTTGACAAGATTTAATTTTGGAGACATTCGAAAATAATTTCATTTTTCCTACATTTGGTAAATTAGTATGTGTGTTTGAGTTTGTATGTTTGGTTTTAAATAACAGTCTCTGTGCGACTGAAACAAAACAACTTTAGAAATCCATGAAAAACATCTTTCAGCCGAGGTAAGAACCTAAGGTACAGTTTTGACCGCTTGAACATAATTGACTATTTTACACCAGAGAAAGAGACCCCGAATGACCGAGTGGTCGAAGAGGTTATTAGTCAAGTATCAATGATTTCTAATATCTATCTGCGTTAGTTCGAGTTTCAGGCTCGGCCAACTCAGGTATGTTAGAATGCAATCTTGTAGATTGTCTAGTGTCGGTTATTATTGGCATATATACGGGCCGCCCTGTCTAACCTCTCAAGTGTTGTAAATGACATTTAATCCACAATACCACATACAAAACTCCAATTAAGAAATTAAATGTTGTAATGATTGACAATTATCATCAGCTTCGTATACAAAACGAACCATGACCACGAAGAAAGGATTTTACAAGTAGAACTAGAAAAGATCTTGTTGCAAAGCGTTTAAATACAAAAAGCGACCACAATTTATGTGATTGCTTACTGATGGGCGTTTCGAAAGTTTATGATGAAATGTCCCATACTTTGACCTGAGAAAGTTCGTCCAAGCACGCGCTTGTTGCGTTTATTCTAGCATAACTGCGTAGTATTCAGAGTAATTATATATCCAGTTTAAGTATACGTACCCCGTAAAGAGCATTGCGTGATCGTATTTTGCATAGAAAGCGTATTCCATGTCCCACTGACGCAGATCTTCGAGATAGTTGTCGGCCTCAATAAATGTTACTCCTCCATCTGTCACCACCGAAGACAGGATGTGTTCAAATTCTTGTTCCTTCTGTAAGCAAGATATGAAACAAATAAAACAAAAACAATTAATTACGGGAAGTCAGTGTCCCTCTATGAGCGAAATGAAAACATTTGTAACCGATGCAGTAATTATTTCAATGCATTTTCTAATGTAGAATTGAAATAAACAAGTGAGTAGCGACACATAAGACATAATATCCCACATATATGCAATGTGTTTTCTATGAAACGGGGGGAGCTAAAGAACAGTAGGCAGACTACCAGCATCGTTGTTAAAGGGTGGACCTATGCACATAAATACAATACGAATGGACAGTGGTAGAAATGGGAAAAAAAAAGGAGAAAGAAACTAGCTATTGATCGATAATATCGCATTTATTTTTTAAAAAATCTTTTTATTGATATTAAAAAGCATATATCACACATACACACACACAAACACACACACACAAACACACACATATATATATATATATATATATATATATATATATATATATATATATATATATATATATATATATATATATAGTTAGTTAGTTAGTTAGTTAGTTCTATACAATGACGTGCTGCCTGACAACCAATTAAAAAGTAGAAAAAGTAGCTAAAATGTTTTCTACAGGCAGATATAAATCCACAGACGTGATTTATGATGAGCAGTGATACACAGAAAGACATAAAGTGATCAGAGATAACTGTAATATTTTAGTTGTGTTTAATAGTGTCGATACGCATACTTTCAGAAATATTTATAATACTTGGTGTAGTGGGGACATGAATATAGATAAATTTAAAACCTTCTTTACACATGTGCAATCTTCCACATATGGATTTACAACGATAAATGTGCATGATCCTTGATCACAAAATCGTGTTGGTCTTCATACAGTATTTGGTTGAGAAAGCTGGTACGATATAGTGATGACCTAATTCAAAGCAATTGTTTGAACGACAAAAAGTCCGATGGCAGATGGATAAAACAAATGTAACACAATTAGATAATTATAGGTCAAGGATGGCGTTTGTTTTTTCATTTACGTAGAAAACCTTTTATTTCTAAAAATAACCCCTCTAAGTAGAGTTGTATGATCCCCACCCCGCTGCTAAACAATGTATGTTAATGCTATGCAAATGTATTGTTCAATAGTACTGAATTAAAGCAATCACAGTTGACAACCTTTTGATATGTATGCTACAGACTTCAGGCTGGATTATCTAAAGGAGTGTTTGTATCAAAAAATCAAATGTATAGACCCTTTTCCAAGTTAAAGACGCCATAATTAGCATAACAATCCACTCTGACATGCAGTTAAAATAGATCGTTACAGAAATCCAGAAATGGTTCAGTCACAAGTACTCAAAAGCATACAGGAATCCTTTTTTTCAAACTCAGTCACAAGTACCCAAAAGCATACAGGAATCCTTATTTTCACACTCAGTCGCAAGTACCCAAAAGCATACAGGAATATTTATTTTCACACTCAGTCACATTTACTCAAAATCATACAGGAATCCTTTTTTTTTCACACTCAATCGCAAGTACTCAGTGGCATACAGAAGTCCGTTTTCACACTCTACCACAATCACCCAAAAGCAAACAGACCCCCCCACCCCCGTTTCTCACTCAATCACACGCACCTACGTGCATGTAGAAATAACGAATGAATACACATAAGTACTTACCTTGTAGATGAAAAATTCAAAAAGGGTGACAGTGATGGACATTTTTTTACTTTGAATACCCTTGTAGAGGAGGTCCACCTATGAGAAAATTCAGATAGATTCACATATACTGATTATAATGCAAGCTTTTTATATTTATATGCGTTATCTTACAATCAGAAAGAATAATAAAGCAAACATATTCATTAACCTTTCCAAACAAATGTTGTATTAAATATAAAAAACGCTGCTACACTGGACACAGTTATTATCATTACTCTTGCATATTAAATTACTCATAGTTTTATAACTGCCAATTGGGAATATATATATATATCGGTCTTACAGAGTTACCTATTTACAGAGGAGAGATATATGTTTGCAGACAATACCGGGTTACTGAAGAAACATTCTTACAGATGAGTCTGAATTACGGAAGGGCGTATTTACAAAAGATACCCGGTTACATATGAGTCTGGGTTACCAAAAGGTCTGTTTACAAAATATACCGGGTCGCATAAGAGTCTGGATTACGGAGAGGCGTGTTTACAAAATATACCGGGTTGCATAAGAGTCTGGATTACGCAAGGGCGTGAATACAAAATATATCGGGTTACATAAAAGTCTGGATTATTAAGGGATGTGTTTATAAAATATACCGGGTTTATATAAGAGTCTTGATTACGGAGGGGCGTGTTTACTAAAGATACCGGATTACATAATAGTCTGGATTACGGAAGGGATTGTTTACAAAAGATACCGGGTTAGATAAGAAACAGTTTGATAGAAGAGCCTTGAACAGATTTAGGGAGTATAATTATGGGAAGCTCTCTTTCAAATTGCATCAAGAAAGTTCTAGAAACGGTTATTCTTGAAAAATTAAATAGGGGAGATGCGTCCATGTAATTTGGTCATACTCCTTAATTACTCCAAAATATGCGTATTGTAGGTCCTACTGGATTCTGTATACACCCAGTAATAATCCTCATATTTGATTTTAAAAAGGAAGTATACAAATTAAGAAATTTAAATGTGCTCTATAGCTAAGTATTTATTGTCTCCACAATTTATACTTTGTGTTATACATTTTCCGATATTTTGTTTCACTAAATCATGTTATTCATCTTCAGTGATTTGTACCGGTGACGTATCAGCAAACGTAAGCTTTCTTTTTCCATATAATTTAATCACGTAAGATGGGTCCAAGTAACTCTATAGTAATCCATCATGAGGTCATGAAAGAGAGCTTCGTTGTCCCTTCTGTATTATGCCTCTAAATATTAATAAATCATATGTTTGATTAACAATTGCCCAATGCCTCTGTATATTAATACATGTGTTTGGTTCACAATTCCCGAATGCAACTTGAAGGAAATTAAAGGAATGTTATAAGCGTTCAGCAGTTAAGCATAAAATACTTACACCGTTAATAATGTGTGAAAAATATTCTCTTATATTTCTTTTCACTTGAACCTCTTTTTCAATTTTATCCGGTATTTCTACTAGCGAATAATGCCTGCAAGTAGATATGAAATATATATATATATATATATATATAGATATATATATATCTATATATATATATATATATATATATATATATATCTGTATGTGAATGACTTGTATGTTTCTGTATATTATTAAACGATACGTACAATGTCCAGATCATTTTCAGAACGGATTTTTTTGTATACGTTAGATGGACTTTGCCTGAATTTTCGTTTAGAACGTAGTGACAGTTGCTTCGTGATTTACATTAGCTCAAATATTTCATTTTAATTATCACCTGAGAGTTTTAATCATTCATATCTTCTGATTGCATTGCCAATTAGCAATCAAATACATTGTAGTTTCCAAATCTGCAATGAGCCATATTTACACTAGAAACATGTTAGTTTCTGCATATATGGAGATTTAAACTGAGGCTCTCATTACTAACTAAAATTCATATTTGAGCTAACAGCTTTGTAAAGGTGTTTACGTCACTTGTTAAGAAATGTTGGACGGAATATGCTTTCTTTCAGATACTGTTATCTTTGATTCTCAAAACCAGTGTGAAAATCTGATAGCGTATAATGATACAGCCATTTATACTTTCTTTACTCAGCAGTTTTAGCAGTATTCTCTCTCTCTCTCTCTCTCTCTCTCTCTCTCTCTCTCTCTCTCTCTCTCTCTCTATATATATATATATATATATATATACATATATATATATATATATATATATATATATATATATATATATATATATATATATATATATATATATCGCGACCATCTATGTTTGAAATACTCTTCTGGTTTGTCAGCTTGCTTAGTCTGTAAGTAGTATAGTGGTACGATTGAATTGGAAAATACATTACAGACCCCATTTGGGCACATATAGCGAGAAGGTTTAAACAATCACTATGTGCACGTTTAGCGAAAACGTGGATTGAATATGGTACTATTTAATCTGTATATAAATCGCATTGTAATTGCAAATTACATCGCGGTATGCTTGGATGTATTATTTTGTGAGAACGTTTATGACAGAATGATTTTTTAGGTTATGTCTTCAATTCGTTCTTGTGATATTTTACAATAGACTTTTTTTCTATATAAGTAATTATTTATGTTTATATATTTTCTGTACGTTTCATGATGTGATGTATTTGCTATGCATTCTTTATTTAAATCATCTTTGATAGTTGAATCATAAATATTGCCCGCATTTACTTAGTCAATATGAATGGAAAATGAAACTTCAATAAAGTAAACATACAAGTGATGTACTTGCAAAATACAATCGTATTAAGTAAATCTGTATCAAGAGTATTATTGCTTTAGTAAACGTTTGTACAATTCATTTAGGTAATGTGATTCCAAAAACGAAAAAAGCGTTTGTTGACTTGATGACAGAACATGTATTTCGCTATCTTAAATGATTCGTTGAAAAATACTACGTTGTTCGGTACTGCGTTTATAAAGTGTAATATATTTTATGTAATCAATAGAACACGAAAAAGCTTTCATTCTTAAAAGTTAATATCAGTCCTATAAGAGAATCGTTAATTGTATATTTAAATTGTCAACCTTGGCATTGTAGTACTAGGAATCTGTATTTTCAAGAAAATACTATCTGCTGGTTTACTCTTAAATTATCAAAAAGCTACCATAGTGTAATATGTTAGTAATTTACCGTGAAACGAGCAAGGATGATTTTGTATTTAACATTTCAGATTTACCCTGAACTCATGCAGAGGGTTTTTGATTTTAAAACAGTGATTCAGTTGAGGTATTTGCACATAATCACTTCGCACGGTTCGTAGGGAGTACTTACGAAGCGTTGTATGCTCATTACCTTGAAACTAAAAACCATGTTTATGAGTTTTAACAATTCATCCACTAACGTAACATATTGTTTACATTATTTTAATGAACTAAAGTTATATCGTAAACTATCAGTACATGTTGGATTTCGTCTTTCTTGTGAAGTAACATAAGCCCTAAGGACGTAATAAGATTTCCAAAACCCCATTTATATTTAACTATTGACAGACGACTCAGGAGCTTTAGAGTCTATGATGGATAAGTATTTTGTTTTTATCTGAAAGGACGTCTTCTAGTGAAATTCGTTGATTCCATGCAGTAGAGTGCATATCTGTTAATGTTCCTCACCACTGTCTTAAGTTTACATCAGACTTATTCTCGAGATCAGCATCTATAAGAGATGTGACTTTTCTTTCAACTCAGATAATTAATTTGTTAATTATCTTACTGCAGATGAAAGTAGTAACACGGGATGGTTGAAGGTCATTGAGAAACTCTGTATTAAAATCGTAAAACGTTTTTAGTGTCATAACAGGAATTTAACATGGTCGACTTCATGGTACTGTACACTTGGGGAAATGAGATATGTTTGGCAACTGGCTGAAACCAAGAAACAGTCTTGAGTTGACCTAAATATGCACTACCAACGTTCTCTCTAAGCAAATGGTAGATGTGCACGCAACGCTCGCTGCATTGTGCAAGCATTACGGAGACAAGCACACTTTAATGTTGGATTGACAATTCAGCTGCGCGGGAACGTTGCGCACTACTCTAGCTAAGTATCAAAACTTAAATATTAAATGTGCAAAACGGTCGAAATGAAAACCAAACAATAATGCAACACAAAGACAACACATAACAAACAATAATGCAACACAAAGACAACACATAACAAACAATAATGCAACACAAAGACAACACATAACAAACAATAATGCAACACAAAGACAACAACTAACAAACAATAATGCAACACAAAGACAACACATAACAAACAATAATGCAACACAAAGACAACACATAACAAACGATAATGCAACACAGAGACAACACATAACAAACAATAATGCAACACAAAGACAACACATATCCAGCAGTTCTTTTCAGGGCGTACCATCTCTAAAAGATTGCCACAATCAAGTCAAACTTGAATTCCCTTTTTTCCCCAAATATGCTTGAAAGTACCTGCGTGAATACATGCATGTGTTTAGGTTCTTATTATAATAATCAAAGCCAAATGGCACTGAACGTTTTATGTTGTTTCTTTTAAAACACTCAATGAAATTTTACACCACATCAGCGAATGTTCCATTATTCATATTTGTCAATTTGGATCTGATCACAGCCACAAGATTTTCGTCAGGTATCATGACTTTTGTCCGTTTTAGACAAAAAAAAGGTATTTTGAAGACAAAGATATAAATTAAAAAATATATTCACTTTTATAAATTTGTATGACGCCCATGAATTCAATGGCCAGAATGGTCATCTTGTTCTGACACTTACATCTGTGAATTATACTCTTAGAAAAGCTTTGTGAAGCTTGTCGAAAAGCCTTGGTTCCTCTGTCTTTACAGAACTGTATAACTAATGCACTATCAAGTCGATTAATGTCTAGTCGAAAGAAATATTGCAATCAAGATTAAACGATTGCAACAATTTCACGAAGAGAGAAGTGTTGGCTCAAATCCATGCTAGCTCTTTTGAAGAAGACACTTGTGACACTGAAACATTTACTTCTGTGTCTGCTCCCAGACCAATAGATGTTTCCAACACTACTGAAAGAGAGAATCGGTAAGGCAGAGAGATGTAGTCATAAAGTGGGCGGATATATATTGATATCAGCCAAGTATTCCGTACATTCTTGCTTGATTGATAAGGATAAACCAATATCCTGTTCCAAAGCTTCAAGATCTTATTTTAAGAAGAAACACAGCTGAACTTATGTGAAGTAAACTTTGATTTAGGGGCGAAAATTGATTAAAATAGATAGATATATCAATAGACAGACAGACAGAATACATACAGATAGACAGATTGACAGATAGATACTCACAAGTCCCATACCGCCGAATCTATCAGTATGCCCATTTCAACATAGTAGTTCCTTTTTAGATTGCGTACCTCATCTGTGGATAGGATTGGAATGAGAAAGCATATTTTGTACGCTGGTATAGCCATTAAAAACAATAAACAATAGAAATATAAATTTTGTTTGCATATTTAGTATAGGAAACCTTGAGGTAAATCTTTTCTATATTTTCGATAATACAGTTTTATGTTAGTAGTAATGTAATAATTCTCAACGTATAAACAGATATAATAAAATAGAACTGAAATTAGTAGTGATAGATTTACCAATATTATTTGGGCTGTCTATGCATTCTTTGATAGTGTTACCAGCCCTACATGCAGTTGCTGCTGTTGTTGTGTTTGGAATATAACTGATCTCACCTTCTGTCCCTCTTTCTTGTAAATCTGCTAAATTACGGGATGACATGGTAGCATCTTGGCGAAGAAAATTATTTTGTTTGTTTTGTACACGTCTTAACATTTGGACTTGTTCAATATATTCTTTTCCTACATTTCTTCTATTATCGTTGGCTTTGCCTGCAAGAGGAGACAATCTTTATCAGATAAAAAGATCTCATGTTACATGAGTTACGTTTTCTTGTATTTTGGAAATGTGTTATATCCTTAAATAAAACAAAATTAAAATATTGATACTAATGAGGTTTGAGATGAATGATTATTTCTTAAGTCTTCTCTCCTTAACTTGTACATATCTTAACTCAGGAGAGGATAATGCTATTAAACTTGAGCTCCAGCAACGAATACACTAATCTTCATCTAATTATAAACTTATCACGTAATCTTTATCGTACAATCGTTATCCAATCGTTATCCATGAGTCATCATGATCTGTATGCATCTTTCTTAATCCTCTTTATTGCTGTAATTGTGTTCAGCAAGGTATTCTACCAGAATGATTTTCTAATACAAATACACAAGATTGTTGTGTTAGGACTGGTCGGCCTGGTGTCAGGATAATGTGACTGAGTGGGACAACATTCTACATGTCTGCGGCATGATGCCTCAGTGCTGCTATACATCACTATAAACTGCCTCACAGCATACATCTTCGCGATAAGACTTAAAAATTGTTAAAGCTACGTTAAAAATCCTAATCAAACAAACAAACAAACAAACAAGATTGTTGTTGTAAATTTTATTTTTAAGATATAATGGGCTTATTTCAAACCTCCTTTTTTAACTGGAAATTTTCTTGCAACTTACCTTGCTCTTTCAGAACATATTTTATGCCAAGAAAATTAGGATGCTCAAGGAAGATTCTCAAGGCAACAACAGTCTCTGCTGGTCTTAGATCGTAATGCATTCCATCTATTCGTATGTTTCCGTTCTGAATTAAATTGCATAGATTGATAGAGTTAGAGATATACAAAAAATAGATACAAAGAGATAGACTGGTAGAATTAGTGACATATATCTATATATATATATATATATATATATATATATATATATATATATATATATATATATATATATATATATATATATATATATATATATATATATATATATATATATCTATATATATATATATATATATATATATATATATATATTGAATTAGAGATAGACAGAAACTATATTGATAGATAGATTGATAGAGTTAGAGATATACAAAAAATAGATACAAAGAGATAGACTGGTAGAATTAGTGACATATATATATATATATATATATATATATATATATATTAGAGATAGACAGAAAATATATAGATAGATAGATTGAAAGAGTTAGAGATAGATAAAAATATATAGATAGATGAACAGAGTTAGAGATAGATATAAAAATATACAGATAGGTAGATGAATGGAGTTGAGGATAGATGGATACATATATATTTAGATAGATAGATAGATAGATAGATAGATAGATATATAGATAGATAGATAGATAGATAGATATATAGATAGATAGATAGATAGATAGATAGATAGATAGATAGATAGATAGATAGATAGATAGATAGATAGATAGAGATAGTTAGGATGGATGGATGGGCGGTCAGACGGACGGACAGACAGACAGACAGACATACGGACAGAGATAGATAGATAGATAGATAGATATATAGATAGATAGATAGATAGATAGATAGATAGATAGATAGATAGAGACTGAGTTAACGATATATATCAATACAGATAGATAGATAAAAAGATTAATACGCAGATAGATTTAAAGATATATATATATATTTATACATATATATATATGCACATGCACACACACACACACACACACACATATATATATATATATATATATATATATATATATATATATATACATATTCCTTTAATTCTTTATCTGTTTTGAAAGTCATTGTTAGTGTTATGCAAGGAATATGAATATGTTTCTTTCGTTAATGATCGGCATACTACTAAAAAGCTGTAAGGGAATATATATATATATATATATATATATATATATATATATATATATATATATATATATATATATATATATATATATATATACTGATAGTCGAGATGTTCATTGATGTCTCGGCATTTTTCGTGCTACTACACAAAAACATAGCGAAGAAATTCTGTTAGCTGGCTTCTTGTAGACTTTACGTAATAGTGCGTCCTTAGCAACACGTTTAATCACTATGACTGTGACATATGTTACAGTGTCCTCTAACGTCTGAGATCTTTCCCTAATGAAAATAGTAACACAGTTTATCTAGATTCTAGAGTTACACTCCTATATAGCGCTATTTTCGGAACGTTTCTAGCGATCATATGATATTACAATATAAATCATCAATGAAGATTGCAATGCGTGATAAGTAAATGAACCAATATTTTGCATATCTTGATGTCGAACTGACCTCTATATGATATGTTTTGAGTACGCTAAAGATGAACGCCGTGCTATTTAACTGCATAAAATATAGTTTCAGGATTGAATGCATAAGGTAGAGAAACGAGTTTCCCTATGTCAATTTATAAATGAATGCATCAATAAACGCTAGTTTTTTTTTATTGTTGTAGTATTTAACGCCATTTTTCAGCAAAGGAATGGTTTTACATACATGGCTGGCAGTATATCTGGTGGAAGAAAAACCTTCACAATCACTGGAAAGAACTGCTCACCCACGCGAACCTACAAGCAAGCTTTCTCACGTACTCCTGTTAGCCATGTCTAAGAGTCGAACATACACAGACAGAGGAGAGATTGCAGTGATCCGGAATTGTGAGAGCTTTTGACAACTTTACAAATTGGGACCCCAATTGATGAGATTTTAGTTGCGAATATAATGTTCTTATAGTGTATTGGTTACTGCGGAATCAGTAGATGCTAATATAATGTTCTGATAGTGTATTGATTACAGCGGAATCAGTAGATGCTAATATAATGTTCTGATAGTGTATTGAGTAGAGTGGAATCAGTAGATGCTAATATAATGTTCTGATAGTGTATTGGCTACTGCGGTATCAGCAGATGCTAATATAATGTTCTGATAGTGTATTGATTACAGCGGAATCAGTAGATGCTAAGATAAATGCTTGCCGTGCAAACAATACAATTCAATAAATAACGCCTCGCCTTGTGCCCAGCATATTCGAAAAGTACTACTCCATTCATTGCAAAACTATGTATGTTTTTAAAATGTTAAATGTTTGAGCAAGTAACAACATTTAATTTGTGATACTACATTTATCATTTGAGAACATAATTCATTATACAAACAATGACAGCAAAATCAAACTGATACATTAATTTCATTGTTTTATTTCTGCACCATAATATTACTGCTCTTGTTATACTTATGCGAAAGTAATTTTATTAAATGGAGTTTTGATAGTGTATTTGTATTTTGTATATCCTCCTAACTGACTATTGTCACACAGTGGAAGCTTGATATGATCCTTGTGTGTTTCATAATATAACGAACATGTCCGAATTCCTGTTGAAATAAATAGTGACCAGTATTCCTGTGTTGTTAAATATATTCATCTCACTTTCATGACTAAATGATTAACTTTCCTAATTCTTGTAACTTCAACCGTGCTCTTACGCATGATGTAATTTCATACCCTTACTCTCCTGTGTTGTGTTTATTGAAATTAATTGCCGATGCAGGCAGGAGCGACTACTGTTTTGATTGGTTGATTGAGTTTCATTATGCTAATGTACTTATGGCATTGACTACCGATGTAGCAGTTGTAATAAAATAAAAATGCTAAGCCATGCCCACGACAGTGCTACATGTATTATGGAACCATATTATTTTATAATACATTCCAACTTAAATCAATTCTCATCCATGATTTACTTATAAATATACTAATTCCTATCCTAGATACCAGGCTGTCTTTTGAACAAGTTAGTCCCAATCTTAGATACCACCCTGTCTTATAGACACGTTAATTCAAAACCATATACCAGTCTGTCCTACACACATGTTAATTCCTATTATCGATACCAGTGTGTCTTATAAAAATGTTAATTCCAAACTTAGGTACCATTCTGTCTTCAAGCATATAAACTATGTTAGGAAAACAAAGTAAGGAAAATTACTAACTCTACAATCCACTAAAAATCTTTTTCTTAATGTATATATTGTGGTGTCAAGTTCAGACATGGTAAGCCGCAAATACCCTTCTCAGGTATCTGATACATGTAAGGACCCATATATGTGTAGACAATATGCATGTATCTTATGAGTCGATGCATTGTGGATGTGTGTGTTTTAATGCGTGTGCAAATAAATATATTACTTTTATTTCTCCTTTAATATGGTCGACTGCTAGGCTTGAACAGGCTTTATTCTATAACAACGTTTACCTTAAGCAGACAGACGGACGGTATACAATCGTAGACACTAGAATGCACAAGGAAGTCGACATTCGCACGTAACGTGTAGACTTAACAATTAGTAGATTTATTAATAAAATCATATATAACAAGCTAATTTTAGGGTCTTAGCTAGATTTAATCCCAACACAAATTCATCAAGTTACAAACACACACTGAACACCAAATAAGTATATGTTAATGGTAGTTTACAGAGAATTTCAGTGTTACTAAGCCGTTTCGGTAGCGCATAAGTATTTAAAAGATGTGCATCAAATCAGGAACGTTAGCAGTTCGGAACTTGCTATTAGAATTATAATCATTGTTCACTGAGAATTATTCCAACGTGTCCGGTCCACGAATCAGTTATTTGTATTTGGAAAATTGTTACCGATAAGAGTTTACAATAATACATATATATACATCATTACACAGACACACATTTACAATTTTAACGTTCCAGAGAGTAAGATGTCTCTATTAAGCGGTAAAATGAAATGGTGAGAAAGCGAAAGGCGTCATAGTCATCACTGACTAAAAGTCACAGGTACTTGTTTTGTATTAATAAAAAACAAAACTGAGAAACAGCCCAACAATAGATCCGTTCTTTTGAATCAACAGAAGTATTCACTATAGTAAATTAATTAAAGAAACTGCTGATATTGTTTTATCAAATTTATTAGTAAACTTTCAAAGAGGCTTATCGAGGTAAACAGTATGTTTAATTCTTAAAGTCTAATAACATTTTAATATCAATCTAGATATCAAAGCGTATTTAGCACGTAGACTTTTTGGCGATACAGGTGCCTTAGAAATATTAAAAAGCCCATTGACAATAACGTTGCAGAACTACCTTGTTGAAACCTTCAGAACCGGTAATTTCAAAGTCTGTAACATATAATTAACCCAATTATGTAAATAATATCGTATATTCAGAAACAAACGCAGTAGGTATTCACAGGTAGTACTACATCCCTTAGAGTTTATAAACCTTGTGTTATACAAGGGTCATTATTGGGACCGTTGAGTGTTACAACAAAACTATTCAGATTACCTTAAACGGACTCGTAACAAACCAATATAGACTTCTTAAGAATGATTACCTTGTTATTGTCAGTAAACAAATCAAGCTATCGACGTATCAATGAAAATACCACTCAACCTACAGCGTAGGGTCTGTGACCGTTACGGCCACCAGACTCCTCTCTAATACGCAAGGGGTATTTTCCGTTACCTGATTCCGTGATATAGATGTGCTAAAGCATCATAGTTCTGGTTAGCCTGACCATGTGGGCAACGGTTTGCATGGTGGTGTACACTCGTCAAGAATGATATATACGTTTAGTCTAGAGGCCATTAGCATGTGTTTCAATTCCAGTGTAAATCATCAATAATGTTCAACCTATACAAAAAGGCTGAGACTGCTACGATCGCATCCTGTAGCGTTTGATTTAGTATAGACTCCATCTAGAGTACAGATAATTTCTCAATGTCAAAGTATTATATCCAGACGCGCACGAACATCACTGCATAAGTAATTACTATGTACCCAAATGACCATTGGTTTTGTACAATATATATATGCAAGTTAATTTAGATGTATTGTGCCGTCCAATATCACGTTTAAAAAAACAACATGCTTTGTATCTGATATTTGAGATGGCAAAGCCAACTCTGATGTTCCAAATGAAATGATGTCCTTCACGAGTTCGTGTGTTTGAGTTAAAGCCCTGCTGACCATCATGGTGGATATAAAATAACAAGTTTAAGTCAGAGGGTATTAAGTAGAAACTCGATCAGTTTTGAAAAATGGAAGTTAATTCTTAACATTTTACCAGTCCGTTATTGTATATATATTTCTGGACTATGCTGCTAGCAGTGTTTCATCAGCTACCAAGTGGCTCCACAAAAAATTACGGAATGTTGCTGTTGCTCTGTTTTGCTTGAGCACTATGGTGCACTTTATAGGGGTTTTACATTTGTTCTCTTTGTTGTATTACGGTATTGAAACCGCAAACATTAAATTACGCGTTTTAGACCAAATCTTTTTTTAAATTCAGACTGGTTTTACAGACAAGCAATATAATGTGTGTATTCTCTTATTAAAGACCCAATGAATATATGCATGAATGTGCATCATTTCAGCCAATAACTTAGATCATAGAGCAAATGTTAAAATACAAATAATAGGACTTGAATATAGGAAACAGGTTTTATTTTGCATTTCTGATGTTTTGGTTTACAAATTGAAATTCCAGCAATAACATAGGTATACCACTGATAGCTTAACACAAATGTGTGTGTGCGTGTGTATCTCTGTGTGTGGTGTGTGTCCAATCCGTGTTCATATATTTTCTGCTACAGGATGTGATGAAACTATATAGGAATTTCATGGTTTCAGTATATTACACGGTAAACTGGATAATTTAATAATATACTTACGATGACTCTGTTACATTTTCCATTTGCTCTTAAACATCTGACGGTCATGAACGCTCCATTTTCCACATCTTGGTAGTAAGCCAGATCCTTTTCAAATTAATATGTGTATTTTTTAGATGAAGGTAGTTACTCTCTCTCTCTCTCTCTCTCTCTCTCTCTCTCTCTCTCTCTCTCTCTCTCTCTCTCTCTCTCTCTCTCTCTCCACACACACACACACACACACACACACACACACACACACACATATATATATATATATATATATATATATATATATATATATGACTAACTCTATTTCTGTTATTTTAACTATGTTTTGCTTCCTCTAAATTGAATACAAATTGATACCCCTCAAAGAAATATATTTTTAAATATTAGAATCATGTGGTATAGTCTTTCAAAAATACTACAATAACAAATTTAGCCGTCATGAGTGATTCGATCCTTTTATCTTCTATATATTACGTTGAAAGATTGTTTCAGTTTAGACCTATTAAATTGTTCTAATCCTGTATTTGGCAATTGGAAGTAATTACTTTATTATTTTGACATGTTCACCTTCGAAACTAAATTAACTGATATATCTTTGATATATATTAACTGAATATATTCCCTGGGATTTTCAAGATCGTGCCTGATTCGATTATATGTTTAGTGATTGCAGATTTCTACTTACCTTCAAAATAATATATTTCACCACTTTATCATTGCATTACTAAATTATTACTGGTTAGTATTATTTAACATTTTTTCTTTTTATTTGTAAAATATATTAGTTTTTCTATTCCTGTCTGTGTTATATATCTTACTTGTATGTTCATGTCTTACAAAAGTTTTGCAATAACAATATTTAGTGAAGTTAGTCTTTTATTTCTCTTGACGATTTAATATACGTATTTAAACCGCATCTTGTTTACTATATGCATTTTATGATTAACGTTCACAACTCAAGATAAACTGGGAAAATTGTACATCTTGAGTTAAATTTCGTTACGTATCAAGATTGAAATAAAAATGGGATGTAAAATTCACGATAAAAACTAAATAATGATCACCAATGAGCCAGCAAAGAAACCTTCATAAAGGACACAACATCCGCGTAAAGTAAAACTTGAAAGAATATTCGGAAAACGTTCGTAATAATTTTAAATTACACTGACGATAAAAACGAATAAAATTCTCCAGCTGCGACAGCTCTCCATAGAATATCACAAAAACTATATAACAAAACATGACTCAAATGAACGAAACTAAAAGTAACACAATCTGTTGTATGATGGGTAGTGGTTTAGTTATTTATGTATTTGGCAAACATTAAAATGTTCTAACTGTTGGAAAGGTCCACCACAGGAAGCAGCAGGGGGAACGAACCCTACAAATTTTTTCGACAAAATTGATTGAAGCCTCAAAACGGCAAATCGAGCCTTCCTGCAAATCTCATATTTTAACCAAAAAAAAATAAGTCTCCATTTAGCAAACGGAGACTTTGCGATTTTTCAGTCATCGGGGTCGCAACGATGTTGTCATCCCCTCCCCCCCCCCCCCTTGCTGCTATGGGTTAACCGAATATTTGATCGAGTCCTTAGGATCTCACAAACAGACTAATCGCTAACACCTCATCCTGCAGATCAATCAAATTATTTGACTGGTCAGTGAGTCTAAAATTAATTCTCGTTAACAAATTATTATGGCATCGCATAGAGACAGGATTAACTGGATTTTCAATAATTAGGAATCCTGGAGGAGCTGTTGGTGCAAAGGAATAAATAGCCATCATGGTCACCGTCGAGAAAATAACCCCGGCGCCGGCCATCACACCGGACACCGAGTACACGGTGATGTCGATGATTGCTACGCTGCGTCGATATTTTTTTATTTTTTCACGATAAAGCTCAAAAAGTGATTTCAAGTTTGCGGAAAACTCTTTCACGGTATCATATCGATATCGATGCGATTGTGATACCTCTGAGACTATTATCGGTTCAATTGATTTCATCGATGTCATTACTATTTTAAACCCGCTGGTGTTTTCAATTATTCGATTGTGTACTGGGATTTATGGTCGGTGGGGGAAATACCGGATACAAATTCTGGCGTCCAGGGTAGCGACTCCCTAACCACCGACTCGTCGGATATAGTTATATCAATCCTAATAGGGGATCTTATTTTGTTGGACGCTGCCGGTATCATATCGTTTATATACGTTACTGTGTTAACACCTGTTACATAAAGCAGTGACGGGCCGACTCTCAAATCAAATTTACGGTAATGTATTATTGTAAATCGATAACAACCCGGTATACTATCATATTTGCTGTGAAAATGTAAACTATTTTCATTTCCTCGGATCCAATCAAAGGTCCCACTGGCAACAGTGTATACGATGTTACCAACGGTTTTTACGCGGTGTGGAATTTTTACCTAATCGAGTCGTTCGGTCATTTTTGGAAAACCATCTTTGACGGCATCAACTGTTGTTTTACTTTCATCGATAGTCACATAAATTTCAGCGAGAGTCATGTCTGCCACAAGTAGGGTTCAAAAGAACTTATTGACGACGTCGTTAGTGGGTTTTTGTACCTTTTCGAAATTTTCTTTAAGTTTAGAAATATCTGTGTAAATATCGAGATACTTTGCCTTGATTTCATTTTCACGCATTATCTTCTTCGCCTCCGTGTTATAAAAGAATGAAATCAGAAAGGTGTTGGTTTTAAGACCTTTTTGGGTTTGATAATACCCGCTGAGGCTAGAAAATGTTGTCACGATATTGTAGGAGCTACTGAACTCAAAGAAATTATTAGCCATTTCGTTGATGGGTTTTTGTTCGTCTATAGCGCTTTTAATTTCAGCGTGGGTCGGGCCTGTCAGAGATGTGGTTTCAGACACAGGTGTTCTCCCCAAAAATGTATCCACGATGGTATTAAATGTTGTTTGTCTCACCATAAACATATTAATATCTTTGAGAGTGATTGTAGATGTAGCCGGGGCACCGAAGAAATTATTAGCGACGTAGGCATAGCTAATATGCTTGCCAATAAAATCGCCAATTTCAGTGAGAGTTTTTCTACCATAAGTGAGGTTCCGAAAAACTTACCAACGACGTCGTTAGTGGGTTTTTCTACCTTTTCATAATTTTCTATTAGTTTAGAAATATCCGTGTAAATATCGAGATAATTTGCCTTGATTTCGGCGCCCGTCATCTTCCTCCCCTTCTCCGTGTTAAAAAAGAATAAATTCAGAAGGTCTTTGATTTCAGCGAGAGTCACGCCAACCACAAGCGGGGTTCCAAAGAATTTATGTACGACATTTTTGCGAAAAGTATCCAGTTGCCTTTTTCAACGCCATTCCTGCCGCGGTATCAACGGCTCCCAAAGCCGCCGCTTTCGCCACCGCTGGGGCGGCCGCTGCAATCAATGCTGGTATTGCAGCTAACAATGGAAATATACCGCCTGATTTTATCATGTTGGCGATTGCAGCCTTTGAAAATACAATTTGAACTCCTCGCTGTTTCTTTAGCGCATCATTGAAATGTTTTAGTTGACGATCCGTCAATGATATTTTATGTGTACCGCCGGACATCTGCGCTGGTTTCAACGTTATTGTGGTCCCACATTCTTTAGCGGATTTTGATCGCAATTTCTTGACCTGACCATCAGTCAGCTTGACACTAACAACACTATATGGCATTTTATTGTAAACACATTTATGATTTCAATTGATCCAATTGTGAATCGTTTACATATTTTCCGCTGCTGCATCAGCGATTCTCATTCGTCCACCAGCCCCTTCTAACAATATTGATTTGTCGCTGAAAATAACAGCAACCGCTCTATAATTAGCGACACCAGGGGCTATACGAGCTCGAAAATATATGTCGATGACGGATTGCCTTGTTAAATCAAGATGTTTCAGCGAAAAGTAATACATCGGATAGAGTTTTTTAAAATCAAGCTGTGATATTTGTAAACCAGTATCAACGTTTTGATCACGACCCATATATGACAGCATCCGATGATACACACGTGCTATATGGTTGTTGTCGTAATCAAGTTGTATATCCTCGGTTGGTTCTTGTTGTCCGTTTATTCTCAGCGAAACCTCCTTCACTCCTAATCGATCAAATATCATATGACTATGTTCTTGGGAGCCTAATCGATTCCGATTCTGCAGCGCTATAAATATATGACGTGGAGCTGAAACGCCTTGTTTTGATGCCAGGTTCCATGTAAATGTATCAGCAACACTACCATCTTTGGCATCAGTTGTTGTTGTTAGCCAACTTATCAATGATTTGCCACCTGTTTCCATAAATGAATGTAGCCGCTCTTCCATGGTAATTGATGGGGTCATTACTGGCATCCACAATACCAATGTAGTTAAAATAACTTTAGCAGCAGAGAGGGTGAACCCTACAACCTTTTCAGACAAAAAATTGATTGAAAACCTCAAAACGGAACATAGAGCCTTCCTTCGAAATCTCATTTTAACCAAAAAAAAAAATAAATCTCCGTTTGGCAAACGGAGACTTTGCGATTTTTCAATCAATTTTGGTCGCAACATCGTTGTCACTCACCCTCTCTGCTGCTATGGGTTAATAATTATTTTCCGATGTAAATCATTAAGATTTTAACCGAATATTTGATCGAGTCCGATACGATATCGTGTCACAGGACGGAAATCCTTTTAAGACTTCACAAACAGACTAATCGCTAACACCTCCTCTTGTAGATCAATCAGATTATTGGACTGGTCAGCGAGTTTGAAATTAATTCTGGTTAGCGAATCATTATGACACCGCATATAGACTGGATTAACCGGAGACTCAATTATTAAATATCCTGGAGGGGCTATTGGTGCAATTGAGTATAGAATGTATCCTTGCTGAGCTTGATTTGATCGTTCGAGATTAATTTGATAGCTTCCTTCGATAACATCGCATACTAAATTGAGCGCAATCACTGAGGATATATTCACGTTGAACGGAGCGATATATCTGCCGCCACCGTCTGGGTCATTGTTATGTGCCAGGGTAGTTGGTTGTGGTGCTGTTTTTTTCCATGCATCGTGTATTCTTTTGAAACCAACATGAGAGATTTTATTAGTTCAAAGATATTATACCCTGGTAGTTTGAATGTTATAATATTCTCTACGAGTATATTATACACTCTTGCAGTCTCTGTTCTCGTTTTAGGATTGTCAGAAAAAATATCATTTATGATTTGTATATGAAATGCTTTCATATCATCGATAATTTTGTTATATGTTTATACGACACTGTACCACGAATACGGGGTTCCTGGTAGTCTTAGACCTTTTCCCTTTTTTTCATACCCCTTCCCCGTTGCTTTTTTTAGTGTCATTCCTGCCGCGGTACCAACAGCCCCTAACGCTGCCGCTTTAGCTACCGCTGGGGCTGCTGCCGCAATCAACGCTGGAATCGCAGCTAACAACGGGAATATACCGCCTGTTTTAATCATGTTTTTGATAGCAGCTGCAGAAATAGTAATCTGAACACCCTTTTTTGCTACAAGTGCATCATTGAAATGTTTTACTTGACGAGTTGTCAGCGATAAAACCTGAAACCTAAACCCGATGACACTGCAACCCTTGATTCTATCAAGGATATAAAAAAAAAATTAAAGATGAAATCGCTGAGACGTTAAATTTAACAAATGTTGACCCGAACGAAATAGTTGTATTTCAAGATCTCCAGGGTAAATTGAAAACTAGTAATGTGTCGTTGGATGATATTTTGGTTAAACAACGAAACGCAATCGAGGATACTATCGCGTTATTTTCCGATCAGGGTAAACTCAAACCGGGTGTACTCTTCTCGACTATTACAGATCGATTAAAAACTCTCAACGATGAGTTGAAAAATTCTGTGTTGGAACTAACAACATTTCAATCTAAAATTGAAGAACACGGAAAACAGTTTTCAATTTTTCGTAGAAATATCATGGATAAATTTCTTGGAACTACATTCGATAAACTCGACATAAAACTCCCGGATATAAAAAAAATTCATCGATGAGACGAAAAACTTCATCGAAGTCATCAAAACTGATTTTCCGAGGATGATAACAATCATTGAAAAAGCAAAAATTCCTCATGAGAAAACCAATAACGTAGTATACACGATCCAACACGGATCATTTGCGTGGACACCTGCAAACAACAAATTAGACATCACTGCAGCCGTTAAGGGTATTTATCGATTAACACTAGTGACAACGACTCAATTTAAACCCAAACTGCTGAGTATTCTTTCGGGAGAAAATCCTATGTAGTTACAAAAGACGCTAAAAAAAAAATTTTTATTAAAACATTTACTGAAAGCCTATTTTTATAGTAACGCCCATGCGGATAGGTTACGGGTTTTTCCTCGTTTAATATTTTTCTAAGATCACGAACCTTAGAACTAATTTCAGTTCGTTTTTGATACTCTTGGCCGAGCGTTTGACGTATTGCTTTAACTGTGCTAAATAGCGTTATAAATACATTAATGTCGTTACCGTACAAACAAGCATTGATGGACTTTTGAATTCATTTCACGAGCCTGTACATCTTAGGTAAAACATATCGACCCTTACTAGACTGATACTCAATGTCTTCATATTCTGAGGTAATCCTGTCGCAGTCGAGACCTTCAGATAATACTATCCCACGATTTTTCAAATTTGAAATTTCAGCGATCATAGCATTTACATCTTTGATATCCATATTTTTATGAAAATATAATAATATATTTACCTCTAATTATTTTTAAAAAATTGGGTCATTTTTGACTCCGTTTTTTCTATTTATAGGTTACTTAATTAACTTAATTAAGGACAGTACATGTTAGCTAACAGTTTTCATCGTAACGGATAATTAATTAATTAATCGTAATAG
The DNA here is from genome assembly GCA_029339505.1 of Unio delphinus. NCBI lineage: Eukaryota > Metazoa > Mollusca > Bivalvia > Unionida > Unionidae > Unio > Unio delphinus. Next base: position 9,706,501 of record JAQISU010000015.1, on the reverse strand, counting down.
ACAGTAATTAGACTACATTTTAATCACGGGACATAACTCTGTCATATGTATTTATGTTCCTCGATGTATACAAATTGTATCCTGTGTTTATTTTTCTTTGACAGAGCTGATCTAATTTTTTTTCTGCTACTTTTCGTACCGAGGGCATTTTCACTCTGTGTAACAACTCGTAAGTTATCCATTTTGCTATTTTGAGGGGATCCATCAATGTGATCAATCACAAAGCCATCTTTGATCAATCCGTTATGACATTCACAAATAACTCTGTGACAATAATATTTCTTCTTCCCCGCTGTAAACCTCAAATCCCATATTGTTTACACATCCAACCGGTTTCTTTAGTCTGCGATTTCTAACAACACCGTCACTGGATGCTTCATAATTAACAAGCACTGGAATCTTGGCTCATTTGTATAATAATACTACTTATCTAATTTATTATCTGCTTTAATTATAAACCTCTGGATATAATCTTGAGGAGTCTTTATGAATTTGACATCGTTAGGGTCAATGACGGTATTTTTTAATCGTTTGTCATAATAGCGTTTTAGTTTCCTGTATCGTTTTCCGCCACAACTGAGACATAAATGTGATTTTCCCCTTACCCCCACCCCACATCGGAGGCACGGGAGGGGGCCAAGGTAACCGTTGCAAACGCTCTGTAAATGATACCCACAGAATTCGCTTCAGCATGATTTGTTACACGGTGTCGTTGATCCAATCGTAAGCCACTTGCAATGATTCATTATACTATATTTTTCTATTTAAATACTTGTTTTAATTATATGACCGAGGAATTCGAGAGATTATCAGCAATTAAGCCTTTCAAAAATGTTATAGTCAATCTCGATAGAACCCTCAAAGATGTGCCAAAACGGGCAATAACGGATAGAGCCCTGATAAATAAAATACGCGATTGTATTAATGAATTCAAGCACGACGGTGCATCTCATAGCTGGTCAACATTTCGAATTGATGGCGTTGTTGACGCCACCATGAACGACAGCAACACAGCTACGATAATATCACAATTTGGCAACAAAAAGTATTTTTCTAGAGTGAATTTCATTATCCGTGTAGAATCAGGAGGTTGGATTATACGAGACAAATTTGAACCGATTCTCAAAGACAAGAAAACAGTCGTTGTTAGTCGTGATTCTAAGCCTGGTCTGTTAACTGGAATTGACAAACCATACTATAAACGAGCATATCCTGAAATTGCAGTAGTGTATGGGATATATCCGTTAAATGAAAAACCTGATATAGGATGAAATATGAAATACTCGTCGCCGGCGACTTCGTCAGTGGCTTTGCCACTCAATTGTGTAGCAGAACGAATAATGAAACACTTCACAAATGCGTTGCGTGGAAATAAGTTGACCGATCTAAGACGCAAAAAAATTAAATGACTGGGAATTAACTTTTAGGAAGAACGGAGCAACTATTAGCGATATAGCAAAATTAGAAACGTCGCTAAGATTTCCAATAACCGTTATGACGATAACCGGAGATGTTTTATACGAACCGAAATATAACGAAAATGGAGCCCCAATTAAAATTATTGATCATAACGAACACGCATGGACGTCCGCGGTCACAATATTTCCACGGAACAGAACAATAAAGTATATACCCGAGGAATTCTTGGGAGAAGAATTTTCCAAGGATGGTTTTCTCTTTGAAGAGAAACTATTCGATACTATTGCGCATTTGGGTAAAAACGACCCCGTGTCAGTGTGATTACTTTGCAACACTGAAAACGACACGGATACGTTTGATCAGTTTGTAAGACCAAACGGTGAATTATACCGCACTGAAGCATTTCACAACAAAATGAAAAAAATAGCTAGTGGGTTTTTTAACGGTGGGCGACGGAGTAGCCAGTGGCGAAGCCACCGATGATGAAATTATCAACGATGAACAATTATTGACAAACTGTTTTACAATCCCGTCGGTTGCAGCTCATTTTGCAAGAATCAAAAACGCATGGAAACCAACACGCGTAGAATTCTTGCCAGACATTGAGGATAGTTGCCTCGAATTTTATCATGGCGGTTTATACAATAACAAATACGACCGTGATAATATAATTTCAGTTGATATGGTTGATTGTTATCCAGCGAGTTTTCCTGGTTATGGAGAGTGTACTGAGTATTTTAAACGATTTGGACACCCCGTACATGAAATGACTCGTGTTGCAATTAATGGGCCGCTGCCTGATTTTGATTTAACTGGATTCGCTAGTGTAGTATCATTTGAATTCGCAGCAGGACTTCATCGCGCTTGTTATATTTGGATTGATAGACACATGTCTGAAAAGAAGTGGCTTCCAATAGCGCTATTACGATTTATGATTGATACAAAAATGTTAATTTCGCTGACGGCCAGTGAAGCATTTATATCATATCGGAAACAAACCAATGTCTGGTTACCAGAACCAGAAAGTCTTGATAGTATAATTGACGAATCCAGAAAACATATTAATGCCGACGAAAAATATATTATTGAGTGGTCCAAACGGGTATTTAATCAACGAAACATCGAAGCAAAAGATCTCGGCAGAAGAATAATTGGTAAATTCACTCAGGGAGGGAAAAACTGTGACTACAAAAAATATTGTTCACGGTTGATTATAGATAGCACCGAATATGACTTTGTAATCGCGGATGCAGTATCCAAAAATATATACGTGGATCGTAAGGACGCTTTTTTGTCCGATGAAACAAAATTGGACACAGTTGTTACTTACAGCGACGGTTACAGATCCCCGTATATACATTAGAGGTCATCGATGCTGGTTTATGCTTGTATCAATTTATTTTCAAATGATAAATAGATTTCTTGACACTGCGGTTAGAGTTGCGGTTGATTTATTTTACATTGACAGCAAGTACAGTAGAGCAGTTGCTGAATTCACTAATCCGAATGAAAGTTGGGGATCATGGAGAATTGAAAACGAAATGCTGCGTGATTATTCTGAATCAGCAGATGTTACAATCGAAAACAATTACCTGAAAAATGATAAACTATCAGAGTGGTCTAATGCACCACCGATATCTGATCCAATTTGTAGATATAAAACAGTTTATTTAAACGGTTGCGGCGGGTCAGGAAAGACAACATGTGCGATAGAATTATATCAAGGGCGGGCAAATATGATTGTGCTTACACCAACCCACAGACTAGCGAGAGAGATAAAACTACGAAATGTTCAAGCTTGTACTTATCACATCTTTTTTCGATGTAAGGGTGATGAATGGAAGTCTGAAAGAATGGGTGAGAAATTCATTCCTGAAATCATTATTTGGGATGAAGCTTGTACGGTTTCGGAAGATGTATTAAAAATGTTTCTTGTATGGTTATTGCGCGCGAATACAAAAGTTATAATGTGCGGCGATCATAGCGAGCCACCACCATTTGTCAGTTCGAGCCCACATGATTGGTCAAAAGGGTTTGTTGACTATTATGAAGAAATTAATACTAACTATAGAGCACTTGATGAACCATTACGTGAATTCAAGAAACTAATTAGATTACAACCGGATAGAATCCAATGTGAAGTAGCACGTGAGGTGATTTCAAAAACTACCGTGAATGATTTCTGGGAAGCGTGGAGATCAAACGATTTGATAGTGGCAAGTAGAAAGATAGTCAGAGATACCCTTCAAAGAAAATTGTTTGCGTTGCATAAAGAAAAATTCCCAACGTTTCCAGTGCCGCAGTGTTATAGACCCTCGGATACACGAAAGCAGAATATTGAAGTTGAAATTCCAGGACGTGTGACTTCGTCAACGACAGAGTCAGGAAAACAGATTCTGGTACTAAATGATATTGTGCTAGTTGACATCAATGTTGTCGAAGATGCATTGCGTGCTGATAAATCCCCATGGACGCTAGGTTACGCAGCAACAATAAACTCTTCGCAAGGATTAACCATCACGGATACAATTGTTTGGATAGTTGGTAATAACATTGAGTGGTCAAATTTAGTCTATCTTGCAGTGTCCAGAGTACGACGAATAAATCAACTTCGAAAAATTGTTGTTGATGATAAAATCATTGGCGATGATATCATAGATATTAAAATCATTAATAAAAAACTCTCCGGTTACAAACAACAGGATAAAAAAACAACGACAATTTGATATTGATGCCGAATTAATTATTGCGTTGAAGCAACAACAGAATAATCACTGCGCGAGTTGCAATTGTATAATGCGTTGGCAGTATTCTGATAAAGATCAATTTACCGTAGACAGAAAAATAACAGTCTCGGCCATGTCAGAAACAATGTGATGTTGACTTGTCTTGAGTGCAATAGACGCAACGGTGCTAGATAAGACCGCGCGGTGGCAATTGAGTATCGTCAGGAATCACTTGTAGCTGTTCGCGTGTAAAACCCCGCTGAGGGGCAGTTGAATCCAATTTATAGATTGGAGGTCTACCAGTTGATCGTGTTATAGTAGATATGCTATGCGTTGTGACACTCCAAATAGGATCAGTAGCCCTTTTTCTACCACCTTCGAGTTCTCCTGGTTCATATAAATATTTCACGGTGACATTGCTGTGAATTGGCTGAGAAACGCTATCGCGCTGTGCTTGTGGTATATACTTTTTTTTATAGCGTTGTTAGGTTTCATATTGATTGCTCTGGTAATCTTGTTTTTAAGCGCTGCAACTACCCCTGGTAAACTTTTGACCCATTCACGGGATCACTTTTCTTGGATGAATTCTTTTGCGTATTGATATCCAAATAACCGATCAGCAAGAGTCCGATTAAATCGTTCTACAATTGCCTGATCGCGATGTAGTGCAGTATGCCCCTGTCTGATGGCGACATTGTGATGTTTCATTGTAGATGCAACCACACCCTAAAATTCCTTGCCAGGATCAACTTGTAACAGATTTGGCCAGCGTAGTGGGCCTCGTCGATAAATCTTTTCAAATGCAGAAGCAACTTCAGGTGATGATTTTGTTTTTAGCGGTTCTGCTTGTTTGTATCGACTCGCAACGTCAACTACGGTTAGCGCGTATTTGTAACCGTTGTCATGTGGTAAAAACAATAAATCAGCTTGCTGAACTTCATTGGGTCCGGAAACATCAAAATGCGAGAAATTGATTTGTTTAGGACGCGGTAGATAAATTTGCCATATAGCTTGTTTGTATAACCAATTAGCCGCAGTGGCCTTTTTCACTTTTGCGGCGTTGGCAAGTTTATTGATTGCAGCGCTACCTCTCCAGTATCCCCTCGGAGAATAATAAATATATTCCATATTATTAATTACCAGCGATCATCATCAATTTGCCTTTCATCGCCGATTTTACTAACCACGAAGCCAATTTTTCTTTGAAAGATTTATCAGGAATAGCATTTAACGCATGAATTAATTTCACATCCGCGAGATGCTTGTGTTGCAAATCGCTGCTTTTATATGCAACATCATGAGCATGACACGCCTTATCAATGGCGTTTATCGGTTCTTCACCACGTCTAGGTTGATTTTGATCATCAAGTCTGATATCTAATCGTGTTCCTGAGCCACAGTAGCTATATCCTGGAAGATGCTTTTCTCCTGGATACTTTGCCCACGGCGTTCCAGGGAGTTTTACTAACTTGGATGTGATATCACCTCCTCGTTATTCTTAAAAACATCTCCGGATTTCATAGAAACAAATCTAAACTTTTTTATACCACATGTTGCACATCTACTAGTAAGTGCAGATCTGTTATTGCTAGTTGTAATCGTCGTCACATCATTTGTGCCAGTACGCGTTGTACACTTCACACAATATAGATCCATAATTTATGTATAGAGATATGAATATAATTGATTTCTCAGCGACTAAAACAAGAGAACCAGTTGATCATCATGCAGCGCTACCAAACTCTATCAGCGCAATTATAATCGGGCCATCTGGATTCGGCAAGACGCAATTGTTGCTCAATTTAATAATGAGATGGATGAAGTGGGATAAGCTGAATTTAATTGCCCCTAGCGTAGATGATAAACGATGCTATGAAGTGTTAAAGGATTTTAACGAGAATTCATCAGAAATTAAAGGTGAGAACGTCGTTGATTTTATAACTGATATTGACGAGGCACCATCCGTGGATGACTTTGATGGGAGCATTAACAATTTAGTCGTATACGACGATGTGATGTTAGACAATCAAAAAACCCAGCTAGAATATTTTCCCGGGGGCGTCACAAAAACACCGACGTGATATATGTAACTCAACGCTACACTCAGATTCCAAAAGTTATCAGAGATAACTGTAATATTCTTACGAAATATTTGGCAGACATGTTGCTCTGATATGGACTTAAATCAATTTCGAAATTTCTTTAGCCGCGCTCAGTCGACCCCACACGGATTTATAACAATAAATTTACATGATCCTAGAACACGATATCGTATCGGACTTGATCAAATATTTGGTTGAAATCGTAAAAACCCTTGTGAAAAATCATTTATGATTATTGTTAACCCATAGCAGCAGGGGGGGGGGGAGCGATGACAACATCGTTGCGATTCGGATGATTTAAAAATCTCAAAGTCTCCGTTTGCTAAATGGAGACTTATTTTTTTGGGTTAAAATATGAGATTCGCAGGAAGGCTCTATTTGCCGTTTTGAGGCTTCAATCAACTTTGTCGAAAAAATTTGTAGGGTTCTCTTCCCTTGCTGCTCAGGAATATCGAAATACCGTTGACAAATACTTCGGAAAGGTAGATCATTACATCATCGATATCTCTAGGAATAAACATTCAACACAAGTATAGTTATCTAGAAGAAATAACAAATGTTAGGTTGCATATAAACCAGTATCTGAAACGACTAATAATGATGTTTTCATCTGATATAAAATGTGCTTATTTGTTTCGCTAACTAAATTAGAGCTTTTAAAACAAAACAAAAAAAAAAAGAAAAAAAAAGTAAAGCAAATATATTTACCGTGTAGTATTACATACTGCTCTTACCGATACAATATACTTGTAAATAGGTTCATTAATATTTTAATAGGTTCACAATCAAGACCATTCATTGGATAAGTTAAGCTATTCATTGTTTTTATTTACTCATTTCAAAGCTAAATAACTATTATTGAATGAAGCTGATAACATGCGATATTCATTCTGCTGATTCTTTATATAAATTATGGGGACAGGGAAAAACATAATTAAGAGAATAAACCATGAAACATTATTCCTCTATCTTATTGCTGGATTAACAAGGTTTTCTAACATTATTGATGTTTGCAATTTGTACACAATCAACAATGTGTATTGCAGAAGTACACAAATCATCATTCGACTTGGATTTAGCCAGCATGACGTCGTTGTAGATAATGGACTGATTGATATGTGTTACTCAATAAATCGATTGCATTGTAGATAGTGGACTGACTGATATGTGTTACTCAATAAATCGATTGCATTGTAGATAATGGACTGACTGATATGTGTTAGTCTATAAATCGATTGCATTGTAGATAATGGACTGACTGATATGTGTTACTCAATAAATCGATTGCATTGTAGATAGTGGACTGACTGATATGTGTTACTCAATAAATCGATTGCATTGTAGATAATGGACTGACTGATATGTGTTAGTCTATAAATCGATTACATTGTAGATAATGGACTGACTGATATGTGTTACTCAATAAATCGATTGCATTGTAGATAATGGACTGACTGATATGTGTTACTCAAAAAATCGATTGCTTTGTAGATAATGGACTGACTGATATGTGTTAGTCTATAAATCGATTGCATTGTAGATAATGGACTGACTGATATGTGTTAGTCTATAAATCGATTGCATTGTAGATAGTGGACTTACTGATATGTGTTACTTTATAAATCGATTGCATTGTAGATAATGGACTGACTGATATGTGTTACTCTATAAATCGATTGCATTGTAAGTTGATAAGTATTCTCTAGATACTAGAACACATGAACGTTTGCATAAATATTATAAATTTTATAACCAGAGCAATCTAACACAATAAAGCTGTGAACAAGTAATACAAAATTGATAAAACATTTTGAAAACGAAACGAATGTAGTAATGAATGAAAACAATTTCATCCGATATAGATATTTCTAGCAGCTGAATTGTGTCCATCATGAACAGGAAGTATTGTTTGTTTTTATTTAATGCATGAATAGGTATTAATATGTTTGTTCCCCGTTTTATTGAATGCAATTCAGCCCAACAGTTCACGCAGTTTGTTTAGACAGCATCGAATAATAACATATTTGAACAAACTATGAAACATCCAGAATACGACATTTTTTGAAAGACGTAATGACGTGGATGTGCTTGCAAGGAAACCGTTGGTGTAAAAGCTAAACACGACCTTTATTCCGAAAATAACGTTTAGAAACAAAACCAATTATACCACCAGTATGTATTGGGCTTTTTGAAATGATAGAAAAATGTAAAGATATGTCGGTGTTATAAACGAAAATAATGTCGATTTTCAGAGTATAAGGATGAAATTAAGTAATTACGTATGACTTGATAAACCGTTAAGAGAAAAATTAACATTTACATAGCTAATGTAATCTATACTTGCCTTTTGACATGCTCAATGCTAATATTATACTATATTATTATGTTTTATCCATTAATTCATCTTGCGAAGCCATTCGTACATTTTCTATCTCAATTTTCTTGGGCATTTCATTTTTTAACCGTTTACATAAAGTGCAGAATGGGTTGTTGCCGATCCGTTCCATTTATTGTTCTCTTTCTGTTACCATAATAATATATCTTAATCTTAGTTTAATGATGCCCTTTTAATATGTTTTTTGTTAAACGCAAATAATTAATAATGAATGTAATGAGAGTCCAACTAATCTCAAGATCAGAAAAGCCAACGCCTTGCGCTTATAAAATCCACATTCCTCAGCACCCTAAAACCATACTCTTTGATCAAGTAAGGGGACAGGAGTTTCAGTGCCATAATAATTGCTTAGGGAGCAGTACTTAATACAGCAACATTTTGGTCATGCATTGAAAACTTACCGCCTGTCCTAAATCTAGTGATTTCGTCGAATGAAATCGACCGTCTTTTAATTTCTCCAGGAGATGAACGTCAGCGTTTGGATTAATATGATGATTTCTCATTAAGTTTAAGTTTAGAGCTTGTGATCCGCGACTGAGAGTAAAGGTCAATGCATCAGGGAGGTCAAGGTCACTGATTAGACGTTTGTCTTTCTGTAATCCGTTAGTAACATCCTTCAGCCAAACAGTTTCCGCGTTGACTCGTGCTGACAAAACAGAGAAAAAGTAAGGTTTATAAAACAAAGTGAACAAACACACCATAATGTCGGGAATTCCGATATATGCAGCAAAGTAAGTCGAATCAAATATTTTAACAGGATAGACCAGTATGGATGCTTGGATCAAATGACAAAACAACACAGTGTGATGGTTGATGGAAATTTATCGAATGGGTTCATACAAATTCATATATATCTTCTACATATACAATGCCTTTTTCATGCTCTAAAACATACTTCTAATTATTTGTTCTATCCAAACAATCACAAATAGTTAAACAAAACAAAATTAATATATCCGAAATATAATCTGTTATAATTAAGGTAAGATTCGAATAATCTCTTGTAATTTCACACATTGAAACTGAAATTCAAATAATCTCATGGAATGAAAAAAAAATCTTATAATAATCTCACTTAATAAAAATGACTCAAATTGTACTCAATTAAAGTAACACTCGATTGAAACAAGTATTACTCGGGCATTTGTAAGGCCGTATGATTCATAAATATTTGTAAAATTTTGTCAAATGAGCCCAATGACAAACTATACAGTTCTCCCGAATTCTTGGTTTGGCCCAAGCATGTACTGCTTCCAGTGAGAATTACACGAATTCAGGCGAACAAAGGGCTCAGCTGACCATGTTGTTCAAGATTGTGAACAACTTAGCGGACATACCAGTGAACAAATACCTGACACTTGCATATAGCCAAACTAGGGCAAACTAGCAAGGAACAAGTTAGAATAGATGTCAGCATCGTCATCTTCTTTTACGTTCACCTTCTTCACACGTACCATAGGGACTTGGAACAAATTGTAATCAATAATTGTAGAACTGACAAGCGGGATCGTTCCAGTATCACATTCGAATGAACTAATCAGCTACAAGTAAGACCTAATTATTCTCAGAGCTATACTGATTGAGGTTCAATATCTCATAGCCGCTACGGTAGCCGTAATGGTCTAAGTAGGAAGGGACAAAAACGTACACTGATACTCTTTTACTTATTTCTCCCTTTCCTATCATTACTCTTCTGACTGTCCTATCACTTCCATCTTTACTTTGTCTTTGACCATGCACCGCCCGTTGTTCAATAATCAGGTTGACTGCGTCAACATATTAATAATAATAATAATAATAATAATGAGGACTATGTGTAGCGCCTAATCTTTCGAAACTCTAAGCGCTTTAAACCATTAATAATTATATGACTACACTACAGAACAACAAATGACAAAAACAATGAAATTGGAAAACATAACAAAGATGCTGAAAACATATAAGATGCAAAACATGATAAGGTCGCTACGTTTGTCCCTGCAGTCGAAACAGTTCAGTCTTTAAAGCAATCTTAAAAGGGACCACTGTGTCTTTGTGTCTAATTTCAATGGGCAATTCGTTCCACGTCGCCGGGTCTTGGTGTGCAAACGAACATTGTCCATATGACTTTGTTTTCACCTTGGGAACAATGAGTATACGAGTATTATAAGAAGAGCGTAAGGATCCAGCTGGTGAATACACACGAGTGAGGCTGGATATGTATGTTGGACTGGAGTCTGTCATTGAAACATAGCACAGAGAAAAAAAATTGTGTTTTATTCTGTATCGAATTGATAGCCAGTGTAGGGTACAGAGCAGTGGTGATGTGTGCTCTGATCGAGGTATTCTAAAGATGATCCGTGCAGCTGTGTTTTGAACGTTTGAAGTTTCTGGAGTAAATATTGTGACGAACCAGACAGAATTGAGTTACAATAGTCCAGTCTTGAAAGTACTAATGAACACACAAGAGTTGTAGTGGCATCAACTGAAAGATATTTACGAATGGAACTGATACGTCTCATCTCAAGATATGAAGCCTTGCATATGTTCATGACATGTTGGTGCAATGTGAGAGTACTGTCTAGAGTAACGCCTAGGTTAGTAGTAATAGGGGGCACTATAGGGTCTATGGAAAACCCAGTCAAAAACAGCTTGGGGCACTATAGGGTCAAGATTTATAGGGTCAAGGGAAAATCCAGTCAAAAACAGCTTGGGGCACTATAGGGTCAAAACAGCTTGGGGCACTATAGGGTCAAGGGAAATGGAACAGGGTGGGCCTATATAGCGTCAAGGGAAATGGAACAGGGTGGGCCTATATAGCGTCAAGGGAAATGGAACAGGGTGGGCCTATATAGGGACAAGGGAAAAAAAGGGCGGCAAAGAAAGCTACTATCTTTCCGAGACCTATGAGTGGCCCTGAAAAGGACCGTTATGTGTAATGTTAACGTTGTCTTGTTAACACAGAGGACATCTCACAGATCTTCTTCTCTTCCTTAAACTTCTCCTTACTGTGGGTCCATAGAAGAGAACTCTCTTCAAGCAACCTTGTCTTTCCACATAGACTCTTCTCTTCCAATAGGCTGTCTCCGTCCTATGAATGACACTCCATGATGATCTGACATACATGGGTATGTCAGTCCTAAACAGCATGCTAGACAGAAGGGTTGACGATTCAACGTTAGTCCACATCTTGTGATGAGAACAGGTGAAGCGAATGCCGTGAACTGCGGTTATTTATAGGGGAAGAGCGGATCGAAACGGATTGAGTGTATCGACCAATCCAAACACGCGTTACAAAAGTCAGGCACAGCGATCCAATCGGAAGAGAGCGGTCTGTGACGTCACCTTTTCTATATAGAGGTACTAGCGTCTGTGCGCAGTCAATCGATGAGACAGAGTTGTCAATCATGGCGGACAGTAAGAAGACGATGAATTGGAGTGAGTCAGGAGTAGAGACAGCAAGTCATGGGCCAACAGTGACTACTAAAGTCATGACAAATCTACATCCAGAAGAAGTGGATTTTAACTGGGATATTGTGGATTTTTTAACATCGCAAGAATTTATTCCGGAACCTTCGTTGCCTTCTGTATCTTCTTATGGACACGTCGATGATTTTAAGCAGAGACAAAAAGAAGAATTGGAGCGATTTTTACAACAACAGAAAGTAGAAGAACAAGCTTTTCTTATGCAACAGCAGGAAGAAGAAGCAAGAAGGAAACACCAGGAAGAAACAGTAGCAGCAGCAACAGCAACAGAGAAGAATAAAGACCAAGGACAGAAAGAAAATAGTGAAAATCAAACGGTCACGACGGTACTTTTAGATATTTTAGCTGAGTTAAGGAGTCTGAAACAAATGTATCAGACTTCTTTATCACGACCGAAGAGAAAAAGACCTTCTCGAGCGAAACAACCCGATCTCTCTGTGACTACGTCTACCTTACCACCGTTAGTGATTTCTACCAAATCATTGACAGGAACCACCAGTCCCGAAGTAGGCCTTGGCCGTGGCAAAGGCTTAAGACAGCTCAAGATGATTTCGTCCCGTTTCTGAGTTTGTTTTGTTTTAAACAATCAAAACACCAACGGTCCTTTTCAGGGCCACTCCAATTCTTTCGAAAAGAAATACTATTTCAATTGCCTATTTCAATGAAAACTCAAAAGTCCTTTTATCTATTTTTTAAAATCCATGATGTATGTGTGAGTGAAGGAATGTGTGAGTGTAGGTTCTTATTCTATCAAATCAAAACCAAGAGACACTTACGTTTTTTCTCTCTGGTGTATTCTAGTACAAACGTTACAATTCAATATCTTAACATAACATAACACAATACCATTTTTAAAAAGTTCATAAGTTTTCTTCTGTTTCACTCTTTCTGTTTTTTCATTTTCTTTACTGTCACACGTTTTTCTTTTTCTTCTTCCTCTTCACGTTCGTTTCGTCTTCTTTTCTTGTTTTTGTGAACGTGACGGGGTTCTTCCTTGGAGGAGGGTACCTCTTTCTCCTCCTGTTCAGAATTTCTTTCCTCCTCCTCCTCCTCTTCCTCCGCCTCCTCCTCCTCCTCCTCCTCCTCCTGTTGTTTCTTAGGACAGTTTGGAGACCAATGTCCTTTCTCTTTACAATAATAACAGGTATCTTGACTTTTGTCTCTATTGGTACTTTTTTATTTTTGTCACGATCTGAACATTCTGTAGCCCAATGTCCTTTCTTCTTACAGATATAGCCAGTATCTTGACTTTTATCTCGATAGGAGGAAGAGTAGGCCGTCGGCTGGTCTGACGAAAACTTTCGTATGACCCCACGTAAAGCTCTAATGAGAAGTTCCACTTCTGTAGGTTCTTTCATCGTTCTGGTCAATGTGAGAGTGAAATGAATACTGAACCGTTAGACACTAACCCTTTATATATGCACGGATCGGACATGAATATATAGGGGTTATGGTCTTTAAAAGGTAGTCATTTGACTTTTTGCAGACAAGATGAAAAGACCACATCATGTTGTGGAGAAAGGAAAAGACAGTAAGAGACAGAAACGTAATGTATCGCCTAGCACAGTAGCTGAAGTCTTGGCTCAAATTCATGCCAGTGATTTTGAAGATGACATGAGTGAGCCCGAATCTACGCCTAAGCAATCGACGTCCAAGCAAAGTGCACCACCCTTAGTAAACCCTGAAAATTACTATCACATTCGAGAGACGGAAAAGCGTTCCCCTCGAAAATTTAGAACAACGGCTTACACGCATGCCGTAAAGTTTAAAGATTTCAAGGCCAATGTACCTTTGGAGAATACAGAAGGGTTCATTACCGAGGTGTGGGATTCTGTGTTAACTGCATTGAAACAGCAATGTCAAGCCAAAGAAGACGATCGCTTGAGACTTTCTATTCATCACGATAATTTAAAGTCTCCCGTTTGGATCGAGTTTACTAGCCCATCAGAATTAACACCTTCCAAAGTCATTGACAAAATTCAACATGTGCAACAATCCAACGACAAGTTTCACATCACCGATGGAAAAGCCACACTGTTCATGACCCACGTGTCTCTTCCTGAGGGGACCGGACGCAAAAAAGTGTTATTGGTGGACAGCCTTCGTAACATGAAGCGAAGCCTCGTCCGAATTAACAATCCTCAAGACCAGATGTGTTTAGCCCGTGCCATCGTCGTGGGACAAATGTATGTCAACAAGAAAGAGACGATAGAATGGAAAAGAGCCTGGGAAACTATTCGACAATCGGACCGAGCCAAACAACGAAGTGAAGCAGAACTCCTGTTACAGCAAGCGGGGATATCCAAAGATACCCCTTGCGGTATTCCAGAAATGCAAAAGTTGCAAGACGTCTTGGCTCCACGTTACACTTTGAAAGTACACCCTCAAGAAGTGCGTGGTCCTCTTTTGTTTCGAGGCCACGATTTCAAAGACGGAAAATACATTCACGTCTATCATCACGATGTTCATTTTGATACCATTACCAGTATCACTGGATTTCTGAAATTCAGTTACTACTGTGAAAAATGTGACTATGGTTATAACAATCGAGAACAACACAAGCATTGTGGATCGAAATGTGAGGGATGTTTGGCCTCTCAACCTTGTCTGGACCAAGGACAAGTACGAGTGCATTGCCCTGTGTGTCAGCGCACTTTTGTCAGTCTTACCTGTTACCAACAACATTTGAAGATGCAAGGTTCACAGCAGAAAAGTACTTGTCAGCTTCTGAGATTGTGTCCTACTTGTGGACAAGGCATACGTACCAATAGTGTTAAGTTACACGTTTGTCGAGGGAAGAAACGATGTCACATTTGTCGCCAAATTGTGGACTTGGAGCACGAATGCTTCATTCAAAAATATCAACCCCGACCAGAAGATACCCAGAAGAAAGGGAATTTTATCTTTTTTGATTTCGAATGCATGCAAGAAACTGGTATTCACATTCCTAATTTCTGCGTGGCTCACCGTGCGTGCGAGCAGTGCATCCAAGAACCTATCTTTAGTCATTGCCCTTACTGCAGCAAGATTCCTGGAGGACGTGAAAAAATCTTTCGAGGGTCAAATACGCTAGCCGATTTTGCCCAATGGATCCTAAACCCCATCGACGAAACGTGGAGTCCAGAAGACATCGAACGTTACGGCGAGTGTCATTGCCATGCCACAGTCATGGCCCACAATTTCTCGGGATACGATGGGCAATTTCTGCTTAGATACTATGCGGAACAAAGTACCGAACGGCCTCAAGTGACTTTGAACGGAGCCAAAATCATTTCTATGCAAGTAGGACAAGTACAGTTTAAAGATTCGATGTGTTACTTGGCCATGCCTTTGAGTCGCATGCCTAAAACGTTTGGAATGACAGAAATGGCCAAAGGTTATTT
Source organism: Unio delphinus (assembly GCA_029339505.1). Classification (NCBI taxonomy): domain Eukaryota; kingdom Metazoa; phylum Mollusca; class Bivalvia; order Unionida; family Unionidae; genus Unio; species Unio delphinus. Next base: position 9,691,011 of record JAQISU010000015.1, on the reverse strand, counting down.
TCCACACTTTTTTAATACCGAAGCCAATCAACATGCCATTCTACCCCATTTGCCTGAGGTTGACGACTACGACCCCGACAACATGCGCAACGAACAACGAGAAGCTTTCCATGCTTGGTGGCAGACTCACGCCTCGGACCCCTTTGACTTTCAAGAAGAAATTTTAAAGTATTGTCGATCTGACGTGGACATTTTACGACGCTGTTGTGGAAAATTTCGAGAATTGTTCATGGAATACGGAGGGATCGATCCTTTGAAAGAAGCTTGTACCATTGCCAAAGCATGTTCCTTAGTGTACCGAAAACGCTTTATGCCCGAAAATACTCTAGCGGTCATCAGTCCTCAAACGACGAATTTTGTCAAACGTCAATACTCGGTTAAAGCCCTACGCTGGCTCCATTACTTGTGCGACAAGGAAGACAAATTGATCCAACACGCTCGCAACGGAGGAGGCGAAAAGACCATCGGAACGTATTCGGTAGATGGTTGGGACTTAGAAAACCCTAAGATCGTGTACGAGTTTAACGGATGTTTATTTCACGGATGTCCTCTATGCTACCCTCAGCGTAACACCAAAAATCAGTTTTTACAACGAACCATGGAAGATTTGTACCAGACCACGTGTCAGCGACGTTTGAAGTTAGAACAACAAGGATACCAGGTAGTGGAAATGTGGGAACACGAGTACGATCTGCGTTTGAAAACCGATCCCGAGTTTAAACGCATCGTAGAAAGTTACAAGTGGGTGGATCCATTGAACTTCCGGGATAGTTTGTACGGAGGACGAACGAATGCTACTTGTTTGCTGTACCAAGCGGATGAAGAGAAAGGAGAAGAAATCAAATACTTGGACGTGTGTTCGCTGTATCCTTACGTGTGCAAATATTGTCACTTTCCCGTAGGGCATCCAGAATTGATGACAGAACACATTGACTTGGACCACATTCGTCAGTACGAAGGATTGATCAAGTGTAAAGTCTTACCTCCCACAGACTTGTACCATCCCGTTTTACCTCACCATTGCCAAGGAAAACTGATGTTTCCTTTGTGTCGCACATGTGCCGAAACGTGCAACCAAGACCAACCTTGTCAGCACAGCCTGGAAGAACGCGCCTTGACAGGAACGTGGGTGAGCGTGGAATTGTTTAAAGCTCTGGACCTGGGATACCAACTGTTAGAAGTGTACGAAATTTATCACTTTCCCAAAACACAACAATACCGCAAGGGCGACGAGAGACAGAAAGGTATTTTTGCAGACTACGTGGATGCTTTTTTAAAACTAAAACAAGAAGCTAGTGGCTATCCTTCCTGGTGTCACACTCCCGAAGACCAAAAGATATTCAAAGAAAAATATCGGGAGCAGGAAGGTATCACTTTAGACCACATCGAGAAAAACGAAGGAAGGCGGTCGTTTGCCAAAGTGATGCTCAATTGCTTGTGGGGTAAAATGGCACAACGACCCTCTTTACCCAAGACGGAGTATTTGTCCGAGCCGTCTCGCTACTTCCAGATAATTCACGACAAAACCAAAGTCATGAAACACGTGGACGTCATTCGTGAGGACTTGATCTTAGTCAATTACGAAGAAGAACTAGACTTTGTAGAAGCCGACAAATTTGGAAATGTCATCATTGCGGCTTACGTGACAGCCCACGCTCGTTTAAAATTGTACGAAGTGTTAGAACTGTTAGGAGATCGTGTGTTGTATTTTGACACGGACAGTTGCATCTACATTCACCGACCGAACCAGTGTAACCCTGTCATCGAAGGAGACCGTTTAGGAGCCTGGACCGATGAACATCCCAACGACAAGATTCTATGTTTTGCTAGTGGCGGTCCTAAAAATTACGGTTACGAATACCGAGACCCACAAGGAGAAATGCACACCGAATGTAAAGTGAAAGGATTGACTCTCAATTATCGCACCAGTCGAGTGGTGAACTTTAACGTGCTACAAGAAGCCTTACAGTCGGGACAGGATGAAACGTTTCAAGTGACTACCCACGAACCGCACAAGATTGTCCGTTTACCTACACACCAAATCGTTAGCCGACCTTTGGAAAAAGTCTATCAAATCGTGTACCAAAAAAAAGTACGACTTCCCAATCACTTCACTCTCCCGTACGGTCACGTCGAAATTGGGCAGCATATAAAAAGGGACATTGTCCAAGACCAATAGTTCATTGTGACTAACACAGCCAAGCGAAAAGAAGATGAATCCATTTAAACAGACATCATTCAAGTTTGGGGATTGTAAAACAAATGTACCTTTCCAGAGTGTGAAAAGTACTGGATGGATAAGACCTATGCATTGCAACGGAAGTTGTCCGGAAGGAAACTGTAAGTGTCCTTGCGGTATGCACTGTAATTGCGTTACAGAGTGCGATGGTGAACCTTACGATTGTAGTGATGCCAGACGCTGTGACGTTAGCGATTCAGCTGGATATCGTGGGAACGTTGCTATGACTACTACCCCTATATCTACCGTGGAAAGTGATGCTGTGCGTGTCAAACCTGAGGGATGCGAAAGCGGTGCCACACGTTATCGTGGACTCCTAGGAATTTCACCGTACCTGCATCGAACAGAAGTGAGGAGAGTCGAATATTCGTTCCCGACGAGTTTGCCTGAATACTGTCACTTTAAAAGTCGATTCCAAACCTTCAAAGATAAATGGCCAAAATATCTGCCTGGACCAACTCCTGAAGAATTAGCCAGAGCTGGATTTTTCTACTTGGGCGAAGGAGATAAAGTCAAGTGTTTCAGTTGTGGTGTATCCATTTACGAGTGGGAACAGAAAGATTCCGCTTACTTGGAACATGCTCGATGGTCTCCGAATTGTCAATACCTACCTTTAGTAGGGCCTAGTGATTGGAAGTGACACTACTACTCCATGTCGTGTAACACGTCTAGACCAGTATATAAGCCCTCTCTAAAACATAATATTCAAGGATTACCATACGAATTGCAAGAGAAGATCTACAAGGACGTTTGGCAAGGTCTTGCTAAAGAAAAATCTCAATGGGTGACTGTAGAACATTTGTGTCGTGAAATTCACAAAAGGCAAGTGACAAAAATTAACCAACGTATTAGATTTCTCTGGATTAAGGGTATTTTTTTGCTCTGTTACCAATTTACTACGTTTACCTCTGAAGATGTTGTGATCCTTCTTGACCGTTACCCTGAATGGCAGTGGGACGAAATTACACGTTATATTAATCACTTTTGCTTTTTGTGCAAATTTAATTCTGTGTTTAATTCTGGGTTGAATCTACACTGATAGTCTTCGACCTAAAAAAGAAGTATAAAAGAGAACGACCATGCCACAACCTTTATCATTGGTGATCCAACAGATTCCGTGGAAGGATATCAATGAGAAGATTCACACGGTGAAAGATTACGAACACTTATTGCTAGAACTGTACCCTATGAATTGGGGTCGACGTGTCGTGTGTGTTTTAGTGACTTGCTTTCTAGGATTTCGTTTACCTGTCGATTCCTTGTGGACACTTTACGAACACTACCTATCAAAAAAATAAGACAGTATGGTGACTCCTTTAAATGTCCACGAGAGACTTATTCTGTTCAAAGCCTTACGCTTTCATCTGGATACGTCTCGACCTCTCCAAGAAAAAAAGATTCGTCAACTTTTACGTACGGAAGCAGTGTACGAAGATGTGTGTGTAGCTTGTGATTTACACCCTCATTGGACAGATGTACGTCACTGGAAAAGTTGGGATTTTGAGGCTTGGACAAACGAAGTATCCCATTATGCCCAAGCGTTGTGTTCCTAAAATTCATCGTCGAGTGAAAAAAGTCACTTTTAAACCTGTGTTAGTGACAGTACCAGAAGAAGAGAAAGAATCTGTCAACGAAGACAATCCCTCTGTTCAAGACAGAACTGTCATGGACATTTCCCCACAAAGACCCTTTCGAGAGGACACGTATGTGACTATACCCCCTGTAGAGGAGACTATAAGAACATTACACACTACCTCTAGGAGACGTTTGTTACCCAACAAAGAATGTTGTACAGTGACTTGTTTATATGCCACTTTGATCGTTTCCCTGTGTCTTTTATTCTTGTATTTATCCATTTGGCTTTTATGTATTTTTGTCTTTCGTGTTGTTCGAATTTAAACATGCATTCAAATAAACGTGTCTTGAAAAAAAGTATAAAAACCTCTTGTCTTGTCTGTTTTTGTGTCAATACTATCATACCACTACACGACTATGGCTCACTCTACTCTTTCTACTACTCCTTCCTCCTCCACATTCAAAGTCATTGACGAACACTTAGATCAGGCTAGTTGGAAAGCCTTGTATCTTCGTCATCCTTTTAACATGTTAATTGCTGGACCGAGCGGTTCAGGCAAAACGGAATTTGTCAAACGTTTGATCGAACATAAACATCATTTGATCGATCGTCCACCTCAACGCATCGTGTGGTGTTACAAAGAGTGGCAATCGGCATACAGCCTCTTGCAAGAAAGTCAAGGTGATTACATTGTGTTTGTAGCAGGCATTCCTAAAGAAGACGAAGGGATCGTGTCTGACCCTAGTCAAACTCATTGGGTTATTTTTGACGACATGTTAGGAGAAGACGAAGAAGAAATTAAACTATGGTTTACACGTAAAGCCCATCATCGTAATGCCAGTGTCATTTACATTACACAAAATTTATTTCAACAAAGTAAAGCCCATCGTACCATTAGTCTCAATGCTCATTACGTGGTCTTGTTTAAAAGTCCTCGAGATAAATCACAAGTGCAAGTTTTAGCCAAACAGTTAGGAACACCTTGGCTAACTCATGCGTACGATGATGCCACTCAAACGCCACACGCCTATTTACTCGTGGATTTAAAACCCACTACCCCTGATTATTTGCGATTTCGTACCGATTTGTTTCACGACTGGTGTCAAGACGGAGGACCTGTCGTGTACACGTCCTCGTCGTCGACATAACACTATGAAGCACTAAAAAAATCTATAAAAACCTTGGGTTACTTTGACCTGGTCTCATACATCGTCAACATGACGTCCCTTCAGTCTCATCTTCCGATCAAATTGATTCGTGCCTTGTACGGCATCAGTCGCGAAAAAAATCCACAAAGACGTGCTCACGTCTTAGAAGCCAGTCTCAAAGAAGTCTTACGATGGTTTACGGTGACAGCACGTCAAATACTGCAAGGCATCATTCACATTCCACATCAAACCAAACGCTTTTTTGACAGAAACAAAGTAGCCTTGACGCAACTGGCCAATCCTCGCATTGACACTCACACCAAAAAGCAAATCATATTGAAACCTGGAGGTAGTGGTTCTCTAGGAGGTGTCATCATTCGTTCCCTTTTAAAATGGGATCCCAATACTCCCAAAGTTCACCCCAAGAAGAAAACAAAAAAAGTCAAACAAACCCCTAAGAAAAAGAACAAGGGTGCCAAGACCAAAACACAGAAAAAGAAAAGTCCACAGACAAAAGCGGTCACCCGCAAGAAAGGCACTTCGGCCAGGACACAACCTTACCTTCGTCAACCACGACCTGTAAGAAAAGATCTACAAGGACGTTTGGCAGGGACTACGTTGCCAGTAGCCTCAGGGGCTGTCACTTCTCCGTTGCGGGTGATGCCAGCCAAATCCAATTTGACACCCGTTTTTCCTAATTTGATGAAACATTGGAAATCTGCGTCTCCCAAAACGTCTCCTCCACCGGTGACACCCTCATCGACATTAGCGGCAGTAGCAGCTGCTCACAAAGTACCTGCCCCGAAAGTGAAAGTCCAAGAAAGATCTGGCATGTTAAAGAGTTTACTAGATTTGTCCAAACAAGAACTGTCCCGATTGAGTCCGTTGCGAACCCCTTCACGACGTGTGTTACCTGCCATGAAGTTGATACGACGCAAAGATAATCAGTGGCGACGCATTCCAGTATAAAAATATGACTTGAAGACCACGACGTCAATCAGTATTTTTCTGTACCACTGCTGAACACTCAAGGATGCTTCCTCAAAAACGTGCACACCACCACTACCACCCTCGTCGTTCTGCTGCCCAAAAAGGAACAGGAAAAAGACAATCTCGTCATCGTACCAAAGGCTTAAAAACCAAACATCGACGTCCTTTCCTCCAAAGACGTAGTCTTTTAAAGAAAAAGAAGAGTCACCAAAAAGGAGGATCCTTTGGTAATTTTGTGAAAGACATTGTTACCTTTTTGACGAAGCGGTAGTTCCCCAAAAAGTAGATAAAAGAGAGTGTGTACCAAGTCATTGACACTAGTAATATTGTGAAACGAACAAGCAAAGATGTCACCTCGCAGAAAACATTCTTCTTCACCCCACAAAGGAAAGAAAAGGAAAGGACGTTTAGCCAAACATCGACACGTTCATCGTCCAATGTCCCAAAAGAAAATATCCGTCCGTCAAAAGAAAAAGATGCTGGTGCAACGCGGAGGATTTTTCCTACCCCATGATCTCTTTCCAGAAAAAGTGATACCACTTATAAATCAAGTGATGGCACAACAAAAAAACAGATAAAAGAGGGTGTGTTTCAAGTCATGGACGTCAGTGGTATTGTGGAACGAACAAGCAAAGATGTCACCTCGCAGAAAATATTTTTCTACACCTCACAAAGGAAAGAAAAAGAAAGGACTACCTCCTCGTTTGGTCAAACACGGAGACGTGTTGTCTGTCCTGTCCAAAGCCTCTCCACCCATGCGAAAACAAATCATTAAAACGGCTTCCAAAGATGTCATCGATACCGTGTGCGAATGTTGTTTGAATGTCTTGAAAGGCACGATACCTTTGTCTTCACACCAGAAAAAATGCTTAGCCAAACATCGACACGTTCTTCGTCAAATGGTCGAAAAGAAAATACCCGTCCGTCAAAAGAAAAAAATGTTGATGCAACGCGGAGGATTTTTACCTTTTCTTCTTCCTGTGTTGGGAGGATTAGCGAAATCCGGTATCCTATCCAGCATATTACCAGGTTTTTTACAAGGGATGACACAAGGGATGTCCCCAGGGATGCACCAAGGGATGGCTCCAGGGATGCACCAAGGGATGGCCCCGAGGTATGGGTAGCAATATGTATGATCCTTCCAGAAGATAAAAGGGATCCATGAAGCACCACGATCTCAGACGTAACCTTTGGAAGCCCATGGAAGGACGAAAACTGACTTTAGTTCCTTACAAACGATGGATGGAATACCATCGTTGGCAAGAACAACGTACCCCCCATTTACCACCCAATCCTGATTTGAACGAGATGTCCCAATTACAACACGAATTGCAATCCTTGCTGCATCGCCACGATTTGTCCGAAACCGAAAAATCGCAAAAGTACGGTCAACTTCTGCAACGACTACAACTCTTTCATCGAAAAGCTGTGGAACAAACAGCTCTACCCACACTGTCCAATTTGAAGGCACTAATGAATAATCCGTCGCCTTTACCCTCTACAGTAGCCAAAACAGACGTCACCCCACCATTACCCAAGGAAGAAAAAGAACCCCATGATCTCTTTCAAACACCCACTGCTACTCCCATTCCGAGTAAGATTGCCGCTTCCTTATTGACCCCTTCTCCCACGCCCCAACGAGAAGAACTCAAAACGTGGGTAAAAAAGATGATGGCTACTCCTGCTTCAACAGAAGTGAAAAAGAAAGAAAGGAAACCAGAGGTGAGAAAAGAAAAGAAGACCAAAGCTATCTCATTACCGCCGCCACCACCACCACCACCACCACCAGCACCCTCGACGTCAACTCCTGTGGCACATCGGACACGTAAAACCGTTTCCAAACAACCCGCATTTCGTCCCACCCAAAGCAATATCCTCGAAGAGTGGGTCACTTATTAACCTAAACCATGGAGAAGGTCTTAGCCAGCATTTATTACGATCCAGCTCACCCTGCAGGTTACGGAGGCATTCAGAAATTGTATCGTGCTGCCAAAACTCGCTTGAAAAAGCTCCGTTTACCTACAGTACAACGATGGTTACAAGAACAAGCGACGTACACTTTACACAAACCCATTCGACGAAAATTTCACAGAAGTCGCACTCAAGTGGAAGGTATCGATCATCTATGGCAAGCCGATTTAGCCGATGTCTCTCATTTAGCCACCTACAATCGTGGCTACAAATATTTGTTTTGTGTCATCGACGTCTTTTCTAAATTTGCCTGGGTCGTACCATTGACATCCAAATCGAGCGGAGAGTTAGTACGAGCTTTGCAACTGGTGTTGAAACAAAGTGGTCGTCACCCTCTTCGATGGCAAACCGACAAAGGCACCGAATTTCTAAACCAAGCTTTCCAACGAGAATTAAAGAAACGTAACATTCATTTTTTCATCACCGAAAATCCTGAAACCAAAGCCAGTATCGTGGAACGTTTTCAACGTACCTTGAAAGAACGCATGTGGAAATATTTTACGCATCAACACACTCTCAAGTACATCGACGTCTTACCGCACTTAGTCCAAGCCTACAATCAATCTTACCATAGAAGCATTGGACGTGCCCCACAAGAGGTGACACCCGACAACGAAGTGACTGTTTTTGAGCGTCTGTTTGGTACGTCCCGAACGAGGGTTGTCCCCAAGAAAGGTAGAGAAGTGTTAACCCCGGGAGATTGGGTACGCATTGGCAAAACCAAACGCACTTTCGACAAAGGTTACTTACCCAACTGGACCACCGAATTGTTTCGTGTTACTGAACGAGTGCGTGGCCGTCATCCTGCCGTCTATAAATTGGAAGACATGAACGGAGAAGTATTAAAAGGAACGTTTTACTTGCCTGAGTTACAACGTGTTACCAAAAAAGAAGACGACGTGTACGACATTGAAAGCATTCTCGAACGAAGAACCCGTAAAGTAGGAAAACGTCGTGTCAAAGAAGTCAAAGTACGTTGGAAAGGATATCCTCCTAGTTTTGATTCTTGGATTGACGCTGCCCAAGTCATCGACTATAAAAAGAAGTGACCATCATGCCCTTCAATACAGCTTCAGCAACCACAGTGACTACTCCTTCACCCACGTAATCTCTGCAAGATTTACAAAAGCAACCCTTGTGGGTGTGGTGTGGAGAACGTGTCCCTAAAACCCAAATCGTCTTTTTCTGTCAAATCTTTGTGGTGTATTGTGTCATTGGTGCAGCCATTGCTAATTTGAGTTTGCAACAAGGAGACAAACAATTGTGGACTATTTTACTCAGCAGTTGCATCGGGTATCTTCTTCCCAATCCTTCCCTGAAATACTCTTACAACGGGAACAACAGTAACAATATTGGGAGCCTTGCGGCCAACGTTAGTCCTTCTCCTGACAGTCACCCTTCCAATCACAATCCTCTTTTAGACACTCCTTTAACCTCGAGTGACTCCTCGGACAGAAGAACATTGGAAATATGAACCACACTATGAACCAATTTTACTTAACGTTACCTAGTGACAGTTCCATGGAGGTGTTTCCTAAGAACACATTGTGTTGTTACACGTCTAAATTACCTCAAACCATGCATTTGGATCAAGATGATCATTGGGAAGTAGCTTTAGTGGAAATAATACACCCGACACAAATCAAAAACATCGTCGAAAATCAAAACACTTTTTCAGTAGAAGTGTATGACGAGAAATTGCAAAAAGCCTTAGACGCACGAGGTCACACTAGCACACTGCACCCCAAAACTAATCGGCCAACCTATGTGATCGCCATTCCTGCAGGCTATTATTTTAGTGGTCAACATTTAGTGACTACGATTCAAAACAGGTTCAATGCTGTGTTTGGTAAAGCCCTGGAGAAAGAAAGTGTTACCTTTGAGTACCATAAAGTGGCTCGTCGACTCCTGATAACATTTTCAGAGAAGAAAATGATAGCCATTACCTTTTGTCCTGAATTGTATGATATTTTAGGTGGAGACCTAAAGATGTTGGCCAAGAAAAATGAGATACCAGGCATATCCAGTAACTTGGATTTTACCAAATATTTTCGATCCCCTGTAGAATTGAACCAAGGCCTCAACTTGATGTTTGTGTACTCCGATGTGGTGGAGTACAACGTGGTAGGACACACCTCTGTGCCGTTACTGCGTGTCATTCCTTTCAAAGTGGATTCTGTCACCGCTGACGAGGAAGGTGGAAATACCTATCACGTTCACCGTGAATTTGTACATCATCATTATTTACCTGTCAGTAAGTCGTATTTCGACAGTGTCAACATTACTATAAAAGGAGAACTAGGTCAAAATATTCCATTTACCAAAGGGAAAGTCACAGTGAAACTCCATTTTCAAAAACGATTCTCCAACAACTGAAAAAGTGATGTATCCTGTGTACCAAGGAGTCACTCGACAACGAGGACATGGTTTAGGAGATATGTTTAAATCAGCCTTTCGTTCCGTAGTCCCTGTTTTAAAACCAATGGTGACACGAGGATTGCACACCTTAAAAGATGCCGCATTGACTCACGGCAAAGATTTTCTTTACAATGTTCTCATTGACAAACAAAACCCCAAAGAAGCTTTTTTGAGAGCAGGCAAAAATACCTTGCTTCAAACGGGTAAAGAGATTTTGGGTCGACGAGAAAGTCCTATAAATGCCCTGAACGGAACCGAGTCTGACATTCCTACTTCCCTGAGGACACAGCAAGGACAAGGTAGAAAGAGTCGACGAAGGCACCCTTTCAAAAGTCTCCGTACCTCTAAAGTTCGAAAGACAAAGAAAAAAAGAACCGCTCGAGACTTAGACATTTTTGATTATTAAAAGTAAAACATAGAGACTGAGAAGAAAAAATGATGCACCAAGAATCTTGCGCCTGTTCCAAGTCAGAACTAGATCTCTTTGCCATGCCACCCACGATGATGACCATGCAAGAGGCCCAATGGGTCGAATTTCATCCCGTCTCCTCTTTGACGGATTCAGCTCCCATCGAGTTTGAAATCAAAGGACAACCCGAAGATTACATTGATCTGAACAACAGTTACTTGTATTTGAAAGTGAAAGTGGGCAGAACGGACAACGACAACCCGCCAGATGGCAATGCCCAAGTAGCTCCCGTCAACAATTTCATGCATTCCTTGTTCAGCGATGTGGATTTGTACATGAATAACAAACTGGTTAGCAATAGCATGGATACTTACCCTTACCGAGCGTACCTCGAAAATCTCTTGACGTACGGAAAAGAAGCCAAGAACACTCATTTAGATGCTTGCGTGGTATGGAAACCTGATACAGCAAATGATAATAATGAAAATGATAATAACTTTAGCGACACAGCCTTGTCCGTACCAGCAGCCGGTGAAAATGCTGCCGTTCCTCACAATGTGGGTTTTAACGAGCGTCGAAAGAAAATTCTGCAAGGACGTAGTTTAGAACTGTGCGATCGTTTGCATTTGGACATGTGGTTTCAAGAAAAGTATTTGCTGAACGGAGTAGATATTCGCTTGAGACTGAATCGAAGCAGTGCTGCTTTCCATTTGATGGCTAATGCCAGCACATACAAGACCATCATCCAAGAAGCCAGGTTATACGTGCGTCGTGTGGAAGTGTTACCTAAAGTGGGAAATGACATCAGTCACACCTTGAGTAGAACGACAGCCAAGTATCCGATACGACGCGTGGAAGTCAAAACTTTCACCATTGCCACTGGACTCCAATCAAAGATCGAAGATCATCTGTTTCAAGGACAGTTACCCAAACATTTATTCATTGGTATCGTCAGCAATGCAGCCTTCAACGGTACCCACGATAAAAATCCTTTCGAGTTTAAGCACTACAATGTATCCAAAATTGAAGTCAGTCGCGATGGCAAAACTTTGTGTACCAGACCCTTCGAACCCAAGTTTGGCTCGAAGAATTACTTGAGGTCGTACTTGTCACTGTACGAAGCCACAGGACAGTTAGGAACCAACACCAGTCACGGTATTTCCTACAACGATTATGCAGGAGGTTACACGTTGTGGGCTTTTGATTTCACTCCAGACCAAGGCAGCGACGAGGGACATTTCCACCCTATAAAATCTGGGCAGATACGTGTGGAACTTCAGTTTGCAGTACCTCTTCCCAATACGGTGAATGTCATTCTGTATGCCGAATTCGATAATACCATAGAAATCAACAGTTTGAGAGAAGTCATTCTAGACTATTAGACACTATGGAAGACCCTTGTCCCTCTTTGAATAGTGGAGAATCCATGGAATGGGAGGTTACAGAAAAATCAGTTCCCGAAGACCAAAAAGAAGAAGTAGTGATCATGCAATCCAGATGGCCAGAACAGGAACAACAGTTAGTGGCTTGTTTTGCACAACACTTGGAAGATAAAATGAGAGACATGATTAAAAAAGATTGTTATGGATGTCAAATCGATCATCCCAGTCAAATTCAACACGATAAATGTATGATGATGAGTCAAGAAGAAAAATTGGATGATTATCTGAACGAAGCATGGAGTCTCATCTCCGAAGAAGACGTGTTACTTCAGTGGTATAAAGGCTTACGTGATCATTCCTCTCCTCCATTGTTTGCTCGAGAAATTGATCGCATCGAAGCTCTCTTGGCACAGAGTAAAGAGACGAAGCAAACCATCAGTTACTTGTCAGACCGTTTCAAGCAAAAAGTCTGGATTGAATTGATGACTTATCATCACCTGTGAAGAAAGGAGAGAAAAAAACAAGGCTACACAAGAAACAAATGGATACCTGGGAACTTTATTATCTTTTGAACCGTAGTTCGTACACTGCTTCTTGGAATCCTGTGGTGTGTGCTAAAGATGAACTACCTCATCGCAAACCTCAAGAGAATCAAGCTTATGTCATCAACACAGATGACAGTCATCTTCCAGGAACTCACTGGGTAGCTGTCTACTTTCCTCAAGAGGGTTGTGCGGAGTATTTTGATTCGTATGGATTGCCCCCTTTCGAAGATGATATCATTGACTTTATGAGAAGAAATGCCCAGACGACACGATTCAATAATGTGAAATTACAAAGCACAGATTCTATGGTGTGTGGACAATATTGTGTCTATTATCTGCATCATCGCAGTCTTGGATATTCTTTAGAACATTTAGTGACTTATTTTGATCGTCATTCGTCTCGAAACGATGACAAAGTAGATCGATGGTTTTGTGACCATTATGGCTATCTGTTGTCTTTAGCTAGGAAACGTAGTGTACATCAATGGCCCAATGACTTCCATCAGTGGAAATCTCAATTTAATTCACAACGTTGTCAACCATGTCAAAGATAGTGTATTAGTGTTATGGAAGAAAAAAATGTTTGTTATTTGAAAAAATATTTGTTATTTGAAAATAATGTTTGTTAGTTGAAAAAATTGTGTTTGTTATTTGAAATAATGTTTGTTATTTGAATAAAAATGTTGTGTTTTGAAAACCAATGCGTCTGTCGTTTGTTTTACATTTGTATTCATATAAATGCTCTTTGACTTTTCTTTCTATCCCTCACATCAAACTATCCCAACGTTTCAAAAACCCTAAACCGCAGAGGGGTGTTTTCCATCACGTCCGCGCTTGAACCATATAAAGCAGGGGTAGTCTCCAGTCTGGTCATCCATTGTTTGACTCATCCTCCTACGAAGATGTGCTCAAGACTAGCTAAGCTGAACGAAGCTTACGTCACTCTGCATCGTATCAGACACAATCTGATGCCAAAGCCTGAAGAGATTGAGAATGTGAGAATGCTACAAGAAACGGAAGACCTTATAGAAGAACTCTTCAGAGAGGAAATTCAAAAAGAGAAAGAAGAATGGACTGAGAAGTATCGACTTCAAAAGCAGCAGAGAGAGCAGAGAGAACAGCAGCAGCAGCAACAGCAACAACAGCAGCAGGAACCAGACAGAAGTTTTGTCGACTGTCGTGTGGACACGAAAGAGTTCTCTTTCTCTTTCCGAAGAAGCAGACCCTATCGTGTAGCCAAACGAGGACGCAATCTTTGACGATAAAAGATTGCCATCCTTCCTCGTACACACACACACAAAAAACAGCCCTTTTCAGGGCTACCCAATATTCTCGAAAAGAATTAATCATTCAATTTGCTCATGGTATGTGAGGAAGTTAGAAAAAAATAGAAGTGAGTCTATAATCACTATCTCATTTTACTTTTGTTTTGAAGTGCGTCTATAAGCACAACGTATTTTTTCAAAATAACTTGTTCAATGTATAATTAATAGGAGTCAAGTATAAAAGTGAGGGGTGTTTTCCATCACGTCCGCGTGTTTTTGGTAATGATAGGGATACTGTAAGATTATTGGATCTAGGGGGTGTTTTCCATCACGTACGCGCTTGAACTATATATAAAGAATCACTCGTCAGTCTGGCTACCCATCGTTGGCGCATCAAAGAAGATGAGCAGAGTTCAAAAGTTAAGAGAGGTTCAAATGCATCTGGAGAATGCTAGACGTCTCCTGGACGAGCTGGCAATGGAGGCCGAAGAAGAAGAGACCAGAATTAAAGAAGAGGAGGAGAGGAAAAAGAAAGAAGAGGAGAAGGAAATGAAAAGGTCAATTTTGCCTCACCGCATGATGAGGCAAACTAGCCAAGTTAAGCCCATGGTGAGGACACCTTCACCACCAGAACCAGTTCGTTCACTTCAGGCACAGCCCCCACCGCAACAACCACAGCCTCGACCGCAACAACTTCAGCCGCATCCACGGTTGCGGAATAGAGGAAGAAATGAAGAGACTTTCACTATCCCTCAAACAGAAGATTGGGATAGTGAAGCCACTCATTCTCCCTCTGCACTCCCAATCACAAGAGTGAATTGGGAGAATGATTGGAGTAGGAGATGTGTGTGTGGGGCTAGACCTGGGAGATGCCAGCATTAACCAGGTGCAATTTGAAGTTTAAAAAACAGCCCTTCTCAGGGCTACCCAAATGTCTAGAAAAGAAATACTATGTCAATTGCCAATGGGTGTGAGAGAGGAGTAGTGTGATTATAAACACTGACTCTATTTAGATAGTATATCGTGTGATTTTGGATAGTATATGATAGGGTTTGTTTTGGCTGCTTCCCCGTGTGTGTGGTTAGTATAGGGTGTGATTTTGGATAGTATATAATAGGGTTTGTTTTGGCTGCTTCCCCGTGTGTGTGGTTAGTATAGGGTGTGATTTTGGATAGTATATAATAGGGTTTGTTTTGGCTGCTTCCCCGTGTGTGTGGTTAGTATAGGGTGTGATTTTGGATAGTATATAGTATGGTTTGTTTTGGCTGCTTCCCCGTGTGTGTGGTTAGTATAGGGTGTGATTTTGGATAGTATATAGTATGGTTTGTTTTGGCTGCTTCCCCGTGTGTGTGGTTAGTATAGGGTGTGATTTTGGATAGTATATAGTATGGTTTGTTTTGGCTGCTTCCCCGTGTGTGTGGATAGTATATAGTGTGATTTGGGATAGTAAATGATATGGTTTGTGGATAGTATATAATATGACAAGTGAATGTAGGGGGTGTTTACTTTCACGTCCGTGCTTAAGATATATATAAGCAATCGTCAGTCCTTGGAGCCATTCAATTTTGAACACATCAAGATGAATTTTGAATTGTTTATCCAACTCCGAGACAGTTGGTTTGGGATCCTTGATGCAGAATATCAAGTGGAAAGACTTGAGGAAGAATTTCAAAGTAACCATGGCTTTGTAAGCCAACTGAAATTAGCAAGAGATCTATTAGAAGGTATGATAGAGGAGGAAGACCAGAAATTAAGAAGACGTATTAAAAGAAAATATATAAGAATAGGGGATTTGAAGCAGGCACTTGATCATGTCATCAAAGTCAGGTGCTTTCTAGAAGAAACATTACATCTCATAGAGTGGGAATATGTGCAGTGGGGTCTAGACAGGCTAAAGAAAGCAGAAGCAATGATGAGAATGGTGATGGAAGAACAGGTGATCCAGATTAAAGAAAACTGGTCTAAGGAGAGAAAGGAAAAAAAGAACAAAAAGAAGAAAGAGGACTTTGATCTACTCAATCTAAGATGGATGAGAGTTCAGGAAAAGTTTCGAGCTATGGGACATCCTGACTGGATTCCCGAGGACGAAAAGAAGAAGAAGAAGAAAACGGGAATAATTGGTAAACTTAAAAGGTGGTGGAACAACGACAGAAAATAAAAGAAAAAGAAGTATCCAAAGGCCCTTTTCAGGGCCACTCATAGGTCTCGAAAAGATAGTAGCTTTCTTTGCCGCCCTTTTTTACCCTTGTCCCTATATAGGCCCACCCTGTTCCATTTCCCTTGACGCTATATAGGCCCACCCTGTTCCATTTCCCTTGACGCTATATAGGCCCACCCTGTTCCATTTCCCTTGACCCTATAGTGCCCCAAGCTGTTTTGACCCTATAGTGCCCCAAGCTGTTTTTGACTGGATTTTCCCTTGACCCTATAAACCTTGACCCTATAGTGCCCCAAGCTGTTTTTGACTGGGTTTTCCATAGACCCTATAGTGCCCCCTATTACTACTTAGGTTCCGTACTGACTGTGAAAATTTAATGTTGGTGTTGCTGATATTTATTGTCTGAGTAAAGGCTGTGAATGAGAAAGTGTTTGTGTTGTGATCAGAATAGCCTCAGTTTTATCATCATTCATATGCAGCTTGTTACATGTCATCCATGATTTCACATCCTAAATGCACTTCTCTACTCCATGGATGGTAGCATCAACTTCAGTTGGGTGGCTAGACTTGTATATTTGGGTGTCATCAGCATACAATTGGTGCGACACTGGGTGATGATCAATGACACTTGGTAGCGACTGAGTAAATAGAATAAAGACAACACGTCCAAGAACAGATCCCTGTGGAACACCACAACATACGTCAACTGTGCTGGAGTGTATTCCATTTGCAGATATAATTTGTGTCCTGTTGACTAAATAGGACTTGAGCCACTGTAAGATTATATTCTGAATGCCAGATACATGCTGTAGACGGTGAAGTAATATATCATGGTCTATTGTGTCAAATGCTGCAGATAAATCTAGGAGAGTGAGGACTGTAATCTTTACACTATCCAAATAAGAGAGAGTGTCACTAAATACCTTCCGAAGAGTAGTTTCCGTACTGTGGCAAGGGCGATATGCAGACTGTACATTGCTAAAAAGACTGTTTGATTCAAATGAGATACAAGTTGAGTTAGAACAACCTTTTCTAAGATTTTTTTTATATGAATGGGAGACTAGAAACTGTGCGGTAGTTTTATAAATCGTTATGGTCCAGTGTTGATTTCTTCAGCAGTGGCTTTACGGTGGCAGTTTTCAAAAATGATGAGAGAGAAATTAATAACATCAGTTAGTGAAGGCAATATTGGGTTTAAGCACTCAAGCAGCAATGATGTCGGAATTGGATCAAGTTCACATGACTTTGGTGCACTTTTCATCACGATTGTCCGTACTAAATCAATAGAAACAGGTTAGAATGCTCCTAACGGTTATCGCTGAAATTCTACATCATAACTCTATGGTGACGAATCAGATGATATTGTGCTGTCAAGCGAATCTCTAATGGTTTGTACTTTGTCATTGAAGAAATTTGCAAATTGGTCTGCATTTGGTGGCTGGGCATGTTTTTCAAGCAATGAACGCAGGCAGTTATCAAGTTGTTCCGCTGTTGGAGGTAAGAAAGTTCTTAGGTTTTTTTTTTGGATGTCATGCATGAAATTGGTTCTATTTATCATATGCATGTTTCTCTTAGTAGCAAATAGAGGTGGAGGGTAGTAGGAAATAGAGGTGGATGGAATTTATAGATAGATGCGTATAAACACATGTACATCCATATTGACGGCTATAGTGAAACTTAAAACTGGTCTTAGTAACATATACGGAATTAAAATATATAGATGTATGCTACTGCATTCAACCATTAATAGCAACTTGTAACAAAAAAAAAGTTCACAATGTTTTAAGTCTGCATAGTAGTAAATGCAGCGTTTCAGGATACAACATTACGACTAAATGTTTCACATATCAAATAAATTAACTAATGTATAGATGGCGAACAAACATGGAGAATGTTTACTCCTTGACAAGATCGAAATACCAGTTTGTCTGTTTGAAAAGGCATGCGTTAAATCCACAGGAGCGTTTGTATTAGTGAGGTCGAAATATCCGTGTATACCGTTCTTTGCAAGCTATCTACGACGAGATACATGTTATTTGAGTTACTTCACTAGAAAAATAAGTATTCACCCTTGGTAATGTCGTACGCATATACAACGAAAACTAAAATGGTCGAATCGTTCTAAGGCATTACTAAGTTATTTATTGCATTTTTCTGTGACAAAAATAACACAAAATATACCACCAAGTACCAGGTAACACTCTCAAACATGTTTGATTCAAAAACTGTCACTTTTGAACGAAGTTGAAACTTGAATTGGTTCAAAGTAAATGCGACGATGTAAAACATTCTTATGTCACTGAGTTGTTATTTTTATAATAATGGTGTCTTTATTCCCACTTATAAAGAAACAGTGATTTTTAGTCATAACATAATTACAATGCCTAGCTTGATTAGTGATGAAATGTGGTTTGAACATTATATCTAAGGAATTTGTTTTAGCTATTGTGCTCCTATTCTGGGCGTATAGTTGTATAGTGATTTCATCAATGCAAAGATATGCCATATACTGACATTTCTTCTAATGCTAGTTTTGTATTGGAAGGTTTTAACATTAACTTACCAGCTAACATACCGTTTTATCTGATGGAAAACTAATGATTCGTCACATTCAAGGTTCGTTTCGCGATTCGGGTTTGATTCTTCCGGTCCAGCTTACATAATAGCTACCAATCAGGAACTATTGACAAACAGGAAGAACTAGCAACGCAACAGAGAAACGTCGGGTAAATACAATGTACGTAGTAATAAAACAGAGATACTGTTCGGGTGTGCAATTGCATGAATCGTGCAAACTTTGTATGAATGTGAACAATTGGACATCAGTGACGTGTGAAACTCCTGCTAATTTGTTAAAAACCGTGCACATGAAAATGTGCTCAGCGAATTATACAATTTATTGAACCGTTCTTGTATCGATATCTGGTGGAGAGCTGTGTACACATCCGGGTACTTCAAGCATAACATGAATTACTGTTAAACTAAATTTGATTGGCACATTGTACTATGCAATAAGCATTATGTCGTAGTTTGAGCATTTCCTGAGGGATGTTTTACAAATGCTTGTTTAAAATATAGGCTACCTAGAAAACCCAAAATGTCTACTTGATTACTTTTACGTTTGGTAAATACTGGCAGGTGGTAATGGTGATGACAACATTTTTTAAAGTTTATTATTTTCGGATTATTGCACTTTGCTGAGTTGTTAATGGAAATACCAGTATGTGATTTGGCGATCGAAAATGTTTAATTAAAAGTGAAACGTACATGTTAAATGATCAACAATAGATGGCAGGACGATCAATCTCCCTTTCCGAAATATTTCCAAATTAGAATTAGAAAGGACAGATCACTGGGTATATTTAAAACTCAGATAATTTAACATTTTCATTTTTCAATCAATGTATTTTTGCGGATTATGTGATACGAAACCATGCATCCATTTCAGGGTTATGACAAATTAAATAAATAAGAATAGAAACTAAAATAAATCATTAAGCAAGCAGACTTTGGCATTGATGAAATAAAAACCCTAATAAAGCAATATGGTACAAAAATGAATCAGCCATAGTAGTCAGTACACTAGATTCAAGAAAGGGAGTTAACTAAATTCAAGAAAGGGAGTTAACTAAATTCAAGAAACTTAGTTAACTAAATTCAAGAAAGGGAGTTAGTGTCAGTAGAAAACTCCTTTCTTGGACTAAATGTATCCAAAACTATCATAGATGTTAGCTCAGGTAAATGATAAATAACTGACAAAAATCAGTTCTCTCAAAAATTCGAGATTACAAACAAGATTTGCTCCATCATAATGAAGCACAGAAAAAATATTCATACACAGAGACAGATAGTAAACCTCTCAAAGAATATAGCAGGACAGGTTATTTCAACAATATTCTTTCTCACTATTATACAAGTACATGTAGATGCAGCAGTCTTTTGCATTTGCAAGAAGTAGGATGTGATATATTTTGTTTTTTTTGAGGGTATTCAACCTTATTTTAATACCTGGATTTAACGTAGGTGATATTTCCCTTACACCTGCAAACTGCTTATTTCTTCTGTTTTGAAGATAATAAAATCGCATTATCTTCCATATTTAAGTGAGATACGACATTTGTAAAATGATGTTTTCAAAATATTAATGCAACGAGCGGCAAACAAACGGTCCGTTGTCAAATGTGAGCCATCTTTAAATAGCCTAAAATGTTAAAGAAGGGGAGCGGCATATAAATATATGAGGAGTATATCTCCATATGTAATCTGTGTTTGGAAATACAACATACCTACAATCCGATGATGAGAATACCATGAAATCCATATTTGTATCGACATGTGTTGTACCGCACATAGTGAAACGTATCGATACGAAACGCAGCTGCATTAGCTAACCATATGCATGCATGGATGCATGCATGCATACATGCATGCATGTAAGTATGTATGTATGTATGTATGTATGTATTTATGTATGTATGTATGTATGTATGTATGTATGTATGTATGTATGTATGTATGTATGTATGTATGTATGTATGTATGTATGTATGTATGTATGTATGTATGTATGTATGTATGTCTGTCTGTCTGTATGTATGTATGTATGTATGTATGTATGTATGTATGTATGTATGTATGTATGTATGTATGTATGTATGTATGTATGTGTGTGCTCTTTATTACTCTGTCTTACCTGATCGAACATACACCATGAGACTGACGACAAAAATAATTACACTTTTCTTCATTTTCGTCTCAACAGTTTTCTTCTCTTGGTATCTATGAGTAATCTGATAAATGACACTTTATAATGAAGGTTATATATAATTTTCTATTGGCTAGACTCCATCTCTGTGGATTAGTTGTAACGGTTCTTTTTTATTAAGCCGTATCAAATACAAACGAAATGAAAGAATATTGAGTAATGTTATGATGTAATAACTGTTATAAAAATACATTAGACCATTCCTCTACCAGGGTGTTAATCATATGGCAATGTGTGACTTAATTCGACATGGGAATGTTTATATAAATGCTTAAGAATCACTATATCACAAAGAGTAGTATATATATATATATATATATATATATATATATATATATATATATATATAGAGAGAGAGAGAGAGAGAGAGAGAGAGAGAGAGAGAGAGAGAGAGAGAGAGAGAGAGAGAGAGAGAGAGAGAGAGAGAGAGAGAGAGAGAGAGAGAGAGAGAGAGAGAGAGAGAGAGAGAGAGAGAGAGAGAGAGAGAGAGAGAGAGAATTATCAAATTACACCAGACAAAACCGAAAGTGCTATCTCTGGATTACTTTGAAGAATACTTGATAATAGTAGGCAGAATTAATATTTTATACAAATAATACTATCATACAAGTTAGAGAATTTTTAATACATACTGTTGCCTTCTTCCATTTGTCCATCTATCAGCCAATCTACACATATATTCTACCCTACATCTACCTATTAATCGGGCTGTCTATCAACTTACACATATTGGTCCAGTTTAAAATACCGAACATAAATTTAGCTCCGATGGCAATGTGCTGGAGTCACTTCAAAGATCTGCTTCAGCTTATAATCTATATATTCGGATATTTGTTCAACGATATTAACACTGATCATTATCGATACGTACCAATGTTAAATTGTTAAATTCGAAATAATGAGTTTCCTCTCCGAAAAAGACTTACAATACCCTTTGCGATTCTAAGATATACGAAAACTATTTTACAAAATGAAGGAACTGAAATATATATGATCAATTATGAAAAATTGTGATGCTCATCAACGAACATAAAAAATATCATTCAATAATAACTTTACGTTTTGGTATTGTCTAATTAATTAGGACATTGCATGAACTTTCTGAAGAATGTTTACAATTAAAGCTCACAGACTTCTACAATGTCGTATATTGCTCGATCTACAAGGATCACGGTATAGTTTGCATAAAAAGAGACTTACTCTGTCAAAACAAGGGGCTCTTGATTTGCAAAGAAACATGGATACACTTACAACTTTGATCGTCTTCTAAAAACACCCAAGTATCAACATCTTTGAAAAGTATATGATGCCAAAATGTGTAATCTGTCAATAGTCAGTTGGATAAAAAAAGTGGAAGTTGTCCAAAAACCGTTTATATAGCACGGCAAAGTGTAGATTTTCAATAACCGCTATCTACCATGACATTGTTAATGTGGTCAGTTTGGCTTTTTATAACATGCGAGATGTTAAGCTGTTAATCGCAAGTTGTAGAAGTTGTTAGAACTGTTTTCTTCAATCACTTTAAAATAGATTAAATGTTAAGTTGCATTAACAACTAAAGCACTTTTAAACTAATATTAAGAGCGCATTCCTTGTAACTCGCCATAATCAAAGCAGACTGTAATGCCATTCAAATCTAGCAAGATTGTCCAGTTCATCGTATGCAGGTTTTGTGCATTTCTTGCATCGGTACTAATGCTAGTACTAATTACGTTTTATGGCGTGTACATTTTAAAACAAAGCAAACTTAACTGGTTGTAATCATTTAACTTCTTCACGGGACATTGTTTTTGGTTGAATCCAATACATTGTAAGGTAGAACCAATATTAGATCTAAAACAAATCCTAAGATCGTAACACTACGACAGTGCGAGCACTTGCCCTGAACATGCGATTGCCACCCGTCAAGTGAACTCTGACAGAAATGTGTTTAAGCCAATATGCCAACAATACCAAGAAACAATAAGTACCACTGTATATTGTTTCCAAATATTTCAGTTAATTTAGTGGACAACAAGTTACAATATGTATTTTCATCATGATTTGGATCGTGTGGAACTCTTCCATCAAATATTTGTTCAGATAATCTTGTCGAAATATTACGGACGCCGGTAAGTGCTGCGTTGAAATCAATTTTTTATCTCGTAATTAAGACATACTATCTCGTAATTACGACTTACTATCACGTAATCACGAGTTAGATATCTCGTAATTACGACTTACTATCTCGTAATTACGAGTTAGCTATATCGTAATTACGAGTTAGATATCTTGTAATTACTATCTCGTTGTTACGACTTACTATATCGTAATTACTAGTTAGCTATCTCGTAATTACGACTTATTATCTCGTAATTACGAGTTAGCTATCTCGTAAATACGACTTATTATCTCGTAATTACGAGTTAGATATTAAATAGACATTTTATCATCACCCTCATTTTGGCGAATGGAGAGAAACAAAGAGCAGAAGATACAAGGGGTGTTTTGAGGGATTTGTTTACTGAATTTTGGACAGAGGATGGTGTTATAGAAGCTACTTTTTACACAAATGTATAGTAATAGATGGACATGTACATAAAGATTTTGCATTCACTTCAACATTTTTCCATATTGTTTATGGAGTCATGTAACCTGAAGATTGTAAGAGTGGATCCATCTTGACAAGCACTACGTCTACGTTTCAAAATTAGGACACTTTGTGTCACATGTAACATTTTACACATATTGGTCAATGGTTATGTTGGAAGTTTATTTCTATAGGTCAGCTAATGTTAGAATCATGAGCTATGATAGTTTGCATTTCTCCTAATACCAAACCCGATGTTTCCTTTATTTCGCATGTTTCATGCATAGTGTAAGAATTGTTTTGCATTTAAAGTCAACTCTTGACCACATAGTTTTTTATCTTCTGTATTCATACTGTCACACCTTTTAAAAATGAACTATTTTGAGATGATATATCTTGATGAGAATTATACCCTCATAATATAAGATAGGTCACTGGAATCCACTTTGAATGCTACACAGACTTTGGTTCAGTTTTCCATTCACTTGGTTTAAAATTGAAATTTTAATGTCAAGCTCATTATTGGATTGTTTTTTTATTTACTTCATGCTACATACATAGTGTTCTATCCAAATTCAATACAGTTGTTGACTGGATGCATCTTGTTAAATAAATAATACATACTACCAGCAGAGGGGGGCGGACTGTACTTCTCTAATTGGGTTGGATTTTAAGCAAAACATTTTTAAGTCTCCTTCTGCCAAATGGAGCCTTAATTATTTTAGAGCCCTATTTGTCAAATTAGGGGTTTCTCAAAACCAAAAAGAAATGCAAGAGGAGGTGTGGAGGGGGGGGGGGGGGAGAGAAACTGTACGGTTGGATTTTAAGTAAAACATTTTTAAGCCTCATTTTGCCAAATTGAGCCTTAACGATTTTAGAGCCCTATTTGTCAAATTAGGGGTTTCCCAAAATCCAACCCAAATAGAGAAGTACAGTCCGCCCCTCCCCCTCTGCTGCTAACGGGTTAACCGAATATTTTATCAAGTCCGATACGATATCGCGTCCGAGGATCTGATAAATTTATCGTCACAAATCCGTGTGGGATTGACTGAGCGTGACTAAAGAAATTTTTAAATAAATTATGATCCATATCACCGCCGCAACAAGTTTGCCAAATATTTCTAAGAGTATGTGTGTCAACTCCGTTGAATATACATAATACATTGCAGTTATCTCTGATCACTTTTGGTATTTGAGTGTATAGTTGAGTGACATATATCAGGTCAGTGTTCTTATGTCTGCCTCGGGAAAATATCATAGCTGGATTCTTTTGATTGTCTAACATCACATCATCATATACGACTAAGTTGTTAATACTTCCATCGATATCATCAATGCTCGGTGTTTCTTTGATATCGGTTATAAATTCAATAATACCTTCGCCGTTGATTTCTATTGCTCTCTCGTTAGCATCCTTTAACACGTTGTAACATCTCTGATCGTCTACACTCGGGCTACTAAGTACAACTTCTTCCATGTCATCCATCTCGTTATCAAATTAAGAAGCAGTTGTGTCTTGCAGTTTCCAGATGGTCCGATTATAATCATTCGGCAACATCGCATGGTGTTTAATTGGTTCCCGTCGTCGGTTAGCTGAATAATCAATTACATTGATGTTATTATAAATATATTATGGATCTATATTGTGTGCAGTGTCAGGCGCGTACTGGCACAGATGACTTGACGACGATAACAACTAAAAATAACCGATCAGCACTTTCCGGTAAGTGTGTACAATGTAGAACAAAAAAATTTAGATTTGTATCTAAGAATTTAAAAACACGAGGGGGTGATATCGCAGCCAAGCTAGCTAAACTCACAGGAACACCATGGGCGAAGTATCCAGGAGAAAAACACCTTCCAGGAAATAGTTATTGTGGAGCCGGGACCAGACTCGATATCAGACTTGATGATCAAAACCAACCTCGACGTGGTCATGCTCATGATGTTGCTTATAAAAGCAGCAGTCTGCAACACAGACATATCGCAGATGTGAAATTGATTCACGCGTTGAATTCTATCACTGATAAATCCTTCAAAGAAAAATTGGCTTCATGGTTAGTAAAATCGGCTATGATAGATAAAATGATGTTAGTTGCCGGTAATTAATAACAACATGAAATCTAATTATTATTCTCCTAAAGGATACTAGAGGGGTAAAGCAGCAATCGGTAAACTCGCTAGCGCCGCGAAGGTGAAATATACCACTGCAGCGGACTGGTTATTCAAACAGGCGATATGTCACATTTATCTACCACCGCCTAAACGAAGTAACTACTCGCATTTTGTGACCGTTCCTAATGAGGTTCATCAAGCTGATATATTATTTCTGCCGCAAGATGGTGGTTACAAAAACGCGTTAACTGTAGTTGATGTTGCGAGTCGATACAAACAAGCAGAACCGTTGAAAACAAAATCATCAACTGAAGTTGCTTCTGCATGTAAAAGGATTTATCGGCGGGGTCCTCTGCGCTGGCCAAATCTATTATATGTTGATCCTGGCAAGGAATTTTAGGTTGCGTTTCTATCAACAATGAAGGATCATAATGTCACCATCAGACGAGGACATACTGCGCTACATCGCGATCAGGCAATTGTTGAACGATTTAATCGCACACTTGCTGAGCGGTTATTTGGATATCAATACGCGAAGGAATCCATCCAAGATAAACGATCCCGTGAATGAGTCGAGAGATTACCGAGTGTAATTACCGCGCTGAATAATGAGATTACTCGAACAATTAATATGAAACCTAAGAACGCGGTTTAAAAGAAGTATATACCAGTAAAACCACAAAACGATTTTTCAAAACAACCAATTCTCGGTAATGTCAATGTGAGATATTTATATGAACCAGGAGAGTTCGTAGGTGGTGAAAAAAGAGCTACTGATCCTATTTGGAGTGTCACTGTGCATTGTGAAGTGTTTTATTATTCGTTCTGCGACACAATTCAACGACGACAGTTTCATGGGTGTTAGTTTTTCAATACTTGGTTTATCATTTAACGGATATATCCCATAATCAACTGCTGTTAAGATCTCTCGTATTACGGTTTGTCAATTCCAGTCAAAATTACTGGTTTGGAATCTTGACTCACAGTGACAGTTCTTTTATCCTTCAAGATGGGTTCAAATTTATCTCTGATAATCCAATCTCCCGTGTCTGAGGGGATAATGAATTTCACTCTAAAAA
Organism: Unio delphinus; assembly: GCA_029339505.1. Taxonomy (NCBI): domain Eukaryota; kingdom Metazoa; phylum Mollusca; class Bivalvia; order Unionida; family Unionidae; genus Unio; species Unio delphinus. The sequence continues at coordinate 9,664,382 of JAQISU010000015.1, read as the reverse complement.
AATACTTTTTCCGTCCAAGATGTAAGATTATCACTGCTGCTTTTTTAGCGTTCATGGTAGCATCAACGTCACCATCGATTCGAAATGTCGACCAACAGTGAGATGCTCCATCACGCTTGAATTCATTAAAACACTCACGAATTTTACCTATCATGCTTCTATCACGAATTTTACCCTTTGTTGTATCAGAGACTCTATCGAGATTGAATTTAGCATTTTTCCAGGGCGTAATTTTTGATAATCTCACGAACTCCTTCATGCTATAATTAAAACAAGTATTTAAATAGAGAATTTATATATAATGAATCATTGCAAATGGCTTATGATTGGATCAGTAACCCCGTGTAACAAATCATGCAAAAAGGAGTTCTGTGGGTATCATATGCAAAGTTTTCGACGTGGAAGCCTTGGCCCGATCCCTTTTATACGATGTGGGGTAGGGGTGTGTGGTAAATCACAGTTGTGTCTCAGTTGCGATGGTAAGCGATATAGGGAGTTGAAGCGTTATTACGATAAACGAACTAAGAACTCCATCAATGACACTGACAAAGTCATAAGAACTCCTCAAGACTACATCGGAAGATTTCCAAATGTAATCATTAGACCAAACAATGAATTAGACAAATAGTATTATGCACATAAATTAATCAAGAATTCCGACCACATCCCGTGATCAGCAACTATAAGGCATCCAGTGATTATATTGTCAGACACCGCTGGCTGAAGAAACCAGTTGGTGCTGTGAATAATCAAGGGTATTTGAAGTTTAACGCTGGAGGAAAAATGCCCCTTAATCATAGAATAATATCTGAATGTCAATGGATTGATCAAGGATGGTTTCGTTATCGATCACATTGATTCCAATCCTAAGAACAATTCTTTATCAAATATGCAGGCTATCTCACAAAGTGAAAATTTAAAACGTGGAAAGACTGGACATAACTCGAAAAATGCGAGACTCGTAAGATCTTTTAATACAAAAAATAACGAGGAAATAGTGTTTCAATAAATAGCTAGGGCCGGTAGGTATTTCGATATTTGTCCATCTTCTGTTCAATGCGTTGCAGAGGGAATTTATCGATCTGCGATTTCAAAATAGACCGGACAAAAAATTCAATTCGTTTATGTCTGAGGCGCCCATCTCTGGGTTCATTTTTGAAAAATATATTTTTTATATTAGAAATATATAATTATCATATAATATGAATTCTCAAAATATCAATGAGGTTATAACCGAAATTTTAATTTTGAAATCTCAGGGGATTTACATATCAGATAGTTTAAACTACGATCAATTTATGTCCGACTTCCAGGACACTGAATACGGCGCTATGAATAACAAATGTGTACTACCCAAAAAATATGCCCTTATTAAACGAATTCAGTATTCAATTCGCAAATCCCTTCTATTCTCTGACGACGTCAGTAAGTTTGTCCCGTTATTTACTATCATGGAAAGAATAATAAAGGAATTAGGGAAGGAATACGAAATAAAAAGAACAATTAATTCAAAATCAGAAATATAAGATTGTTAATTGAACAAAACGAAAATCCCCCTTCGGATGGCCGGTTTAAGTCAATACTGGCGTGTAGTAATTTTGTTTTAGATTCAAATTGGAAAATTGTTTACAATAATGGTTAATGAATCATTAACGACTAGATTGGCTCGTGAAAGATTAGATACAATTAAGAGATTTATACCAATCCGCAAGTCTGCCAGAAATAAACTACAAGCTAGACAGAGTTTACAAACGGATTTTGCTGCGGGATCTGAAGAGTTGTTTAAACCAATAACCACAGCAACGAAGGGGATAATATCAGCTTCTGAGCGTGCTATATGGGAGATATTCCCGAGACGGGGAAAAAAGAAAAGAAAAACCTCTGATTGGTGAACTTGAAAAATAGCAAGAAGATCGAAACAAACAAAAGAATCTTTAAGAACACTTCCTTTTGATATAATAACTGCTGCAAGACAAAAAGAACCACAAGAACGAAAACTTGAAGAAGACCTTGCTAATATACCACCGCTTATCGCACCACCTGAGCAACCTGAACAACCAGGTGCTACTGCAAGAGAAGAATATCCACCTGAAAAGATATTTACTGATGATGCGTTAGTTAGAATTAGAAGAATCAAATCAGACTCTGAATTAATTAAATTTACTAAAGACACTTCTAAAAAAATATAAGAGATAAGTATTTAAAAGACGACGAGTCTAGAGATTTTATAAAAGGTATAAACACCTGGGCGAATAAAGTGTTTTTAGCAAACCGCGGTAAAACTAAAATAACAAAAGAAATAAGTCCTGATTTTAATACTTTTCTAGCTGCAGTAAAAGGTGTCACACAACCACCACCGGATTATACAGCAGACCCAATCCCAATTGAAATACGAATAATGGCAGAAGCTGATTCTGATAAAGGTGCAACTGGTACAACTAAAAAGTTTACAGCAAGTGGATATTCTGATCTGAAATTTCAGGTAGTGGTCTAATTCAAAGTCCTGGTAATATTCTCAGCGATATATTACGATTAGAAGTTCTCATCGGAGGCAATTGAGCTGGAAATAACTCACCGGAAATAATTATTGATGCAGCTGATATCTTCAGGCGGTTATTTCAAGGCGGTGTTTTGGATATTGGTCTATATCGATATTTCATTGATGAGTTATTTAAAAATACTACGGATTATTACAGGGACTAATCTGATGACGAAGTCATTGCATTAGATAAACATCATTCAAATAAGCAGATCATACACTACAGCCATGACAAACCAGCCAGCGTCTATGTAGTTAATTCACGGTTTCCAGTTTACAGAGCGTACTATGGTGATGGTCTCGGTGATACCGTTGCAGGGTTATTTGCAAAAATGGCTCCAAAAGTAGCGCCGCTAGTAAAACAATTATCGATGAAAGCCTTTGATGTTATTCGTGATAAGGGTATTAGCGCTGTTGGGGATGCTGCCGGAAAAGCACTTTCCGCCGCGAAGGATAAACAAGTGTCGTTGATTCGAGCATGAAGGAAACCTGTGCCGAAATCATTATCGCCGTTACCATATACAGCGGAAATGTCCGCGAGTGTTAGTAGTATAATTAATAACGCAGTGGATCAAAAACTAGCGTCGCTGGTGACCAACGATCAAAGCAACATTGTAATTTTGATAGCGGGAAGCGGCTTAAACCACGACGAGGTCGTCAACGATGAGAATCCTACGGATTTTACGATTTAGATCAATACATATATAATAAAATGTTCAAACGTCACCTGATCCAGCGTTTTCATATGGACGCCTCAGTGCGCAAGGATGATTCTGTACGTGATTATCAATTTTATGCCTATCACGCAATACAACCAGATAGTCGAACAAGATTTGATCTTCAAGTTCATGATACCAGTAAATACTTTCTACCGTGTGAAGCGTTTATCGAAGTAGAAGGAGAACTTATACAAACAGATGATAAAGCATATCCAAATGAAACTCAAGTCGGATTTGTCAATAATGGGATCATGGCGTTATTCGAGAGTGCAAAATATTTCATCGATGGAAAAGAGATTGAGTCAATAGATCGCGATGTTGATGTGGCTACAACGATAATCGGGTTAGCGAGATATTCCGACGATCATACAAGATCTGCAGGTCCTTCTATGATGTTTGCAAAGGATGTTAAGGATACTGCTGGGAAAATTCAATTTGTTTTCAGACAACCAAAGAATCGTGCTGCTGACCCTGCTCCTGTTCATAATATCGAGGATATGCTTATAAAAGTGGATCCCAATTTCAATCTAGGAGCTGCAGTAAGTATGTCAATGTTGGGAGGAGCGCGTAGATCATTCTCATGCGCGATTCCACTGCATCATATATTTTGGATTCTGCAGAAATGTTCGAAAAGGTATTTATGGAGCAAAGCACACATTAACACTCGTGCGAAAGGGTAACGATAATGATGCAATTTGGAGGATTCCAGCAAACCAAGCTGCAGCACATGGAGATGATGATGCCGGTAAAGTCGTTTGAACAAACCTATCATTGTGGATGCCAGTGTTGACTCCATCAATCACCGCAGAAGAACGAATACTATCATTTATGAATCAAGGAGGAAAATCATTACTGAGTTGGCAAAAAAAGGACTACAGATGTTAAGGAATCAGATATTAATGGGTTATTTACGTGGAACCTAGCATCAAAACAAGGCGTTTCAGCTCCACGTCATATATTTATTGCGTTACAGAATACCGCACGAACTGGTAATCAACGACGCAGCCATATGATATTTGATCAACTTGGTATTATTAACGTCTCACTAAGAATAAATGGCCAGCAAGAACCATCCGAGGATATACAACTTAATTACTTTCATAACCATATTGCCCGCGTGTATCACAGATTGTTGTCATATATAGCGCGCGATCAAAATGTTGATACTGGTTTGCAAATATCACAGTTGGATTTTAAGAATTTATATCCGATTTATTACTTTTCGCTGGAACATCTTGATTTAACAAGACAGCCAGTCGTTGATATACACTTTACAGCCAATTTAAACCGCGTTACTATTGGTGATCATGCTATTCCCCACTACATTGCTGTTATTCTCAGTGATAAATCAATGCTACTCGAAGGTGCTGGCTGAAGAATGAGAGTGATAGATGCATCAGTGGAAAATATGTAACAATTAGATCAATATGTTATTGTATAATGTCATATAGTCATATTAGTCTTACGTTAACTCCGGGTCAACTCAAGAAATTACAATCGGAATCAGCTAAAAAATGTGGAACCACGATCACTCTGAAACACAATCAGATGACTGGCGGGGCAAATAAATTGTCGCTGACAACTCGTCAAATAAAACACTTCAATGATGCGTTCAAAGATTAAAAAGGCGTTCAGATCACTCAATCTGCGGCTGTTATAAAAAATATGATAAAATCAGGTGGTATATTCTCGTTGTTAGCTGCAATTACGGCTTTGATTGCAGCAGCAGTCTCAGCGGTGGCTAAAGCGGCGGCTCTAGGAACCGTTGGTACTGCCGCAGGGATGGTACTATAGAAAGCGACTGGAAAAGGATATAAGAAAGGGAAAGGGTCTAAGACTACCAGGAACCCCGTTCATGGTACAGTGAAAAAGGCCTGAGAATCCCAGGAGCAGTTTACTAACACCAATATCCAATTTTGATTTAATCGTTGCTACAAAAAAAATTGCGATTAAAAACTTCAGAGGTATCTTAATAAAAGATCAGTTACCGGCACAACCCAACAGCGTTGAAACCGGTATCATTAATCTCGATAACAGCACCGGACCTGGTACTCACTGGGTTACATACGCGATTGATCTGCGCGTGATTGTTTATTTCGATTCATATGGGTCAGCGCCGCCGAAGAAATTTATGCGTTATATAAACCGCTTAAGCACCACTCGTTGGTATTCTACGCTACCAACACAACAAATGAATGACCCACCAATATGCGGTAGCAAAGTATTATATGTCCTTCATGCAATTTCAACATCTGGAAAACCACCAATGTTGTCGTAAATGAATACACTAGTAATCGCATTTTAGAGAGAGATTATATAAAATAACATGACTGATATTTCGGGGAGATCTTTATCAGCGCTGAAGAAACCAGATGGCACTGCAACCGGTGATATAAAAAAAAATCGAAGATATAATAGATGAGACATTGAACTTAGCAAGTATTGATCCAAATGAAATAGTTGTATTCCAAGATCGTCAGGGAAATTGAAAACTAGTAATATTTCCCTGGGTGATATTTTGGTTAAACAAAGCGGCGTAACCAAAAACGCCGTTGCGTTATTTTCCGATCAGGGTAAACTCAAACCAGGTGTACTCATTTCAACTATTGTGGATAGAATTATCAATATTGACAAGTCGTTATTAGATTTTCTTGGAGATCCACCGGTGACCAAACCGAAGCTCACAGCGAGAAAAGATTCTACATTGGAACTAGCAACACTTCAATGCAAATATGCAGATCACGTTGAAACGTTTACATCATTTCGTAAAAATATCTACGAGAAATTCTTTACAACCACGCTGGATAAACTCGACACAAGACTTCCTGATATTTAAACATCCATTGAAGAAATGAAAAACATTATCGAGGCAATGAAGGATGATGCAACGAGGATGATAGAAATCGTTGAAAAAACAAAAATCCCTCATGCGAAAACTAACAACGTAGTATACACGATTCGAAACGGATCATTTGCGTGGACACCTTCAAACAACAAATTAGATATCACTGCAACCGTCAAAGGTATTTATCGATTAACACTAGTGACGCCGACTCAATTTAATATATCATGGTCGAGTTCATCTGGGGTCAACAATACGATATCAACGATCATCGACAAAGATTCAACTGAACAGTTCACGATAGCATCCACTGCTACAAAATTGGCTAGGGTTTCAGTAACATGGTATGTGGAATTCGTAGTAGATCTGAGTAAACAACTTAATTGAAATCGTAAACTGATTTGGAAATAAAATGTCGTCCTCAACGATACCTTCCGTATCTCAATACCGCTATGATCAAGTCAGAGAATTTTCAACAAAACACAAAACTCTTTCTGAGAAGTACCGAACAAAAATGAAAAAATACCGGTGAAGAATCACTGCCATCGATGTAGCTGTGTACTCACTGTCTGGTGTTGTTGCCGGCGCTATTATTACTATATCATCAGTTACAATGACCGCTCCGGCTGTTATTCCGGTTTGTATTGCTGCGGTGTCAACCATCGTGGGAATAGCCATCGCGATAGCAAAAAAAATATCATCGTGTTCTCAACAAAAGCTACACGGTTACACTGTTAGATATGCTGCGGTATTTCATGCACATTCGCAATTATCTAAGCTGATTTCATCGTCGATCGACGACACGACAATAACCGAGGATGAGTTTTCGAGAATAGTTCAGTTGTACGAGTCAACTATGTTAGAATTAGAGCGCGACAATAATAATAACAATGACAAAACCGGAGGAACTACTTCAACGAATAGTAGAAAATACCGAACCGCTGAAAACCAGTATGATATCAATAACCTCAACCAATCCTGAATTCAGTGTTAATTTCCCTACTCCGATTCCCGTGAAGGAGATAGCGCTAGCAAAACTAGCCTAATATTAGATCAGAATCATTTGGCGGTCAATAACCGAATAATTCCTTGGTGTTCGCGAGTAAGAATAAAGACTGGAACGTTGTTTCGCTGCCATCTGGGTCATACCAAATCGAACAAATCAATGCTGAATTTCAGCGTATAATAAATTCCATTACTGGAACAGAATCAAAAATTGCTATAACGGTTCACAAGCCGACGCTATCATCTGCCATTGAAATAAACTCGCCCGGGTATGTCGTAGATATTTATCAGAGTTCGATAAGAACAATACTGGGATGACCTAAAATCCCACCTCGGACAGCTTATCAAATACCCGAACCACAAAAATCTGTTTATATCACCGACAGCATAAAACCCGATAATCCAATAAAAAGTTATAACGAATACAAAAAATTGAAATTTTCCACTGAAATGATAGACGATCACGCTAATAGATATTATTAAACTCGACAAGATGAAATCGTTAAAATTTCACAGCGATGACTAATGATTTTGCGTTGCTGTTAGTATCTCTCGAGTCTGGTACTCTCATACAAGATGAATTTATCAGCGTTGTAGAAACATGTAATAAAATCATCGACGACATGGAAATATATAATTTGAAAATTATTCAAGAGGTATTAGGTGACGATAATCCTAAAACAAGAACAGAATTTGCAACGTAGTATAATATACACATAGAATATATTCCTAATTTCAAGATTCCAGGACATAATGTCCCAGTGATAAAAAAATCTCTTAGATATTCCATCGATGAAGGTTTCAAAAAAATCCATGACGCCTGGAAGAAATTGCCACAATCACAAAAAACAATAATCCTTAAATATAATAACGACCCAGACGGCGGTGGTAGGCATATCGCTCCTCAAAATATGAATATATCCTCGGTGTTAGCATTGAATTTAGTATGTGATGTTATCGAAGGCAGCTATCAAATAAATCTCGAGCGATCAAATCAAGCTCAGCAGGGATATATTTTATACTCTTTTGCACCAACAGGTCCACCCGGATTTCTAATAATTGAGGACCCAGCTAATCCAGTTTATATGCGATGTTATAATAATTCATTAACGAGAATCAACTTCAAACTCGTTGACCAGTCCAATAATCTTATTGATTTACAATGTGAGGTTTTACAAATCAGAGTGTTTGTGAAATCGTAGCGATTTTCATCGTAAAAGAATTATTAACCCATAGCAGCAGAGAGGGTGAAAGACAACAACAATGGCGTCCTTGAGGAAGTCTCAATTTACCGAATCGACGCTTTTTTTTTACAAGTTTCGAGGAAGCCTTATATTGCCGAATCGACGCCTCTACAAGGTTGTCTGATTCACCCTCTCTGCTGATGCTGCTCTCTTTCTCTCTCTCTCTCTCTCTCTCTCTCTCTCTCTCTCTCTCTCTCTCTCTCTCTCTCTCTCTCTCTCTCTCTGTCTCTGTCTCTCTGTGTGCTTGCCTTACCCTAATGATTCGTAGAAACCCTTTTCAACGTTTCGATTGATTTGATCATTTGTATCAGAACTTTATTCGTAAGGAACACAGTAGGGCCTATGCAAACGGATTTTAAGTCTTACGTAACTTTCTATACCAAGAATGAAATGCTTACATTTCTAAGATTTCCCACATATTTAACCTTTAATTATTCATTGTATTTATTTGCTTAGATTAATTAATTTTTCAGGAGCTGTTGTAATTAATTTACTTCATATTTGCAATACCCTTTTCTCTAAATATGAATCAAATTCGCCACAACTGCCTATAGGTGCATTCATAAAATCATCATCATTTATTGTCACACCAAAAAAAAAAATATTAACGGGACAACTTTATCTCCCTCTTTAACCTGTTCATCCGTTTGTGCGTCACGGTGATGGTAATATTTCTTGTTTTATTGTCAACATGATACACTCCGAGATCTTCAAATTGAAATCTGACTTCTCTAATCCTTCCAGACCTCCACTCGAAGCCAAGATACATAAAGAACATTATTTTACGTCCTTTTCTTTTGAAATCAATTTTAACGAGACAGAAGGAATGAAGTTTTATATCATTTTCTTTAAGATTACATCCAATGAACAAAACTGCAGTTGTTTTATTTTGACAAAAATACTTGTTTTCTAAAGGATGGGACCAAATCGATTCAAGTTATAGTTTACACACTTTCTGCTGTTTAAAAAAGGAGAAATAATACTTTTCGAAAAGTGTAAATATTATGTAGGTGTGAGAATAATGATAACACAAATTATAAACTAATAAAAAATATTACGGTATACCGCTACTGGCGAAATTATTTTATAACAGATTCCAATCACGTTTCAGAGAAATATTGAGGCAAAACAAATTTATATTTATATGTACCTGAATCAGGCGCATAAAACAAAACTAAATCAAGCTGATATATATGAAATCCCCTCAGCAGCAGAGAGGGTGAATCCTACAACGTTTTTAGACAAAATTTTGATTGAATCATTAAAACGAGCTTTCCTACGATCTCATTTTAACCAAAAAAAATATCTCAGAAGCAAACCCTACAATGTTTTTAGACAAAAAATTTATTGAAATTTTAACGAGCTTTCCCTACGAAATCTCATTTTAACTAAAAAATGAAAACAGAGATTTTTACGAGTTTTTAATTAATTTTGGTCGCAACGTCGTTGTCAATCACCGTCTCTGCTGCTGAAATTTTCAGTTCTGGTTAATAATTTTTAAAATTGCAAAGCAATTTACGATGAAAATCACTAAGGTTTCACAAACAGACTAATTGTAACACCTCTTGTAAATTAATCAGATTATTTGACTGGTCTGTGAGTTTGAAATTAATTCTCGTTAACGAATTATTATGACACCGCATATAGACTGGATTAACCGGAGACTCAATTATTAAAAATCCTGGAGGGGCTATTGGTGCAAATGAATACAAAATATATCCTTGCTGAGCTTGATTTGATCGTTCGAGATTTATTTGATAGCTTCCTTCGATAACATCGCATACTAAATTGAGCGCAATCACTAAGGATATATTCACGTTGAACGGAGCGATATGTCTGCCACCACCATCTGGGTCATTATTATGTTTGAGGATTTTTATTTCCGATGATGCTGTTTTTTTCCATGCATCATGAATTATTTTAAAACCAACATCGATGGTATCACTGAGAAGTTTTTTTAGTTCTGGAATTAAATACTAGATTTCATAAAAAAAATTTTATTTGTAATTTTCAGAGTTAAGTCGATTTTTTGTTAAAATGTGGTCTGTTCAATCCGGTCTTTTTTTTAATTGTGATTCAACCTGTTTTTCACGGAGAGTCTTTAAAAACTCTTCTGGGGTTGGTATCGGTTTATTTTTCCGTCGTAGGTATTCTATTGCGGAACGATATTGTGGACAACCACATTATATACAAATCTGATATTTTCCTCTGACGCCTTTTCCACAACCTCGACATGCTTTTGGACCCTCCGGGCATCCTTGTTTCGCAGTATAGGTATGTACCCCGCAGAACTTCCCAATGCTATTTTTTTCACATCGTCGTGTGGATCCTAAAAATAACCAACAGCATTTATTTGTTGCCAATGCTGAATTAACCATTATTATTAATTGTTAATCATTATTCAATTAGACATTAAAAAGTATACAGTATAATGATTACTGATTACTCTGATAACATGTTAGAGTTTTTTCGAACTCCACAATCATATTACGATCTTCAAGAATTTTACAAAAGGCGTTTAACGCCGTCATGGAGTGTTTCTAGTAAAAAATCCGCAATTGAATTACTCACCGAGGATAGTTATCTACGCCATGGGGTGATTATTCAACAATGGGAAAATTTTTATGTTTTTGTGGATGATCCGGACATAACAGTTTTTCAAGGATGCTCTGCGGTTAATGAAATTATCCCTCGGGAGCGATTTAAGATATCCCTCTATCGACATTGATTCTAAAACCCCATTGTTGGAAGAGTTGTTATTATATTTCAATGACTTAGTTGACTCTGTCAATGATGTTTTGGTTTTTGAAACCAGTAGTGGTTATCACATTTTATTGAAAACGATTCCGATCGATTTTGATGATCATCGATCGTTGTTGAGGAAAATTGACGCAGACAGACCAACATGGAACGTTGATATGCAGGCTGGACTTTATAGTATCAAATTACCCGGGACAAGATCAGCAAAACCAAACAGCGTTGATAAGAGATTAATTTATCCTGTAACATCTACTAGTTCGTTGCTATCTTGTCCTGTCGCTGTGCAATCATGTTACGATAAAATCGCTGACAATGAAACCAATGACGATACTCTCACTAATGGCAGCGCCATCAATGATGAACAAATCAAACAGATTTCAACAGCGCTGACTGGACAGTCAGATCAGATCACTGGGATTACAAATCAAACCGGCAATATGATTTCACTGGGAAGAATTGCTGGTTCGTATTGCAATATTTGTCACCGCAGACACGGATATAACGAGTTCGGTGGATACATTGAAGGAAAAGCCATTGATGCGTTTGTGGTAGTTTATTCTGATAGACTCGTGATAGGTTGTTTCCGTACTACAAAAAATAAAATCAATCTCGTTATCACCAGCAATGATAGTAAAACACGCTACGAAAAATACCTAGCGTCGTATAATTATCATCGAGAGGATCATTGTGGGGAATTTCCCATGAAGACACCGGATTATATTTATTGTGAAGCCCCTGTCCATGAAAACGGCCAAGGATGTAAAATCGTCCTCAACGATGACTATATAGACGGATCCCCTTGTGGAATGGGAAAATCAGAAGCAGCCTGGAAATCAATACCAGCTGATAAATCGACGTTATGTATCAGCTGTAGAAAGACTTTAACAAGAAAGACCGCATTCGACTACAATCTCGAATCCTATGAAACAATTCACGGAGGAATTATTTTTGATACAAGAACTCATCGAAGGGTTATTTCGCAGATTGAATCCAATGTACGAGTCAGGGGAATCCCTGACGTGTTAGTGTTAGATGAATGGCACGGAATCCTTCGTCAAATAATCTCATCGTGCCGTGGAAAGCAAATTTGGGAAACACTCACATGGTTGATTTGTTCTGCAAAACGAGTTATTGTGTTAGATGCAGATGCCAACAACGACGATCTAGAATTATTCAAAAAATATTTTAATCGTCAAGACATGAAATTCGTTATCAATGATTATCAACCCGATCATGGTAAAAAATTTATTGTGGAACAGTCTCATCACGACAACTACGTAAAATTGTTAGACGCGTTGCAACGAGGAAATCGAGCAGTAGTTTTCACACAGAACAAACGACACGGGAATTATTCCGTAGAAGCCCTTGCTAAATTGTTACAGCACTTAGGATACCGAGTGAAGTATTATCACGCTGATACCGATTGCGCTGAAAAACAAAGAGACTTTGCTGATCCCGTTAGCGCGTTTGAGAATATCGACGTAGTGATTTATAACAGCACCGTAGAAGCAGGAATATCAATCGTGGACGAACGATTCAAGTACATGACGGTGTTTTCTGAACAATTAGGATCGGTAGAAACAGCTAAACAGGCAATTCATCGCTTCAGAAACATTATTGAAATCCATTATTCGGCTACTAAACGATCTTCCACACCGTTGCCGCTAACACGAGATGAAATTATTTCTACAATCGAATCACATGAACGGGATTTATCTTCTACGGAATTATTATTTAGGACCCCAAATCTAAGTGACGTGCACTCTAGTTACGGATACGCGTTTATCAGTACAATCATCGAGGAAAATAACTCCAAGTGTTATTTCACAGGACGACTTGTTACGATGATGAAACGAACTAGATATGAAGTCACGTGGGGATTACCGGATGAATATTCATTATGGTGTGAAAAAAATAAAAAAAATAAAATTAACAGCATCGATAACGCGGCAATTAACAATAATCCCGTCGTAGATGATTTTTTGAAATCTACCATTGGAGAAAGAATTGCTGCGGAGAGTGATAAAATCACTGGTGATAAAATCGAAAATGTCAATGATACACAACAAAAATACCATCGATATGATCCTGAACAACGATTAGAACCCTACGCGAAGAAATTAATGTATCTAAATCATGTATTTCAAACTGATGTTGGAAAATTGGATACCGATCAAATAGAACAACTTGATAAAAACGTATCAAGGTTACAGCGATACCAGCGAGTCCTTGTTGATAAATTTAATGATGGCAAATCAATTATTACACAACAATGCCGATCTGATAAAATTAATCCACGACAGCAACTCGAAATAGTCAAAAATATCCTTGGCGTATTAAAACTCCCTGATGTGGTTACGGATCAGTTAGATGTGAAAAGCGTCTCTGTTAACCGCGCTGGGTTAATCGAAAATATCAATAACATGTTAAAAAATCCTGACCAACTCGATAAATATCAAGCGCTGTTAAAACACTTCAATGAAATATTTCCTGATGTGCGGTTCAGAAAAAGCACATTATCAGTAAAAAATATCATTGAAAAAATCAAGTTGATTTATAAAGAGTTCGGTGGAAGATTACAATCAGATGATAAAACTAAAAACGCAGGAAGATCTAATCTCACATTGTTTTATCCTGAATGGCCCAAATCTGACTTCGTAGATGATCCAACATGGATTAATGAAACCCTCGATGATGTGGTATTCGCTGGAAAAGATGTGACTGCAACTGATACACACACTACGATGTTAAAATTTCATGTGTGGACCGTCAATGGTTGGTTTTCTCGATATGATATGTCAGATTGATCAAAACAAGAATGAAGGAAGTGTCATAATTATTATTTTATATACAATTTGGACACTTCCTTCATCAATGATAACGCCGTTAAAACAACAAAATAACGCTTCCATCACTGGTGTTAAAAATCATCTATGATATGTCTATGACGATCATTATCAAGTTCAGTGTAATACACTCGAGTATGCGATTTTCATCTTATCGGGTTTGATTATTTCATCGTCGGTGATTGATCAAACCAGAACAGTGGTAATTTTGGTGATGCTAGTTTTAGTTTTCCTGATTCAACTTCATAGAGAAGCACGCTCAACGCGATTATTCATCCATGATTCCAAAACATCATTGTATTTATGATTCTGATATCATTTTAGTATTTAATTAAATAGCATCTATTATATAATGTCTTTGTTTGAAAACGCATTGAATGATTATAGACGCGCTTATCCCACAGTGACCATTCGTGATAAGATAACTAGTTCTGGTAGAAGGATAATCACGGAAAAATGCCCTGATGGTATCACTCACATTTGTCATGTCCATGAAAATAGAGATTCCGCTGCACGTATCCGTCTACAACAGAAATACCGCAAACAGAACTAACACGTGTCGGATGTAAAAATGCTAGCGTTTACGATTATAAAACTCCCTAAACAACAATTATCCATATTGTTTTCTTCGAGTCTGCTCTTCCAGTTCTTTCATTTTTAGTTCTTCCAATATCTGTTTTCTTCGATTTTATTCTTCTAGTTCTTCTAATTTTAGTTCTTCCGATATCTGTTTTCTTCGATTTTGTTCTTCTACTTCTTCGATTTCATTAATCAAGTCTAGGTCTCCTTTGGGAATATATTTTTTCCATGTATTATCCTCTATAACCTTTCGTTTTTTCTTTTTTCGTTTGATATTCTTTTCATCTACCAGTTTGTTATAGTTTTCAATATAATTGTATTCTGATAATAGACTGTTGTATTCATTTTTCAATGTGACGTAGTCTTGTTTTATTGTTTCTAGTTCTCGATGAGCATCATTGAGTTCTGTTCTTAATTTATCGCGTTGAATAACTACATCATTGCAACGTTGCACTTGATATTCAATATCCTCATCTGATATTTTTTGCCGGTTGATTTCTATCTTCATCGTTGTTAATAATCTTCGTAGCGAATTATTTTTATTAGTTAGGTTAGACACTTGCAGTTGTAATCGATGAATGGTTTCCTTGTCAGTGATTCTATCATTGATGGCGTTGCCATTAGTGACAAAGTCACCAGTGATTATATCACCAGTGATGGCGCTGCCATTGATTCTATCATTGATGGCGCTGCCATTAGTGACAAAGTCACCAGTGATTCTATCACCAGTGATGGCGCTGCCATTAGTGATTTTATCACCAGTGACAAAGTCACCGATCACAGATGTTTTACCATCTATGAACTGTGATATTTCATTTTCAACTTCCGCATCAATGATCCGCTCCAACGCATGAATACTATTAACTTCTTCATGTCTCCAGATCTTGTAAATCCGTTGATAGCTTATTTTATACCGATCAGCAATTTCCGACACTGGTAAGTGATTTCTGAGTTGTTTAATCTTGTTGATGTCATCGCTGGTTAGTATTCTACGAAGGGGCATTATATTTAAACAATATTTTTTTCAACAACAATAATAACAATAACAATAACAATAACAACAACAATGTTGTATTGGCCGATGATTGATGAGGGAAGTGTCAGTATTATTTATTTTATATACAATTTGGACAGTTTTCTCATCACTGATAACGCCGTTAAAAGACTTCTACGGTGACTTTGTCACTAATTGCAGAGCCATCAATGTTAAAACTACAATGTTGTATTGATCAATAGAAAAGTGAGGAAAGTGCCAGTATTATTTATTTTATATACAATTAGGCACTTTCGCCATCACTGATAACGCCGTTAAAACGCTTATACGGAATGACTGTATTGACTGTTCAGATTGATCAGCGTAGAAATGTTGAAAATGTCATTATTATTTATTTTATATACAATTTGGACACTTGCGCCATCAATGCTAGAGCTGTTAAAAGACTTCTACGGTGACTTTGTCACTAATGGCAGAGCCATCAATGTTAAAACTATAACTACTACAGTGACTTTGTATTGGGTTCTATGATTAATGAAGGAAGTGTCAGTATTATTTTATTTATATACAATTTGGACACTTCCTTCATCACTGATAACGCTGTTAAAACGCTTCTATGGTGATTCCGTCACTAATGGCAGAGCCATCAATGTTAAAAATCATCCGCGTTGTCAGACATGTAACGAACAGCAATGTTTAATCGGCCGATTGCATTTTATTTTTATATGAAAATTGGCCGTTTCTCCATCGATCGTAGAGCTGTTAAAACGCTTCTATGGTGATTCCATCACTAATGGCAGAGCCATCAATGTTAAAAATCATCCGCGTTGTCAGACATGTAACGAACAGCAATGTTGAATCGGCCGATTGCATTTTATTTTTATATGAAAAGGTGCCGTTTCTCCCATCGATCGTAGAGCTGTTAAAACAATAAAATAATGCTTCTACTGTGATCTAAAGTCAATGATTTCTTAAACACTATACCAGTTCGAGTCACTAGAATAAAAAAAAATATTTCATGACTCTGTTATAACAATTAATAATTATATCATAATCATTCATCTTATAAGACTCAGATGATAAATTAACAATATTAATAACACCAACATCTCAGATGATAAATATAACGGTTTTGAAAATTTTATATAAATAATTATTTTTTCTGCATTAATAATATCTAACACTAACACGTCAGGGATTCCCCTGACTCGTACAATGGATTCAATCTGCGAAATAACCCTTCGATGAGTTCTTGTATCAAAAATAATTCCTCCGTGAATTGTTTCATAGGATTCGAGATTGTAGTCGAATGCGGTCTTTCTTGTTAAAGTCTTTCCATAGCTGATACATAACGTCGATTTATCAGCTGGTATTGATTTCCAGGCTGCTTCTGATTTTCCCATTCCACTAGGGGATCCGTCTATATAGTCATCGTTGAGGGTGATTTTACATCCTTGGCCGTTTTCATGGACAGGGGCTTCACAATAAATATAATCCGGTGTCTTCATGGGAAATTCCCCACAATGATCCTCTCGATGATAATTATACGACGCTAGGTATTTTTCGTAGCGTGTTTTACTATCATTGCTGGTGATAACGAGATTGATTTTATTTTTTGTAGTACGGAAACAACCTATCACGAGTCTATCAGAATAAACTACCACAAACGCATCAATGGCGTTTCCTTCAATGTATCCACCGAACTCGTTATATCCGTGTCTGCGGTGACAAATATTGCAATACGAACCAGCAATTCTTCCCAGTGAAATCATATTGCCGGTTTGATTTGTAATCCCAGTGATCTGATCTGACTGTCCAGTCAGCGCTGTTGAAATCTGTTTGATTTGTTCATCATTGATGGCGCTGCCATTAGTGAGAGTATCGTCATTGGTTTCATTGTCAGCGATTTTATCGTAACATGATTGCACAGCGACAGGACAAGATAGCAACGAACTAGTAGATGTTACAGGATAAATTAATCTCTTATCAACGCTGTTTGGTTTTGCTGATCTTGTCCCGGGTAATTTGATACTATAAAGTCCAGCCTGCATATCAACGTTCCATGTTGGTCTGTCTGCGTCAATTTTCCTCAACAACGATCGATGATCATCAAAATCGATCGGAATCGTTTTCAATAAAATATGATAACCACTACTGGTTTCAAAAACCAAAACATCATTGACAGAGTCAACTAAGTCATTGAAATATAATAACAACTCTTCCAACGATGGGGTTTTAGAATCAATGTCGATAGAGGGATATCTTAATCGCTCCCGAGGGATAATTTCATTAACCGCAGAGCATCCTTGAAAAACTGTTATGTCCGGATCATCCCCAAAAACATAAAAATTTTCCCATTGTTGAATAATCACCCCATGGCGTAGATAACTATCCTCGGTGAGTAATTCAATTGCGGATTTTTTTACTAGAAACACTCCATGACGGCGTTAAACGCCTTTTGTAAAATTCTTGAAGATCGTAATATGATTGTGGAGTTCGAAAAAACTCTAACATGTTATCAGAGTAATCAGTAATCAATATACTGTATACTTTTTAATGTCTAATTGAATAATGATTAACAATTAATAATAATGGTTAATTCAGCATTGGCAACAAATAAATGCTGTTGGTTATTTTTAGGATCCACACGACGATGTGAAAAAAATAGCATTGGGAAGTTCTGCGGGGTACATACCTATACTGCAAAACAAGGATGCCCGGAGGGTCCAAAACCATGTCGAGGTTGTGGAAAAGGCGTCAGAGGAAAATATCAGATTTGTATATCATGTGGTTGTCCACAATATCGTTCCGCAATAGAATACATACGACGGAAAAATAAACCGATACCAACCCCAGAAGAGTTTTTAAAGACTCTCCGTGAAAAACAGGTTGAATCACAATAAAAAAAAAGACCGGATTGAACAGACCACATTTTAACAAAAAATCGACTTAACTCTCAAAATTACAAATAATTTTTTTTTTTATGAAATCTAGTATTTAATTCCAGAACTAAAAAAACTTCTCAGTGATACCATCGATGTTGGTTTTAAAATAATTCATGATGCATGGAAAAAAACAGCATCATCGGAAATAAAAACCCTCAAACATAATAATGACCCAGATGGTGGCGGCAGACATATCGCTCCGTTCAACGTGAATATATCCTCAGTGATTGCGCTCAATTTAGTATGCGATGTTATCGAAGGAAGCTATCAAATAAATCTCGAACGATCAAATCAAGCTCAGCAAGGATATATTTTGTATTCATTTGCACCAATAGCCCCTCCAGGATTTTTAATAATTGAGTCTCCGGTTAATCCAGTCTATATGCGGTGTCATAATAATTCGCTAACGAGAATTAATTTCAAACTCACTGACCAGTCCAATAATCTGATTGATCTACAAGATGAGGTGTTAGCGATTAGTCTGTTTGTGAAATCTTAGTGATTTTCATCGTAAATTGCTTTGCAATTTTAAAAATTATTAACCAGAACTGAAAATTTCAGCAGCAGAGAGGGTGAATGACAACAAGTTGCGACCAAAATTGATTAAAAATCGTAAAAGTCTCCGTTTTCATTTTTTAGTTAAAATGAGATTTCGTAGGGAAAGCTCATTAAGATTTCAATAAATTTTTTGTCTGAAAACGTTGTAGGGTTTGCCTCTGAGATATTTTTTTTGGTTAAAATGAGATCGTAGGAAAGCTCGTTTTAATGATTCAATCAAAATTTTGTCTAAAAACGTTGTAGGATTCACCCCCTCTGCTGCTCCCTCTGAACTGTCTTATTTCCTTCAACATTCCCAAGGTGTTAATCCAGAACTGGCAACATTGCCTCCGCAGAAAATTCCAAAAGATTTATATTCGCTGATTGGCTGTGCTTCTGCCTTAAATGAAACTTTCCTTTCCCGTCATAAAATCTTGAATCTGAGCAACATGACCGTTTTCTGTGCCACGATCTCATCTCATTATGGCTGGACATCCGTGACGCATCTGCTCTGCTTCCACGCAATAACCGGGAACTACTTTTGAATTGCTGCTTGTTATGTAAACATTATGCCAAATTACCTCCCTTGAAAAACCATAAATGCATCCGTTTATACAGAGCCCAAATTGTTTGAGTTTATCGTAAGAATCGACATGCCGAACGTAATCCGGTTTTTGTCCAAAGTATAGTCGTCTCCTAAGACGTCTCCTTAGTCGCAATTGTATACCAGCAGGGTCGAGTAATTGCATAAGTATCACCACGGTATCTCTTGATACTATCATTCCGTGTTGAAGACATCGTAAATGCATCCAACGATAGCCTTATTGATTACCAGAACTACTTATATTATCTTCGATTTACTGGGCTGCCTCTAATACATCAAAATGAAACCTTCTTCTAAAGAGACACATTGTACATAGTTTTCGTTTCAGAGTTATCATTCTAATGCATACTCCATGTATCTGGGCTGGTAAAGTAAGAATTTCTTAATAACTCAAACCCAAGTTAAAAAAAGCTGCATAACCTTGAACGATCCATTCAAAATGACAAAAAGGTTCCACAAGTCAAAGACACTGTAAGTCGTAATTACGAGATAGTAGGACGTAATTACGAGATAGCTAGCTCGTAATTACGAGATAGTAAGTCGTAATTACGAGACAGCTAACTCGTATTTACGAGATAGTAAGTCGTAATTACAAGATAGTATGTCGTAATTACGAGATAAAACATTGATTTCAATGTGGCACTAACCGGCTTCCGTAAAATATAAAGTTTCCAAACAAACACAGTGCCAAAACGCTCCGTAAGGTTATATGTTTTATATCATACAATATGGATTTGTAGTAGGTTGTATCATATACGTAGAAAACTCTAAGTGTGTGGTATTTTCACAATCAACAATAATTAATTTGCCAATTTTGATTACCTAATCAACTTGATATCATTTCAACCGGTAAGTATGTCCTAGACCACGCATCTATACAGTTCCGTCATAAATATCACAACAATTTCGATCTAATTTAAAGATCAACACCAATGCCTTTTCGAATATAACAAATATCTCGCAAACGCCAAGCATATAAAATGCACATATAAATACTTTGAAACGTGGATATATATCGTTTTGTTTACAATGTATTTTATTTACCTAATATGACGGCAGAAATGATATACAGTTATTTGCTACAAAGAAATGCAGTGTAAACATATGTGACAATGTATTAATGGAGGTCAGATTTAAAGACAGACTAACAATTGTAGTGTATATGTCTTGCCTTTCAAACCAGTACTGCTCTAGTAAATGCACATCTTCCCAAAAAATTCCAGATATTTTTTATTCACTATACACAATCCGGGTATAATGTATATCTTATATATTTTACCATCAAACTAAGGAGTAATAGAGTTGTATTTTTCTTTTGGGAGTGGGGGCACCAGACAGATGCCCCCTCCCTAAAAAAGGTAAAAGGTTTTATGTGTGTGTGTGTTCCCTCTGATATGTTGTTAGTTGTTTTTTATTTTTCCATTTCATTCACCATTTAATTTTGTCCCATCGGGATTATATATTTGATAAGGGGTATTTCTCTTTTCCTAGTATTTCTTAAGTAGGACATTACTAGATGGGATTTGATCTACCCAAACTAGTATCTACATTGCTTTTTTTTACGATGGCTAGTGGTCCCATGGTGTTTGTGGAGTGCTTCTTAAACTTTTAAATCTATTTAATATGTTTTTATATTGTATTAGGGTTGAATTAGGTAAGGCTAATCCCACCTTTAGTTTAGATCTATATAATGTTGACATTTGTATGCAATGTGTCTTGAAATTCCATACTTTCGTTATCAATGGTTTCTAGTGTTTTATTGTTAATGTCTAGAGTTTAGTAAGCACGTCAAATTAGAGTTCATGTATGTTTTTGCAGCCTGTGAACGTTCCATTAAGCTGAGTGGCGTATGTGCCTAGATATTTATTACATCATTTATTTTATTTTTAACTTTCAAACAGTTTTCTTTCTCTTCATTTGCCCCAAAGAATATCCCTAGGGCTTTTACTCTATTTTAATCAGGTGGAGAGGTAACCCAGGGTGGTTACCCCTCCAATTTCCTATTTTTAGAATTTCCGTTTTCTCGCGATTCATTTGCGATCCCAAAGCTTTACTAAAAGCTTTATATTCCTTTTGTAAGTGCAAAATGGACTTTGGATCATTTATGAAGTTCGTACAATCATCAGCATGTTGTAGCATCTTAAATTCTTCTCTTAGATTTGGTATGTTAATCCCTTGAATTTTAGTATTATTCCTGATTTTAATACTCAGGATTTTAATCGCTATTTCGTATAATAAATAGCATTGCTAGTGGTCAACCTTGCCTCACTGATCTTTGTATTTCAAATTTACCAGTTTTTGCTCCATTTACTTGTACATTTGCAGTATTTTATTATACATAATTCTGGTCCATTTTTAAAAATTATTTCTAAATCCAAATTTTTCCAGTACGTTTTGCGTATAATTGTGCTCTAATCTGTCTAAAGCTTTTTCCTTTTCGAAAAGTACCAGAGCTCATGTCGAATTTGATCCAATTATGAAATCTATTATTGTCCTAATGTTAAGTATATTGGTATGTATGCTTCTACCTTTAACTCAGCATGTTTGGTTAGTGTTTACTATCGTGTTTATTCCATGTTTAACCCTATTCGCTAAAATTCTACTCAGTATTTTGTAGTCGGTGTTAAGGAGGGAGATGGGCCCCGAGTTTTTTAATTCAGTTTTAACACTTTTCCCTTTATAAATGATAGTCATCAAACCCTCCCGCATTGAATCTGTCATTTTGTCGTTTTTTAAAAGTATATTATTAAAAATACATTCTAAAATTGGTGCCACTTCATTTTGGAATTTTTGATATAATTCCGCCATGAGGCCATCTCGCCCTGGTGATATACCTTTTGCAAGTTCTTTTATTGTGGTCTGCTCTTCTTCCACAGAAATGTGTTCATCACACAATGTTTTGTGTTCTGATGAAATCGTATTACATTGTGTCGAGTTTAAGTATTGTGTTATTGTGTGACTGTCTATGTTTTGCGTTGTATACTTCTTTGTATAAAAGTTTTGCCTTTCCATCATCATTTACGCTTTAGTTATCACCTCTATTCCGTTAATCATTAAAGTGTCTAGTGTCTTCTCTTCCGCCCCCGCCCCCTTTTCTTTTTTCTCCCCGTTTATATAATTCCTTTGCCTGTTTGTATATATGGTGGAATTTACCCGGCCTTATTTCTTTTTCCCTTTGTGTCCCATTGTTCTAGCTTTTCTAGTTGTTTGGAGAAGCTCTCCTTATCCCTTATAGGTGTTGTATTGTCATTTAGTTTTCTGTTTATTTATATTATCTTAATTTTTTTAATACGTTTACGTTTAGTTTAGTGATATATTGCTATTTTTTTTTTTTAAATTTCTCCCAATCAGTCATACTATCTGCTATATTTTTTCTCTTTTCATTTGTGAGTATTTTAGGGATTTCTTCTTTTATTTCTCTAATTAAGTGTTCATCATCTAAAATTGTGTTATTTAGTTTCCATTCACACGTTCCCCATCAAGTACAATTTTGTATCACTATTTCCAGTGTTATTTGCTTATGGTCTGATATTTAAAGTCTACAGTTTGTGCTTTTTTATGTCTCATGGCCGAAATCAGATACATAAAATTTATCTATTATACTTGCTGCATTTACTCCTTGATATGCATATTCATGTGTATATTCCGTCTTCAAAAAATATAAACATCTATACACACCATTTAGTTTATATCCTTTTATTAATTTACCCATAATTTTCCTTAGAGCAAGATCTTTACTTATTAGTTTCCCTTTTCGGTCTACATTATCAAACACCCAATTGAAATCTACCCTCATAATCAGATGTTCTGCAGCAAAACTGTTTACGTAATTATTTAAGTTTATTTAAACTCCATGGTGACTTTCCCTAGTTGATGGACAATAAATGATCATTATATGGAGTTTATTGAGTTTGAGGTGTATATTCTCCCTTTTAAACTATTATCTTCTTGTTTGATTACCCAATTTTGCTTATTTCTATTGCTTATTATTGTTAATACTCCCGCTTTAATGTCGTTGTATTTACTATCATTTGTAACAACTATAGCATCCATTTTCGCTTCGAGTTCAGGAATCACTGTCTTGGAAAGTTTGTTATGCGTCTCCTGAATTAGTATAATGTCTTACTGTTTTAATTTTAGTAGTTGTGCGATTTTATCCATATCTATTCCGTTAGTATTAATTGAAGTGATATGTAAGTTTAGTTCTTCCATTTTTGGTTTCCTGGTGGCATAATCTACTGTATTACATTTATTAAATAAAGGTATTGAAAGAAAAAAAATATAATAAAATAAAATTGTAATTACTTTATTAATTAAATTAATTGAGTTTGTGGCATTGGCCCATCGTTTGTCCGTTCCATATCGTCTGTCGTGTCCATACTGTCAGTAGTCTGTGTCATGTCATTTTCCGGTCCCGATGTCGATTTCCCATTTGAGTTTGGCATTTGCATTGTGGTTACTTGGTTATTGTCAGAAATCTCACAAAGGCTCGGTTCTTTATTTTCTTTTTTCCCTCTTTTTCCCCTCATTTTCTTCTTTTGTTTGGTGTCTTGTTTATTCTGTAATATTTCTGAAATAGCAGAAAGGTTCGTGTCTTCACTGGAAGGGGAGCCCGACAGGGTTTTGTACTTACCTTTCCTCTGAAGTGGCATTGGCGTGGAAGTAAGGTGTTGTAGCCCGCTCATATCAGTCTCATTTATTGTTTCATGTATAGTATCCTGCAATTCTTCACTCCCATCTTTCTCTATGGGGAGGATTTCGTACCAATTTTGCGTCTACAATGGTGTTGTGGGGATAATTTGTTTTGTTGGTTTTTTGGACGTCTGGAAACCATCTTCGTCCGTCGCCACAATTTCCTGCGTTCCCTCCACTTGTTTCTCATTTCCATCAGGTATTATTATTTCCTGTTGGTTTGCCACTTTAACTTTGGCTGCATATGACCTTTCATTCTGTTCATTGGATTTATGCTGCACCTTGCAGTCTTTAAGACCATGGCCCATTGTGCGACAGCGTGGACAAGGTCGATCAAGGTCACATCCCCTGTACCATGTCCTGAGCATGAAGCTCATACTATAGAAAAAGGCGGGTATCTTCCTTGCCTCTTCTATTGGTACTTGCAAGATCATTTATGGACTGTGGATTTTTTCGAACCCATAACAGTTTCCCTTTTATTCCGTTGCAATCTTTATTTTATGTACACATATCAGTTTGTCAATTATTACTGTGGTACTTACTTCCAGGGGAAGTCCAGAAATGAACACATCAATATTTTTGGGTTCTATTACCTATGTGATTGGTTAAGTGTCTGTTATTTTCATTGTATGTCCTAGAATTTGTAATTCTGGTGAAGCAGCTTTTTGCATTCTTTGGGGTATAGGGCGTGTTTTCTCCATATTGTAAAACATAGATCTCGTTCAGATCAAAACCCAAAACTTGCATGGATGTTAAGACCTCTGTCTGTCTTGGACGTTTTTCAATGCAACCAAAATCTAGGGTTTGATAACCAACCTTCGGTTGCCCGGCTCATGTTCAACACACGTGGTGAAAAAATCTGCAATTTTGAAGCGAGTCGCCTCCATTTTGTCAAAAGTAATTTTGTCTTGTCCGTCCTATAGGGGAAACAAATATAAAACTCTATTATGAAAAATTGTGCAAATTAATAATTTTACAAATGGGTGCTGAAAATAGAAAAGATAAATACAAAAAAACAAACTAGCACAAGGTAAATCTAGTAGGAAGATATAGAAGTCAGTAGTATACATGAAGGAAATATTGGATCACTTTGTGAGTAATTCCCACCACAACGCACTGGTATACCTGTATAGAAAAGTAAATCCCAATAGTTATAATCCAGTGGATTTCCTTGCGGTTTGTTTTGTGAGTCTTAAAGGAAATTACTATAGTAGTGATTGTACTGACTCACTGCTTCAAATCTGGTACACACTTTGTACTAAATCTTGCTTTCTTAAGAATGTATGGCGACAGGAAGCATGTTAAGTTTTAAACTCAACTTTTAGTGTTAATAAACGATACTACACGAAATGTAAATATTTAAGTGTATGAACAAGACTGAATGAAGTGAATTAAATACTTGTATCATTTATTTCAAAGTGCAAATGTTAACAAATTGTTAGTCTTAATAACTTATTATCCTAACTTCTTTGACTACCGTTGTTTTGTCGTTATCGTTATGACACATACATATGTCCGGGAGTCGTTATTTCAATGTGCAGACTCTGCAAGCAATGTAAGAAGCACCATTTATACAGCCGGAACTAAAACATTTATATATTGTACCCTGTTTATGCGCTTTTTAGTAAGTTCCAAACTGGGCTATTGTTATTTACTTCAGCAGCAGAAGGGGCGGATCGGACAACTTTATAGAAGCGTCTATTTGGCAAACTAAAGCTTCCTGCAAAATGGACAAAAGAGTTTTACCTCCATAGCAGAAGGGGAGAGTGCGAATTTGATAACATTTTAGAAGCGTTTTTTTTGCAAACCAAGGCTGCGTCAAAAATCGGAAAAAAGTTTCCTTTAAACTCGCGCTTTCCCTCTGATGCTATGGGAGTACAAATCTTTTTACGATTTCACAAACAGGCTAAGTTGTAAAACCTCTCCTCATAAATCAGTTAGAGTATTGGACTGGTCAGTGAGTTTGAAATTAATTCTCGTTAACGAATCATTATGACATCGCATATAGACTGGATTAGTTGGATTCTCAATGATTAGAAACCCTGGAGGAGCTGTTGGTGCAAATGAGTATAAAATATATCCTGGTTGAGCTTCATGTGATCTTTCGAGATTTATTTAGTAACTTCCTTCGATGACATCACATACTAAATTTACTGCAATCACCGAGGATATATTGACGTTTTGAGGAGAGATAAGCCTACCACCACCGTCTGGATCATTATTATGTTTAAGGATGGTTGGTTGTGGTTGTGGTATTTTTTCCATGTGGTGAGTATGAGAGAAAAGTTTTCCTGAATAAGATCATTAACAGATTGTTTTAGTTTATTTGCGTTATACCCAGGAAATTTGAAATCGGTTACATCACTTTCTTTGATATTGTAACCGGTTAGGAAATTTTGTTTATCTCCGTTCCTGTCATTAATTATTATCTGAACTATTCGTTTGTTGATATATTCCATGTAGGATACAAGCTGATTTAATATCCTAATATGCGCTATAATCTCATCACGTGGTCTTGTTATATCAGAGAGATGCTCCTGGAAACTCTGTCGTAGTCTTTCTAGATGTGTTTTATGTAACTGATTAATTTCTTTCAAATAATCAATGACATTATTTAGAGTGAATACAATGGCAATGGATGAATCAGGAGTTTTCTCAAAACCAAATTCCAATTGCATGGTATTGTTATCAAAAAATGTAAATCTATCGTTTAATTCTGCATTTTTTGTACCAGGTAAATAATTTCGATATGATGGAGCAATTTCGTGGTATGATTGTACATCTGTGACATAATCAGATTCTTGTGGTTCTGGTGGTATTTGATAAGATGTCCGAGGTTGGGTTTCAGGCCATCCTAGCACGGTTCTGGTCGCGCTCTGAGTTTATCTCAATTGCGGATGATAGTGTTGGTTCATGAAATGTTATAGCGATTTTCGATACTTTTCCAGTAATGGATTTTATTCTGCGTTGTAATTCGTTATTAGTTTATTCAATTTGGTAGGACCCAGATAATAGCGAAACAACATTCCAGTATGGAGTATCATCGGGTTTATTCTTACTCGCAGACACCAGGGAATTATTCGGTTGCTGACCACCAAATGGTACTGATCTGGTATTTTTCAAACTATGGTATACAGCAGCAGCAGGTGCGAATCAGACAACCTTTTAGAGGCGTCAATTTCTCAAACCAAGGCTTCTTCGAAATCATAAAAAACGTCAATTTGGCAAACTAAGACTTCCTTGTAAATGTTTTATAGATGCTCATTTACCAAAAAAAAGGACGCCACTATTATTGTCCCCTCCCCCCTGCTGCTACTATGGTTTTAATAATCTTTTTCTAACGATCGTACTTTGAACCTGTCGTATAGACGTTAGCGTTTCCAAATCAAACAATAGCAAGTGTTTTTAAAAATTTCCGTCTTTTTTTTAAATGACCCTGTTACTGTTCGCGCCCTTGCGCCTGTTCTAAGACAAATCAATAAGGCTATTAATGTCCTAGTTAAACCATAGCTACGGCCATGACTTTTATCGATTTGCACTCCCGCAGACGTTAATACTATGTCTGTTAGTCAGCGGGGATCATAATAAATGCAATCTTACAGCAAAAAAAATTATATATCCTAGTCATTTTGTAGTTTCCAGATCTAGTCTACACCATTTAATTATTGCTTGTAACAAACTAATGTTAACCCGTGATATAAACTTTATGACCACAGTTAATGGATTATGACTGTCTGTCTGTTTGTCTCCTTCCGTCAGACTTTGTCTCTATTCACTATAATAATTGTTCAGTTAGAACAAATAGAGCTTAGGAAAGGAAGACAGTTTAACCATATTTTACTGTTTAAACTGTCATGATTCTCAATGGAGATATATCTGTAAGAAAACGAATTAACAGTTGTATATATAACAGTTGCAAACAGTTGTATTCTTTTTTTCTTCAAGTATTCGGTTTGATTGAGATATATTATATTCAAAAGCATTTACTTATAGATATCGAATTCAGCCTATTCGTAACACATTGCCGTTTTGCCCAGATTCCCATCGTTCGATTCCCGTAACTGACATACTGTGGACGGTACCGATTTCGATGGTTTTTTTTATATGATTGGTGCCGCCAGCCCAGAGGTAC
Source organism: Unio delphinus (assembly GCA_029339505.1). Lineage (NCBI taxonomy): Eukaryota > Metazoa > Mollusca > Bivalvia > Unionida > Unionidae > Unio > Unio delphinus. Next base: position 9,635,944 of record JAQISU010000015.1, on the reverse strand, counting down.
CTCGTGTCAAATACGTGACGGTGTGCTTTTTATACACCTCCGGGATATTATTTCTTGTGGGGAGGTGGACAAATATACATAGACATTCTTCAGAATATTCTAAAATTACATTTCGCTTAGAAAATTCACCTAGAGATATGTCTATGGGCGCCCCCAAAATATGTAATAGAATGGATGCTAAAGCTCTACGTCACACACTAGGGTAACCATCACAGGATAAATCAGAATGAACCATATGAAAAGACACAAAATAGGAATATATATTATATATAAATGAATTCAATATCAATTTTTCAAATTAGAGATATATATTATTACATATAAATGAATTCTGAAAATATCGATGAGATCATATCTGAGATTTCAAATTTGAAAAATCAAGGAATTCAATGATATTGAATAGAGCGCTATGAATAAAAAATACGTCTTACGAAAACGATACGCTTTTATAAAAAGAATACAGAATGCTATTCGCGACTCCCTTGCATTATGTAGCGACGTCAGTAAGTTTGTTCCGTTATTCACTGTTGTCGAAAAAATCAGAAAAGAATTGGGGCAGCAATATGTAATCAAACGCACGATTAATTTGAGGGCTAAAACAATAAGAGGTATTATCCGCCAAACTGAAAACCTCAACAGAATAAGTTCTATACAATACATTGGACAGGTAGAACTCTTACTCACCTTACAGGTATATGTGTGCTCTTCACCGTGAATGAATTTGTAGATTTTGTTTTGATTTTTGGGTTTTTTGGTCATGTTTCACTGCATTTAACAATACAATATGTCGTTATATCGTACATTTAACAAGACAATTTGTCGTTCTATATAATGGTAAACGAAGCACTAACGACTAGATTAGCACGTGAAAGATTAGTCGCAATTAAGAAGTTCATCCTAATCCGCGATTCTGTTGGAAAGAAACTACAAGCTAGACAGAGTTTACAGACTGCTTTTATAACAGGAACTGAAGATCTGTTTAAACCAGTAACCACGGCAACCAAAGGGGTAATATCAGCCACTGAGCGAGCGATATGGAAGGATGTCCCCGAGGAGGGGAAACCACCAAGAAAAGAGACACCTCTTCTTTCTGTACTTGAACAAATAGCAAAAAGATCCAAACAAAGACATTTTTAAAAACACTTCCTGGTGATATAACTGTCGCACGACTTCAAGAACAACAAGAACGAGAACGACAAGAAGAAATTGAACGACTCAGTGATATTATTAAAGAACAAGAAGAGGGTGCTATTGCAAGAAAAGAAGAACAAGAAGAGGGTGTAATTGCAAGAAAAGAAGAGAAAGATGAACAAAAGGGTAAAACAGGACGAAGAAATGTTGACCCTAAAAAGATATTTAAAAGTGATGTGATAAAGGAAATTAAGAAATAATTTAAGATTGATAAAAAGTTTGCTCAATTTATCGTTGATTCATTTCCAAATGGTCAAAGAGAACAATATATAAATGAAGGATATGAAGACACAATAACTTCTAAGGGCACCTGGGCCAAAAAACTATATTTGGCAAAAATCGATAGGGCTCAAGTACCACACAATGATAAAGAATTTGAGAAACTTTAAAGGTTGATATCTCAAATAGAAAACCCACCGATACCAGTTGCGCCTTTTGTATCCCAACCCACCAAGCAAATATCAGAAGCAGATTCTAAAAAAGGTGCAACTGGTACAACAGGACATGGATATGCAAGTGGAATCCAAAGTGATGGTTTTGTTCGTCGTCCTGGTAATATTCTCAGTGATATAGCACTATTAGAGGTTCTCATAGGAGGAAAACGAGCTGGAAATAACTCACCGGAAATAATTAATGAAGCAGCTGATATCTGCATGCAGTTAATTCAAGGTGGCATCATGGATATCAAAACATATCGAGATTTCATTGATGAGTTAGCCGAGCATCAAGGTTATCATAGTGAATGAAAATCCCCAGGAACTCCAGACTGGAACGTTGTTTCGCTACCATCTGGTTCATACCTAATTGAACAAATCAATAACAAATTTCAACGTAGAATAAAATCCATTACTGGAACACCAGAATCGGAGATCGCTATAACAGTTCATGGGCCGACGTTAACAACCGCGATTGAGATAAACTCACCTAGTTATGTAGAAGATATCTATCAGAGTTCAATCAGAACAATACTAGGATGGCCTGAAATACCACCTGAGGCATCGTATGAAATACCCGAACCAAAAAAATCTTATTATGTACAATAATATCATGAAATCAACCAGTCATATCGAGAATATTTACTTGATATAAAAAATACAAAATTAACCGATAGATTTACATTTATCGATAACAATACCATGCAATGGTATTTTGTTTTTGAGAAAACTCCTGATTCAACCATTACAATTACATTTACGTTAACTAACATCATTGATTATTTGAAAGAGATTAATCAATTACATAGAACACAACTAGAACAACTACGACGGAGCTTCCAAGAACATCTCTCATATAACAAGGCCACGTAATGAGATCCTAAAACACATTAGGATATTAAATCAGCTTGTATCCGACATAGAATATATCAATAAACGAATAATTCAAGTAATAATTAATGATAAGAACGGAGATAAACAAAAATTCCTAACTGGTTACAATATAACAGAGGCTGATTTACCCGATTTAAAGTTTCCAAGAGCAGCAACGAGGGTGAACCCTAAAACTTTTATAGGCGTCAACTTAGCAAACTGAGGCTTCCTGAAATTGCTGATATAGGCCTCAATTTAGTAAACTGAGGCTTCCTTGAAAATATTATAATTTTTTTAAAAATAATTTGAGCAAAAAAAAAAAAAAATTCAGTAAAAAAAAAAGACGCCTACATCTTCGATGTTGTCGTTGTCACTCACCCTCGTTGCTGCTATGCGTTAACAATTTTTTTAGGATTTCACAAACAGACTAACTTTCAAAACTTCACCCTGGAGATCAATCAAATTATTAGATTGGTCAGTGAGTTTGAAATTAATTCTCGTTAAAGAATTATTATGACATCGCATAAAGACTGGATTAGTTGGGTCTTCAATTATTAGAAATCCTGGAGGAGCCGTTGGTGCAAATGAATATAGAATATATCCCTGCTGAGCTTGATTTGATTGCTCAAGATTTATTTGATAGCTTCCTTCGATAACATCACATACTAAATTCAGCGCAATCACTGAGGATATATCTACATTTTGAGGAGCGATATGTCTCCTACCGCCATCTTGGTCGTTATTAAATGTCAGAATATTTGTTTGTTGTCGTGATAATTTCTTCCAATCGTCGTGGAGTTTCTTAAACCCAATATCGATGGCATAACTGAGATATTTTTTTAATTCGTCGGGTTTATACCCCGGAATTTTAAACGTTTGAATATCCTCTACGCGGATATTGTATGCTGCCGCAAACACCCCTTCATGACTCTCGTTCATTAATATTTCTTGAATAATTTGCGTATGAAATGTTTCCATATCGTTGATGATTTTGTTACCTGTTTGTACTACACTAATAAATTCATCTTGGGTTAGAGAGCCGGATTTAAGGGATATTAACAATAATGAAAAATCATTATTCATCGCTGTTAAATTTACTTCGATTAAACTAACGTAAATAAAGTAATTAGAGAAGTGATATCCCATAAACTTGTTGGGAGAATAATCTTGATAACGTTTCAATGGATTATTGGGTTTTATCACGTTGGAGACATAATCAGATTTTACAGGTTCTGGTATATCAACGGTTTCTCGTCTAGGTGGTAATTCAGGCCATCCTAGTACGGTTCTAATAGAACTCTGATAAATATCTACAACATACCCAGGTGATTTAATCTCGATCGCAGATGATAACGTCGGCTCGTGAACTGTTATAGCGATTTTTGATTCTTTTCCTGTGATATATTTTATTCTTCGTTGTAATTCGTTATTGATTTGTTCGATTTGATATGACCCAGTTGGTAACGAGACAACGTTCCAGTCTGGGGTTCCATCTTCACGATTTTTCCACGAGAACACCAAAGAATTATTTGGTTGTTGACCACCAAATGCTACAGATCTGATATTGGGCCAGCTATGATACACTCGTAGTTTTGCCAGCGCGATCTCGCTCACGAGGACTGGGATCGGGAAATTTACACTGAATTCAGGACGCGTTGAGGTTATTGATATCATTCTTGTTTTCACCGGTGTTGTATTTTTTACTATTTGTTGAAACAGTTCTTGTGACGACATTGCTATTATTATTATTCCGCTTTAATTTCAGCATTGTTGATTTATACAATTGAGCAATCGTTGAGAATTCGCTATCTGATATTGTTGTGTCATCGAGTGACGATGATATCAACGAGGACAATTACGAGTAACCGGTAGATGCAACGTGAAATTTAATTACATAGTCGTTTAGTTTACTCTGGCTACACGATGATAGTTTTTTTGTGATCCCGGTTAATATACCCGCGATTGTAGCCACCGCGGAAATAGCGATTGGAACTACGACCGGAGCTATCATCTTAACCGAAGATAGTATTATTCCAGCAGCAGTGATTACGCCCGACACCGAATATACTGTGATATCAACCGCGGTTATTCTTCGTTGGTATTTTTTTTTTTATTTGATACTCCTCACAGAGTGAGCTGAGTTTAGTTTGAAATTCTCTGACCTGATCATAGCGATACTGATACACTGAAGGGATTGTCATCTTATTTTAGCAGCATTAGTGTTTTCAATTTAATTATTTACTTAAATCCACTACGAATTCTACGTACCACGTTACTGAAACCCTGACTAAATTTCTATCTGCGGTCGTTATCGTGAACTGTTCAGATACATCCTTGTCGATGATCGTTGATATTGTATTATTAACTCCAGATGAACTACTTGATGATATATTGAACTGATTCGGTGATACTATTGTTAATCGATAAATACCCTTGACTGCTGCGGTTACGTTTAAAATGTTGGTTGTGGGGGTCCACGCAAATGAACCGTGTTGAATCGTGTATACGATATTGTTGGTGCTCTTATGAGGAATTTTTATTTTTTCAATAACACTTATCATCCTCGTTGTATCATCCTTCATTGCGTTGTTGAATGTTTTTAGATCATCGATGGATTTTTTAATATCAGGAAGGGTTATTTCAATTTTATCAAATGGGGTTCCAATGAATTTATCAATGAATTTTTTACGAAATATTGAAAACTGTTTCACGTGTTTTTCATATTCGGATTGAAGAGTTGCTAGTTTCAACATAGAATCTTTTATCGAGGTGAGATTTGGTGTGGTCACTGGTGGATTTCCAAAAAATTCTAGCATGGGTTTATCAATTTTGTCAATTATATTTCTTTGTATTGTAGTAAACTGGTCAAATACAACTATATGATCGTCATACTTATCATTGAGCGATTTCAATGAATTCGCCGTGTTGTCGAGTGTTGTTAATTTATCCGTGATCGTTGAAACAAATACACCTGGTTTGAGTTTACCCTGATCGGAAAATAACGCGATAGTATCCTCTGCTGCGTCTCGTCGTTTAACTAAAATATCATCAAGAGAGACATTACTAGTTTTCAATTTACCCTGGCGATCGCCAAATACAACTATTTCACCAGGATCAACACTTGCTAGGTTAAACGTTTCGGCTATTTCATCTTCGATTAGTTTTTTAACCTCTTTGATTTCAACTCCATCAGGTTCCGGTTTCTTCAGCGCTGATAAAGGTTGTCCCCAAATATCAATCATTGTTATCATAGAAATCTTTTCTCTGTTAAAATTAAAGATTTTCAATCTAAAGATTTTCAATCCAACGACTGCTAGTATACTCATTCACTACTACATGAGGTGGTTTTTGTCCTCGTGAAATAGCACGTTTAATACTTCATTGCCACATATGGGTGGGTCAATCATCGTTTGTGTTGGTAACGTGGAATACCAACGGGGTATTTTTAAGCGCGTTGATAAATCAAGGATATAGCGGTTAAATTCCTTCGGAGGCGCTACTCCATATGAGTCAAAATAAATAATCCCACGTGGATCAATCGCGTATGCAACCCAGTGTGTTCCAGGTCCATCGCTGTTATCTAAATTAATAATACCCGTTTCAACATGATTAGGTTGTGCCGGTAACTGATCTTTCATAATAACACCTCTGAAGTTTTAAATCGCGAGTTTTTTAGCGGCATCAATTAAATCAAAATTGGACATTGGAAGATTTTTCACTAGTAAACCGTTCCTGGGATTCTTAGACTCGATCCCTTGTACCATGAATACGGGGTTCCTGGTAGTCTTAGACCTTTCCCCTTTTTTATACCCCTTTCCAGTTGCTTTCTTTAGTGCCATTCATGCCGCGGTACCAATAGCCCATAACGCTGCCGCTTTAGCTACCGCTGGGGCCGCTGCGGCAATCAACCCTGGAATCAACCCTAACAGCGGGAATATACCACCAGTCTTTTCCATGTTTTTAATCGCGCTCGCAGAAAGAGTAACCTGAACTCCCTTTTTCTTTAAACGCTTTATTAAAATGATTAACCTGAGTTTTCGTCAGCGATAGTTTATTTCCTCCGCCATTCATTTGATTAGGTTTCAGCGTTATTGTGGTTCCACATTGCTTAGCTGATTTGGATTGTAATTTTTTTAACTGACCAGGTGTCAACGTGACATTGATATTATTATACGACATTATACAAAACAGATTGATTCTAAATCGCAGAGAGAGAGATGGAAATATGTAATCAATTACAGATTTTCCACTGGTGCATCTACCACTCTCATTCGTCCACCAACACCTTCGAGTATCATTGATTTATCACTGAGAATGACAGCAACCGCTCTATAATCAGCAATACCACCAGGACGGGTTACACGAGCTCGGAAGTGTATATCAACGACGGACTGTCTCATCAAGTCAAGATGTTCCAATGAAAAGTAATAAATCGGATACAGACTCCTAAAATCAAACTGTGATATTTGTAGGCCAGTATCAACATTTTGATCGTGTCCCATATACGACAACAGGTTATGATAAACTCGTGCAATATGATTTTCTGTGTAATTTAGTTGTATATCCTCTGATGGTTCTTGCTGTCCTTTATTTTCAACGAGACTTCACTACACCCAATTTGATCAAATATCATATGGGAACGTTCTTGATTATCTAATCGCGCTCTATTCTGTAGCGCAATAAAAATATGCCGTGGAGCTGAAATACCCTGTCGTGCTGCCAAGTGCCATGTAATTGTACCATTAATATCAGAATCCATGGTATCTGTGGACGTTGTCAACCAGCTCAACAATGTCTTTCCCCCCTGATCCATAAATGATAACAATCGTGGTTCTGTTGACAACGACGGAGTCAACACTGGCATCCACAGTGTTAGTTTTGATAAAACGACTTTACCGGGAGTGCCGCCAGTGCGCCAGATTGCATTATCATCAGTACCTTTTCTCACTAGTGCTACCGTATGCATTGCTCCATAGATAACTTTTCTGACGTTTCTACAAAATCCAAATATGTGATGCAACGGAATCGCACATGAAAACTGACGACGCTGTCCCTGCAACGTTGCTACTCGTGTTGCAAATCCTAGGTTGTAATTGGGAATATTATTGATGACATCAAATGTACCAGGTGGTCTTACATACCCGGGTGGTGCTGGATTAGTTGCTGTAGCTTGTTCAACTTTTACTCTAGAATATTGGACGTGCTCAGCGTTATCAGTAATATCCTTCGAGAACATCATAGACGGACCTGCTGATCTAGTATAGTCATCAGAATATCTCGCTAACCCGATTATTCCCGTTGCAATATCAACCTCACGTTCAATAGATTTGATTTCTCTTCCATCAATGAGATATCTAGCACTTTCAAATAACGCCATGATGCCATTGTTAACAAAACCAACTCGGATAGTTGGGTCATTTGCATATGGTGTATTATCCGCTTGTAGAAGTTTACCTTCGACTTCAATAAAGGCCTCACAAGGCAAAAAGTATTTACTGGTATCATGAACTTGAAGTTCGATTCTCCCCCGAAGATCAGGTAGTGCTGCGTGATAGGCGAAAAATTGATAATCGCGTACAGAATTATCTTTGAGTACTGGGGCGTCCATGTCAAATGCAATATCAGGGTTCTGTTTGAACATTTTTTATTATATATCCGCTGGTCTAAATTGGAGGTGAAAATTATTTTAAAATAATTCCTAACAGCTTTTCCTTATGGAAAATCCCATGCAAATTCGACCACTTTACCCGAAAAATCTCAAGAGATTTTCACGAATTTCTTCCTAATTCTCACGGAAATCATCAAAAATCGATGAAAAATCACCAATAAAATCACAAAAATGTGATTTCACAGTTAAAAAATCATCAAAAAACACCCAAAATTCAGTTAAAACAAGGAAAAATACAGAATTGAAAATAGCAGATTTTTCATTTATTATAATAATTTTTTTTTCATAAATTGCAAGCAATTTTCATCGACGTCTTTGACTTTTGTAGAAATTCCTTGAATTTCCAAGACCACTTCCCGCTATCATAGTTGCTGTGTTATTATCCTGGGTGGTCATCGATGACATCATTGACTGTAGTCTTTCATCTACTGCGTTATTTATTATTTTGCTAACACTTGCAGGCATAACCGCAGTAGATGGCAGTGAAGTCATTCCTGGTTTCTTTGAAAATCTAGAATTTCCCCGTCGAACTAGCGCTGTTAGTTTATCCTTCGCGGCTGAAAACGCCTTCGTGGCAAGATCACCAACAGCGCTAATACCCTTATCCCTAATAACATCAATAGCTTTCATTGATAGTTGTTTTGCTAGCGGCGCTACTTTTGGATCCATTCTTGAAAATAATCCCATTATAGTGTTACCGAGACCATCTCCATAGTATGCCCGGTATTTTGGCAATCGTGAGTTTACCACGTAGACGTTAGTTGGTTTATCATGGTTGTAGTGTATGATCATTCTCTATTCAATTGATATTTATCTAATCGCTGTGACATTAGTCACTATGGTAACCGTCCACTAACTCTTCAATAAAATCTCGATATGTTGCAATATCCATGATACCACCTTGAAATAACCTCCTACAGATATCAGCAGCTTCGTTGATTATTTCTGGTGAGTTATTTCCGGCTCGTTTTCCTCCTACGAGTACTTCTAATCGTGCTATATCACCAAGAATATTACCAGGACATGTTACGCTAGAGTTTCCAACTAAGCCACTACCCTTTTTTTTAGTTGTACCAGTTGCACCCTTCTCAGAATCAGCCTCTGCCATTATTTGTATTTCACTTGGGATTGGGCAGCTGTGTATACTGGTGGTGGTTGTGTGACTCCCATTAGCATAGCTAGAAATTGATTATAATCATATTTTATTCCTTTTTTGATTTTAGTTTTTTCCCGGTTTGCTAAAAACACCTTATTTGCCCGAACGTCTATAGTTTTTACAAAATCTTTAGACGTGTCGTCTTTTAAATATTTATCTCTTTTTGCTTTTTTAAAGTTGTCTTTGGTAAATTTAGCTAATTCAGAGTCTGTTTTGATTCCTCTGATTGTTTTTAACGTCTTATCTGTAAATATATTTTCAGGAGTATAGTCCCCTTTTGAAACAGCTCCCGTTTCCTCTTCTTGAAATTCTTCTTGAAATTCTTCGAATTTTCGTTCAAGTGGTGGGGGAATATCAATATCACCTAATCGTTCTTCTTCTTCCTGAAGTTCTCCTTGTTCTCGTTGTCTTACAGTAGTTATTATATCACCAGGAAGTGTTTGTAATGATTTTTTTGTTTGTTTAGTTCGTTTTGCTATTTTCTCTAACAGGGGGAGCTGCGCGCTTTCTTGTTTAGAAATTGCTGATGTTACACACGTAGTTGCAGCAACAATCGGCTTAAAGAGTTCCTGTGTATCAGTAGAAAAATCAGTCTGAATTAATTGCCGCTGCTGAAGTTTGTCACGTATACGATCACGAATCGGTAATAGTTTATTAATATCACTCAGTCGTTGTTTTGTGTTACGTGTAGTCATTGATGTTCCTACCATTATTGAAATAGTATCAGTATTGTTAAATTGCAAGCAATTCACTGAGTAAAAAAAAAGAAATCACTAGATTATACTTCCCTGTTGTTATACGGGACACACAATTTTACTTCCTCGTTGTGCACAGGTAGTGATAATACATGTCATTGTAGAAAATCTTTAGATTTTTCACCCGTACCGGTTATACAACAAAGGAGGCTCTCTACGCGTGGGGCTCAGCTTGTTCCATTAACGTTTTTAACTGTCTCACCTTACAATTGATAAGTTTTTTGCTTTCATATTCTGAACTTAATTGCTTACGTACATGTTCAACGATGCTACATAATGGTACAAATATATTAATGTCTTCATGGAAAATTAAACTTTCACGGATAAGTTTTTGTACGCGCTTAATTAAAAAATATTTCTTAGCGAGTACGTATTATCCATTCTGCTCTGCAAATTGTATATCGTCGAAATCGGTTATGATTTGATCACAATCTAACCCTGAACATAGTTTAATATTTTGATTTTTAAGCGTGTTGATTTCAACAATAACACATTTGAGATTTTCAAGATTCATATATATGAAAAAGCATATTCATTTAATTGTTTGAAATAAACTCCTTGAGTGAAATTGCAATGAAAATCTTCGATGGAAACTCAAAGAGTTTCAAATTCAACAAAATGAATTCTGGACACGCTAAGGTGTTGGTCATATTAGCATATCCAGAAGCTTAGCGCGATTATAAGTGATTATGGTTATATACAATGGATGACGACGGTACTTACAACCCCTGATCTAGTGTGTAGGCGGTTGTATTATACATACAGACGGTACTTACAACCCCTGATCTAGTGTGCAGGCGGTTGTATTATACATACAGACGGTACTTACAACCCCTGATCTAGTGTGTAGGCGGTTGTATTATACACATAGGACGGTACATACAACCCCATATCTAGTGTGTAGGCGATTGTATTATACACATAGGACGGTACATACAACCCCATGATCTAGTGTGTAGGCGGTTGTATTATACATACAGACGGTACTTACAACCCCTGATCTAGTGTGTAGGCGGTTGTATTATACACATAGGACGGTACAACAATAAATGTTATTATGGTATAATACAATGACAATGGATGACGACGGCACAACAAAAGATTATAATAACAATGGTATTTACAATGAATGAATTGATTCAATGAATGATAATGGTATTTACAATGAATGAATTGATTCAATAAATGATAATGGTATTTACAATGAATTGATTCAATGACAATGGTTATGAATGACGACGGCACAACAATAGATTATAATAACAATGGTATTTACAATGAATGAATTGATTCAATGAATGATAATGGTATGTACAATGAATTGATTCAATGACAATGGATGACGCGGGCTATTCTACATTCAAGTGCAAAAACCAAATCACAAAATCCAACTTGGTTTGAATGTCAATAATAACAATCACACCACGCATGACGGTGTGGTTTGAGTTTGCACTTGAACTTCGCTAAAGCCCAAATATAACACAGACCAGGTTGTATATAACCACGTATTACAACGAAGTTAGATAGAACGATGTCTGCTTGTAATTGTTTGTTATGTTTAAAAGCGATCACTGACAACGTTGAAATAACACATAATACTTGAAAAACACTCTAAAAAAAAGAATTAAATACGACGTGTATATAGAACAGTTATGTTAATACTTGAAAAAAGACAAAATTGATTATGTGTTATTGAGATTCATAATAGCGAAACCAACCAATCAAAAACCAACAAAACAACAACAGTGTTTCAACGATAACTCTGTCTTTGGTGATTTGTCACACACGCGTTACCTAACAGAGTTATTCCCTTGAAATTGCAAAGCAATCTCCAATGCGAGTATATAGTTAGGCGTAAATAAATCGAATTTTTTGTCTATTTGTTCTGGAAATCGCCGAATTTTGTACTCCTTCTGCAACAAATCGTACCGAGGGGGGGGGGGGAGGGGGGGGGGGGGGCAAATATCAAAATATCTACCGGCTGAAGACAAAGATTGAAATATTATCTCCGTGTTGTCAGTATTAATTGATTTTACGGGTTTGGATTTTTTCGAGTATTTTCCAGTCCCACCTCGTTTTGTGTTTTCGCCTTGTGAAATAGCTTGTAAATTCGATAAAGAATTATTAGTCTTAATGCGATCAATATGATCAATAACATGGTCATCATTGATCAATCCGTTATATACCTCAAAGACGAAACGATGATTGAGATATTTCTTCTCCCCCCCCCCAAACATCAAATATCCTTGATTACTCAGAGTACCAACCGGCTTCTTGAGTCTACTGTGTCTAACAACACCATCACGAGAAGCTTCGTAGTTTGCAATAACAGGATGTCTTTGAAATTCTTGGCTCATTTGTATACATAATACTTCTATTTGTCTAATTCATTAATTGGTTGAGATATAACATTGGGAAATATTTCTATGTAGTCTTGGGCAGTTTTTATTATTTTGCCATTGGCAACGTCATTGACATCATTGACAGAGTCAGGATTTTTGATTATTCGCTTGTCATAATAACGCTTCAACTCTATAACGCCTACCCCCGCAATTGATACGTAATTGTGAATTGCCTCTAACACCTACCCGGAAATGGATGCATAGCAGAGGACCTTTTGAGCCGTTTCTCACGCTTTGCATATGATACCCACAGAATTCATTTCTGCATGATTTGTTACACGGGGTTGTTGATCCAATCATAAGCCATTTGCAATGATTCATTATATAAAAATCTTTTTATTTAAATACTTGTTTTAATTATAATATGAAAGAATTCAAGAGATTATCGAAAATTACGTCTTTGAAAAATGATAGCATGAAGGAGTTCAAGAGATTATCTACAATTAATCCTCGATTTAATCTCGATAGAGTCTCTGTTAAACCAAAACGTCTAAACGACGATAGCATGAAGGAGTTCAAGAGATTATCGAAAATTTCACCTTGGGAAAATGCTATTTTTAATCTCGATATGAAGGAGTTTCAGAGATTATCGAAAATTAAGCCTTGGAAAAATGCTAGATTTAATCTCGATAGAATCTCTAATATACCAAAAAATCTAATCAATGATAGAACTATACTGGGTAAAATCAGAGACTGTTTTAATGAATCCTACCGAGACGGTGCAGCATACTGTTGGTCGACATTTCGAATTATCGAAGATGTCAATATACCCGTAATAGATACTATTATGAACGATACAAGGGCAGCTGAGATAATTTCACATCTTGGCGAGAAATCCTTTGGATTTCAAAGGAGGTATTTTTTTAGAATAAAATTTATTATCGAAGACGAATGTGAATGGGTTATCAGGGATAAATTTGATCCAATTCTCAAAGATAAAAAAACTGTCATTGTGAGTAGAGATTCCAAACAAGGAATTCTAACTGGAATTGACAAACCATACTACGAGAAATCTTACCCTGTAACAGCAGTTGTTGACGGAAAATATCAGCTTAATGATAAGCCAAGTATTGCAAAACAAGCACCTATGAAATATTCTAGTTCACTGAATTGTGTAGCAACACGTGTAATGGAACACTTCACAAATGCATCCCTAGGAAATAAACTAACTGATCTGCGACGTAGGAAAATAACCGAATGGGAACTGACAGTGAAAAAGCACGGTGCAAAGATTTCCGATACAGCTAAATTAGAAGCATCATTAAGATTCCCAATAACCGTTATGACGATAACCGGAGAAGTATTACACGAACTGAAATATGACAAAATGGAGCGCCAATTGAAATTATTGATCATAACGAACACGCGTGGACACCTACAGTAACAATATTTCCACGAGATAGATCCGTGATATATTTCCCGGAGGAATTTTCCGGGGATGTTTTCTATGAAGAGAAATTATTCGATGTTATTCACGCGTTGTGTAAAGATGATCCTGTGTCAGTGTGGTTACTTAGAAGTGATGAAGATCCCGAAATAGGATTCGATCAATTTGTAAGACCAAATGGTGAATTATATCGCGTTGAAGAGTTAGATACTAGAATGAGAAAAATCGCTAATGAATTTTCACCGAAGAGTTTCCATGAAAAACTACTCACGAATAGTTTTACTATTCCATCAGTGGTAGCTCACTTCGCAAGAGAAAAAAACTCATGGCGTCCAACACGAAGTGATTTTCTCGAGGATGTTAGATCGAGCTGTGTCGTATTTGGTCATGGAGGATTGTGGAATACAAAATACTGACGTGATGGTATGATTTCACTTGATATATCCGCGTGTTATCCTGGAAGTTTTCTCGGGTACGGAGAATGCTCTGAGTATTTTAAACGATTTGGACACCGTGTAGTTATCTTTGGCTTAGTAGACACCTATCTGGAAAGGCGTGGATGCCAATTGTGTTATTGCGGTATATGATTGATTGTGGTATGCTAATATCGTTAATTGTCGGTGAAGCTATTATATGCTATCGCGCGCACAAGGATGTTTGGTTACCACAACCCAATTTAGATAGAATAATTAGCGCACAGCGAAAACAGTCTCCTAATTTAAATGAAGAACAAATCATGAAATTGTCTATGCAGTTATTTGAAATTAAAAACAAAGAAGCCAAAGATTTCGGACGAAAAATAATTGGTAAATTCACTCAAGGTGGAAGACATGACAATGCAAAATACTCTTCGAGGTTGATCATAGACAACGCAAATACGATTTTATCATAGCGGATTTAACGAAACATGGAAAACTTGTATCCCGTAGGGATGTTTTTCTATTCAACGGTGAGAAATCAGGTACGGTTGTTACCTACTGTGATGGATATAGCCCCCAGTATGCACATTTGAGAAGATAAATAGATTTCCAGATACCGCGGTTAGAGTAGCTACTGATTCGATGTATATACACAACAAATACAGATCGGATGTAGCGGCATTCACAGATCCCGAGGAAGCGTGGGAACGTTGGCAATTTAAAAAGGAAAAACTACACGAGTATTGTGAATCCGCAGATGTTGCCAACGACGATAAATATCTTTGTTGTAACCGTATTGAAATTCAATCAGAATTTTCTAATGCACCACCGGTATCTGATCCCGTATGTAAATAGAAGACAGTTTATTTAAACGGTTGTGGTGGGTCAGGAAAGACAACTCGTGCAATCGAATTATTTCGTCGGTCAACCATGATTGTGTTAACACCAACTCACAGACTCGCCAGAGAGATGATAGCGAGTGGAGTAAAAGCCTGTACTTATCACAGCTTCTTTCGATGGAAAGGCGATACATGGACTCCTGATCGAATGGGCGATAAATTCATTCCTGAAATCATAATCTTGGATGAAATATGCACTGTATCGTTGAGTGTATTACAGACATTTCTCGAATGGTTGTTATTGAAAACTACAAAAGTCGTCATGTGCGGGGATCATGGTCAACCACCGCCATTTGTTGGTGGATCTCCACACGAATGGCTAAAGCGTTTTGTAGACTATTATGAGGAAATTAACACTGATTATAGATCGCTTGATGAACAATTACGAGAATTCAAAGCGCTAATTAGATTACAACCGGATAAAATCCAGTGTGAAATAGCGCGTGAAATAATTTCAGAAACTTCCATGAATGATTTTTGGGAAACATGGAAGCCAGATGATTTGATAATCGCGAGTAGAAAAATAGTCAGAGATGCACTTCAGATGAAGTTATTTGAATTACATAAGTGTAAATTTGCAACACTTCCAGTACCGTTGTGTTGTAGACCCTCGGATACATGGCGACAAAATATAGAAGTTGATATTCCTGGACAACAAGAAAAGAAGAATTTAGTGTTAAATGATATTGTGCTGGTTGATATCAGCGTCGTCGAAGATGCATTGGGGAACTCAAAGAGTTCTGCTGTTAAATCCCCGTGGACGTTAGGTTATGCAGCAACAATACACTCTTCACAAGAATTAACAATCACAGATACAATTGTTTGGATGGTAGATAATCGCATTGAGTGGTCGAATTTAGTTTATTTAGCAGTATCCAGAGTACGAAGAATAAATCAACTTCGAAGAATTGTTGTTGACGATAATGACACTATTATCAGCGCCGATGATATCACTGGTGATTTTATCACTGGTGATTTTATCAGAAAAAAACTCTCTGGTTATAAACAACAGGATAAAAAAAATAATAGAAAATTTGACATTGATGCTGAATTGATAATTTCACTAAAGCAACAAAAGAATAATCACTGCGCGAGTTGTAATTGTATAATGCGTTGGAGTTGGTCGGATAAAGAACCTCACCAATTTACCGTAGACAGAAAGAATAACAATCTCGGTCATGTCAGAAACAATGTGAGGTTGACTTGTCTTGAGTGCAACAGACGCCGGGGTGCCAGCACCCTGGGTGCTAGTTAAGACCACGCGGTGGTAATTGAGTATCGTCAGGAATTACTTGTAATTGTTCGCGTGTAAACCCCCGCTGAGGGGCAGTTGAATCTAGTTTATAGATTGCTGGTCTAGAAACGCTAGCGTTTCCAACAGTTGATCGTGTTATACCGGATATATTGTGCGTCGTGACGCTCCAAATAGGATGAGTAGCTCTTTTTTTTACCACCCTCAAGCTCTCCTGGTTCGTATAAGTACCTTACAGTGACATTACTACCAAGAATTAGTTCTCGGAAATCTTTTTGTGAAATCCTTTGGATTTCTATTTTTGGTATAGACGCTTTCTTAATCGCGTTGACAGGTTTCATGTTAATTGTTCTAGTAATCTCATTATTGAGCGCAGTAATCACACCTGGTAATCTCTTGACCCATTCACGGGATCGTTTATCCTGGATGAATTCTTTCGCGTATTGATATCCAAATAACCGCTCAGCAAGTGTCCGATTAAACCGTTCAACAATTGCCTGATCGCGATGTAACGCAGTATGCCCTCGTCTGATGGCGACATTATGATGTTTCATCGTTGTTAAAACAGCGCCTTGAAATTCCTTGCCAGGATCAACTTGTAACAGATTTGGCCAGTGCAAAGGACCACGTCGATACATTTTTTCAAATGCAGAAGCCACTTCAGTTGATGATTTTGTCTTCAGCGGTTCTGCTTGTTTGTATCGACTCGCAATATCAACTAACGTTAACGCGTATTTGTAACCGTTGTCATGTGGTACAAATAGTATATCAGCTTGATGAACTTCATTAGGTGTTGTAACATCAAAATGCGAGTAATTAATTCGTTTAGGCGCTGGTAGATAAATTTGCCATATCGCCTGTTTGGATAACCAATTAGCCGCAGTAGTATTTTTTACTTTTGCTGCACTAGCGAGTTTATTGATTGCTGCCTTGCCTCTCCAGTATCCCCTCGGAGAATAATAAATAGATTCCATATTTTTAATTACCAGCACCTAACATCAATTTACCCTTCATAGCGGATTTTATCAACCATGAAGCCAATTTTTCTTTGAAGGATTTATCAAGAATAGCATTCAACGCATGAATTAATTTTACATCCGCGACATGTCTATGTTGAAGATTGCTGCTTTTATAAGCAACATCATGAACATGACACGCCTTATCAATAGCGTTTATTGGATATTCACCGGGTTTGGGTTGGTTTTGGTCATCGAGTCTGATATCTAATCGTGTTCCCGGTCAACAATAACTATATCCTGGAAAGTGTTTTTCTCCTGAGTATTTTGCCCACGGTGTTCCTGGGAGTTTTGCTAACTTGGCTGCAATATCACCTCCTCGTTTTTTTTTAAAGGTTCCTTGGATTTACCAAGGGAAATAAATCTAAATTTCTTTGTACTACATTGTACGCATTTACCAGAAAGCGCTGATCGATTATTTTTTGTTGTAATCGTTGTCAAGTCATTTGTGCCTGTACGCGTCTTACATTTCACACAATATAGATCCATAATTTATGTATAGGATATGGATATAATTTATTTTTCAGCTACGAGAGGACGGGAACCTATTAAACATCATGCAATGTTACCAAATTCTATTCGCGCGATTATCATCGGACCATCTGGAAGTGGTAAAACACAACTGCTACTTAATTTGATAACGAGATGGATGAAGTGGGATAAGTTGTATTTGATTGCTCCGAGCGTAAATGATCAACGATGCTATGAAGTGTTAAAGGATTTTAACCAGAAAGCAATAGAAATTAACAGCGATGATGATATTATTGAGTTTATAACAGATATCGAAGAAGCACCGAGCATTGACTCCATCGACGGAAGTATTAACAATTTAGTCGTGTACGACGATGTTATGTTAGATAATCAAAAGAATCCTGCTAGAATATTTTCACGAGGACGTCACAAAAACACAGACGTGATATATATCACTCAACGTTACACTCAAATCCCAAAGGTCATCAGAGATAACTGCAATATGCTATGTGTATTTAACGGTGTTGATACTCATACGTTGAAAAATATTTGGCAAACGTGGTGTGGAGGTGATATGGATCATAACCATTTCAGAAATTTCTTTAGCCGCGCTCAGTCAATCCCACACGGATTTGTGACGATAAATTTACCAGATCCTCGAACAAGATATCGTGTCGGACTTGATCAAATATTCGGTTAAAATCATTTATTATTTTTTGTTAACCAGAACTGAAAGTTTCAGCAGCAGAGAGGGTGAGTGACAACGATGTTGCCGTCTTTTTTTTCATAATTTGTTTTTCATTTTTTATTTTATTTTTTTTGCTTAAATTATTTAAAATAAAATTATAATATTTTCAAGGAAGCCTCAGTTTACTAAATTGAGACCTATATCAGCAATTTCAGGAAGCCTCAGTTTGCTAAATTGACGCCTATAAAAGTTGTAGGGTTCACCCTCTCTGCTGCTCCAAGGTATAACGCAAATAAACTAAAACAACCTGCTAATGATCTTATTCAATAAAGCTTTTCTATGATACTCGCCAAATGGAAACAGACGGCGGTGGTAGATATATCGCTCCTCAAAATGTGAATATATTCTCGGTGATTGCATTGAATTTAGTATATAATGTTATCGAAGGCAGCTATCAAATAAATCTCGAGCGATCAAATCAAGCCCAGCAGGGATATATTTTATATTCATTGCACCAACGGTCCTCCAGGATTTCTAATTATTTAGGATCGAACTAATCCACTCTAGATAAGATAACATAATGATTCATTAACGAGAATTAATTTCAAACTCACTGACCAGTCTAATAATCTAATTGATTTACGCGGCGAGGTTTTACAAATTAGTCTGTTTTGTAAAGTCGTAAAAATTCTTCGAATTTCAACAATGATTTTCATCTTAAGACTTTCATCATAAATTATGAGTGTTAAAAGCAACCAATGGAATTTAATTAGAAAAACCCATTGAGGGTATCTAATTCATTAGCCGTACACATACCCGCATGAGGTATCTCCGTTTGGTGTTATACACATAAAACAAAACAGAAATCATACGTAAAGGAATTGAATTCTGTTTTCGAAGCGCTTTGAAAGGGCCGATTGAGTTTTATTCTCTGCAACGGATCGTACCGAAGGTATAAAAATATCAAAATACCTCCCGGCTTCATTCATTGATTGAAATACCATTTCGTCATTAGTTGCTGTATTAAATGATTTTACAGGTCTCTTCCCAATTGATTTACAAGAACCAGTTTTCCCAACAGTATTCTTACTCTGTGTAATAGCTCGTAAATTATCCAATTTATTATTTTGAGGACATCCATCAATATGATCAATAACAAGACCATCCGTGATCAATCCGTTAAAACATTCAAACTCAAATCTGTGACAATAATAGCTCTTCTTCCCTCTAACGGTAAACATAAGATATCTCTTACCATAGTCAAAACCAACTGGTTTCTTCAGTCTACGGTTTCTGACAATACCATCACGGGATGCCTGATAATCGCTGATCTCGGGATGCGGTTGAAATGTTTGCTCCATTTATATATAATACTATTTGTCTAATTGATTGTTTGGTTTCATTATTACATTATTTGGAAATCTTTGAATATAGTCTTGAGGTGTTTTTATGATTTTGTCATCATAGTCAGAGTCATTGATGGAATTCTTAATTCGTTTATCATAATAACGCTTCAAGTCTCTGTATCGCTTACCACCGCAACTCAGACATAATTGCGATTTACCACGCACACCTACCCCAATCGTATGCAAGTCAGTGGTCCAAAACTTCTGTTACGAAAACTTTGCATATGATATCCACAGAATTCCTTTCTGCATGATTTGTTACATGTTGTTACTCATCCTATCATAAGCCACTTGCAATGGTTCATTATATAATAAATTCTTTATTTAAATACTTTTTTTATAATATGAAGGAGTTCGAGAGATTTTCGAAAATTACGCCTTGGAAAAATGTTAAACTCAATCTCTGTAGATGTATCAAAGGGTCTGATAAGTGATAGAAGCATGATAGGTAAAATGCGCGATTGTTTTAATGAATTCAAACGCGATGGAGCATCTTACTGTTGCTCAACATTTCGAATTGATGGTGACGTTGGTGCTACCATGAACGATGCAAGAGCAGCACTTATAATCTCACATCTTGACAAGAAAAAATATTTCTTTAGAGTGAAATTCATTATCCGCTCAGAAACATTAAATTGGATTATTTGAGACAAATTTGAACCAATTTTGAATGATAAAAGAACTATCACTTTGTGTCATGATTCCATACCAGGATTGCTGACTGGGATTGACAAACCGTAATATGAAAGATCTTATCCTATAGCAGCAGTTGTTTATGGAATCTATTCGTTGAATTATAAACCGAGTATAGAAAAATTAAAACCAATGAAACTGTCATCGTTGAATTGTGTAGTAGAACGAATAATAGAACACTTCACAAATGCGTTGCGTAAAAACAAATTGACGGATCGAAGACGTAAAAAAATAAATGAATAGGAATTAACAGTTAGGAAGAATGGAGCAACGATTCAAGATATAACTAAATTAGAAATATCAATAAGATTTCCAATAACCATATAGCATCAGGGGGGAAGAATCTACAACTTTTGCGACAAAATCAATTTAAACCCTTAAAACGGTAAAAAAAATTTCACTACGAAATCTCATGTTTTAGCCCCCCAAAAATAAAGTCTCCGTTTGGTAAACGGAGAAATATTGATTTCTTGCTCAAAACATGAGTTTGCGCGGGTAATACTCTATTCGCGTTTTCGTTGCTTAAACAAAAAATGTCGGAGCTGTGTTGTCATCGCCCCCCCCCCCCCTCGTGTTCGAGGGTCATGTAAATTTATTGTTATAAATCCTTGCGGGACCGACTGAGCATGACTAAAGAAATTTCTAAATTGATTGAAGTCTATATCAGAGCACCATATCTGCCAATTATTTCGTAGCGTATGTGTATCAACGCCGTTGAATACAGCAATAATATTACAGTTATCTCTGATCACTTTTGGAATCTGAGTGTAGCGTTGAGTGACATATATCACGTCGGTGTTTTTATGCCTGCCTCGGGAAAATATCCTAGCTGGATTTTTTTGATTGTCTAACATCACATCGTCGTATACGACTAAATTGTTAATGCTCCCATCAAGGTCAAGCACGGATGGTTCCTCGTCAATATCAGTTATAAAATCAATGACGTTCTTACCTTTAATTTCTGATGCATTCTCGTTAAAATCCTTTAACACTTCATAGCATCGTTGATCATCTACGCTAGGAGCAGCTAAATACAACTTATCCCACTTAATCCATCTCATTATTAAATTGAGCAACGATTGCGTCTTAAAGGATCCAGATGGCCCGATTATAATTGCGCGGATAGAGTTTGGTAGCACTGCATGATGCTTAACTGGTTCACTTGTTTTAGTCGCTGAAAAATCAATTATATTCATATCTCTATACATAAATTATGGATCTATATTGTGTGAAGTGTAAAACGCGCACTAGCACAAATGATGTGACGACGATTTCAACTAGCAATAACAGATCTGCACATACTGGTAGATGTGCAACATGTGGTATAAAAAAGTTAAGATTTGTTTCTATGAAATCCTTAGATGTTTTTTAAAATAAACGAGGAGGTGATATCGCAGCCAAGTTAGCAAAACTCCCTGAAACGCCGTGGGCAAAATATCCAGGAAAAAAGCACCTTCCAGGATATAGCTACTGTGGTCCAGGAACGCGATTAGATATCAGACTTGATGATCAAAATCAGCCCTGATCCGGCGAGTATCCGATAAACGCCATTGATAGGGCTTGTCATGTTCATGATGTTGCATATAAAAGCAGCAATTTGCAACACAGGCATCTCGCGGATGTGAAATCAATTCATGAGTTAAATGCTATTTCTGATAAATCTTTCAAAGAAAAATTGGCTTCATGGTTGGTAAAATCAGCTATGAAAGGTAAATTGATGATGGGCTCTGGTAATTAATAATATGGAATCTATTTATTATTCTCCAAAAGGATACTTGAGGGGTCAATAAATCAATCAATAAACTCGCCAACGCCGCAAAGTGAAAATGGCCACTGCGGCTAATTGGTTATCCAAACAAGCTATATGGCAAATTTATCTACCGCGCCCTAAATAAATCAATTACTCGCATTTTAATGTTACCGGACCCAATGAAGTTCATCAAGCTGATTTATTGTTTGTACCACATGACAATGATTACAAATACGCGCTAACCATAGTTGACGTTGCGAGTCGATACAAACAAGCAGAACCGCTAAAAACAAAATCATCACCTGAAGTTGCTTCTGCATTTAAAAGGATTTATTGACGAGGCCCACTACGCTGACCAAATCTGTTACAAGTTGATCCTGGCAAGGAATTTCAGGGTGTGGCTGCATCTACAATGGAACATCACAATGTCACAATCAGACGAGGGCATACTGCGTTACATCGCGATCAGGCAATTGTAGAACGATTTAATCGGACTCTTGCTGAGCGGTTATTTGGATATCAATACGCAAAAGAATTCATCCAAAAAAAGTGATCCCGTGAATGGGTCAAAAGGTTACCAGGGGTAGTTGCAGAACTAAATAAGGAGATTAATAGTGCAATCAATATGAAACCTAACAACGCAATACAAAAAGTATATACCACAACCACAGCGGGATAGCGTTTCTCAGCCAATTCTCAGCAATGTCACCGTGAGATATTTATATGAACCAGGTGAACTCGAAGGTGGTAAAAAAAGGGCTACTGATCCTATTTGGAGTGTCACTACGCATAGCATATCTACTATAACACGATCAACTGGTAGACCTGCAATCTATAAATTGGATTCAACTGCCCCTCAGCGGGGTTTTACACGCGAACAATTTAAGATTAAAGGGATATTAACAACAACGAAATATCGTTATTGAACGCTGTGAAATTTTCAGTGATTTCCAAGATCTCCCCCCAATATCAATCATGTTATTTTATACATCTTTCTCTAAAATCGTTTCGATTTCCAGCGATTACTAGTGTATTCATTTACGACAACATGTGGTGGTTTTCGCCTTGGGTTACCCAAGGAGTAAGAAATAGCGTCAAGGACATTTAATACTTCGCTGCCACATATTGGTGGACCATTCATTTGTTGTGCTGGTAGAGTAGAATACCAAGTCTTCATTGGAAAAGTCTTTAAGCGGTTTATATAACGCATAAATTCCTTCGGTGGCGCTAATCCATATGAATCAAAATAGACAATCCCACGTGGATCAATAGCGTATGCAACCCAGTGAGTTCAAGGTCCGGTGCTGAAATTGAGATTAATGATACCGGTTTCAACACTGTTTGGTTGTGTCGGCAACTTATCATTCATAAAGACACCTCTGAAGTTTTTTATGGCCAATTTTTTAACAGCATCGAGTAAATCAAAATTGGACATATGCACTAGTAAACTGTTCCTGGGATTCTCAGACCTGATCCGTGAACGGATCTCCCGATGTACCATGAATACGGGGTTCCTGGTAGTCTTAGACCCTTTTACTTTTTTTATACCCTCGTCCTTTCTTCGGTTCATATGATTCAGCAATGCTTTGTACCGCTTTGTTCCCAATGCTCCAGCTGCCCCCAATGCGACCGCTTTTGCAACTGCTGGTGCGGGCGCTGCAATTAATCCTGGAATCGCAGCAAACAACGGGAACATACCGCCTGATTTTAACATGTTTTTGATAACAGCCGCAGAAATAGTAATCTGAACACCTTATTTTGCTACAAGTGCATCATTGAAGTGTTTCACTTGACGAGTTGTCAGCGACAACTTATTTGCACCGCCATTCATTTGATTAGGTTTCAGCGTTATTGTGGTTCCGCATTTTTTAGCCGATTCCGATTGCAATTTCTTGACTTGACCGGGTGTCAACGCAACACTGATATGACTGTATGACATTATACAATAACAGATTAATTCTAAATCGCGAAGCAATTCAATGGAAAAAAATCCGAAGGATTTTCAATAAAATTCGTAGAATTTTTAAAGATTTTCTACTGGCGCATCTACCACTCTCATTCTTCCACCAACACCTTCGAGTAGCATTGATTTGTCGCTGAGAATGACAGCAACTGCTCTATAATTAGCAATAGCAACACGAAGCACATTAGCTCTAAAATGTATATCAACGACGGATTGTCTTGTTAAATCAAGATGTTCCAGTGAAAAGTAATAGATCGGGCATAAACTCTTAAAGTCGTATTGTGATATTTGCAGACCAGTATGGACATTTTGATCGCGTGCCATAAATGACAAAAACCTGTGATACACGCGAGCAATATGATTTTGACCGTAATCAAGTTGTACATCTTCAGATGGTTCCTGCTGACCGTTTATTCTCAGTGAGACGTCTTTAACACCTAATTGATCAAATATCATATGGCTGAAACGTTGTTCGCCAACTCGTGTGTTATCCTGTAACGCAATAAATATATGACGTGGCGCAGCAATGCCTTGTTTTGCTGCTAGGTTCCACGTGAATAACCCGTTATTATTTGATTGTTTAACATCTGTACTTACCGTTATCCAACTTAGTAATGATTTTCCTCCTTGGTCCATAAATGATAGTAATCGTTCTTTTGCGGTGATTGATGGAGTCAACACTGGCATCCACAATGATAGTTTTGTTAAAATAACTTCACCAGCATCAGCAAAAGGATTTTCAGCATCTGCTGAAATCCTCCAAATTGCGTCATTATCATCAGTCTTTCGCACGAGTGCTATTGTATGCTTCGCCCCGTAGATAACTTTTCGAACATTTCTACAGAATCCAAATATATGATGCAGTAGAATCGCGCATGAAAATGATCTATGCCGTCCCTCCAACATTAATATACGTGTTGCAGCTTCTAGATTGAAATTAGGATCAGCATTTATAATCATATTCTCGACATCAACATTAGCATTACCAGCATTATTCTGTGGTCGTCTTACAACAAATTGATTTTCTTCAGCGGTATTTTTTACATCCTTTGCAAACATCATAGAAGGTCCTGCTGATCTTGTATAATCATCGGAATATCTCGCTAACCCGATTATTGTTGTAGCCACATCAACATCGCGATCTATAAACTGAATTTCTTTTCCATCGATGAGGTATCATGCACTCTCAAGTAGCGCCATGATACCATTATTGACAAACCCGACTTGAGTACCAACTGGATATAGTGCTGGTACAGCAGGAGTATCAGCAGCTGTTACAAGTTCTCCTTCTACTTTAATAAACGCTTCAGCGGGTAGAAAGTATTTACTGGTATCATGAACTTGAAGTTCAATTCTTGATCGACATTTTGAGTTTATTGCATGATAGGCGTAATATTGATACTCGCGTACAGAATCATCCTTACGAACTGGGGCGTCTATATCAAACTCTGGATCAGGTGACCTTTTGAACATTTTATTATATATCCATTGATCTAAATTGCGATTTTCACACTCCGTAGAATTTTCCCCGTCGTGGTTGTAGGCCACTTCCTGCTATCATATTTGCGATGTTGCTTTGATCGGGTTTTACCAGCGACGCTAGTTTTTGATCTACTGCGTTATTTATAATTTTACTAACACTCGCAGGCATCTCTGCTGTAGACGGTAGTGGTCCTCCTTTTGATTTTCTCCGTGATTTCACTAGCGCTGTTAATTTATTATTCGCGGCTGAAAACGCTTTCCCGGCATAATCACCAACAGCACTAATACCCTTATCACGAATAACATCAATTTCTTTCATTCCTAATTGTTTATCCAACGGCATCACTTTTGGGGCTATTTTTGCAAATAACCCCGCAATTGTATCACCGAAACCATCACCATAGTACACGCTATAAACTGGAAACCGTGAATTAACTACATATACACTGGCTGGTTTGTCATGGTTGTAGTGTATGATCATTATTATTCTGAAATTGCTAGCAATTTCTAAATACTAGTGTTTTCAATTGCTAGCAATTTCTAAATACTATTCATCGCCGATGACGAAATGGAAAATTCGTATGGATTTTCAGTCACGGTGATTAATCACTGTGATAATCCTCCACTAACTCGCCAATGAAATTTCGGTATGTTGCAATATCCATGATACCGCCGGCAAATAACCGCCTGCAGATATCAGCTGCTTCATTAATTATGTCCGGTTAATTATTTCCAGCTCGTTTCCCTCCGATGAGAACTTCTAATCGTGATATATCACTGAGAACATTACCAGGACATTGAATTGATACCCCACTTGGGGTCCCTAATCCCATCCCGATACTGGCATCTAGTTTTTCTAAATCCGTACTTTGTTCATAATCAAGAGGATCATCAGATGGTGGCGAAGGTTCTTTTAGTTTTTTAAGTGAGAAAGATATTTTCCTTGCAGGTTGCTCTCGCTTTCC
This sequence comes from Unio delphinus, assembly GCA_029339505.1. Taxonomy (NCBI): domain Eukaryota; kingdom Metazoa; phylum Mollusca; class Bivalvia; order Unionida; family Unionidae; genus Unio; species Unio delphinus. The sequence continues at coordinate 9,609,074 of JAQISU010000015.1, read as the reverse complement.
TTGCACTTTTTGCGGTTTTTGTTGTTGTTTAAACTCTTCATATTGATTATACACGTTATTCACCGTCTTGATATATTCAACGTATGATGCACTTCTTGTGTCAATTTGACTTGTTTTAGTTTTGATTTTGTAGAATATATTAGCCCAGTGAGTTATATTTCTAACGTATTTATGATGTTCTGGTTTCAACATTTTTTTTCTGTTTTCATAAGTCTCAACAACAAGCGCAGGAATTTTTACTGGATCGGCCTTGTCAATTACTGCTAACACTTCCTCGTTAAATCTCGCGCGTATGTCATCTACTGTTCTTTTTTATTCAGGTGTTTTAGATCGTTCAATTTCCATATCACCGTGGAGTTTTTGTAGAGCTTGTTTTGTTTGTTCAGTTTCCCTTGCCATTTTTTTCAAGTTCAACAATAAGAGGTTTTCCCGTAGTCTGTGGTTATTGGTTTAAACAATTATTCAGATCCCAAAGCAAAATCCGTTTGTAAACTCTGTCCAGCTTGCAGTTTATTCCTTACGGAGTCGCGAATTGGTAAAAATCTCTTAATTGCAACCAGTCTCTCATGAGCCAATCGGTTCGTTAATGCTTCATTGACCATTATTAAAAATCGTAGATTTCAATTGTAAAACAATTTTCCAATTGTAAACAATTTTCCAATTTGAATTCCCAAACTCGACATAACAGACAAAAACAATTTGAAATAAATTATAAATTGTTTGGAGTGTTAATAGATGGTTCTTTCGATACGATGACTCTGAATGATGTATCAAAAGTGTAGAAAGGGCGAATTTTCTTAATAATTTAATTTTCGCTCTTTCCACACGGGTCAATGGTCGAGACAAAAACATTTTTCCGTTAACTTGACATTTTAAGGGCTCAATCATTGATGTTGAAAGTGTCCAATTTGTATATAAAATATTAATTATGACAGTTTCAACATTTTTTGTTACATGTCAGACATGTCAGATGATTTTTAACACTACCGTGGAAGTCTTTTTTTGACATTTTAACAGCTCAATCATTGATGAGGAAAGTAACATAATTGTATATAAAATATTAATTCTGTGACTTTCCTCAATTGTTTACATGTTTGATGATTTTTAACACTACCGTGGAAGTCTTATTTTTACATTTAAACAGCTCTATCATTGATGTTGAAAGTGTCCAATTTGTATATAAAATATTAATTTTGGCACTTTCTCTATTTTTTGTTACATGTTAGATGATTTTTAACACCACCGTGGAAGTCTTTTTTGACAGTTTAAAGGCTCTATCATTGATGAGGAAAGTGCCTAATTTGTATATAAAATATTAATTTTGGCAGATTCCTCATTTTTTGTTGCATGTCAGACATGTCGGATGATTTTTAACACTACCGTGGAAGTCTTATTTGATTGTTTTAATGGCGTTATCATTGATGTTGAAAGTGTCCAATTTATATATAAAATATTAATTATGACAGTTTCAACATTTTTTGTTACAGGTCAGACATGTTTCAATCAAAAAATGCTAAAAAATGACAAGAACATCAATAATTTCAGTTGAAAATCTCAAAGAGATTTTACGGTCAAGTAGTCGATTTCGATTAGACTATTTGTCAAATCGTTCAATTTCTTGAATTAACGCTCGTATGTTTCTAATTTAGAATTAACATCCTTTTTCAATTCATAATCTCTACCCAATTCTTTTCGTATTCCTTCCACGGTAGTAAATAACGGGACAAACACACTTACGTCACTGGAAAATGCAAGAGAATCCGGGAATAGAATTCTGAATTTTTTTGATTAACGCATATTTCTTTGGTAGCATATACTTGTTAGTATATATATATATCCTGAAAGTCAGACATAATTTGATTAGGATTTAAATTGTCAGATAGTTTAATATCCTGACTTTTCAATTTTGAAATTTCAGATATAATACTATTCATATTTTCAGAATTCATATATGATAATACATGTTTTTAATATGAAAACATTTTTCACACATGGACGACTCAGACATAAATGAATTGAATTTTTTGTCCGGTCTTTTTTTAAATCGCAGATCGATAGATTCCCTCTGCAACTTTTCGTACTGAGGATACACAAATATCGAAATACTACCAGCTTCATTCATAGATGGAAATATTTTTTCCTCGTTATTTGTTGTATTAAATGATTTTACTGGTCTTTTTCCAATTGATTTATTAGTGCCAGTTCCTCCTTGTTTGGTATTCTCACTCTGGAATCAATATGATTGATAACGAATCCATCTTTGATCAATCCATGGAAACATTCATACACGAAACGATGATTGTGATATTTTTTCTTTCCAATACTAACCATCAAATTCCCTTGATTAGTCACAAAACCAACCGGTTTCTTCAATCTGCAGTGTCTGACAGTACCATCACTGGATGCTTCATAATTTGTAATCACAGGATGCTGTCTGAATTCTTGCTTCATTTGTATACTAATACTATTTGTCTAATTTATTGTTTGGTCTAATAATAACATCACTGGAAAATCTTTCAATGTAGTCTTGAGGAGTTCTTATGACTTTGTCCTTGACACAGTCAGGGTCGGAATTTTTTATTCTTTTGTCATAATAACGCTTCAACTCCCTGTATCGTTTGCCACCACAATTCAGACACAACTGTAATTTTCCCCTAACCCAAACCCCACATCGTATGCAGAGTAACGGACCAAGGCTTCCACGACGAAAGCTTTCCATATGATACCCACAGAATTCATTTCTGCATGATTTGTTACACGGTGTCGTTGATCCAGTCATAAGCCATTTGCAATGATTCATTATATAAAATTCTTTCATTTAAATACTTGCTTTAATTATAGTAAGGAGGAGTTTGAAAGATTATCGAAAATTGCGCCTTGGAAAAATGCTAAATTCAATCTTGATAGAGTTTCTGATACACCAAAGAATAAAATTCTTGATAGAACCATGATTAGTAAAATCAGAGATTGTTTTAATGAATTCAAGCGTGATGGAGCACCTCATTGCTGGTCAACATTTCGAATTGTATCTAATATCGATGCTACCATGAATGATGAAAAAGCAGCAGTGATAATCTCACATCTTCGAAAAAGGTATTTTTTTAGAATAAAATTCATTATCCGTTCAGACACTGAAGATTGGATCATCAGGGATAAATACGAACCAATTCTCAAGGATAAAAAAATTATCACTGTGAATCAAGATTCCAAACCAGGAATTTTGACTGGAATTGACAAACTATACTACGAGAGATCTTATCCTGTAACAGCGGTTGTTTATGGGTTATATCCGTTAAATGACAAACCTGATATTACAAAACTAGCACCAATGAAATATTCTTCGTGGTTGAATTGTGTAGCAGAACGAATAATAGAACACTTCACAAACGCATACCGGGGAAATAAATTGACTGATCTAAGACGAAAAAAAATAAATGAATGGGAATTAACGGTGAAACAGCATGGGGCAACAATTCAGGATATAGCTAAATTAGAAATATCATTGAGATTTCCAATATTTGTAACGACAATAACCGGAGAAGTATTACACGAACCGAAATATTTATCAAAAAAAGGAACGCCAATTCAAATTATTGATCATAACGAACACGCGTGGTCATATGCAGTAACAATATTTCCACGAACACGAACTGTAAAATATATACCCCAAACCCTGTTTGGACTTGGAGAGTGTTTCCCTGACAAAGTCAGGGAGCAGAAATTATTTGATGCTATTTACAATTTGAGTAAGAAAGATCCTGTGTCGATGTGGCTATTTCACAGTGCTGCAGACGATGAATGTGGATTCGATAAGTTTGTAAGACCCAAAGGAGAATTGTACCCTACTGAAGCGCTACATAATCAAATGAAAAACTAGCTAGTGAATTTTCTTGGGGGGAAATCGAAGACTTCAACGACGAACAATTACTAACAAACTGTTTTACACTTCCCTCGGTTGCAGCAGATTTTGCTAGGAAGAAAAACGATTGGAAACCAACGCGAAGTGAGTTTTTATCAGATGTCAGATTGAGCTGTCTTGAACAGCTATGGTGGATTATGGAATACAAAATATGACACTGAAACCGTTATTTCCATTGATATGATTGCGTGTTATCCAGGGATTTTCTCGGGTATAGAGAATGCGAGAAATATTTCAAACGATTTGGACACCCCACACATGAAATGGCTCGTGTTGCAATTAATGGTCCGCTGACACATTTTGATTTAACCGTATTCGCTCGTGTAGTATCATTTAAATTGGCTACAGGACTTCATCCGTCTAGTTATCTTTGGATTGGTAGACACATGTCTGAAAAACACTGGATGCCAATAGTGCTATTGAGATATATGATTGATTGTGGGATGTGACACTCGTTAATTGTCAGTGAAGCGATTATATCCTATCGAGCACAGAAATCAGTCTGGTTACCACAACCTGATCTAGAAAAAAATAACTAGGGAACAGCGAAAACTGTTTCCAAATTTCAACGAAGAAGAAATTGTAAATTGGTCCAAACAGTTATTTTAAATCAGAAACAGAGAAGTAAAAGATCTTGGACGAAGAATAAATTTACTCAAGGTGGCAAATACGACAATACAAGATATTCTTCACGGTTGATTATAGACAATGATGAATACGATTTTGTAATCGCTGACGTAACCAATAAAGGCATATATGTCAATCGTAAAGACGCATTTCTGTCCGATGGAACCAAATTGGGTACAATTGTTACCTACAACGATGGATCCAATCCGCAGTACACACATTTGAGAGCTTCTAAGCTTGCATATGCTTCCATCAATTTATTTTCGATGATAAATAGATTTCCTGAAACCGCAGTTAGAGTCGCCACTGATTTATTTTACCTAAACGTGAAACATCGAGAATCAGTGGCTGAATTCACAAATCCCTTGACAAGTCAAAGGAACGAGAGTTGGGGATCATGGAGAATTAAGCGCATAATGCTTCTTGATTATATTCAATCAGCAGGTGTTATGATTTAAAAAAAATTATCGGAATCTCTTTGAGATTCAATGAGAATTTTCTAATGCACCATCGATATCTGATCCAATCTGTAGATATAAAACAGTTTATTTAAACGGCTGTGGTGGATCAGGAAAGACAACTCGTGCAATTGAATTATTTTGCGTTTCCAAGACAAACATGATTGTGCTAACACCAACTCACAGACTTGCAAGAGAGATGATACAGCGAGGGCTAAATGCCTGTACTTATCACAGTTTCTTTCGATGGAAAGGAGATAAGTGGACTCCTGAGCGTATGGGCGAGAAATTTATTTCTGAAATCATAATTTGGGATGAAATATGCACAGTGTCATTAGATGTATTACAAACGTTTCTCGAGTGGTTGTTATTGAACAATACAAATGTCTTCATGTGCGGTGATCACGGCCAACCAACACCATTTGTCGGTGCATCCCCACATGAATTGCTAAAGGGTTTTGTAGACTATTATGAAGAAATTAACACTGATTATAGATCACTTGATGAACAATTACGAGAATTAAAGCGCTAATTAGATTACAACAAGATAAAATTCAATGCAAAATTGCACGTGAAATAATTTCAGAAACTCCAATGAATGATTTTTGGGAGGCGTGGAGACCAAACGATTTGATAATTGCAAGTAGAAAAATAGTCAGAGACACACTTCAGACAAAGTTGTTTGAAACGCATAAAGAAAAATTTGCAACACTTCCAGTGCCCTTTTGTTTTAGGCCATCTGATACACGAAAACAGAATATGGAAGATGATATTCCAGGACCAAAATCCGAAGGATTTCAAAGACAGAATTTAGTGCTAAATGATATTGTGCTGGTTGATATCAGCGTCATTGAAGATGCATTAGCTGCTAATAATTCCCCATGGACGCTAGGTTACGCATCAACAATACATTCTTCACAGGGATTGACTATATCAGATACAATTGTTTGGATGGTGGATAATCGCATCGAATGGTCGAATTTAGTCTATCTCGCAGTATCCAGAGTACGAAGAATAAGTCAACTCCGAAGAGTTGTTTTTGAAAATCCTACGGATTTTGGCTAATTAAGACTAAGATTAAGACCCCGCGGTAGTAATTGAGTATCATTGGGTATCACTTGCAGTTGTTGTCGAGTAAATCCTCGTTAAGGGGCAGTTGAATCCAGTCTATGGATTGCTGGTCTAGAAACGCTAGCGTTTCCACCCGTAGATCGTGTTATACTAGATATCTTGTGTGCAGTAACACTCTAAATAGGATCAGTAGCCATTTTTCTGCCACCGTCAAGCTCTCCTGGTTCGAATAAATACCTAACAGTGATATTACTACCAAGAATTGGTTGGGAAACGCTAGCGTTTCGTGGTTGTGGTATATATTTATTTTTAATCGCGTTGATAGGTTTCATGTCGATTGTTCTAGTAATCTCATTATTCAGTGCAGTAATCACAGCTGGTAATCTTTTAACCCATTCATGAGATCTTTTTTCTTGGAAGAATTCTTTCGCGTATTGATATCCGAATAACCGCTCAGCAATCGTCCGATTAAATCGTTCAACAATTGCCTGATCACGATGTAGCGCAGTATGTCCTCGTCTGATGGTGACATTATGATTCTTTATTGTTGATAACACTGCTCCCTGAAATTCATTGACAGGATCAACTTGTAATAGATTTGACCAACGCAGAGGACCCTTTCGATAAATCCTTTCAAATGCAGAAGCGACTTCAGTTGATTATTTTGTCTTTAGCGGCTCTGCTTGTTTGTATCGACTCGCAATATCAATTATGGTTAACGCGTATTTGTAACCACCATCATGTAGCAGAAATAGTATATCAGCTTGATGAACTTAATTAGGAACGGTAACATCAAAATGCGAGTAGTGAATTTGTTTAGGCGGTGGAAGATAAATTTGCCATATAGCCTGTTTGGATAACCAATTATTCGCAGTGGTTTTTATCACTTTTGCAGCGCTAGCGAGTTTATTGATTGCTGCCTTGCCTCTCCAGTATCCATTCGGAGAATTCTAAATAGATTCCATGTTGTTATTAATTACCAGTACCTAACATCAATTTACCTTTCATAGCCGATTTTATCAAAAATGAAGTCAATTTTTCTTTGAAAGATTTATCAGGAATAGCATTTAATGCATGAATTAATTTCACATCTGCAAGATGTCTGTGTTGTAGATTGCTGCTCTTATATGCAACATCATTTGCGTGACAAGCCTTATCAATGGCGTTTATTGGTCACCGGGTTTGGGTTGGTTATGATTATTGAGTCTGATATCAAGTCTTGTTCCCGGTCGACAATAACTATACCCTGGAAGGTGTTTTTCTCCTGGATATTTTGCCCATGGGGTTCCAAGGAGTTTAGTTAGCTTGGCTGCGATATCACCTCCTCGTTTTTTTTTTAAACGTTCCTTGGGTTTGCCAAGGGCAACAAATCTAAATTTCTTTGTACTACATTGTACGCATTTACCAGAAAGCGCCGATCGGTTATTTTTAGTTGTAATCGTCGTCAAGTCATCTGTGCCAGTACGCGCCCTACATTTTACACAATATAGATCCATAATTTATATATAACAGCATGAATGTAATTGATTATTCAGCTACCCGACGACGGGAACCTATTAAACATCATGCAATGTTGCCGAATTCAAGTAGAATGATTATAATCGGACCATCTGGAAGCGGCAAGACACAACTGCTACTTAATTTGATAACGAGATGGATGAAATGGGACAAATTGTATTTAATAGCCCCGAGTGTAGACGATCAGCGTTGCTATGAAGTGCTAAAGGATTTTAACGCGAAAGCAAAAGAATTTCAAATCGATGATGATATTATTGAATTTATTACTGATATCAACGATGCACCGAGCATTGATGATATCGATGGAAGTATTAACAATTTAGTCGTATATGATTATATCATGTTAGCTAATCAAAAAAATCCTGCTAGGTTATTTTCCAGAGGCAGGCATAAAAGCACTGATATGATATATGTCACTCAACAATACACACAAATACCAAAAGTGATCAGAGATAACTGCAATGTATTGTGTGTATTTAATGGAGTTGACACACATACTCTTATAAATATTTGGCAAACTAGGTGCTGCTGTGATATGGATTATAATCGATTTAGAAATTTCTTTAGTCACGCTCAGTCAATCCCACACGGATTTGTGACGATAAATTTATCAGCCCCGAGGACACGATATCGTATCGGACTTGATAAAATATTCGGTTGAATTCATAGGGGTGATTGTCCGTAGTTTTTTATACTCAAAGGAGGCATTTCGAGGAAGCCTCAATTCACCCCTGCAAGATCGTTGTCCAGGCAAAATCACTAAGGCTCCATTTGCCAAATGGAGACTTATTTTTGTTTTGGTTAAAACATGAGATTTCGTAGAAAGGCTCTAGTTGTTGTTTTGACGGTTAAAATCGATTTTTTGCTGGAAACATATCCGGCTCACCCCCTCTGCTGCTCTTGTTGTTTGTAACCGGCGAGTTTTTTATCAATAATTTTAACATCAACGATGCTTGCATCATCCATTGTGGTCTCATCATCGAAAATTATTCTTCGAAGTTGATTTATTCGACGTACTCTAGACACTGGAAGATAGACTAAATTTGACCACTCAATGCGATTATCGACTATCCAAACAATTGTATCCGTGATGGGTAATCCCTACGATGAATGTATAGTCGTTACGTAACCTAGCGTCCATGGCGATTAATCAGCACGCAATGCGTCTTCGACAGCACTGATATCAACCAGCACAATATCATTTAACACTAGTGTTTGTCTTTCGGGTCCTGACGAAGTCACACGTCCTGGAATTTCAACTTCAATATTTTGTCGCCTTGTATCACAGGGTCTATAACACAGCGGCACTGGAAGCGTTGGGAATTGTTCTTTGTGAAGCTCAAACAACTTTTTCTGAAGTGTGTTTCTGACTATCTTTCTACTTGCCACTACAAAATCATTTTGTCTCCATGCTTCCCAAAATTCCTCCATGGGAGTTTCAGGAATTATTTCTCTGATTATTTCACATTGGATTCTATCCGGTTTGTAATCTAATTAATTTTTTGACCTCACGTTATTGTTCATCAAGTGCTCTGTAGTCTGTATCGATTTCTTCATAATAGTCAACAAACTCTTTCAGCCAATCATGTGGACCCGCGCCGACAAATGGTGGTGGTTGGCCATGATCTCCACACATTATCATCGCTGTATTCTTTTGCAGCAACCAATCAAGAAACATTTTTAATACATGTAACGAAACCGTACATATCTCATCCCAAGTAATAACCGCGGGGATGATTTTTTCACCCATTCGTTTAGGGGTCCATTTGTCGCCGTTGTATCGAAAAAAAACTGTGATAAATGCAAGCTTCAACGTTTCGTTGTTTTATCTCTCGCGCTAGTCTATGGGTCGGTGTCAGCACAAACATATTTGCCCGCGCTCGATATTATGTAATCGCCCGAATCGTTTTTCCTATCCCGCCACAGCCGTTTAAATAAACTGTTTTATATCTACAAATTGGATCGGATATCGGTGGTGCATTAGAACGCTCTGATAAATTATCACCGCATAAGTAATTACTTTTAATTTCAACGTCTGCTGATTCAGAATAATCACGCAGCATTTCTTTTTTAATTCTCCATGATCCCCAACTTTCATCCGGATTAGTGAATTCAGCAACTGCGCAACTGTACTTGTTGTCAATGTAAAATAAATCAACGGCAACTCTAACCGCAGTGTCAGGAAATGTAATTATCATTGAAAATAAATTGATACAAGCATAACCCAGCATCGAAGACCTCAAATGTGTATACGGGGATCTGTAACCGTCGCTGTAAGTAACGACTGTACCCAATTTTGTCCCATCGGACAAAAAAGCATCTTTACGATCCACATATATCTTTTTAGATACTGCATCCGCGATTACAAAGTCATATTCGGTGTTATCCATAATCAACCGTGAACAATATCGTTTATCATTTGTTTCCTCCCTGAGTGTATTTTCCGATTATTCTTCTGCCGAGATCTTTTGCTTTGATGTTTCGTTGATTAAATACCCGTTTGGACCACTCAATGACATATTCTTCGTCGGCATCAATGTTTTCTGGATTCCTCAATTAGACTATCAAGACGTTCCGGTGTTGGTAACCAGACATTGGCTTGTTTCCGATATGATATAATTGCTTTACTGACCGTCAGCAAAATTAACATTTTTGTATCAATCATGAACCGTATAACGCTATTGGCAGCCACTTCTTTTCAGACATGTGTCTACCAATCCAAATATAACAATAGCGATGAAGTCCTGCTGCAAACTCAAATGATACTACACGAGCGAATCCAGTTAAATCAAAATCAGGCAGCGGCCCATTAATTGCAACACGAGTCATTTTATGAACGGGGTGTCCAAATCGTTTAAAATACTCAGTACACTCTCCGTAACCAAGAAAACTCCCTGGATAACAAGCAGCAATATCAACTGAAATGATATTATCACTGTCGTATTTGTTATTCCATAAACCGCCAAGATTAAATTCTAAACAACTAGCCTCAATGTCTGGCAAGAATTCTACGCGTGTTGGTTTCCATGCGTTTTTAATTGTTGCAAAATGAGCTGCAACCGACGGGATTGTAAAACAGTTTGTCATTAATTGTTCGTCGTTGATAATTTCATCACTGTGGGCTTCGCCACACGCCGTTAAAAACCCACTAGCTGTTTTTTTCATTTTGTTGTGAAATGCTTCAGTGTGGTATAATTCACCGTTTGGTCTTACAAACTGATCAAACGTATCCGTGTCATTTTCAGTGCTGCGAAGTAACCACGCCGACACGGGGTCGTTTTTATTCAAATGCGCAATAGCATCGAATAGTTTCTCTTCAACGAGAAAACCATCCCTGGAGAAATCTTCTCGTAAGACCTCGTGAGGTATATACTTTATTGTTCGGTTTCGTGGAAATATTGTGACCGCGGGCGTCCATGCGTGTTCGTTATGATCAATAATTTTAATTGGGGCTCCATTTTTGTTATATTTTGATTCATATAATACTTTTCCGGTTATCGTCATAGCGGTTATTGGAAATCTCAGTGATGTTTCTAATTTTGCTATATCGCTAATAGTTGCTCCGTTGTGTTTCACCGTTAACTCCCATTGAGCTATTTTGCTTCGCCGTAGATCGGTAAGTTTGTTCCCTTGGGATGCATTTGTAAAATGTTTTGTTATTCGTGCTGCTACACAATTCAGCGACGAAGTCGCCTGCGACGACTGTTTCATTAGTTTTAGTTTTCCTATATCGGGTTTTTCATTTAACGGATATATCCCATATACAACTGCTGTTTCAGGATATGCTCGTTCATAGTATGGTTTGTCAATTCCAGTTAACAGACCTGACAACGGCTGACAACGACTGTTTTCTTGTCTTTGAGAATCGGTTCAAATTTGTCTCGTATAATCCAACCGCCTGATTCTACACGGATAATAAATTTCACTCAAAAAAAATACTTTTTGTTGCCAAGTTGTGATAACATCATGGCTGCGTTGCTATCGTTCATGGTGGCATCAACAACGCCATCAATTCGAAATCTTGACCAGCTATGAGATGCGCCGTCGTGCTTGAAGTCATTAATACAATCGCGTATTTTATTTATCAGGGCTCTATCCGTTATTGCCCGTTTTGGCACATCTTTGAGGGTTCTATCGAGATTAAATTTAACGTTATTGTAATGTTTAAGTGCTGATAATCTCTTGAACTTCTCCATGTTATAATTAAAACAAGTATTTAAATAAAGAAAAAAATTATATAATGAACCATTGCAAGTGGCTAATGATTGGATCAACAACTCCGTGTAACAAAACATGCAGAAGCGAATTCTGTGGGTATCATTTACAAAGCGTGAAAAACGGTTCTTTTGGCCCTACCCCTTGTCTTGTTTGCCATGTTGGCGTTTGTGGGAAATCACAAATATGTCTTGCTTGTGGGGGGTAAACGTTACAGGGAACTTAAACGCTACTATGACAAACGAATAAAAAATGCAGTCATTGATCCTACCGATGACTCCGTCAGCGACAAAAACATAAAAACTCCTCAAGATTATATCCAGAGGTTTATAATTAAAGCAGATATAAATTAGACAAGTATTATTATTATATAAATGAGCCAAGACTTCAGACCCCATCCAGTGCTTGTTAATTATGAAGCATCCCGTGATGGTGTTGTCAGTTTTCCCAGACTAAAGAAGCCGGTTGGATGGGTAAATAATAGAGGGTATTTAATGTTCAGTGTTGGAAATAAAATATATCTGTCACAGAATCGCATATGAAGCATTTTACGGATTGATCAAGGACGGATTTGTGATTGATCACATTGATGGATTTCCTCAAAATAACAAATTGGATAACTTACGAGTTGTTACTCAAAGTCAGAATGCAAAATTAGGTGGAACCGACAAACACGCAAAAAGGCAAAACATGTCAAATCATTTGATACAGAAACCACCGAAGAAAAAATGAATAAAGCTAGTAGATATTTCGATATTTGTTGTTCTTCAATACACTTTGTTGCAGAAGGAATACAAAAATCAGCAATGTCAAAGAAAAACACACACAGCATACAGTTTTCATATAACAAGGGAGATAAATCGTACAATAATAAAGTCGCATGACATAGTTACGTTCCTTGAAGTCTAATTACTACTACGTACACACAGGATACAACTTTCATATATCAAGGGAGATAAATCGTACAATGATAAAATCGCATGACAGAGTTACGTCCCTTGAAGTCCAATTAATATTACGATTAATTAGTCATTTTACGATGAATACTAATAAAATACACGCTGTTGTCTAACAGCTGTATTATTTTGTTTAGTGTTTTATTCAAATATTTTGTATCATTTAAATGTTGTGAAACAGCATTAATAAGTAATTCAAGGAAATAAAATAACACACCCTGTGGATTGACGCTGCTGTATTAGTCACCTTATATACCATATGAAAGGTATTAATCTTGGGTCTTTTGAAAGTCAATTCGACCGATCAAAAGTAACCCACGCCATTGACCCGGCCGTGTGGTTGTCTTTTGTCACAATCATGTAATCGGGTTAATTTAATTGGGTTGCTTTTGATTGGTTTGATTGGCCGTAAAATCCGCCCCGTCGTTTCATGTTTGTGCTGTATTGTGCTGTCCCATCATCACATTACAAATTCCATTATCGTTTCATTGTAAATATAATCCATCCTTAATTAAGTTAATTAAGTACATGTTGTGACGTCACCCCATGCATATCTTCTGGGCTGTCTAAGATGACGTTTGTCACCTTAGGCCTCCCTTCCGGAGATGTATGCTTGGGGTCCCCTTGGGCTTGCATGGGTCCGAATGCAACTAAGGAGTTCCAATATGATGCCTTAAATTAAGTTAATTAAGTACATGTTATGCCTGAAATCTGCCACAACACACGAGTGGAAATATACGGCATTGTACTTTCAATTAATTAAGTACATGTTATACCTGAAATCTGCCACAACACTCGAGGGGATAAATATGGCATTGTACTGTCTATTAATTAAGTACATGTTATGCCTGAAATATGCCACAACACTCGAGTGGAGATATATACGGCATTGTACTGTCCATTAATTAAGTATATAATTGTATATCCAATATTGTATATAATTGTATATAATATAAAACAAAACGGGTCAAAAATTACCCCAAATATTTTTAATAATTAGAGGTAAAATATATTATATTATATTTTTATGAAAATGGATATAATGCTATAATCGCTGAAATTTCAAATTTGAAAAATCGCGGAATAGTATTATCTGAAGATCTCGACTGCGACAGGATTACTTCGGAATATGAAAACATTAAGTATCAGTCTAGTAAGCGTCGTTATGTTTTACCTAAGATGTACAAGCTCGTGAGAGGAATTCAAAAGTCCATCAATGCTTGTTTGTACGGTAACGACATTAATGTATTTATAACGCTATTTAGCAATGTTGAAGCAATACGTGAAAAGCTCAGCCAAGAGTATCAAAAACGAACTGAAATTAGTTCTTAGGTTCGTGATCTTAGAAAAATATTAAACGAGGAAAAATCCGTATCATAACAACGTGGACAATACTATAAAAAATAGGCTTTCAGTAAATTTTTTTAGCGTTTTTTGTAACACTTTATACACTTGTTACATAGGATTTTCTCCTGAAAAAATTCTCATCAGTTTGGGTTGGCTCATGCAGTTATGTGCGTACTGGATGATCTGGTTGTGGTAGCAAGTTGTTGTTGTTGCCGCGAAGTTAACAAAAATCGTTCATCGCCGCGCTCAGATATTACAATTTTGAAAACCCCAGCGATGTTATTTCTGAAACATTCGTGGATAGCGTTGTACAGTTTAACCTTGTTGGAGATGAATACTCTAGCTTGATAGTACATTATTTGATAACTCAGCTTTCAATCGTGATATAGTCTTCACGTGGAAACCCAAAGGGTTTCACATTTGAAAACTCAGTTCACAAACAATATATGGTAGGTGAATCGCTTACAACTAGATTAGCCCGAGAGCGGCTTGCAGCAATTAAAAAGTTTATACCGGTCCGACACAGACTTCGCGAGAAACTTCAACAACGACAACTAATGCAAACTGACTTTTCTGTGTCAAGTGAACAACTGTTTACTCCGATAACAAGTGCGACCAAAGATGTGAAAACGTTAACTGAAGCAGCGATATACGGAGATATTCCTGAAAAAGAACAAGCAAAGAAGGCGCCGCTGCTTGATACGCTTGAAAAGATAGCAGCAGAGACCGAACAAACATGCGCAGGGAAACAACAGCTATCCAATGAATATAAAAACCTGAACCACAACCTGTTGGTGTCACAACAAGAGGAGTTCCCTTTATAGACAAACTCACCGAAGAAGCTATAACACAAATCAAACAATTTCAATTAATAAAACCCGAACATTTTAAGATTTTTGGTAATTTTAAAGCCCAAAGATTTCATTCCAGAAAGAACTTTATAAAAGACGAGTAAAAAAACAGTAGAATAAGCCGAGATGAATTGGCAGATTGGTTGTATAAAACGAATAACGGGATTGACCGTTTAAATAAAAGAGAATTGGGATATAAAGAATTTAGAAAGGGAATTGATGAGTATGATAAAACTGGTACAACTAAAAAAGTTACTGCTAGCGGATATTCGATTGCAAATCCTTTGGATTTCAACGCAACCGTGACATGTCCTGGTAATATTATCAGTGATATATCACGGTTAGAAGTACTTATGGGTGGAAAGCGAGCCGAAAACAACTCCATTGAAATAATTAATGAAGCAGCTGATATCTGTAGACGATTATTTGCCGGCGGTATCATGGGCATTGATGTATATCGAGAACTCATTCCTGAATTAGTTGAAAATCACAGAGATTTCCATGGTTATTACAGCGATTGAAATTCCTGGAAACGCTAGCGTTTCATAATTGAAAACACTAGTGTTTTTATAACAAGATGATTATACATTACAATCATGATAAACCCGTAAGCATCTACGTGGTGAACTCACTATTGCCTGTTTACCGCGCGTGGTACGGAGATGGTCTCGGCAGTACCATCGCGGGGTTATTTACAAGAATGGCCCCAAAAGTGGCGCCGTTAGCTAAACAATTATCAATGAAAGCCATTGATGTTATTCGTGATAAGGGAATCAACGCTATTGGAAATCTTGCCGAAAAGGCATTTTCTGCCGCGAAAGATAAAATAACATCATTGGTGCGAAAGAAACCAGCAGGGACGAAGTCGGTGGTGAAACCACCAGTGCTTCCGTCTACGGCAGTGATGCCGGCAAAAATCAGCAAAGCAATAAATAGCGCAGTGGAAGAAAAACTAGCGTCGTTGGCTGCTTCGGTGACTCCGTCACCATTGACGTCTTCGCCGGTAACAGATAGCGCTATCATGAACGCGATAGCAGGAAGTGGTTTGAAACGAAAACAAAAACGACGATGATTACAAAGAGTTTCACAATTAAGAACACTAGTGTGAATAATATAATGTTTGAACGACAGGCTGATCCGGCTTTCGATATGGGAGCCCCAGTGCACAAAAACGATTCCATCCGTGATTATCAATACTATTCCTATCATGCAATACAACCCGACCTACGATCGCGAATTTAACTTCAAGTCCAAGATACCAGTATTTACTTTTTGCCGTGTGAAGCATTTATTGAAATCGAGGGAAAACTCGTAACAAATGTTGCAGCTGATACCCCCTATGCAGATGACGCAAATGTCCGAGTTGGTTTTGTTATTAATGGCATAATGGCGTTATTTTAAAGTGCAAGATATCTCACTGATATAAAATAAATTGAATCAATAGTCCGTGAAGTTGATGTTGCAACAACAATAATCGGGCTAGCAATATATTCTGATGATTATACAAGATCGGCTGGTCCGTCTATGATGTTTGCAAAAGATATTACTGATAACGCTGACCATCTTCAATACATTAAAGTGTTAACAGCACAAGATACTGCAGAACCCGACCAGCAACTCGCAGCTAATCCAAAACGTCGAGCTAGACCCGGAGCAGCGTTTGATATTCTCGGAGGCGTTAACAATAATTCCAATTTAGGATTTGCAACACGAAAAGCAGCATTTCAAGGACAACACCGACAATTTTCATGTGCGATTCCGTTACATCATATATTTGGATTCGCCAGAAACGTCAGAAAAGATATTTATGGAGCAAAGCATACAGTCTCGTTAGTGCGAAAAGGCAATGACAATGATGCAATTTGGCGTACTGGTGCCGCTGATGGTAAAGTTATTTTAACTAAATTGGTAATGTGGATGCCAGTAATGACCCCATCAATCGCCACAGAACAACGACTACTCTAATTTATGGACACAGGCGGCAAATCATTGCTAAGTTGGCTAACAACAACAACTGATGCCAAAGAGGATAGTGTTGCTGATACATTTACATGGCACCTGGCATCAAAACAAGGCGTTTCAGCTTCACGTCATATATTTATAGCGCTGCAGAATCGGAATCGATTACGATCCCAAAAACACAGTCATATGATATTTGATCGATTAGGAGTACGTGAGGTTTCACTGAGAATAAATGGAAAACAAGAATCATCTGAGGATATACAACTTGATTACGACAACAGCCATATAGCACGTGTGTATCATCGGATGCTTACATATATGGGTCGTGATCAAAACGTTGATACCGGTTTGCAAATATCGCAACTTGATTTTAAAAACCTATATCTGATTTATTACTTTTCGCTGGAACATCTTGATTTAATGAGACAATCCGTCGTTGACATACATTTTAGGGCTAAAATAGCCCCTAGTGGTGTTAATTATAGAGCGGTTGCTGTCATTCTCAGCGACAAATCAATGCTACTTGAAGGTGTTGGTGGACGAATGAGATTCGTTGATGCACAAGTGGAAAATATGTAAACGATTCACATTTAGATCAATTGAAAGCATAAATAGTTTTACAATAAAATTCCATATAGTGTTATTAGTGTCTCGCTGACTGATGGTCAGGTCAAGAAATTGCGATCAAAATCCGCTAAAGAATGTGGAACAATAATAACGTTAAAACCAGCGCAGATGTCCGGCGGTACACATAAAATATCATTGACGGATCGTCAAATAAAACATTTCAATGATGCGCTAAAGAAACAGCGAGGGGTTCAAATTGTATTTTCAAAGGCTGCAGTCGCCAACATGATAAAATCAGGTGGTATATTTCCATTGTTAGCTGCAATATCAGCGCTAATTTCCGCGGCTGCCCCAGCGGTGGCGAAAGCGGTGGCGTTGGGAGCCGTTGGTAACGTGGCAGGGATGGCGTTGAAAAAGGCAACTGGGAAAGGATATAAAAAAAGGGAAAGGGTCTAAGACTATCCGGGAAGCCATATTTATTGTACAGCGGAAAGGGTCTGAGAATACCAGGAACGGTTTATTAGTTGAAAACCCAATTCTTCCCATGTCCAATTTTGATTTAATTAATGCTGCTAAAAACCTAGCGATAAAAAACTTCAGAGGGGTCTTTATGAAAAATCAGTTCCTGAGAAAACCTAAACGCGTTGAAACCGGTATCTTCAATCTTGATAACAGTAACGCATCGGGAACTCACTGGGTTGCATATGCGATCGATCCGTGTGGGATTGTCTGTTTTGATTCATATGGGCTAGCCCCACCGAGCGAGTTTGTGCGGTATATAAATTTTTCGATGAAACTCAAAGAGTTTCCGATCTTTTATTCCACGCTGCCAACACAACAATTAAATGATCCACCGATATGCGGCCGTGAAGTATTAAATGTCCTCACGGAGATTTCCTCGTCACAGAAACCACCTCATATGGTGGTAAATGAATACACGAGTGGGAAATTACAAGGTAATTTTAGAGAATCAATAAATTGAAAATACTAGAGTTTTTACAATAATGATTGATATTTGGGGAAGAGCTCTGTCAATATCGAAACCAAAAGCGAAAACATCTGCGGATTTTATCGAGGATGTAAAAAAAATAATTGAAGATGAAATCGCTGAGACGTTAAATTTAGCAAGAGTTGACCCGAACGAAATAGTTGTATTTCAAGATTGCCAGGGTAAATTGAAAACCAGTAATATATTCGCTGATGACATTTTGATACGACAACGCGACGCCGCTGAAAACTCTATTGCGCTGTATTTCAGCGGCGGACGACTTAAGCCAGGCGCTCTTGTGTCTACGATAACCGACGAGTTTGACGCTCACGGCCGTGATCTGGATGATTATATACGAGGTTATAATACTTTTCGCAAAAATATCGTACATAAATTCTTTGGAACCCCGCTT
Source organism: Unio delphinus (assembly GCA_029339505.1). NCBI lineage: Eukaryota > Metazoa > Mollusca > Bivalvia > Unionida > Unionidae > Unio > Unio delphinus. The sequence continues at coordinate 9,590,183 of JAQISU010000015.1, read as the reverse complement.
GTAGTTGGCATGAATCTCGCTGAATTAAAAAAAACCTTCTATCTCCATTCTTTTTTAACAAGGAGGCGGGGAGGATGATGCATGAAAATGAAATCAAGGCAAATTATCTCGATATTTACACGGATATTTCTAAACTAATATAACATTTTGAAAAGGTACAAAAACCCACCAACGACGTTGTTGAGAAGTTTTTTGGAACCTCACTTGTGGCAGGCATGACTCTCGCTGAAATTAAAAACCATCTAACTTCATTCTTTTCTAACAAGGAGACGGGAAGGATGATGCTTGAAAATGAAATCAAGGCAAATTATCTCGATATTTACATGGATATTTCTAACCTAAAAGAAAATTTTAAAAAGGTACAAAAACCCACTAAGGACGTAGTTGATAAGTTTTTTGGAACCTCACTTGTGGCAGGCATGACTCTCGCTGAAATTAGCGAATTTATTGGCAAGCATACTCAAATTACCTACGTCGCTAATAATTTCTTTTGTGTCCCGGCTACATCTACGATGACTCTCAAAGATATTAATATGTTTATGGTGAGACAAACAACACTTAATACCATCGTGGATAAATTTTGGGCGAGAACACCTGTGTCTGAAACCACATCTCTGACAGGCCCGACCTTCGCTGAAATTAAAAAAGCTATTGACGAACAAAAGCTCACCAGCGAAATTGTTAATAAGTTCTTTGAGGGCAGTAAACCCCAAGATATCACGACGAAACCTTCTAACATCGACCAGCATATTAAACACCAAGCACGGCTTGGAATCGACAACCTTCTGATTTCATTCATTTTTAGCAAGTAGGATGGGATAATGATGGTTTCTACCGAATTAAAGCAAATTATCTCCATATTTACAAGGATATTTTTAGACTAAAAAAAGATTTTAAAAAGGTAAAGATTCCGCATCCGCACATAGGCGTTAAAAATATCGTGTATACGGTAGATCATGGAACCATGGATTGGACAAGAGACGTTTATACTACATTCTCCGCCGGTCTCTGGGGAGAGGGCGAGGCGGGGAGCGATAGTATCTTCAGGCTAACGTGGATCTCTATCCATCAATTTAATATGATCGCGGACGGTAAAACTTACTCTGGTGGCACCGCGATGTTAATTCTCAAGGGTCGCGTACAAGACTTTAATGTCGTCGCGGTTGATAGATACACCATTAGATAGATTAACTTGGTGTTTAGAACTTGTAGATGATTTTTCAGGCTGAATCTCTATACCTATTGGCTCGCAATGCCCCTTCCACCTGGCCCGCCCTGGCCCCTTAACGATAGCGAATAATTGAAAACACTAGCGGGTTTAAAATAGTAATGGCGTCGATGAAAACAATTGAACCGATAATATCCCCAGAGGTATCACAATCGCATCGACATCGATATGATACCGTGAAAGAGTTTTCCGCGAACTTGAAATCACTTTCTGAGCGTTATCGTGAGAAAATAAGAAAAATATCGCCGCAATGTAACAATCATCGACATCACCGTGTACTCGGTGTCCGGTGTTATGGCCATCAAAGGGGTTATTTTGTTGACGGTGACCATGATGGCTCCGATTGCAGTTCAAAACGCTATCTCCGAGGCAACAACAATCGCGGCAGTCGCGACCGCGATAACTAAAAAGTTATCATCGTGTTCTCAGAAAAAACTCAGCGATTACACAGCTCTGTACCGGGTGGTATTTGACGCGTACTCGAAATTATTCTAGTTGATCTTGCTGTCGATAGATAATTCGTTCATATCCGATGTTCAACTTTCCGCGATGACCCAGTTGAATAACTCCGCGATGTTGAAATTGGAAATTGAAGACAGCGTTAACAGTAATGTCACTCGAACTGCTTCAACGAATCGAGGAAAATACCACTCCGATACGAACAAGTATGATATCAATAACATCAACAAGCCCACCATTTAGTGTGAACTTTCCTTCTCCAATTCCAGTGCGCGAGATCGCGCTGGCAAAATTACGAGTATATCATAGCTGGCCCAATATCAGATCGGTTGTATTTGGCAGTCAGCAACCGAATAACGCACTAGTGTTCTCGTATACGAATAAACCCCATGGCGCCCCAGACTGGAACGTTATTTCGTTACCAACTGGGTCATACCAAATTGAGCAAATCGATGTTGAAATTCAGCGTAGAATAAAATCAATCAGGGGAAAATAATCAAAAATAGCTATTAAAGTTCATGATCCGACGCTCTCCGACGCTCTCGTCGTCGATCTAAATAAGCACAGAGGGATACATTGTAGATATCTATAACAGCTCGTTAAAAACAGTGTTAGGATGGCCTGAAAAATCACCAGAAAAATGCGCCACTGACTTAACCACGGACGTACAATCATATCATGAAATGAATCCCATCTGACGAGATAATTTATCTGATATAAAAAAAGGAAAAATCACCGATAGATTTATATTTACCAACAATAACACTATGCAATGGGATTTTATCATTAAAAGAACAGCTGACTCATCTGTTACTATTTCATTTACGCTAACTGACATCCCTGGTTATTTTAATGAAATTAATCAATGACATAAAACACAACTAGAACAACTACGTCAGACAACCTCACAAAAACACGTTGAAATACTAAATCAGCTTGTATCTGACATGGAATATATACATGAACTAATTATTCAAACAATAAACAGTGACAACAGCGACAATAAACAACGATTCCTATTCGGTTACAATATCACAGAAGCCAATCTGCGTAATTTCAAGTTTCCCGGATACAACGTAGATGAACCAAAAAAATCTGTTAGAAATGTTATCAAGGTATTACAAGTACAAGATTCAACCGTCCTCAAGTATAATAATGACCTAGATGGCACCGCTAGTCATATAGCTACGCACAATGTAAATATTTCATCGGTGATTGCGCTCAATTTAGTATGTGATGCAATTGAAGGAAGCTATCAAATTGATATAGAGCAATCAAATCAAGCACAGCAAGGATATATTCTTTATTCGTTTGCACCAGCAGCTCCTCCAGGATTTCTAATTAGTGAAAACCAAATTAATCCTGTCTACATGCGATGCCATAATAATTCGCTAACGAGAATTAATTTTAGACTAATTGACCAATCAAATAATTTAATTGATCTACGCGGTGAGGTGTTTGCGATTAGTTTGTTTGTAAAGTTCTAAGGACTTCCGTCATAAATGATTTTATTCCTCGAGCACGATATCGTATCGGACTTGATCAAATATTCGGTTAACCCGTAGCAGCAGGGGGTGGGGGGGCGATGACAACACCACTGCGACGATTTATGGTTAAGCAATGAAAACGCGAATAGAGTTTCACCCGCGCAAACTCATGTTTTGAGCAAGAAATCAATATTTCTCCTTTTACCAAACGGAAACTTTATTTTTTTTTTGGTTAAAACATGAGATTTCGTAGGAAGGCTCTATTTTCCGTTTTGAGGGTTTAAATTGATTTTGTCGCAAAAAGCTGTATGATTCTCCCCCCCCCCCCCTGCTGCTTATAATGACGATAACAGGGGAAATATTACACGAATCAAAATATAAATCACAGGGAGCTCCAATCAAAATTATTGATTATAATGAACACGCGAGGACACCTGCGGTAACAATATTTCCACGGGATAGAACAATAAAATATTACACGGGAAATTTATTTGATTTTATTTCTCAGTCAAGCAAAAACGATCCTGTGTCATTGTGGTTACTTCACAGTTTTGAAGACGAAGAGGGTAAATTCGATCAATTTGTAAGACCAGACGGAAAATTATATCGTACTGAAGCCCTGCACAATGAAATGAGAAAACTAGCTAATGGATTTTCAACTGAAGACAACGAACAATTATTGACAAATTGTTTTACAATTTCGTCGGTTGCAGCTCATTTTGCGAGAAAAAAAAAAACACGTGGAGACCAACCAGAGCTGAATTTCTATCAGATATTACGTCAAACTGCGTTGAATATAACCACGGCGGATTATGGAATACAAAATACACCTCTGAAAGTATTATTTCAGCAGCAGAGGGGGTGAACCATACAACCTTTTCTGACAAAAAACTGATTGAGACCTCAAAACGGAAAATAGATCCTTCCTTCGAAATCTCATATTTTAACCACAAAAAGAATGTCTCCATTTGGCAAACGGAGAATTTGCGATTTTTCAATCAATTTTGGTCGCAAGGTTGTTGTCGTTCACCCCCTCTGCTGCTGGAACTTTCAGTTCTGGTTAACAAAAATAATAAATGATTTAAACCGAATATTTGATCAAGTCCGATACGATATCGTGTCCGAGGATCATGTAAATTTATTGTTATAAATCCGTGTGGGGCCGACTGAGCATGACTAAAGAAATTTCTAAATTTATTGAAATTCATATCAGAACACCATGTCTGCCAAATATTTCGTAGCGTATGTGTATCAACGCGGTTGAATACAGCAAGAATATTACAGTTATCTCTGATCACTTTTGGAATCTGGGTGTAGCGTTGAGTGACATATATCACGTCAGTATTTTTGTGCCTGCCTCGGGAAAATATTCTAGTTGGATTTTTTTTGTTTATCTAACATTACATCGTCGTATACAACTAAATTGTTGATACTTCCATCGAGGTCTTCTACTGATGGTGCCTCGTCAATATCGGTTATAAATTCAATAATACTCTCACCGGCAACCTCTGAAGCGTTTTCATTAAAATCTTTCAGCACTTCATAGCATCGTTGATCATCTAAGCTAGGAGCAACTAAATACAACGTATCCCACTTCATCCATCTCATTATTAAATTGAGCAACAATTGTGTCTTGCCGGATCCAGATGGCCAGATTATAATCATCCGGATAGAGTTTGGTAGCGCTGCATGATGCTTAACTGGTTATCTTGCTTTAGTCGCTGAAAATCAATTATATCCATATCCTTATACATAAATTATGGATCTATATTGTGTGAAGTGTAAAACGAGTACTGGCACAGAAGACTTGACGACGATTACAACTAAAAAAAAACGATCAGCGCTTTCTGGTAAATGCGTACAATGTAGTACAAAGAAATTTAGATTTGTTTCCCTTGGTAAACCCAAGGAACCTTTAAAAAAAAACGAGGAGGTGATATTGCAGCCAAATTGGCAAAGTTCCCTGGAACCCCATCGGCAAAGTACCCCGGAGAAAAGCACCTTCCAGGATATAGCTACTGTGGCCCCGGAACACGATTAGATATCAGACTTGATGATCAAAATCAACCTCGACGTGGTGAAGAACCGATAAACGCTATTGATAAGGCGTGTCATGCTCATGATGTCGCATATAAAAGCAGCAATTTGCAACACAGGCATATCGCAGATGTGAAATTAATTCATGCGTTAAATGCTATTCCTGATAAATCCTTCAAAGAAAAGTTGGCTTCGTGGTTGGTAAAATGAGCTATGAAAGGCAAATTAATGATGGGCGCTGGCAATTAATAACAACATGGAATCTATTTATTATTCTAAAAGGGGATACTGGAAGGGTAACACTGCAATCAATAAACTCGCTAGCGCTGCAAAAGTGAAAAAAAGCATTGCGGTTAATTGGTTATCCAAACAAGCTATATGGCAAATTTATCTACCGCGTCCAAAACAAATCAATTTCTCGCATTTTGATGTTACCGGACCCAATGAAGTTCATCAAGCTGATTTATTTTTTTTACCACATGATAACGGTTACAAATACGCGCTAACCGTAGTTGACGTTGCGAGTCTATACAAACAAGCAGAACCGCTAAAAACAAAATCATCACCTGAAGTAGCTTCTGCATTTAAAAAAAATTATCGACGAGGCCCACTACGCTGGCCAAATCTATTGCAGGTTGATCCTGGCAAGGAATTTCAAGGCGCTGTTTTATCAGCGATGAAACATCACAATGTCACCATCAGACGAGGGCATACTGCGCTACATCTCGATCAGGCAATTGTTGAACGATTTAACCGGACTCTTGCTGAGCGGTTATTTGGATATCAATACGCGAAGGAGTTTATTCAGGATAAAAGATCCCGTGAATGGGTTAAGAGATTACCAGCTGTGATTACCTCGCTCAATAACGAGATTACTCGAACAATTAACATGAAACCTGTCAACGCGATTAAGAAAGCGTCTATACCAAAAAATGGAAATCCAAGGAATTTCACAAAAAGATTTCAAAGAACCAATTCTTGGTAGTAATGTCACTGTTAGGTATTTATACGAACCAGGAGAGCTTGAAGGTGGCACAAAAAGGGCTACTGATCCTATTTGGAGTGTTACTGCACACAATATATCTACTATAACACGATCAACTGGTAGACCTCCAATCTATAAATTGGATTCAACTGCCCCTCAGCGGGGTTTTACACGCGAACAATTACATGTAATTCCTGACGATACTCAATTACCACCGCGGGGTCTTAACTAGCGTCGTTGCGTCTATTACACTCAAGACAAGTCAACATCACATTGTTTCTGATATGACCAATGCTGCTATTCTTTCTGTCTACGGTAAATTGGCGAGGATCTTTATCCGAATAACGCCAACGCATTATACAATTGCAACTTGCGCAGTGATTATTCTGTTGTTGTTTCAGCGTAATTATTAATTCAACATCAATATCAAATTGTCGTTGTTTTTTTGTCTTTTGTTTGTAACCGGATAGAATTTTATCAATAGTTTTAACATCAACGATGCTAGCATCATCCATTGTGGTGTCATCATCGCCTGACTCTGTCAAGACAATTCTTCGAAGTTGATTTATTTTGCGTACTCTGGATACTGCGAGATAGACTAAATTCGACCATTCGATGCGATTATCTACCATCCAAACAATTGTGTCTGTGATAGTAAATCCCTGTGAATAATGTATCGTCGCTGCGTATCCTAGCGTCCATGGGGATTTATTAGCACGCAATGAATCTTCAACGACGCTGATATTAACCAGCACAATATCATTTAATACGAGAATTTGTTTTTCACGCTGTCCTGGAATATCAACTTCTATATTCTGCTTTCGTGTATCCGAAGGCCTATAACACAACGGTACTGGAAGTGTTGCAAATTTTTCTTGATGCAATTCAAATAACTTCATCTGAAGTGTGTCTCTGACTATCTTTCTACTTGCAATTATCAAATCGTTTGGTCTCCACGTTTCCCAAAAATCATTCATGGGAGTTTCTGATATTATTTCACGCGCTATATCACATTGGATTTTATCCGGTTGTAATCTAATTAGCGCTTTGAACTCGCTTAATTTCTTCATAATAGTCTACAAAACCATTTAGCCACTCATGTGGGGATGCACCGACAAATGGTGGTGGTTGTGATCACCGCACATGACGACTTTCGTGTTTTTGTTTAACAATCATTCAAGAAATGTTTGTAATACATCTAATGACACTGTGCATATTTCATCCCAAATTATGAATTCAGGAATGAATTTATCACCCATTCGATCTGGGTTCCATTCATCGCCTTTCCATCGAAAGAAACTATGATAAGTACAGGCATTTACCCCTCGTTGTTTCATCTCTCTGGCGAGTCTGTGAGTTGGTGTTAGCACAATGATGTTTGACCGACGAAATAATTCGATTGCACGAGTTGTCTTTCCTGATCCACCACAACCGTTTAAATAAACTGTCTTGTATCTACATATTGGATCAGATACCGTCGGTGCATTAGAAAATTCGGATTGAATTTCAATACGGTTCTATGAAAGATTTTTATCATCCATGGTAACGCCTGCGGATTCACAATACTCATGTAGTGTTTCCTTTTTAAATCGCCAACGCCCCCAATTTTCCTCGCAATCTGTGAATGCCGCTACAGCTGATTTGTATTTATAGTGTATATACATCGAATCAGTAGCTACTCTAACCGCGGTATTATGAAATCTATTTATCATCGAAAATAGATTAATAGAAGCATAGGCTAGGATAGAACTTCTCAAATGTGTGTACTGGGAATTATATCCATCACAGTAGGTAACAACCGTACCCAATTTCTCACCATTGGGTAGAAAAGCATCCTTACGGGATACAAGTTTTCCCTGTTTCGTTAAATCCGTTACAATAAAATCGTATTCAGCGACGTCTATGATCAACCGCGAAGAGTATTTTGCATTGTCGTATCTTCCACCCTGGGTAAATTTACCGATTATTCTTCGTCCAAAATCTTTTGCTTGTTCTTTTTTAATTTGAAATAACTCCTTAGACCAATTCATGATTTGTTCTTCATTGAAATCAGGAAAGTGTTTTCGCTGTTCGCTAATTATACGATCTAAATCGGGTTATGGTAGCCAAACTTCTTTCTGAGCTCGATAGCATATAATAGCTTCACTAACAATTAACGATTGTAACATCTCACAATCGATCATATATCGTAGTAACACTATTGGCATCCACGCCTTTTCAGATATATGTCTACCAAGCCAAAGATAACTACACGGATGTAACCCTGTAGCTAATTTGAATGATATCACACGAGCGAATCCAGTTAAATCAAAATCAGGCAATGGATCATTAATCGCAACACGAGTCATTTCATGCGTGGGGTGTCCAAATCGTTTAAAATAGTTACTACATTCCCCATACCCGAGAAAACTTCCAGGATAACACGCGGATATATCAATTGAAATCATACCATCACGTGAGTATTTTGTATTCCACAGTCCTCCATGACCAAATCCGACGCAACTCAATTTAACGTCCTCGAGAAAATCACTTCGTGTTGAACGCCATGAGTTTTTTCTCTTGCAAAGTGAGCTACCACTGATGGAATAGTAAAACTATCCGTTAATAGTTTTTCATGGAAACTCTCCGGTTAAAAATCATTAGCAATTTTTCTCATTCTAGTATCTAACTCTTCAACGCGATATAATTCACCATTTGGTCTTACAAATTGATCAAATTCCGATTCGGAACCAGCACTACTAAGTAACCACACTGACACAGGATCATCTTTACACAACGCATGAATAGCATCAAATAATTTCTCTACATAGAAAACATCCCTGAGGAATTCTTCAGGGATATATCTCACGGATCTATCTCGTGGAAATATTGTTACTGCAGGTGTCCACGCGTGTTTGTTATGATCAATAATTTATATTGGCGCTCCTTGTGATTGATATTTCGGTTCGTGTAATACTTCTCCGGTTATTGTCGTTACTGATATTTGGAATCTTAATAATGTTTCTAATTTAGCTATATCAGAAATCTTTGCACCGTGCTGTTTCACTGTCAGTTCCCATTCGGTTATTTTCCTACGTCGCAGATCAGTTAGTTTATTTCCTCGGGATGCATTTGTGAAGTGTTCCATTATCCGTGTTGCTACACAATTCAGTGAACTAGAATATTTCATAGGAGCTAGTTTTGCAATATTGGGTTTATCATTTAACGGATATATTCCATAAACGATTGCTGTTACAGGATAAGATCTCTCGTAGTAAGGTTTGTCAATTCCAGTTAGAATTCCTGGTTTGGAATCTCTACTCACAATGACAGCTTTTTATCCTTGAGGATTGGTTCAAATTTATCCCTGTTAATCCATTTGCCTTCGACTTCGATAATGAATTTTATTCTGAAAAAATACTTCTGTTGGGAATTGCTTTGCAATGAAAATCCTTTGGACTTTACACCCTTGGATTTCCATCCCCTTGGCGGGCCAAGGTGTGAAATTATCTCAGCTGCTCTTTCATCATTCATAGTAGCATCGATGTTGGGTACATTGACATCATCATTGATAATTCGAAATGTCGACTAACAGTGTACTGCACCGTCTCGGTAGAATTCATTAAAGCACTCCCTGATTTTACCCAGTATAGTTCTATCACCGATTAGACAATTTGGTGTATCAGAGACTCTATCAAGATTGAATTTAGCATTTTTCCAGGGTTTAATTTTCGATAATCTTTGGAATTCCTTATCAAGATTGAATTTAGTATTTTTCCAGGGTTTAATTTCCGATCATCTTTGGAACTCTTTCATGGTATAATCAATGAATTTAGTATTTTTCCGAGGCTTAATTTTCGATAATCTTTGGAGTTCTTTCAGTATAGTTCTATCACCGATTAGACGTTTTGGTGTGTTAGAGACTCTATCGAGATTGAATTTAACATTTTTTAAAGGCTTAATCGCTGATAATCTCTCGAATTCCTCATTCATATAATTAAAACAAGTATTTAAAAAAAAAATTTATATATAATGAATCACTGCAAATGGCTTATGATTGGATCAACAACCTCGTGTAACAAATCATGCAGAGGCGAATTCTGTGGGTATAATTTACAAAGTTTTCGCAACGGTTCCCTTGGCCCTCTCCCATGCCTCCGATAAATGGTGGGCGTCAGGGGAAAATCACAATTATGAATAATTTGTGGCGGTAAACGATACAGAGAACTAAAACGCTATTATGACAAACGAATCAATGACCCATTCAATGACAAAGTCATCAAAACCCCTCAAGATTATATCCAGAGATTTATAATTAAAGCAGAGATAAATTAGACAAATAGTATTATTATACAAATGAGCCAAGATTTCAGACCACATCCGGTGCTTGTTAATTACGAAGCCTCCAGTGATGGTGTTGTCAGGCACCATAGACTACAAATATCGGTTGGATTTCTCAATAATATGGAATAATTTGCTGTTCAGTACTAGAAATAAAACATATCTCTGTCACAGAGTCATTTATGAAGCATTTTACGGATTAATCGAAGACGGCCTTGTTATTGATCACATAAATGGCGTGAAGACTGATAATTGTCTTGAGAATCTTCAAGAAGTCTCACAGCGCGATAACCTTTTAAAAAGCAACGTTGGTAGGCACTCAAAACACCCTAGGGGGGTCAAATGGTTTGATTTAGAAACCAACGAGGAGAAAATATTTAAACCAATTAATGCGGCCGGTAGATACTTTGACATTTGTGGGACTTCGATACGATTTGTTGCAGAAAATATAATTAAAACTACTCTGTCAAAAAAGACAGGTCACAGGATAAAATTCGTATACACCTGAAACGATTCAAGGGAGATAAATCCTTATGTATAAGTCCGCCGCTCATTAAGACTCTACTCACTAAGTTCCCTTGTATTATGTGTCGTCTGCTATTACCTGTAGGAGAGGTATAATTGTGCGCGCTCACGTGACTGTAATGGAGATATAATACACGAGTGTCGCTAGAGAATAAAACTTTTTATTGTCGCTTGGGCTAAAACTGCATTATTTAAACAGTCGTATTTTTATTTATCTACACTCAGCTACATGTCTCATGTGTGGGGGTGGGTGGACCAGCAGTAAAGCAAACAGCTAACGACGTTCGTTCAGTACAACATTCTTTATAATCTAACGCGCTACCTGTGTTCGCTCAGCCGGAACGAGCATGAAACCCTAGTGTTTCCCATTCATTGAAGTAAGTAGGCGTGGTTAAAATTCCTCTGTATACAGCTATTTATTGCCTAATCGATAACGCATTTGTCTAGAGGATTAGAACAGAGTAAATACACGCTGTTATCTAACAACTGTATTCTTTTGTTTAATGTTTTATTAAACTATTTTGTCTCATTTAAATGTTGTGAAACAGCATTAATAAGTAATTCAAGGAAATAAAATAACACACTTGTGAATTAACGCCGCCATATTAGTCGCTTTTTATAGTATTTGAAAGATATAAAGCTTGGGGCTTTCGAAAGCCAATTCCGACCAATCAAAAGCAACCCATGCCATTGACTTGGGCGTGTGGTTGACTTTTGTCAATCATGCAACCAGGTTAATTTAATTGGGTTGCTTTTGATTGGTTGGATTGGCCGTAGAAAAATCCGCCCCGTCGTTTCATGTTTGTACTGTCTTGTGCCGTCCCACATCATTACCATCATCGTTTCATTGAATTATAATCCATCCTTAATTAAGTTAATTAAGTATATGTTACGCCTACAATCTGTCACAACACTCGAGTGAAGATATATATGGCATTGTGCCGTCCCACATCATTACCATCATCGTTTCATTGAATTATAATCCATCCTTAATTAAGTATATGTATGCCTACAATCTGTCACAACACTCGAGTGAAGATATATATGGCATTGTGCCGTCCCACATCATTTACATCATAAATTCCATCATTAACTTAATTAAGTACATGTAGTACGTCACCTCAAGCATATCTTCTGGGCGGTTTAAGATTATGTTTGTCACCTAAGGCCTCCCGCCGGAGATGTATGTTTCGGGTCCCCTTGGGCTTACTTGGATGTAAAGGCAACCAAGGAATTCCAAAGATGTGTTGTCGTATAACCTCTGGGTCTCTTTTACGTTATTTGACGCGAAAGGGGTTTCCAAATGGGGTTTCAGTACAGCATATACATGGACTTAATTAAGTTAAATAAATAACCTCTGGGTCTCTCTGACGTCATAGGGTGCCAGCGAGATTGCCAAATGAGTGTTATTTATCTTTTAATAATTAGAGATACAGTATACTATAAAAATATGGATATAAGCGATGTAAATGTTATAATTACCGAAATCTCAAAGTTAAAAAAATAGAGGGATAGTATTATCTGAAGGTCTCGACTGTGACAAGATTACCTCGGAATATGAAGATATTGAGTATTAGTCTAGTAAGGGTGGTTATGTTTTACCTAGGATGTACAGGCTCGTGAAAAGAATTAAAAAAATCCATCAATGCTTGTTTGTACGGTAACGCCATTAATGTATTTATAACGCTATTTAGCACCGTTGAAGCAATACGTCAAAAGTTCGGCCAAGAGTATCAAAAACGAGCTGAAATTAGTTCTAAAGTTCGTGATCTTAGAAAAATATTAAGCGAGGAAAAACCAGTATCTTAACCACGTGAGCGTTACTAAAAAAAAGTCAATTTCTAATAAAAATTTTTTTTTTTAGCGTTTTTTGTAACTACATAGGATTTTCTCCTGAAAGAATACTCATCAGTTCGGGTTTACTCATGCAGTTATGTGCGTTCTGGATGATCTGGCTGTGGTAGCAAGTAATCACCGCGACGCCTCCATTTTCACTTAGTTGATGTTGTTGCCGCGTCGTTATCAAAAATCGTTCATTGCCATTCTCAGATATTACAATTTTGAAACCCCAGCGATATTATTTCTGAAACACTCGCGGATAGCGTCGTACAGTTTAACCTTGTCGGAGATGAATACGTTAGCTTGATGATACATTTATTTAATAACTCTGCTTTTAATTGTGATAGTCCACATTTGAAAATTCAGTTCACAAACAATATATGGTAGGTGAATCGCTTACAACTAGATTAGCCAGAGAGCGGCTATCAGCAATTAAAAGTTTATACCGGTTTGAGACAGACTTCGCGAGAAACTTCAACCACGACAACAAGCGCAGACTGACTTTTCTGTGTCAAGTGAACAACTGCTTACTCCGATAACAAGTGCTCCCAAAGATGTGAAAACAGCAACTGAACGAGCAATATTTGGGGATATTCCTGAGGAAGGCAAGCGACGAGAAGTGCCTGTTCTTGGTGTGCTTGAAAAGATAGCAGCAGAGACCGGACAAACACGCGCAGGGATACAACAGCTATCCAGTGATATAAACACTCAGCGCGAAATTGAAGAACGCGAAGAAGAACAACAAGGTGCAGCTGTAGGAAGAGACTATTCACCTGAGAATATATTTACATTCGCAGCATTAAATGAAATTAGAGGAAACCGGACGGATTCCGAATTAGCTAATTTTGCTAGACACAATTTTCCAAAAGGTATAAGAGAGAATTTATTAAAAGACGAGTTTAAAGATTTTATAAAAGTCAAAGACACTTGGGCATCAAAAATATATTTAGCGAAACATGGCGGGGATAAAATCTCAGCGTTGCAGCACCCTGGTTATAATAACTTTCTAGCTGTGGTTAAAAGTGGTCCACAACCACCACCTTATATGGAGGATCCAATCCCGGAACAAATAGACATAAAAGCAGAAGCCGGTTCTAAGAAAACAAGCGGAAAAGGATATTCAATTAAAAATTCTTTGGATTTCAACGCAACCGTGACATGTCCTGGTAATATTCTCAGTGATATATCACGTTAGAGGTTCTCATCGGAGGGAAACGAGCCGGAAATAACTCACCGGAAGTAATTAATGAAGCAGCTGATATCTGCAGACGATTATTTGCCGGTGGTATTATGGGCATTGATGTATATCGATAACTCATTACTGAATTAGTTGAAAATGACAGAGACACCCTACGTTATGATGAAAATCCTATGGACGCTAGCGATTGATCACTAATTGAAAAACTTCTAGTTTTATAACAAGATGATTATACACTGAAACCATGATAAACCCGTAAGCGTCTACGTGGTGAACTCACGATTGCCTGTTTACCGCGCGTGGTACGGAGATGGTTTCGGCAATACCATCGCGGGGTTATTTACAAGAATGGCTCCCAAGGTGGCGCCGCTAGCTAAACAATTATCAATGAAAGCCATTGATATTTTTCGTGATAAGAGAACCAGCAAAATCGGTGATTTCGTTGGAAATCTTCCCGGAAAGGCATTTTCTGCTGCGAAAGATAAAATAGCATCATTGGTGCGAAAGAAACCAACAGTGCTGGCATCAACTACAGTGATGCCTGCAAAAATAAGCAAAGCAATAAATAGTGCAGTGGAAGAAAAACTAGCGTCGTTGGCTGCATCGGTGACTCCATCGCCATTGACAGCTTCACCGGTAACAGATAACGCTATCATGAACGCGATAGCAGGAAGTGGTTTGAAACGAAAACAAAATCGACGATGATTACAAAGAGTTTTGCAATTGAAAACACTAGTATGTTATAAAATGTTTAAACGTACAGCTGATCCCGCTCTTGATATGGGAGACCCAGTGCGCAAAGACGATTCCGTCCGCGATTATCAATACTATTCCTATCATGCAATACAACCCGACCTACGATCGCGAATTGAACTTCAAGTTCAAGATACCAGTAAATACTTTTTGCCGTGTGAAGCATTTATCGAAATCTAGGGAAAACTCGTAACAAATGTTGCAGCTGATACCCCATATGCAGATGACCCAAATATCCGAGTTAGTTTTGTTAATAATGGCATAATGGCGTTATTTGAAAGTGCAAGATATCTCATTGATGGAAAAGAAATTGAATCAATAGACCGTGAAGTTGATGTTGCAACAACAATAATCGGGCTAGCAAGATACTCCGATGATTATACAAGATCGGCTGGTCCGTCTATGATGTTTGCAAAAGATATTACTGATAACGCTGACCACCTTCAATACATTAAAGTGTTAAGAGCACAAGATACTGCAGAACCCGACCAGCAACTCGCAGCTAATCCAGAACGTCGAGCTAGACCCGGAGCTACGTTTAATATTCTCGGATAATTTCAATCTAGGATTGCAAGAACAGCAGAAATATTTTTCATGTGCGATTCCACTCCATCACATATTTGGATTCTGCAGAAATGTCAGAAAAGTCATCTATGGAGCCAAACACACAATCGCGTTAGTACGAAAGGCCGATGACAACGATGCATCGATGCAACGATGCAATTTGGCGTACTGGTGCCGCTGATGGTAAAGTTAAAATAACTAAATTAGTATTGTGGATGCCAGTAATGACCCCATCGATTGCCAGAGAAGAGCGGCTACTCTCATTTATGGACACGGGCGGCAAATCATTGCTAAGTTGTCTAACAACAACGACTGATGTCAAACAGGATAATGTTGATGGTACATTTACATGGCACTTGGCATCAAAACAAGGCGTTTCAGCTCCGCGTCATATATTTATAGCGCTGCAAAATCAGGATCGAGTTGGTAATCAACAACGCAGCCATATGATATTTGATCAATTAGGGGTAAGTGAGGTTTCACTGAGAATAAACGGACAACAAGAACCAACCGAGGATATACAACTTGATTACAACAATAAATATATAGCACGTGTATATCATCGGATGATGTCATATATGGGTCGTGATCAAAACGTTGATACTGGTTTACAGATATCGCAAATCGATTTTAAGAAATTGTATCCGATTTATTACTTTTCTCTGGAACATCTTGATTTAATGAGACAATCCGTTGTTGACATTCATTTTAGGGCTCGTATAGCTTCTGATGGTGTTAATTATAGAGCGGTTGCTGTCATTCTCAGTGATAAATCAATGTTGTTAGAAGGAGTTGGCGGACAAATGAGAATCGTTGATGCACCAGTGGAAAATATGTAAACGATTCACAATTAGATCAATTGAAAGCATAAATAGTTTTACAATAAAATGCCATATAGTGTTGTTAGTGTCAAGCTGACTGATGGTCAGGTCAAGAAATTACGATCAAAATCCGCTAAAGAATGTGGAACAACAATAACGTTAAAACCAGCGCATATGTCTGGCGGTACACATAAAATATCATTAACGGATCGTCAAATAAAACAGTTCAATGATGCGCTAAAGAAACGGCGAGGGATTCAAATTGTATTTTCAAAGGCTGCAGTCGCCAACATGATAAATTCAGGTGGTATATTTCCATTGTTAGCTGCAATACCAGCATTGATTGCAGCGGCTGCTTCAGCGGTGGCGAAAGCGGCGGCGTTGGGAGCCGTTGGGACCGCGGCAGAGATGGCGTTGAATAATACAACTGGGAAAGGATATAAGAAAAAGGGAAAGGGGTTGTACCTACCAGGAACCCCGTATTCATGGTACAGCGGCAGATCCGTTCACGGATCAGGTCTAAGAATACCAGGAACGGTTTATTAGTTAAAAGCCCAATTCTTCTTATGTCCAATTTTGATTTAATTGATGCTGCTAAAAAACTAGCCATAAAAAACTTCAGAGGGGATTTTATGAGAGATCAATTACCGAGAAAACCTAAACGCGTTGAAACCGGTATCATTAATCTCGATAACAGCACCGGACCTGGAACTCACTGGGTTGCATACGCTATTGATCTACGTGGGATTGTCTATTTTGATTCATATGGATTAGCACCGCCAAAAGAGTTTATGCGTTATATAAAAACTTTTCCAATGAAGACTTGGTATTCTACGCTACCAAAACAACAAATGAATGATCCACCAATATGTGGCAGCGAAGTATTAAATGTCCTTGACGCTATTTGTAACTATTTGGGTAACCCAAGGGGAAAACCACCACATGTTGTCGTAAATGAATACACTAGTAATCGCTTTTTAGAGAGAGAGAGAGTTTTTACAATAACATGATTGATATTTGGGGAAGACCTCTATCAGCGCTAAAGAAACCCGAACCCGATGGCACTGCAACGGGTGATATAAAAAAGATAATCGAAGATGAAATAGCTGAGACGTTGAATTTAGCAAGTGTTGATCCCGGGGAAATAGTTGTATTTCAAGATCGTCAGGGTAAATTGAAAACATGTAATGTGTTGTTGGATGACATTTTGGTTAAACAACGAAACGCAATCGATAATACTATCGCGTTATTTTCCGATCAGGGTAAACTCAAACCGGGTGAACTTTTATCGACTATTACAGATGGACTAAAAGAATCTCTCAGCGAGTTTGCGTTGGAACTAGCAACATTTCAATCTAAAATTGAAGAACACGGAAAACAGTCATCGTGGATAAATTTCTTGGAACTACATTCGATAAACTCGACATAAAACTCCCAGATATAAAAAAATTCATCGATGAGACGAAAAACTTCATCGAAGCCATCAAAACTGATTTTCCGAAGATGATAACAATCATTGAAAAAGCAAAAATTCCTCATGAGAAAACAAATAACGTAGTATACACGATCCAACACGGATCATTTGCGTGGACACCTACAAACAACAAATTAGTCATCACTGCAACCGTTAAGGGTATTTATCGATTAACACTAGTGACAACGACTCAATTTAATATATCATGGTCGAGTTCATCTGGGGTCAACAATACGATTTCAACGATCATCGACAAGGATACAACGGAAACGTTAACGATAACATCTACTGATAAAAATTTGGTTAGGGTTTCAGTAACATGATATGTGGAATTCGTAGCGAATTTAAGTAAATAACGGTTTCAATTGAAATCGTAATTGAAAACGCTAGCGTTTTTAAAATAAAAATGATTTCATCATCGCAATATCGCTATGATCAGGTCAGAGAATTTCAAACTAGACTCAAAACCCTCGCCGAGGAGTATCAAATAAAAATAAAAAAATACCGACGAAGAATCACCGCAATTGATATTACCATGTACTCGGTGTCAGGCGTTCTCGCTGGCGCCGGAATAATACTCGCATCGGTTACAATGATTGCCCCGGTCGTAGTTCCAATTTGCATTTCTGCGGCGGCTACAATCGCGGGTATATCAACCGGGAGAACAAAAAAAATATCATCATGCAGCCAGAGTAAACTGCAAGATTACTTAATTCAATTTCATGTTGTATCAACCGCATACTCGCAATTATACTCGATGATATCGTCGTTACTCGATAATACAATTATATCAGATAATGAATTCTCAGCGATGTTCAGTATTTATGATTCCGCGATATCAAAATTAGAGCGACAACATGAGTATAATAACAATGACAACACCGATGGAATTACTTCAACAAATAGTGGCGAACACGAACCCAGTACAAACAAGCATGATATCAATAACATCAACGAATCCTGAATTCAGTGTGAATTTCCCTAGCCCAGTTCCCGTGAAGGAGATAGCGCTAGCAAAACTACGAGTGTATCACAGTTGGCCTAATATCAGATCGGTAGCATTTGGTGGTCAACAACCGAATAATTCCTTGGTATTTGCGAATAAGAATAAAGACGACGGTACCCCAGACTGGAACGTTGTTTCGATACCAACAGGGTCCTACCAAATCGAACAAATCAATAATGAATTCGCGAGTAGAATAAAATCGATAACTGGAAAACAAGCAAAAATCTCTATAACAGTTCATGAGCCGACGCTATCATCCGCAATTGAAATAAGAACAGAAGGATACGTCGTAGATATCTATCAGAGTTCTATTAGAACCGTACTAGGATGGCCTGAATTACCACCCCGAGAAAAATTCGTTGATATACCCGAGCCACAAAAAACTGATTATATCACCGACAGGATAAAACCTGATAATCCAATAAAAAGTTATAAAGATCACCAAGTCACTATAGAATTTTTTGGGTTCGGATACCAACCAACTGGGAAAGAAAAGGAAGGGGAAAGAATAGAGGAATATCATTTTATTGACAAACCTAAAATCGTTAAAAATTTCACAGCAATAAATAGTGATTTTTCACTGTTGTTAATACCCCTTAAATCAGGCTCTCTCACCCGAGATGAATTTATCAGCGTCGCAGAAACATGTAATAAAATTATCGACGATATGGAAACGTTTAATTTGAAAATTATTCAGGATATATTAGATGACGATAACCCCTTATCGAGAACAACATTTGCAACAACCCTTAGTATCCCCGTCAAGGATATTTAAGCAGTCAAACTACCAGGATATAACGTACCAGAACTAAAAAAAACTTCTCAGTGACACCATCGATGCTGGATTTAAAATAATTCATGATGCATGGAGAAAAACAGCATCACCGGAAATAAAAATCCTCAAACATAATAATGACCCAGACGGTGGCGGCAGACATATCGCTCCGTTCAACGTGAATATATCCTCAGTGATTGCGCTCAATTTAGTATGTGATGCTATCGAAGGAAACTATCAAATAAATCTCGGACGATCAAATCAAGCCCAGCAGGGATATATTCTGTATTCATTTGCACCAACAGCACCTCCAGGATTTTTAATTGTTGAGAATCCAGTTAATCCAGTCTATATGCGATGCCATACTAATTCGCTAACGAGAATTAATTTCAGACTTATTAACCAGTCCAATAATCTGATTGATCTACAAGGCGAAGTGTTAGCGATTAGTCTATTTGTAAAGTCCTAGGACTTGATCAAATATTCGGTTAAAATCATTTATTATTTTTGTTAACCAGAACTGAAAGTTCCAGCAGCAGAGGGGGTGAACGACAACAACGTTGCGACCAAAATTGATTGAAAAATAGCAGTCTCCGTTTGCCAAATGGAGACATTTTTTTTGTGGTTAAAATATGAGATTTCGAAGGAAGGATCTATTTTCCGTTTTGAGGTCTCAATCAATTTTTTGTCGAATAAGGTTGTATGGTTTACCCCCTCTGCTGCTATTTCAGTTGATATGGTTGCTTGTTATCCCGGCAGTTTTCTCGGGTACGTAGAATGCGCTGAGTATTTTTAACGATTTGTGCATCCCACACATGAGATGACTCGTGATGCTATTAATGGCCCATTGCCTGATTTTGATTTAACCGGATGCGCTCGTGTGGTATCATTCGAATTGGCTTCATCCGTGCTGTTATATTTGGATTGGTAGACACATCTCTGAAAAACACTGGATGCCAATAGTGTTATTACGGAATATGATTGATTCTAAAATGCTAATATCGCTGATTGTCAGTGAAGCGATTATATCATATCGAGCGCAGACTGAGGTCTGGTTACCACAACCCGATAGTCTAGATAGTATAATCAGCGACTATAGAAAACAATTTTCTGAACTAGACGAACAATATATCGCAAAACGGTCAAAAGAAATCTTTGAAGTTAGAAATAAACACGCAAATGATATCGGTAGAAGAATAATCGGTAAATTCACTCAGGGTGGAACAAAATATGACAATAACAGATATTCTTCACGGTTGATTATATATGATGCTGAATACGACTTTATAATCGCAGATGTAACATCTAAGGGTATATACGTCGATCGTAAAGACGCTTTCTTGTCCGATGGAACCAAATTGGGTACAATTGTTACTTATAACGATGGAAAAAATCTTCAGTATGCACATTTGAGGTCGTCTAAGCTAGCTTATGCTTCTATTAATTTATTTTCAATGATAAATAGATTTCCTGAATTTGCGGTCAGGGTATCAACATATTCATTTTATATAAACACAAAACATAGCGAAGCAGTGGCTAAATTTACAAATTCTGACGAGAGTTGGGGATCATAGAGAATTAAAAAGGAAATAATGTGTGATTATTCCAAATCATCAGATGTTACGATTGAAAACAATTAATTAAAAAATAATCAGATATCAGAACCATCTAATGCACCTACGATATCTGATCCAATATGTAGATATAAAACCAGTTATTTAAACGGCTGTGGTGGGTCAGGGAAGACGATTCGTGCGATTTAATTATTTCGTGGAAACGCTAGCGTTTTCAAATGAAACATGATTGTGCTAACACTGAACCATAAACTTGCAAGATAAATGAAACAACGAAGAATAAATGCTTGTACTTATCACAGTTTCTTTCGATGGAAAGGCGACGAATGGACTCAAGATAGAATGGGTGAAAAATATATTCCTGAAGTTATTATTTGGGATGAAATATGCACAGTATGGTTAGATATATTACAAAGATTTCTTGATTGGCTATTGCTAGCGAATACAAAAGTAATAATGTGTGGCGATCATGACCAACCACCACCATTTGTTTGTTCATCCCCACATGATTCGTTGAAGAAATGTGTAGACTATTAGAAAGAAATTAATACTGATCATAGAGCACTTGATGAACAATTACGCGAGTTCAAAAAACTAATTAGATTACAACCGGATAGAATCCAATGTGAGATAGCACGTGAAATAATTTCGGAAAGACCATTAAATGATTTCTGGAAAGCATTGAGACCAAACGATTTGATAGTGGCAAGTGAAAAAATATTCAAAGATACACTTCATATGAAGTTATTTGAATTACATAAAGAAAAAATTGCAACACTTCCAACTCCGTTGTGTTATAGACCCAAGGATGCACGAACACAAAATATCGAAGTTGATATTCCAGGACAAAGAGAAAAGCAAATTTTCGTATTAAATGATATTGTGCTGGTTGATATCAATGTCGTCGAAGATGCATTACGCGGTGATAAATCCCCATGGACGCTAGGTTACGCAGCGACGATACATTCTTCACAAGTATTAACTATATCCGATACAATTGTTTGGGTCATAGATAATCACATTGAGTGGTTGAATTTAATTTATCTTGCAGTGTCCAGAGTACTAAGAATAAATCAACTTCGAAGAGTTGTTTTAGATGCTAATTTATCAACAATAAGTGATATTGTCAGCGATGCTATAATCAGAAAAAAACTATCTTGTTATGAACAACAGGATAAAAAAAAATAACAGAGAATTTGAGATTGATGCCGAATTAAAAATTACACTGAAACAACAACAGAATAATCACTGCGCGAGTTGCAATTGTATAATGAGTTGGTGTTGGTCGGATAAAGACTCTCGACAATTTACCGTGGATAGAAAGAATAGCAGTATTGGTCATACCAGAGATAATGTGATGTTGACTTGTCTTGAGTGCAACAGACGAAGAGGTGCTAGTTAAGACCACGCGGTGGTAATTGAGTATCCTCGGGTATCACTTGTAGTTGTTCACTAGTAAATCTTCGCTGAGGAGCAGTTGAATCCAATCTATAGATTGCTGGTATACCCGTGGATCGTGTTATGCTAGATATTTTATGCGTAGTGACACTCCAAATAGGATCAGTAACTCTTTTTTTACCACCTTCGAGCTCTCCTGGTTCATATAAATACCTAACAGTGACATTGCCGAGAATTGTTTTGTTGAAAAGTCATTTTGTGGTTTTACGGGTATAGTTCAACAATTGCCTGATCGCGATGTAGTGCAGTATGTCATCGTCCGATGGTGACATTATGATCCTTCATTGTTGATAACGTCGCACCCTGAAATTCCTTGCCAGGATCAACTTGGGGTTTGCTTTCTCTGTAACCTCCCATTCCATTTCCATTCATTCTCCACTATTCAATGAGGGACAAGGTTCTTCCATAGTTTCTAATAGTCTAGAATGACTTCTCTCAAACTGTTAATTTCTATTATATTATCGAACTCAGCATACATAATGACATTCACAGTTTCGGCAAGAGCCTCTGCAAACTGAAGTACCACACGCAGTTGCCCAGATTTTATAGAGTTGAAATGTCCATCGTCGCCGCCTTGGTCTGGAGTGAAATTAAAAGCCCAAAAATCTAACCTCCTGCATAATCGTCGTAGGAAATGCCATGACTTTTGTTGGTTCCTAACTGGCTTCGTACAGGGACAAGTACGACCTCAAGTAATTCTTTTGGCCAAAGTCGGGTTCGAAGGGTCGGGTACTAAGTTTTGCCATAGCGACTGACTTCGATTTTGGATATATTGCAGTGCTTAAACTGGAAAGGATTTTCATTGTGGGCACCGTTGAAGGCTGCAATACCAATGAATAAACGTTCAGGTTACTGTCCTGTAACTTCCACGCGTCGTATCGGATACGTGGCTGTCGTTCTGCTCAAAGTGTGACTGATATCATTTCCCACATTGGGTAACAGGTCCACACGACGCACGTATAACTTGGTTCATTTGATAATGGTTTTAAATTCTTTACCATGAGCCATCTAAAAGAAAGCAGTACTGTTACGATTCAGTCTCAAGCGAATATCCACCCCGTTTAGTAAATATTTCTCTTGAAACCACATGTCCAAATGCAAACGATCGAACATTTCTAAACTACGTCCTGGCATAATTTTCTTTCGACGGTCGTTAAAACCCTCATCGTGTTGATCGTCATCTTCGTTCTATTCTGTGTTGTTAAACTTATCCTCTCTTGCTGTGTTAGGTTTCCTTACCACGCAAGCATCTAAATGAGTGTTCTTGGCTTCTTTTCCGTACGTCAAGAGCTTTTCGAGGTACGCTCGGTAAGGGTAAGTATCCATGCTACTGCACACTAGTTTGTTATTCATGGACAAATCCACATCACTGAACAAGGAATGCGTGAGATTATTGACAGGAGCTACTCGGGCCTCGACTCCCGGAACGGATTTGTCCGTTTTGATCACTTTCACTTTCAAATACAAGTAACTGTTGTTCGGATCGATGTAATCTTCGGGTTGCCCTTTGATTTCAAACTCGATGGGAGCTGAATGCGTCAAAGAAGAGACGGGATAAAATTCAACCCTATGGGCTTCTTGCATGGTCATCATAGTGGGTGGCATGGCAAAGAGATCCAGTTCCGACTTGGAACAGGCGCAAGATTCTTGGTACATCAATTTCTTCTCAGTCGCTATTATTTGCTATTATGAATCAATAATGTCTAATTCTCGAACGGTTCTTTTTTTCATAGTCTTTCTAACTTTAGAGGTATGGAGAATTTTGGAAGGGTGTCTTCGTCGTCGCTTTCTCCTTTGTCCTTGCAGTATCCTCAGGAAAGCATGGATGCCAGACTTGGTACCGTTCAGAGTATTCCTATGACTTTCTCGTCGACCCAAAATCTCTGTACCAGTTTGAAGCAAGACATTTTTGCCTGCTCTCAGGAAAGCTTTTGTTTGGTTTTGTTTGTCAATGAGGACATTTTGAAGATATTCTTTACCGTGAGTCAATGCGTCATCTTTTAACGCGTGCAATCCTCGTGTCACCATCGGTTTCAAAACAGGGACCACGGAACGAAAAGCCGATTTAAACATATCTCCTATACGATGTCTTCGTTGTCAAGCGACTCCTCGGTACACGGGATATATAACGTTTCAGTTGTTTGAGAATCACTTTTGAAAATGGAGTTTCACTGTGACTTTCCCTTTCGTAAATAGAATATTTAACAAAAGGTAATGGCAAACATTTTGTCCTCTTACAATTTGATCATTAGGCGACGAGCCACTTTATTGTACTCAAAGGTAAAACTTTTTCTGGCTTTGTCCATGGATTTACAAAACACAGAATTGAACCTGGTAGCAAGTGAAGCCACTATACGTTGACCACTACAATAGTAGCCTGTCGGAATAGTTATCAGATAGGTAAACCGCTTAGTTTTGGGGTCCTGTGTTTTTATCGGGTCACTGACAGTGATGCGTTCGTCTAAATGTTGTTGCAATTGCCAGTCATACACTTCTAATTTAAAACTGTTTTGATTTTCAACGATATGTTTTATTTGTTTCGGGTGTATAATTTCCACAAAAGCTACTTCCCAGTAGGCATCGTTATCCAAATAAACGGCTTGAGGTAATTTAGCCATGTAATAGCACAACGTGTTGATAGGAAACACCTCCATGGAACTGTCATTGGGTAACGTTAAATAAAATTGGTTAATATTGCTGCTCATAATTCCAGCGTTCTTCTGTCCGATTAGTCACTCGAGGTTCAAAGAATGTCTAAAATAGAATTGTGATTGGTGCGGTGACTGTTAGGAAAATGACTGACGTTGGACGCAAGGCTACCAATAATGTTACTGTTGTTCCCGTTGTAAGAGTATTTCAGGGAAGGATTCGATGAAGATAACCGATACACCTGCCGGGTAAAATGGTCCACACTTTTTTTTCTCTTTGTTGCAAACTCAGATTAGCATGGCTGCTACGATGACACAATACACCCCAAAGAGTCGACAGAAAAAGACGATGTGCGTTTTAGAGACATGTTCTCCACACCACACCTACAATGATTGCTTTTGTAAATCTTGCAGAGAAGAACTGGGTGAACGAGTTGTCATTGTGGTAGCTGAAGTTGTACTGAAGGGCATGATGGTCACTTCCTTTTATAGTCGATGACTTGCGAAGTGTCAATCCAAGAATCAAAACTGCGAAGATATCCTTTCCAACGTACTTAGACTTCATTGACACGACGTTTTACTATTATACGGGTCTTCGTTCGAGAATGCTTTCAATGTCGTACACGTCGTCTTCGTTTTTTTTGTGACACGTTGTAACTCAGGCAAGTAAAACGTTCCTTGTAATACTTCTCCGTTCATGTCTTGCAATTTATAGACGGTAGGATGACGATCAAGCACTCGTCCAGTCACACGAACTAATTCGTTGGTCCAGTTGGATAAGTAACCTTTGTCGAAAGTGCGTTTGGTTTTGCCAATGCGAACCAATCTCCAGTGGTTAACATGCCACTTTTCTTGTCGACAGCCATTGCCCGGGACGTACCAAACATACACTCAAAAACAGTCACTTCGTTGTCGGGTGTCACATCTTGTGGGCCACGTACAATGCTTCTATGATAAGATCGGTTGTAGGCTTGGACTAAGTGCGGTAAGACGTCGATGTACTTGAGAGTGTGTTGATGCGTAAATTATGTCCACATGCGTTCTTTCAAGGTACGTTGAAAACGTTCCACGATGCTGGCTTTGGTTTCAGGGTTTCCGGTGTTGAAAAAATTAATGTCACGTTTCTTTGATTCTCGAAGAGGGTGACGACCACTTTGTTTCAATACCAGTTGCAGGGCTCGTACTAACTTTCCGCTCGATTTGGAAGTCAATGGTACGCCCCAGACAAATTTAGAAAAGACGTCGATGACACAAAACAAATATTTGTAGCGATGATTGTGGGTGGCTAAATGAGAGACATCGGCTAAATCTGCTTGCCACTGATGATCTATGCTTTCCACTTGAGTGCGACTTCTGTGAAAGTTTCGTCGAATGGGTTTGTTTAATGTGTACGTATCTTGTTCTTGTAACCATCGGTGTACTTAAGGTAAACTGAGATATTTCAAGCGAGGTTTAGCAGCACGATATAATTTCTGTAGGCCTCCATAATATGCAGAATGGGCTGGATCGTTGTAAATATTGGCTAACACCTTCTTCATGGTTTTGTTACTAATGTACCCACACTTTGATGATACTGCTTTATGTGGGGCGAAATGATGGTTGTTTGGAAACCGTATTACGTGTGCGACGTGTCACATGAATAAATATCGAGGGTACTGGTGGTGGTGGTGGAGGTAATGGGATAGCTTTGGTCCTCTTTTCTTTTCTTACTTATGGTTTCGTTTCATTATTTTTCACTTCTGTCGAAGGAATAGTGGCCATCATCTTTGTATCCAAGTTTTGAGTTCTTCTCGTTGGGGAGTGGGGGAGGGGGTCAACAAGGAAGCTGCAATCTTAGTCGGAATGGGTGCGGCTGTGGGTGTTTGAAAGATATCATGGGTCTCTTCTTCCTTGGGTAACTGTGGGGTTACTGCTGTTCTGTCTGCTGTATATAGTGATGGCGACGGACTATTCATTAGAGCCTTAAAATCGGTCATAGTGGGTAGAGCTGTTTGGTCCACAGCTTTCTCATGAAAAGGTTGCAGTCGTTTCAAGAGTTGACCGTACTTTTGCGATATTTCGGTTTCGGACAAATCGTTGCGATGCATCAAGGATTGCACTTCGTGTTGTAATTCAGACATCTCGGTCAAATGAGGATTGGGTGGTAAATGGGGGGTTCGTTTTTCTTGCCAACGATGGTATTCCATCAATCCTTTATAAGGGACCAAAGTCAGTTTTTGTCCTTCCATTGGCTTGCAAAGGTTATGTCTAATATTGTTGTGCTCCATAGGTCCCTTTTATCTCCTGGATGGATCATAAATATTTCTACCCATTACTTGGGGCATCCTTTGTGACACCCATTGTATCAAACCTGGAATTAAGCCTATCAACAAAGGAGCATGAATGGGTAAAAATCCTCCCCGTTGCACCAACATTTTTTGTTTGACGGACGGGTATTTGCTTTTGGACCATTTCACGAAGAAGATGTCGATGTTTGGCTAAGCATTTTTTTCTGGTGTGGACACAAAGGTATTAAGACGTTTAAACAACATTTCCACACGGTATCGATGACATCTTTGGAGGCCGTTTTAATGATTAGTTTTCGCATGGTCGGAGTGACTTTGGACAGGACGGACAACATGTCTCCATGTTTGGCTGAACGAGGAGGTAGTCCTTTCCTGTTCTTTCCTTTGTGGGGTGAATATAAATGATTTCTGCGGCATGACATCTTTGCTTGTCCGTTCTAGAAATACACTGACGTCAAAGACTTGTTACACACCCTCTTTTATATTCTTTTCTAGCGCTTCGTCAAAAAACTAACGACGTGTTTCTCTAAATCATGAAAAGAATCGCTAAAGACACCAGTTCGGTTCTAAACTGATTTGTATAGTTTGTTCGCACCTTCTCCTTTTCTTTGGATGACTGTGTCTTTTTAAGGGATGACGTCGATGTTTGGCTAAGCGTTTTGTAGGATGACGAGATTGTCTTTTTCCTTGTTCTTTTTGGACAGCCGAACGGCGATGGTTGTGGTGTGCACGTTTCTGAGGAGACATCATTGGATGTTCAGAAGTGGCACAGAAAATACTGATTCACGTCGTTGACCTTTTATACTGAGATGCGACGCTACTGATTATCTTTCCGTCGTGACAGGTAACACAAGTCGTGAAAGGGTTCGTAACGGAGTAAGTAGGCACAGTTCTTGTTTGGACAAATCCAGTAAACTCTTTAAAATGCCAGATCTTTCTTGGACTTTGACATAGGGGGCAGTTACTTTGTGAGCAGCTGCTACTGCCGCTAATGAGGAAGAGGGTGTCACCAGTGTATGATCACTGGTGCTGCAGGTCGTGATTTACGATTGTACGGTTGCGTCCTGGCCTAAGTGCCCCTTTTGAGGATGACAGCTCTTTCCTGTGGACTTTTCTTTTTCTGTGTTTTGATCTTGACACCATTCTTCTATTTCTTGGGGGTTCGTTCGGCTTTTTTCTTGGGGTGATCTTTGGGAGCATTGGGATCCCATTTTAAAAAGAAACAAGTGATGACACCTCCTAGAGAACAGCTACCTCCAGGTTTCAAAATGATTTGCCTTTTGGTTTGAGTGTCGATGCGAGGATCAGTCAGTTGCGTCAAGACTACATTGTTTCTGTCAAAAAAGCGTTTGGTTTGATGCGGAATGTGAATGATGCCTTGCAGTAGTTGTCGTGCTGTCACTGTAAATAATTGTAAAACTACTTTGCGACTAGCTTTTAAGACGTAAGCACGTATTTATGGATTTTGTTCGAGACTGATACCGTAAAAGACACGAATCAATTTGATGGGAAGATGAGACTGAAGGGACGTCATGTTGATGATGTATGAGACAAGGTCAAAGTGAACGAGGTTTTTATAATTTTTTTAGTTGTCGTTCTTGTTATGTAGACGACGAGGACGTGTACACGACATGTCCTCCGTCATGAAACCAGTCGTGAAACAAATCGGTACGAAATCGCAAATAATCGGGAGCGATGGGTTTTAAGTCAACGAGTAAATAGGCGTGTGGGATTAGAGTGGCATCATCGTCCGCATGAGTCAGCCAAGGTGTTCTGAACTGTTTGGCTAATACTTGCACTTGCGATTTATCTCTAGGGCTTTTAAACAAGACCACGTAATGAACATTGAGACTGATGGTACTATGGGCTTTACTTTGTTGAAACAAATTTTGTGTAATAAATGTCACTGACATTACTTTACGCGAGAACTACAGATTAATTTCTTCTTCGTCTTCTCCTACCATGTCAAAAATTACCAAATCAGTTTGACTAGGGTCAGACACGATCCCATCGTTTCCGCTAGGAATGCCTTTCACAAACACAATGGAATCACCTTGACTTTCTTGCAAGAGGCTGTACGCCAATTGCTATTCTCTTTAACACCACAAGATGCGCTGAGGTGAACGATCGATCAAATGATGTGTATGTTCGATCACACGTTTGACCAATTCGGTTTGGCCTTAACCGCTCAGTCCAGCAATTCACACGTTAAAAGGATGACGAAGATACAAGGCTTCCCAACTAAGATGATCTAAGTGTTCGTCAATGACTTTGAATGTCGAGGAGGAAGGAGTAGAAATAGCAGAGGTAGCCATAGTAGTATGACACTACACAAAAACAGTCAAGACACGAGGTTTTTATTCTTTTATCAGGACACGTTTATTTCAATTCATGTTTAAACTGGAGGGACACGAAAGACAACAATACATAAAAGCCAAAAGGATATGTACAGGGATTAAAAACATATGGCAACGAATCTATTTTTCCTGTTGAGGTTGAGACGTATCCAGAAGAAAGCGTAAGGCGTTTAACAGAATGAGTCTCTCGTGGACATTTAAAGGAGTCCACATACTGTTTTTGTAGGTATTGTTCGTAAAGTGTCAACAAGTGTCAACAAGGAATCTATAGGTAAACGAAGTTCTAGAAAGCAAGTCACTTAAACACACACTACACGTCGACACCAATAGATGGGACACAGTTCGCATAATAAGTGTTCGTAATCCTCCACCGTTTGAATATTTTCATTGATATCCTTACACGGAATCTGTTTTATCACAAGTGATAAAGGTTGTGGCATGGTAGCTCTATTTTATACTTCATTATGTCGAAGACAATAAGTGTATATATTGCACAGAACTATTTTAAATCTTCTCCAAAATCGAAAGTGTGTAATAGTCCGTAATAGTAATAGTTTGTAATTTCGGACCACTGCCATTCTGGGTGACGGTCAAGAATGATCATAAAATCTTCAGATGTACACGGTCTAAATTGGAATCTGTGGAAGGAACGCTTGATCCAGAGAAATCTGACACGTTGGTTGACTTTTGTCACTTCCCTCATGTGCATTTCACGACACAAAAGTTGTTGAGTCACCTGTTGAGATTTTTCTATAGCAAGTCCCTGCCAAACATCCTTGTAGATCTTCGCTTGCAATTCTTCTAGTAATCCTTGAATATTGTTTTTTAGAGAAGGTTTATATACTGGTCTAGGTTTGACTCCAAGCCAAACTGGATTCTTAAACGACATGGTACAGTGTTGTCACTTTCAATTACTAAAGCCCAGTAAAGGTAGGTATTGACAATACGGGGACCATCAATCATGTCCCAGGTAACCGAAATCCTTCTGTTACCACTCGTTAATTGACTCACCACAACTGAAGCAGTTGAATTTATCCCATTCGTCCAAGTAGAAAAATCAGGCCCTGGCTAATTCTTCAGGAGTTGGTGCAGGTAAATAGTTTG
The DNA here is from genome assembly GCA_029339505.1 of Unio delphinus. Lineage (NCBI taxonomy): Eukaryota > Metazoa > Mollusca > Bivalvia > Unionida > Unionidae > Unio > Unio delphinus. The sequence goes on along the minus strand of JAQISU010000015.1, from coordinate 9,559,286 downwards.
GTCATTTATCTTTGAAAGTTCAGACTCGACTTTTATAGTGACAGTATTCAGGAAAGCTCGTAGGGAACGAATATAGGGCTCTCCTCACTTCAGTTCGATGCAGGTACGGTGGAATTCCTAGGAGTCCACGATAACGTGTGGCACATTTTCGCATCCCTGAGGTTTGACACACTTATCATCACTTTCCATGGTAGATATAGAGTTAGTAGTCATTGCAAAGTTCCCACGATATCCTGTTGAATCGCTGAGGTCACAGCGTATGGCATCACTGCAATCGCAAGGTAAAGCATCTCTCTTTGCTACACAAATTACAATGGTAACCGCAAGGACACTGACAGTTTTCTTCAGAATAACTTCCGATGCAATGCATGGGTCTGGTCAATCCAGTATTTTTCACACTAGGGAAAGGTACATTTGTTTTACAATCCCCGAACTTGAATGATGTCTGTTTAAACGGATTCATCTTGTGTCGCTTGGCTGTTGTAGTTACTAGTGAACTATTGGTGTTGGACAATCTCCCGTTTTGTATGCTGCCCAATATCGACTTGACCGTACGGTAAAGTGAAGTGATTGAGAAGTCGTACTCTCTTCTTGTACACGATTCGATAGACTTTTTCCAAAGGTCGGCTGTTGATTTGGTGTGTGGGTAAATGGACAATCTTGTGCGGTTCGTGGGTGGTCACTTTAAAGGTTTCATCCTGTCCAGACTGTAAGGCTTCTTGTAGCACGTTTAAGTTCACCACTCGAATGGTGCGATAATTGAGAGTCAATCCTTTCAATTTACATTCGGTGTGCATTTCTCCGTTTGAGTCTCAGTCTCTTCCGGTCTCAGTATTCGTAGCCGTTATATTTAGGACCGCCACTTGCAAGACATAGAATCAGTCCAGGCTTCTAAACGGTCTCATTCGATAGCAGGGTTACACTGGTTCGGTCGGTGAATGTAGATGCAACAGTTTGTGTCAAAATACAACACACGATCTCTTAATAGTTCCAACACTTCGTTCACTTTTAAGCGAGCGTAGGCTGTCACGTAAGCCCCAATGATGACATTTCCAAATTTTTCGGCGTCTACAAAGTCTAGTTCTTCTTCGTAATTGACTAAGATCAATTCCTCACGAATGACGTCCACGTGTTTCATGTATCTGGTTTTGTGGTGAATCATCTGGAAGGTTCGGACAAATACTCCGTCTTGGTTAAAGACGTTGTGCAGTTTTACCCCACAAGCAATTTAACATCACTTTGGCAAACGATCGCATTCCTTCGTTTATTTCGATGTGGTTTAAAGTGATGCCTTACTGCACTCGATATTTTCTTTGAATTTCATTTGGTCTTCGGGAGTGTGGCACCAGGAAGGATAGCCTCTAGCTCCTTGTTTAAGTTTCAAAAAAGCATCTACGTAGTCTGCACACATACCTTTCTCTGTCTCGTCGCCCTTGTGGTATTGTTGTGTCTTGGGAAAGTGTTAAATTTCGTACACTTCTAACAGTTGGTATCCCGGGTCCAGAGCTTTAAACAATTCCACGCTAACCCACGTTCCTGTCAAAGCGCGTTCTTCCTGGGTGTGCCGACAAGGTCGTTCTTAGTTGCACGTTTCGGCACAAGTTTGACACAAAGCAAACATCAGTTTCCCTTGGCAATGGTGAGGTAAATCGGGATGGTACTAGTCCGTAGGAGGCAAGACTTTGCACTTGATCAATCCTTCGTATTGGCGTATGTTGTCCAGATCAATGTGTTTTGTCATCAATTCTGGGTGCTCTACAGGAAAGTGACAATATTTGCAGACGTAAGGATAGAGCGAGCACACATCCAAGTATTTGATTTCTTCTCCATTCTGCTTGTCCACCTGGTACAGCAAACAGGTGGCATTCAGTCGTCCTTCGTACGAACTATCCCGGGGGTTCAGGGGGTCTACTAACTTGTAACTTTCTACGATGCGTTTCAACGCGGGATCGGTTTTCAAAAGCTGATCGTACTAGTGTTCCCACATTTCTACCACCTGGTATCCTTGCTTTTCTAACTTCAAACTTCGCTAACAAGTTGTCTGGCACAAGTCTTCCAAAGTCCGTTATAAAAACTGCTTTTTGGTTTCACGTTGAGGGTAACACATGGGACGTCCGTGAATTAAGAATCCATTAAACGCGTACACGATCTGAGGGTTTTCTAAGTCCCAGCCATCCACCGAATACGTTCCGATGGTCTTTTCGCATCCTCCGTTGCGGGCGTGTTGGATCCATTTTTTGTCTTCCTTATCGCACAAGTAATGTAGCCAGCGTAGGGCTCTGACCTAGTATTGACGTTTGACAAGGTTTGTCGTTTGAGGACTGGTGACAGCTAGAGTATTTTCCAGCATGAATCGTTTTCGGTACACTAAGGAACACGCTTTGGCGATTGTAAAAGCTTCTTTCAAAGGATCGATCCCTCCGTGCTCCATGAACAATTTTTCGAAATTTTCCACAGCAACGTCGTAAAGTGTCCACGTCAGATCAACAATACTTTAACATTTCTTCCTGAAAGTCATAGGGGTCCGAGGCGTGTGTCTGGTACCAAGCGTGGAAAGCTTCTCGTTGTTCTTGTTGCTCATGTTATCGTGGTCGTAGTTATCAGCCTCAGGCAAATGGGGTACAACGACATGTTGATTGGCTTCGGTTTTGAAAAAGTGTGGAAATAACCTTTGGTGATTTCTGTCAATCCAAACGTTTTATACATACGACTCAAAGGCATGGCCAAGTAACTCATTGAATCTTTAAACTGTACTAGTCCAACTTGCATAGAATTAATTTTGGCTCCATTTAAAGTCACTTATGGACGTTCGGTACTTTGTTCCGTGTAGTATCTAAGCAGAAATTGCCCATCGTATCCGGAGAAATTGTGAGCCATTACCGTGTCATGGCGATGACAATATCCGTAAAATTTGATGTCTTCTGGACTCCACGTTTCGTCGATGGGTTTAAGATCGATTAGGCAAAAATGGCTAACGTGTTCGACCCTCGAAAGATTTTTTCTCCTTCTGCAGTGAGGGCAATGACTAAAGATGGGTTCTTGGATGCACTGATCGCACGCTCGATGAGCCACGCAGAAGTTAGTAATGTGAATGCTGGTCTCTTGCATGCATTCAAAAGAAAAAAGATAAAATTCCCTTTCTTCTGGTCATTTTCTTGTTGGGGTTGGCATGCTTGAATGAAGTCCAAGTCCACGATTTGGTGACAAATGTGACATCATTTCTTTACTCGACAAACGTGAAACTTGGAACAATTGGTACGCATGCCTTGTCCACTAGTAGGGCACAATCTCAGAAGTTGACAAGTACTTTTCTGTTGTGTACCTTGTATTTTCAATTGTTATTGGTAACAGGTTGGACTGACAAAAGTGCGCTGACAAACAGGGCAATGCACTCGTACTTGTCCTTTGTCCAGACAGGGTTGAGAGGCCAAACAACCCTCACATTTTGATCCACATTTTGTTCTCGATTGTTATAACCATAGTCACATTTTTCACAGTAGTAACTGTATCCCAGGAATCCAGTGATGCTGATAATGGTATCAAAATGCTCATCGTGATGATAGACGTGAATGTATTTTCCGTCATTGAAATCGTGTACTCGAAACACAAGAGGAGGACGCACTTCTTGAAGGTGTAATTTCAAGGTGTAACGTGGTGCCAAGACGTTTTGCAATTGTTGCATCTCTGGAATGCCGCAAGGGGTGTCTTTAGATCTCCTCGCTTGCTGTAACAGAAGTTCTGCTTCACTTTTTTTTTTGGTTCGGTCCGATCGTTGAATACTTTTCCCGGCTCTTTCCCATTCTACCGTGTCGCTCTTGCTGACATAGGTTTTTCTCACGACGATGTCACGGACTAAACACATCTGGTCTTGAAAATTGTTAATTTGGACGAGGCTTTGCTTAATGTTGCGATAGTTGTCGACCAATAATTTTTTTTTTGCGTTTTCTGGTCCCCTGAGAAAGAGACACAGTGGTCATGAATGTGGGCTTTTCCATCGGTGATGTGAAACTTGTCGTTGGTTTGTTGAACATGTTGAATCTTGTAGATAACTTTGGAAGGTGTCAATTGTGATGGGCTGCTAAACTCGATCCAAAAGGATGACTTCAACTTATCGTGATGAATAGAAAGTCTCAAGCGATCGTTTTCTTTGGCTTGACATTGCTGTTTCAGTGTATATAACACAGAATCCCACACCTCGGTAATGAACCCTTCTGTATTCTCCAAAGGTACATTTGACCTGAAATCTTTAAACTTTACTGCTTACGTGTAAGCCGTTGCTCTAAATTGTTGAAAGGAACGCTTTTCCTTCTTCGAATGTGATAGCACTTTTCAGGGTTTACTAAGGGTGATGAACTTTGCTTGGACGTCGCTTGTCTGGGTCTGGATTCAGGCTCACTCATGTCATCTTCAAAATCACTAACATGAATTTGAGCCAAGACTTCAGCTACTGTGCTAGGCGATACATCACGTTTCTGTCTCTTACTTTCTTCTCTTTTCTCGACAACATGATGCGGTCTTTTCATCTTGTCTGCATCAAGTCAAATGACTACATTTTAAAGACCATGACCCCAATATATTCATGTTTGATTAGTGCATATATATAAAGGGTCAGTGTCTAACCTTTCAGTATTCATTTCACTCTCACATTGACCAGAACGATGGAAGAACCAACACAAGTTGAACTTCTGATCAGAGATTTGCATGGTGTCATACGAAATTTTTCTTCAGACAATCCAACGGACTACTCTCCCTCCTTTCGAGATAAAATACTTGCTATATTTGTAAGAAGAAGGGACAATGGGCTACAGAATGTCCAAATTGTGAAATAATAGAAAAGGTAAAATAAGAGACAAAAGTCAAGACACCTGTTATCATTGTAAAGAGAAAAGACATTAGTCTCCAAACTGCCCTAGGAAACAATAGGAGCAGGAGGAGGAGGGTGAGAGGAATTCTGAACAAGAGGAGGAGGAAGAGGTACCCTCCCCAAAGGAAGAAGCTCGACACGTTCACAAAAACAAGAAAAGAAGACGAAACAAAAGTGAGGAGGAAGAAGAAAACGACAGTAAACAAATTGAAAAGAAAACAGAAAGAGTTAACAAAAGAATCCTATGAACGTTTTAAAGTGGTATTGTGTCATTTTATGTTGAAATATTGAAATGTAACATTTGTACCTGAATACACCATAACGAAAAAACGTAAGGGGCTCTTGGTTTTGAATTCATAGAATAAGAACCTACACACACACACACACACACACACACACACACACACACACACACTCATTCACTCACACGTACATCATGGGTTTTAAAGAAAAAGGACTTTTGAGTTTTCATTGAATTAAGCAATTGAAATAGTATTTATTTTCGAAAGATTTGAGTGGCCATGAAAATGACCGTTGGGTATTTGTTTGTTTAAAACAACAAAAAAACTCAAAAACGGGACGAAATCATCTTTAGCTGTCTTAAGCCTTTGCCACGGCCAAAGCATACTTCAGGACTGGTGGTTCCTGTCAATGATTTGGTAGAAATCACTAAAGGTGGTATGGCAGAAGTAGTCACAGTTAGATCGGGTTGTTTAATTCGAGAAGGTCATTTTCTTTTCGGTCGTAATAAAGAAGTCTGATACATTTGTTTCAGACTGCTTAACTCTGCTAAAATATCTAAAAGTACCGTGACCGTTTGATTTTCACTATTTTCATTCTGTCCTTAGTCTTCTTTATTATCTGCTGCTGGTGCTGTTTCTTCCTGGAGTTTCCTTCCTGCTTCTTCTTCTTCTTTCCGCTGTTGAAGGAGAAATGCTTATTCTTCTTATTTTTGTTGTTGTAAAAATCGCTCCAATTCTTCTTTCTGTCTCTGCTTAAAATCATCGACAAGTAAAAAAGAAGGAGAAGGCGACGAAGGTTCCGGAATAAATTCTTGTGAAGTTAGACAATCCACAATATCCCAGTTAAAATCAACTTCTTCTGGATGTAGATTTGTCATGACTTTGGTAGTCACTGCTGTACCATTACATGCTGTCTCTACTACTGGTTCACCCCAATTTATCATTTTCCTAGTTTCCAACATGTTTAACAACTCTGTCGCAACGATTGACTGCGCACGGACGCTAGTACCTCTATATAGGGAAGGTGACGTCACAGACTACTTTCTTTCGGTTTGGCGACTGTGACAGACTTTTGTAACGCGTGTTTGGATTGGTGAATAAACTCAATCCGTTTCGATCCGCTCTTCCCGTATATGGCACTCGCTTCACCTTTTCTCATCACATGATGTGGGCCAACGTAGAATCTTTTACCCTAGTTTCACCCATGCTATTTCGTACTGACTTACCCATGTATGTAAGATCATCATTGACTATCACTCATATGACTGATACAGCCTTTGGAAAAGAAGAATATATGTGGGGAGGCAAAGGTGTTTAAAAAGAGTTTCTGCTCTATGGACCTGAAGTGAGGAGAAGCTTAAGTAAGAGAAAAGATCTGAGAGATGTCCTCTGTGTTAACAATATAATGTTAAAATTACACTTAAATGCCCTTTTCAGGGCCACTCATATACCTCGAAAAGATATTTGCTTTATTTGCCTCCATTTCCCGTGTCGCTAGACAGGCCTAAATAAAACTAATATTCCACATGTTAAATTTTACTTGTTGCTAGAAAGGCCCAAAATGTTAAATTTCCCTTGTCGCTAGATAGACCCACCATGTTAAATTTCCCTTGTCGTTAGATAGTCTCAAATAGTTCGCATGTTCAATTTTCCTTTACAGGCCAAATATGTTCAAATTTCCCTTGTCGCTATACAGGCCCACCTGGTGGCCCTATACAGACTCACCTGGTTCTCACTATATCGCCCCAGGCCCTTTTTATATGAAATTACCATTGCCGCCATATCGCCGCACATTACTACAATTAATACTTCTATACAATAATTACAAACTGGGTTTAGCAATAACCGGATAGACTGGAAATTAAATTATGTGTGTGTATACAAACATAGAAAGTCGTTTGTTAGGAGAGGTTATTCTATGGAGTTGCTTGCTGATATGAGATAATACAGTCTAGACAACAACTGTTGCCCACTTAACAGAAAGAAGCAGTTGTATGACCAAGGAAAACAACAACATGAAGAAAAGAAAAGAGTTATCGTGTTGCTGAAGAAATCAATGGTGTATTTTTCCTCTACCTCTCCAGATATGGTAAAGAGTTAACCATAAATTACATTTGTAAACAACACACACAGCCAATGTTATTATGTTTGAAACGCTTTTTTAAAGAGATATTTGCATGCCATGCAAATATTAAATTAAATATGGGTCGAAAGTCAAACATATGTATGACACATATGACGATATAATCATGTCGTCCGAATATGATATTCAAATACGTTGTTTCAACAACTGGATGTGCCAGTACATATTGTTCTTTGCCTTTCCCATCACGTTGAGTCTTATAGATCAGTACATACGGTACATACGGTAATGCCGCGCTATCTAGATATACGATGTATTGGCCTGGTGGATTAAATGAGATAATACGGCCGTTTGATCAATAACTGAGAGCACAAGATGTGAACACGTACTTAATGTATATAAAAATATTTATATCACATGCGTCAGAGAAGTCTACCTCAGTTTTCGATCTCAGTGAGGTTTGCTTAGACCTTTAACCATCGTAGTGTTCAAGTGCTAGCAACTACGTTTAAAAAAATCCTTGATATCTTCTGCTGTGACTGACATATTTGTTCTAAAATCCAGCAACAATAACATATATCTAAAAAAGAGTGTGAGAGGTGTATGGGTAGACAAATGAAGACCATCACTGTTAATCCTACTAATATCGTGACTACTAGATGTTTATATTAAATGGCTGTGGATAAAGAAAATTAGTAGCTAGACAGCAATATATTACTACTGTGTTGAACTGTACTGGATATTTCTATCTAATCATGGTAACACATATTTGGTAATTACATTTAAAAATATTATAGGACTAAACACTACATCAGAATCATTACGTTTGATGTAAGAACACATATTTTTGTCCATATTGCTTTATATAACCATTGCAAGGTCAAGGTTCAAAAGGGCCATAACTATTGTATGATTACCAATGTTTAAATGAGATCATAAGAATTCGTGTCTAGTCTGTAATGCTACTGAAGGTTACCTAATCAGAAATGCGTGTAAATCGTTTTAAATCGCACACTTAAACGAATGTTCTCTACTAATATTACATGCAAACTATTTTGTGCAATAAAATGGGTGTATAGTGATTTATATAATGTCTATGTATGTGTGTGCGTTCGCATGTGTGCACATATATATTTTGTAATTTTTACAACTGGGAGCATTACAAGGCCAGTCGCGTATATACAAACCGGTTTGATGCGCACGTTCGTAAATACATAGATAATGATTAATGATAAAATAAATTGGTTTGATTAATATTTATGAGAACTCTTCCAAGGGAATTCTACATAGGTATAGCTCATTATATAAGACGTAAACACATCTTACAGATTGTAAGGGGTTGTCGATTGAACAATGGTACTTTCAGATACAATAGACGTGGTTAGCATATTGTCTTTATCTTGGTTAAAATCATAGACCTGAGTTAGATAAACATCACCCAATTTCTTTGATATTCTAATATACCCAATGTCACTAAGATGCAACTTATCACCACATCACCCAGTTATTGTGATATCCTAGCATGCACAGGGCCATTAGGTTGCAACTTATCACATCACCCAGTTACTGTGATATCCTAGCACGCACAGGGCCATTAGGATGCAGCTTACCACAACATCATTTAGTTACCTTGATATCTTAGTATGCCCAAAGCAACTACTATGATGCACCTTATCACAACATCACCCAATTACTTTGATATCCTAGTATGCACAAGGCCATTAGGATGCACGTTACCACAACATCACACACTTACGTTGATATCTTAGTATGCACAAGACCATTAGGATGCAACTTATCACAACATCATCCATTTACTTTGATATCCTAGCATGCACAGGGCCATTATGATGCAACGTATCACAACATCACTTAGTTAATTTGATATTTTAGTATGCTCAAGGCTACTAGGATGCACCTTATCAAAACATCACGCAGTGACTGTGGTATCCTAGTATGCCCAAGGTCACTTGGATGTAACTTATCACACGCAAATTTTCATCACATTTCGCATCTTGAAGTTTTACATACAATTTCAATTTTGACATATTTGGACAGATTTGAATAATATATATGCGCACACCCAACAGAGTTGATCAGCAATATGAATGCCGATCAGACGTCTGCTTCTTGTGTAGTGTCCATCAAGTTTGTCCAACAGCATTTCCCCTTGTCCAGCTTCAGATAGCTTGATAGTTTATTGTTGTTCTATTCGGAACACGTTCTTAATACCTTTTATAATTAAATTATGTTTGGTTTAAATTAACACTTTTAAATTAAATAACTCAAACTGGATCGTTTATACCATATGTATCACTAACGCGTTGTCTTTTACTCTTACTTAAAATGTATTAAGGTGCCGATAATTTCAAATGCCACTGAATTGGCAAACAATACAAAAACTACAAAGATGCATTCAGTCTTACAGTTAATAATAAAAGTAAAAAGATACACATTTTACATTAGTGTAAACGTAAAAAGATTAAAAACAATACATTTTAAATATTATTTTGCAGCAGGTGATATTTTGATGTCATCTCCGTGCAATATCATATCCATTTTACTTTTACTTATCATAAGCACAATTCATTCACAAAGCACCTCGTTTGTTATGACATGCGTTATATTATTCCCTCAGTATTTGAATATGATAATTTCCCGTATTCCGTTATTTACTAAAGATTTCAGACATTATGTAGGATGGATAATAGCTCGAAGCTGGACTAATCCAATTACATTGAATGTGTTGTGCGTGAATAGTTTCGATAGCAAACTTTCATTGATACCCTCGATTTTGTTTCATCAACAATTTTACAAATTACCATGATATGGATTCAAATATGGTGTATAAAATAAACCTATTCGAGAGCCAAAAAAATAATACAAAAAATGTTTTATATTGTTTGTTGGAAGCTTTACTTTATTTAATTATATACCTGTTTTCGTGATTAGTGCAATTACTTTTGCGATGTCCTTTACAAAAGACTCCGTATTTGATGCTGTGAGAACTTATTTTCAGTAGTACTAGAGACAAATTTATCTAAAGATAGAATTGGGAACTTCATTTGGGTGTTGAGGGTACCTGGTAGTATGCTAGATATGTCATTATGTGAATGATCTTGTATGTGTGCATTTTAGGTTTGAACCAGTAAATATTCGGACGGACAGGCAAATAAAACAGACATGGGCATCGGATGATAGAAGAATTAAACAATGACTATGGTTAAGTTTGTGTTTTACATCAACAAAAGTACATGTAAACTATTTAGTGATGAAATAATTTCGGTAAAGTATCTAGCCTGGCTTAGGACAGGGATCGATCCCGTAAAATAAGATCAGCAATATATTAACATTTATCATAAACGGTGAAGACGTAGAAAGATTTATGTGTTAGAGACGTTTCAAGTTTGATCAACAAGGACACAAAATCGTTAAAATGTGGGAACACGAGTACAAACACCGATTCCGAGATTAATTTAATCGGATAAAGTTACAAGATGTTGGATCCTCTCGACACCCACCCAGCCCGGATATTTTAAATGGACAACGAACACACGAAATGCTACCTGTTTCATGTACCACGCCGATGAGAACAAAGAAGAATTAAAATACCAGGAAGTGTGTTCGCTGTATCCTCCTGTGTGCAAATGTCGTCACATTCCACTCGGACATCCACAATTGAGGATGGAACTCGTCAGCGTGGAGAGCATTCGACGATAAGAATTTATACCGTCCCGTTTTACCTTACGATTGCCAAGACACGTTAATATTTCATTATGAAACCCTTGTGCTGAAATTTGTACCAGGACCAACCTTGTCATCACACTCAGCACGAATGCGTATTGGCGGGCATTTTGGTCCTTCCCAAGGCAGAACATAACTACAAGGTGACGAGACTCATAAAAGATTTTCGCAAACCAAACGAAATTCAAAGCGGAATTCTTTGAACAGGAAGGCCGCACTTTTGACCACATGGAGAAAAACGAAGCAATGTGATCATGTGCAGAAAGGATGTTCAGTTATTTGCCTGATACAACTTGTAACTACCAAAACATTCACGACCAAACTAAATACATGAAACACGTAATAAATTACGAAAATGAACTGGAGTTTGCAGAGACTGATGAATTTGAAAATCTCATCATTGCGGCCTATTTGTAAAACCCTTGTTCGATAAGCAGCAAAGAGAATGGACAGACCAAATTTTCAAACAAAAATAAGGCTTCTACGGAAACCGAAACTATTTCAGACAAACCGAATTTATTTCAAACCGAAACTATTTCACACAAAAAAGGCTGCTACAGAGACAGTCTCCTTAGCAAACAGGGTGGACAGACCGAAACTAACCGAAACCAATTCAGGCAGACAAAAAAATGGTTTCGGTTTGTCACGCTATACAACCCGGCAACGATGTCGCTGTGGAGATGAATTGTTATGGAAAACTCTTTACGATTTCAACCAAATATTTGATCAAGTACGATACGATATTGTGTTTTCGGATCTGATAAATTTATAGTTATAAATCCGTGCGGGATAGTCTGAGCACAACTAAATAAATTTCGAAATTGATTAAAGTCCATGTCACCGTCACACCAATATTGATAAATAGTAAATAAAGTCTGTTTTCCAGTTCCTTTAAACACACATACTAAATTGCAGTTTTCTCTGATTACACATGGAATCTGTGCCTATTTTTCAGTGACATATATCACGTCTGTGTATTTATGTCGTCGTCCAGAAAATATTTTCGCAGGGGATTTTTTGTCGTTTAAACATGACATCATCGTATCCAACAAGATTATTAATATTTCCATCAATATCATCAATGCTCGGTGCTTCCTCGATATCCGCGATAAACTCAATGATATTCTCATCGATTTCCGATTTTGCTATGTCGTTAAAATCCTTTAACATGCAAAGAAGACAATATCATAATTACAACTTTGAATTTCACGTTTACATTTTCAAGTATGAACTACTTCAAGAAGATAATTATACCAATGTTACATCTGTCAATAGCACGTTGTTTAACATGTCGAAGTGTGAGCTGTCTACAGCCCGCATGCCAAACTGTAATTTTTAGTAGCCATATATAATGCCAACATTGACGCTGCCAATTGCTTGTCTTATAACATGCAAACATGTATGTTGTGACGAACACGTTGTATACATATTAATAGATTAATGCCGTATTTTCAAATATTTTAAAATAATGACTGCGTCATTGAAATATTAAATTTGCATGAATTACTCAAGAGCACTTGATTCATTAAATTATAAGACACTTCTAATTATTTCCAACATGGCTTCCGTTCGATTTTTTGCAAACGTTGACTTTGTTCAGTGTTTTTTCTAATATTAGATTGAATACAATACATTTTGACGGTATACCAATGTTAGGTCTAGAACTAATCTTCGGATAGTGGTACTGTGACAGTCTGAGCACGTGCCCTGCACATGATGATTTAGCCAGCCCTCGAGTGAATTTTAAATATTTATATACATTTACCCATTCTGATATTTTACAGAACCATATTTGTTCATCGGAAATAACGATATGTATTGTTTTTATATGCATGCGGTCATGATATAGATCGTCTGAAACACATTGGCGAAATTCATTGATGGTATAACAGTATTAGTGTCAGACAAGGTAGGTTGTGCATGGTTTTGTCTAATGATATGAAGTCGGGAATAACATGTATGTTGTAAAGTCCCCTCAGTGTTAAGTGAGTTGCATCTTTGCGATCAGGACCAATCATTTGTTTCCAATAATGAAATAAAAACAACTTCACAAAGGTTAGAACCCATATTCACCCTGATAATTCAAATCATGTCTGATATAGATTGTATGATTTTTCCAAAACTCATGAAAGTACCAAATTAGTAATTATTTCCTAGGACACTCATCTAAAAGTATTCAGCATGCAAAATCATACAATGACGATTTGGTTTCAAACCCGCTACAATTACATCACATGTAACTCGTAAACGTTTCATGACACACAAATATAAATGTTCACATATGCACGAGATGTTATGAGTTACAAACCAAGGATATGAATGGGCTTTGCGACATGGAGAAGAATTAGTATTGACAAAACAAATAACCGGGAACTAATTACATTCATTACGTATTGTACATTTTGGGGTTATCTAATTAATTTAGACATGGCTGAAATCCTGGTAGCATATTTTGAAATTTAACAACCATATTTTGTATATGAAACACACAATTTAAATTACGTAGTATATGATTTGATTTGCTACAATTTATATATAGTTGACACCAAAATACGTTTACTCTTTCAGAGGCAGATCTATATTCGTATGCAAATATAATTAATACATTTCTAAGATTTAAAGGTATACTTCAAACATATTAGGTCTTCTTTGTACTCTTGAATTTCAGTCAACTCAAAACGAATATCATGTCAAAGCTGTAATACATCCTTTGCTTAAACATCCAAAATTTAAGCCATATAGAATGATAAAGTTGTAATGCATCCGTTGCTTACAAATCTAAAGAGCACGCTATATAGAATGTCAAAGCTGTAATAAATTCATTGGTTAACAATCCAAAGACTAAGCTATATAGAATGAGAAAGTTGTAATACATCCGTTGCTTAAACATCCAAAGAGTAAGCTATATAGAATGCCAAAGCTGTAATACATCCGTTATATAAACATCCAAAAAATAAGCTATATAGAATGACAAAGCTGTAATACATTCATTGCTTAAACATTCAAAGAGTAAGCTATATAGAATGCCAAAGTTGTAATACAATCGCTGCTTACAAATCCAAAGAGCAAGCTATACAGAATGCTAAAGCTGTGATACATCCGTAGCTTACAAATCCAAAGAGCAAGCTATGTAGAAAGCCAAAGCTGTAATACATCCGTTGGTTAACAATCCAAAGAGTCAGCTGTCATTTGGCTGTATCGAAGACCAAAGTGTATAACTTATTTGAACATGGTATTCATGAACTTGAAAATAGACCGTAGAACTACTGAATGGACGGATAAAATAAATCTGGATTAACTATTAAACGCACTTTAAAATTATAACTAAAAGCAATTGTTTGTACTAAAGATATTATCTCTCGCGTTCGATGACGTTTTTAGTTTAAAAACAAGACATAGTGTCCTTGTTCGAAACATTTACGTGGTTCATAATAAACACTAAAAAGTGCTGAGAGCTACGTGATACAGATGGAAGGATTAAATTTTGTCCAGTCCTGGAAAAAGTGCTTTTACTATATACGAAATCTTTATCAATACAATATAATGGTCAACACTCATATATTAAAGTCATTGTCAGATATTCCCCTTAAAATATCCTCTCTGATTATTAAATTTGTACGCATTGGTGACATGTATAAATTAATAAACAGTTAATACAAATTACATGACAAGACCGTTTAGCATATATTGACTTGAAGTATGTCATTTGAGTTCTACGTTCTAATGTATTACCATTTAGACGCATACGTTTTGTTACGCAAGTAATTAAAACGAAAACCTAATAATACTACTTCAATGCTCAATATATAAACTTCGTTTTGTTTACTGAATGTTGTGTAATATTATTATTTGTTAACATTTGTACCCTGTTATATTCTAGTTTCCACTTTGTCAAATTTAGCTCTCATATCATTAGCCTTCATGAATATTTTATTTGAAAAGTGAAAATACGTCATCTGTTGTTCTCCTGAAGTAAACTATTATAAAGGAACATTAAATCTCTGTCAAAGAAGGATATCACTAACTCCAGCACATTTAGTTAAATGTTATCACCTAAGGTACAGATACATCGATGATACAACTTTGCTTGTTTTAAAGTATATTTTAATTCATTAATTCTGCTTAAAGACCGTCTCAGTTTAGTGCTTCATTTATTCACTAATATACCTAGTTGTTTTCGTTTAAATGTTACCTTTTTATTACCGATAAATGTTAATTATTCCTTACAAATGTATTGTAAGGCATTTAAATTTTCTGGTATTTACAGACATTTAAAAACATTCAATAGGTTGATTAAATTAAATGTAATGTTAACAAGACAGCATCACAAACAAAAATAAGTCTGAATCAAAATTAAAAGATATATTTGTCATAAAGAATGAATCCCCTCAAGCAGAACATTTAAACATTGTAACGGTACAGAAAGAATGTCTTACTTTAGATCAACAATATATACTGCAACTATCGACGAAACTTTTAAAATAAGCGTTTGTGCTAATTAGTTGATGATTCTTCAATTTGTAAATGTAATATTAAATTGCAATACTAGACTATAATATACATCACAATGTTGAGATTACGTTCCAGATTATGTTTCTACAATACAATCGGTTTAATAATGTTGTTTAATAGTATGCTTACTTCACGGCATATTTTCATCACTTGCAAAACAGTTAAAGTCTTCTGTGGCAGAATGCCGAATTTCAGTACGTCTTAGGCGATCAAATTCTATTTTGATCTTTATATGAAGTTTGGTAAAAATTAAAATATGTCTTGTTATAAACATTCACCAGTTCCGATGTGAATATGGTTGGGGTAATCATGTTTAATGTCCAATCAAAAATATTGTCAGTTGGAACATGTTTTGTAAATATACTTATTGTGGCATTTTAGAAGAAATTATTTTCTGTTGTTAGTAGTTGGAGTCATATTAGGATAGCGGTTGGCATCCTATGTACCAACCATGATTCAAGGCTGCTTTCCCTCGATTTTATCAAAAATAAAAAATCAGGGCTCGAAACTAACATTTGTATGAACTAGTAAAGATTATTAATATGACAAAAGACATTCTAGTCCGCAGCAGAATCCGTTAATCCTCAAAACACGGGTACGTAACACATCAATAAAGATACATATGATAAACATTGTAAATTATATTGATTTGCCAAATATTTGTAACAAATCAAAATCTTTGCCATCCGCTTCTGAGTATTCCTTCATATACAGTTGTCTTTGTCTCAGTCTACAAGAGTTCCATAAATATATAGCTGGTACTGGATCATAATCGGGAAGGTCGTCTTTCAAGAAGTGAATAGAAGATAACAAGTCATTCAATGCAATGCTGCGTAATCTGCATCTCCAATCAGATTTAGTTATTTTCATTTCACTAAATCCCCGCTCAGCATCTGCAGACATGGCTAAAAGGATCAACAAAATATCCACCAGTGCAGTAATGCTAGCGTGACCTTCTTGAAAGCTCTTAAAATCAGATCATTGTAAGTTCTTTACCTGACATTCACAAGCATAAATTAAACGTTAAGTTGCCACTCGTCTTCAAACTTGTCTGAAACGAAGCCTGCCATTGTCATGACTGGGGAAAAATTTTCATGCAGAGAATTAACTTGGCTATAACTAACTTGGCAAACTGTGTGGCTTTCAAAATATCATACTGCTGTTTGTCAGATCGAGCCTCCAAGTGTTCTGTTTAATGTGTCTTCTCTATTATGAAGTGATAACTGCACTGATGTTGAGGAACTTTGTTTTTTAGTAAACTCCCATGAGATTCTTGTATAGGTACATAACTAATATCGTACAGAAAATTTTTAAACCCTGATCGGTCTCCTAATTTCAACTGCTCCAATACACAACCAGTTGTAAAACTTCCATGTATACTTAAGACACCGAGAAGAACTCATTCGGAAGAAACTGACAACTTGGACACTGAATTTATGACATCTGTCAAGAAGTGGGCATAATTTACAAGATGCCGATCTCTCAACATTTTCAGATAGCCCGCTGCTTACGCAGTAGCTTCAGGTCTACTAGTTGAAGGCTGATCAGTTTTAGTCAAAGTCTGGAAGTGGCTTACAATTGCAGGATATAATTTCCACAAATGTTTAGAAGCTCTCTACCAATATGCCAACCATCTAGTTCAACCAACATGAGTTGGGACTATCTTGGTGATCCTGAGTACCTCACATGCACCTAACAAATCACTTCTATTTAAACGACTATTCCTATAAAAACATTTAAGTCAATGATTGCATGGCTACGCTATTTTGCAATGGCAACTTTGTAAGCCAATTTAAAACGATGAGTATTTCGATTTATTCCTAAAAAGACATTTCTGTGATTCCCTAAATCAATGTTTTTCCAATATTGATATCAGTTCCATCACAACCATAAAAGCCCATCAGCATTAGTTCGAGCAACTTCTGTCATGCCCAAAAAAACGTGCACATTTTCCCACCCATGACAGTTCTCATATAAACAACTTCTAGTTCACGGAAGCCTTTGTAAGTGGAACCGTCAGTGATATTACTACTAAATGGTGCTGATTTAATATTTTGTTCACGTTTGATTCTTGCACACTATGCAAGAAATTCTGAAAACACTTGTGCCTCTTTGTCATAGAAATATATTTGACAAACATTTATTCCCGTTCTGGCATCCAATTGAATCATCCGCATATATTTGATAAACGGCCGTATTGTTTTTACTAAGGCATTTACATTCCTAAACAAAAATTGATATTCTTCCTATAATGTTATCGTTTAGCGACATATCGATTTTACTTACGGATGACTGTTGATTTAGTTTCGATAATTCTCGACTGGTGATCATGCATTTCTGATGGATTAATGATTTGGTTTCTTGATATACTATTGTTTCTAACCGTAAATTGGAACATCCACTTAATTGAACAAACCTTATAATTCTGTTAATTTCGTTTTGCACGAACATGAAAAGGATGTAACAAAATGAGGGAACTGAACAAATGTGAGAGATTACCAAGAATTGTTATGCACATAAGAGACAATGTCATTAATTATTAGTTTTAACTTATCGGACCGTCAAATTAATTCATTCATGGCAGAAATGATGTGACATTACTTAGGTACAAAGAAATCACGTGTAATGAACTGTACAGATTTCGGACTATTAATGGGCGTCACTGTAAAGATTAAAAAGTATAGAGCATAACATTTGTCTTTCAGGCCTACTTAACTCCCCAATAAATGTACAGTTTTGCACACGTTTGTAGACATTATATATATATATATATATATATATATATATATATCTATATATATATATATATATATGTATAGGCTCAATTGTTTCAAAATTCAAAAAATTATGCATTTTTCGTTAACTTCATGTTCACATCTAACAAATCATTTGATAAATGTACCAAAATACACATTGATAAAGGTGAGATGACATTTAGGTAGAATCAAATTAATTTAGACCGCTACGTCTATACGGGTAAGGTGATATAGACTTTATACAGTTAGCAGTTTACTAGAGTGAGCATAATTAAGTGGTAACATAAACATCAATTGTAGTGGCCAACCAAAGCAAGAAAAAATAGAACGGACCCGTGATTTAAAACATTTTCTTTATCCAAATTTAAAAATTAAGTTGATCTAAATGATTATGTTAGATGGGGCTTATTTGCTATTCTGCAACTTAACATGGGTATTCAAAGATAATTGAAACATCAGTTCAAACTTTGTTTCATTACATGGTAATCATGATCAAACAAAACTAAACATTATGCCATTGGCTTCGACACTATCAGATACTTGTGACAAGTTACTGTGTTATTAAATATATAACCGTATGGTTAATCAGATGGAAATGGATTGGGATAATAATATGTATTTTTAACTTTTTTCTAAACTGGACGATTGTTTTGATGGAGAGTCTGTTTACTTGGATTTCTAAACTCAGCCGTTATTATGCCTTAAGATGGTTTTGGAGCGTAACTGGTTTACACTCTGGGCTACTTTTCCCTTCAGATGGTTTGGTTATACAAAGGTCATATGGAGACGTGGGTCAATGAGGCGTATATTGCCACATACAAATTGTGGGAATGTACATAATAGGGGGACGAGGTATATATTATTCCTTTCCCTATCTTAATATCGATCTTTTGCATTTTTTTCAGTATATTGTCAAATGTTTGCAATGATTCAATGAAATGAGCTATTACTAAATTGTGACTGAGACACACCTTTTACTTTGGAATTAACAAGAATGCAATAAAATCATTAGATCTAATACCATTGTGATTCAACAGTTGTTATTTTACCTAAGCGCAATTAAAGAAAGAGTTACTTCGTAACACAGTTCGAATTCATTCGGAACCCTCTTTACCTTGGACTTGATATAGACTTTATATGATCTTTTAAGATTTAATTCACAAGAAAGAAAGTTTCTCTCACATTTACATTGTATTACAGAATTAAATTATTTGTTGACATTTACTAAGCTTGTAGGTTTGGCTTTTACTGTTACCTAGTTGAAGACCCTACGTCGATAAAAATTGGCGGCTCATGGGTAATACAACTGTCATAAAAAATTATTCCTACAAATTACTGCGTCGTTTAATATTTCAGCTGACTTTATTTATTCAGTTTTATTGCACCGTGTAAAGATTTAAAATGCAAGCATTTGAGAACATTTTTAGAGGACAAAAACAAGCATTATAAATATCAGCTGATTTTTTGTGAACATTTATTTTAAAATACTATCAGGAAGGGTTAGTGTCCTTGAAAGAAAACGGTATATTTATGGGGCAAATAAATCATAAATGGTTAAGCAGATAATGAAACATATTTTGGTCCAGAATAAGGTGGAATTCAATCTTTCCATAAACGTTTTGTGGGATTAATTAATAAGTATGATTCTGGGACTGATTGGACATTACAAAACTTGCACTTGCAAAACGGATGAAAGGAGTACTATTCTGTTAGGTCAATGAAAGATATGTTGTCAATCGAAAACCAAAGAAATGCAAATGTAGAGATGAATAAAAGAAATAAAAATACTACTGCAGAGGGGAGAAAGAGGGAGTAAAAGAAAAGAGGCGACCACAGACGGAGAGAGACAATAATGAAATGCAAACTGTAAGGAGCACAAACACTGAGAAAGGCGAACGGATAGAGATAGAAGAATACATAACTAAATTTGAATACAGACATACGTAAAAGGAAAACACTTAGGATATCCTTCTCGTGCAGATTAGTACTATTCATTAACTCGCAACATTTGTTTGAATATTGTCATTCTCTTAGTAATCTGGCTACACACCGCATTCTGCAGCGCTCAACACCAAATTTCAATTCGACACTACTTTTACGAATCAAACATCCAATTAGATTGATCCGAATTCTTTATCGCTTCCCTAGTGTGCTTGTAGTGAAATAATGGTAACTAGTTTGTCATTGTTTCGTAATAAGAACTAAGCAGCAGAATAAAACAACAGATATTCAAAATGGTCTTATATTTTGTTTTAAAGATCGCTGTCATTGTTAGATTTTGAAAGCATTGCATGTGCTGGATCAAACAAACCCAGTCTTTACCTACTCTTTTCATACGTAGTTCATGATGTGGTGGCCTTTCTCGGAATAGGGAATTATTGAATTTCCGATATTGATACAATGTTTATATATAATCAATGATTCTCTATTGATGACTGGCTTGAGTCTTATTTCTAACAGTCAACTTGCTGCCCTATGTAGTCATTCTCACAATCATTGCTCTTGATACAATACACCGCATCACATTTCTTCAATTTTGTTCTTTTGACATTCACACGCGTACGTTATTGTCATAGAGAGAGTTGTATGGCCTGTGATATAAATAGAACCCATGTTGGTTAACTTATCTATCCAGAGTTAATTATGTGAAGAAATTGGTAATGTTGTTTAACTACAAAATGCATATCAGAAATTAGGAAGCGATATTACACCATCAATAAACTAAATTGATCAACATGTTAAAACAATGTCAGAAATACCATATTATATATGAAACACTGTACAACCGTCTACAACACTGCTGAATACATCACGAATCTATATAGGCTTGATAAAAATCACACAGAGTGTGCACCACTCCGACCTACGGTGTCAAGGACGGGCACTGTATTGTATACTTGCCAAAATATCTAAGTTATGTTATCAGGACTATAATGGATAAAATAGTCAAGAGCGTACACTTTTCAAAAATGATTAGGGACTTAGAGGCACCAACATATGGAAAAATGGTATATTGTGATATATCAGCACATTTCGAGCGTGATCAGAGCAGAGTTAGAGGTGGACAATGTTCTGAAATCTACAATTATATATATGTATATATATATATATATATATATATATATATATATATATATATATATATATATATATATATATATATATATATATATTTAGATAGATAGATAGATAGATAGATATATAGATAGATAGATAGATAGATAGATAGATAGATAGATAGATAGATAGATAGATAGATAGATAGATAGATAGATAGATAGATAGATAGATAGATAGATAGATAGATAGATTAATTCCTACACTCTCAGCTGAAATGTCGATCACAGTCGCACATTTTTAAATTACTATGTTCTGATGTTTTTTTGTGCACACTTGCATTTAGTCATTGACCGTTCATACGCATACGGATTCGTGACGTATACATACAGAAGCAAGGATAAGTAACTTTTATCTCAGGATCACTGGTCTAGGAACTTATAAATTTAATACAGAACACGCACACAAAAAAGCCAAGTCACATGTAACAAATCACTTATTTCCCTGAGTAAAGATTGTAAAAATGGAAAAAAGAAAACAAGACCGTGTTACACATAAACTAATTATTTTTCAACACAAACGTATCGCGTTGATGCATTATTTCATACAGTTCATTCTATGTTACAGAAGACGATTGCGGCCTACCCTGATTGTAACTTTCACTACCAAGCATAGATGCAGAAATTACCTTATTTACTGTAATGTGTTTGTAACCGGATATTTTCATTATTTACATGGTTAGAAACCTGAAATCATGTTTTCTTCTGAATCATGAAAAATAATTCGCTTCAGATTGTTGAAATAAAACTTGTTTTAGCGGCATCGACTTTTTTGAACGCTATATCAAGTTGTCTTTTCCACCAACTGGAGAAAAACATGTGCTTAGTTTTGTTGTTTATATTATGTAATATTATATTGTTACATGCTTGATCTGTAGATTCCGCATCACTCACTCAGACTAGAACTAAACACGCGCCTCATTTTACGTCCGCCCGTCAAACGTTTATAAATCCCAATTCCTTTTCATTTTCGTCTTTATAATAAATATTTTCTGCTACTTGAAAAGTCTCATAGCTCCTAGTGAGATATAAGTGTTATGTTTAATTAATTTGTATTACATGTCGGCTTTTTTAATGATTGTATGCTATGTTTATCTGTATACTGCACTACAAATTAACCATGACTAAAACGATTACTTTATGGAAAGGATATAATAATTGACTAAGTGATGAACAAAAGGACTAGAAATAAAATGTATTGTAGATAACATATTTTGTTTACACTCGTATTAAAATATGTTCCAATATACAAAACCATATTGTGATGTGCTAGAGCTTGGAAAGAAACTGAATACAATAAACTTCTAAACGTGTTAACATACTTTTCTGAAACTAAATAAAATTGCTGAAAGGTAATAGACGTTTCATACAATATAAAAGGTTTTGTAAGACCCCCAAACACTAACTATTGCACTGGGTGCTGGTGGAGTTCCCGGCTACAGTCTGACATGGTTAATTTTCGTTTTATT
Source organism: Unio delphinus (assembly GCA_029339505.1). Lineage (NCBI taxonomy): Eukaryota > Metazoa > Mollusca > Bivalvia > Unionida > Unionidae > Unio > Unio delphinus. The sequence continues at coordinate 9,536,500 of JAQISU010000015.1, read as the reverse complement.
TTCCACGGTTCAGTGACTGTTATTATGTTCATGTTGAACGTATGTGAAAACTATTTTCTTAACAAAATGATGGTTGTATAGTTATATTTGTTTAAACACCTATCGATATGCAACTGTTACGGTATCGAATGGAGGCTACTAAGGATGCAAGTAATTATTTTTAAATTGTTTTTGCTAGGAAGAGGCGTAGATACCAAGGTTAAAATGACTTGATCTTATAAATAACTAGAGATAATATTATCCTCAAGTGCGTTTGCAACAAGCCTCCAATATATTTTCTTCTCAACAAGTTTAAAGTTTATATTCCCAGGTCTATTACTTGATGCAAAAAAAATTAAATCCTCATTCTTCAGATTTTGTGCTTTAATGCATAGCTCAGCAGTTTATTTGGTTGTTTTGATTTGGGACAAATGTTGTACTACATTTGTTGTATCCATTGTACATTTATAAATGCATCGTTCAGGACCAGCTTGATGGTGTCTGAGTGTTGATTCGAGTGTTGATTCAAGGATTGGCATGTGTTTTAAGATTGTATGGCTGATTACATAAAGACGATATTAGTTTCGTTTTCTATATACTTTATATTTGATATATGTGTATTAGACTCGCTGTACTAACGATTTGTCCGTTCTTAAATTCCAACATTACTTTCATTTATGGGAGAGTAAAACGTTATCTGGATAATTACCTATCACACATGCTACTGTTCATTTATTTCTATGAGTTAAGCAACAACTGTTATTTTTAAATGTTGAGAATCTAAAGTAGTAGTTCTCGTTCGATGGTTAGTTACTCATCCTCTGTGATCTCAAACGCAGTACATTTATTTGTTAACGGTATTATCCGATTAATCGTAGGCTAATTAAGTAACCGGTAAAACAAATTAAAAATTGATCGTTAGTGATTTAGATTGTGGGAAGCCAGTAGCACCTTTGCGAACGCTCAAAGATATTTACAGTTATGCTATCATTTGAAATAATATTTGGATGTCGGTGTTATATATTTATAAATTGTTGGTCTGCGATAGTTGTAATCTGTTCTTAAAAAAGGATAAAAAGCATATGTGAGTCTGTCCTAAAACATGAATGAAATTTGAGCGATTTACAGAAGCAGAAAACATGCACTCTCCACCAATGAGCTAAGGCGAGGTCAAAGGATCATCTCTTGTTATTTACCCTACATTCTTTACTTTGTACATATTTTATTTGAATCCTAAATGAGTGTTGATTTAGTTTGATATGTGAATATTCCATCAACGCACTGTAACACACAGTCAAATATGAAATCACAATATTCAAGATTTCATCTTAAAACAATGTTAAACACGTATAACTTCCTTGATTGTGACATGCTTTAATGTAATTCGTCAGTTAGTTTCGTTACTTGTATAATGATCTTGTATTTATATGCTTTCAACAAGTATTTGTTTTGTTTTGAAACCTCGTACTCCAACATATATCCATGAACAAATGAAGCAATAAAACAATTAAAAGAGATGCTTTTGATTTTCATAATGTCATAATTGTAGGAAAATTTATAGTATGTGATGTGCGTTTGGATTACTGCGAAAGTGTGGCCCGGTGGTGTAGATAATGTCAGAAATTATGAAAATAGCTGGATTTTGGAATCAGTTGCGTTACAAAACCTTGCTTGCTCAAGATAAAATAATGTTACTCATAGTGGGTACAAGTCAATTATTGACGTAAGATGTTATTCATTGATCCATTGTATCAACCGAACAATTTTTCTATCTCTCGTTAGATGAACTGCTGGCAATTACTGGCAGTCTTTTTTCGTTTATTTCAGAACGTATTTCTTAAATTACCTTTTTCAATTTAAATTCTTCCATCTGTGTAATGTCCATTGCTTGAACTAAAATGAACAATATTGTTTTGAATATGTTTCATTTAAGGAGAAATATCAATCATCATTCTGAGGCAAGTCATTTCTCCAAATTTGGCTTCTAGTAGAACGGGACCCAGTCCTTGCTGACCTTTGGTGGATGTCCGACATATGACGAACTCAGTGTTTGGTGATTTGGTCGACAGTTGTATTTAGCCGTAGCAAGAAGTAGTCCAACTAATTAGGACACATGTTTGCCATATAAGAAAAAAAAATATTAGTGTTTTTTAAACTACGGTATATCTCAGCTGGTTCCATTATTCCTATTGGAATAATCAAGTTAGCATTTTTAGCATTTTTGGCATGAGTGTGGGAGCACACACTGCACAAAAGAGCATATAAATTTGTAAATTATTTCCATAAACACATAAACCACCTTCTGCAACCACAATTATAAAATAATTTTTTGAGTTGGAATTTGTTTAAGATTATATTTTGTCTTGTGTCATCTGAACATTCGCGTATAAGCTTACAATAACGTAACCATTATTGTGGTTGCCATCAAGCCATTGTCCTTAGTTTCTTGTTTGTTGTTCTCTAGGCTCGTCCTCCTGCTGCCAAATAGTATGGGCTTTCGAAAAAAGATCGTTTTCAGAATAGTATTAAAAGGAAGATATAAATCAGGTTTGTGTAACACTAAGCGATTTCTTGTAGCCGTTTGCATTACCCGTTTTGAGTCAACACAAGAATAATCGAACTCTGTTTTCCAATATTGTGTTCAGTCATAATTATTATTCACACAAGTAATTACCTTTCAGTGCTCAAAAATATCTCTGCGAACATTTATATAATGTCTGCAAAGTCAATAAATAACTGTAGAACACAGTTTGTTTCTAACTGGTACATGTTTTCTAGTGTCCAAACTGATTATCAACGCATGGGTAACGTTTATATTTAAGTTTTAATTCATTTGTTTTCAGTTGGCAGTTATAGTTAACATGAAACAGAACAATGTTCATAGTTGCAAAGATATTTAGAAAAGTCTTGCCACTTCATGAGTGCGGACTACACAAAACCTTCGCAGTACATTATAATGCGCCTAATGACCGATTATCAAAGACATGGTTTGTTTTGGCATAAAGTGTCTTCAATCACGCCGTAACGGATTATTTTTTGGGCATAAAGTGTCTTCAATCACGCCGTAACGGATTATTTAATTGTGGCGCATGACTTGAAATCGATTTATATCACTAATACTATTGATTGCAGGAATTCATGACCAGATAACGTATGCTAGATTCCAAAAAACATTCCTTACTTCTGCAGACTAACGTCAAATGTATATTTACGTTTGAATGTTAAAAATTATTGTATCAATAAATCAGCGTAATGTATGCCGATAAGCGAAAATCAAACAAGGTACCTTTTCTTGGTTTTGATAAGTTGTGTTTTTTATATAACTACCTCACCTCTATTTTCTCATTTAAAACAGCACATCAAATTATAATATTTTCTTGAATTCATTATTCGTTCTTCTCAATGCGTTCGTTCTAATGATATTGAAACCTCGTTAATTTTACACATTCTTTATATTGATATGATGTATAAATGTTCTACATCTCCTATATCAGTCTTACGATGCCTCAGCTGAAGCAATTAAAACCGATTGTATCAAAATTATAATCTTATATACGCATTACACTTGAAGTGATCGGGATTTTTCATAACTACGATGTGTAAATAAAATCGCATTCCTTAGTAGTATATGTTAGATACTTTTGTAATCAGTTGTATTTACATTTAAATATTCTAATAGAATTGTATAACATTGTATGCTCCGGTTTTGTTTTGAACACAACGATACCCGAAGGTGATATCTATCTATATATCTATCTATTTATCTATCTATTTATCTATCTATCTATCTATCTATCTATCTATCTATCTATCTATCTATCTATCTATCTATCTATCTATCTATCTGTCTGTCAGTCTGTCTGTATGTCTGTCTGTCTGTCTATCTACCTATCTATATGTCTGTCTGTCTATCTGTCTATCTATATATCTTTCAATCTATCTATATATCTATCTATCTACATATCTATCTTTAAATCAATCAATCTATCTATCTATGTATCTATCTATCTATCTATCTATCTATCTATCTATCTATCTATCTATCTATCTATCTATCTATCTATCTATCTATCTATCTATCTATGTATGCATGTATGTATGTATGTATGTATGTATGTATGTATGTATGTATGTATGTATGTATGTATCTATCTATCTATCTATCTATGTATCTATCTATCTATCTATCTATCTATCTATCTATCTATCTATCTATCTATCTATCTATCTATCTATCACCTTCAATTGTGTTGTGTTGTAAATCTAAGCTGGTTATATTGTTACCAGTACACTATGTTGAAGTTTTTGGTTGAGAAAACATCTATTTCACGTAAAATACTGGAGAAAATTAAGAATGAACATTGTGTACATTTTATAAAATTTTGGAAAGTTAAAAGTTAGAAGTTTGTCGAATGGAGACAACGGCCGTAAGCAATACATATCCACTATATGATCCACGTACTGCAGCTAGTTGAAAACTGAATCATCCAATATTACCTGCGTTAAATTGTAGTTTAAAAGCTTGTGTTCATCCAGTTATAATTTGACTGCAAGAAGTACATCAGGCGTCAGTTAATGCAATGGCTTCAAAATTAAGCCATGTCGATCGATCTCAAGTCTCTTTAGATTAGTCATGGTAGTATCTCATCAAACGTTCAATGTTTTATCTTGCTAGATATATTTAGCCGTTACAATAAGGAATCCTGATAACTGTTTTAGTACTGGCCAATTAAACTATCAAAACAAATTCTTTGTTAATTTTTCAAATCGGCAACTCTTACTAAAATGGAATACGGATTGCACTGAGTAAACTGGTTTATACGTCATTCGGTCTCATTCGGTCTTTACTTAAACATTCTAGGAAACCAAAATACAGCCTCATCATCCGTCCCAGTTTACGTTTATGATATAAATTTATATAAAACGGTGGGTAGTAGGTATGCGAGTGTACTAATTGACCTCATTATCAAGCACATTGTGGACTCATTTTTATAAAATCTATCATAGACAAGCCGATGGATGTAAACATTCTGGAAAGCTAGCCGCTGCATCTCTTTTTAGTGTGCCTTAAGTTGACATTTTCATTCATAGATTGAACTTATCTAAGACCTATAGCTTTAAAATTTCTACGTGACGTCACTAGCCACTTATCTACACAGTAACGTAATCGATTGAAGAAAGAAAGTCTAGACCTGAAAGTATTCCTAGGATGTGTCCTTATTTGAATTTTGATAGTCCAATATAATACCATGCGTCATTGTAACTATTAGGATCACGTGTTTGAAGTAAAACTGGCTAATATTGAAACCTGTCTGCTGTTATTGGTAAACAGCTCGTTACATCTTCGACATATAAATTGATGCTTTGCTCTTGATTATGTCTATAAGGTGCGAAGGAAGCATAACGGAACATGCACACAGCCACTTCTAACTAGTTGCGTATAGTTCCCTCTCAATACTGCACTCCATCCAACACCGTACTAACTTACAGTATTTATAGCGGCTTAGAAGACGCATCAGGACTTAAAAGTATTTTCATTATTAATGCAATATGACAACGAATACAGTGAAGACAACACATTCTCTTATATTCATTTATGTATATCCTTATTCATATTTTGTACAATTATTTTTATAACCCCGCCCTTAAAGTATTTTCATTATGGAGAAGGCTATAGTATATTGAGATGTTCGTTGTGAGCAGTAATTGTTATAGCTGAGGCTAAATCAAATCTTGACGCCTAAAAATAAAATAAAATAGTTTTAGTTAAATAAAATAAATTAGTTTTAGTTAAAATGAAATAAATTAGTTTTAGTTAAAATAAAATAAATTAGTGTTAGCTAAAATAAAATAAATTAGTTCATGTTAATACAGTGATGATTTTACAATCAAATAGAAGACACAACTGTCAGGCATAAACACTGCGCAGTTTAATTATTTTCTTTTTTGCACGCAGCCAAGTTTGTCTTTAAATAAAAACTAATGCCACGGTCAAACCTTTGACCACAATAATGTATGGCAAAGACGATATATTGCCTAATCTGAATTTCACACTCAACTTTGGTCAACCAGGCAAAAAGGACTAGAATACAGATAGAATTGAAATGAATGGACACTGTTAGTTTTGTTTCCATCATATTGTGGAGATATCAATTAAACAGAGTAAAAAATTTCACATGAATTCAATTAAACTTGACAGCACAAATCAAATCATGACATATAAACATATCTGCAAAAATGCAAACGATACAAATCGACAGGTTCTAAACTATAGTACATCCGAGTGAAAAACTTCTATATACTGCAAGAGAATTATATGATATCTGCTCATCAAATGAAATGGTGAGCTGTAATTTATCTTTCTCAGCAGATGTGTCGTAGCTTCTTGTTTGATTGGATAAAAGGAGAAGAGACTACATTTAAACTGTCTCAAATCTATGATGTGTTCCAGTTATGTTATAATCCCACTTCTTATTTATTAAAAAGAATACCACGTCTTCGAATTCACTGTCGTAAAGTGTGTACTCTCAAAGGAATGATACTCAATCTTTTACATTTCAGGCTGAAGTGGGCAATGACAAAACTTGGCTGTACGGAATCAAGAGACATAACATTTATATAATATCATAAATATGTTGATATCATAATGGAACCAACAACATAAGTCTGATACATATCCAAATATATTCCATTTTCCAGATAAACAGCTAAACAAATGTGTTTAGTCTTATTTGAACATCTTTATAATTGTCATATGATCTGACTTAGTTGTTAGTAAAGGTTATATTATCAATGATTTAATATATGCAATCATAACTTAACGTAAGAGAGACTCTATTCGATATCGATACTTATGACAAACGTATTATGTATTGTCGATCAAGCTCATTTGAACATACCACATAATGGATAACGGGAAAAACACCACTCAACATTTTATATACCAGTTGAGTAATTTTAACTTTTATGTTGCTTAGAATATAATATTGACATGTATTGTACGCCATACTTGAATGTTATTTGCCTCTAAAACAATAACAGTTTTATTATATGCTGGGAGCAAATGAAATAGCAATAGCTGCTGTTTCTTGATGGCAGATATTAATATTAAGCCGATAATGTCCTTGACAAAGCGACATGTTTGTTATATATTCCATATATAAATGGAATTCAAATGCGATCTGTATTATCAATTTCGTAAATGTCTAAAGCGTAGAAGCAAAATATCTCCTTAAATATGTCATTATTAAAACATTTCTGATATGAAAAACTAAAACTATTAAAACTAACATTTCTGATATGAAAAACTAAAACTATTAAAACTAACATATCTGAGATGAAAAACTAAAACTTTAAAACTAACATTTCTGATATTAAAAACTAAAACTGTTAAAACTAACATTTCTGATATGAAAAACTAAAACTATTACAACTAACATAAAACTATAATATGAAAAACTTGCTTCTTTTGAACAAATTTCATTTAACGTTCGAGGTCATTCGTGTCGTCTTCAAAAGCAGCAAATTTTGTAGTACACACGCCTTCCAAGCACCACTGCAAAACATATGCAAGAAGAAAATAAATATTTAAGATTTTAACAGCTATAACCGTCGGATTATTGATTTCTGAGGAGATATACGTAGCTGAATACTTTAAACCGGTCTGTGCGAATTGCTGCTCAACACTCTGAACGGTTGGCTTATCTGGCATACCTTGAAGAATCCAACATTTGGCCATAACGATTTACAGAACTACTTCTTGTTTCAAAAGTGTAATTTATGTCACAAATCTTATAAATAATTTGTACTATCCCATCTTGTACCTCTTTTAAATATGAATAGTAATTTTAGCAATGTCCACTCTGCATATCATGCTTGCCACAGTACTGACAAAACTCTTTTGAAAGCAGTTAGTTACCTTCTATCTGCTTTGGAAAGCGGCATGATTACAAAACTCACACTGATCGACCTGACTGCGGCATTTGCCACAATAGACCACGATTTAATTCTTCCAAAACAGTATCGTTTGTTACGTATTCATGATACAGACGTATTATGGTTCCAGTCACCGAAGCCCGTAAATAGAAAACATTCCATATTAGTTTATCTATATATTGGTGTTCCACAAAGCTCAACCATTCTCAATCGTCATCGTCTGACATAGGGTTGCTCACCAAATGTTCAAAATACAAATATATATACTTAACGGATCAGGGTACCTTCCAAAGCATGGGGAGGTGTGGTTCATCTGCGAAGTCATATGTGATATTTATTAAGCTGCAGATGAATTATAATAAAACTAAACCTTTCTGATCACCACGCAGAGACTGTCTCATTGACATCGTTTTCCTCAAACATTGAGAATTGGCACGACCAACACTCACAACGGTACATTTTCATTACACATACGTGTATTTGTCACGCACATGGCTACATGTTTGGAGTTAAGACAAATCAGCAACTTTCGTTCAAGCAATTCCATGCAAACATTTGTTTGATCTTTAGTGCTTTCAAGACTGAACTGTTACAATTCACTTCAGTGCAATCAAATTAGCAGTGTTCAACTACAAGCAACCCATATAATATCTGCGAAACAAATTCATATACGTCAATTGATTCAAAGAAGCAAAAAGATTAATATAGTGATGCAGAGTAAAACCGACAAATCCCCTTTACTAGACTCACATCCGCAGCCGCAATCCATTTGTCTTTGCTATATCTGCAACAACCGATTCGTACAGTCGTTGTGGAGCGGCTGTATTGATGAGTTTACCAACCGTTGCCGACTTAAAGTATCTTGATAAATACCGTAACCGCTTCTAGTGCTTCCCGAGTCACTAATCGTCGTAGTCCATCTAGAAGTGATTGATTTGCTTAGAATCCCAGTTTGTATTCGATCCATAACATCGTTTGCAATACATGAATGACTTGCACTGTAGCTTGATTAGCACGATAGGTGTAGTTTGCGATAACGATATGACAATCTATGAGCAAGGCATCAAAATCTAGTTTCATATATCGCGCAAGCAGGTTTCTCGGGTTAGAAACGCACCGGGATGTATTATTTCCACATGCGACGGTCATTATGTATTAAATATTTGACCGATATGTAATTTACATATGTATCGTGAATGTTTTGTTCGAAGATGTACAATGGGTCAGCCGATTAACAAGACATGGAAGTTACAGTAGTGCCGCGTATATAATTATGAACAATGATGCCCATCCTTTCGGAACTCCATTCGCAACTACCACTATTGGATTCAGAAATAGTTGTTGGTTATTAATGTGAGTCTTCAAGGAACTGCAAAGACTGACTCCATGTTCCATTCAAAGTTAAATAGTATGCCAGTTAACGAGGGTGCCTGCAGAAAACACAAATGAGTTATTTGCCAGTAGGGCACCAAATATCGTAATTTAATTTAGGCCTTCTTTCGTACAATCGCAACAACGCTAATGCAGTCTAGACTGTGCCTGATATGTTGTTAGAGGACAGGCGTAAAAATCGCCACACATAATTATGGTTTCATTAATGAGATTTTGATTATCGAGGAAACAATATGTTTTGTATTTACATCAACCTGCTGCATCACAGCATTGGTTTTTTGTAAAGACACAATGCAACTTAAATACTTTAGAAATAATCATAGGTGTGGTAGGCTGGTAGTACTCTCTACAGTAACTATGTGATTTTCTGACGATCCTGATACATTCATCTACTTTATGCTGTAGTTTAACTTGTCTTTCTCTTCATGATAAGGATGGTACACTCTTCACTGATAGTGTTGGCTTACTTTCTAATATCCTCTGTAAATTCTGCAATTTCTATTGTTGATTCAATCAATGTTGAAATCCTTCATCAACAGTCCAGGGCACGGGCTTCTCGTGCATTGTACGGCGATTGCAACAAAGGTTTGACATTTTTGCTCTCTCCTGGGACATTTTAAACCAAGTCCTGGCATTCACGGGATGTTTTGGGGCGATATATTGCTGTTTTATGATATTATTAACATTTCATATGATTGTCATGATTGTTAAATGGGCCTGTGCACGTTTATGTGAGACACATTTGTGTTTGAATTCACATGATATATTCCCCCCCGCGACTGGAAGTTCCGGTCAAGTCAATCGTGAAAGAACCATCGGGACTCTAATTATTCATGCAACTTATGCCACATATAGTCTGCAGCAAATCAAGTCTATTAAATATTTCAATGACCCTGGGCGGCACTGACTCTGATTATCATATACATGTTACTGGTTCCACGACTCATTTTAGTAAAGTGGGCGTATCGTTAAATAACATGTGTTTTATGTATTCTGCGTGAAATAGTTACTAGGTGTGAATTAATCTTTCTATACATATACTCAGTTTGTGATTTTGTATTTACAGATACCCAAGGATAATTTTTATATCTATATATATTGTATAATATTTCGAAATAGTATGTTCAGTACATACTATACGGCACGTGCGAAGTGCTTTCGATGGGAATAACCGAATGCTTCCAGTGCACAAACGATATCTGTGTATACATGCTTCACGGTAGGTCAAAATCGTTACATTACGGAACGTCATATCAGTGAAGGGCCTACTTTAAGGACCTGCACATCGTCAGCTGTAGACGTGAATTTTTAATATCTTGTGTACAAGTTATTACTTTTGCATTACCACATTTATCTTTGTATATTTTCTATGTAGATTTTGACTACGTATTATAACTCAAATATGTTATATTCTTGTTTGTGACATAACAATAGACTTATATTGAACATTTAGTACTGTAGGTTTCTTATCGGGAACGGTTCTGTTCACTTCTGAACTTGTGTATTGTTTTGTAATTATTGTGCCGATATTTTAATATGTAATGCTTACCATCAGATGTTATCATACATCCCCATGCCATGCAGAGTATACGGCGTTAGTAATATTTTCAACTAAACAGAGATGACCAGAGTGACCGGAGTGATATCTGACCAGTGTGATCAGGTGAAAAAAGTGATCGGAGACAAAGTGGTTTCAGCTGCAGAGCTAACCCGTGAAGTCAATCATATCAGCTGTGAAGCTGAACCATAGCAGCCGTAGAGTTTAATAGTGTTGCTGGTTGAGTAGCAGGTGATCGGGATTTGCTGACCGAGATCGTAGGGCGCTTAACGCTTTATTGACGAAACAGAAACACCAACGACGTGATTGACCAGTGTGACTGGTAGCCGAATGTGTTGGTGACGGGAGGGAGTAACTCCTTTCATATAAACTTATAGCCGTTGTCTAATTTATGGGGTTCGTAAAACCAAGTGTGTTTCTGGAAATGTAGTGATAAATTGTATATCTTTTCCTTTTCGTTTGTATAATGTTAGTATTTAAGTGACTACATTTAAACTGTATGAGTAAAATCCTATCTTTGTTTAATGCTGGAGACAAAAACATCATCCTCTTTCATGGTGAAATCAACTTATAGTATTCACCCATGTCTTTGCACTGTATACAGTTTTTCTTAATTTTAATTATCATGTCCGTGCGTTTAATTTTAATAGATCCAATATTTGGATGATATACTAGCAAATATTCATTTCTCCTTCAACTATTTTTTAAAATAAACATTGGATTTATAACAACATCAACTGTGTTATGTAGTAAATCCTTAATCCCACCCGCTTATTGTTTTACACTTGGATTGACATTGCACTATTGCATCACATCGTCGTAGACGGCAATATTGTTTTCGGGCGATACCAACTATCAGGGGCACGTGCTTCATCGATACGAAAAAATCAATCAGCATTGGTTGTGGAATTTCCTAACTTCAGCGCTTTTTAAAAATATTTCCAAACATCAGAGCACATTAGCCCACACCGCAAACTCATAAACCGATCCCATTCAGCATGATTTTATAGTGAATGTGTTTGCACAGCAAAGTCGATGAGGTCAAAGTTATTTTTATTATCACATTAAATAATACATTGTTGTATTATATAATCATGTCTTCATCTTGTGTGTGATGACACACGTGAACTCATGATTTAAATCAAACTTACGTGCAAACCATTAATAACACAGACAAAAACATTAGTACTTGTCTTCAATGTATTGCAGACAAACTCACGTTTTTTTAAACATCACTCAGCTGTGTTATCGCTTCTGCATTCACAAAGCTATTAGTAACACAACGAAGCAATATTCTGGCGAAAAATATACTCTTGGGTACAATTTCAGTGGGTCATGTACACGGCGTGATAAACGAATTGATTCTGCCATCCAAACAAAGCCCGGTGAAGCACCTGTAAATTTTGCCGATTGTGCATTTTACCGACAAGACCGTAAATATCAAAGATCATCAAGATATATACGATTAATCCAGCCCTGCGCGAGAATAGCTAAATAGCTCCTAAAATGAGGTATCAAAACCACGATTATTTGAGTAATTTCCTCTTCTCTTCTGATCACAATATAATCGAACCTTGGGATGTAAGAGTTGAAGCGGTTGTAGAGAAGGAAGTAATCACTTCAAGTGTAACTGATGTTGTTGTTAAGCATAGTTAATTAACCAGGCCTTGCGGCAGGTGTCTGCCAGTGCCAAGAAAGGTTTTGCGTGATTGGTCTGGTGGGCAAGTACGTAATGGGTTTAATCAGGCTGATCTATGTTTCTTTAACATGATCCGTACGTGATCGATAGGTTTGATTGTTGACATACACTTTTGAGCTAACCATACTTATTGTTGCCAGTGTATATTGAGAATCTGAGCCGTTGACAATGAAAAGCGTTTGCTAGCATCGCAGATGCATTCTAATGCATTATATGCACTACCAATAGCAAGGTCTCTTCTATAACAAGTTGATAGTGGTAATGAATTTTTCGGCTTTATTGTTGCAATGCTCAGAAACGTTTTCATTCTGGTTAGAGATGTTAATTTACATCGTGTCTGTGCTTTTTGGAACGCTTTCATAGCGCACTCGTAGAACGGTTATTCTGGCATCGTTCGGCTAAAGACAACACAAAACATATTTCACATCTAACTATTGCAAGGACTTGGAAACACGATTTTAAGTATTTGTGTGTACCCGGAAATTTCGACAGTGGGTAATGTCGTGCTGCGAATCCACTGCATTCTTAAGTATTTACAATCTCCAAGCCGATTGGTCCACCAAGACAACCAGTACGTTAACATTTGGGGGTGACAACGGATCATTCGCCCACCAATCAGGACGTTGGTAGACGAATAATTGCAAGTTGATTTAGTGTACTATAATGCAATATTGGTTTTAATACGTTACTAAATCACTTTGTATTTCGTAATTCTTAGTGCATCACTTTAGCATGCTTATCAATTGTGCAAGTTTTGAAATCAGCGGGGAGTACCCATGGTTTGGTATCAAGCGGTGAGAAACTCATTTTAGCGCATCGGTAAACGCTAATTACACTGTATAATGTTTGCGGTTTGTACGAATCGACGTCGCTCTCGCAGGTATTTCAAGATCATGTCATGTTTGAGATCGTTTTGCACAACGGCGACTGGGTTGCACATATCCTCTTTAACGCCACTGATGCCACCAACATCATTCGAGTGCATTTTGTGGAGCAGCTTCATATTTTCTCTCTATTTGTTTACCTGAGCATTCGTCTTAGAACTTACTAACAATTTTTTTTGGTGTTCTCAAGCAACGGATGATTTTTAGGATAATTGCTAGTATAATTAATTTTGCCAAACATGATTCGTCCATCATTGGATGTGACGTGCATCAGCAGCGAGTCTCGTTGGCTTAATATTATTATAGAAATATGAATATTTTAACAGCTTCGACAAGTCTAATACGGACGCTCCAATACAAATAGACCTTGTCAGCTTGCGTCTCAAATTTCTACAGTGAACATCCACAATTCAGCCATTAAAGATCTGGCTGAATTGAAATGCCAGTACAACGAAAAGCTTTATAACATTACTGCTTGCTATTAAGGACAAGATCGATTCGAATCCGCTTGTGTATATTTTCCATGGTCTTTTTAAACTCAGCATAATTATTTAGTTTGAACATTCTCATTGTCAAACGCTTTCGTATGTGACATATGTTCGTAGGTATGTATCCATCGGTATATTTTGCACCATCCGTGTGTGCTGGCTAAGGGTGTTATAAATACTCACCAGTTGTAACAAGAAAGTAAAGTTGTAAATGGGCCCTTCAGTGTGCCTATTTCAAAATCCTGAAAACGAATTCTTCTGTGACTATAAAAACTATAGTTCGGAATGGAGCTTCGGTATTAGACAACATTATAAATATATACGTGGATTATTAATATATAAGTGGACACTAAATGTTCACCATAGCTGAGTTCAGAGAAATAGAAGATACAGTATTTGACATGGACTTAACTGCGCTTGTCACGCCTACGTAATTTCTTCCATTTGAGGTCGTGATGGAAATTAAGGGAATACTTATGCGAGCTGATAATACCTATTATCCGGTCAACACCGCCATTATATTTCTTAACAACAATATCCTAGCATTGCTTAACTAAATAACGCGATGATTCAATACATGTAATTCAAGATTCAGCTGTGTCATCGTACAACGCAAGTGTATTTTTAATAGATGAACTAAGGTCGAAACTCGTTATAATCGACGTGAACAAATTATCAAAACGAAACAACATCTGAGAGATGAAATCGTTTAGAGACCCGCGCAACTCGTAAAATAAAAACGCTCGCGCTTGGAAGTATATATTTTTTTGTCTAGATGCGGCGACAAATGTAGGTGAGGACAAAAACAGCCATCGTAGACACAACAGTCGGAAGTATTGATGGGCTATGTCAATAGCAACCGTGATGTCTGGCGGTGACAGCAAATTAATATCGATAAGGTCTTCTTAACGAGTACGTTTCGATTCCGAACTTCTTGCAGCATCAAAAGCAGTCTCAACACGATTAATAAACTGAATTCGGTGGAAAAATAATTAGTGTGGCCGAATTAGATGCAGCGTTGGAAGACATAGAAGAGCATCGCCATCTCCGAGCACAGACAAAGAGCCACGCGATTGTGTATTTACAGAAAACTAGTGTCGAAGAAGAATATAAATCAAAAGTGCGCTCGATATGATTCCTTGGGTAACTTTGTTAACGCGGATTATTAACGCTATTAGTTCATGGGTTGCACAAAGTTCCTTGCTTGCTGCCTAAAATAGTCAAACTTCATAGGTGATAGAAACTATGAAGCTATTTACTACTACTACTTTTATCTTGTTCGTCTCAGGATAACCTACCTAAATATCAAAGCTCAAGCCACAGCTCTTTGCATTAACCTTAGAATATGAATAACTCGTCCTATTACCTCACATTGCGATGTAAACTCATCTAGAAACCCGTGCGATCCAGAATCGAACACCAAATATGTCCTTCTAATAGTTGACTGGCTAATTCCAATATACTTATCTGACTCATCCATGTGTGCAGTTAATCAAGACGTTTACGCTCTTCTCTAACATGAATATTCTCATTGTTTCCACAGTTAAAACGAAGTGATATGGACAACATAATTTTGTATATTCGGGCCCAGCTACGTACACGAATTTTCCATGCAACATATACACAATAACAGTGTTTTCATTCAATAATTCTCTTACAAGGCAGCTATTTCTTCCTTTTAGAAACAAATTAAAGACTCGAATATGGTGACGTCTTTAATAATTGTCAGCATGTGTTTTGAAATGTATAGGAGTTTTGTTTTTTATTAGATTGTACAGATCTTAAAGCTTCCAATGATAAGTTGTATTAAGCCCATATTATTGTTATTATTCTAATTATTATTATTGTTGTTTGTGTGTGTGTGTGTGTGTGAGAGAGAGAGAGAGAGAGAGATAGAGAGAGAGAGAGAGAGATAGAGAGAGAGGACCTTATTGCGTCCACATGTTGTTCCTCTAGCCGCTACGAAACGGTGCTGCAAACAAATACCCGTAATAGGATTCGTACATTCCAAGAAGAGACAAATATCGTCAGACACAACCTAGAAACAGAGACATCATGATGATGATCATAGCAGTGCTGATAACTAAAAGAAGAGACATCTTGATGATGATCATAGCAGTGCTGATGACTAAAAAAAGAGACATCTTGATGATGATCATATCAGTGCTGATAACTTATACACTATTAAACCAGGTTTGATTAAAGGTCTAGACAGAGTTCTTGTCATTTAACTTTTGCTTCCTCTGAATGCATCATAACTGGTGGGGTTGGGATGCTTGAGAAATGTGAAATCGTTTCAGATTTACATACATGGCATGTGCAACGTAAAGCATCCCAAGCTAATTTGGTCCCTTGTATATTAATTTTAATGTATTGTAAACAAAAATACTGGAAAATTGTAATTTGAAAACAAACATGTAATTAAATCTCCATAGATTACAGAAAGTTATTTATAATAGAGGTATCGAATACAATTTTTCGAGGTGGCCTGTCGAGATCCGACTGTGTTTGGTTTGATTACTCTTTCTAATCTCTACATTCAGTATGAGATGCAAACCTTTGCCAGTTTATGTTTTTCTAGACACAACGAGCAGAGAAACTAACTGTGTAGTTTGTAAGCTTAAAATTTAAATGTGAAATTAAAAGAAATATAATATTTTAAAGAACAACTAACATTTAAATTGGCATATGGTTTGAGGTATACGATTGAAAAATGTAATTCATTACTAGGTATACATGTGGGTGTGTCTCCTACGAACTGACGCCTTCGACTCTTTTGGTGATGTAAGCATGGTGCAGATGATATAGTGGTCTTTCCTTATAGGCAAGGCAATGTTTGCTGTTTACCAGTGTTCGAAGCTCCATATAATTACGAATTAAAATTATCTAACATGTACGATAACATTCAAATTTGATAGAATAGCATTATAATATTAGAACACCTCAAACGAGGACTCTTGAGAGAATAAGGGTAGTAAACAAATAAAACATGCATCAAGATAGTTGAGGGGGTCCCGAGTGGACGAGTGGTCTAAAGCGTTCTCCGTTACGGATCACTGCCATCTCACCTCTGTCTGCGTGGGTTCGAGTCAAAGATTCAGCTAATGTAGTTATATGAGAAAGCATGCCAGTAGCTTCTCGTGGGTCGGTGGATCTTTCCGGGATTTTTCCCGGGTTTTTCATCCACCAATAATACTGGCAGCCATGTATATCCTATCGTGTTTTAAACAATCGCGTTGAACCCTACAACAACAACAACAACATCAACAAGATAGTTGAGAAGCTGCCGTTGCTTAATGAACAGCATTCCAATTTCTTGAAGATGCGACCAACCAACGCACCGACACACACACACACACAAACGCGCGCGCTCGCGCATGCAATGTACATACCCCACAGAAATCAGAGTTGGGTCCCTTAATTAGCTTGCACTGGTGGCTAGGGGTATACGCCTCACCTGGCAGTCTCATCACATTCTTGGTCCATTCCTCTTTGTCATAAAAACCACCGATATTGGACACACATGTTCTGAAATACGCACATTACCCGTTTACAGTGACGTACCGATATAAATATTACCTATCTAAATATCAAGGTATCTACCTACATACACATGCCTGCGCACATAAGCACACACACATACATATGCGCTACTTATAAACGACTACTGGTCATATTAGTCATTCGTATCAAAAGAAATCTGAAACAAATGTATAAATGTCTATATGTCTAAAGTTACATTGAACATACTTGCGCTTCAGTGTCCTCTTCATAGCTTTGATAGAGCAATAAGAGAAAAGCCATGGTTTTCTTGAATATTCCTTGTCTTTCTCGAATACTGTCGCTTTTGGAGACATAATATACCTAGAGTCAGCCGGACAATCGACAGCGCTCTCCTCTCCATCGTGGTCTGCTCCAAGACTAGAAATATCAAGTTAACATTGTGCATAAATGTACATGCGAGGCAGCGTATATTTGATAATCACATCTTCTATTTATCGCTTTGTCAATCGCAGTAAGTGTCAGTTAACTTACAAAACAAATCGTACTTTTACATCCACGTCGTGCGTTCATTTTACATTGGATTTTAGACATGAAAAACCTTTAAAAAAACAATTTACAAAATAATAGGTTGAAAAACTTTACTTTATTATACAATAATATGATTTTCAAAAATAACGATAAACATTTCTAATGGTATTAATATCCCAAAGTAATTATATTATTTACTCACAAGACATATTCTATATTTGACCAATGTCATGATGTAATTTCCGATTTCTACACCTGTAATTTAATGTTGTAACATCATTTAGCCGGTAATATTAATAGGTTTCCATAGCACCAGAATGATCTTGTATTATGCAGCTCGTATCGTTAGTAAATCTCAGTCTCTGTATTCCATTTTCTCAAATATTTTGTGTGCGTGTGTTTGTGCTTGATTTTCAGTCCTAGCGCTATGATCTCCGCAGTGAGGCAGTTTATAGTGACGTCTAGCACTGGGGCATCATACCGCAGACAAGTAGCATGACGTCCCAACAAGTCACATTATCATGACACCAGCACCTTACGATCCTAACACTAAACTCTTCATGTTGAGCGAAAAGCCAGACAGCTATTATTATCATCTTTGTACGTTTTTGGTATGCCTCGGAAGGGGATCGAACATAAGATATCCCGCATCCGAGAGGGTGCACAAACTACTTGGCCATCGCAGCGGCAAATATTTGTATTTTAGGAATGATTTTAAGTTTCATTTTATACAGTGTTTGTTTCATAAAACTATACTGCTATCATATGTCACCTAAAGTCATGATTCAGAAAACGAAACTGGATTTAATCCAGTCTATACAGACTGCTTTGTATGAATGTTGACTTAGTTGAATTATGCTACTACAGACCGCTTCAACGTCTTTCAAATTGTCTGTTTGGAGTCTGTGTTGATCATTTTACTACGTGTAAAATAAAAGAGATAGCGTTTAACGTTTTCGTTCAACATGCTACAGCTATTCTGTCAATTACCATTACATTTTGTGAAACACTGAAAACAAAGATGATAAGATGCAAACAGCTACGCTAAGAAGTATGCTGGTGATTTCCCGCAAGTCCGGAATGACAGATCTTATGATTATCGTATAGTATGTAATCTCAACAAACGTGCTCAGGTTCCCAAAATAGAAGAAGCAAAAATAAGCCGTCAATAAATCACAGACCATGTATATGCAGCTACTTAAAGTCACAAGTGAGTGAATCAAGGGTCCACCAATGGGTACAAGAACTTTAAAGCCATTGCACTCCAAGGGTCAATTAGGGCGGGGCCCCAGTAGACAAGTGGTCTAAAGCTATCACCTTATAATCTCGGTCGCAGCCTGCTTTAGTGAGAATGTTTGCCATTAGCTTCCCATAGGTCCGTGGTTTTACCCAGGGTTTTCTTGTGTTCATTTTACTGTATATTTACCTTCATGTATAGCCTATTGTTTTGTGCAAAAGAAATGACGTAAAACCGAACACAACAACATTTATGGAGCAAGAAAGTCAACTAACTTGTGCCCAAGTTCGTGTGCTGCTGTGCTTACAGTCCGAAAAAAATCGCCTATCTCTACAATCGCGACTCTGTCTCCAATGTCACACACATGTCCTGTAAAGGAACGACCTAACCGGAAAAAGAAAAATAGTCTAGATGAAACAAATACATTGTTACATGTTAACGATGCTTAGAGGTGCATGTGTACCATATATTAACTCAAATAATGCACTACTCTACTGCATGATTAACTTATATAAAAACGAGTACATATAACTCTAGTGTCGAAACCCAATGCCAATAAATATATTTCATGGCCCGGGTCTATTTATGTGACTATTGAATTACATTGAATGATACAGCCAGACGCTATACGTGAAAGCAGAAATAAAGATAGACGCGATACATGAAAGCGCAATTCAAGATAGACGCGATACATGAAAGGAGAAATCAAGCGTTTACAAGTCAAGAAACAAACCAGTAGATCATCGAAATATTTTGGTTATCCAAGGGTTATTCTACTTTATAAATTTCTACTTCACGTCGAATAAATGGAACATAGTAACCACGACCCATCTGGATTATGAATCTGGTGCTTTTCCTAATGAGCAGCCACGATACAGTAATTTTTAGACACTTCATGTATGACTGTTGCAAGTCTTTTCCAGATAAGAACATATATATGACGATGTATAGACGTTAACTTGTTCCGTATGTCATACATATCGTATTAATTAGCATTCTGTTTTGTTAACACCAAACCTATGAATTGCTGAGATCAATTTGAATTAAGGATTATCCATCACAACGGCCAGTATTAGAGTGCATTGGATATTGTCACTGCAGTCACCGACAAACGGTTGAGAACAAAGAGTCCGTGATATGGTTTTTGAGGAAAACCACTGAAAACATGACTTGAACTGAAAGTATATTTACCCGTACAAGCGACATGGAATCGTTAATGAAATATGATGTAAACAACGTAAATTGGTTTGAAGAAAGCTTATAGCCTAACTAATCAACCAAGACTGCGCCATGAAGTTCCCCCGATTTGATTTCAAGTAGTCCCTGGTATATAATTTTCATCAAGGTAATTTGACGTAATAGAAAATCTTTTAGTAGGGAACCTGGCTTGGATGACTATGCCAGTAAGTGAATGAAAATAAATACCAAAAATATTTTAAAATCAATTTATTTCGAAAACAGCGCTTATTAATTTCAAAAATTATCTTCAATCGTCTGACTAAGAACAACTCGCTCTATAGAGGTTTATAAATTCACTGCTGCCATAAAAATCTTTTTGACATTTTAGACAGGTCGCACTAAACAAGTGCTGAAACACATCGTAAATAATGATGTAAAACAGTACAGCATGGCTAGGATTTGTAATAATTAATGATATAAAAACAATAGTGTATTAGTAAAATATGTATTAAAAAATGTATTGAAAATCCGGTCATCCTGATTAGTGCATCTATCTGATTGGATGACAGATTCCTGCGGTCCACTTCGATACTTATGTAATAGCTGTACAGTGTACTCCTATATGATATCATATCTGTGCAGTCTGCTGCGAAACTGATGTTGGATTTGAGCAGTCTAATCCGATAGGCGTGTCACATTTGGTCACACTACTTCGTTATCGACGTCTTAACCGTGCGGTCCACTACGATAATGACGCCATATATGTACAATATAATATAATACAATTTGTACAGTAAACTCCAATACGAATATCAAATTTGTACAGTCCAAGTCGTGAACCGAATGTATTTTGTATCACAATATCATAATTACAAATGAATTTTGGAGTCAAACGTTTGTTAAGATGTTAAGATAGATTGAAATGGTGCTTAATGTTAAGACAAAATATATACACATACAATCATAAGCTGTCTAACAAAGATGAAAATTTCTAGTCACTTTCAAAGAACTGTCGTCTTTCCTTACAACCGAAATATATTAAACAACATCTCGGGTATGGGTAATTATTAATGTCACAAATACGGACAATTAATGCTGTCACTGTAATGGAAATTTCTACTGTCACATATACATGGTCGTTGTCACTCACCACCTCCGCTGCTATGGGTTAACCGAATATTTTATCAAGTCCGACACGATATCGCGTTCGAAGATCTGATAAATTTATCGTCACAAATCCGTGTGGCATTGACTGAGTGTGACTAAAGAAATTTCTAAATCGATTATGATCCATATCACCGCCGAACCAAGTTTGCCAAATATTTCGTAGCGTATGATTATCAACTCCGTTAAACACACACAATAAATTGCAGTTATCTCTGATCACCTTCGGAATTTGTGTGTAGCGTTGAGTAACATATATCACATCAGTGTTGTTATGTCTGCCTCGGGAAAATATCCTAGCGGGATTCTTTTGATTTTCTAACATGATATCATCATACACGACTAAATTGCTAATACTTCCATCAATATCATCAATGCTCGGTGATTCTTCGATATCGGTTATAATTTCAATAATACCTTCGCCGTTAATTTCTATTGCTATCTCGTTAACATCCTTTAATATTCATTGCATCGTTGAATGTCTACACTCGGGGCGACCAAATACAATTTGTTCCATTTCATCCATCTCGTTACCAAATTAAGTAGCAGTTGTGTCTTACCGCTTCCAGATGGTCCGATTATAGTCGCGCGAATAGAATTCGGCAACATCGCATGGTTTTTAATAGGTTCTCGTCGTCGGGTAGCTGAATAATCAATTACATTCATGGTATTATAAATATATTATGGATCTATATTGCGTGAAGTGTAAGAAGCGTACTGGCACAAACGACTTTACTACTATTACAACTAAAAATAACCGATCAGCACTTTCTGGTAAATGCGTACAATGCAGTACAAAGAAATTTAGATTTGATTCAATGCGATCTGCGGATAATTTAAAAAAAAACAGAGGAGGTGATATTGCAGCCAAATTAGTAAAGCTCCCAGGAACACCATGGGCAAAATATCCGAGAGAAAAACACCTTCCAGGGTATAGTTATTGTTGGCCCAGGACTAGACTCGATATCAGGCACGATGATCAAAACCAACCTCGACCGGGTGAATATCCAATAAACGCCATTGATAAGGCGTGTCATGTTCATGACGTTGCTTACAAAAGCAGTAATCTGCAACACAGACATCTCGCAGATGTAAAATTAATTCATGTGTTGGATACTATCACCGATAAATCCTTCAAACAAAAGTTGTCTTCATGTTTAAAAAAATCGGCTATGAAAGGTAAATTGATGTTAGGTACCGGTAATTAATAGTAACATGGAATCTATTTATTATTCTCCGAGAGGATACTGGAGGGGTAAGGCATCAATCAGTAAACTCGCTAGCGCCGTGAAGGTGAAATATACCACCGCGGTTAATTGGTTATCCAAACCGGCGATATGGCAAATTTATCTACCACCGCCTAAACAAATTAACTATTCTCATTTTGATGTGACCGTTCCTAATGAAGTTCATCAAGCTGATATATTATTTCTGCCGCATGATGGTGGTTACAATTACGCGCGAACTGTAGTTGATGTTGCGAGTCGATACAAAAAAGCAGAGCCGTTAAAAACAAAATCATCAACTGAAGTGGCTTCTGCGTTTGAAAGGAATTATCGACGAGGTCCTCTGCGTTGGCCAAATCTATTACAAGTTGATCCTGACAAGGAATTTCAGGGTGTTGTTCTATCAACGATGAAAAAGCATAATACCGCGTTACGACGAGGACATACTGCACTACATTGCGATCAGGCAATTGTTGAACGATTTAATCGGACGCTTGCTGAGCGGTTATTCGGATATCAATACGCGAAGGATAAACGATCTCATGAATGGGTCAAGAGATTACCAGGTGTAATTACCGCGCTGAATAAAGAGATTACTAGAACAATCAACATGAAACCTAACAACGCTATTAAAAAGAAGTATATACCCGTACACCCGCAAAAAGGTTTTTCAAAACAACCAATTCTCGGTAATGTCACGGTTAGCAATTTATACAAACCAGGAGAGCTCGAAGGTGGTAAAAAATAGCTACTTATCCTATTTGGAGTGTCACCGCGCATAAAATATCCGGCATAATACGATCCACGGGTATACCGGCAATCTATAGATTAGATTCAACTGCTCCTCAGCGAGGATTTACTCGACAACAACTACAAGTGATACCCGAGGATACTCAATTACCACCGCTTGGTCTTAACTAGCACCTCTTCGTCTGTTGCACTCAAGACAAGTCAGCATCACATTATCGCTGGTACGGTAAAATACTGCTAATTATTCTGTCTACTGTAAATTGATGAGGATCTTTATCCGACCATCACCAACTCATTATAAACTTCCAACTGGCGCAATGAATATTCTGTTGCTGCTTCAGCGTAATTATTAATTCAGCATCTCAAATTCTCTATTATTTTTTTATCCTGTTGTTAATAACCAGATATTTTTTTCTGATTATGTCCTTGACTCTGTCAACGCTGACAATATCATTGATTGTAGTGTTATTATCATCTAAAACAACTCGTCGAAGCTAATTTATTCTTCGTGCTTTGGATACTGCGAGATAAACTAAATTCGACCATTCGATTTGATTATCTATAATCCAAAGAATCGTATCTGATATAGTCAATCCTTGTGAAGAATGTATTGTCGCTGCTTAACCTAGCGTCCATGGGTATTTATCAGCGCGTAATGCATCTTCGACGACGCTGATATCAAGCAGCACAATATCATTTAGCACTAAATTTTGCTTTTCACGCTGTCCTGGAATATCAACTTCAATATTCTGTTTTCGTGTATCCGAAGGTCTATAACATAACAGCGTTGGAAGTGTTGCAAATTTTTCTTTATCAAATTCAAATAACTTCATCTGAAGTGTGTCTCTGACTATCTTTCTACTTGCTACTATCAAATCGTTTGGTCTCCACATTTCCCTAGTGTTAGTACAATCATATTTGACTTGGAAACGCTAGCGTGAAAATCCGTAGGATTTTTCCCACGAAATAACTCAATCGCACGAGTCATCTTTCCTGACCCACCACAGTCGTTTAAAAAAACTCTTCTATATCTGCATATTGGATCAGAACACGGTGGTGCATTAGATAGTTCTGATATCTGATTATTTTTCAAGTATTTATCTTCAATCGTAACATCTGCTGATTTGGAATAATCACGCAGCATTTCCCGCATAATTCTCGTCAGAAATAGTAAATTCGGCCACTGCTTCCATGTGTTTCATGTCTAGGTAAAATGAATCAGTGGCGACTCTAACTGCGGTGTCAGGAAATCTATTTATCATCGAAAATAATTTGATAGAAGCATAAGCCAGCATAGACGACCTCAAATGTGCATACTGAAGACTGTATCCATCGTTGAAAGTAACAATTGTATCCAATTTGGTTCCATCGGACAAGAAAGCGTCTTTACGATTTATATATATACCCATAGATGTTACATCAGCGATTATAAAATCGTATTCAACGCTATCTATAATCAACCGTGAAGAATATCTTGTATTGTCGTATTTTCCACCCTGAGTAAACTTTCCAATTATTCTTCTACCAAGATCTTTTGCGTCTTTGTTTCTGATTTCAAATAACTGTTTGTGATATATTCTTCGTCGAGATCAGGGAATTGTTTTTTTATTTTCGCTGATTATACTATCTAGACTATCAGGTTGTGGTAACCAAACCTCAGTCTGCGCATGATATGATATAATTGCTTCACCGACAATCAGCAATATCATCATGCTACAATCAATCATATACCGTAACAGCACAATTGGCAACCAATGTTTCACAGACATAAGTCTGCCAATCCAAACATAACAGCACGGATGAAGTCATGTAACCAATTCAAATGATACCACACGAGAGAATCCGATTAAATCAAAATCGGCTAGTGGTCCATTAAAAGCAACACGGTCATCTCATGGGTGGGATGTCCAAATCGCTTGAAGTACTTAGCACATTCTCCATACCCGAGAACACTCCCTGGATAACACGCGACTATATCAACCGAAATAATAGTTTTAGGGTCATACTTTGTATTCCATAATCCGCCGTGGTTATATTCAATGCAACTTAGTTTAATATCTGACAGGAATTCAGCTCGCATTGGTTTCCACGTTTTTCTTTCTCGCGAAATGAGCTGCAACTGACGGAAGTGTAAAGCAAATTATTAATAATTGTTCGTCGAAACTCTTCGAGTTCACTGTTGAAAAACTACTAGCTAGTTTTTTCATCTTGTCATGGAGGGCTTCAGTACGGTATAATGCTCCATTGGGTCTTACAAATTGATCAAATCTGCCCTCGGAGTTTTCAAAACTGTGAAGTAACCACACCGACACAAGATCGTTTTTACTCAACTGGTAAATAAAATCAAATAATTTTTTCTCAGAGAACTCCCCGGAAAATACAACGGGTATATATTTTATTATTCGTTCCCGTGGGAATATTGTTACTGCAGATGTCCATGCGTGTTCGTTATGATCAATAATTTTGATTGGAGCTCCATTTGATTTATAGTTAGGTTCATATAATATCTCGCCGGTTATCGTCGCTACGGTTATTGGAAATCTTAATGATCTTTCTAATTTGGCTATATCCTGAATTTTTGCTCCACGCTGTTTCACTGTCAGTACCCATTCGTTTTTTTTTTGCGTCTTAGATCAGTCAATTTGTTTCCACGCAGCGCATTTGTGAAGTCTGCTATTATTCGTTCTGCTACACAATTCAACGATGACAGTTTCATGGGTTTTAGTTTTTCAATACTCGGTTTATCATTTAACTGATATATCCCTTAAACAACTGCTGTTTCAGGATAGGATCTTTCGTAGTACGGTTTGTCAATTCCATTCAGAATTCCTGGTTTGGAATCTCGACACAGAGTGACAGTTTTTATTATCCTTCAAGATTGGTTCGAATTTATCTCTGATAATCCAATCTCCCGTGTCTGAACGAATAATGAATTTCGCTATAAAAAAATACCTTTTTCGCCCAAGATGCGAAATTATCACTGCTGCGCTCTCGTCATTCATGGTAGCATCAATGCTACCATCAATTCGAAATGTCGACCAACAGTGAGATGCCCTATCGTGTTTGAATTCATTAAAACAGTCACTGATTTTACCCAACATGGTTCTATTACCTATTAGATTCTTTGGTGCTACGGAGACTCTATCGAGATTGAATTTAGCATTTTTCCAAGGCGTAATTTTCGATAATCTCTCGAACTTCTTCATGTTATAATTAAGACAAGTATTTAAATAGAGAATTTATATATAATGAATCATTTCAAATGGCTTATGATTGGATCATTAACCCCATGTAACAAATCATGCAGAAAGGAGTTCTGTGGGTATCATATTCAAAGCGTTCGCAACGGGAGTTATGGGCCTTTACCCTGCTTACGATGTGGGGTAGGGGTGACAGGAATATCACAATTGTGTCTCAGTTGTGGTGGTAAACGATACAGAGAGTTGAAGTGTTATTTTGATAAACGAGTTAAAAACTCCTTCAATGTCTCTGATCCTGACTGTGTCCTTGACTCTGTCAAGAACAGAATTATAAAAATACCCAAGACTAAATTGATAGATTTCCAAGTAATATCATATTTCAACCAAATAATGAATTAGACAAATAATAGTATAGTATATAAATGAACCAAGAATTCCGACCGCACCCTGTGAGCACAAATTAGGAAGCGTCCCGTGATGGTATTATCAGACACTGCAAACTGAAGAAACCAGTTTGGTCGGATAGTGGTTGGGATATTTGATGTTTGGTGCTGGAGGGAAGAAATATTACTGCCATCGTTTCATATATGAATTGTAGAACGGAATGATCGAAGATGGTTTTGTTATCGATCAAATTGATTCCAATCCTAAGAACAATTCTTTATCAAATTTACAATCTCTTACACAGGGTGAGACTTTGAAACGAGAAAAGACTGGAAAATACTCAAAAAATGCGAGGTCTGTAAAATCATTTAATACTG
Organism: Unio delphinus; assembly: GCA_029339505.1. Taxonomy (NCBI): domain Eukaryota; kingdom Metazoa; phylum Mollusca; class Bivalvia; order Unionida; family Unionidae; genus Unio; species Unio delphinus. Next base: position 9,509,016 of record JAQISU010000015.1, on the reverse strand, counting down.
CAACTAATGAACAAATAGTATTCCAATCTATGTACCAAGTCGAAAGATATTTTGATATTTGTAGACCCTCAATACGAAAGATAACGGAGAGAATTTATCGATCTGCGATTTCCCGTAAAAACTGACAAATGATTATATTTTTATATGTTTAACTAAATTTCGTTTTGTACTATTCTATATGGTATTAAGGGAGATAATTCGTCGGGGTATATCGGCTTAACAAAGAGTTACAGATCTCAATAGTTTTTTTTTCAAAGACTGCATCATCTGATTTCCGATTTGCTGTTATAATTGTCATGATTCTCAGCAGGGATAATCCATTATCTGTTTTGTAAGAAAACGAATCAAATACGTAGTGTTTACAAGCAGTTGTTTTCTTTTTTTTGTGTTTTTTTTCAAGTATTCGGTCTTGCTTGAATGCTGTTAATAATCATTATTAAACACATGAAAGATATAACGATCACACACCTTTGTGTTCGGCTTTCATGTATAACCAGCTTATATACTATCTCGTCTGTTATATTATTGGGCTTCAGCGTCGAAGATCATATGTGAACTAATCATACAACCCACACAGTATCAGGTGTGTGGATACTTTTTGTATCCATACAACCTGGATTTTATCTGGCTTGTATGATTGGTCGCGTATGAATGTAGACCCGCCTATCATCCATCCATCCATTCATTTCATCCATCAATGATTTCATCCCATCATTTATTTCATCCCATCATTCATCATTCATTGTAAATACCACACCATTGACATCATTCATTGTATGTGTCATTGTATTGTATTGTATTGTATACATGTAAGACGCCCATTCCCATAAGCATATCTTCCTTGGTTTCTAACCCGTTATTTGACGAGTTAGGTCCCTTATAGGGGGAATATGCTTTGTGGTATATGATTATGGGCGTCGAAATAAACAGTAACGTGGATTTAGCTTTCCATCACATTGGGTAACCCCATAGGGTAGAAACTGTCATTGCGTCACATCTCAAAGAGAGAAAAAAAATACTCACTGTATATAACCATCTATCATTTTATATACCATAAACTCACTGTATATAACCGTCTATCATTCATTGTACATAAACATCTACCATTCATTGTATATACCATACTCTCAAAGAAAAAACCCTATGAAAGACACAAAGACCTAATAGGAACCCAATGAGTGAATAATCGCTTATCGCGGTTACTGTTTATTTTTGAAAAATATATCAATGTATTTTTGCATTAGAAATATATTATATCATATATGAATTCTGAAAATATTGATAAGATTATATTCGAGATTTCAAAATTAAAAAAACAAGAGATTAAATTATCTAACAATTTAAACCCTGACCAATTTATGTCTGATTATCAGGATATAGATTACGGTATTATTACTAATAAATATATGCTGCCAAAGAAATATGCGTTAATAAAAAAAATCCAGAATTCCATTCGGGACTCTCTTGTAATTTGTAGTGATGTAAGTGTGTTTGTCCCGCTATTTACTATCGTAGAAGGAATACGAAACGAATTGGGTCGAGATTATGAATTGAAAAAGGAGGTTAATTCGAAGATTAGAAATATACGAGCATTAATTCAAGAAAACGAAAAACCCCTTTAGATACCTCTTGCTATAAGTTTGTAAACTGCAAGGTAAAATTTTTACTATAAATACTCCATGGATTGTAATACAATGGAACAGATGTTGCAATGGAAAAGGTATAACTGTAAAGGTAATCAATACCGGCTTTGATCAATAAACACGTCGGTGCGAGGAAGTAAATCGCCTATAGTGAAACTGATAAATATTTTAGTGAGTGGGTTGTTTTGTCATTTTTCATTGATGCTTGTGTATTTTTTTTGCCTATCTGAGTCGGCTTAAATGGTTAATTCTTTCTAAATGAATCAATTAGACTCTTTCCAAAACACTGCATCGTACATGAAAATCCGAAGGATTTCAATTGGAAGATTGTTTACTATTTCAATAATGGTAAATGAAGCATTAACCACTCGATTAGCGAGAGAGAGAGACAGGTAGCTATCAAAAAATATATACCCTTCCGCGATTCTGTCAGAAATAAATTACAAGCTAGACAGATTTTTCAGACTGACTTTTCTGTGGTATCTGAACAGTTATTTTAACCAATTACCACGGCAGCAAAGGGGATAATATCAGCTACTGAGCGTGCTATATACGGAGATGTCCCCAAGGAGGGAGAACCATCAAGAAAAGAAAAGCCTCTTATTGGTGAACCTGAAAAAATAGCAACGGGAACTGAAAAAATAGCAAGAAGATCCAAACAGACAAAATAAATTTTTAAGAACATTTCCTGGTGCTATTGCATCCGAACAACGAAAACAACAAGAACAACTTCAAAGGTAAATAGAACAAATAGGCGATATTGATATTAGATCCCCACCACCTGAACTCCAAGCACCACTTGCAGAAGAAGAAGAAATTGAACTACCAGGTGACATTCCTATTATCCCACCACCACCTGAATTTCAACAAGAAGAACAAAGGGGTAAAAAAGAACGAAGAAATGTTGACCCTAATAAGATAATTAAAAGTGGCGTGATAAATGATATTAAAAAATTTAAGAATTATAAAGAATTTGCTCAATTTATCATTGATTCAGTTTCAATGGGTCAGCGAGAACAATATATGAATGAAGGATATGAAGATACTATAATTGATAGTAATACTTGGGGGAAAAAACTGTATATGGCAAAAATCGGTAAGTCCTCACTACCACACAATGAGAAGTTTGAAAGGTTGATATCTCAAATAGAAAACCCACCGATACCAGTTGCGCCTTTTGTATCCCAACCCGCCCAGCAAATATCAGAAGCTGATTCTGAAAAAGGTGCAACTGGTAAAGAAGGAAAGGGTTATCAAAAGGCCTTTTCAAGTAGTAGTTTAGTTAGTTGTCCTGGTAATGTTCTTGGTGATATAGCACGATTAGAAGTTCTCGTTGGAGGAAAACGAGCTGGAAATAACTCTCTAGAAATAATTAGTGAAGCAGCTGATATCTACATGCGGTTATTTCAAGGCGGCATCATGGATATCAAAACATATCGAGATTTCATTGATGACTTAGTGGACAATCCTACGGATTTTCACCATCATGGTTATCATAGTGACTAATCTAATGACGAAGTCATCGCATTAGATAAATATGATTTAAATAAGATGATCATACACTACAACCATGATAAACCAACCAGCGTCTATGTAGTAAACTCGCGGTTTCCAGATTATAGAGCTTACTATGGTGATGGTCTCGATGATAACATTGCGAGGATATTTGCAGGAATGGCTCCAAAAGTAGCGCCGCTAGCAAAACAATTATCGATGAAAGCCTTTGATGTTATTCGTGATAAGAGTATTAGTGCTGTTGGAGATACTGACGGAAAAGCGTTTTCCGCCACTCGGGATAAACTAACATCGCTAGTTCGGCGGCGAAGGAAACCACCAACATTGCGACCACTAAATCAAGAAGAAAATATAATAAAATGTTCAAACGGTCACCTGATCCAGCGTTTGATATGGACGCCCCAGTGCACAAAGATGATTCTGTACGTAATTATCCATTTTATGCCTATCACGCAATATAACCAAATAGTCGATCAAGAATTGAACTTCAAGTTCATGATACCAGTAAATACTTTCTACCGTGTGAAGCGTTTATCGAAGTAGAAGGAGAACTTGTACAAAGAGAGAATACAGCATATCCACTTGCTACCCATGTCGGTTTTGTCAATAATGGTATCATGGCGTTTTTCGATAGCGCAAAATATCTCATCGATGGAAAATAGATCGAGTCGATAGAACATGATGTTGATGTGGCAACATCAATAATAGGACTAGCAAGATATTCCGACGATTATACAAGATCGGCAGGTCCTTCTATGATGTTTGCAAAGGATGGTAGAAATTCCACTGGAATAAATCAACTTATAAGACGATCAAGGAATAATGCTGCTAATGCTGATGTTGATGTTGAGGCTGTAGTTATAGGTAACAATCCTGATTTCGACCTAGGAGCTGCAACACGTATGTCAATGTTGAAAGAGGGGCGTAGATCATTCTCATGCGCAATTCCATTGCATTATATATTTGGATTCTGCAGAAATGTTCGAAAAGTTATTTATGGAGCAAAGCACGCAGTTGCACTTGTGCGAAAGGGTACTGACGATGACGCAATTTGTAGGATTCCAGCGGATCCAGCACATCCAGGTGGTGATCCTGGTAAAGTCAATTTAACAAAACTATCACTGTGGATGCCAGTGTTAACTCCATCAATCATCGCAGAAGAACGATTACTATCATTTATGGACTAAGGAGGAAAATCGCTGATGAGTTGGCTAACAATGACTACAGATTTTGTTTAATCAGCTATTAATAGGTTACTTACATGGAACCTAGCATCGAAACAAGGCGTTTCAGACCCACGTCATATATTTATTGCGTTACAGAATAATGCACGAGTTGGCGATCAACATCTCAGTCATATGATATTTGATCAATTAGGTGTTACTGACGTCTCGCTGAGAATAAACGGACAGCAGTAACCATCCGAGGATATACAACTTAATTACGATCAAAACCGTATTGCACGCGTGTATCATCGGATGTTGTCATATATGGCACGCGATCAAAATGTTGATAATGGTTTGCAAATATCACAGTGGGATTTTCGGAACCTCTATCCGATCTATTACTTTTCATTGGAACATCTTGATTTAACAAGACAGTCCGTAGTTGATATACACTTTAGAGCTACTGTAGCTCGTGGTGGTATTGCCAATTATAGATCAATTACTGTCATTCTCAGCGACAAAATCAATGCTACTCGAAGGTGTAGGTGGAAGAATGAGAGTGATAGATGCACCAGTAGAAAACATGTAACAATTAGATCAATCTGTTATTAATAAAATGGTATGTGATGTTATTAGTGTTACGTTAACTCCTAATCAGATTAAGAATCTACAATCATCAGCAACTGCAAAATGTGGAACTACAATCACGTTGAAACCTAATCAGATGACCGGCGGGGCAAATAAATTATCGTTGAAACTTAATCAAACAAAACGTTTTAGTGATGCGCTCGAAAATGAAAAAAGGAATTCGATTTAAACTTTCTGCGGCTGCAATTGCCAATATGAAAAAAACCAGGCGGTATATTTCCATTGTTTAGCTGCGTTACTAGCGTTGATTGCGGCAGCGGCCCCACCGGTGGCTAAAGCGGCAGCGTTAGGAGCCATTGGTACCGCAGCAGGAATGGAACTAAAGGAAGCAACTGGGAAGGGATATAAAAAAAATGAAGGGAAAGGGTCTAAGACTACTAGGAACCACGTATTCATGGTACAGCGGAAAAGACCTGAGAATCCCAGAAACGGTTTATTAACACCAATGTCAAATTTTGATTTACTTGATGCTGCTAAAAAACTAGCAATTAAAAACTTCAGAGGCGTCTTTGTGAAAGATCAGTTGACGACACAACCAAACAACGCTGAAACGGGTATCATTAATCTCGATAATAGCACCGGACCCGGAACCCACTGGGTTGCATACGCGATTGATCCACGTGTAACTCCTTGTTGGTATTCTACGCTACCAACACAACAAATGAATCACCCACCAATATGTGGCAGCGAAGTATTAAATGTCCTCGATGATATTTTAACATCTGGAAAAGCACCAAATGTTGTCGTAAATGAATACACTAGCAGTCGCTGGAAATCGAAGAGATTTAAAGAGAGATTATATAGAATAACATGATTGATATTTGGGGGAGACAATTATCAGCGCTGAAGAAACCCGGACCTGATGGCGCTGCAACCGGTAATATAAAAAAATAATCGAAGATGAAATAGCTGAGACGTTGAACTTAGCAAGTGTTGATCCCAATGAAATAGTTGTATTCCAAGATCGCCAGGGTAAATTGAAATCTAGTAATGTTTCCCTGGATGATATTTTAGTTAAACAAAGCGGAGTAATCGAAGGCACTATCGCATTGTTTTCCGATCAGGGTAAACTCAAACCGGTTGTACTTATTTCAACTATCTTGGAACGAATTACCAATATTGATGAACCCGTACTAGAATGTTTTATACATCCTCCAGTGACCATACCGAAGCTCACAGATATAAAAAATTATATGTTGGAACTAGCAACACTTCAAGTCAAATATGCAGATCACGTTGAAAAGTTTACATCATTTCGAAAAAAAAACATCATCGAGAAATTTTTTACAACCGCGCTGGATAAACTCGACATGAAACTACCTGATATTAAAAAATCCATCAATGAGATTCAAAACCACCATCGAGGCAATCAAGGACGATGCAACGAGGATGATAGAAATCGTTGAAAAAACAAAAATTCCTCATGCACAAACCAACAATGTAGTATACACGTTTCAATACGGATCATTTGCGTGGAGACCTACAAATAACAAGTTAGATATCACTGCAACCATCAAAGGTATTTATCGGTTAACACTAGTGACACCGACTCAATTTAATATATCATTATTCAGTTCATCTGGGGTCAACAATACGATATCAACGATCATCGATAAGGATACAACCGAACAATTCACGACAGCATCCACTGACAATAATTTGGCTAGGGTTTCAGTATCATGGTATGTGGAATTCGTAGCAGATTTGAGTAAACAACTAAATTGAAATCGTAAACTGATTTGGAAATAAAATGTCGTCATCAACGGTACCTTCGGTATCTCAATATCGCTATGATCAAGTCAGAGAATTGCAAACTAATCTCAAAACGCTCACTGAGGAGTATCAAATAAAAATAAAAAATACCGACGAAGAATCACCGCAGTTGATGTTACCGTGTATTCGGTGAGAGGTGTAATCGCCGGAGCTGGTATAATACTCTCCTTGGTGACAATGATTGCCCCGATAGCTCTTCCAATATGCATATATGCGGCGACAACAATCGTGGGAATAATTTCGATAATAACAAAAAAATATCATGATGCAGCCAGCGCAAACTGCAAGATTACATAATTAAATTTCATGTTGTGTCCACGCGCATTTGCAATTATCCTCGTTGATATCGTCATCACTCGATGATATCTTTATATCAGATAGTGAGTTCTCAGCGATGGTAAGTATTTATGATTCCGCGATGTCCAAATTAGAACAGGATAATGATAATAACAATGATAACACCGCAAGAACTACTTCAACAAATAGTAAAAAATACCAAATCGATTCAACAAATAACGGAAAATACCACACCGGTGAAGACCAGCATGATATCAATAACCTCAACGAATCCTGAATTCAGGGTTAATTTCCCGATTCCAATTCCCGTGAAGGAGATCGCGTTAACGAAACTACGAGTGTATCACAGTTGGCCTAATATCAGATTGGTAGCATATGGCGGTCAACAACAGAATAATTCCTTGGTATTTGCGAATAAGAATAAACCCGATGGAACTCCAGACTGGAACGTTGTTTCGATACCATCTGGGTCGTACCAAATCTAAAAAATCAATGCTGAATTTCAGCGTGGAATAAAATCCATTACTAGAGCAGAATCGAAAATCGCTATAACAGTTCATGAACCAACACTATCATCCGCGACTGAGATAAACTCGCCTAGTTATGTCGTAGATATCTATCAGAGCTCAATCAGAACAATAATAAGATGGCCTGAAATCCCACCTCAACAAGTTAACATACCACTTGAACCACGAAAATCTGATCATGTTACCGACAGGAAAAAACCCGATAATCCAGTAAAATGCTATAGCTGTTACAACAGGTGGAATTTTTTCACTGGGATGATAGACGACCGCAACCGAAGATATTACGCAACTAAACAAGATAAAATCACTGAAAATTTCACAGAGTTCAATAACGATATTTCGATGTTGTTAATATCTCTTAAATCCGGTACTCTCACCCGAGATGAATTTATCAGCGTCGAAAAACATGTAAAAAAATCATCAATGACATGGAAACATTTCATTCGCAAATTATTCAAGAGGTATTAGGTGACACTAATCCTAAAACGAAAACGGAGTTTGCGACAGTGTATAATATACTCGTAGAAGATATTCTCACACTCAAACTACAAGGATATAATATCTCAGAACTACAAAAATCTTTCAATGATGCCATCGATGAAGGTTTCCAAAAAATCCATGACGCATGGAAAGAAACAGCACCACCAGCACAAATAACAATTCTCAAATATAATAATGACCTAGACGGTGGTGGTAGGCATATCGCTCCTCAAAATATATCCTCGGTCATAGCATTGAATTTAGTATGTGATGTTATCGAAGGCAGCTATCAAATAAATCTCGAGCGATCAAATCAAGCTCAACAAGGATATATTTTATATTCATTTGCGCCAACAGCTCCTCCAGGATTCCTAATTATTGAGGATCCAATTAATCCAGTATATATGCGATGTCATAAAAATTCGCTAACGAGAACTAATTTCAGACTCACTGACCAGTCTAATAATCTAATTGATCTACGAGGTGAGGTTTTATAAATTAGTCTGTTTGTAAAGTCCTAAGGACTTTCATTGTTAACCCATAGAAGCAGAGGGGGTGAATGACAACGACCATGGCATCTTCGAACAAACGTTGGTTAGCCTCGTCGACGCTTTTTTTTACGCTTTTCGAGGAAGTCTCAGTTTGCCGAATCGACGCCTCTACAAAGTTTTAGGGTTTTACCCCTCTGCTGCTTCTTTTTACCAAAAAAGTTTGTCGTCTCTAAGATACGACCTATAAATGATCATTGTATGCGTGATTTTTAACGTATTAAGTACTATAGGCAAAATTGAATTCCTTAATCAAATAATGTGGCCTAATGTTTAAAGCGTCCGCCTCGGTTGCAGAATGTCACGAGTTCAAACCCTGGCCGAGTTATACGAAGGACATAAATGTGGCAACAGCTACCTCGCCATGCGCTTAGCATTAAGAGTTAGTGTTAGGACTCGTCGGCCTGGTGTCAGGATAACGATGCTACCTATATAAACTGCCACACTACAATCTTCGTAGCGATATGACAGAAATATGACTGGAAAAAAGATGTTAAAGGTATGTTGCAAATTCAAATCACACACACACACACACACACACACACACACACACACACACACACACACACACACTGAATTAGTTCTTGTAGTGTAACCCTTAATCTAATTAGCTTAGCAGCAGAGAGGGCGAACCCTACAACGTTTTCAGACAAAATTTTGATTGAATCATTAAAACGAGCCTTCCTACGATCTTATTTTAAACAAAAAAAATGTCTCAGGGGTAAAACCCTACAACGTTTTTAGACAAAACATTTATTGAAATCTTAATGAGCCTTCCCTACGAAATCTCATTTTAACTAAAAAAATGAAAACGGAGACTTTTACGATTTTTTAATTAATTTTGGTCGCAACGTCGTTGTCACTCACCCTCTCTGCTGCTATGGGTTAACAAAAAATAATAAATGATTTTAACTGAAGATTTGATCAAGTCCGATACGATATCGTGTCCGAGGATCATGTAAATTTATTGTTGCGAATCCGTGCGGAGTCGACTGAGCATGACTAAAGAAATCTCGAAATTGATTGAAGTCCATATCACAACACCATGTCTGCCAAATATTTCAAAGAGTATGAGTATCAACTCCGTTGAATACAGAAAGAATATTGCAGTTATCTCTGATGAATTTTGGAACCTGAGTGTAGCGTTGAGTGACATATATCCCGTCAGTGTTTTTCTGACGCCCACGGGAAAATATTCTAGCAGGATTCTTTTGTTTATCTAACATTATATCGTCGTATACGACTAAATTGTTAATATCTCCATCAATATCATCAATGATCGGTGCTTCATCGATATCGGTTATAAACTCAATAATACCCTCTCCGGATTTTTCTACCGCGCTGTCGTTAAAATCTTTTAGCACTTCATAACATCGTTGATCATCTACGCTAGGGGCAATTAAATACAACTTATCCCACTTCATCCATCTCATTATTAAATTGAGCAACAATTGCGTTTTACCGGATCCAGATGGCCCGATTATAATCATCCGGATAGAGTTTGGTAGCGCTGCATGATGCTTAACCGGTTCTCTTGTTTTAGTCGCTGAAAATCAATTATATCCATATCTCTATACATAAATTATGGATCTATATTGTATGAAGTGTAAAACGCGTACTGGCACAGATGACGTGACGACGATTACAACTAGGAATAACAGATCAGCACTAACTGGTAGATGTGCAACATGTGGTATTAAAAAGTTTAGATTTGTTTCTACAAAATCAAAGATTTTACAATCCGGAGATGTTTTTAAAAAAAACGAGGAGGTGATATCGCAGCCAAATTGGCAAAGCTCCCTGGAACCCCATGGGCAAAGTACCCCGGAGAAAAGCACCTTCCAGGATATAGCTACTGTGGACCGGGAACCAGACTTGATATCAGACTCAATGATCAAAATCAGTCCCGACCCGGTGAAGAACCAATAAACGCCATTGATAAGGCCCGTCACCTTCATGATGTTGCTTATAAAAGCAGCAATTTGCAACACAGGCATCTAGCAGATGTGAAATTAATTCATGCGTTAAATGCTATTCCTGATAAATCCTTCAAAGAAAAATTGGCTTCATTTTTAATAAAATCGGCTATGAAAAGTAAATTGATGTTAGGTGCCGGTAATTAATAATATGGAATCAATTTATTATTCCCCAAGTGGATACTGGAGGGGTAAATCAGCAGTCCATAAACTCGCTAGCGCTGCAAAAGTGAAAAAAACCACTGCGGATAATTGGTTATCCAAACAGGCACTATGGCAAATTTATCTACCACCGCCTAAACAAATTCTATTCTCTCATTTTGATGTGACCGCTCCTAATGAAGTTCATCAGGCTGATATATTATTTCTGCCACATGATCTTGGTTACAAATACGCGCTAACCGTAGTTGATATTGCAAGTCGATACAAAGAAGCAGAACCATTAAAAACAAAATCAGCCACTGAAGTCGCTTCTGCATTTGAGAGGATTTATCGAACGGGTCCTCTGCACTGGCCTAATCTATTGCAGGTTGATCCTGGAAAGGAATTTCAGGGTGCAGTGTTATCTACAATGAAACATCATAATGTCACCATACGACGAGGGTATACTGCGCTACATCGTGATCAGGCCTTTGTAGTACGATTTAATCGGACGATTGCTGAGCGGTTATTTGGATATCAATACGCAAAAGAATTCATCCAAGAAAAAAGATCCCGTGAATGGGTTAAAAGATTACCATCTGTGATTACTGCACTGAATAACGAGATTACTAGAACAATCAACATGAAACCTATCAACGCGATTAAAAATAAGTCAATACCCGTACAACCACAAAAAGATTTCAAAGAACCAATTCTTCATAGTAATGTCACTGTTAGGTACTTATACGAACCAGGAGAGCTTGAAGGGGGTAGAAAAAGGGCTACTGATCCTATTTGGAGTGTTACTGCACACAAGATATTTAGTATAACACGATCAACTGGTAGACCTCCAGTCTATAAACTGGATTAAACTGCCCCTCAACGGGGTTTTACACGCGAACAACTCCAAGTGATTCCTGACGATACTCAATTACCACCACAGGGTCTTAACTAGCGCCGTTGCGTCTATTGCATTCAAGACAAGTCAACATCACATTGTTTCTGATATGACCGAGACTGTTATTCTTTCTGTCTACGGTAAATTGGCGAGGATCCTTATCCGAATACTGCCAACGCATTATACAATTGCAACTTGCGCAGTGATTATTATGTTGTTGTTTCAGCGTAATTATTAATCAGCATCAATGTTAAATTCTCGTTGTTTTTTTTTTGTCTTGTTGTTTGTAACCGGATAATTTTTTATCAATAATTTTAACATCAATATCATCCATTGTTGAGTCATTATCGTCATCATTGACTTCGTCAACAACAATTCTTCGAACTTGATTTATTTTTCGTACTCTGGATACTGCGAGATAGACTAAATTTGACCATTCGATGCGATTATCTACCATGCAAACAATTGTATCCGATATAGTCAATCCCTGTGAAGAATGTATCGTCGCTGCGTATCCTAGCGTCCACGGGGATTTATTAGCACGCAATGCATCTTCAACGACGCTGATATCAACCAGCACAATATAATTTAATACAAGAATTTGTTTTTCACTCTGTCCTGGAATATCAACTTCGATTTTCTGTTTTCGTGTATCCGAAGGCCTATAACACAACGGTACTGGAAGCGTTGCAAATTTTTCTTTATGCAATTTAAATAACTTCATCTGAAGTGCGTCTCTGACAATTTTTCTACTCGCGATTATCAAATCGTTTGGTCTCCATGTTTTCCAAAAAACATTCATTGGAGTCTCTGAAATCACTTCACGCGCTATTTCACATTGGATTCTATCCGGTTGTAATCTAATTAGCGCTTTTAACTCTCGTAATCGTTCATCAAGTGATCTATAATCAGTGTTAATTTCTTCATAATAGTCTACAAAACCCTTTAGCCATTCATGTGGGGATCCACCAACAAATGGTGGTGGTTGGCCGTGATCCCCACACATGACGACTTTTGTGTTTTTGTTTAACAACCACTCGAGAAATGTTTGTAATACATCTAATGATACTGTGCATATTTCATCCCAAATTATGATTTCAGGAATGAATTTATCACCCATACGCTCAGGAGTCCATTTGTCACCCTTCCATCGAAAGAAGCTGTGATAAGTACAGGCATTTACCCCTCGTTGTTTCATCTCTCTGGCGAGTCTGTGAGTCGGTGTTAACACAATCATGTTTGTGAAATCCGTAGGACTTTTCCCACGGAATAATTCGATTGCACGAATTGTCTTTCCTGACCCACCACAGATTGGATCAGATACCGGTGGTGCATTAGAAAATTCTGATTGAATTTCAATACGGTTACAACAAAGATATTTATCATTCATGGCAACGTCTGCGGATTCGCAATACTCATATAGTGTTTCCTTTTTAAATCGCCAACGTCCCCACGCTTCCTCGGGATCTGTGAATGCCGCTACAGCTGATTTGTATTTATTATGTATATACATCGAATCAGTGGCTACTCTAACTGCGGTATTAGGAAATCTATTTATCATCGAAAGTAGATTAATACAAGCATAGGCTAGCATAGAACTTCTTAAGTGTGTGTACTGGGAATTATATCCATCACAGTAGGTAACAACCGTACCTAATTTTTCACCATTAGATAGAAAAGCATCCTTACGGGATACAAGTTTTCCCTGTTTCATTAAATCCGCTACAATAAAATCGTATTCAGCGACGTCTATGATCAACCGCGAAGTATATTTTGCATTGTCGTATCGTCCACCCTGGGTAAATTTACCGATTATTCTTCGTCCGAGATCCTTTGCTTGTTCTTGTTTACTTTCAAATAACTTCTTAGACCAATTTATGATTTCTTCTTCACTGAAATCTGGACACTGTTTTCGTAGTTCGCTGATTATACGATCTATATCGGGTTGTGGTAACCAAACTTCTTTCTGAGCTCGATAGCATATAATAGCCTCGGAAACAATCAACGATATTAGCATACCACAATCAATCATATATCTCAATAGCACTATTGGCATCCAGGCCTTTTCAGATAGGTGTCTACCGAGCCAAACATAACTACACGGATGTAATCCTGACGCTAATTCAAATGATATCACACGAGCGAATCCGGTTAAATCAAAATCAGGTAATGGCCCATTAATCGCAACACGAGTCATTTCATGCGTGGGGTGTCCAAATCGTTTAAAATAGTTACTACATTCCCCATACCCGAGAAAACTTCCAGGATAACACGCGGATATATCAATTGAAATCATACCATCACGTGAGTATTTTGTATTCCACAGTCCTCCATGACTAAATTTGACGCAACTCAATTTAACATCCTCGAGAAAATCACTTCGTGTTGGACGCCATGAGTTTTTTTCTCTTGCAAAGTGAGCTACCACTGATGGAATAGTAAAACTATTCGTGAGTAGTTTTTCATGGAAACTCTTCGGTGAAAAATCATTTGCAATTTTTCTCATTCTGTTATCTAACTCTTCAACGCGATATAATTCACCATTTGGTCTTACAAATTGATCGAATCCTATTTCGGGATCTTCATCACTTCTAAGTAACCACACTGACACAGGATCATCTTTACACAACGCGTGGATAGCATCAAATAATCTCTCTTCATAGAAAACATCCCCGACGAACTCCTTAGGGATATATTTCACGGTTCGTTCTCGTGGAAATATTGTTACCGCAGGTGTCCACGCGTGTTTGTTATGATCAATAATTTGTATTGGCGCTCCATTTTTGTTATATTTCGTCATAACGGTTATTGGAAATCTTAATGATGTTTCTAATTTAGCTATATCAGAAATCTTTGCACCGTTCTGTTTCACTGTCAGTTCCCACTCGGTTATTTTCCTACGTCGCAGATCAGTTAGTTTATTTCCTCGGGATGCATTTGTGAAGTGTTCTATTATTCGTTCTGCTACACAATTAAGCCCTGACGAATATTTCATAGGAGCTAGTTTTGCGATATCGGGTTTATCATTTAACGGATATATCCCATAAACCATTGCTGTTACGGGATAAGATCTTTCGTAGTATGGCTTATCGATTCCGGTTAGAATTCCTGGTTTGGAATCTCTACTCACAATGACAGCTTTTTTATTCTTGAGGATTGGTTCAAATTTATCCCTAATAATCCATTTGCCATAGACTTCGATAATGAATTTGATTCGGAAAAAATGTCTTTTTTCCCCAACACGTGAAATTATCACTGCTGCTTTTTCATCATTCATGGTAGCGTCAACAACACCATCAATTCGAAATGTTGACCAACAAAAAGATGCTCCATCACGCTTGAATTCATTAAAACAGTCTCTGATTTTACTAATCATGGCTTTATCAAGAATTGTATTCTTTGGTGTATTAGAAACTATATCGAGATTGAATTGAGCATCTTTCCAGGGTAATCTCTTGGACGTTTTTTTTGGTTTATCGAGATTAAATTTAGGACTAATTTTTAATAATCTCTTGGACGTTTTTTTTTGGTTTATCGAGATTAAATTTAGGATTAATTTTTAATAATCTCTTAAACTCTTTCATGTTTCCGTCTCTTGGACGTTTTGGACGTTTGTTACGTTTTTTGGGTTTATCGAGATTAAATTTAGGACTAATTTTTAATAATCTCTTAAAGTCTTTCATGTTTCCGTCTCTTGGACGTTTGTTACGTTTTTTGGGTTTATCGAGATTAAATTTAGGACTAATCTTCAATAATCTCTTAAACTCTTTCATGTTTCCGTCTCTTGGACGTTTTTTTGGTTTATCGAGATTAAATTTAGGATTAATTTTCAATAATCTTTTAAACTCCTTATCAGCATTGAATTCAGCATTTTTCGAAGGCGTTCTCCTTAATTCCCTCATGCTATAATTAAAACAAGCATTTAAATGAAGAATTTATATATAATGAATCACTGCAAATGGCTTATGATTGGATCAACGACTCCGTGTAACAAATCATGCAGAAATGAGTTTTGTGGGTATCATATGCAAAGCTATCGTCGTGGAAGCCTTGGTCCGTTACCTTGTATTCTATGTGGAGTTGGGGTCAGGGGAAAATCTCAGTTGTGTCTAAATTGCGGTGGTAAGCGATACAGGGAATTGAAGCGTTATTATGATAAAAGAATAAAAAATGGACAATCAATCAGAAATTATGACCTTGACGCTGACAAAGTCAGTATTCTTGACGCTGACAAAGTCAGTATTCTTGACGCTGACAAAGTCAGTATTAAGGATAAAATCATAAGAACTCCTCAAGACTACATCGAAAGATTTATCATTAAACCAAACAATGAATTAGACAAACAATAGTATTATGTATACGAATGAACCAAGAATTCAGACAACACCCTGTGATCACAAATTATGAAGCATCCAGTGATGGTGTTGTAAGAAACCGCAGACTGAAGAAACCAGTTGGTTCTGTGAATAATCAAGGGTACTTGATGTTTACTGTTGGCGGGAAGAAAACTTATCTCAATCATCGTTTCGCATTTGAATGCTTTTATGGATTGATCGAGGATGATTCTGTCATTGATCACAAGGATTCTAATTCGAAAAACAATTCTTTATCAAATCTGCAGGCTGTTACTCAAAGTGAGAATACCAAACGAGGAAAGACTGGCATTTGCTCAAAAAAAGCGAGACCTGTGAAATCTTTGAATACGATAACTAGCGAAGAAAAAATATTTCAATCAATGAATGAAGCCGGTAGGCACTTCGATATTTGTAGAGCCTCAGTACGATTTGTTGCAGAGGGGATTTATCGATCGGCTATTTCAAAAAGGACTGGACAAAAAGTTCAATTTAGTTATGTCTAATGCGTCATATTTTTCATTTAGAAATATATCATTATTATAGAATAATGAATTCTGAAAACATGAATAGCATATCCGAGATTTCAAAATTGAAAGGTTGGGATATCAAACTATCAGATGGTTTAAATCCTGATCAAATCATGTCTGATTTTCAGGATATAGAATACGGAGTTAACAACAATAAATATATGCTGCCAAAGCAATACGCGCTCATCAAAAGAATTCAGAATTCTATTCGGGACTCTCTCGCATTTTCCAGTGACGTAAGTGTGTTCGCTCCGTTGTATACCATCGTAGAACGAATACGAAAAGAATTGGGGTACGAATACGAATTGAAAAAGGAGGTTAATTCTAAAGTTAGAAACCTACGAGCGTTAATTCAAGAAAATGAACAATTTTGACCGTGACCGATCTTCAAAGAGATTTTGATTGTGACCGACCCTCAGAGAGATTTTCATTTTTTTTTAGCATTGTTTGATTGAAAATGTCAAATCGATAGGCCGTTCATGGATGGTTCTCTCGATACGATTGTTCAGATTGATCAATAGAAAAGTGAGGGAAGTGTGGTATTAATTATTTTATATACAATTTCCACACTTCCCTCATCAATGATAACGCCGTTAAAACGCTTCTACGGTGATTCCATCACTGGTGTTAAAAATCATCCGAAGTGTTGAATTAACTGAAAATTGTTTTACAATTGAAAAATTGTTTGCGATTTCAAATAATGGTCAATGAAGCATTAACGACCCGATTGGCTCGTGAATGACTTGATGCAATCAAGAAATTTATACCTATTCGCGACTCTGTAAGAAATAAACTGCAACAACGACAGAGTTTACAAACTGATTTTGCTGTTGGGTCTGAAGAATTGTTTAAACCAGGAACCACAGCGACGAAAGGGATAGAGCGTGTTATACTAGGAGATGTTCCGGAGACGGGAAAATCTGTTATCGGTGAACTCGAAAAAATAGCAGCGAAAGCTGAACAAACAAAACAAATGGAATCAAAAGAAATAGTAGATGATTTACGCGTGATATTTAACGAGGCGGGGTTAGCAAAAATTAATAAGACTGATCCAACAGGAATTCCTGAGCTTGTTGTTACGAATTATGAAAACAGGAAAGATATGTTGAAACCAGAATATCATAAGTTTGTTAGAAATTTAGATCATTGGGCTGATATATTCTACAAAATCAAAACTGAGAAAACAGGTATAATTAAGAAGAAGAGTGCATTATATATTCAATATAGAAATGCGGTGGATATAGTGTATGAAAAATACGAAGAGTTTAAACAACAACAAAAACCGCAAAAATTGCGAGGAAAGCGACAGCAACCTGCAAAGAAAATACCTTTTCCACCTAAAAAACACCAACTACCACCACCTGATTTTCTTGATTATTTACAAGAAGCCGATTTAGAAGAACCGGATGAAGCAACTGGTTATAGCGGAAGTGGATTGCAAAACGCTAGCGTTGGAAACTCTTCGAGGGAAAATCCTTGGATTTCATGTCCTGGTAGTGTTCTCAGTGATATATCACGATTAGAAGTTCTTGTAGGAGGATTCCGAGCTTGAAACAACTCACCGGAAATAATTAATGAAGCATCTGATATCTGTAGACGTTTATTTCAAGGTGGTATCATAGATATCAGCACATATCGAGATTTCATTGGCGAGTTAGTAGAGGATTATCACAGTGATTGAATAAAAACGCTAGCGTTTCCAATTGAAAAATGGTTTCTGATTTCAAATAATGATCATACACTACAATCATGATAAACCAACCCCCGTCTATGTAGTTAATTCACGGTTTCCAGTTTATAGAGCATACTATGGTGATGGTTTAGGTAATACCATTGCGGGGTTATTTGCAAGAATGGCTCCAAAAGTGATGCCGTTAGCTAAACAATTATCAATGAAAGCAATTGATGTTATTCGTGATAAGGGTACCAGCAAAATCGGAGATTTCGTTGGAGATTTTGCCGGGAAAGCGTTTTCAGCCGCGAAGAATAAATTAACATCATTAGTGAAATCACGAAAAAAGAAACCGTTACCGTCTACCGCTAAAATGCCTGCACGGGTTAGTAAAATTAAAAATAACGCAGTAGACGAAAAACTAGCGTCGATGGCTTTAACTCCCGACGCAAATATGATAGCAGGAAGCGGCTTTAAAAAACTACGTCGATGAAAATCATTTACGATTTCACGATTTAGACTCTGATAAATAGAATAAAATGTTCAAAAAATCACATGATCCGGCGTTTGATATAGACGCCCCAGTTGGCAAGGATGATTCTGTACGCGATTATCAATATTACGCCTATCATGCAATAGACGCAAATAGTCGATCGCGAATTGAACTTGAAGTCCATGATACCAGTAAATATTTTTTGCCTTGTGAAGCGTTTATCGAAGTAGAAGGAAAACTTGTAACAGCTGCTGGAGCATCATATCCAGCTGGTACTCAAGTCGGTTTTGTCAATAATGGTATTATGGCGTTATTTGAGAGTGCAAGATACCTCATTGATGGAAAAGAAATCGAGTCGATAGATCGCGATGTTGATGTGGCTACAACAATAATCGGGTTAGCGAGATATTCTGATGATTATACAAGATCAGCAGGACCTTCTATGATGTTTGCAAAGGATATTAAAAATACCGCTGGAGGAATTCAATTTGTTGTAAGACGACCAAAAAAAGCAAGTGCTGCTAATGATGATGCTGATGTCGAGGCTGTAGTTATAAACAACGACGTTAATTTCAATCTAGGAGCCGCGACACGTATTTCAATGTTGCAAGGGGCTCGTAAATCATTTTCATGCGCGATTCCACTGCATCACATATTTGGATTCTGTAGAAACGTCCGAAAAGTTATCTACGGGGCGAAGCATACAGTAGCGCTTGTACGAAAGGGTGATGATAATGACGCAATTTGGAGGATTGCAGCAGACAATGCAAATCCCAATGCTGATGCCGGTAAAGTTATTTTAACAAAAATATCATTGTGGATGCCAGTGTTGACTCCATCAATCACTGCAGAAGAACGATTACTATCATTTATGGACCAAGGAGGAAAGTCGTTGTTAAGTTGGTTAACCGTGAGTACAGATGTTAAACAATCAAATCTGAACGGGTTATTCACGTGGAATCTAGCATCAAAACAAGGTGTTTCATCTCCACGTCATATATTTGTAGCGCTACAGGATAACACACGAGTTGGCGATCAACGTTTCAGTCATATGATATTTGATCCATTAGGTGTGAAAGACGTCTCACTGAGAATAAACGGTCAGCAGGAACCATCCGAAGATGTGCAACTCGATTACACAGAAAATCATATTGCACGCGTGTATCATAGATTGCTGTCGTTCATGGCACGTGATTAAAATGTTGATACTGGTTTGCAAATATCACAATTAGATTTTAAGAATCTATATCCGATCTATTACTTTTCGCTGGAACATCTCGATTTAACAAGACAGTCTGTCGTTGATATACACTTTAGAGCTAATGTAACCCGTCCTGATGCTATTGATAATTATAGAGCGGTTGCTGTCATTCTCAGCGACAAATCAATGCTACTCGAAGGTATTGGAGGAAGAATGAGAGTGGTAGATGCGCCAGTAGAAAATCTATGATTTTCATAAACATCCTCTATTTAGAATTAATCTGTTATTGTATAATGTCGTATAATAATATCAATGTGTCGTTGACACCTGGTCAATTAAAAAAATTGCAATCCAAATCAGCAAAGCAATGTGGAACCACAATTACGCTGAAACCCAATCAAATGACTGGCGGGGCGAATAAATTATCGCTTACAACTCGTCAAGTAAAACATTTCAATGATGCACTTGTAGCAAAAAAGGGTGTCCAGATTACTATTTCTGCGGCTGCTATCAAAATCATGGAAAAAACAGGCGGTATATTCCCGTTGCTAGCTGAGATTCCAGCGTTGATTGCGGCAGCAGCCCCAGCGGTGGCTAAAGCGGCAGCGTTAGGGGCTGTTGGTACCGCGGCAGGAATGGCACTAAAGAAAGCAACGGGGAAGGGTTATAAAAAAAGTGGAAAGGGTCTAAGACTACCAGGAACCCCGTATTCGTGGTACAGCGGGAGATCCGTTCACGGATCAGGTCTAAGACTAGGACCGGTTTATTAACCCAGAAATCTTCGATGGTTCCTATGTCCAATTTTGATTTAATTGATGCTGCTAAAAAACTAGCGATTAAAAACTTCAGAGGTGTCTTTATGAAGGATCAATTACCGACACAACCCAACAGCGTTGAAACCGGAATCATTAATTTAGATAACAGCACCGGACCTGGTACTCACTGGGTTGCATACGCTATTGATCCACGTGGGATTGTCTATTTTGATTCATATGGATTAGCACCGCCGAAGGAATTCATGCGTTATATAAAAACGTTTCCAATGAAGACTTGGTATTCAACGCTACCAACATAAAAAATGAATGATCCACCAATATGCGGCAGCGAAGTATTAAATATCCTTGACGCTATTTCTAACTCCTTGGGTAACCCAAGAGGAAAACCACCTCATATTGTCGTGAATGAATACACTAGCAATCGCTTTTTAGAGAGAGAGAGAGTTTTATAATAATATGATTGATATTTGGGGAAGACCTCTGAAACCTAAACCCGATGGCGTTGCAACCGGTGATTCTAACAAGAATATAAAAAACTAATCGAAGATGAAATCGCTGAGACGTTAAATTTAACAGATGTTGATCCCGCGGAAATAGTTGTATTTCAAGACAAACAGGGTAAATTGAAAACTAGTGATGTGTCGTTAAATGATATTTTGATACGGCAGCGCGACGCCGCTGAAAACTCTATTGCGCTGTATTCCAACGACGGACGACTTAAACCATGCGCACTTGTGTCTACGATCACCGACGCAATTACCACCCACGGCCGTGAGCTGGATGATCATATACGAGGTTATAATTCTTTTCGCAAAAATGTCGTACATAAATTCTTTGGAACCCCGCTTGTGGTTGGCATGACTCTCGCTGAAATCAAAAACTTTCTATCGCTATTCTTCGCTAACAAGGAAGCTGGAAGGATGATGAATGAAAATGAAATCAAGGCAAATTATCTTGATATTTACAATGATATTTCTAAACTAATAGAAAATCTTGAAAGAGTGCAAAAACCCACTAACGACGTCGTTGTTAAGTTTTTTGGAACCCCACTTGTGGCTGTCATGACTCTCGCTGAAATCAACGAGTTTATCGGCAAGCATACTCATAATGCCTACGTCGCTAATAATTTCTTTGGTGTCCCGGTTACATCTACAATGACTCTCAAAGATATTAATATGTTTATGGTGAGACAAAGAACACTTAATACCATCGTTGATAAATTTTTAGGGAGAACACCTGTCTCTGAAACCACATCGTTGACAGGTCCGACTCTCGTTGAAGTTAAAAGCGCGTTTGACGAACAAAAACGCATCAGCGAAATGGCTAATAAGTTCTTTGACGGCTCTGAAAATTACAATATCACGAAGACATATTCTCAACTCAGCCAGTATTATAGCATGCAAGAAAGTTTGGGAATAGACCTCCTTTGTTTTCATTTTTTTAATAGCCGCGATAAAAGATTGATGATAAAATATACCGAAATCAAAAAAACCTATCTCGACGTCATCAACGATATTGCTAAACTAAAAGAAACCTCTGAAAGGGTAAAGCATGGGACCTTTGATTGGGTAAAAGAATCTAATGCTAAATTGAAGGTCAATATCGAGAAGTGGCCCCATGGTATCTACAGGATGACGTTAATCTCTGACAAGCAATTTGATATCATCGTGAAAGGTAAAACCTACTTTGGTGGCACCGCGACAGTAATTATCGGAGGTGAAGAAGAATTTGAGATTATCGCGATTGATGACACCGTTAGAAGAGAAATATCCTGGTGCTTAGAATTCGTATGCGAAATAAATAACTAAATTGAAAGGAAAATCCTTTAGATTTCACAATTGAAAACGCTAGCGGATTTAAAATAAAAAGGATTTCATCAACGCAATGTCGCTATTATCAGGTCAGAGAATTTCAAACTAGACTCAAAACCCTCGCCGAGGAGTATCAAATAAACATAAAAAAATACCGACGAAGAATCACCGTGATTGATATTACTATGTACTCGGTGTCAAGCGTTCTCACTGGTGCCGGAATAATACTAGCATCTGTTACAATGATTGCCCCGGTCGTAGTTCCAATTTGCATTTCTGCGGTGGCTACAATCGCGGGTATATCAACCGGGATAACAAAAAAGATATCATCATGCAGCCAGAGTAAACTGCAAGATTACTTAATTCAATTTCATATTGTATCAACCGCGTACTCGCAATTATCTTCGATGATATCGTCGTCACTCGATAATACAAATATATCAGATAGTGAGTTCTCAGCGATGGTCAGTATTTTTGATTCCGCGATATCAAAATTAGAGAGACAACAACAGTATAACACCGATGGAATTAGAAAACACGAACCCAAAAACCAAAATGATCTCAATAACATCAACGATATCGGATAGTGAGTTCTCAGTGATGGTCAGTATTTTTGATTCCGCGATATCAAAATTAGAGCGACAACAACAGTATAGCAACGATGACAACACCGATAGAATTACTTCAACAAATAGTAGAAAACACAAACCCAGTACAAACAAGTATGATATCAATAACATCTACGAAACCCGAGTTCAGTGTAAATTTTCCTAGCCCAGTCCCGGTGAAGGAGATAGCGCTTGCAAAACTACGAGTGTATCACAGTTGGCCTAATATCAGATCAAAATCATTTGGTGGTCAACAACCGAATAATTCACTGGTGTTCTCGTATAAGAATAAAGAAGACGGAACTCCAGACTGGAACGTCGTTTCAATACCAACCGGATCATATCAAATTGAACAAATCAATAATGAATTCGCGCGTAGAATAAAATCGATTACTGGAGTAGAGTCAAAAATCGCTATAACAGTTCATGAACCGACGCTATCATCCGCAATTGAAATAAGCACAGAAGGATACATCGTAGATATCTATCAGAGTTCTATTAGAACCGTACTAGGATGGCCTGAATTACCACCCGGGGGAAAAACCGTTGATATACCCGAACCACAAAAAACCGATTATATCACCGACGTGATAAAACCCGATAATCCAGTAAAAAGTTATAAAGATTACCAATTTAGTGTAGAATTTTTGAGTATCGGATACCACGCAACTGGGAAAGAGAAGGATGGGGATATCATAGAAAGATATCATTTTATTGACGAACCTAAAATTAATAAAAAATTCATAGCGATGAATAATGATATTTCATTGTTGTTAATATCTCTTAAATCCGGCTCTCTTACCCGAGATGAATTTATCAGCGTTGTAGAAACATGCAATAAAATCATCGACGATATGGAAAAATTTAATTTAAAAATTATTCAGGATAGATTAGATGACAGTAATCCTATAACGAGAAAAAATTTTGCATTAGACTATAAAACCCCCGTCAATGATATTCCAACATTTAAACTACCAGGATATAACGTACCAGAACTAAAAAAAATTCTCAGTGATGCCATCGATGTTGGTTTTAAAATAATTCATGATACATGGAGAAAAAAAGCATCATCGGAAATAAAAACCCTCAAACATAATAATGACCCAGATGGTGGCGGCAGACATATCGCTCCGGTCAACGTGAATATTTCATCGGTGATTGCAATCAATTTAGTATGCGATGTTATCGAAGGAAGCTATCAAATTAATCTCGAACGATCAAATCAAGCTCAGCAAGGGTATATTCTTTATTCGTTTGCACCAACAGCTCCTCCAGGATGGTTAATTATCGAGTCTCCGGTTAATCCTGTCTATATGCGATGCCATAATGATTCGCTAACGAGAATTAATTTCAAACTCACTGACCAGTCCAATAATCTGATTGATCTACAAGATGAGGTGTTAGCGATTAGTCTGTTTGTAAAGTCCTAAGGACTTTCATCTTAGTGATTTTCATCGTAAATTGCTTTGCAATTTTAAAAATTATTAACCCATAGCAGCAGAGAGGGTGATTGACAACGACGTTGCGACCAAAATTAATTAAAAAATCGTAAAAGTCTCCGTTTTCATTTTTTTAGTTAAAATGAGATTTCGTAGGGAAAGCTCATTAAGATTTCAATAAATTTTTTGTCTAAAAACGTTGTAGGGTTTGCCTCTGAGATATTTTTTTTGGTTAAAATGAGATCGTAGGAAGGCTCGTTTTAATGATTCAATCAAAATTTTGTCTGAAAACGTTGTAGGATTCACCCTCTCTGCTGCTAGCTTTGAAATATTACTTGACTGTAAATGTAATCAGATATCTCACTGGACTAGAACTGATACACACCAACAGCTGGTTTGTGTTATAGATTCACTAGTGTTTAAGTTCTATGGGAAATATATTCTCAGGGCAGACTTTACTCCACTTCCAAGCTGTATAGATTGATTGTATTGAATAAATTCTACACAACGCCTTCTATGGTTATTCTTCAATAATAAATAACATTACAGTTCTGGTATTACTGTGTTAACATACTTCAAATATTTACAGATGAAATTCTTCAAAAATACTGATAACTGATGTCTTAATGCTCTTTCGCTCATAAGGACAGCTGTAAACGAGCATATAATTCAAAGCATGCCCAATTAAATCAATAGTGGTTTGTATGACCTGACACATTCCCTGTCTACTTTAAAATCACGAACGACATAACGCATCATAATCCTTGAACAGTTTTTATACAACGTACATTCTTATCAGACATAAATACAGACGAACCAAGACAGACAGACAGACACAGATTGTACTTACCGATGTCAGCGTTATTCAGAATCTCACCATCATACGGTTATGTCTAAAATTGAAAATGAAAAAATATTCTGGGAATGATCATTGTCATGAAGTCTGAAACAATGTTCATGTTACATAGAAGACAAAAATATATTTTAAACAGGGTCAGTAGAATAAACTTGTCTTTATTTAAATATATGTGACATGTTCTGCCACATGTGTGAGCCATGTGGAATAAGCCATCAGTAATAACTTTAAATCGATATTCATGTCCTTTACAATTTAAATGTGTGTGTGTGTGTGTGTGTGTGTGTGTGTGTGCTTGATATGTGTTGTTTGCATATATATATATATATGCGAAACGAAATGGTATGTAGCAACTGGTTAACATTTTTGACAAGATTTAATTTTGGAGACATTCGAAAATAATTTCATTTTTCCTACATTCGGTAAATTAGTATGTGTGTTTGAGTGTGTATGTTTGGATTTAAAAACAGTCTCTGTGCGACTGAAACAAAACAACTTTCGAAATCCATGAAAACCATCTTTCAGCTGAGGTAAGAACCTAAGGGGCAGTTTTGACCGCTTGAACATAATTGACTATTTTACACCAAAGAAAGAGACCCCGAATGACCGAGTGGTCGAAGAGGTTATTATTCAAGTATCAATGATTTCTCATATCTATCTGCATTAGTTCGAGTTTGAGTCACGGCCAACTCAGGTATGTTAGAATGCAATCTAGTAGATTGTCTAGTGTCGGTTCTTATTGGCATATATACGGGCCGCCCTGTAAAACCTCTCAAGTGTTGTAAATGACATTTAATCCACAATACCACATACAAAACTCCAATTAAGAAATTAAATGTTGCGATGATTGACAATTATCATCAGCCCCGTATACAAAACGAACCATAACCACGAAGAAAGGTTTTTACAAGTAGAACCAGAAACGATCTTGTTGCAAAGCGTTAAATACAAAACGCGACCACAAGTTATGTGATTGCTTACTGAAGGACATTGCGAAAGTTGATGATGAAATGTCGCATACTTTGACCTGAGAAAGGTCATCCAAGCATGCGTTTGTTGCGTTTATTCTAGCATAACTGCGTAGTATTCAGAGTAATTATATATCCAGTTTAAGTATACGTACCCCGTAAAGAGCATTGCGTGATCGTATTTTGCATCGAAACCGTATTCCATGTCCCACTGACGCAGATCTTCTAGATAGTTGTCGGCCTCAATAAATGTTACTCCTCCATCTGTCACCACCCAAGACAGGATGTGTTCAAAGTCTTTTTCCTTCTGTAAGCAAGATATGAAACAAATAAAATAACAACAATTAACTACGGGAAGTCAGTGTCCCTCTATGAGCGAAATGAAAACATTTGTAACCGATGCAGTTATTATTTCAATGCATTTCCTGATGTAGAATTGAAATAAACAAGTGAGTAGCGACACATAAGACATAATATCCCACATATATGCAATGTGTTTTCTATGAAACGGGGGAGCTAAATAACAGTACGCAGACTACCAGCATCGTTGTTAAAGGGTGGACCTACACACATATATACAATAAGAATGAACAGAGGTAGAAATGGGAAGAAAAAAAGGAGAAAGAAACTGGCTATTGATCGATAATTTCGCATTTTTAAAAAAAAAAATTTTCATTGATATTAAAAAGCATATATCACACACACACAAACACACACACACACACACACACACACACACACACACACACACATATATATATATATATATATATATATATATATATATATATATATATATATATATATATATATATATATATATATATATATATATATATATATATATATATATATATATATATATATATATATATATATATATATATATATATATATATATAGTTAGTTAGTTAGTTGTATACAATGACGTGCTGCCTGACAACCAATTAAAAAGTAGAAAAAGTAGCTACAAGGTTTTCTACAGGCAGATATAAATCCACAGACGTGATTTATGATAAGCAGTGATACACAGAAAGACATAAACGGATCAGAGATAACTGTAATATTTTAGTTGAGTTTAATAGTGTCGATACGCATACTTTCAGAAATATTTATAATACTTGGTATAGTGGGGACATGAATATAGTTAAATTTAAAACCTTCTTTACACATGTGCAATCTACCACACATGGATTTATAACGATAAATGTGCATGATCCTTGATCACGAAATAGTGTTGGTCTTCATACAGTATTTGGTTGAGCTGGTACGATATAGTGATGACCTAATTCACAGCAATTGTGCGAACGACAAAAAGTCCGATGGCAGATGGATAAAACAAATCTAACACAATTAGAGAATTCTCGGTCAAGGAAGTTTGTTTTGTTTTTTCATTTACGTAGAAAACCTTTTATTTGTAAAAATAACCCCTCTAAGAAGAGTTGTATGATCCGCACCCCGCTGCTAGACAATATTGCTGTATGTTAATGCTATGCAAATGTATTGTTCAATAGTACTGAATTAAAGCAATTACAGTTGACAACCTTTTGATATGTATGCTACAGACTTCAGGCTGGATTATCTAAAGGAGTGTTTGTATCAAAACATCAAATTTATAGACCCTTTTCCTAGTTAAAGACGCCATTATTAGCATAACAATCCACTCTAACTTGATATTAAAATAGACTGTTACAGAAATCCAGAAATTGTTCAGTCACAAGTACTCAAAAGCATACAGGAATCCTTTTTTACACACTCAATCGCAAGCACTCAAAAGCATACAGGAATCCTTTTTTCACACTCAGTCGCATGTACTCAAAAACATACAGGAATCCTTTTTTTCACACTCAATCGCAAGTACTCAGTGGCATACAGAAGTCCGTTTTCACACTCTACCACAATCACCCAAGAGCAAACAGAACCCCCCGTTTCTCACCCCATCACACGCACCTACGTGCATGTAGAAATAACGAATGAATACACATAAGTACTTACCTTGTAGATGAAAAATTCAAAAAGGGTGACAGTGATGGACATTTCTGTACTTTGAATACCTTTGTAGAGGAGGTCCACCTATGAGAAAATTCAGATAGATTCACATATACTGATTATAATGCAAGCTTTTTATATTTTTATGCGTTATCTTACAATCAGAAAGAATAATAAAGCAAACATATTTATTAACCTTTCAAAACAAGGAGTGTATTAAATATAAAAAACGCTGCTTCACTGGACACAGTTATTATTATTACTCTTGCATATTAAATTACTCATAGTTTCATAACTGCCAATTGGGGATATATATTTCGGTCTTACAGAGTTACCTATTTACAGAGGAGAGATATATATTTGCAGACAATACCGGGTTACTGAAGAAACATTCTTACAGATGAGTCTGAATTACGGAAGGGCGTATTTACAAAAGATACCGGGTTTATATAAGAGTCTGGATTACGGTGGGGCGTGTTTGCTAAATATACCGGATTACATAATAGTCTGGATTACGGAAGGGACTGTTTACAAAAGATACCAGGTTAGATAAGAGACAGTTTGATATAATAGCCTTGAACAGATTTAGGGAGTATAATTATGGGAAGTTTTCTTTCAAATTGCATCAAAAAAGTTCTCGAAACGGTTATTCTTGAAAAATTAAATATGGGAGATGCATCCATGTAATTTGGTCATACTCCTTAATTACTCTAAAAGAAGCGTATTGTAGGTCCTACTGGATTCTGTATACACCCAGTAATAATCCTCATATTTGATTTTAAAAAGGAAGTATACAAATTAGGAAATTTAAATGTGCTCTATAGCTAAGTATTTATTGCCTCCACAATTTATACTTTGTGTTATACATTTTCCGATATTTTGTTTCATCTTCAGTGATTTGTACCGGTGACGTATCAGCAAACGTAAGCTTTCTTTTTCCATATAATTTAGTCAGGTAAGATGCGTCTAAGTAACTCAATAATAATCCATAATGCGGTCATGAAAGAGAGCTTCGTTGTCCCTTCTGTATTATGCCTCTAAATATTAATAAATCATATGTTAGATTAACAATTGCCCAATGCCTCTATATATTAATACATGTGTTTGGTTCACAATTGCCGAATGACTCTTGAAGGAAATTAAAGGAATGTTATAAGCGTTCAGCAGTTAAGCATAAAATACTTACACCGTTAATAATGTGTGAAAAATATTCTCTTATATTTCTTTTCACTTGAACCTCTTTTTCAATTTTATCCGACATTTCTACTAGCGAATAATGCCTGCAAGTAGATATGAAACATATATATCTCTATCTGTATATGAATGACTTGTATGTTTCTGTATATTACTAAACGATACGTACAATGTCCAGATCATTTTCAGAACGGATTTTCTTGTATACATTAGATTGACTTTTCCTGAGTTTTCGTTTAGAATGTAGTGACAGTTGCTTCGTGATTTAAATTAGCTCAAATATTTCATTTTAATTATCAATTTAGAGTTTTAATTAAGCATATCTTCTGATTGCATTGCCAATTAGCAATCAAATACATTGTAGTTTCCAAATCTGCAATGAGCCATATTTACACTAGAAACATATTAGTTGCTGCATATATGGAGATTTAAACTGAGGCTCTCATTACTAACTAAAATTCATATTTGAGCCAGTAGCTTTGTAAAGGTGTTTACGTCACTTGTTAAGCAATGTTGGACGGAATGTTTTCTTTCAGATACTGTTATCTTTGATTCTCAAAACCAGTGTGAAAATTTGATAACGTACCAGACGTCACTCAGATTAATGTTATATTTCACCGTATAATGATACAGCTATTTATACTTTCTTTACTCAGCAGCTTTGGCAGCATTCTCTCTCTCGCTCTCTCTCTGTATATATATATATATATATATATATATATATATATATATATATATATATATATATATATATATATATATATATATATATCGCGACCATCCATGTTTGAAATACTGTTCTGGTTTGTCAGTTTGCTTAGTCTGTAAGTAGTATAAAAGTACGATTGAATTGGAAAATACATTACAGACCTTTTTTGGGCACATGTAGCGAGAAGGTTTAAAAACTCACTATGTGCACGTTTAGCGAAAACGGGGATTGAACATGGGACTATTTAATCTGTATATAAATCGCATTGTAATTGTAAATTACATCGCGGCATGCTTGGATGTATTTTTTTGTGATAACGTTTTTGACAGAATGATTTTTTAGGTTATGTCTCCAATTCGTTCTTGAGATATTTTACAATAGACTTTTTTCTATATAAGTAATTATTTATGTTTATATATTTTCTGTACGTTTCATGATGTGTTGTATTTGCTATGCATTCTTTATTTAAACCATATTTCATAGCTGAATCATAAATATTGCCCGCATTTACTTAGTCAATATGAATGGAAAATGAAACTTCAATAAAGTAAACATACAAGTGATGTACTTGCAAAATACAATCGTGTTAAGTAAATCTGTATCAAAAATACTATTGCTTTAGTAAACGTTTGTACAATTCATTTAGTTAATGTGATTCCTAAAACGGAAATAGCGTTTGTTGACTTGATGACAGAACATGTATTTCGCTATCTTAAATGATTCGTTGAGAAATACTACGTTGTTCGGTACTGCGTTTATAACGTGTAATATATTTTATGTAATCAATAGAACACGGAATACATTTCATTCTTAAAAGTTAATATCAGTCCTGTAAGAGAATCGTTATTTATATATTTAAATTGTCAACCTTGGCATTGTAGTACTAGGAATCTGTATTTTCAAGAAAATACTATCTGCTGGTTTATTCTTAAATTATCAAAAAGCTACCATTGTGTAATATGTTAGTAATTTACCGTGAAACGAGCAAGGATATTTTTGTATTTAAAATTTCGCATTTACCCTGAACTCAAGCAGAGGCTTTCTGATTTTAAAACAGTGAATCAGTTAAGGTATTTGGACACAATCACTTCGGACGGTTCGTAGGGAGTACTTTCGAAGCGTTGTATGCTCATTACCTTGAAACTAAAAACCATGTTTTAGAGTTTTAATAATTCAACCTAGCAACGTAACATATTGTTTACATTATTTTAATGAACTAAAGTTATATCTCAAACTATCAGTACATGTTGGATTTCGTCTTTCTTGTGAAGTAACGTAAGCTCTAAGGACGTAATAAGATTTCCAAAACCCCATTTATATTTAACTATTGACAGACGACACAATAGCTTTAGAGCCTATGATGGTTAGGTATTTTGCCTTTCTCTGAAATGACGTCTTCTAGTGAAATTCGTTGAATCCATGCATTATAGTGCATATTTGTTAATGTTCCTCACCACTGCCTTAAGTTTAGATCAGACATATTCTCGAGATCAGCATCTATAAGAGATGTGACTTCTCTTTCAACTCAGAGAATTAATTTATTAATTATCTTCCTGCAGATGAAAGTAGTAACACGGGATGGTTCAAGGTTATTGAGAAACCCTGTATTGAAATCGTAAAATGTTTATAGTGTCATAACAGGAATTTAACATGGTCGACTTCATGGTACTGGACACTTGGGGAAATGAGATATGTTTGGCAAGTGGCTGCCTTCTATCAAGCTGGAACCAAGAAACAGCCTTGAGTTGACCTAAATATGCACTACCAACGTTCTCTCTAAGCAAATGGTAGATATGCACGCAACGCTCGCTGCATTGTGCAAGCATTACGGAGACAAGCACACTTTAATGTTGGATTGACAATTCAGCTGCGCGGGAACGTTGCGCACTACTCGAGCTAAGTATCAAAACTTAAATATTAAATGTGCAAAAAGGTCGAAATGAAAACCAAACAATAATGCAACACGAAGGCAACACAAACAAACAATAATGCAACACAAAGACAACACATAACAAACAATAATGCAACACAAACACAACAAATAACAAATAATAATGCAACACAAACACAACAAATAACAAACAATAATGCAACACAAAAACAACAATTAACAAACAATAATGCAACACAAAGACAACACATAACAAACAATAATGCAACACAAAGACAACACATAACAAACAATAATGCAACACAAAGACAACACATATCCAGCAGTTCTTTTCAGGGCGTACCATCTCTAAAAGATTGCCACAATCAAGTCAAACTTGAATTCCCTTTTTTCCCCAAAAATGCTTGAAAGGAGTACCTGCGTGAATACATGCGTGTGTGTAGGTTCTTATTATAACAATCAAAGCCAAAAGGCACTGAACGTTTTATGTTGTTTCTTTTAAAACACTCAATGAAATTTTACACCACATCAGCGAATGTTCCATTATTCATATTTATCAATTTGGATCTGATCACTGGCACAAGATTTTCGTCAGGTATCATGACTTTTGTCTGTTTTAGACAAAATAAAGGTATTCTGGAGAGAAATATATAAATTACCGATATAAAAATATATTCACTTTTATAAATTTGTGTGACGCCCATGAATTCAATGGCCAGAATGGTCATCTTGTTCTGACACTTACATCTGTGAATTATACTCTTAGAACAGCTTTGTGAAGCTTGTCGAAAAGACATGGTTCCTCTGTCTTTACAGAACTGAATAACTAGGGCACTATAAAGTCGTGTAATTTCTAGTCGAAAGAAATATTGCAATCAAGATTAAACGATTGCAACCATTTCACGAAGAGAGAAGTGTTGGCTCAAATCCATGCTAGCTCTTTTGAAAAAGACACTTGTGACACTGAAACATTTACTTCTGTGTCTGCTCCCAGACCAATAGATGTTTCCAACACTACTGAAAGAGAGAATCGGTAAGGCAGAGAGATGTAGTCATAAAGTGGGCGGATATATATTGATATCAGCCAAGTATTCCGTACA
Organism: Unio delphinus; assembly: GCA_029339505.1. Classification (NCBI taxonomy): domain Eukaryota; kingdom Metazoa; phylum Mollusca; class Bivalvia; order Unionida; family Unionidae; genus Unio; species Unio delphinus. The sequence goes on along the minus strand of JAQISU010000015.1, from coordinate 9,475,815 downwards.
TTCTTGCTTGATTGATAAGGTTAAACCAATATCCCGTTCCAAAGCTTCAAGATCTTATTTTAAGAAGAAACGCAGGTGAACTTATGTGAAGTAAACTTTGATTTAGGGGCGAAAATTGATTAAAATAGATAGATATATCAATATATAGACAGACAGAATACATAAAAATAGACAGACAGACAGATAGATACTCACAAGTCCCATACTCTCGAATCTACAAGTATGCCCATTTCAACATAGTAGTTCCTTTTCAGATTGCGTACCTCATCTGTGGATAGAATTGGAATGAGAAAGCATATTTTGTACACTGGTATAGCCATTAAAAACAATAAACAATAGAAATATAAATTTTGTTTGCATATTTAGTATAGGAAACCTTGAGGTAAATCTTTTCTATAGTTTTCGATAATACAGTTTTTTGTTAGTAGTAATGTAATAATTCTCCACGTATAAACAGATATAATAAAATACAACTGCAATTAGTAGTGATAGATTTACCAATATTATTTGGGGCTGTCTATGCATTCTTACCAGCCCTACATGCAGTTGCTGCTGTTGTTGTTTTTGGAATATAACTTATCTCACCTTCTGTTTCTGTCCCTCTTTCTTGGAAATCTGCTATATTACGGAATGACATGGTAGCATCTTGGCGAAGAAAATGATTTTGTTTGTTTTGTATACGTCTTAACATTTGGACTTGTTCAATATATTCTTTTCCTACATTTCTTCTATTATTGTTGGCTTCGCCTGCAAGAGGAGACAATCTTTATCAGATAAAATGATCTCATGTTACATGAGTTACGTTTTCTTGTATTTTGGAAATGTGTTATATCCTTAAATAAAACAAAATTCAAATATTGATTCCAATGCGGTTTGAGATAATGATTATTTCTTAAGTCTTCTCGCTTTAACTTGTAGATATCTTAACTCAGGAGAGGATAATGCTATTAAACTTGAGCTCCAGCAACGAATACACTAATCTTCATCTAATTATAACTTTATCACGTAATCTTTATCGTACAATCGTTATCCAATCGTTATCCATGAGTCATCTGTATGGATCTTTCCTTATCCTCTTTATTGCTGTATTTGTGTTCAGCAAGGCATTCTACCAGAATGATTTACTAATACAAATACACAAGATTGTAGTGTTAGGACTGGTCGACCTGGTGTCAGGATAATGTGACTGGGTGGGACATCATGCTACATGTCTGCGATAGACATCACTATAAACTTCCTCACAGCAGACATCTTCGCGATATGCCTAAAAAATTGTTAAAGCTACGTTAAAAATCCTAATCAAACAAACAAGCAAACAAACAAGATTGTTGTGGTAAATTTTATATTTAAGATATAATAGGCTTATTTCAAACCTCCTTTTTCAACTGGAAGTTTTCTTTGCAACTTACCTTGCTCTTTCAGAACATATTTTATGCCAAGAAAATTAGGATGTTCAAGGAAGTTTCTCAAGGCAACAACAGTCTCTGCTGGTCTTAGATCGTAATGCCTTCCTTCTATTCGTATGTTTCCGTTCTGAATTAAATTGCATAGATTGATAGAGTTAGAGATTTACAAAAAATAGATACAAAGAGATAGACTGGTAGAATTAGTGACATATATCTATATATATATATATATATATATATATATATATATATATATATATATATATATATATTGATTGAATTAGAGATAGACAGAAACTATATAGATAGATAGATTGATAGAGTTAGAGTTAGATAAACAAATATATAGATGTATGAACAGAGTTAGAGATAGATATAAAAATATACAGATAGGTAGATGAATGAAGTTTAGGATAGATGGATATATATATATTCAGATAGATAGATAGATAGATATATAGATAGATAGATAGATAGATAGATAGATAGATAGATAGATAGATAGATAGATAGATAGATAGATAGATAGATAGATAGATAGATAGGATGGATTTATGGGTGGTCAGACGAACGGACAGACAGACAGACAGACAGACAGACAGACAGACAGACAGACAGACAGACAGACAGATAGATAGATAGATAGATAGATAGAATGATAGAGACTGAGTTAAAGATATATATCAATACAGATATATAGATAAATATATTGATACGCAGATAGATTTATATATATATATATATCTATATATATATATATATATATATATATATATATATATATATATATATATACATAAATATGCACACACACACATACATATATATATATATATATATATATATATATATATATATATATATATATATATATATATATCCCTTTTATTCTTTATCTGTTTTGAAAGTCATTGTTAGTGTTATGCAAGGAATATGAATATGTTTCTTTCGGAAATGCTCGGCTTACTACTAACAAGCTGTAGGGGAATATATATATATATATATATATATATATATATATATATATATATATATATATATATATGTATATATATATATATATATATATATATATACATATATCTATATATATATATACATATAATGATAGTCGAGATGTTCATTGATGCCTCGGCATTTATCGTGCTACTACACAAGAACATAGCGAAGAAATTCTGTTATCTGTTAGCTGGCTTCTTGTAGACTTTACGTAATAGTGTGTCTGTCAAGTGCCAAATTTTTCGTCAGTGAAATCCAGTAATTAATTTGTAGGCTAGCCGACAATCAACTGTCTTGGAGTAGAGTTTGAAGGGAAGGAATATTTTCTTACCTCGGTCAGACTGTTACAATATTTAGAGTGAAAACGGACTGGGTGTTTGACACGCTTAAAAATATGAATTTTTCACGTACAAGCTGACAAAATGATTAAGACAAATGATAAGGTGATATTTCGATCCTAAGTGGCATTTTTGGCATCTTGATAGACGGTTTTCAAAAGGTCTGCAAAAATAGCGTTTATGCCGATTGGTCAAATGTACAGGACAGAGGGTTGTGTCGAAACTTAGAATTGGGAAATATATTCTCTGAGCTAATGAGTTTAAATCAGTCTTCTGGAAGGCGATTTGCAAGAAAGCAGTGTTGAACTACTATCATTAATTCCGGAATAAAGGCTCCGGGGGTAATTTTACAGCAGTGCCTTCGTAATAATAAGCTCAGGAAAGTCCGCCGGGAAATCAAACGGCAGAAGCACGTCAAAAACACAAGGTATTTAACTCAAATTCACCTTTATTATGATGTAATGTATATGCTGTTTATCTTTGTCATAGATGCATAATGTATCGATACTACGATACGAATAGTTCAGTATTACATTGATTTAATATCGTACTTTTATATGTTTCTTTGTTACAGATGCATGCTATGTTCATATTTTGTATGGATAGTCGGTTTTACAGTGATTTAATAATGTATTTTGAATTCTGAATTAGCATTTTTTACCTTATATACTTAGGTAGGTAAATGGGTGGTGTAGAAAACCCGCCGTGTACATTTATGACTGGAAAGGTTACATTACTTTGAATTTATCATATTAGTAAATATGGATTGTGTGTTATGATATATTGCCTCACTTTACGTAATGATTTACGGGAATATATGACTTTCCCAAATTCTGATGTCGATAATTAGCAGTATAGCTCTATTGATCTGAAGACCTGTATAGTAATTGTTAGCCGTATAAATGATAACACTGATAGTAAGATCTGATTTTTCGAACCTGGAAACGGACTTACTATCTCAACTCTGAATGTAACGAGATACTTAGGGCGTTTTACCCTTTTCTTTTACAAGGAAAAATAGTTTGTTTGAAGAAAGAGCGAGGGTGACGAAATTCAGAGACGGAAAAGAAGTTGGAAGACAGGGTTGTGTAATCCCGCTTACAACCAAAGGGCAAGCAAGTCAAAAGACAGAGTTGTGTAATACCGCTTACAACAAAAGGGCAATCAAGTCAAGACGAACACAAAAGAGAAAAAAAAAAAGAACCAGTCGTCGAACAAGGTCATTTTGAATCACCCAACAGTCCAATGTTAAATGAACATTCGATTCCTTGATGAAATTTACTCTCAGTATTAACGGCTAACTTCATTTATTTTCATTAGTGTTTGGATTCTTATGAATGTATCCATTATTTTAAAGCTTCAGTCTATGTATTTCTGAACTAAGTGTATTCAGAAAGAGAGAAATTGTAATTCACAGTGTCATTCTTTTCTTAATTGTATTTTTGATTAAATTCATATTTTACCTTTACGGGGGCTCGTGTATTGTCTTGCTCAAAGTACCATCTCAGATTACTATATTCACTGACCGGGCAGATTACACCGTAGAGATCATCTTCTAGATAACGATAATTAGTGGGAGGCGGTCTTCAAGTGTTGTTTTTCCAAGTTGCGCAATACCTCTGACCAGGCCTTGTGCAATATTGTACTGATTACACTTTGATAACCCGCCAGCACCACGTTACAGTGTCCTTAGCAACACGTTTAATCACTACGACTGTGACATATGTTACAGTGTCCTCTAAAGTCTGAGATCTTTCCCTAATGAAAATAGTATTACAGTTTATCTAGATTCTAGAGTTACACTCCTATATAGCGCTATTTTCCGAACTTTTCTAGCGATCATAAGCTATTACAATATAAATCATTAATGAAGATTGCAATGCGTGATAAGTAAAGGAACCAATATTTTGCATATCTTGATGTCGAACTGACCTCTTTATGCTATGTTTTGAGTACGCTAAAGATGAACGCCGTGCTATTTAACTACATAAAATATAGTTTCAGGATTAAATGCATTGGGTGGTTAAACGAGTTTCCCTATGTACAATTTATAAGTGAATGCATCAATAAACGATAGTTTTTATTATTGTTGTAGGATTTAACGCCATTTTTCAGAAAAGGACTGGTTTTACATACATGGCGGCCAGAATAACTGCTGGAAGAATAACCCTCACAATCACTGGAAAGAACTGCTGACCCACGCGAACCTACAAGCAAGCTTTCTCACGTGCTCTCGTTAGCCAAGTCTAAGACTCGAACATACACAGACAGAGGAGAGATTGCAGTGATCCGAAATGGTAAAGCGCTTTTGACAATTTGACAAATTGGGCCCCCAAATTGATGAGATTTTAGTTGCGAATATAATGTTCTGATAGTGTTTTGGTTACTGCGGAATCAGTAGATGCTAATATAATGTTCTGATAGTGTATTGATTACAGCGGAATCAGTAGATGCTAATATAATGTTCTGATAATGTATTGGCTACTGCGGAATCAGTAGATGCTGATATAATGTTCTGATAGTGTATTGGTTACTGCGGAATCAGTAGATGCTAATATAATGTTCTGATAGTGTATTGAGTAGAGTGGAATTAGTAGATGCTAATATAATGTCCTGATAGTGTATTGGCTACTGTGGAATCATTAGATGCTGATATAATGTTCTGATAGTGTATTGGTTACTGCGGAATCAGTAGATGCTAATATAATGTTCTGATAGTGTATTGAGTAGAGTGGAATTAGTAGATGCTAAGATATAATGCTTGCCGTCCAAACAATAAAATTCAATAAATAACGCCTCGCCTTGTGCCCAGCATATTCGAAAAGTACTACTCCATTCATTGCAAAACTATGTATGTTTTTAAAATGTTAAATGTTTGAGCAAGTAACAGCATTTAATTTGTGATACTACATTTATCATTTGAGAACATAATTCATTATACAAACAATGACAGCAAAATCAAACTGATACATTAATTTAATTGTTTTATTTCTGCACCATGATATTACTGCTCTTGCTATACTTATGCTAAAGTAATTTTATTAACAGGAGTTTTGATAGTGTATTTGTATTTTGTATATCCTCCTAACTGACTATTGTCACACAGTGGAAGCTTGATATGATCCTTGTGTGTTTCATAATATAACGAACATGTCCGAATTCCTGTTGAAATAAATAGTGACCAGTATTCCTGTGTTGTTAAATATATTCATCTCACTTTCATGACTAAATGATTAACATTCCTAATTCTTGTAACTTCAACCGTTCTCTTACGCATGATGTAATTTCATGCCCTTACTCTCCTGTGTTGTGTTTATTGAAATTATTTGCCGATGCAGGCAGGTGCGACTACTGTTTTGATTGGTTGATTGGGTTTCATTATGCTAATGTACTTATGGCATTGACTACTGATGTAGCAGTTGTAATAAAATAAAAATGCTAAACCATGCCCACGACAGTGCTACATGTATTATGGAACCATATTATTTTATAATACATTCCAACTTAAATCAATTCTCATCCATGATTTACTTATAAACATACTAATTCCAATCCTAGATACCAGGCTGTCTTTTGAACAAGTTAGTCCCAATCTTAGATACCACCCTGTCTTATAGAAACGTTAATTCTAAACCATATACCAGTCTATCTTATACACATGTTAATTCCTATTATTGATACCTGTCTGTCTTATAAAAATGTTAATGCCAATCCATATACCAGTCTGTATTATAAACATGTTAATTCCTATTATCTACACCAGTCTGTCTTCAAGCATATAAACTATTGCTATGTTAGGAAAACAAAGTAAGGAAAATTACTAACTCTACAATCCACAAAAAAATCTTTTTCTTAATGTATATATTGTGGTGTCAAGTTCAAACATGGTAAGCCGCAAATACCCTTCTCAGGTGTCTGATACATGTAAGGACCCATATATGTGTAGACAATATGCATGTATCTTATGAGTCGATGAATTGTGGATGTGTGTGTTTTAAGGCCTGTGCAAATAAATATATTACTTTTATTTCTCCTTTAATTTGGTCGAGTGCTAGGCTTGAACAGTCTTTATTCTATAACAAGGTTTTATAATAAGCAGACAGACGGACGGTATACAATCGTAGACACTAGAATGCACAAGGAAGTCGACATTCGCACGTAACGTGTGGACTTAATAATTAGTAGATTTATTAATTAAATCATATATAACAAACTAATTTTAGGGTCTTAGCTAGATTTAATCCCAACACAATTTCATCAAGTTACAAAGACGAACTGAACACCAAATAATTATATGTTAATGGTAGTTTACAGAGAATGTCAGTGTCATCAATAATGTTCAACCAATAAAACAAAAAAAAAAGCTGAGACTGTTACGATCGCGTCCTGTAGCGCTTGGTTTCGTATTGACTCCATCTAGAGTGCAGATAATTTCTCAATGTGAAAGTATTATATCCAGACGTGTACGAACATCACTACAAAAGTAATTAATATGTACCCAAATGACCATTTGTTTTGTACAAAATATATATGCAAGTTAATTTAGATGTATTGTGCCGTCCAATATCACGTTTAAAAAACAACATGCTTTGTATTTGATATTTGAGATGGCAAAGCCAAATCTGATGATCCAAACGAAATGATGTCCTTCACAAGTTCGTGTGTTTGAGTTAAAGCCCTGCTGACCGTCATGGTGGATATAAAATAACAAATTTAAGTCCGAGGGTATTAAATAGAAACTCGATCAGTTTTCAAAAATGGAAGTTAATTCTTAACATCTTACCAGTCCGTTATTGTATATATATATATATATTTCTGGACTATGCTGCTAGCAGTGTTTCATCAGCTACCAAGTGGCTCCACAAAATGTACGGATTGATGCTGTTGCTGTGTTTTTCTTGAGCACCATGGTGCACTTTATTGTGGTTTTACATTTGTTCTCTTTGTTGTATTACGGTAATGAATCCGCAAACAATAAATTACGCGTATTAGACCAAATCATTTTTTTAGTCCAGAATGGTTTTACAGACAAGCGATATAATGTGTGTATTCTCTTATTAATGACCCAAGGACTATATGCATGAATGTGCATCATTTCAGCCAATAACAGATCATAGAGCAAATGTTAAAATACAAATAATAGGGCTTGAATATAGGAAACAGGTTTTATGTCGAATTTCTGATGCTTTGGAGTACAAATTGAAATTCCAGCAATAACAGAGGTATACCATTGATAACGTAACACAAATGTGTGTGTGCGTGTGTGTCTCTGTGTGTCTGTGTGTAGTATGTGTCCAATCCGTGTTCATATATTTTCTGCTACAGGATCTGATGAAACTATATAGATATTTGAAGGTTTAAGCATATTACACGGTAAATTGGGTAATTTAATAATATACTTACGATGACTTTGTTACATGTTCCATTTGCTCTTAAACATCTGACGGTCATAAACGCTCCATTTTCCACATCTTGGTAGTAAGCCAGATCCTTTTCAAATTAATATGTGTATTCTTTAGATGAAGGTAGTTTCTCTCTCTCTCTCTCTCTCTCTCTCTCTCTCTCTCTCTCTCTCTCTCTCTCTCTCTCTCTCTCTCTGTCTCTCTCTCTCTCTCTCTCTTTTTCTCTCTCTCTCTCTCTCTGTCTCTGTCTCTCTCTCTCTCTCTCTCTGTCTGTCTCTCTCTCTCTCTGTCTGTCTCTCTCTCTCTCTCTCTCTCTCTCTCTCTCTCTCTCTCTCTCTCTCTCTCTCTCTCTCTCTCTCTCTCTCCACACACACAAACACACCGACTTAGATGACTAACTCTATTTCTGTTATTTTAATTATGTTTTCCTTCCTCTAAATTGAATACAAATTGATACCTCTCAAAGAAATATATTTTTAAAATATTTGAATCATGTGGTATATAAAAATAATACATTAACACATTTAGCCGTCATGAGTGATTCGATCGTTTTATCCTCTATATATTACCTTGAAGGATTGTTTCAAATTAAACCTATTAAATTTGTCTAATCGTGCATTTGGCAATGGGAAGTAATTATTTAGTTTTTTTTAAATGTTCACCTTCGAAACTAAATTAACTGATATATCTTTGATATATGTTAACTGAAATATATACCCTGAGATTTTCAAGGTCGTGCCTGGTTCGATTACAAGTTTAGTGATTGCAGATTTCTACTTACCTTCAAAATAATATATTTGACCATTTTATCATTGCAATACTAAAATATTACTGGTCAGTATTTTTTTAAAGTTTTTTCTTCTAATTTGTAAAATATTTTAGGTTTTATTTTCCTGTCTGTGTTATATATGTTATTTGTATGTTAAAGTCTTTCACAAGTTTGGCAATAACAATATTTAATGAAGTTAATCTTTTTTTTCTCTTCACAATTTAATATACGTATTTAAACCGCATCTTGTTTACTATATGCATTTTATGATTAACGTTCGCAGCTCAAGATAGTCTGGGAAAATCGTTACCTATCAAGATTGAAATAAATATGGAATGTAAAATTCATGATAAGAACTAAATAATGATCACCAATGAGCCGGCAAACAAACCTTCATAAAAGACACAACATCCGCGTAAAGTAAAACTTGAAAGAATATTCGGAAAACGTTCGTAATAATTTTATATTACACTGACGATAAAAACGAATATAATTCTCCAGCTGCGACAGTTCTCCATAGAATATCACAAAAAACTATATCACAAAGCATGGCTTAAAATAAAAGTAACACAATATGTTGTATGATGCGTAGTGGCTTAGTTCTTTACGTATTCGATCCATTTGGCAAACATTAAAATGTTCTAACTGTTGGAGAGGTCCACCATAGGAATATCGAAATACCGTCAACAAATACTTCGGAAAAGTAGATCAATACATCATCGATATCTGTAGGAATAAACACTCAACACAAGTATAGCTATCTAGAAGAAATAACAAATGTTAGGTTGGATATAACCCAGTATCTGAAACGCCTAATAATGAGGTTTTCATCTGATATAAAATGAGCGTATTTATTTCGCTAACTAAATTAGAGCTTGTAAAAAAAAAAAAAAAAGTAAATCAATTATATTTACCGTGTACATACTGCTCTTACCGATACAGTATACTTGTAAATAGTTTCATTAATATTTTAATAGGTTCACAATCAAAACCGTTCCTTGGATAAGTTAAGCTATTCATTGTTTGTATTTACTCAATTCAAAGCTGAATAACTATTATTGAATGAAGCTGATAACATACGATATTCATTCTGCTGATTCTTTATATAAATTATTGGGACAGGGAAAAACATAATTAGGAGAATAAACTATGAAATATCATTCCTCTATCTTATTGCTGGATTAACAAGATTTGCGAAAATTATTGATGATTGCAATTTGTACACTATCAACAATGTGTATTGCAGAAGTATTTAGCCAGCATGACGTCGTTGTAGATAATAGACTGATATGTGTTGCTCAATAAATCGATTGCATTGTAGATAGTGGACTGGCTGATATGTGTTACTCAATAAATCGATTGCATTGTAGATAGTGGACTGACTGATATGTGTTACTCAATAAATCGATTGCATTGTAGATAGTGGACTGACTGATATGTGTTACTCTATAAATCGATTGCATTGTAGATAATGGACTGACTGATATGTGTTACTCAATAAATCGATTGCATTGTAGATAGTGGACTGACTGATATGTGTTACTCTATAAATCGATTGCATTGTAAGTGGATAAGTATTTTCTAGATACTAGAACACAAGAACGCTTGCACAAATCTTATAAATTTTATAACCAGAGCAATCTAGCTCAATAAAGCTGTGAACAAGTGATATTAAATTGATAAATTTTGAAGACGAAGCGAATACAGTAATGAATGGATGCAATTTCATCCGATATGGATATTTCTAGCATCTAAATTGTGTCTATCGTGAATAGGAATTATTATGTTTGTTTTTATTTAATGCATGAATAGGTATTTATGTGTTTGGTCCCCGTTTTATTGAATGCAATTCAGACCAGCAGTTCACGCAGTTTGTTTTGAAAACTTCGAATGATAACATATTTGAACAAACCATGAAACATCCAGAATACGACAATTTTTGAAAGACGTAATAACGTGGATGTGCTTGCAAGGAAACCGTTGGTGTGAAAGATAAACACGACCTTTATTCCAAAAATAACGTTTAGAAACAAAAACAATTATACCACCAGTATGTATTGCGCTTTTTTAAATCATAGAAAAATGTAAAGTTATGTCGCTGTTATGAACGAAAATAATGTCGATTTTCAGAATATAAGGATGAAATATTAAGATATTATTTATGACTTGATAAACCGTTATTTAAGAAAAAAATTAACATTTATATAGCTAATGTAATCTATATTTGCCTTTTGACATGCTCAATGCTAATATTATACTTTATTATTATGTTTTATCCATTGTTTCATCTTTCGAGGCCTTTCGTACATTTTCTATCTTAAATTTCTTGGGCATTTCATTTTTTAACCGTTTACATAAAGTGCAGAATGGGTTGTTGCCGATCCGTTCCATTTATTGTTCTCTTTCTGTTACCATATTAATATATCTTAATCTTAGTTTAATGATGCCCTTTTAATATGTTTTTTGTTAAACGCAAATAATTAATAATGAATGTAATGAGAGCCCAACTAATCTCAAGATCAGAAAAAAACAACCCCTTGCGCTTATGAAATCCACATTCCTCAGCATCCTAAAATCACACTTTTTGATCAAATAAGTGAACAGAAGTTTCAGTGCCATAATAATATTTTAGGGAGCAGTACTTAATACAGCAACAATACATTTTGGTCATGCGTTGAAAACTTACTTCCTGTCCTAAATCTAGCGATTTCGTCGAATGAAATCGACCGTCTTTTAATTTCTCCAGGACATGAACGTCAGCGTTTGGATTAATATGATGATTTCTCATTAAGTTTAAGTTTAGAGCTTGTGATCTGCGACTGAGAGTAAAGGTCAATGCATCAGGGAGGTCAAGGTCACTGATTAGACGTTTGTCTGTCTGTACTTCCTTAGTGACATCCCTCAGCCAAACAGTTTCCGAGTTGACTCGTGCTTACAAAACAGAGAAAAAGTAAGGTTTATAAAACAAAGTGAACAAACACACCATAATGTCGGGAATTCCCATATAAAAAAAAAATTCTTTCGGTAAACAACGCATATGCAGCAAAGTCGAATCAAATATTGTAATAGGAAAGACCTGTATGGATGCTTGGGTAAAATGACAAAACAACACAGTGTGATGGTAGGTGAAAATTTATCGAATGGGTTCATACAAATTAATATATATCTTCTACATATACAGTGCTCTTTTCATGCTCTGAAACATACTACTAATTATTTGTTCTGTCGAAACAATCACAAATTGTAAATACAATCACAATAGGTAAACAAAACAAAATTCATATATCCGAAATAAAACTCATATAATCTCGTATAATTAGAGTAAGATTCGAATAATCTCTTGTAATTGCACACAGTGAAAATGAAAATCAAATAATCTCATGGAATGAAAAAAAAATATAATAATATCTCTTAATCAAAATAACTAAAATTATACTCAATTTAAGTAACACTCGATTGAAACAAGCATGACTCGTGCATTTGTTAGGCCATACAATTCATAAATATTTGCAAAAATTTGTCAAATGTGCCCAATGACAAACTACACAGTTCTCCCGAATTCTTGGGTTGGCCCAAACATGTACAGTGGGAATTACTCGAATTCAGGCGAACACAGGGCTCAGCTGACCATGTTGTACAAGATTATGAACAACTTAGTGGACATAAAAGCGAACACATATCTGACACTTGCATATAGCCAAACTAGGGCAAACTAGCACGGAACAAGTTATAATTGATGTCAGCATCGTCATCGTCATCGTCATCTTCTTTTAAGTTCAACTTCTTCACACGTACCATAGGGACTTGGAACAAATTGTAATCAATAATTGTAGAACTCATCACAAGCGGGATCGTTCCAGTATCACATTCGAATGAACTAATCAGCTACAAATAAGACCTAATTATTCTCAGAGCTATACTGATTGAGGTTCCATATCTCATAGCCGATACGGTAGCCGCAATGGTCTAAGTAGGAAGGGACAAAAAGTACACTGATACTCTTTTACATATTTCTGCCTTTCCTATCATTACTCTTCTGACTGTACTATCACTTCCGTCTTTACTCTGCCTTGGACCATGCACCGCCCGTTGCTCAATAGTCAGGTTGACTGCGTCAACATATTAATAGTACTAATAGTAATAATGAGGACTATGCATAGAGCCAAATCTTTCGACGCTCCAAGCGCTTTACACCATCAATAATGATATGACTACACTACAGAACAACAAATGACAAAAACAATGAAATTGGAAAACATAACAAACATGATGAAAACATATAAGATACAAAACGTGATTAGGTCGCTAAGTTTGTCTCTGCAGTCGAAACAGTTGAGTCTTAAGAGCAATCTTATAAGGTACCACTGTGTCTTTGTGTCTAATTTCAGTGGTCAAATCGTTCCACATCGCCGGGCCCTGGTTTGCAAAGGAACGTTGTCCATATGACTTTGTTTTCACCTTGGGGAACAATGAGTATACGATTATCATAAGAAGAGCGTACGGATCTAGCTGGTGTATACAGATGGGTGAGGCTGGATATGTATGTTCAACTAGAGTCTGTCATTGAAACATAGCACAGAGAAAAAATTTTGTGTTTGATTCTGTATCGAATTGATAGCCAGTGTAGGGTACAGAGCAGCTGTACTCTAAAGATGTTCCGTGCAGCTGTGTTTTGAACTTTTTGAAGTTTCTGTAGTAAATATTGATGACGAACCAGACAGAATTGAGTTACAATAGTCCAGTCTTGAAATACTAATGAACACACAAGTGTGTTAGTTGCATCAACTGAAAGATATTTACGAATGGAACTTATGGGTCTCAATTCAAGATATGCAGCCTTGCATATGTTCATGACATGTTGGTGCAGTGTGAGAGTACTGTCTAGAGTAACGCCTAGGTCCCGTACTGACTGAGAATTTAATGTTGGTGTTGCTGATATTTATTGTCTGAGTATAGGATGTGCATGAGAAAGTATTTTTGTTTTGAACAGAATAGCCTCAGTTTTATCATCATTCGTCTTCAGCTTTTTACATGTCATCCATGATTTCACATCAGAAATGCTCTTCTCTACTCCATGGATGGTAGCATCAACTTCAGTTGGGTGGCTAGACTTGTCTATTTGGGTGTCATCAGCATACAATTGATGCGACACTGGGTGATGATCTATGACACTTGAGAGTGGCTAAGTATACAGAATGAAGAAAACAGGTCCAAGAACATATCCCTGTGAAACACCACAACATACGTCAACTAGGCTGGAGTGTATTCCATTTGCAGATATAATTTGTGTCCTGTTGACTAAATAGGATTTGAACCACTGTAAGACTATATTCTGAATGCCAAATACATGATGCAGATGGTGAAGTAATATATCATGGTCTATTGTGTCAAATACTGCCGATAAATCCAGGAGATTGAATACTGTAATCATTCCACTATCCAAAGTATAGAGAATGTCACTAAATACTTTCAGAAGAGTAGTTTCCGTACTGTGGTAAAGGCGATATGCAGACTGTACATTGCTAAAAAGACTGTTTGAATTCAAATGAGATACAAGTTGAGTTAGAACAACCTTTTCTAAGATTTTCGATATGAATGGGAGATTAGAAACTGTGCGGTAGCTCTTTAAAACGTTATGGTCCAGTGTTGATTTGTTCAGCAGTGGCTTTACGATGGCAGTTTTGAAAAATGATGGAAATTCCCCTGATGTGACAGAGATATTAATAACATCAGTTAGTGAAGGCATTATTGGGCCTAAGCACTCAAGCAGCAGTGATGTCGGAATTGGATCATGTTTACAAGACTTTGATGCACTTTTCATCACGATTGTCATACCAAATTGTTAGAAACAGGTTCAAATTCTTCTAACGGTTGTCGCTGAAATTCTGCATCATAACTGTATGGTGACAAATAAGTTGAAATTGTGCTGTCAAGCGAATCTCTAATGGTTTGTACTTTGTCATCGAAGAAATTTACAAATTGGTATGGTAGGTCCAGTGGAGAGGAGGTTATTGGAAGTGGTGTACATTTTTTTCTTGACATTTGTTTGTTAGTTACTTCGAAGAGCTTTTTAGAGCTGGAACTCTCCGTGATCTTAGTACTGTAGTGGGATGATTTGGCTAAATGGACTATGTTTGTGACGTTCTTCTTAGTTGCTTCGTAGATTTGTTTTTGAATAGTGAGTCTGGAGGAAAGCCAAAGCCTCTCTGCTTTTCGGCGATATATTTTAGCAGTGCCAAGCTGATCCCTAACACTACTATACCAAGGAGAACACATTTTTATTGATACTCTGCATTTGTTGGCGGGGGCATGTTTTGCAAGCAATGAACGCAGGCAGTTATGAAGTTGTTCCGCTGTTGGATGTAAGAAAGTTGTTAGGTTTTCTTGGATGTCATGCATGAATTTAGTTCCATTTATCATACGGAGGTTTCTCTTAGTAGCAAATAGAGGTGGAGGGTATTTATAGATAGATGCGTATAAACACATCTACATCCGTATTGACAGTTATAGTGAAACTTAAAACTGGTCTTAGTAACATATACGGAATTAAAATATATAGATGTATGCTACTACATTCAACCGTTAATTGCAAGTTTTAACAATTAAAAAGTTCATAATGTTTCAAGTATACCTAGTAGTAAAGGCAGCGTTTCAGGTTACGACATTTAGACTAAATATGTTTCACATATGAAATAAAATAACTAATGTATAGATGGCGAACAAACATGGAGAATGTGTACCCCTTGACAAGATCAAAAGACGAGATACATGCTATTTCAGTTACTTCACTAGAAAAATAAGTATTCACCCTAGGTAATGTTGTACGCATATACAACGAAAACTAAAATGATCGAATCGTTCTAAGGCATTACTGCGTTATTTCTTACATTTTTCTGTGAAATATATAACACAAAATACACCACGAAGTACCAGGTAACACTCTCAAACATGTTTGATTCAAAAATTGTCACTTTTGAACGAAGTTGAAAATTGAATTGGTTAAAGTAAATGCGACGATGTAAAACATTATTATGTCTTTGAATTATTATTTTTATAATAATTATGTATTCCTACTTATAAAGAAACAGTGATTTTAGTCATACCAGAATTACAATGACTTGTCATGAAATGTGGTTTGAACATTATATCTTAGGAATTTGTTTTAGCTATTGTGCTCTTATTCTGGGTGTATAATTGCATAGCGATTTCATCAATGCAAAGATATGCGCTATACTGACACTTCTTGTAATGCTAGTTTGTATTTGCAAGTTTTAACATTAACTTACAGGCTAACATACCGTTTTGTCTGATGGAAAACTAATGATTCATCACATTCAAGGTCCGTTTCGCGATTCGGGTTTGATTCTTCCGGTCCAGCTTACATAATAGCTACCAATCAGGAACTATTGACAAACAGGAAGAACTAGCAACGCAACAGAGAAACGTCGGGTAAAAGACAATGCACCTGTTACTAAAACAGAGACACTGTTCGGGTGTGCAATTGCATGAATCGTGCAAACTTTGTACGAATTTGAACAATTGGACATCAGTGACGTGTCAAACTCCTCGTTACAAACCGTGCACATGAAAATGTGCTCAGCGAATTATGCAATTAATTGAACCGTTCTTCTATCGATATCTGGTGGAGAGCTGTGTACACATCCGGGTACTTCAAGCATAACATGATTTACTGTTAAACTAAATTTGATTGGCACATTGTACTATGCAATAAGCATTATGTAGTAGTTTGAGCATTTCCTGAGGGATGTTTTACAAATGCTTGTTTGAAATATAGGATACCTAGAAAACCCAAAATGTCCAATTGATTACTTTTACGTTTGGCAAATACTGGCAGGTGGTAATGGTGATGACAACAATTTTTAAAGTTTATTATTTTCGGATTATTGCACTTTGCGGAGCTGTTAATGGAGATACTAGTATGTGATTTGGCGTTCGAGAATGTTTAATTAAAAGTGAAAAGTACATGTTAAATGATCTATACAAGATGGCACGATGATCAATCTCCCTTTCAGAAATATGTCCAAGTTATAATTAGAAAGGACAGATCATTGGGTATATTTAAAATACAGATAATTTAACATTTTCATTTTTCAATCAATTTATTTTTGCGAATTGGATTATGTGATACGAAACCATACATCCATTTCAGGGTTATGACAAATTAAATAAATAGGAATAGAACATAAAATTAATAATTAAACAAGCATACATTGGTATTGATGAAATAAAAACCCTAATAAAGCAATATGGTACAAAAATAACAATCAGCCATGGTAGTCAGTACACAAAATTCAAGAAAGGGAGTTAACTAAATTCAAAAAAGGGAGTTAACTAAATTCAAGAAAGGGAGTTAGTGTTAGTAGAAAAATCTTTTTTTGGACTAGATGTATCCAAAACTATAATATCTGTGAGCTCAGGAAAATAATAAATAACTGACAAAAATCAGTTCTCCAAATATTCGAGATAACAAACTAGATTTGCCCCATCATAATGAAGCACAGAAAAAATATTTATACACAGATATGGAATATAATATGCTCAGAAATAATTAACAGATTAATAATACAACGAGAGGTGACATCCTTTTATGATTTGAATTTAGTAGTGCCCTAAACTAAGTGGTGCAGGAAAAACGAGAGACGCATAGTGATGTATTAGTTAACTATCGAACTATGTCCGTTTCCTTCTCGTCCTATATTTCTAGTATCCACTTCTTTCGGTAAATAAGAGTGAAGTCCCATTTAGGATCAAATCATAGCAGCATACATTTTACATCAGGTACGAATCTGGAATTTTTCTTTATATGTAGATCGATTAAACCAGTAAATATAAGTGCTTATAGGTAATAAAATGATAACATGATCACCATTGAGACAGATAGTAAACTTCTCAAAATCCAAAGTATATAGCAGGACAGGTTATTTCAAAAATTTTCTTTCTCACTATTATACAAGTACATGTAGATGCAACAGTCTTTTGCATTTGCAAGAAGTAAGATGTGATATATTTTGTTTTTTGAGGGTATTCAACCTTATTTTAATACCTGGATTTAAGGTAGGTAATATTTCCCTTACACATGCAAACTGCTTTATTTCTTCTGTTTTGAAGATAATAACATCACATTATCTTCCATATTTAAGTGAGATACGACATTTGTAGAATGATGTTTTCAAAACATTCATGCAACGAGCGGCAAACAAACGGCCTATTGTCTAATGTGAGCCATCTTTAAATAGCCTAAAATGTTAAAGAAAGGGAGCGTCATATAAATATATGAGGAGTATATCTCCATATGTAATCTGTGTTTGGAAATACAACATACCTACAATCCAATGATGAGAATACCATGAAATCCGTATTTGTATCGACATGTGTTGTACCACATATAGTGAAACGAATCGATACGAGACGCAGCTGCATTAGCTCACCAGGTATGTATGTATGTATGTATGTATGTATGTATGTATGTATGTATGTATGTATGTATGTATGTATGTGTGTGTGTGTGTGTGTGTGTGTGTGTGTGTGTGTGTGTGTGTGTGCTCTTTATTACTCTGTCTTACCTGATCGAACATACACCATGAGACTGACGACAAAAATAATGACACTTTTCTTCATTTTCGTCTCAACTGTTGCCTTCTCTTCGTATCTATGGGTAGACTGATAACTGATACTTTATAATGAAGGTTATATAAAAGCTTCAATTGGCTAGACTCCATCTGTGTGGATTAGTTGTAACGGTTCTTTTATTATTAAGCCGTATCAAATACAAGTGAAACTAAAAATTGTTGAGTACTATTATGATTTAATAATTGTTATGAAAATACATTAGACCATGTATTTTACAACGTTGTTAATCATATGGCAATGTGTGACATAATTCGACATGGACTGTTTATATAAATACTTTAGAATCAATATATCACAAAGTGTCGTATATATATATATATCTATCTATCTATCTATCTATATATATATATATATATATATATATATATATATATATATATATATATATATATATATATATATATATATATATATATATATGTATATAGATATATATATATATAGATATATATATATATAGAGAGAGAGAGAGAGAGAGAATTATATATATATATATATATATATATATATATATATAGAGAGAGAGAGAGAGAGAGAGAGAGAGAGAATTATATATATATATATATATATATATATATATATATATATATATAAAGAGAGAGAGAGAGAGAGAGAGAGAGAGAGAGAGAGAGAGAGAGAGAGAGAGAGAGAGAGAGAGAGAGAGAGAGAGAGAGAGAATTATCAAATTACACCAGACAAAACCGAAAGTGCTATCCCTGGATTATTTTGAAGAATACTTGATAATAGTAGGCATAATTAATATTTTATACAAATAGTACTATGATACAAGTTAGAGAATTTTTAATACATACTGTTGCCTTCTTCCATTTGTCCATCAATCAGCCAATCTACACATATATTCTACCCTACATCTACCTATTAATCGGGCTGTCTATCAACTTACACATATTGGTCCAGTTTAAAATACCGAACATAAATTTAGCTCCGATGGCAATGTGCTGGAGCCACTTCAAAGATCTGCTTCAGCTTATAATCTATATATTCGGATATTTGTTCAACGATATTAACACTGATCATTATCGATACGTAACAATGGTAAATTGTTAAATTCGAAATAATGAGTTTCCTCTCCGAAAAAGACTTACAATACCCTTTGCGATTCTAAGATATACGAAAACTATTTTACAAAATGAAGGAACTGAAATATATATGATCAATTATAAAAACAATTGTGATGCTCATCAACGAACATAAATAATATCGTTCAATAATAACTGTACGTTTTGGTATTGTCTAATTAATTAGGACATTGCATGAACTTTCTGAAGCATGTTTACAATTAAAACTCACAGAATTCTACAATGTCGTATATTGCTCGATCTACAAGGATCACGGTATAGTTTGCATAGAAAGAGACTTACTTTGTCAAAACAATGGGCTCTTGATTTGCAAAGAAACATGGATACACTTACAACTTTGATCGTCTTCTAAAAACACCCAAGTATCAACATCTTTAAAAAGTATATGATGCCAAAATGTCAATAGTCAATTGGATAACAAAGTGGAAGTTGTCCAAAAACCGTTTATATAGCACGGCAAAGTGTAGACTTTCAATAACCGCTATCTAACATGGCATTGTTAATGTGGTCAGTTTGGCTTTTTATAACATGCGAGATGGTAAGCTGTTGATCGCAAGTTGTAGAAGTTGTTAGAACTGTTTTCTTCAATCACTTTAAAATAGATTAAATGTTAAGTTGCATTAACAACTAAAGCACTTTTAAACTAATATTAAGAGCGCATTCCTTGTAACTCGTCATAATCAAAGCAGACTGTAATGCCATTTAAATCTAGCGAGATTGTCCAGTTGATCGTATGCAGGTTTTGTGCATTTCTTGCATCGGTACTAATGCTAGTACTAATTACGTTCTATGGCGTGTACATTTTAAAACAAAGCAAACTTAACTGGTTGTAATCATTTAAGTTTTTCACGGGACATTGACATTGTTTTTGATTGAATCCAATACATTGTAAGGTAGAACCAATATTAGATCTAAAACAAATCGTAAGATCGTAACACTACGACAGTGCGAGCACTTGCCCTGAACATGCGATTGCCACCCGTCAAAAAAACTCTGACAGAAATGTGTTTAAGCCCATATGCCAACAATACCAAGAAACAATAAGTACCACTGTATATTGTTTCCAAATATTTCAGTTAATTTAGTGGACAACAAGTTACAATATGTATTTTCATCATGATTTGGATCGTTCGGAACTCTTCCATCAAATATTTGTTCAGATCATCTTGTCGAAATATTACGGACGCCGGTTAGTGCTGCGTTGAAATCAATTTTTTATCTCGTAATTACGACATACTATCTCGTAATTACGACTTACTATCACGTAATCACGAGTTAGATATCTCGTAATTACGACTTACTATCTCGTAAATACGAGTTAGCTATATCGTAATTACGAGTTAAATATCTTGTAATTACGATTTACTATCTTGTAGTTACGACTTACTATATCGTAATTACCAGTTAGCTATCTCGTAATTACGACTTATTATCTCGTAATTATGAGTTAGCTATCTCGTAATTACGACTTACTATCTCGTAATTACGAGTTAGATATTAAATAGACATTTTATCATCACCCTCTTTTTGCAAATGGAGAGAAACAAAGAGCAAAAGATACAGGGGGTGTTTTGAGGGATTTGTTTACTTAATTTTGGACAGAGGATGGTGTTATAGAAGCTACTTTTTACACAAATGTATAGTAATAGATGTACATGTAAATAAAGATTTTGCATTCACTTCAACATTTTTTCATATTGTTTATGGAGTCATGTAACCTGAAGATTGTAAGAGTGGATCCATCTTGACAAGCACTACGTCTACGTTTCAAAATTAGGACACTTTGTGTCACATGTAACATTTTACACATTTTGGTCAATGGTTATGTTGGAAGTTTATTTCTAAAGTTCAGCTAATGTTAGAATCATGAGCTATGATAGTTTGCATTTCTCATAATACCAAACCCGATGTTTCCTTTATTTCGCATGTTTCATGCATAGTGTAAGAATTTTTTTGCATTTAAAGTCAACTCTTGACCACATAGCTTTTTATCTTCTGTATTCATACTGTCATACCTTTAAAAATGAACTATTTTGAGATGATACATCTTGATGAGAATTATACCCTCATAATATAAGATAGGTCACTGGAATCCACTTTGAATGCTACACAGACTTTGGTTCAGTTTTCCATTTACCTGGTTTAAAATTGAAATTTTAATGTCAAGCTCATTATTGGATTGTTTTTTTATTTACTTCATGCTACATACAAAGTGTTCTATCCAAATTCAATACAGTTGTTGACTGGATGCATCTTGTTAAATAAATAACACATACTAGCAGCAGAGGGGGGGGGGGGCGGACTGTACTTCTCTAATTGGGTTGGATTTTAAGCAAAACATTTTTAAGTCTCCTTCTGCCAAATGGAGCCTTACCTATTTTAGAGCCCTATTTGTCAAATTAGGGGTTTCACAAAATCCAACGCAAATAGAGAAGTACAGTCCGCCCCCCTCCCCTCTGCTGCTAACGGGTTAACCGAATAATTTATCAAGTCCGATACGATATTGCGTCCGAGGATCTGATAAATTTATCGTCACAAATCCGTGTGGGATTGACTGAGCGTGACTAAAGAAATTTCTAAATAGATTATGATCCATATCACCGCCGCAACAAGTTTGCCAAATATTTCTAAGAGTATGTGTGTCAACTCCGTTGAATATACATAATACATTGCAGTTATCTCTGATCACATTTGGTATTTGAGTGTATAGTTGAGTGACATATATCAGGTCGGTGTTCTTATGTCTGCCTCTGGAAAATATCATAGCTGGATTCTTTTGATTCTCTAACATCACATCATCATATACGACTAAGTTGTTAATACTTCCATCGATATCATCAATGCTCGGTGTTTCTTCGATATCGGTTATAAATTCAATAATACCTTCGCCGTTGATTTATATTGCTCTCTCGTTAGCATCCTTTAACACGTTGTAACATCTCTGATCGTCTATACTCGGGCTACTAAATACAACTTCTTCCATTTCATCCATCTCGTTATCAAATTAAGAAGCAGTTGTGTCTTGCCGTTTCCAGATGGTCCGATTATAATCATTCGGCAACATCGCATGGTGTTTAATTAGTTCCCGTCGTCGGGTAGCTGAATAATCAATTACATTGATGTTATTATAAATATATTATGGATCTATATTGTGTGAAGTGTAAGGCGCGTACTGGCACAGATGACCTGACGACGATTACAACTAAAAATAACCGATCAGCACTTTCCGGTGAGTGTGTACAATGTAGAACAAAAAAAATTAGATTTGTATCTAAGGATTTAAAAACACGAGGAGGTGATATCACAGCCAAGCTAGCTAAACTCACAGGAACACCATGGGCGAAGTATCCAGGAGAAAAACACCTTCCAGGAAATAGTTATTGTGGAGCCGGGACCAGACTCGATATCAGACTTGATGATCAAAACCATCCTCGACGTGGTCATGCTCATGATGTTGCTTATCAAATCAGCAGTCTGCAACACAGACATATCGCAGATGTGAAATTGATTCACGCGTTGAATTCTATCACTGATAAATCCTTCAAAGAAAAATTGGTTTTATGGTTAGTAAAATCGGCTATGATAGATAAAATGATGTTAGTTGCCGGTAATTTATAACAACATGAAATCTAATTATTATTTTCCTAAATGATACTAGAGGGGTAAAGCAGCAATCGGTAAACTCGCTAGCGCCGCGAAGGTGAAATATACCACTGCAGCGGACTGGTTATCCAAACAGGCGATATGTCACATTTATCTACCACCGCCTAAACGAATTAACTACTCGCATTTTGTGACCGTTCCTAATGAGGTTCATCAAGCTGATATATTATTTCTGCCGCAAGATGGTGGTTACAAAAACGCGTTAACTGTAGTTGATGTTGCGAGTCGATACAAACAAGCAGAACCGTTGAAAACAAAATCATCAACTGAAGTTGCTTCTGCATGTAAAAGGATTTATCGGCGGGGTCCTCTGCGCTGGCCAAATCTATTACAAGTTGATCCTGGTAAGGAATTTTAGGTTGCGTTTCTATCAACAATGAAGGATCATAATGTCACCATCAGACGAGGACATACTGCGCTACATCGCGATCAGGCAATTGATGAACGATTTAATCGCACACTTGCTGAGCGGTTATTTGGAGATCAATACTCGAAGGAATTCATCCACGATAAACGATCCCGTGAATGAGTCGAGAGATTACCGGGTGTAATTACCTCGCTGAATAATGAGATTACTCGAACAATTAATATGAAACCTAAGAACGCAGTAAAACCACAAAACGATTTTTCAAAACAACCAATTCTCGGTAATGTCAATGTGAGATATTTATATGAACCAGGAGAGCTCGTAGGTGGTGAAAGAAGAGCTACTGATCTTATTTGGAGTGTCACTGTGCATTAAAATATCGAGCATAACACGATCCACGGGTAGACCAGCAATCTATAGATTGGATTCAACTGCTCCTCAAAGCGGATTTACTCGTGAACAACTGCAAATGATACCCGAGGACACTCAATTACCGCCGCGTGGTCTTAACTAGCACCTCTTCGTCTGTGGCATTCAAGACAAGTCAGCATCACATTATCTCTAGTATGACCTATGCTGCTATCATTTCTGTCTACGGTAAAATGTCGAGGATCTTTATCCAACCAAAACCAACGCATTATACAATTGCAACTCACGCAGTGATTATTTTGTTGTTTCTTCAGCGTATTTATTAATTCAGCATCAATATCAAATTCTCTATTATTTTTTTATCCTGCTGATAATAACCAGAAAGTTTTTTTCTGATTATATAATCGTTGACAATATCACTTATTGTGGTGTCGTTATCATCTGAAACAGCTCTTAGAAGCTGATTTATTTTTCGTACTCTGGACACTGCGAGCTAAACTAAATTTGACCACTCGATGTGATTATCTGCCATTCAAACAATTGTATCTGATATAGTCAATCCCTGTGAAGAATGTATCGTCGCTGCGTAACCTAGTGTCCATGGGGATTTATCAGCGCGCAATGCATCTTCGACGACATTGATATCAACCAGCACAATATCATTTAACACTAAATTCTGGTTTTCACGCTGTCCTGGAATATCAACTTCAATAATCTGTTTTCTTGTATCCGAAGGCCTATAACACAACGGTACTGGAAGTGTTGTAAATTTTTCTTTATGCAAATCAAATTACTTCATCTGATGTGTGTCACTGACTATTTTTCTACTTGCGATTATCAAATCATTTGGTCTCCACGCCTTCCAAAAGTCATTTAATGGTGTTTCTGAAATTATTTCACTGTCTATCTCACATTGGATTCTATCCGGTTGTAATCTGATTAGTTTTTTAAACTCTCGTAATTGTTCATCAAGTGCTCTATGATCAGTATTAATCTTTTCATAATAGTCTACAAAATTGTTTAGCCAATCATGCGGCGATAAACCGACAAATGATGGTGGCTGGCCATGATCGCCTCACATTATTACTTTTGTATTCGCTAACAATAACCAATCAAGAAATCTTTGTAATACATCTAATGACACCGTGCATATTTCATCCCAAATAATGACTTCACGAATAAATTTCTCTCCCATTCGTTCAGGAGTCCATTCATCGCCTTTGCATCGAAAGAAACTGTGATAAGTACAAGCTTTTAACCCTCGTTGTTTCATCTCTCTGGCGAGTCTGTGTGTTGCAGTTACCACAATCATGTTTGATTTCCCTAGAAATACATCAATCGCAAGAGTCGTCTTTCCTGACCCGCCACAGCCGTTTAGGTAGCTGGTTTTATATCTACATATTGGATAAACTATCTGCCGTGCATTAGATAGTTCTGATATCTGATTATTTTTCAAGTAATTTTTTTTTGTTTACAATCGTAACATCTGCTGATTTGGAATAATCACACCGCATTTCCTGCTTAATTCTCCATGACCCCCAGCTCTCGTCAGAATTTGTGAATTCGGCCACTTCTTCCCTGTGTTTCACGTAGCAGCAGAGAGGGTGAATCCTACAACGTTTTTAGACAAATTTTGGTTAAAATCTTAAAACGAGCCGTCTTATAATCTTATTTTAACCAAAAAAAAGGTGAACCCTACAACGTTTTCAGACAAAAAATTGATTGAAATCTCCCTACGAAATCTCATTTTAACTAAAAAAATGAAAACGATTTTTTAATTAATTTTGGTCGCAACTTGTTGTCATCCACCCTCTCTGCTGCTAGTGATTTTATCACTAGTGATTTCATCACTGGGTTAACAAAAAATAATAAATGATTTGATCTAGTCTTTATGATGAAAGTCTTTAGGACGAAAATCATTTATGATTTCACAAACAGACTAATCGCTAACACCTCTTCTTGTAAATCAATCAGATTATTTGACTGGTCGGTGAGTTTGAAATTAATTCTGGTTAATGAATTATTATGGCATCGCATGTAGACAGGATTAATTGGGTTTTCAATAATTAGGAATCCTGGAGGAGCTGTTGGTGCAAACGAATAAAGAATATATCCCTGCTGAGCTTGATTTGATTGCTCTAGATTAATCTGATAGCTTCCTTCGATAACATCACATACTAAATTGAGCGCAATCACTGAGGATATATTCACATTGAACGGAGCGATATGCCTGCCGCCACCATCTGGATCATTATTATGTTTGAGGAGGACAGTTGAATCTGATTTTTGTAGCGCCTTGATATCGGGTTTAACAATTCTTGCTAATTCATCAGCGTTGTATTTGGGAAACTTGAAATTACGCAGATTGTCCTCTGTGATATTGTAATCGGTTAAGAATCGTTGTTTGTTGTCGCTGTTGTCATTAATTATTGTTTGAATAATTAGTTCATAGATATATTTCATGTCCGATATAAGCTGATTTATTATTTCAACGTGTGTTTGCGATCTTGTTTTCCGTAGTTGTTCTAGTTGTGTGTCATATAATTGTTTAATCTCATTAAAATAACCACGGACGTCAGTTAGCGTAAATGAAATAGTAACAGATGAGTCGGTTGTTCTTTTAATGATAAAATCCCATTGCAATGTGTCTTTGTTGGTGAATATAAATCTATCGGCGATTCTTCCTTTTCTTATATCAGATAAATTATCTCGATAACCGGGATTGATTTCATGATATGATTGTACATCCGTGGTTAAGTCGGTGGTGGATTTTTCCGGTGGTTTTTCAGGCCATCCTAGTACGGTTCTTATCGAGCTGTTATAGATATCTACGACGTATCCTTCTGTGCTTATCTCAATTGCGGATGATAGCGTCGGCTCATGAACTGTTATAGCGATTTTCGATTCTGTTTCAGTAATCGATTTTATTCTACGCGCGAATTCATTATTGATTTGTTCTATTTGGTATGACCCTGTTCGTATCGAAACGACGTTCCAGTCTAGGGTTCCGTCGGGGTTTATTCTTATACGAGAACACCAGTGAATTATTGGGTTGTTGACCACCAAATGATTTTGATCTGATATTAGGCCAACTGTGATACACTCGTAGTTTTGCTAGCGCTATCTCCTTCACCGGGACCGGAGAGGGGAAATTCACACTGAATTCTGGATTCGTTGATGTTATTGATATCATGCTTGTTTGTACTGGGTTCGTGTTCTCCACTATTCGTTGAAGGAATTCCTGCGGTGTTGTCATTGTTATTATACTCATGATTTATTTCTAATTTTGGTATCGAGGAATCATAAATACTGACCATCACTGAGAATTCACAATCTGGTAATGTTGATATTATTGAGATCATTTTGTTTTTTGGGTTCGTGTTTTCTGATTCCATCGGTGTTGTCATTGTTATTATACTCATGTTGTCGCTCTAATTTCGATATCGCGGAATCAAAAATACTGACCATCGCTGAGAATTCACTATCTGATATAACCGTATTATCGAGTGACGACGATATCATCAATGATAATTGCGAATATGCGGTTGATGCAATATGAAATTGAAGTAAGTAATTCTGCAGTTTACTCTGGCTGCATGATGATATCTTTTTTGCTATCCCGGTTGATATACCCCCGATTGTAGCCACCGCAGAAATGCAAATTGGAACTACGACCGGGGCAATCATTGTAACCGATGCAAGTATTATTCCGGCGCCAGCGAGAACGCTTGACACCGAGTACATAATAACATCAATTGCGGTGATTCTTCGTCGGTATTTTTTTATTTTTATTTGATACTCCTCAGTGAGGGTTTTGAGTCTATTTTGAAATTCTCTGACCTGATCATAGCGACATTGCGTCGATGACAAAGTCATTGTTGTTATTTTAAAAATACTAGCGTTTTCAATTGTGAAATCCTTTCAATTTAGTTATTTACTTCGCATATGAATTCTAAGCACCAGGATATTTTTGATCTAATCGTATTATCAACCGCGACAATCTCAAATTCTTCTTCACCCCGGATAATTACTGTTGCGGTGCCACCAAAATAGGTTTTACCGCTTACGATGGTATCAAATTGCTTGTCAGAGATTAACGTCATCCTGTAGATACCATGAGGCCACTTCTCGATATTGACTTTCAATTTAGCATTAGATTCTTTTATCCAATCAAAGGTCCCATGCTTTACCCTTTCAGAGGTTTCTTTTAGTTTAGCAATATCGTCATAAACGTCGAGATAGGTTTTCTTGATTTCAGTATATTTCATCAACTTTCCATCGCGGAGTTTAAAAAATGAAGCCAGCAGGATGTCAAGTTCCAAACCTTTTCGGTTTAGATAATTCCTGTTGAGTTCAGAATATGTCGTCGTGATATTGTAACTTTTA
Organism: Unio delphinus; assembly: GCA_029339505.1. Classification (NCBI taxonomy): domain Eukaryota; kingdom Metazoa; phylum Mollusca; class Bivalvia; order Unionida; family Unionidae; genus Unio; species Unio delphinus. The sequence goes on along the minus strand of JAQISU010000015.1, from coordinate 9,447,365 downwards.
GAACCCTCAAAGAAATTTTTAACCATTTCGCTGATGGGTTTTTGTTCGTCAAGCGCGTGCTTAATTTCCGCGAGAGTCGAGTCTGCCACAAGCGGGTTTCCAAAGAATCTACCAACAATGTCGTTAGTGGGTTTTTGATCTTCTATTAGTTTAGAAATCTCGAGATAATTTGCCTTGAATTCTGAAGCAGTCATCATCCTTCCAGCTTCCTTGTTAGCGAAGAATGAATTCAACAAGTCTTTAATTTCAGTGAGAGTCATGCCAACCACAAGAGGGGTTCCAAAGAATTTATGTATAACATTTTTGCGAAAAGAATTATAACCTCGTATATGATCATCCAGCTCACGGCCGTGGGTGGTAATCTTGTTGTCTTGGGTGGTAATCCTGTTGTCGTTGTCGGTAATCATGCGGTTGTTGGTGATAATCATCTTGTTGTGGGTGGCAATCGCGTCTGTGATCGTAGACACAAGTGCGCCTGGTTTAAGTCGTCCGTCGTTGGAATACAGCGCAATAGAGTTTTCAGCGGCGTCGCGCTGCCGTATCAAAATGTCATTCAATGACACATCACTGGATTTCAATTTACCCTGTTTGTCTTGAAATACAACTATCTCATTAGGATCAACACTTGTTAAATTTAACGTCTCAGCTATTTCATCTTCAATTATTTTTTTTACATCCTTGATAGAATCAGGTGGTGCAGTGCCATCGGGTTTGGGTTTCAAAGATCTCCCCCAAATATCAATCATGTTATTGTAAAACTCTTTCTCTCTCTAAAAAGCGATTGCTGGTGTAGTCATTTACGACAATATGAGGTGGTTTTCCGCTTGGGTTACTCAAGGAGTTAGAAATAGCGTCAAGGACATTTAATACTTCGCTGCCACATATTGGTGGGTCAATCATCGTTTGTGTTGGTAGCGTAGAATACCAAGTCTTCATTGGAAGGGTTTTTATATACCGCATAAACTCTTTTGGTGGGGCTAATCCATATGAATCGAAATAAACAATCCCACGTGGATCAATAGCGTATGCAACCCAGTGAGTACCAGGTCCGGTGCTGTTATCGAGATTAATAATACCTGTTTCAGTTTTGTTTGGTTGATGTGGTAATTGATCTTTCATAAAAACACCTCTGAAATTTTTAATCACTAGTTTTTTAGCCGCATCCATTAAATCAAAATTGGACATGGGAATCTTCGATTCCTGAATTAATAAATCGTTCCTGGTAGTCTTAGACCCTTTCCGCTGTACCACGAATACGGGGTTCCTGGTAGTCTTAGACCCAATCCGTGAACGGATCGTCCCTTTTTTTTATATCCTTTCCCAGTTGCCTTCTTTAGTGCCATTCCTGCTGCAGTACCAACGGCTCCTAACGCTGCCGCTTTAGCCACCGCTGGGGCTGCTGCTGCAATCAATGCTGGAATCGCAGCTAACAATGGAAATATACCGCCTGTTTTAATCATATTTTTGATAGCAGCCGCAGAAAGAGTAATCTGAACACCTTTTTTGGCTGCAAGTGCATCATTGAAATGTTTCACCTGACGAGTTGTCAGCGATAATTTATTTGCACCACCAGTCATTTGGTTGGGTTTCAACGTGATTGTGGTTCCACATTTTTTAGCTGATTCCGATTGCAATTTTTTTAATTGACCGGGAGTTAACGTAACACTAATAACACTATATTACATTATACATAATAGATTGATTCTAAATCGTTTACAATTTCAATTACATGTTTTCTACTGGTGCATCTACCACTCTCATTCTTCCACCAACACCTTCGAGTAGCATTGATTTATCACTGAGAATGACAGCAACCGCTCTATAATTAGCAATAGCACCACGAGTCACATTAGCTCTAAAGTGTATATCAACGACGGACTGTCTTGTTAAATCGAGATGTTCCAGTGAGAAGTAATAGATTGGATACATATTTTTAAAATCATATTGTGATATTTGCAAACCAGTATCGACATTTTGATCGCGTGCCATAAATGACAACAGACGATGATACACGCGTGCAATATGATTTTCTGTGTAATTAAGTTGTATATCCTCGGATGGTTCCTGTTGGCCGTTTATTCTCAGTGAGATGTCTTTCACACCTAACTGATCAAATATCATATGACTGAAACGTTGATCGCCAACTCGTGTGGTATCTTGTAACGCTACGAATATATGACGTGGCGCAGCAACACCTTGTTTTGATGCTAGATTCCACGTGAATAACCCGTTCAGATTCGATTGCTTCACATCTGTACTCACGGTTAGCCAACTCAACAACGACTTTCCTCCTTGGTCCATAAATGATAGTAATCGTTCTTCTGCGGTGATTGCTGGAGTCAACACTGGCATCCACAATGATATTTTTGTTAAATTGACTTTACCGGCATCAGCATTGGGATTTGCAGCATCTGCTGGAATCCTCCAGATTGCGTCATTATCATCACTCTTTCGTACAAGCGATACTGTATGCTTCGCCCCATAAATAACTTTTCGGACGTTTCTACAGAATCCAAAAATATGATGCAGTGGAATCGCGCATGAAAATGGTTTACGCCCTAATCCCAACATTGAGTTTCGTGTTGCAGCTCCTAGATTGAAATTAACGTCATTGTTTATAATCATATCCTCGACATCAATATTAGCATTACCAGCATTATTCTTTGGTCGTCTTACAACGAATTGAATTCCTCCAGCGGTATTTTTAACATCCTTTGCAAACATCATAGAAGGTCCTGCTGATCTTGTATAATCATCGGAATATCTCGCTAACCCGATTATTGTTGTAGCCATATCAACATCGCGATCTATCGACTCGATTTCCTTTCCATCAATGAGGTATCTTGCACTCTCAAATAACGCCATAATACCATTATTGACAAAACCGACTTGAGTACCATCTGGATATGATGCTCCACCAGCTGTTACAAGTTCTCCTTCTACTTCAATAAACGCTTCACAGGGCAAAAAGTATTTACTGGTATCATGGACTTGAAGTTCAATTCGCGATCGACTATTTGCGTCTATCGCATGATAAGCGTAATATTGATAATCGCGTACAGAATCATCCTTGCCAACTGGGGCGTCTATATCAAACGCCGGATCATGTGATTTTTTGAACATTTTATTCTATTTATCAGAGTCTAAATCGTGAAATCATAAACGATTTTCATCGACGTAGTTTTTTAAAGCCGCTTCCTGCTATCATATTTGCAATATTGCTTTGGTCGGGAGTTAAAGCCATCGACGCTAATTTTTCGTCTACTGCGTTATTTATAATTCTACTAACACTTGCAGGCATTTCCGCTGTAGATGGTAACGGTTTCTTTGAAAATCCTTTGGATTTTTCTCGTAAATCACTTCGTGATTTCACTAATGATGTTATTTTATTCTTCGCGGCTGAAAACGCTTTTCCAGCAAGATCTCCAACAGCACCAATACCCTTATCACGAATAACTTCAATTGCTTTCATTCCTAGTTGTTTAGCCAACGGCATCACTTTTGGAGCCATTCTCGCAAATAACCCTGCAATGGTATTGCCTAAACCATCTCCGTAGTATGCTCTATAAACTGGAAACCGTGAATTAACTACGTAGACGGGGGTTGGTTTATCATGATTGTAGTGTATGATCATTATTTGAAATCAGAAACCATTTTTCAATTGGAAACGCTAGCGTTTTTATTCAGTCTCGGTGATTAATCACTGTGATACCCACTTTCCACTAACTCGCCAATGAAATCTCGATATGTGCTGATATCCATGATACCACCCTGAAATAATCGTCTACAGATATCAGATGCTTCATTAATTATTTCCGGTGAGTTATTTCCAGCTCGGAAACCTCCTACAAGAACTTCTAATCGTGATATATCATTGATAACACTACCAGGGCATGAAACGCTAGCGTTTTCACTCTTTGAGTTTCCACTGGAATCTTGCAATCCACTTCCGCTATAACCAGTTGCTTCATCCTGTTTTTCTAAATCGGCTTCTTGTAATAAATAATCAAGAAAATCATCATCAGGTGGTAGTTGTTGTTTTTTAGGAGAGTAGAGTAGTTTCTTTGCAGGTTGCTGTCGCCGCCTTTGCAATTTTGGTGGTTTTTGTTTTTGTTTTTGTTCTTCAAATCGTTTATACACGTTACCCACCGCATTGATATATCCATTGTATGATGGACTATCTGTCTTAATTTGACTTTTTTCAGTTTTGATCTTATAGAATATATCAGCCCAGTGAGTTATATTTCTAACATATTTATGATATTCTGGTTTCAACATTTTTTTTCTGTTTTCATAAGTCGTAACAACAAGCGCAGGAATATCTGCTAGTTTAGTCTCATCAATTGCTGCTAACCCGGTCTCGGTAAATCTCACGCGTAAATCATCAACTGTTCTTTTTGATTCTATTTGTTCTATTTGTTCTGTTTGTTCAGTTTTCGCTGCTATTTTTTCAAGTTCACCAATAACAGATTTTCCCGTCTCGGGAACATCTCCCAGTATAGCACGCTCTATCCCCTTCGTTGCTGTGGTTACTGGTTTAAACAATTCTTCGGATCCCATAGCAAAATCAGTCTGAAGACTCTGTCGTTGTTGTAGTTTATTCCGTACAGAGTCACGAATTGGTACAAATCTCCTGATTGCATCCAGTCGTTCACGAGTCAATCGGGTTGTTAATGCTTCATTGACCATTATTTGAAATCAGAAACAATTTTTCAATTGTAAAACAATTTTTCAATCCCGACCTAACACCATCGGATGGTCATGGAAGTGTTATTTCATCCTATAACAGCTTCGTTCATCGATGGCGAAAGTCACATAATTGCTATAAATAAAATATAATACTGTGACTTTTGCCATTCTATTTTTGATCAATACGAACCAGCCATCAATTTTTTATTCACTGATTTCAACAGTTTTGATCAAAAAATGCTAAAAAAAAATTAAAATCTCTATGAGGGACGGTCACAATCAAATAATGATAAATAGTCGGTCAATCAAATAATGATAAATGGTCGGTCAATCAAAATTGTTCATTTTCTTGAATTAACGCCCGTAGGTTTCTAACTTTAGAATTAACCTCCTTTTTCAATTCGTATTCGTACCCCAATTCTTTTCGTATTCGTTCTACGATGGTATACAACGGAGCGAACACACTTATGTCACTGGAAAATGCGAGAGAGTCCTTAATAGAATTCTGAATTCTTTTGATGAGCGCATACTTCTTTGGTAGCATGTATTTATTGTTGTTAACTCCGTATTCTATGTCCTGAAAATCAGACATGATTTGATCAGGATTTAACCCATCTGATAGTTCAATATCCCAACCTTTCAATTTTGAAATCTCGGATATGATGCTATTCATGTTTTCAGAATTCATTATTCTATAATAATGATATATTTCTAAATGAAAAATATGACGCATTAGACATAACTAAATTGAACTTTTTGTCCCGTCCTTTTTGAAATAGCCGTCTTGGTTATTCCCTCTGCAACATATCGTACTGAGGCTCTACAAATATCGAAGTGCCTACCGGCTTCATTCATTGATTGAAATATTTTTTCTTCGTTAGTTATCGTATTCAAAGATTTCACAGGTCTCGCTTTTTTCGAGTATTTCCCAGTCCCCCCTCGTTCGGTATTCTCACTTTGTGTAACAGCCTGCAGATTTGATAAAGAATTGTTTCTCGGATTAGAATCGATATGATCAATGACAGAATCATCCTCGATCAATCCATGGAAACACTCGTACACGAAACGATGATTGAGATATTTCTTCTTTCCAGCACCAAACACCAAATACCCCATACCATTGTCAGCACCAACTGATTTCTTCAGTCTGCGGTTTCTTGCAACACCATCACTGGATGCTTCATAATTTGTGATCACAGGGTGTTGTCTGAATTCTTGGTTCATTCGTATACATAATACTATTGTTTGTCTAATTCATCGTTTGGTTTAATGATAAATCTTTCGATGTAGTCTTGAGGAGTTCTTATGATTTTATCCTTGATACTGACTTTGTCAGCGTCAAGAATACTGACTTTGTCAGCGTCAAGAATACTGACTTTGTCAGCGTCAGGGTTAAAATTTCTGATTGATTGTCCATTTTTTATTCTTTTATCATAATATCGCTTCAACTCCCTGTATCGCTTACCACCGCAATTCAAACACAACTGAGATTTTCCCCTAACCCCAACTCCACATCGTATGCACGGTAACGGACCAAGGCTTCCACGACGAAAGCTTTGCATATGATACCCACAGAACTCGTTTCTGCATGATTTGTTACACGGGATTACTGATCCAATCATAAGCCACTTGCAGTGATTCATATATAAAAATCTTTCATTTAAATGCTTGTTTTAATTATAGCATGAAGGAATTAGGGAGAACGCCTTCGAAAAATGCTGATAAGGAGTTTAAGAGATTATTAAAAATCAATCCTAGATTTAATCTCGATAAACCCAAAAAACGTAACAAACGTCCAATAGACGGAAACATGAAAGAGTTTAAGAGATTATTAAAAATCAATCCTAGATTTAATCTCGATAAACCCAAAAAACGTCCAATAGACGGAAACATGAAAGAGTTTAAGAGATTATTAAAAATCAATCCTAGATTTAATCTCGATAAACCCAAAAAACGTCCAATAGACGGAAACATGAAAGAGTTTAAGAGATTATTGAAAATCAATCCTAAATTTAATCTCGATAAACCAAAAAGACGTAACAAAATCAATCCTAGATTTAATCTCGATAAACCCAAAAAACGTCCAATAGACGGAAACATGAAAGAGTTTAAGAGATTATTAAAAATCAATCCTAGATTTAATCTCGATAAACCAAAAAAAACGTCCAAGAGAGATTACCCTTGGAAAGATGCTCAATTCAATCTCGATATAGTTTCTAATACACCAAAGAATACAATTCTTGATAAAGCCATGATTAGTAAAATCAGAGACTGTTTTAATGAATTCAAGCGTGATGGAGCATCTTATTGTTGGTCAACATTTCGAATTGATGGTGTTGTTGATGCTACCATGACTGATGAAAAAGCAGCAGTGATAATTTCACGTGTTGGGGTAAAACGGCATTTTTTCCGAATCAAATTCATTATCGAAGTCGATGGCAAATGGATTATTAAGGATAAATTTGAACCAATCCTCAAGAATAAAAAAGCTGTCATTGTGAGTAGAGATTCCAAACCAGGGATTCTAACCGGCATTGATAAACCATACTACGAAAGATCTTATCCCGTAACAGCAATGGTTTATGGGATATATCCGTTAAATGATAAACCCGATATCGCAAAACTAGCTCCTATGAAATATTCGTCAGGGCTTAATTGTGTAGCAGAACGAATAATAGAACACTTCACAAATGCATCCCGAGGAAATAAACTAACTGATCTGCGACGTAGGAAAATAACCGAGTGGGAACTGACAGTGAAACAGCATGGTGCAAAGATTTCTGATATAGCTAAATTAGAAACATCATTACGATTCCCAATAACCGTTATGACGATAACCGGAGAGGTTTTATACGAACCGAAATATAACAAAAATGGAGCACCAATACAGATTATTGATCATAACAAACACGCGTGGACACCTGCGGTAACAATATTTCCACGAGAACGAACCGTGAAATATATCCCTAAGGAGTTCGTCGGGGATGTTTTCTATGAAGAGAAATTATTCGATGCTATTCATGCGTTGTGTAAGGATGATCCTGTGTCAGTGTGGTTACTTAGAAGTGATGAAGAATTCGATCAATTTGTAAAACCAAATGGTGAATTATATCGCGTTGAAGAATTAGATAACAGAATGAGAAAAATCGCTAGTGATTTTTCACCGAAGAATTCCCATGAAAAACTACTCACGGATAGTTTTACTATTCCATCAGTGGTAGCTCACTTCGCAAGAGAAAAAAACTCATGGCGTCCAACACGAAGTGATTTTCTCGAGGATGTTAAATTGAGTTGCGTCGAATTCGGTCATGGAGGACTGTGGAATACGAAATACTCACGTGATGGTATGATTTCAATTGATATATCCGCGTGTTATCCCGGAAGTTTTCTCGGGTATGGGGAATGCGCTGAGTACTTCAAACGATTTGGACACCCCACGCATGAAATGACTCGTGTTGCGATTAATGGACCATTGCCTGATTTTGATTTAACCGGATTCGCTCGTGTGATATCATTTGAATTAGCTACAGGGTTACATCCGTGTAGTTATGTTTGGCTCGGTAGACACCTATCTGAAAAGGCCTGGATACCAATAGTGCTATTGAGATATATGATTGATTGTGGTATGCTAATATCGTTGATTGTTTCCGAGGCTATTATATGCTATCGAGCTCAGAAAGAAGTTTGGCTACCACAACCCGATCTAGATAGAATAATCAACGAACTACGAAAACAATTTCCAGATTTCAGTGAAGAAGAAATCGTAAATTGGTCTAAGAAGTTATTTGAAATTAAAAAAGAACAAGCAAAGATCTCGGAAGAAGAATAATCGGTAAATTTACCCAGGGTGGACGATACGATAACGCAAAATACTCTTCGCGGTTGATCATAGATGTCGCTGAATACGATTTTATTGTAGCGGATTTAATGAAACAGGGAAAACTTGTATCCCGTAAAGATGCTTTTCTATCCAATGGTGAGAAATTAGGTACGGTTGTTACCTACTGTGATGGATATAATTCCCAGTACACACATTTGAGAAGTTCAATGCTAGCCTATGCTTCTATTAATCTATTTTCGATGATAAATAGATTTCCTAATACCGCGGTTAGAGTAGCCACTGATTCGATGTATATACACAATAAGTACAAATCAGCTGTAGCGGCATTCACAGATCCGGAGGAAGCGTGGGGGCGTTGGCGATTTAAAAAGGAGATGCTACATGAGTATTGTGAATCCGCAGACGTTGCCATGGATGATAAATATATTTGTTGTAACCGTATTGAAATTCAATCAGAATTTTCTAATGCACCACCGGTATCTGATCCAATCTGTAGATACAAGACAGTTTATTTAAACGGCTGTGGTGGGTCAGGAAAGACAACTCGTGCAATTGAATTATATCGTGGTGGTGGAAATACTTGTATTTCTACTAACATGATTGTGCTAACACCGACTCATAGACTCGCCAGAGAGATGATACAGCGAGGGGTAAATGCTTGCACTTATCACAGCTTCTTTCGATGGAAGGGTGACAAATGGACTCCTGATCGAATGGGTGATAAATTCATTCCTGAAATCATAATCTGGGATGAAATATGCACAGTGTCAGTAGATGTATTAAAAAAATTTCTTAAGTGGTTGTTAACCAAAAACACAAAAGTCGTCATGTGCGGGGATCAAGGCCAACCACCACCATTTGTCGGTGCATCTCCACATGAATGGCTAAAGGGTTTTGTAGACTACTATGAAGAAATCACCACTGATTATAGATCACTTGATGAACGATTACGCGAGTTCAAAGCGCTAATTAGATTACAACCGGATAGAATCCAATGCGAAATAGCGCGTGAAGTGATTTCAGAAACCCCAATGAATGATTTCTGGGAAGCGTGGAGACCAAACGATTTGATCATTGCAAGTAGAAAAATAGTCAGAGATACACTTCAGATGAAGTTATTTGAATTGCATAAAGAAAAATTTGCAACGCTTCCAGTACCCCTTTGTTATAGGCCATCGGATACACGAAAACAGAATATTGAAGTTGATATTCCAGGACAGAATGAAAAACAAATTCTGGTATTAAATGATATTGTGCTGGTTGATATCAATGTCGTTGAAGATGCATTGCGTGCTAATAAATCCCCGTGGACGCTAGGATACGCAGCAACAATACACTCTTCACAGGGATTGACTATATCGGATACAATTGTTTGGATGGTAGATAATCACATCGAATGGTCAAATTTAGTCTATCTCGCAGTATCCAGAGTACGAAACATAAATCAACTTCGAAGAGTTGTTTTCGATGATAATGACACAACAATAAGTGATATTGATGTTAGCATCATTAATAAAAAACTCTCCGGTTACAAACAACAGGACAAAAAAAAACAACGAGAATTTGATATTGATGCTAAATTAATAATCACTTTGAAAAAACAACAGAATAATCACTGCGCGAGTTGCAATTGTATAATGCGTTGGCAGTATTCGGATAAGGATCCTCGCCAATTCACCGTAGACAGAAAAAATAACAATCTCGGTCATGTCAGAAATAATGTGATGTTGACTTGTCTTGAGTGCAATAGACGCAACGGTGCTAGTTAAGACCATGCGGTGGCAATTGAGTATCCTCGGGAATCACTTGTAGTTGTTGTCGAGTAAATCCTCGTTGAGGGGCAGTTGAATCCAGTTTATAGACTGGAGGTCTACCCGTAGATCGTGTTATACTAGATATCTTATGCGTAGTGACGCTCCAAATAGGATCAGTAGCCCTTTTTCTACCCCCTTCAAGCTCTCCTGGTTCGTATAAGTACCTCACAATGACACTACTACCAAGAATTGGTTCTTTGAAATCTTTTTGTGGTTGTACGGGTATTGACTTCTTTTTAATCGCGTTGATAGGTTTCATGTTGATTGTTCTAGTAATCTCGTTATTCAGTGCAGTAATCACAGATGGTAATCTTTTAACCCATTCACTGGATCGCTTTTCTTGAATGAATTCTTTTGCGTATTGATATCCAAATAACCGCTCAGCAATCGTCCGATTAAATCGTTCTACAATGGCCTGATCGCGATGTAGCGCAGTATGCCCTCGTCGTATGGTGACATTATGATGTTTCATTGTTGATAACACTACACCCTGAAATTCCTTGCCAGGATCAACTTGTAACAGATTTGGCCAGTGCAGAGGACCTCGTCGATAAATCCTTTCAAATGCAGAAGCGACTTCAGTGGCCGATTTTGTTTTCAGCGGTTCTGCTTCTTTGTATCGACTCGCAACATCAACTACGGTTAACGCATATTTGTAACCACGATCATGTGGCAGAAATAATATATCAGCCTGATGAACTTCATTAGGAGCGGTCACATCAAAATGCGAGAATTGAATTTGTTTAGGCGGTGGTAGATAAATTTGCCATAGTGCCTGTTTGGATAACCAATTAGCCGCAGTGGTTTTTTTCACTTTTGCAGTACTAGCGAGTTTATTGATTGCAGCGTTACCCCTCCAGTATCCCCTCGGAGAATAATAAATTGATTCCATATTATTAATTACCGGCACCTAACATCAATTTACTTTTCATAGCCGATTTTATTAAAAATGAAGCCAATTTTTCTTTGAAGGATTTATCAGGAATAGCATTTAACGCATGAATTAATTTCACATCTGCTAGATGCCTGTGTTGCAGATTGCTGCTTTTATAAGCAACATCATGAAGGTGACAGGCCTTATCAATGGCGTTTATTGGTTCTTCACCGGGGTTGGGTTGATTTTGATTATTGAGTCTGATATCAAGTCTGGTTCCCGGTTCACAGTAGCTATATCCTGGAAGGTGCTTTTCTCCGGGGTACTTTGCCCATAGGGTTCCAGGGAGCTTTGCCAATTTGGCTGCGATATCACCTCCTCGTTTTTTTTAAAATCAGATCTCATAGACACAAATCTAAATTTCTTTGTACCACATTGCACGCATTTACCAGAAAGCGCTGATCGGTTATTTTTAGTTGTAATCGTCGTCAAGTCATCTGTGCCAGTACGCGTTTTACACTTCACACAATATAGATCCATAATTTATGTATAGAAATATGGATATAATTGATTTTTCAGCGACGAAAACAAGAGAACCAATTAAGCATCATGCAGCGCTACCAAACTCTATCCGGATGATTATAATCGGGCCATCTGGATCCGGTAAAACGCAATTGTTGCTCAATTTAATAATGAGATGGATGAAGTGGGATAAGTTGTATTTAATTGCCCCTAGCGTAGATGATCAACGATGTTATGAAGTGCTAAAAGATTTTAACGAGAATGCATCAGAAATTAAGGGTGAGAGCTCCATTGATTTTATAACCGATATCGATGAAGCACCGAGCATTGATGATATTGATGGAGATATTAACAATTTAGTCGTATACGACGATATAATGTTGGATAAACAAAAAAATCCTGCTAGAATATTTTCCCGTGGGCGTCACAAAAACACTGACGTGATATATGTCACTCAACGCTACACTCAGGTTCCAAAAGTCATCAGAGATAACTGTAATTTATTGTCTGTATTCAACGGAGTTGATACTCATACTCTTAGAAATATTTGGCAGACATGGTGTTCTGATATGGACTTCAATCAATTTCGAGATTTCTTTAGTTATGCTCAGTCGACTCCGCACGGATTCGCAACAATAAATCTACATGATCCTCGGACACGATATCGTATCGGACTTGATCAAATATTCGGTTAAAATCATTTATTATTTTTTGTTAACCCAGTGATGAAATCACTAGTGATAAAATCACTAGCAGCAGAGAGGGTGGATGACAACAAGTTGCGACCAAAATTAATTAAAAAATCGTTTTCATTTTTTTAGTTAAAATGAGATTTCGTAGGGAGATTTCAATCAATTTTTTGTCTGAAAACGTTGTAGGGTTCACCTTTTTTTTGGTTAAAATAAGATTATAAGACGGCTCGTTTTAGGATTTCAATTAAATTTTGTCTAAAAACGTTGTAGGATTCACCCTCTCTGCTGCTCACGTCTATATAAAATGAATCAGTAGCTACTCTAACTGCGGTGTCATAAAATCTATTTATCATCGAAAATAAATTGATAGAAGCATAAGCCAGCATAGATGCTCTCAAATGTGTATACTGAAGATTTTGTCCGTCTGCGTAAGTAAAAATTGTACCCAATTTTATTTCATCGGACAAGAAATCGTCTTTACGATCAACTTATATACCCTTAGATGTCATATCCGCTATTATAAAATCGTATTCGAAGTTATCTATAATCAATCGTGAAGAATATCTTATATTGTCGTATTTTCCACCCTGAGTGAACTTACCAATTATTCTTCTACCGAGATCTTTTGCGTCTTTATTCCTAACTTCAAATAGCTGTTTGGACCATTTCACGATGTTTTCTTCGTCAAGATCGGGAAATTGCTTTCGTTGTTCGCTGATTATACTATCTAGACTATCGGGTTGTTGTAAACAGGCCTCAGTCTGCGCTCGATATGATATAATCGCTTCACTGACAATCAACAAAAACAGCATTTTAGAATCAATCATATACCATAAAAGCACTATTGGCAACCAGTGTTTTTCAGAGATATGTCTTCCAATCAAAACGTAACAGCACGGATGAAGTCCTGTAGCCAATTCAAATGATACCACACGAGCGAATCCGGTTAAATCAAAATCGGGTAGTTGGCCATTAATAGCAACACGGGCCATCTCATGTGTGAGATGTCCAAATCGCTTGAAGTACTTAGCACATTCTCCGTATCCGAGAACACTCCCTGGATAACACGCAACCATATCAACTGAAATAATACTTTCACGGTTGTATTTTGTATTCCATAATCCGCCGTGGTTGTATTCGATGCAGCTTGATTTGATGTTTGATAGAAATTCAGCTCTTGTTGGTTTCCATGTGTTTTTTTTGTTCTCGCAAAATGAGCTGCAACCGACGGAATTGTAAAACAATTTGTTTTTAACTGTTCGTCGTTGAAACTCTCCGAGAAACTACTAGCTAGTTTTTTCATTGCGTGTTGGAGAGCCTAAGTGCAGTATAATTCTCCATTGGGTAGTATAAATTGATCGAATCTGCATTCGGAGTTTTCAAAACTGTGAAGTAACCACACTGATACAGGATCGTTTTAACTCAGCTGGTAAATAAAATCGAATAATTTCTCTTCTCCAGAGAACTCAGCGGGTAGATATTTTACGGTTCTATCCCGTGGAGATATTTTTACTGCAGGTGTCCACGCGTGTTTGTTATGATCAATACTTTTGATTGGAGCTCCTCTCAACGTATATTTCGGTTCATATAATACTTCTCCTGTTATCGTCATTATGGTTATTGGGAATCTTAATGATGTTTCTGATTTGGCTATATCCTGGATCGCTGCTCCGTTCTTCCTAACTGTTAATTCACATTCATTAATTTTCTTGCGTCCTAGATCAGTCAGTTTGTTTTCACGCAACGCATTTGTGAAGTGTTCTATTATTCTTTCTGCGACACAATTCAACGACGACAGTTTCATGGGTGTTAGTTTTTCAATACTTGGTTTATTATTTAACGGATATATCCCATAATCAACTTCTGTTAAGATCCCTCGTATTACGGTTTGTCAATTCCAGTCAAAATTACTGGTTTGGAATCTTGACTCACAGTGACAGTTCTTTTATCCTTCAAGATGGGTTCAAATTTATCTCTGATAATCCAATCTCCCGTGTCTCAGCGGATAATGAATTTCACTCTAAAAAAATACTTTTTCCGTCTAAGATGTAAGATTATCACTGCTGCTTTTTTAGCGTTCATGGTAGCATCAACGTCACCATCGATTCGAAATGTCGACCAACAGTGAGATGCTCCATCACGCTTGAATTCATTAAAACACTCACGAATTTTACCTATCATGCTTCTATCACGAATTTTACCCTTTGTTGTATCAGAGACTCTATCGAGATTGAATTTAGCATTTTTCCAGGGCGTAATTTTCGATAATCTCACGAACTCCTTCATGCTATAATTAAAACCAGTATTTAAATAGAGAATTTATATATAACGAATCATTGCAAATGGCTTATGATTGGATCAGTAACCCCGTGTAACAAATCATGCAAAAAGGAGTTCTGTGGGTATCATATGCAAAGTTTTCGACGTGGAAGTCTTGGCCCGATCCCTTGTATACGATGTGGGGTAAGGGTGCGTGGTAAATCACAGTTGTGTCTCAGTATCGATGGTAAGCGATATAGGGAGCTGAAGCATTATTACGATAAACGAACTAAGAACTCCATCAATGACACTAACAAAGTCTTAAGAACTCCTCAAGACTACATCGGAAGATTTCCAAATGTAATCATTAGACCAAACAATGATTTAGACAAATAGTATTATGCACATAAATTAATCAAGAATTCCGACCACATCCCGTGATCAGCAACTATAAGGCATCCAGTGATGGTATTGTCAGACACCGCAGGCTGAAGAAACCAGTTGGTGCTGTGAATAATCAAGGGTATTTGAAGTTCAACGCTGGAGGGAAAATGCATCTTTATCATAGAATAATATCTGAATGTCACAATGGATTGATGAAGGATGATTTCGTTATCGATCACATTGATTCCAATCCTAAGAACAATTCTTTATCAAATCTGCAGGCTATGTCACAAAGTGAAAATTTAAAACGTGGAAAGACTGGACATAACTCGAAAAATGCGAGACTCGTAAGATCTTTTAATACATAAAATAACGAGGAAATAGTATTTCAATCAATAGCTAAGGCCGGTAGGTATTTCGATATTTGTCCTTCTTCTGTTCAATGCGTTGCAGAGGGAATTTATCGATCTGCGATTTAAAAAAATACCGGACAAAAAATTCAATTCGTTTATGTCTGAGGCGCCTATCTCTGGATTCATTTTTGAAAAATATATTTTTTATATTAGAAATATATAATTATCATATAATATGAATTCTCAAAATATCAATGAGGTTATAACCGAAGTTTTAATTTTTAAATCCCAGGGGATTTACATATCAGATAGTTTAAACTACGATCAATTTATGTCCGACTTCCAGGACATTGAATACGGCGCTATGAATAATAAATGTGTACTACCCAAACGATATGCCCTTATTAAACGAATTCAGTATTCAATTCGCAAATCCCTTCTATTCTCTGACGACGTCAGTAAGTTTGTCCCGTTATTTACTATCATGGAAAGAATAATAAAGGAATTAGGGAAGGAATTCGAAATAAAAAGAACAATTAATTAAAAATCAAAAATATAATATTGTTAATTGAACAAAACGAAAATCCCCCTTCGGATGGCCGGTTTTAGTCAATACTGGCGTGTAGTAATTTTGTTTTAGATTCAAATTGGAAAATTGTTTACAATAATGGTTAATGAATCATTAACGACTAGATTGGCTCGTGAAAGATTAGATGCAATTAAGAGATTTATACCAATCCGCGAGTCTGCCAGAAATAAACTACAAGCTAGACAGAGTTTACAAACGGATTTTGCTGCGGAATCTGAAGAGTTGTTTGAACCAATAACCACAGCAGCGAAGGGGATAATATCAGCTACTGAGCGTGCTATATGGGAGATATCCCTGAGACGGGGGAAAAAAAGAAAAGAAAAACCTCTGATTGGTGAACTTGAAAAATAGCAAGAAGATCGAAACAAATAAAATAATCTTTAAGAACACTTCCTTTTGATATAATAACTGCTGCAAGACAAAAAGAACAACAAGAACGAGAACTTGAAGAAGAACTTGCTAATATACCACCGCTTATCGCACCACCTGAGCATTTTGAACAACCAGGTGCTACTGCAAGAGAAGAATATCCACCTGATAAGATATTTACTGATGATGCGTTAGTTAGAATTAAAAGAATCAAATCAGACTCTGAATTAATTAAATTTACTAAAAACACTTCTAAAAAAATATAAGAGGTAAGTATTTAAAAGACGACGAGTCTAGAGATTTTATAAAAGGTATAAACACCTGGGCGAAAAAAGTGTTTTTAGCAAACCGCGGTAAAACTAAAATAACAAAAGAATTAAGTCCTGATTTTAATACTTTTCTAGCTGCAGTAAAAGGTGTCACACAACCACCACCGGATTATACAGCAGACCCAAGCCCAATTGAAATACGAATAATGACAGAAGCTGATTCTGAAAAAGGTGCAACTGGTACAACTAAAAAGTTTACAGCAAGTGGATATTATGAACTGAAATTTCAGGTAGTGGTCTAATTCAAAGTCCTGGTAATATTCTCAGCGAGATATCACGATTAGAAGTTCTCAACATAGGCAAACGAGCTGGAAATAACTCACCGGAAATAATTATTGATGCAGCTGATATCTGCAGGCGGTTATTTTAAGGCGATGTTTTGGATATTGGTCTATATCGATATTTCATTGATGAGTTATTTGAAAATCCTACGGATTATTACAGGGACTAATCTGATGACGAAGTCATTGCATTAGATAAATATCATTCAAATAAGATGATCATACACTACAACCATGACAAACCAGCCAGCGTATACGTAGTTAATTCACGGTTTCCAGTTTATAGAGCGTACTATGGTGATGGTCTCGGTGATACCATTGCAGGGTTATTTGCAAGAATGGCTCCAAAAGTAGCGCCGCTTGTAAAACAATTATCGATGAAAGCCTTTGATGTTATTCGTGATAAGGGTATTAGCGCTGTTGGGGATGCTGCCGGAAAAGCACTTTCCGCCGCGAAGTATAAACAAGTGTCGTTGATTCGAGCATGAAGGAAACCTGTGACGAAATCACTATCGCCGTTACCATATACAGCGGAAATGTCCGCGAGTGTTAGAAGTATAATAAATAACGCAGTGGATCAGAAACTAGCGTCGCTGGTGACCAAAGATCAAAGCAACATTGTAAATTTGATAGCGGAAAGCGGCTTAAACCACGACGAGGTCGTCAACGATGAGAATCCTACGGATTTTACGATTTAGATCAATACATATTTAATAAAATGTTCAAACGGTCACCTAATCGAGCTTTTTCATATGGAGGCCCCAGTGCGCAAGGATGATTCTGTACGTGATTATCAATTTTATGCCTATCACGCAATGCAACCAGATAGTCGAACAAGAATTGATCTTCAAGTTCATGATACCAGTAAATACTTTCTACCGTGTGAAGCGTTTATCAAAGTAGAAGGAGAACTTATACGAACAGATGATAAAGCATATCCAAATGAAACTCAAGTCGGATTTGTCAATAATGGGATCATGGCGTTATGCGAGAGTGCAAAATATTTCATTGATGGAAAAGAGATTGAGTCAATAGATCGCGATGTTGATGTGGCTACAACAATAATCGGGTTAGCGAGATATTCCGAAGCAGCAGAGTGGGTAAACCCTACAACTTTTTTTGACTTTTTAGATTTATTCCTCAAAACGGAAAATAGAGCCTTCCTTCGAAATCTCATATTTTAACCTAAAAAAAAATAAGTCTCCATTTGGCAAACGGAGACTTTGCGATTTCAATCGATTTTGGTCGCAACGTTGTTGTCACTCACCCACTCTGCTGCTATGCGTTAACCGAATATTTGATCAAGTCCGATACAATATCTTGTCCGAGGGTCTGATAAATTTATCGTCACAAATCCGTGTGGGATTGTCTGAGCGCGGCTAAAGAAATTTCTAAATTGATTATGATCCATATCACCTCCGCACCAAGTTTGCCAAATATTTCTTAGTGTATGAGTATCAACACCGTTAAATACGCATAACAAAGTGCAGTTATCTCTGATCACTTTTGGTATTTGAGTGTAACGTTGAGTGATATATATCACGTCTGTGTTTTTGTGACGTCCTCGTGAAATTATTCTAGCAGGATTCTTTTGATTATCTAACATAACATCGTCGTACACGACTAAATTGTTAATACTTCCGTCGATGGAGTCAATGTTAGGCGCCTCTTCGATATCTGTTATAAACTCAATAATATCATCATCGCTGTTAATTTCTATTGCTTTCTGGTTAAAATCCTTTAACACTTCATAGCATCGTTGATCATCTACGCTCGGAGCAATCAAATACAACTTATCCCACTTTATCCATCTCGTTATCCAATTAAGTAGCAGTTGTGTTTTACCACTTCCAGATGGTCCGATGATAATCGCGCGAATAGAATTTGGTAACATTGCATGATGTTTAATAGGTTCCCGTCGTCTCGTAGCTGAAAAATCAATTATATCCATATCCTATATATAAATTATGGATCTATATTGTGTGAAATGTAAGACGCGTACTAGCACAGATGACTTGACGACGATTACAGCAAAAAATAATCGATCAGCGCTTTCTGGTAAATGCGTACAATGTAGTACGAAGAAATTTAGATTTATTTCCCTTGGTAAATCCAAGGAACCTTTAAAAAAAAAACGAGGAGGTGATATTGCAGCCAAGTTAGCAAAACTCCCAGGAACACCGTGGGCAAAATACTCAGGAGAAAAGCACCTTCCAGGGTATAGTTATTGTGGACCGGGAACAAGACTCGATATCAGACTCGATGACCAAAACCAACCCAAACCCGGTGAATATCCAATAAACGCTATTGATAAGGTGTGTCATGTTCATGATGTTGCATATAAAAGCAGCAATCTTCAACACAGACATCTCGCGGATGTGAAATTAATTCATGCGTTAAATGCTATTCCTGATAAATCTTTCAAAGAAAAATTGGCTTCGTGGTTGATAAAACCCGCTATGAAGGGTAAATTGATGTTAGGTGCTGGTAATTAATAATATGGAATATGTTTATTATTCTCCAAAAGGATACTGGAGAGGTAAGGCAGCAGTCAGTAAACTCGCTAGCGCTGCAAAAGTAAAAAATACTACTGCAGCTGATTGGTTATCGAAACAGGCGATATGGCAAATTTATCTACCAGCGCCTAAACGAATTAATTACTCGCATTTTGATGTTACAACACCTAATGAAGTTCATCAAGCTGATATACTATTTTTACCACATGACAACGGTTACAAATACGCGTTAACCGTAGTTGACATTGCTAGTCGGTACAAACAAGCAGAACCACTGAAGACAAAATCATCTACTGAAGTAGCTTCTGCATTTGAAAGGATTTATCGACGAGGTCCACTACGCTGGCCAAATCTGTTACAAGTTGATCCTGGCAAGGAATTTCAAGGCGCTGTTTTAACAACGATTAAACATCATAATGTCGCCATCAGACGAGGGCATACTGCGTAACATCGCGATCAGGCAATTGTCGAACGATTTAATCGGACACTTGCAGAGCGGTTATTTGGATATCAATACGCGAAAGAATTCATCCAAGAAAAGCGATCCCGTGAATGGGTCAAGAGATTACCAGGTGTAGTTACCGCAATCAATAATGAGATTACTAGAACAATCAACATGAAACCTAACAACGCTATTAAAAAAAGTATGTACCCGTACAACCACAGCGGGATAGCGTTTCTCAGCCAATTCTTGGTAGTAATGTCACTGTTAGGTATTTATACGAACCAGGAGAGCTTGAAGGTGGCACAAAAGGGCTACCGATCCTATTTGGAGTGTTACTGCACACAAGATATCTACTATAACACGATCAACTGGCAGACTTCCAATCTATAAACTAGATTCAACTGCTCCTCAGCGAGGGTTTACACGCGAACAATTACAAGTAATTACTGACGATACTCAATTACCACTGCGGGGTCTTAACTAGAACCTCTGCGTCTGTTGCACTCAAGACAAGTCAGCATCACATTGTCGTTGGTATGACCAATGCTGCTATTCTTTCTGTCTACGGTAAATTTGCGAGGATCTTTATCCGACCAACTCCAACGCATTATACAATTACAACTCGCGCAGTGATTATTCTGTTGTTGCTTTAGTGAAATTATCAATTCAGCATCAATGTCAAATTTTCTATTATTTTTTTTATCCTGTTGTTTATAACCAGAGAGTTTTTTTCTGATTATGTCCTCGATATCATCGGCGCTGATTGTAGTGTCATTATCGTCAACGACAATTCTTCGAAGCTGATTTATTCTTCGTACTCTGGATACTGCGAGATAAACTAAATTCAACCACTCGATGCGATTATCTACCATCCAAACAATTGTATCTGTGATAGTTAAGCCTTGTGAAGAGTGTATTGTCGCTGCATAACCTAACGTCCACGGGGATTTATCAGCGCGTAATGCATCTTCGACGACGCTGATATCAACTAGCACAATATCATTTAACACGAGAATCTGCTTTTCACTCTTCCCTGGAATATCAACTTCTATATTCTGCTTTCGTGTATCCGAAGACCTATAACAAAGAGGCACTGGAAGTGTTGCAAATTTGCATTTATGTAATTCAAATAACTTTATCTGAAGTGCGTCTCTGACTATTTTTCTACTCGCGATTATTAAATCATCTGGCTTCCATGTTTCCCAAAAATCATTCATTGGAGTTTCTGAAATTATTTCACGCGCTATTTCACACTGGATTCTATCCGGTTGTAATCTAATTAGCGCTTTGAACTCTCGTAATCGTTCATCAAGTGATCTATAATCAGTGGTAATTTCTTCGTAATAATCTACAAAACCCTTTAGCCATTCGTGTGGAGATCCACCGACAAATGGTGGTGGCTGGCCGTGATCACCGCACATGACGATTTTTGTAGTTTTCAATAACAACCATTCGAGAAATATCTGTAATACACTCAACGATACAGTGCATATTTCATCCCAAATTATGATTTCAGGAATGAATTTATCGCCCATTCGATCAGGAGTCCATGTATCGCCTTTCCATCGAAAGAAGCTGTGATAAGTACAGGCTTTTACTCCCCGCGCTATTATCTCTCTGGCGAGTCTGTGAGTCGGCGTTAACACAATCATGGTTGACCGACGAAATAATTCGAATGCACGAGTTGTCTTTCCTGACCCACCACAACCGTTTAAATAAACTGTCTTGTATCTACATACGGGATCAGATACCGGTGGTACATTAGAAAATTCTGATTGAATTTCAATACGGTTTCAACAAAGATATTTATCGTCGTTGGCAACGTCTGCGGATTCACAATACTCGTGTAGTTTTTCCTTTTTAAATCGCCAACGTCCCCACGCTTCCTCGGGATCTGTGAATGCCGCTAGAGCTGATCTGTATTTGTTATGTATATACATCGAATCAGTAGCTACTTTAACCGCGGTATCTGGAAATATATTTATCATCGAAAATAGATTAATAATAGAATAACCGAGCATAGAACTTCTCAAATGTGCATACTGGGGGCTATATCCATCACAGTAGGTAACAACCGTACCTGACTTCTCACCATTTGATAGAAAAGCATCCCTACGGGATATAAGTTTTCCATGTTTCGTTAAATCCGCAATGATAAAATCGTATTCTGCGTTGTCTATGATCAACCGCGAAGAGTAGTTTGCATTGTCATATCTTCCACCTTGAGTGAATTTACCGATTATTTTTCGTCCTAAATCTTTGGCTTCTTTGTTTTTAATTTCAAATAACTCCTTCGACCAATTCATGATTTGTTCTTCATTTAAAATCTTTGATTTTGCATCTGGAAACTGTTTTCGTATTTTATCAATTATACGATCTAAATCGGGTTGTGGTAACCAAACATCCTTCTGCGCGTGATAGCATATAATAGCTTCACCGACAATCAACGATTGTAACATCTCACAATCAATCATATACCGCAATAACACAATTGGCATCCACGCCTTTTCAGATAGTTGTCTACCAAGCCAAACATAACTACACGGATGTAACCCTTCAGCAAATTTGAATAATATCACACGAGCGAATCCGGTTAAATCAAAATCAGGCAAACGACCATTAATCGCAACACGAGTCATTTCATGCGTGGGGTGTCCAAATCGTTTAAAATACTCAGCGCATTCTCCATACCCGAGAAAACTTCTAGGATAACACGCGGATATATCAATTGAAATCATACCATCACGTGTGTACTTCGTATTCCACAGTCCTCCATGACCAAATTCGACGCAACTCAATTTAACGTCCTCGAGAAAATCACTTCGTGTTGGACGCCATGCGTTTTTCTCTCTTGCGAAGTGAGCTACCACTGATGGAATAGTAAAACTGTCCGTGAGTAGTTTTTCATGGAAACTCTCCGGTGAAAATTCATTAGCAATTTTTCTCATTCTGTTATCTAAATCTTCAATACGATATAATTCTCCATTTGGTCTTACAAATTGATCAAATCCTGATTCGGAACCATCACTGCTAAGTAACCACACTGACACGGGATCATCTTTACACAACGCGTGAATAGCATCGAATAACCTCTCTTCATAAAAAACATCCTTACAAAATTCCCCGGGGATATATCTCACGATTCGTTCTCGTGGAAATACATTTACTGCAGGTGTCCACGCGTGTTCTTTTCGATCAATAATTTCAATTGGCGCTCCATTTTTGTTATATTTCGGTTCGTGTAATACTTCTCCGGTTATTGTCATAACGGTTATTGGGAATCTTAATGATGCTTCTAATTTAGCTATATCGGAAATCTTTGCACCGTGTTGTTTCACTGTTAGTTCTCATTCAGTTATTTTCCTACGTCGCAGATCAGTTAGTTTATTTCCTCGGGATGCATTTGTGAAGTGTTCCATTATCCGTGTTGCTACACAATTGAGCCTTGACGAAGTCAATGATGACGATGTTTTCATAGGTGCTAGTTTTGCAATATCAGGTTTATCATTTAGCTGATATACTCCGTAAACAACTGCTGTTACAGGGTAAGATTTCTCGTAGTATGGTTTGTCAATTCCAGTTAGAATTCCTGGTTTGGAATCTCTACTCACAATGACAAATTTTTTATCCTTGAGAATTGGTTCAAATTTATCCCTGATAACCCATTCACCTTCGACTTCGATAATGAATTTTATTCTAAAAAAATACCGTTTTCGAAGGTGTGAGATTATCTCAGCTGCTCTTGTATCATTCATGGTGGCGTTTATTACGGGAACATTGACATCGTCATGTATAATTCGAAATGTCGACCACGTATGAGATGCTCCATCGCGCTTAAATTCATTAAAACACTCTCTGATTTTACTCAACAGGGTTTTGTCATCTATTAGACTTTTTGGTATATCAGAGATTCTATCGAGATTGAATTTAGCATTTTTCCAAGGCTTAATTTTCGATAATCTCTTGAATTCTTTCATATTATAATTAAAACAAGTATTTAAATAAAAGTTTTTGTTATATAATGAATCATTGCAAATGGCTCATGATTGGATCAACAACCCCGTGTAACAAATCATGCAAAAATGAATTCTGTGGATATCATATGCAAAGCGTAAGAAACGGCTCAAAAGGTCCTCTCCCATGCATCCATTGTGGGGTAGGTGTTAGAGGCAATTCACAATTATGCATCAATTGCGGGGGTAGGCGTTATAGAGAGTTGAAGCGTTATTATGACAAGCGAAGAATAAAAAATCCTGACTCTGTCAATGACGTTGCAAACGGCAAAATCATAAAAACTGCCCAAGACTATATAGAAAGATTTCTAAATGTTATATCTCAGCCAATTAATGAATTAGACAAATAGGAGTATATTAGTATATAAATGAACCAAGAATTTCAAAGACATCCTGTCATTGAAAATTACGAAGCCTCTCGTGATGGTGTTGTTAGACACAGTAGACTCAAGAAGCCGGTTGGTACACTGAGTAATCAAGGATATTTGAGGTTTGGGGGAAGAAGAAATATCTCAATCATCGTTTCGTCTTTGAGGAATATAACGGATTGATCAAGGATGGGTTTGTTATTGATCACATTGATCGAATTAAGACTAATAATTCTTTATCGAATTTACAAGCTATTTCACAACGTGAAAACACCAAACGAGGCGGGACTGGAAAATACTCGAAAAATCCTAGACCAGTAAAAGCGATCACTGACAACGAAATAAAAATATTTCCGTCTATAAACAGCGCCGGTAGGTTTTTTAATATTTGTTCGACTTCAGTACGATTTGTTGCAGAACGAGTACAAAATTCGGCGATTTCCAGATCAAATGGACAAAAAATTCAATTTACTTATGTAACTAGATAATCTTGCATTGGAAATTGCTTTCACAGGGGGAATAACTCCATTAGGTAACGCGCGTGTGACAAATCACCAATGACAGAGTTATCGTTGAAACATTGTTGTTCTTTTGGTGGTTTCTGATTGGTTGATTTCGCTATTATGAATCTCAACAGAATATAATCAATTTTGTCTTTTTTCAAGTATTAACAGAGCTGTTTTATACACACGTTGTATTTAATTCTTTTTTTTAGTGTCTGCGCCAAGTATCATGTGTACTTCAACGTTGTCAGTGATCGCTTTTAAACATAACAAACAATAAAATCACTACACCACGTTTTATACTAATGGGGTTTTAGCGTTCAAAAATCATACATGTGATCATTACAACCCATACACTTCCTGGTGTATGGATATCTTTTGTTATTCATACAACCTAGGTTTTATATAGGTTGTATTGATCACGTATGAATGTAGAGCTTACCCCGTCATCCATTGTCATTGTATTATACCCATATCACCTATAATCTATTGTTGTGCCGTCGTCATTCATAACCATTGTCATTGAATCAATTCATTGTAAATACCATTGTCATTGAATCAATTCATTGTATTATACCATATCACCTATAATCTATTGTTGTGTTGTTGTTGTGCGTCGCATCAAACGTATCTTCTTGTAGGTCAAACCCGCTATCCGAGTTAGACTTACTCATAGGGGAATACGTTTCGTGATTATATATGTAACCGTTGAGCGCCGCTTGATGTATAAACACCAAGGGGGTTCAAAACGGTGATGTGTAATTGTGCCGTCGTCATTCATTATATATAACCATAATCATTTATAATCGCGCTAAGCTTCTGGATATGCTAAGATGATCAACACCTTAGCGTGTCCAGAATTCATTTTGTTGATTTTTCAAGCAATTTCACAAATATACTTTTCATATATATGAATCTTGAAAATCTCAAATGTGTTATTGTTGAAATCAACAAGCTTAATGAACAAAAGATTAAACTATGTTCAGGGTTAAATTGTGATCAAATTATGACCGATTTCGATGATATACAATTTGCAGAGCAGAATGGAAAATACGTACTCGCTAAGAAATATTTTTTAATTAAGAAATTACAAAAACTTATCCGTGAAAGTTTAATTTTCCATGAGGACATTAACATATTTGTCCCATTATGTAACATCGTTGAACATATTCGGAGGCAATTAAGTTCAGAATATGAAAACAGAAAACTTATCAATTGTAAGGTGAGACAGTTAAAAACGTTAATGGAGCAAGCTGAGCCCCACGCGTAGAGAGCCTCCTTTGTTGTATAACCGGTACAGGTAATTGTATTGTATACATGAATAATCACTACTTATGAGGAAGTACAATTGTGTGTCCCGTATAACAACAGGGAAGTATAAATCTTGTTTTTTTTTTTACTCGGTGAAATTGCAAAGCAATTCAACATCACTGATACTATTTCAATAATGGTAGGAACATCACTGACCACACGTAACACCAAACAGCGACTGAGTGATATTAATAAATTATTACCAATTCGTGATCGATTACGCGAAAAACTTCAGCAGCGGCAGTTAACTCAGACTGATTTTACAGAGGGTTCTGAACAACTCTTTAAACCGATTGTCGCTGCAACTACAGATGTGAAAACAGCTACTGAACGAGCTATATACGGAGATATCCCTGAAGAGGGGAAACGAGTAGAGAGACCTCTTCTTTGTGAACTTGAAAAAATAGCAAAACGAACTAAACAAACAAAAAAATCATTACGAACACTTCCTGGTGATATAATAACTGCTGTAAGACAACGAGAAGAAGAACAACGAGAACTTCAAGAAGAAGAAGAACGATTAGGTGATATTGATATTTTACCACCACCTGAAGAATTTCAAGAAGAAACGGGAGCATTTTCAAAAAAAGGGGACTATCCTCCTGAAAATATATTTACAGTTGATGCGTTAAATAAAATCAGAGGAATCAAAACAGACTCTGAATTAGTTAATTTTACCAAAGAAAATTCAAAAAAAAAGAAAAGAGATGGTTATTTAAAAGACGACACGTCTAAACAATTTGTAGACTCTACAGACGTTTGGGAAAAAAAGGTGTTTTTAGCAAACCGGAAAAAAACTAAAATCACAAAAGAAATAAAATCTGATTATAATCAATTTCTAGCCGTGGTAAGGGGAGTCACACAACCACCACCAGTATACACAGCTGACCCAATCCCAAGTGAAATACAAATAATGGCAGAGGCTGATTCTGAGAAGGGTGCAACTGGTACAACTAAAAAAAAAGGGTAGCGGTTTACTTGGAAACTCTAGCGTTGGAAACTCTTCGAATTTCTGTCCTGGCAATATTCTTGGTGATATAGCACGATTAGAAATACTTGTAGGAGGAAAACGAGCTGGAAATAACTCACCGGAAATAATCAATGAAGCTGCTGATATCTGTAGGCGATTATTTCAAGGTGGTATCATGGATATTGCAACAAATCGAGATTTTATTGAAGAGTTAGTAGAAAATCCTTTGGATTTTCACGGTTATCATAGCGATTAGATAAATAGCAATTGAATAGAGAATGATCATACACTATAACCATGATAAACCAACTAACATCTACGTGGTAAACTCACGATTGCCAAAATACCGGGCATACTATGGAGATGGTCTCGGTAACACTATAATGGGATTATTTTCAAGAATGGCTCCAAAAGTAGCGCCGCTAGCAAAACAACTATCAATGAAAGCTATTGATGTTATCAGGGATAAGGGTATTAACGCTGTTGGTGATCTTGCCACGAAGGCGTTTTCAGCCGCAAAGGATAAACTAACAGCGCTAGTTCGACGGGGAAATTCTAGATTTTCAAAGAAACCATTACCGTTTCCATCTACTGCGGTTATGCCTGCAAGTGTTAGTAAAATAATAAATAACGCAGTAGATGAAAAACTACAGTCAATGGTAAAACCATTATTGATGTCATCGATGACCGCCCAGGATAATAACACAGCAAATATGATAGCGGGAAGTGGCCTTGGAAATTCAAGGAATTTCTACAAAAGTCAAAGACGTCGATGAAAATTGCTTTGTAAATTATAAAAAAAATAATTATTATAATAAATGAAAAATCTGCGATTTTAAATTCTGTATTTTTCACTGGTTTTTACTGAATTTTGGGTGTTTTTTGATGATTTTTGATGATTTTTTATCAATTTTTGATGATTTCCGTGAGAATTAGGAAGAAATTCGTAGGGTCAAGTGGTCGAATTTGCATTGGATTTTCCATAAGGAAAAGCTGTTAGGAATTATTTTTATTGTTTTTGAAGCAAAATTGATCAAAAATGATAAAAAAATCAGCAATAAAATCACATTTTTTGTGATTTCACGATGAAAAATCTGAAATTATTCCGTAGGGTCAAGTGGTCGAATTTGCATGGGATTTCCCATAAGGAAAAGCTGTTAGGAATTATTTTAAAAATAATTTTCACTTTCAATTTAGACCAGCGGGTATATAATAAAAAATGTTCAAACGGAACCCTGATAGTGCATTTGACATGGACGCCCCAGTACTCAAGGATGATTCTGTACGCGATTATCAATTTTTTGCCTATCACGCAGTACAACCTGATCTTCGGGGGAGAATCGAATTTCAAGTTCATGATACCAGTAAATACTTTTTACCCGCTGAAGCCTTTATTGAAGTCGAAGGTGAACTCGTAACAAATGTTGCAGCTAATACACCATATGATGATAACCAAACTATCCGAGTTGGTTTTCTTAACAATGGCATCATGGCGTTATTTGAAAGTGCTAGATATCTCATTGATGGAAGAGAAATCGAATCTATTGAACGCGAGGTTGATATTGCTACGGGAATAATCGGGTTAGCGAGATATTCGGATGATTATACAAGATCGGCAGGTCCGTCTATGATGTTCTCGAAGGATATTACTGATAACGCTGAACACGTCCAGTATTCTAGAGTAAAAGCAACACGAGTTACAGCAGTTGATCCAGCACCAGCCGGATATGTAAGACCAGCTGCTGAATTTGATGTCATAAATACTATTTCCAGTTACAACCTAGGATTTGCAACACGAGTATCAATGTTACAAGGACAGCGTCGACGGTTTTCATGTGCGATTCCGTTGCATCACATATTTGGATTTTGTAGAAACGTCAGAAAAGTTATCTATGGAGCAAAGCATACGGTAGCACTAGTACGAAGAGGTACTGATGATAATGCAATCTGGTGCAGTGCTGCCGCTGCCTCTAGTAAAGTCGTTTTATCAAAACTAACACTGTGGATGCCAGTATAGACTCCGTCGTTGTCAACAGAACCGCGATTGTTATCATTTATGGATCAAGGAGGAAAAACATTACTGAGTTGGTTGACAACATCCACATATACCATGGATTATAATATTGATGGTACACTAGCATCAAAACAGGGTATTTCAGCTCCACGTCACATATTTGTTGCGCTACAGAATACTGCGCGATTAGATAATAAAGAACGTTCCCATATGATATTTAATCAAATTGGGTGTAATGAAGTCTCGCTGAAAATAAACGGACAACAAGAACCATCAGAGGATATACAACTAAATTACACAGAAAATCATATTGCACGAGTTTATCATAACATATTGTCGTATATGGGACGTGATCAAAATGTTGATACTGGTCTACAAATATCACAATTTGATTTTAAGAATCTGTATCCGATTTATTACTTTTCGTTGGAACATCTTGACTTGATGAGACAGTCCGTCGTTGATATACACTTCCGAGCTCGTGTAACCCGTCCTGGTGGTATTATTAATTATAGAGCGGTTGCTGTCATTCTCAGTGATAAATCAATGCTACTCGAAGGTGTTGGAGGACGAATGAGAGTGGTAGATGCACCAGTGGAAAATCTGTAATTGATTACATATTTCCATCTCTCTGCGATTTAGAATCAATCTGTTTTGTATAATGTCGTATAATAATATCAATGTGTCGTTGACACCTGGTCAAGTAAAAAAATTACAATCCAAATCAGCTAAGCAATGTGGAACCACAATACGCTGAAACCTAATCAAATGAATGGCGGGGAAAATAAGCTATCACTGACGAAAACTCAGGTTAATCATTTTAATAAAGCGTTTAAAGAAAAAAGGGAGTTCATGTTACTCTTTCTGCGAGCGCGATTAAAAACATGGAAAAGACTGGTGGTATATTCCCGCTGTTAGGGGTGATTCCAGGGTTGATTGCCGCAGCGGCCCCAGCGGTAGCTAAAGCGGCAGCGTTAGGGGCTATTGGTACCGCGGCAGGAATGGCACTAAAGAAAGCAACGGGAAAGGGGTATAAAAAAAGGGGAAAGGTCTAAGACTACCAGGAACTCCACACACGTGGTACAAAGGATCGGGTCTGAGACTAGGAACGGTTTACTAGTGAAAAATCTTCCAACGTCCAATTTTGATTTAATTGATGCCGCTAAAAAACTCGCGATTAAAAACTTCAGAGGTGTTTTTATGAAAGATCAGTTACCGGCACAACCTAATCACGTTGAAACGGGTATTATTAATCTAGATAACAGCGATGGACCTGGAACACACTGGGTTGCATACGCGATTGATCCACGTGGGATTATTTATTTTGACTCGTATGGACTAGCGCCTCCGAAAGAGTTTTATAAATATATTTGTGGAGCTTTAACAAAAAAACCTCTGTGGTATTCAACGCTACCGACACAGACGTTAAGTGATCCACCTATTTGTGGCAGAGAAGTATTAAATGTATTAACAAAAATTTCTAGATCTTCAAAACCACCATATATTGTTGTAAATGACTATACTAGCGGAAAATTATCATATTAAAACAATGATAACATTTTCAATAATCATGATTGATATTTGGGGACGACCTTTATCAGCGCTGAAGAAACCGGAACCTGATGGAGTTGAAATCCTTGATAAAATCAAAGATGTTAAAAAACTAATCGAAGATGAAATAGCCGAAACGTTGAACCTAGCAAGTGTTGATCCTAATGAAATAGTTGTATTTGGCGATCGTCAGGGTAAATTGAAAACTAGTAATATCTCCCTCGATGATATTTTAGTTAAACGACGAGACGCAACAGAGGATACTATTGCGTTATTTTCCGATCAGGGTAAACTCAAACCAGGTGTACTAGTTTCAACGATCACGGATAAATTAACAACACTCGATAACACGGCGAGTTCATTGAAATCACTCAATGATAAGTATGACGATCATATAGTTGTATTTGACCAGTTTACTGCAGTACAAAGAAATATAATAGACAAAATTGATAAACCCATGCTAGAATTTTTTGGAAATCCACCAGTGACCACACCAAATCTCACCTCGATAAAAGATTCTATGTTGGAACTAGCAACTCTTCAATCCGAATATGAAAAACACGTGAAACAGTTTTCAATGTTTCGTAAAAACATCATTGATAAGTTTATTGGAACCCCATTTGATAAAATTGAAATAACCCTTCCTGATATTAAAAAATCCATCGATGATCTAAAAACATTTAACAACGCAATGAAGGATGATACAACGAGGATGATAAGTGTTATTGAAAAAATAAAAATTCCTCATAAGAGCACCAACAATATCGTATACACTATTCAACACGGTTCATTTGCGTGGACTCCCACAACTAACATTTGAAACGTAACCGCAGCCGTCAAGGGTATTTATCGATTAACAATAGTATCACCGAATCAATTCAATATATCATCAAGTAGTTCATCTGGAGTCAATAATACAGTATCAACGATCATCGACAAGGATGTATCTGAACAATTCACGATAACGACCGCAGATAGAAATCTAGCCAGGGTTTCAGTAACGTGGTACGTAGAATTCGTAGTGGATTCAAGTAAACAACTAAACTGATTTTCAGTTTCAACTGAAAACACTAATGCTGCTAAAATAAGATATATCAGCGATTTGAAAATGGAAAATCTTTTTTAATAATGTCAGTCCTCGAAGAGTTACCAACGCCATCGACGTATCGTTATGATACCGTTTTTAAATATCAACAACAATTACAAAACCATATAGACATTTACACGACAAAAAGAAAAAATATACACGCCGAATATCCATATTGGACATTACTGTATATTCAGTATCCGGGTTTATCTCAGGCGCCGGAATAATACTATCTTCAGTTACAATGACCGCACCGATCATCGTCCCAATTGTTATATCCGCGGTTGCAACACTCACTGGGTTATTCACCGGTATAACAAAAAAAATATCCTCGTGTTCCGTAAGTAAATTACGTGATTATACGTTAAAACTCTCAATAGCGACGAGTGCTTATTCAGAGTTAACAGCGTTAATTTCCTCATCAATAACTGATCAAGAAATCACTGAAGAAGAATTTTCACATATTACTGCGCTATATAACACCGCGGTGAAGAAATTAAATAATGATAATTTAAATAGTGATGATAACAATACAAGATTCAAAACAGAAATCGGAAATCCAAGATCTTTATCAAATTTCAAAGGAAAATAACTCAATTGTGTTCTCATGGAAATATCCAATCGAATGGTATGTTATTGGAATTCCACCAGGCGAGTACACAATAGATCAATTAAATGAAAAACTAAATCAGCACATAAATTTAGTTATCGGAGAAACTGTTCACACACCAAAGATTATCTTTACATCTAGTATTATTTTTATAACGGCGGGAAACATCGTAGTTGATATTTATCAGAGTAGTATTAGAACTGTAATAGGTTGGCCTGAGCATCCTAATGAAAATAGTTTAATGTTCCTCACATATGGAACTTATGAACTTATGAACTCGAAAATATCAATTTAAAATTGTTAGTAGTTTTTAATAATGTCGTCGCAAGAACTACTTCAACAAATAGTAGAAAATACAACACCAGTGAAAACAAGCATGATATCAATAACCTCAACGCGTCCTGAATTCAGTGTGAATTTCCCGACCCCCGTTCAGTGAGCGAGATCGCGCTGGCAAAACTACGAGTGTATCATAGCTGGCCTAATATCAGATCGGTAGCATTTGGTGGCCAACAACCAAATAATTCTTTAGTGTTCGCTTGGAAAAATCGTGAAGATGGAACTCCAGACTACAACGTAGTCTCGTTACCAACTGGGTCATATCAAATCGAACAAATCAATGACGAATTAGCGCGTAGAATAAAATCTATCACCGGAAAAGAATCAAAAATCGCTATAACGGTTCACGAGCCGACGTTATCATCTGCGATCGAGATCAAATCACCCGGATATGTCGTTGATATTTATCAGAGTTCTATAAGATCAGTGTTAGGATGGCCTGAATTACCACCTAGACGAGAAACCGTTGATATACCAGAACCTGTAAAATCTGATTATGTCTCCAGCGTGATAAAACCCGATAATCCATTGAAAAGTTATCAAGATTATTCTCCCATTTCTAATTACTTTATTCGACGGGATAAAATCGAAGAAAATTTAACAGCGATGAATAATGATTTTTCATTATTGTTAATATCCCTTAAATCCGGCTCTCTCACCCAAGATGAATTTATCAGCGTAGTACAAACAAGTAATAAAATCATCAACGACATGGAAATATTTCATTCGCAAATTATTCAAGAAGTATTAATGAACGAAAGTCATAAGGGGGTGTTTGCGACAGCATACAATATCCGCGTAGAGGATATTCAAACATTTAAAATTCCGGGGTATAAACCCGACGAATTAAAAAAATATCTCAGTTATGCCATCGATATCGGGTTTAAGAAAATTCACGACGATTGCAAGAAAGTATCACGACAAGAAACAAATATTCTGAGATTTAATAACGACCAAGATGGCGGTGGGAGACATATCGCTCCTCAAAATGTAAATATCTCAAATGTGATAGCGCTAAATTTAGTATGTGATTCCATCGAAGGAAGCTATCAAATAAATCTTGAGCAATCAAATCAAGCTCAGCAAGGTTATATTTTATATTCATTTGCACCAACAGCTTCTCCAGGATTTCTAATAATTGAAGACCCAACTAATCCAGTGTTTATGCGATGTCATAATAATTCTTTAACGAGAATTAATTTCAAAGTCACTGACCAATCTAATAATTTGATTGATCTGCGAGGTGAAGTTTTGCAAATTAGTCTGTTTGTAAAGTCCTGAAAGGATTTTCGTCCTAGGACTTTCAATCGTAAAAAAAATGTTAACGCATAGCAGCAGAGTGGGTGAGTGACAACAACGTTGCGACCAAAATCGATTGAAATCGCAAAGTCTCCGTTTGCCAAATGGAGACTTATTTTTTTTTTAGGTTAAAATATGAGATTTCGAAGGAAGGCTCTATTTTCCGTTTTGAGGACTAAATCTAAAAAGTCAAAAAAAGTTGTAGGGTTCACCCACTCTGCTGCTTCCGACGATTATTCAAGAGCTGCAGGTCCTTCTATGATGTTTGCAAAAGATGTTAAGGATACGGCTGGGAAATATCAATTTGTTTCAGACAAAAAAAAAATCGTGCTGCTGACCCTGCTTCTGTTGATAATATCGAGGATATGCTTATAAGAGTGGATCCCAATTTCAATCTAGGAGCTGCAGCAAGTATGTCAATGTTGGGAGGAGCGCGTAGATCATACTCATGCGCGATTCCACTGCATCATATATTTGGATTCTGCAGAAATGTTCGAAAAGGTATTTATGGAGCAAAAGACACATTAAAACTCGTGCGAAAGGGTAACGATAATGATGCAATTTGAAGGATTCCAGCAAAGCTAGCTGCAGCACATGGAGATGATGATGCCGGTAAAGTCGTTTGAACAAAACTATCATTGTGGATGCCAGTGTTGACTCCATCAATCACCGCAGAAGAACGAATACTATCATTTATGAATCAAGGAGGAAAATCATTACTGAGTTGGCAAAAAAGGACTACAGATGTTAAGGAATCAGATATTAATGGGTTATTTACGTGGAACCTAGCATCAAAATAAGGCGTTTCAGAACCACGTCATATATTTATTGCGTTACAGAATACCGCACGAACTGGTAATCAACGACGCAGCCATATGATATTTGATCAACTTGGTATTAGTAACGTCTCACTAAGAATAAATGGCCAGCAAGAACCATCCGAGGATATACAACTTAATTAATTTCATAACCATATTGCCCGCGTGTATCACAGATTGTTGTCATATATTGCGCGCGATCAAAATGTTGATACTGGTTTGCAAATATCACAGTTGGATTTTAAGAATTTATATCCGATTTATTACTTTTCGCTGGAACAGCTTGATTTAACAAGACAGCCAGTCGTTGATATACACTTTAGAGCCAATGTAAACCGCGTTACTATTGGTGATCATGCTATTCCCCACTACATTGCTGTTATTCTCAGTGATAAATCAATGCTACTCGAAGGTGTTGGCGGAAAAATGAGAGTGATAGATGCATCAGTGGAAAATATGTAACAATTAGATCAATATGTTATTGTATAATGTCATATAGTCATATTGGTCTTACGTTAACTCCCGGTCAACTCAAGAAATTACAATCGGAATCAGCTAAAAAATGTGGAACCACGATCACTCTGAAACACAATCAGATGACTGGCGGGGCGAATAAATTGTCGCTGACAACTCGTCAAATAAAACACTTTAATGATGCGTTCAAAGATTAAAAAAGGCGTTCAGATCACTTAATCTGCGGCTGCTATAACACATATGATAAAATCAGGTGGTATATTCTCGCTGTTAGCTGCAATTCCGGCTTTGATTGCAGCAGCAGTCCCAGCGGTGGCTAAAGCGGCGGCGCTAGGAGCCGCTGGTACTGCGGCAGGGATGGCACTATAGAAAGCAACTGAAAAAGGATATAAGAAAGGGAAAGGGTCTACGACTAACAGGAACCCCGTATGCATGGTACAGTGGAAAAGACCTGAGAATCCCAGGAACAGTTTACTAACACCAATGTCCAATTTTGATTAAATCGATGCTGCAAAAAACAATTGCGATTAAAAACTTCAGAGGTGTCTTTATTAAAGATCAGTTACCGGCACAACCCATCAGCGTTGAAACCGGTATAATTAATCTCGATAACAGCACCGGACCTGGTACTCACTGGGTTGCATACGCGATTGATCTGCGCGTGATTGTTTATTTCGATTCATATGGGTCAGAGCCGCCGAAGGAATTTATGCGTTATATAAACCGCTTAAGCACCACTCGTTGGTACTCTACGCTACCAACACAACAAATAAATGACAAACCAATATGCGGTAACGAAGTATTATATGTCCTTGATGCTATTTCAACATCTGGAAAACCACCAATGTTGTCGTTAATGAATACACTATTAATCGCATTTTATAGAGAGATTATATAAAATAACATGATTGATATTTCAGGGAGATCTTTATCAGCGCTGAAGAAACCAGATGGCACTGCAAGCGGTGATATAAAAAAAAAATCGAAGATGTAATAGCTGAGACATTGAACTTAGCAAGTATTGATAAACATGAAATAGTTGTATTCCAAGATCGTCAGGGAAATTGAAAACTAGTAATATTTGCCTGGGTGATATTTTGGTTAAACAAAGTGGCGTAACCGAGAACGCCGTTGCGTTATTTACCGATCAGGGTAAACTCAAACCAGGTGTACTCATTTCAACTATTGTGGATAGAATTATCAATATTGACAAGTCGTTATTAGATTTTCTTGGAGATTCACCGGTGAGCACACCGAAGCTCACAGCGATAAAAGATTCTATATTGGGACTAGCGACACTTCAATGCAAATATGCAGATCACGTTGAAACGTTTACATCATTTCGTAAAAATATCTACGAGAAATTCTTTACAACCACGCTGGATAAACTCGACACAAGACTTCCTGATATTTAAACATCCATCGAAGAAATGAAAAACATCATCGAGGCAATGAAGGATGATGCAACGAGGATGATATAAATCGTTGAAAAAACAAAAATCCCTCATGCGAAAACTAACAACGTAGTATACACGATTCGATACGGATCATTTGAGGGGACACCTACAAACAACAAATTCGATATCACTGCAACCGTCAAAGGTATTTATTGATTAACACTAGTGACGCCGAATCAATTTAATATATCATCGTCGAGTTCATCTGGGGTCAACAATACGATATCAACGATCATCGACAAGGATTCAACTGAACAGTTCACGATAGCATCCACTGATACAAAATTGGCTAGGGTTGCAGTAACATGGCATGTGAAATTCGTAGCGAATCTGAGTAAACAACTTAATTGAAATCGTAAACTGATTTGGAAATAAAATGTCGTCCTCAACGGTACCTTCAGTATCTCAATACCGCTATGATCAAGTCAGATAATTTTCAACAAAACACAAAACTCTTTCTGAGAAGTACCGAACAAAAATGAAAAAATACCGGTGAAGAATCACTGCCATCGATGTAGCTGTGTACTCACTGTCTGGTGTAGTTGCCGGCGCTATTATTACTATATCATCAGTTACAATGACCGCTCCGGCTGTTATTCCGGCTTGTATAGCTGCGGTGTCAACCATCGGGGGAATAGCCAACGCGATAGCAAAACAAATATCGTCGTGTTCTCAACAAAAGCTACACGGTTACACTGTTAGATATGCTGCGGTATTTCATGCACATTCGCAATTATCTAAGCTGATTTCATCGTCGATCGACGACACGACAATAACCGAGGATGAGTTTTCGAGAATAGTTCAGTTGAACGAGTCAACTATGTTAGAATTAGAGCGCGACAATAATAATAACAATGACAACACCGGAGGAACTACTTCAACGAATAGTAGAAAATACCGAACCGCTGAAAACCAGTTTGATATCAATAACCTCAACCAATCCTGAATTCAGTGTTAATTTCCCTACTCCGATTTCCGTGAAGGAGATAGCGCTAGAAAAACTAGCCTAATATTAGATCAGAATCATTTGGCGGTCAATAACCGAATAATTCCTTGGTGTTCGCAAGTAAGAATAAAGAAGACGGAACTCCAGACTGGAACGTTGTTTCGCTGCCATCTGGATCATACCAAATCGAACAAATCAATGCTGAATTTCAGCGTATAATAAAATCCATTACTGGAACAGAATAAAAAATTGCTATAACGGTTCACGAGCCGACGCTATCATCTGCCATTGAAATAATCTCGCCCGGGTATGTCGTAGATACTTATCAGAGTTCGATAAGAACAATACTGGGATGACCTAAAATCCCACCTTGGACAGCTTATCAAATACCCGAACCACAAAAATCTGTTTATATCACCGACAGCATAAAACCCGATAATCCAATAAAAAGTTATAACGAATACAATAAATTGAAATTTTCCACTGAAATGATAGACGATCACGCTAATATATATTATTAAACTCGACAAGATGAAATCGTTAAAAATTTCACAGCGATGACTAATGATTTTGCGTTGCTGTTAGTATCTCTCGTGTCTGGTACTCTTATACGAGATGAATTTATCAGCGTTGTAGAAACATGTAATAAAATCATCGACGACATGGAAATATATAATTTGAAAATTATACAAGAGGTATTAGGTGACGATAATCCTAAAACAAGAACAGAATTTGCAGCGTAGTATAATATACACATAGAGTATATTCCTAATTTCAAGATTCTAGGACATAATGTCCCAGTGATAAAAAAATCTCTTAGATATTCCATCGATGAAGGTTTCAAATAAATCCATGACGCCTGGAAAAAATCGCCACAATCACAAAAAACAATAATCCTTAAATATAATAACGACCCAGTGGGCATATTGCTCCTCAAAATATGAATATATCCTCGGTGTTAGCATTGAATTTAGTATGTGATGTTATCGAAGGCAGCTATCAAAAAAATCTCGAGCGATCAAATCAAGCTCAGCAGGGATATATTTTATACTCTTTTGCACCAACAGGTTCACCCGGATTTCTAATAATTGAGGACCCAACTAATCCAGTTTATATGCGATGTTATAATAATTCATTAACGAGAATTAATTTCAAACTCATTGACCAGTCTAATAATCTAATTGATCTACAAGGTGAGGTTCTACAAATTAGTCTGTTTGTGAAATCGTAGTGACTTTCATCATAAAGGATTGTTAACCTGTTAGCAGCAGAGGGGTGCGGACTGTACGGTTGGATTTTGAGAAACCCCTAATTTGATAAATAGGGCTCTAAAATCGTTAAGGCTCCATTTGGCAAAATGAGACTTTAAAAAATCCCACCGTAGAGTCCCTTCCTCCTCTCTTGCATTTCTTTTTGGTTTTGAGAAACCCCTAATTTGACAAAAAGAGCTCTAAAATCGTTAAGCCTCCATTTGGCAAAAAGGAGACTTAAAATGTTTTGCTTAAAATCCAACCCAATTAGAAAAGGACAGTCCGCCCCCTCTGCTGCTATACTTGCTGCAAACAGAGGTCTTCTGTAACAACTATTTTATGCTTTAGTGATTGTTTTGAAATTTTGTGTTGCACTTTCATTATGTGTTTCTAGTTTATTTTTTGGTTCTAGTTCATTTGGTGTTTCTAGTTCATTTTGTGAAATTTTGTGCTGCAAGTTCATTTATTGGATGCTGTTTATGACAAGATCACAAAACATTATAATTGCATACTTCTCTGTTAGACGTTCACCTTTATCATCAAAGATCACTCTCACCTTCATGTTATGCTTTAGTGATGTGTTTACTATTTATATCTTGGTTATAAATACATGAGCTTTTTCTATGGTAAGTACATCTCAGCCTGCATAGAGGGCCCTTTATGGTCATGCACTTGAAATTAGTGATACATATGTTTATTCGTGTATGAACTATCTATATGCCTGATTGCAATTTATGAATTATGATGGATAGGCCCAACAGGTTAACTGTATTTTGCTTATGAATATATCAATTAGATCATAAGACTACATGCATTTATCATGCTTTCTATGTAAAATCTCAACAGTAGTTGGCTTTTCACGGTGATTGCAGATACACAGAATAATATTTGTACTTTTAGCAGTAATCCAGAGCACCTGACTTTCACCCATTGGGTAGTAAACAGTATCTGAGAATAAGCAAAGTGAAAGTACTCTCAGGCTGTTATCTAGTCATTATAGTACCTGTATTTTCATGTATACAATTATGTTATTTTTCTTTCTTTCGTGGGTTCTTGTTTCTTGTATAAATAGTAGTTATGTAGGTAGATACATGGTTTATGAGCATATCAGCACAATAGTAAACAGAAAGTCTATAGAAAAGTAATTAATAATTTATAATCATGATTACTCTAGTTTGAATTAATTTTTCACCAGATAATTAACATTCATAATGGAGATTATTAAACCTTGGTAGAGTCAATTGATGATCAAACTCGGGTTGATCCATTGCAATGATATCAGTACATGTACTGTTGAATACAGTGATATCTTGATGCTTCATCAGCATTGTAAATTCCCCTTCCTTTCAGATTGCTATATGTGATTATTCAAAGTGACTTTCAACTTTACGTTTAGGATATTGGCAGGTTAGGAAAAGAAAATACTTGACCAAAATTAAAAACATAAATTGGATGAAGTATGGGACACCTGGAAGGACTCTAGTTTGCCTGCATTCCAGAGATGATCGTTCTTATAGTATTTTGAAATTGACCTATACTTTAATGTTATCAGCAATTTCACTAAATTATCAACAGATCAGCATTGAATTAATGTTAATTATTATTACCATTCAGCATGCGACATACTGTTACAGTTTTCACTGCTAGAAATATCAAGACTGATATTATGTATTTTAATTGTTGGTATTGAATGCTGTCAGTTTCTCAGTTCAAGTGATTATTTTGCCAATTCTGTTTTGAAATCATCAGTGTTAACAAAGTATTGGGGTGACAGTAATCTCAAGTTAGTATCTCGCGAGTCGGGTCTTCTCACTGGAGATGAATTTATCAGCGTTGTAGAAAAATGTAATAAAATCATCGATGACATGGAAACATATAATTTACTAATTATTCAAGAGGTATTAGGTGACGATAATCCTAAAACAAGAACACAATTTGCAACGAAGTATAATATATACATATTACATATTCCTCATGTCAAGATTCCAGGACATAATGTCCCAGCGATAAAAGAATCTTTTAGATACGCCATCGATTAAGGTTTCAAAAAATCCATGACGCATGGAAGAAATCGCCACAATCACAAGAAACAATAATCCTTAAATATAATTATGACCCAGATGGCGGTGGTAGGCATATCGCTCCTCAAAATGTGAATATAGCCTCGATGATAGCATTGAATTTAGTATGTGATGTTATCGAAGGAAGCTATCAAATAAATCTCGAACGATCAAATCAAGCTCAGCAGGGATATATTTTATACTCTTTTGCACCAACAGCTCCACCCGGATTTCTAATAATTGATGACCCATGTAATCCAGTCTATATGCGATGTCATAAAAATTCATTAACGAGAATCAACTTCAAACTCGTTGACCAGTCCAATAATCTTATTGATTTACAAGGTGAGTTTTTACAAATCAGTCTGTTTGTGAAATCGTAGCGATTTTCATCGTAAAAGAATTGTTAACCCATAGCAGCAGAGAGGGTGAAAGACAACGACAATGGCGTCTTTGAGAAAGTATCAATTTACCGAATCGACGCTTTTGTTTTACAAGTTTCGAGGAAGCCTTAGATTGCCGAATCGACGCCTCTACAAGGTTGTCTGATTCATCCTCTCTGCTGCTGCTGCTCTCTTTCTCTCTCTCTCTCTCTCTCTTAACGGGACAACTTCATCTCCCTCTTTAACCTGTTCATCCGTTTGTGCGTCACGGTGATGGTAATATTTCTTGTTTTATTGTCAACATGATACACTCCGAGATCTTCAAATTGAAATCTGACTTCTCTAATCCTTCCAGACCTCCACTCGAAGCCAAGATACATGAAGAACATTATTTTACGTCCTTTTCTTTTGAAATCACTTTTAAAGAGACAGAAGGAATGAAGTTTTAGATCATTTTCTTGAAGATTACATCCAATAGACAAAACTGCAGATGTTTCATTTTGACCAAAATACTTGTTTTCTAAAGGATCGGACCAAATCGATTCAACTATAGTTTACACACTTTCTGCTGTTTAAAAAAGGAGAAATAATGCTTTTCAAAAAGTGTTAACATTATGTAGGTGTGAGAATAA
Organism: Unio delphinus; assembly: GCA_029339505.1. NCBI lineage: Eukaryota > Metazoa > Mollusca > Bivalvia > Unionida > Unionidae > Unio > Unio delphinus. The sequence goes on along the minus strand of JAQISU010000015.1, from coordinate 9,405,323 downwards.
TGATAACACAAATTATAAATTATTAAAAATTATTACGATTTACCGCCACTCGCGAAATTATTTTATGACAGATTCCAATCACGTTTCAGAGGAATATTGAGGCAAAACAAATTTATATTTATATGTACCTGAATCAGGCGCATAAAACAAACCTAAATCAAGCTGATATATATGAAATCCCCTCTGAACTGTCTTATTTCCTTCAACATTCCCAAGGTGTCAATCCAGAACTGGCAACATTGCCTCCGCAGAAAATTCCAAAAGATTTATATTCGCTGATTGGCTGTGCTTTTGCCTTAAATGAAACTTTCCTTTCCCGTCATAAAATCTTGAATCTGAGCAACATGACCGTTTTCTGTGCCACGATCTCATCTCATTATGGCTGGACATCCATGACGCATCTGCTCTGCTTCCACGCAATAACCGGGAACTACTTTTGAATTGCTGCTTGTTATGTAAACATTAGGCCAAATTACCTCCCTTGAATAACCATCAATGCATCCGTTTATACAGAGCCCTAATTGTTTGAGTTCATCGTAAGAATCGACATGCCGAACGTAATCCGGTTTTTGTCCAAAGTATAGTCGTCTCCTAAGACGTCTCCTTAGTCGCAATTGTATACCAGCAGGGTCGAGTAATTGCATAAGTAGCACCACGGTATCTCTTGATACTATCATATAGTGTTGAAGACATCGTAAATGCATCCAACGATAGCCTTATTGATTACCAGAACTACTTATATTATCTTCGATATACTGGGCTGCCTCTAATACATCAAAATGAAACCTTCTTCTAAAGAGACACATTGTACATAGTTTCGGTTTCAGAGTTATCATTGTAATGCATACTCCATGTATCTGGGCTGGCAAAGTAAGAATTTCTTAGTAACTCAAACCCAAGTTAAAAAAAGCTGCATAACCTTGAACGATCCATTCAAAATGACAAAAAGGTTCCACAAGTCAAAGACACTGTAAGTCGTAATTATGAGATAGTAAGTCTAATTACGAGATAGTAGGACGTAATTACGAGATAGCTAGCTCGTAATTACGAGATAGTAAGTCGTAATTACGAGACAGCTAACTCGTACTTACGAGATAGTAAGTCGTAATTACAAGATAGTATGTTTTAATTACGAGATAAAACATTGATTTCAACGTGGCACTAACCGGCTTCCGTAAAATATAAAGTTTCCAAACAAACACAGTGCCAAAACGCTCCGTAAGGTTATATGTCTTTTATCATACAATATGGATTTGTAGTAGGTTGTATCATATACGTAGAAAACTCTAAGTGTGTGGCATTTTCACAATCAACAATAATAATGTTGCCAATTTTGATTACCTAATCAACTTGATATCATTTCAACCGGTAAGTATGTCCTAGACCACGCACCTATACAGTTCCGTCATAAATATCACAACAATTTCGATCTAAGTTAAAGATCAACACCAATGCCTTTTCGAATATAACAAATATCTCGAAAACGCCAAGCATATACAATGCACATATAAATACTTTGAAACGTGGATATATATCGTTTTGTTTGCAATGTATTTTATTTACCAAATAAGACGGCAGCATTGATATACAGTTATTCGCTGAAAAGAAATGCAGCGTAAACATATGTGACAATTTATTAATGGAGGTCAGATTTAAAGATAGACTAACAATTGTAGTGTATATGTCTTGCCTTTCAAACCAGTACTGCTCTAGTAAATGCACATCTTCCCCCAAAAAAATCCAGATATTTTTTATTCACTATACACAATCCGGGTATAATGCATATCTTGTATATTTTACCATCAAACTAGGGAGTAATAGAGTTGTATTTTTCTTTTGGGAGTGGGGGCACCAGACAGATGCCCCCTCCCTAAAAAAGGTAAAAGGTTTTATGTGTGTGTGTGTTCCCTCTGATATGTTGTTAGTTGTTTTTTATTTTTCCATTTCATTCACCATTTAATTTTGTCCCATCGGGATTATATATTTGATAAGGGGTATTTCTCTTTTCCTAGTATTTCTTAAGTAGGACATTACTAGATGGGATTTGATCTACCCAAACTAGTATCTACATTGCTTGTTTTTTACGATGGCTAGTGGTCCCATGTTATCCTCGTGTTTGCTTTTTGTGTTGGTGCTATTTGTATGTTGCTATATATAAGTCCATACTTTGTGTTTTTGTTAGGATAGCCTTTCCAGTTCAAATTCATTTCACTAGTTGTTTTATTTTGTGATTACCCTCTAAGTGGGTTATCATTTAAAAAAATTTAAATTTGGATACGGTTTAATAAATTTTGAAATTTGTGTAGCTTGAAATCTTTTTAGTTATAATTGTATTATGTTTCAATTTACTTTCTGGCAATATTTAAATTGTTCTAAGTCCGCCTGCCTTGAGCCAGGATCTGAACGAATGTATTGGTTGTACATTTTCTAACTCAAATAGGGTCGTCTTTTTCTATTTAGATTATTTAATCTATACAATTTTTCCAAAATATTTATGTTTTTATTTTACCCTGAAATGGGTATCAGTTGATTCATGACATGGAAAAGTGCGTAATTTATATTATATTATCCATAAAAAAACCTAATGGGGTGATTTTCCAAACTCTTCCATAGGCCTGCTCACTCCGCGTAGAGCCATGTGATATAGCCCCATAGCGTCCTCATTAATGTACTTGCCGCATTAAGGCGTTATTTAGAATTAAATAATTAAATCTTAAATCTTAAATAATTATTACTACTAAAACAATTTTTTTTAAAACAAATTATTATTAAGAAATAAAAGTACAAATTTAAGAAGACTATTATTTCCTAACGTAATTAGTGGTTCACACTTTACAATTGTCCTCGTGATAAAGTCTGTAATCTGTCGTATTAAGTTCTTATTCAAATTTCCGTCAAAGAAGAGTATTTGACGTCTGTCGTATTTGTCTACCTTCATTATTTCTATTATGAGTTTGATCTTTTCTTCCTTTGTTTTGTCGCACTGTGTCATCGTGTGATAATTTATTAACGGGGAACTTTTGCATAAAGGGAAACTAACATGGGTCTTAATCATACGTCGTCTAATTGCCACTTCGCCTGTAAGCCAGGCGTTGTGGAGGTACGTATATATTACACTTTGTACCTTTAGAGAGTTGATGTGAGACCAATGTCTCCGAACTCTAGCCCAGTTTATGTGAGGATTTTCTTCCTCTACCTTATTTCTTGTTAATTTTGTATTAAAGTCACTAATCCAGTCATAAGTCTTATCTTTACTTAGTTCCCATAATTCTTTGTGGTCCTATACCTTTATAAAATTTCTTTCATCACCCTATATAAGTATGGTGCGTCTATTTTCTTACTCAATTTGTTGTTGATGTATATGTCTTGTCTGTTTCTCATACCAAATCCCAGCCAAACAATGTATAATGCTTCCCATGGTGTTTGTGGAGTGCTTCCTAAACTTTTAAATCTATTTAATATGTTTTTATATTGTATTAGGGTTGAATTAGGTAAGGCTAATCCCACCTTTAGTTTAGATCTATATAATGTTGACATTTTTATGCAATGTGTCTTGAAATTCCATACTTTCGTTATCAATAGTTTCTAGTGTTTTATTGTATATGTCCAGAGTTTAGTAAGCACGTCAAATTAGAGTACATGTATGTTTTTGCAACCTGTGAACGTTCCATTAGGCTGAGTGGCGTAAGTGCCCAGATATTTATTACATCATTTATTTTATTTTTAACTTTCAAACAGTTTTCTTTTTCTTCATTTGCCCCAAAGAATATCCCTAGGGCTTTTACTCTTTTTTAAATCAGGTGATGAGGTAACCCAGGGTGGTTACCCCTCAAATTTCCTATTTTTAGAATTTCCGTTTTCACGCGATTTTTTTGCGATCCCAAAGCTTTACTAAAAGCTTTATATTCCTTTTGTAAGTGCAAAATGGACTTTGGATCATTTATAAAGTTTGTACAATCATCAGCATGTTGTAGCATCTTAAATTCTTTTCTTAGATTTGGTATTTTAATCCCTTGAATTTTAGTATTATTCCTGATTTTAATACTCAGGATTTCAATCGCTATTACGTATAATAAATAGCATTGCTAGTGGCCAACCTTGCCTCACTGATCTTTGTATTTCAAATTTACCAGTTTTTGCTCCATTTACTTGTACATTTGCAGTATTTTATTACACATTATTCTGGTCCATTTTTGAAAATTATTTCTAAATCCAAATTTTTCCAGTAATTTTTGCGTATAATTGTGCTCTAATCTGTCTAAAGCTTTTTCCTGTTCGAAAAGTACCAGAGCTCATGTCGAATTTGATCCAATTATGAAATATATTATTGTCTTAATGTTAAGTATATTGGGATGTATGCTTCTACCTTTAACTCAGCATGTTTGGTTAGTGTTTGCTATCGTGTTTATTCCATGTTTAACCTTATTCGCTAAAATTCTACTCAGTATTTTGTAGTCGGTGTTAAGGAGGGAGATGGGCCCCCAGTTTTTTAAGTCAGTTTTGTCACCTTTCCCTTTATAAATGATAGTCATCAAACCCTCCCGCATTGAATCTGTCATTTTGACGTTTTTTAAAAGTATACTATTAAAAAGACATTCTAAAATTGGTGCCACCTCATTTTGGAATTTCTGATATAATTCCGCCATGAGGCCATCTCGCCCTGGTGATATACCTTTTGCAAGTTCTTGTATTGTGGTCTGCTCTTCTTCCACAGAAATGTGTTCATCACACAATGTTTTGTGTTCTGATGAAATCGTATTACATTGTGTCGAGTTTAAGTATTGTGTTATTGTGTGACTGTCTATGTTTTGCGCTGTATACTTCTTTGTATAAAAGTTTTGCCTTTCCATCATCATTTACGCTTTAGTTATCACCTCTATTCCCTTAATCATTAAAGTGTCTAGTGTCTTCTCTCCCGCCCCCCCCCCCCGCCTTTCCTTTTTTCTCCCCGTTTATATAATTCCTTTGCCTGCTTGTATATATGGTGGAATTTACCCGGCCTTTTTTCTTTTTCCCTTTGTGTCCCATTGTTCTAGCTTTTCTAGTTGTTTGGAGAAGCTCTCCTTATCCCTTATAGGTGTTGTATTGTCATTTAGTTTTCTGTTTATTTATATTATCTTAATTTTTTTAATACGTTTACGTTTAGTTTAGTGATATATTGCTATTTTTTTTTTTTAAATTTCTCCCAATCAGTCATAATATCTGCTATATTTTTTCTCTTTTCATTTGTGAGTATTTTAGGGATTTCTTCTTTTATTTCTCTAACTAAGTGTTCATCATCTAAAATTGTGTTATTTAGTTTCCATTCACACGTTCCCCATCAAGTACAATTTTGTATCACTATTTCCAATGTTATTTGCTTATGGTCTGATATTTAAAGTCTAGAGTTTGTGCTTTTTTTATGCCTTATGGCCGAAATAAGATACATACAATTTATCTATTATACTTGCTCCATTTACTCCTTGATATGCATATTCATGTGTATATTCCGTTTTTAGTACGTTTAAACATCTATACACATCATTTAGTTTATATCCTTTTATTAATTTACCCATAATTTTCCTTAGCGATAGATCTTTACTTATTAGTTTCCCTTTTCGGTCTACATTTTCAAACACCCAATTGAAATCTACCCCCATAATCAAATGTTCTGCAGTAAAACTGTTTACGTAATTATTTAAGTTTATTTAAACTCCATGGTGACTTTCCTTAGTTGATGGACAATAAATGATCATTAAATGGAGTTTATTGAGTTTGAGGTGTATTTAAACTATTATCTTCTTGTTTGATTTCCCAATTTTGCTTATTTCTATTGCTTATTATTGTTAATACTCCCGCTTTAATTTCGTTGTATTTACTATCATTTGTAACAACTATGGCATCCATTTTCGCTTCGAGTTCAGCAATCACTGTCTTGGAAAGTTTGTTATGCGTCTCCTGAATTAGTATAATGTCTTACTGTTTTAAGTTTAGTAGTTGTGCGATTTTATCCATATCTATTCCGTTAGTGTTAATTGAAGTGATATGTAAGTTTAGTTCTTCCATTTTTGGTTTCCTGGTGGCATAATCTACTATATTACATTTATTAAATAAAGGTATTGAAATAAAAAAAATCAAAAAATAAAATTGTAATTACATTATTAATTAAATTAATTGAGTTTGTGGCATTGGCCCCTCGTTTGTCCTTTACATATCGTCTGTCGTGTCCCTACTGTCAGTAGTCTGTATCCGGTCCCGATGTCGATTTCACATTTGAGTTTGGCATTTGCATTGTGGTTACTTGGTTATTGTCAGAACTCTCACAAAGACTCGGTTCTTTATTTTTTTTCCCTCTTTTTCCCCTCATATTCTTCTTTTGTTTGGTGTCTTGTTTATTCTGTAATATTTCTGAAATAGCAGGGAGGTTCGTGTCTTCACTGGAAGGGGAGCCCCATAGGGTTTTGTACTTACCTTTCCTCTGAAGTGGCATTGGCGTGGACGTAAGGTGTTGTAGCCCGCTCATATCTGTCTCATTTATTGTTTCATGTATAGTATCCTGCAAGTCTTCACTCCCATCTTTCTCTATGGGGAGGATTTCGTACCTATTTTGCGTCTACAATGGTGTTGTGGGGATAATTTGTTTTGTTGGGTTTTTTTACGTCTGGAAACCATCTTCGTCCGTCGCCACAATTTCCTGCGTTCCCTCCACTTGTTTCTCATTTCCATCAGGTATTATTATTTCCTGTTGGTTTGCCACTTTAACTTTGACTGCATATGAATTTTCATTCTGTTGATTGGATTTATGCTGCACCTTGCAGTCTTTAAGACCATGGCCCATTGTGCGACAGCGTGGACAAGGTTGATCAAGGTCACATCCCCTGTACCACGTTCTGAGCATGAAGCCCATAATATAGAAAAAGGCGGGTATCTGCCTTGCCTCTTCTATTTGTACTTGCAAGATCATTTATCGACCGTGGATTTTTTCGAACCCATAACAGTTTGCCTTTTATTCCATTTTAATCTTTATTTTATGTACACATATCAGTTTGTCAATTATTACTGTGGTACTTACTTCCAGGGGAAGACCAGAAATGAACACATCAATATTTTTGGGTTCTATTACCTATGTGATTGGTTAAGTGTCTGTTATTTTCATTGTATGTCCTAGAATTTGTAATTCTGGTGAAGCAGCTTTTTGCATTCTTTGGGGTATAGGGCGTATTTTCTCCATGTTGTAAAACATAGATCTCGTTCAGATCAAAACCCAAAACTTGCATGGATGTTAAGACCTCTGTCTGTCTTGGACGTTTTTCAATGGCACCAAAATCTAGGGTTTGATAACCAACCTTTGGTTGCCCGGCTCACGTTCAACACAGGTGTTGAAAAAATCTGCAATTTTGAAACGAGTCGCCTCCATTTTGTCAAAAGCAATTTTGTCTTGTCCGTCCTATAGGGGAAAAAAATACAAAACTCTAATATAAAAAATTGTGCAAATTAATAATTTTACAAATGGGTGCTGAAAATAGAAAAGATAAATACAAAAAAACAAACTAGCACAAGGTAAATCTAGAAGGAAGATCTAGAAGTCAGTAGTATACATGAAGGATATACTTGATCACTTTGTGAGTAATTCCCACCACAACTCACTGGTAAACCTGTATAGAAAAGTAAATCCCAATAGTTATAATCCAGTGGATTTCCTTGCGGTTTGTTTTGTTAGTCCTAAAGGAAATTACTATATTAGTGATTGTACTGACTCACTGCTTCAAATCTAGTACACACTTTGTACTAAATCTTGCTTTCTTAAGAATGTAAGGCGACAGAAAGCATGTTAAGTTTTAAACTCAACTTTTAGTGTTAATAAACGATACAACACGAAATGTAAATATTTAAGTGTATGAACAAGACTGAATGAAGCGAATTAAATACTTGTATCATTTATTTCAAATTGCAAATGTTAACAAATTGTTGGTCTTAATAACTTATTGTCCTAACTTCTTTGACTACCGTTGTTTTGTCGTTATCGTTATGACACATACATATATCCGGGAGTCGTTATTTCAATGTGCAGACTCTGCAAGCAATGTAAGAAGCACCATATATACAGCCGGAACTAAAACGTTTATATATTGTACCTTGTTTATGCGCTTTTTAGTAAGTTCCAAACTGGGCTATTGTTATTTACTTCAGCAGCAGAAGGGGCGGATCGGACAACTTTATAGAAGCGTCTATTTGGCAAACCAAGGCTTCCTCCAAAATGGACAAAAGAGTTTTACCTCCATAGCAGAAGGGGAGAGTGCGAATTTGATAACATTTTAGAAGCGTTTATTTGGCAAACCAAGGCTGCGTCAAAAATCTGAAAAAAGTTTCCTTTAAACTCGCGCTTTCCCTCTGATGCTATGGGAGTAAAAAATCTTTTTACGATTTCACAAACAGGCTAAGTTGTAAAACCTCTCCTCATAAATCAGTTAGATTATTGGACTGGTCAGTGAGTTTGAAATTAATTCTCGTTAATTTATGTCATCGCATATAGACTGGATTAGTTGGATTCTCAATGATTAGAAACCCTGGAGGAGCTGTTGGTGCAAATGAGTATAAAATATATCCTGGTTGAGCTTCATGTGATCTTTCGAGATTTATTTGGTAACTTCCTTCGATGACATCACATAAAAATTTACTGCAATCACCGAGGATATATTGACGTTTTGAGGAGAGATAAGCCTACCACCACCGTCTAGATCATTATTATGTTTAAGGATGGTTGGTTGTGGTTGTGGTATTTTTTCCATGTGGTGAGTATGAGAGAAAAGTTTTCCTGAATAAGATCATTAACAGATTGTTTTAGTTCATTTGCGTTATACCCAGGAAATTTGAAATCGGGTAAATCAGTTTCTTTGATATTGTAACCGGTTAGGAAATTTTGTTTATTTCCGTTCCTGTCATTAATTATTATCTGAACTATTAGTTTGTTGATATATTTCCTGTAGGATACCAGCTGATTTAATATCCTAATATGCGCTATAATCTCATCACGTGGTCTTGTTATATCAGAGAAATGCTCTTGGAAACTCTGTCGTAGTCTTTCTAGATTTGTTTTATGTAACTGAATAATTTCTTTCAAATAATCAATGACATTATTTAGAGTGAATACAATGGCAATGGATGAATCAGGAGTTTTCTCAAAACCAAATTCCCATTGCAAGGTATTGTTATCAAGAAATGTAAATCTATCGGTTAATTCTGCATTTTTTGTACCAGGTAAATAATTTCGATATGATGGAGCAATTTCGTTGTATGATTGTACATCTGTGAGATAATCAGATTTTTGTGGTTCTGGTGGTATTTGATAAGATGTCCGAGGTTGGGTTTCAGGCCATCCTAGCACGGTTCAGATTGCGCTCTGAGTTTATCTCAATTGCGGATGATAGTGTTGGTTCATGAAATGTTATAGCAGTTATTCCAGTAATGGATTTTATTCTGCGTTGTAATTCGTTATTAATTTATTAAATTTGGTAGGACCCAGATAATAGCGAAACAACATTCCAGTATGGAGTATCATCGGGTTTATTCTTACTCGCAAACACCAGGGAATCATTCGGTTGCTGACCACCAAATGGTACTGATCTGGTATTTTTCCAACTATGGTATACAGCAGCAGCAGGGGCGAATCAGACAACTTTTTAGAGGCGTCAATTTCTCAAACCAAGGCTTCTTCGAAATCATAACAAAACGTCAATTTGGCAAACTAAAACTTCCTTGTAAATGTTTTATAGATGCTCATTTGCCAAAAAAGGACGCCACTATTATTGTCCCCTCCCCCCTGCTGCTACTATGGTTTTAATAATATTTTTCTAATGATAGTACTTTGAACCTGTCGTATAGACGTTAGCGTTTCCAAATCAAACAATAGCAAGTGTTTTTAAAAATTTCCGTCTTTTTTTTAAATGACCCTGTTACTGTTCGCGCCCTTGCGCCTGTTCTAAGAGAAATCAATAAGGCTATTAATGTCCTAGTTAAACCATAGCTACGGCCATGACTTTTATCGATTTGCACTCCTGCAGACGTTAATACTATGTCTGTTAGTCAGCGGGGATCAATATAAATGCAATCTTACAGCAAACAGACTTATATATCCTAGTCATTTTGTAGTTTCCAGATCTCGTCTACACCATTTAATTATTGCTTGTAACAAACTAATGTTAACCCTTGATATAAACGTTATGACCACAGTTAATGGATTATGACTGTCTGTCTGTTTGTCTCCTCCAGTCAGACTGTGTCTCTATTCACTATAATAATTGTCCAGTTAGAACAAATAGAGCTTAGGAAAGGAAGACAGTTTAACCATATTTTACTGTTTAAACTGTCATGATTCTCAATGGAGATATATATGTAAGAAAACGAATCAACAGTTGTATATACAACAGTTACAAACAGTTGTATTCTTTTTTTTCTTCAAGTATTCTTTTTGATTGAGATATATTATATTCAAAAGCATTTACTTAGAGATATCGAATTCAGCCTCTTCGTAACATATTGCCGTTTTGCCCAGAGGCCCATCGTTCGATTCCCGTAACTGACATACTGTCGACGGTACCGATTTCGATGTTTTTTTCTATATGATTGGGGGCGCCAGCCCAAAGGTACCTCGTGTCAAATACGTGACGGTGTCCTTTTTATACACCCCCGGGATATTAATTCTTGTGGGGAGGTGTACAAATATACATAGACAGTCTTCAGAATATTCTAACATTACATTTCGCTTAGAAAATTCACCTAGAGATATGTCTATGGGCGCCCCCAAATATGTAATAGCATGGATGCTAACGCTCTACGTCACACACTAGGGTAACCATCACAGGATAATTCAGAATGAACCATATGAAAAGACACAAAGGTGTGAATGATAACCGGTCATCATCGCTATTATATAGTTTTGATAAATATATCAATATCAATTTTTATATTATATCTTTTTGATAAATATATTCATATTAACATTTCATTGAATATTTGAATATGATAATATGAATTCTGAAAATATTAATTTTTCAAATTAGAAATGTATATTATTACATATAATATGAATTCTGAAAATATAAATTTTTCAAAATAGAAATATATATTATATATAAATGAATTCAATATCAATTTTTCAAACTAGATATATATATATTATTATATATAAATGAATTCTGAAAATATCGATGAGATCATATCTGAGATTTCAAATTTGAAAAATCAAGGAATTCAATCATCAGATCGATTAAATTGTGATTAGATTCTTTCTGATCTTCAAGATATTGAATAGAGCGCTATGAATAAAAAATACTTCTTACGAAAACGATACGCTTTTATAAAAAGAATACAGAATGCTATTCGCGACTCCCTTGCATTATGTAGCGACGTCAGTAAGTTTGTCCCGTTATTCACTGTTGTCGAAAAACTCAGAAAAAAATTGGGGCAGCAATATTTAATCAAACGCACGATTAATTTGAGGGTTAAAAAAATAAGAGGTATTATCCGCCAAACTGAAAACCTCAACAGAATAAGTTCTATACAATATATTGGACAGATAGAACTCTTACTCTCCTTACAGGTATATGTGTGCTCTTCACCGTGAATGAATTTGTAGATTTTGTTTTGATTTTTGGTTATTTTTGGTCATTTTTCACTGCATTTAGCAAGACAATATGCCGTTATATCGTACATTTGACAAGACGATTTGTCGTTCTATATAATGGTAAACGAAGCACTAACAACTAGATTAGCACGTGAAAGATTAGTCGCAATTAAGAAGTTCATCCCAATCCGCGATTCTGTTGGAAAGAAACTACAAGCTAGACAGAGTTTACATACTGATTTTATAACAGGAACTGAAGATCTGTTTAAACCAGTAACCAAGGCAACGAAAGGGGTAATATCAGCCACTGAGCGAGCGATATGGAAGGATGTCCCCGAGGAGGGGAAACCACCAAGAATAGAGACACCTCTTCTTCCTGTACTTGAACAAACAGCAAAAAGATCCAAACAAAGACATTTTTAAAAACACTTCCTGGTGATATAACTGTCGCACGACTTTAAGAACAATAAGAACGAGAACGACAAGAAGAAATTGAACGACTCAGTGATATTATTGAAGAACAAGAAGAGGGTGCTATTGCAAGAAAAGACGAACAAGAAGAGGGTGTTATTGCAAGAAAAGAAGAGAAAGGAGAACAAAAGGGTAAAATAGGACGAAGAAATCTTGACCCTAAAAAGATATTTAAAAGTGATGTGATAAATGAAATTAGGAAAGAATTTAAGATTGATAATTTATCGTTGATTCATTTCCAAATGGTCAAAGAGAACAATATATGAATGAAGGATATGAAGACACAATAACTTCTAAGGGAACCTGGGCAAAATAACTATATTTGGCAAAAATCAATAGGTCTCAACAACCCCACTATGATAAAGAATTTGAGAAACTTGAAAGGTTGATATCTCAAATAGAAAACCCACCGATACCAGTTGCGCCTTTTGTATCCCAACCCACCCAGCAAGTATCAGAAGCTGATTCTAAATAAGGTGCAACTTGTACAACAGGACATGGATATGCAATTGGAATCCAAAGTGATGGTTTTGTTTGTCGTCCTGGTAATATTCTCAGTGATATAGCACTATCAGAGGTTCTCAATAGAGGAAAACGAGCTGGAAATAACTCACCGGAAATAATTAATGAAGCAGCTGATATCTGCATGCGGTTATTTCAAGGTGGCATCATGGGTATCAAAACATATCGAGATTTCATTGATGAGTTAGCCGAGCATAATGGTTATCATAGTGAATGAAAATCCCCAGGAACTCCAGACTGGAACGTTGTCTCGCTACCATCTGGGTCATACCAAATTGAACAAATCAATAACAAATTTCAACGTAGAATAAAATCCATTACTGGAACACCAGAATCGAAGATCGCTTTAACAGTTCATGGGCCGACGTTAACAACCGCGATTGAGATAAACTCACCTAGTTATGTCGTAGATATCTATCAGAGTTCAATCAGAACAATTATAGGATGGCCTGAAATACCACCTGAGGCATCGTATGAAATACTCGAACCAAAAAAATCTTATTATATACAGTAATATCATGAAATCAACCCATCATATCAAGAATATTTACTTGATATAAAAAATACAAAATTTACCGATAGATTTACATTTATCAATAACAATACCATACAATGGTATATTGTTTTTGAGAAAACTCCTGATTCAACCATTACAATTAAATTTACGTTAACTAACATCATTGATTATTTGAAAGAGATTAATCAATTACATAGAACACAACTAGAACAACTACGACGAAGCTTCGAAGAGCATCTCTCTTATATTACATGGCCACGTAATGAGATCCTAAAACACATTAGGATATTAAATCAGCTTGTATCCGACATAGAATATATCAATAAACGAATAATTCAAGTAATAATTAATGATAAGAACGGAGATAAACAAAAATTCCTAACTGGTTACAATATAACAGAGGCTGATTTACCCGATTTAAAGTTTCCAAGGTATAACGCAAATGAACTAAAACAACCTGTTAATGATCTTATTCAAGAAAACTTTTCTATGATGCTCGCCAAATGGAAACAGACGGCGGTGGTAGATATATCGCTCCTCAAAATGTTAATATATCCTCGGTGATTGTATTGAATTTAGTATGCGATGTTATCGAAGGCAGCTATCAAATAAATCTCGAGCGATCAAATCAAGCCTAGCAGGGATATATTTTATATTCATTTGCACCAACGGCTCCTCCAGGCTTTCTAATTATTGAGGATCCAACTAATGCAGTCTATATGATATAACATAATGATTCATTAACGAAAATTAATTTCAAATTCACTGACCAGTCTAATAATCTAATTGATTTACGCGGCGAGGTTTTACAAATTAGTCTGTTTGTAAAGTCGTAAAAATTCTTCGAATTTCAACAATGATTTTCATCTTAAGACTTTCATCATAAGTTATGAGTGTTAAAAGCAACCAATGGAATTTAATTAGAAAAACCCATTGAGGGTATATCTTTCATTAGCCGTACACATACCCGCACGAATTATCTCCCTTTGGTGTTATACACATAATACAAAACAGAAATCATACGTAAACGAATTGAATTCTGTTTTTGAAGCGCTTTGAAAGGTCCGATTGAGTTTTATTCTCTGCAACGGATCGTACCGAAGGTATACAAATATCTAAATACCTCCCGGCTTCATTCATTTATTGAAATACCATTTCATCATTAGTTGCTGTATTAAATGAGTTTACATGTCTTTTTCCAATTGATTTACAAGTACCAGTTTTCCCAACAATATTCTTACTCTGTGTAATAGCTCGTAAATTATCCAATTTATTATTTTGAGGACATCCATCAATATGATCAATAACAAGACCATCCGTGATCAATCCGTTAAAACATTCAAACTCAAATCTGCGACAATAATAGCTCTTCTTCCCTCCAACGGTAAACATAAGATATCTCTTACCATTGTCAAAACCAACTGGTTTCTTCAGTCTACGGTTTTTGACAATACCATCACGGGATGCCTCATAATCGCTGATCTCGGGATGCGGTTGAAATGTTTGCTCCATTTATATATAATACTATTTGTCTAATTGATTGTTTGGTTTCATTATTAAATTTTTTGGAAATCTTTCAATATAGTCTTGAGGTGTTCTTATGATTTTGTCATCATAGTCAGAGTCATTGATGGAATTCCTAATTCGTTTATCATAATAACGCTTCAAGTCTCTGTATCGCTTACCACCGCAACTCAGACATAATTGCGATTTACCACGCACACCTACCCCAATCGTATGCAAGTGAGTGGTTCAAAACTTCCGTTTCGAAACTTTTGCATATGATATCCACAGAATTCCTTTCTGCATGATTTGTTACATGTTGTTACTGATCCTATTATAAGCCACTTGCAATGGTTCATTATATAATAAATTCTTTATTTAAATACTTGTTTTATAATATGAAGGAGTTCGAGAGATTATCGAAAATTACGCCTTGGAAAAATGTTAAACTTAATCTCGATAGAGTCTCTGTAGATGTTTCAAAGGGTCTAATAAGTGATAGAAGCATGATAGGTAAAATGCGCGATTGTTTTAATGAATTCAAGCGCGATGGAGCATCTCACTGCTGCTCAACATTTCGAATTGATGGTGACGTTGGTGATACCATGAACGATGCAAGAGCAGCACTTATAATCTCACATCTTGACAAGAAAAAATATTTCTTTAGAGTGAAATTCATTATCCGCTCAGAAACATTAAATTGGATTATTCGAGACAAATTTGAACCAATTTTGAAAGATAAAAGAACTATCACTTTGTGTCATGATTCCATACCAGGATTGCTGACTGGGATTGACAAACCGTAATATGAAAGATCTTATCCTGTGGCAGCAGTTGTATATGGAATCTATTAGTTAAATGATAAACCGAGTATAGAAAAATTAAAACCAATGAAACTGTCATCGTTGAATTGTGTAGTAGAACGAATAATAGAAAACTTCACAAATGCGTTGCGTGAAAACAAATTGACGGATCGAAGACGTAAAAAAATAAATGAATGGGAATTAACAGTTAGGAAGAATGGAGCAACGATTCAAGATATAACTAAAAAAAAAATATCAATGAGATTTCCAATAACCATAAAGCAGCAGGGGGTGGAAGAATCCTACAACTTTTTGCGACAAAATCAATTTAAACCCTCAAAACGGTAAAGAGAGCCTTCCTACGAAATCTCATGTTTTAACCCCAAAAAAATAAAGTCTCCGTTTGGTAAACGGAGAAATATTGATTTCTTGCTCAAAACATGAGTTTGTGCGGGTGACACTCTATTCGCGTTTGCGTTGCTTAACCAAAAAACGTCGAAGCGGTGTTGTCATCGCCTCCCCCCCCCCCCCTGCTGCTACTGGTTAACCGAATACTTAATCAAGTCCGATACGATATCGTGTTCGAGGGTCATGTAAATTTATTGTTATAAATCCATGCGTGACCGACTGAGCATGACTAAAGAAATTTCTAAATTGATTGAAGTCCATATCAGAGCACCATATCTGCCAATTATTTCGTAGCGTATGTGTATCAACGCAGTTGAATACAGCAATAATATTACAGTTATCTCTGATCACTTTTGGAATCTGAGTGTAGCGTTGAGTGACATATATCACGTCGGTGTTTTTATGCCTGCCTCGGGAAAATATCCTAGCTGTTTTTTTTTGATTGTCTAACATCACATCGTCGTATACGACTAAATTGTTAATGCTCCCATCAAGGTCAAGCACGGATGGTTCCTCGTCAATATCAGTTATAAAATCAATGACGTTCTTACCTTTAATTTCAGATGCATTCTCGTTAATATCCTTTAACACTTCATAGTATCGTTGATCATCTACGCTAGGAGCAACTAAATACAACTTATCCCACTTCATCCATCTCATTATTAAATTGAGAAACAATTGCGTCTTACCGGATCCAGATGGCCCTATTATAATTGCGCGGATAGAGTTTGGTAGCGCTGCATGATGCTTAAATGGTTCTCTTGTTTTAGTCGCTGAAAAATCAATTATATTCATATCTCTATACATAAATTATGGATCTATATTGTGTGCAGTGTAAAACGCGCACTAGCACAAATGATGTCACGATGATTTCAACTAGCAATAACAGATTTGCACATACTGGTAGATGTGCAACATGTGGTATAGAAAAGTTTAGATTTGTTTCTATGAAATCCGGAGATGGTTTTAAAATAAACGGGGAGGTGATATCGCAGCCAAGTTAGCAAAACTCACTGGAACGCCGTGGGCAAAATATCCAGGAGAAAAGCACCTTCCAGGATATAGCTACTGTGGTCCAGGAACACGATTAGATATCAGACTTGATGATCAAAATCAGCCCTGACCCGGCGAGTATCCGATAAACGCCATTGATAAGGCGTGTCATGTTCATGATGTTGCATATAAAAGCAGCAATTTGCAACACAGGCATCTCGCGGATGTGAAATCAATTCATGCGTTAAATGCTATTCCTGATAAATCTTTCAAAGAAGAATTGGCTTCGTGGTTGGTAAAATCAGCTATGAAAGACAAATTAATGATGGGCGCTAGTAATTAATAATATGGAATATATTTATTATTCTCCAAAAGGATACTGGAGGGGTAACGCTGCAATCAATAAACTCGCCAACGCTACAAAAGTGAAAATGGCCACTGCGGCTAATTGGTTATCCAAACAGGCTATATGGCAAATTTATCTAACGCGTCCTAAACAAATCAATTTCTGGCATTTTGATGTTACCTGACCCAATGAAGTTCATCAAGCTGATTTATTGTTTGTACCACATGACAACGGTTACAAATACGCGCTAACCATAGTTGACGTTGCCAATCGATACAAACAAGCAGAACCGCTAAAAACAAAATCATCACATGAAGTTGCTTCTGCATTTTAAAGGATTTATTGACTAGGCCCACTACGCTGACCAAATCTGTTACAAGTTGATCCTGTCAAGGAATTTCAGGGTGTGGCTGCATCTACAATGAAACATCACAATGTCACAATCAGACGGGGGCATACTGCGTTACATCGCGATCAGGCAATTGTAGAACGATTTAATCGGACTCTTGCTGAACAGTTATTTGGATATCAATACGCAAAAGAATTTATCCAAGAAAAGCGATCCCGTGAATGGGTCAAAAGGTTACCAGGGGTAGTTGCAGCGCTAAATAACGAGATTAATAGAGCAATCAATATGAAACCTAACAACGCAATACAAAAAGTATATACCACAACCACAGCGGGATAGCGTTTCTCAGCCAATTCTCAGCAATGTCACCGTGAGATATTTATATGAACCAGGTGAACTCGGTGGTAAAAAAAGGGCTACTGATCCTATTTGGAGTGTCACTACGCATAGCATATTTACTATAACACGATCAGCAGCAGAGAGGGTGAACAGACCACGTTTTCAAGCAAAAATAAGGCTTCCTTCGAAATCTCATTTAATCCAAAAAAATAAGTCTCCATTTAGCAAACGGAGACTTTACGATTTTTCAATCAATTTTGGTCGCAACGATGTGGTCATCACCCTCTCTGCTGCTACAAGTTAACAAAAAACAATAAATGATTTCAACCGAATATTTGATCGAGTCCTTAGGATCTCACAAACAGACTAATCGCTAACACCTCCTCTTGTAGATCAATCGAATTATTGGACTGGTCAGTGAGTTTAAAATTAATTCTGGTTAGCGAATCATTATGACACCACATATAGACTGGATTAACCGGAGACTCAATTATTAAAAATCCTGGAGGAGCTGTTGGTGCAAATGAATACAGAATATATCCCTGCTGAGCTTGATTTGATCGTTCGAGATTTATTTGATAGCTTCCTTCGATAACATCGCATACTAAATTGAGCGCAATCACTGAGGTTATATTGACGTTGAACGGAGCGATATGCCTACCACCACAATCTGGGTTATTGTTATGTTTGAGGTTTTTTATTTCCGATGATGCTGATTTTTCCATGCATCATGAATTATTTTAAAACCAACATCGATGGCATCACTGAGAAATTTTTTTAGTTCTGGTACGTTATATCCTGGTAGTTTGAATGCTGGAATATCTTCAACGGGAATATTAAATTTTGTTGCAAATGTTATTCTCGATGTGGGGATTTTATCATCGAGTATAACTTGAATAATTCGTAAATTAAATTTTTCCATATCGTCGATGATTTTATTGCATGTTTCTACGACGCTGATAAATTCATCTCGGGTGAGAGAGCCGGATTTAAGAGATATTAACAACAGTGAAAAATCATTATTCATCGCTGATATGGTCCACCCTCCGCCCTATGTACGTATCCTAACCCAAAAAACTCTATAGCTATACTGTACTCTTTATAACTTTGTATTGGATTATCAGGTTTTATTTTGTCTGTGACATAATCAGATTTTTTAGGTTCGGGTATATCAACGGTTTTTCCTCCGGGTGGTAATTCAGGCCATCCTAGTACGGTTCTAATAGAACTCTGATAGATATCTACGACGTATCCTTCTGTGCTTATTTCAATTGCGGATGATAGCGTCGGATCATGAACCGTTAAAGCGATTTTTGATTCTGTTTCAGTAATCGATTTTATTCTACGCACGAATTCATCATTGATTTGTTCAATTTGATATGATCCGGTTGGTATTGAAACGACGTTCCAGTCTGGAGTCCCGTCTTCTTTATTCTTATTCGCGAATACCAGTGAATTATTCGGTTGTTGACCACCAAATGATTTTGATCTGATATTAGGCCAACTGTGATACACTCGTAGTTTTGCTAGCGCTATCTCCTTCAAGGGGACTGGGCTAGGGAAATTCACACTGAATTCTGGATTCGTCGATGTTATTGATATCATGCTTGTTTGTACTGGGTTCGTGTTCTCCACTATTCGTTAAAGTAATTCCATCGGTGTTGTCATCGCTGCTATACTGTTGTTGTCGCTCTAATTTTGATATCGCAGAATCAAAAATACTGACCATCACTGAGAACTCAGTATCTGATATCGTTGAGGTTATTGAGATCATTCTGGTTTTCGGGTTCGTGTTTTCTAATTCCATCGGTGTTGTCATTATTATTATACTGTTGTTGTCGCTCTAATTTCGATATCGCGGAATCAAAAATACTGACCATCGCTGAGAACTCACTATCTGATATAATTGTATTATCGAGTGACGACGATATCATCGAGGATAATTGCGAGTACGCGGTTGATACAACATTAATTTGAATTAAGTAATCTTGCAGTTTACTCTGGCTGCATGATGATATCTTTTTTTATTATCCCGGTTGATATATCCGCGATTGTAGCCACCACATAAATGCAAATTGGAACTACGACCGGGGCAATCATTGTAACCGATGCAAGAATTATTCCGGCGCCAGCGAGAACGCTTGACACCGAGTACACAGTAATATCAATTGCAGTGATTCTTCGTCGGTATTTTTTTATTTTTATATGATACTCCTCGGCGAGGGTTTTGAGTCTAGTTTGAAATTCTCTGACCTGATCATAGCGACATTGCGTTGATGAAATCATTTTTACTTTAAAAACGCTAGTGTTTTCAATTGTGAAATCCAAAGGATTTTCCTTTCAGTTTAGTTATTTACTTCACATACAAATTCTAAGCAACAGGTTATTTCTTTTCTAATGGTGTGATCAACCGCGACAATCTCAAATTCTTCTTCACCCCCGATAATTACTGTCGCGGTGCCACCAAAGTAGGTTTTACCGCTCACGATGATATCAAATGGCTTGTTAGAGATTAACGTCATCCTGTAGATACCATGGGGCCATTTCTCGATATTGACTTTCAATTTAGCATTAGAGTTTTTAACCCAATCAAAGGCTCCATGCTTTACATTTTCAGATTTTTCTTTTAGTTTAAGAATATCGTCGTAAACGTCGAGATAGGTTTTTTTGATTTCGGTATATTTCATCATCGTTTCATCGCGGCGTTTAAAAAATGAAATCAAAAGGAGGTCTAATCCCAAACCTTCTTGCATGCCATAATGCCGGCTGAGTTGAGAATATGTCGTCGTGATATTGTAACTTTCAGAGCCCTCAAAGAAATTTTTAGTTATTTCGTTGATGCGTTTTAGTTCGTCAATAGCTTTTTTAATTTCAGCGAGAGTCGGGCCTGTCAACGATGTGGTTTCAGAAACAGGTTTCTCCCTAAAAATTTATCAACGATGGTATTAAGTGTTGTTTGTCTCACCATAAACATATTAATATCTTTGAGAGTCATTGTAGATGTAGCCGGGACACAAAAGAAACTATTAACGATGTAGGCATTGTGAGTATGCTTGCCAATAAACTCGTTAATTTCAGCGAGAGTCATGCCAGCCACAAGCGGGGTTCCAAAAAACTTAACAACGACGTCGTTAGTGGGTTTTTGTAGCTTTTCAAGATTTTCTATTAGTTTAGAAATATCATTGGAAATATCAAGATAATTTGCCTTGATTTCATTTTCATTCATCACCATCCCCGCGTCCTTGTTAAAAAGAATAGCGATAGAAAGTTTTTAATTTCAGCGAGAGTCATGCCAACCACAAGCGGGGTTCCAAAGAAATTATGTATGACATTTTTGCGAAAACTATTATAACCTCGTATATAATCATCCAGCTCATGGCCGTGGGTGGCAATTGCGTCGGTGATCGTAGACACAAGTGCGCCTGGTCTAAGTCGTCCACCGCTAGAATACAGCGCAATAGAGTTTTCAGCGGCGTCGTGTTGTCGTATCAAAATGTCGTCCGCGGATATATTATTGGTTTTCAATTTACCCTGGAGATCTTAAAATACAACTATTTCGTTCGGGTCAAC
Source organism: Unio delphinus (assembly GCA_029339505.1). Taxonomy (NCBI): domain Eukaryota; kingdom Metazoa; phylum Mollusca; class Bivalvia; order Unionida; family Unionidae; genus Unio; species Unio delphinus. Next base: position 9,383,900 of record JAQISU010000015.1, on the reverse strand, counting down.
ATTTGTGAAATTTAACGTCTCAGCGATTTCATCTTTAATTGTTTTTTTATATCACCCGTTGCAGTGTCATCGGGTTTAGGTTTCAGAGGTCTTCCCCAAATATCAATCATATTATTGTAAAACTCTCTCTCTAAAATCTTTGTTGACGACTTCGTCGTTGCCAGCGATTGCTGGTGTATTCATTTACGACAACATGTGGTGGTTTCCCCCTTGGGTTACCCAAGGAGTTAGAAATAGCATCGAGAACATTTAATACTTCGCTGCCGCATATTGGTGGGTGATTCATTTGTTGTGTTGGTAGCGTAGAATACCAAGTCTTCATTGGAAAAGTTTTTATATAGCGCATGAATTCCTTCGGCGGTGCTAATCCATATGAATCAAAATAGACAATCTCACGTGGATCAATAGCGTATGCAACCCAGTGAGTACCAGGTCCGGTGCTGTTATCGAGATTAATGATACCGGTTTCAACGCTGTTGGGTTGTGTCTGTAATTGATCCTTCATAAAAACACCTCTGAAGTTTTTTATGGCGAGTTTTTTAGCAGCATCGAGTAAATCAAAATTGGACATAGGCACTAGTAAACCGGTCCTAGTCTTAGACCTTTTCCGCTGTACCACGAATACGGGGTTCATGGTAGTCTTAGACCCTTTCCCTATTTTTTATACCCCTTCCCCGTTGCTTTCTTTAGTGCCATTCCTGCCGCGGTACCAACAGCCCCTAACGCTGCCGCTTTAGCAACCGCTGGGGCTGCTTCAATCAATGCTGGAATCGCAGCTAACAACTGGAATATTCCGCCTGTTTTAATCATGTTTTTGATGGCAGCCGCAGAAATACTAATCTGAACACCTTTTTTTGCTACAAGTGCATCATTGAAATGTTTCGCTTGACGAGTTGTCAGCGATAATTTATTTGCACTGCCAGTCATTTTGATTAGGTTTCAGCGTGATAGTGGTTCTACATTGCTTAGCTGAGTGGATTGCAATTTTTTTAATTGACCAGGTGTCAAAGACACATTGATATTACTATACGACATTACACAATAACAGATTAATCTAATTGCTATCAAGTTTCGATTACATATTTTCCACTGGCGCATCTACCACTCTCATTCTTCCTCCAACACCTTCAAGTAGCATTGATTTGTCGCTGAGAATGATAGCAACCACTCTATAATTAGCAATAGCATCTGGACGGGTTACATTAGCTCTAAAGTGTATATCAACGACAGACTCTCTTGTTAAATCAAGATGTTCCAGCGAAAAGTAATAGATCGGATACAGATTCTTAAAGTCGTATTGTGATATTTGTAGACCAGTATCAACATTTTGATCGCGTGCCATAAACGACAGCAACCTATGATACACGCGAGCAATATGATTTTCTGTGTAATCAAGTTGTACATCTTCGGAAGGTTCCTGCTGGCCGTTTATTCTCAGTGAGACGTCTTTAACACCTAATGGATCAAATATCATATGACTGAAACGTTGATCGCCAACTCGTGTGTTATCCTGTAACGCTACAAATATATGACGTGGCGCAGCAACACTTTGTTTTGATGCTAGGTTCAAAGTGAATAACCCGTTTAGATTTGATTGTTTAACATCTGTACTCACGGTTAACCAACTTGGTAATGATTTTCCTCCTTCATCCATAAATGATAGTAATCGTCCTTCTGCGGTGATTGATGGAGTCAACACTGGCATCCACAATGATATTTTTGTTAAATTGACTTTATCGGCATCAGCATTGGGATTTGCATTGTCTGCTGGAATCCTCCAAATTGCGTCATTATCATCACTCTTTCGTACAAGCGACACTGTATGCTTCGCCCCGTAGATAACTTTTCGGACGTTTCTACAGAATCCAAATATGTGATGCAGCAAAATCGCGCATGAAAATGATTTACGAGCCCCTTGCAACATTGAAATACGTGTTGCAGCTCCTAGATTGAAATTAACATCGTTGTTTATAATCATATTTTCGACATCAACATTAGCATTACCAGCTATTTGCTGTGGTCGTCTTATAATAAATTGATTTCCTCCAGCGGTATTCTTACCATCCTTTGCAAACATCATAGAAGTTCCTGCTGATCTTGTATAATCATCAGAATATCTCGCTAACCCGATTATTGTTGTAGCCACATCAACATCGCGATCTATAGACTCGATTTTTTTTCCATCAATGAGATATCTTGCACTCTCAAATAACGCCATAATACCATTATTGACAAAACTGACTTGAGTACCAGCTGGATACGGTGCTGGTACAGCAGTAGTATCAGCAGCTGTTACAAGTTCACCTTCTACTTCAATAAACGCTTCAGCGGGTAGAAAATACTCGCTGGTATCATGGACTTGAAGTTCAATTCGCGATCGACTATTTGAGTCTATTGCATAAGAGGCGTAATATTGATAATCGCGTACAGAATCATCCTTGCCAACTTGGGCGTCTATATCAAACGCTGGATCAGGTGACTTTTTGAACATTTTATTCCTTTTATCAGAGTCTAAATCGTGAAATCGTAAACGATTTTCATCGTGAAAAACGCTAGCGATGAAATCCGTAGGATTTCATCGTCGTAGTTTTTTAAAGCCGCTTCCTGCTATCATATTTGCAATAGTGCTTTGGTCGGGAGTTATCAACGATGCTAGTTTTTCGTCTACTGCGTTATTTATAATTCTACACTCGCAGGCATTTCCGATGTAGACAGTAACGTTTTCTTTGAAAATCCTTTGGATTTCCCCCGTGATTTCACTAATGATGTTAATTTATTCTTCGCGGTTGAAAACGCTTTCCCGGCAATATCTCCAACAGCACTAATACCCTTATCACGAATAAAATCAATAGCTTTCATTCCTAATTGTTTAGCTAACGGCATCACTTTTGGAGCCATTCTCGCAAATAACCCAGCAATGGTATTACCTAAACCATCACCATAGTATGCTCTATAAACTGGAAACCGTGAATTAACTACATATACGGGGGTTGGTTTATCATGATTGTAGTGTATGATCATTATTTGCAATCAGAAACAATTTTTCAATTGTAAAACAATTTGTCAATTGTGAATTCAGTCACTGTGATTAATCACTGTGATACCCATTTCCCACTAACTCGCCAATGAAATCTCGATATGTGCTGATATCCATGATACCGCCTTGAAATAACCGCCTGCAGATATCAGCTGCTTCATTAATTATTTCCGGTGAGTTATTTCCAGCTCAGAACCCTCCTACAAGAACTTCTAATCGTGATATATCACTGAGAAAACTACCAGGACATACCCCACTTGGGGGTCCACTGGAATCTTGCAATCCCTTTCCGCTATAACCAGTTGCTTTATCCAGTTCTTCTAAATCGGTTTCTTGTAAATAATCAAAAACATCATCATCATCAGGTGGTAGTTGTTGTTTTTTAGGTGAAAAAGATATTTTCTTTGCAGGTTGCTGTCTCTTTCCTCGCAATTTTTGCGGTTGTTGTCATTGTTTAAACTCTTCGTATTGTTTATACACTATACCCACCGCATTGATATATTCAATGTATGATGCACTATCTGTCTTAATTTGACTTTTTTAGTTTTGATTTTGTAGAATATATCATCCCAATGAGTTAAATTCTTAACAAACTTATGATGTTCTGGTTTCAACATTTTTTTTTCTGTCTTCATAAGACGTAACAACAAGCGCAGGAATTTCTGTTGAATCAGTCTTATCGATTTCCGCTAACCCTTCATCGTTAAACCTCACGCGTAAATCATCTACTGTTCTTTTTGATTCTATTTTTTGTACAGCCTGTTTTGTTTGTTCAGTTTTCGCTGCTATTTTTTCAAGTTCACCGATAACAAATTTCCCCGTCTCGGGAACATCTCCCAGTATAGCACGCTATACCCCTTTCTTTGCTGTGGTTACTGGTTTAAACAATTCTTCAGATCCCACAGTAAAATCAGTTTGTAAACTCTGTCGTTGTTGCAGTTTATTTCTTACAGAGTCTCGAATTGGTATAAATCTCTTGATTGCGTCTAGTCGTTCACGAGCCAATCGGGTCGTTAATGCTTCATTGACCATTATTTGAAATCATAAACAATTTTTCAATTGCAAAACAATTTTCCCGTAGCCCTTTCGATTGATAATTATTGGATTGATTTTATTTTTTTATAAACAAAAATTTCATTTTTTATTCAGTGTGAAATATTTTTTATTCATTGATTTTTTTGTTTTCAATCAAAAAATGCTAAAAAAAATGAAAATCTCTCTGAGGGTCGGTCACAATCAAAACATGACAAAATCTGTTTGAGGGGTCGGTCACGGTCAAAATCGTTCATTTTCTTGAATTAACGCTCTTATATTTCTAACTTTAGAATTGACATCCTTTTTCAATTCGTATTCGTTACCTAATTCTTTTCGTATTCCCTCGACGATAGTAAATAACGGGACAAACGCACTTACGTCACTGCAAAATGAAAGAGAGTCCCGAATAGAATTCTGAATTTTTTTGGAAGAGCGCATATTTCTTGGGCAGCATATATTTGTTAGTGTTAACTCAGTATTCTATATCTTGAAAATCTGACATGATTTGATCAGGATTTAAACCATCTGATAGTTTGATATCCTGACTTTTCAATTTTAAGATTTCATCAATAACGCTATTCATCTTTTCAGAATTCATACTCTATAACAATTATATATTTCTAAATGAAAAATATGACGCATCAGACATAAATAAATTGAATTTTCTCTCCGGTCTCTTTTGAAATCGCCGTATTGGTTATTCCCTCTGCAACATATCGTACTGAGGCTCTACAAATATCGAAATACCTACCGGCTTCATATATCGATTAAAATATTTTTTCTTCGTTAGTTGTTGTATTCAAAGAATTTACGGGTATCGCTTTTTTTGAGCAAGGTCCAGTCTTTCCCCGCTTTAAATTCTCACTCTGTGTAACAACTTCTAGATTTGATAAAGAATTATTTTTTGGATTAGAATCCTTATGATCAATAACAAAACCATCCTCGATTAATCCATGGAAACATTCATACACGAAACGATGGCAGTAATAAATTTTCTTTCCAGCGCCAAACTTCAAATACCCTCGATTATTCACAACACCAACTGGTTTCTTCAGTCTACGGTTTCTGACAGTACCATCACTGGATGCTTCATAATTTGTAATCACAGGGTGTGGTCTGAATTCTTGGTTCATTCGTATACTAATACTATTTGTCTAATTCATTGTTTGGTCTAATGATTACATCTTTGGAGAATCTTTCGATGTAGTCTTGGGGAGTTCTTATGACTTTGTTGCTGACAGAGTCGAGGTCAGAATTTTTGATTCTTTTGTCATAATAACGCTTCAATTCCCTATATCGTTTACCACCACAACTCAGACACAACTGCGATTTCCCACTGACCCCAAGCCCAGATCGTATGCAGGGTAACGGACCAAGGCTTCCACGACGAAAGCTTTGCATATGATACCCACAGAATACCTTTCTGCATGATTTGTTACACGGAGTCGTTGATCCAATCATGAGCCATTTGCAGTGATTCATTATACATAAATCTTTCGTTTAAATGCTTGTTTTGATTATAGTATGAAGACTTTTGAGAGATTATCGAAAATTAAGCCTTGGAAAAAAGCTCAATTCAATCCTGATAAGGAGTTTAAGAGATTATTGAAAATTAATCCTAGATTTAATCTCGATAAACCAAAAAAACGTCTAGTGGACGGTAACATGAAGGAGTTTAAGAGATTATTAAAAATTAGTCCTAGATTTAATCTCGATAAACCAAAAATACGTCTAGTGGACGGTAACATGAAGGAGTTTAAGAGATTATGGAAAATTAAACTCTGGAAAAATGCTAAATTCAATCTCGATAAAGAGTTCAAAAGATTATCGAAAATTAAACCCTGGAAAAATGTTAATTTCAATCTCGATAGAGTCTCTGATACATCAAAACGTCTAATTGGTGATAGAACTATACTGGGTAAAATCAGGGAGTGTTTTAATGAATTCTACCGAGACGGTGCAGCACATTGTTGGTCGACATTTCGATTTATTGATGAAGATGTCAATGTACCTATCATCGATGCTACTATGAACGATGAAAGAGCAGCTGAGGTGATTTCACACCTTGGTGGGCCAAAGGCCTGGAAATCCAAAGGATTTTCATGGAAAATCAAAGATTTTCAACAAAGCAATTCTCAACAGAAGTATTTTTTCAGAATAAAATTCACTATCGAAGTCGAAGGCAAATGAATTATCAAGGATAAATTTGAACCAATCCTTAGGAATAAAAAAACAATCACGCTGAGTAGAGATTCCAAACCAGGAATTCTAACTGGAATCGACAAACCATACTACGAGAGATCTTATGCTGTAACAGCAGTTGTTTATGGAATATACCCGCTAAATGATAAACCCAATATTGCAAAACTAGCTCCTATGAAATATTCTAGTTCACTGAATTGTGTAGCGACACGGGTAATGGAACACTTCACAAATGCATCCCGAGGAAATAAACTAACTGATCTGCGAAGTGGGAAAATAACTGAATGGGAACTGACAGTGAAACAGCACGGTGCAAAGATTTCTGATATAGCTAAATTAGAAGCATCATTAAAATTCCCAATATCAGTAACGACAATAACCGAAGAAGTATTATACGAACCGAAATATCAATCGCGAGGAGCTCCAATCGAAATTATTGATTATAACGAACACGCGTGGACACCTGCAGTAACAATATTTCCACGAGATAGAACCGTGAGATATATCCCAAACGAGTTCGTCGGGGATGTTTTTTTATAATGAGAAATTATTCGATGCTATTCACACTCTGTGTAAGGATGATCCTGTGTCAGTGTGGTTACTTAGAAGTGATGAAGAACCCGAAATAGGATTCGATCAATTTGTAAGACCAAATGGTGAATTATATCGCGTTGAAGAGTTAGATACTAGAATGAGAAAAATTGCAAATGATTTTTCACCGGAGAGTTTCCATGAAAAACTATTAACGGATAGTTTTACTATTCCATCAGTGGTAGCTCACTTTGCAAGAGAAAAAAACTCATGGCGTCCAACACGAAGTGATTTTCTCGAGGACGTTAAATTGAGTTGCGTCGAATTTGGTCATGGAGGACTGTGGAATACAAAATACTCTGGTGATGGTATGATTCCAATTGATATATCCGCGTGTTATCCTGGAAGTTTTCTCGGGTATAGGGAATGCTCTGAGTATTTTAAACCATTTGGACACCCCACGCATGAAATGACTCGTGTTGCGATTAATGGTTCATTGCCTGAGTTTGATTTAACTGGATTCGCTCGTGTGATATCATTCGAATTAGCTACAGGGTTACATCCGTGTAGTTATGTTTGGCTTGGTAGACACCTATCTGAAAAGGCCTGGATGCCAATAGAGTTAATGAGATATATGATCGATTGTGGTATGCTAATATCGTTGATTGTCAGTGAAGCGATTATATCCTATCGAGCTCAGAAAGAAGTTTGGCTACCACAACCCGATCTAGATAGAATAATTAGTGAACAGCGGAAAAAAATTCCTGATTTCAAGGAAGAAAAAATCATAAATTGGTCTAAGAAGTTATTTGAAATTAAAAAAGAACAAGCAAAAGATTTTGGACGAAGAATAATCGGTAATTTACCCAAGGTTGAAGATACGACAATGCAAAATATTCTTCGCAGTTGATCATAGACGTCGCTGAATACGATTTTATTGTAACGGATTTAACGAAACAGGGAAAACTTGTATCCCGTAAGGATGCTTTTCTATCCAATGGTGAGAAATTAGGTACGGTTGTTACCTACTGTGGTGGATATAATTCCCAGTACACATTTGAGAAGTTCGATGCTAGCCTATGCTTCTATTAATCTATTTTCGATGATAAATAGATTTCCTAATACCGCGGTTAGAGTAGCCACTGATTCGATGTATACACACAGTAGATACAAATCAGCTGTAGCGGCATTCACAGATCCCGAGGAAAATTGGGGGTGTTGGAGATTTAAAAAGGAAACACTACATGAGTATTGTGAATCCGCAGACGTTGCCATGGATGATAAATATCTTTCATGTAACCCAATTGAAATTCAATCAGAATTTTCTAATGCACCATCGATATCTGATCCAGTATGTAGATACAAGACAGTTTATTTAAACGGTTGTGGTGGGTCAGGAAAGACAACTCGTGCAATCGAATTATTTCGTCGGTCAAACATGATTGTCCTAACACCAACACACAGACTCGCCAGAGAGATGAAACAACGAGGGATAAATGCCTGTACTTATCACAGCTTCTTTCGATGGAAGGGTGACAAATGAACTCCTGAGCGTATGGGTGATAAATTCATTCCTAAAATTATAATTTGGGATGAAATATGCACAGCGTCATTAGATGTATTACAAACATTTCTCGAGTGGTTGTTAAACAAAAACACAAAAATCGTCATGTGCGGTGATGACGGCCGACCACCACCATTTGTCGGTGCATCCCCACATGAGTGGCTAAAGGGTTTTGTAGACTATTATGAGGAAATTAACACTGATTATAGATCACTTGATGAAAGATTACGAGAATTCAAAGCGCTAATTAGATTACTACCGGATAAAATCCAATGTGAAATAGCGCGTGAAGTGATTTCAGAGACTCCAATGAATGATTTTTGGGAAACATGGAGACCAAACTATTTGATAATTGCAAGTAGAAAAATTGTCAGAGACACACTTCAGATGAAGTTATTTGAATTGCAAAAAGAAAAATTTGCCGTACTTCCAGTACCTCATTGTTATAGGCCTTCGGATACACGAAAGCAGAATATACAAGTTGATATTCCAGGACAGCGTGAAAAACAAATTCTCGTATTAAATGATATTGTGCTGGTTGATATAAACGTCGTTGAAGATGCATTGCGTGCTAATAAATCCCCGTGGACGCTAGGATACGCAGCGACAATACATTCTTCACAGGGATTGACTATCACAGACACAATTGTTTGGATGGTAGATAATCGCATCGAATGGTCAAATTTAGTCTATCTTGCAGTATCCAGACTAGGAAAAATAAATCAACTTCGAAGAATTGTCCTGAAGGAGTCAGGCGATGATAATGACACATCAATGGATAATATTGATGTTAAAATTATTGATAAAAAACTCTCCGGTTACAAACAACAAGACAAAAAAAACAACGAGAATTTGACATTGATGCTGGATTAATAATCACTTTGAATAAACAACAGAATAATCACTGCGCAATTTGCAATTGTATAATGCGTTGGCAGTATTCGGATAAAGATCCGCGCCAATTTACCGTAGACAGAAAGAATAGCAGCATTGGTCATATCAGAGATAACGTTATGTTGACTTGTCTTGAGTGTATTAGACGCAACGGCGCTAGTTAAGAACCCGCGGTGGTAATTGAGTATCGTCAGGACTCTCTTGGAGTTGTTTGGGTGTAAAACCACACTGAGGGGCAGTTGAATCCAATTTATAGATTGGAGGTCTACCAGTTGATCGTGTTATAGTAGATATCTTGTGTGCAGTAACACTCCAAATAGGATCAGTAGCCCTTTTTGTGCCACCTTCAAGCTCTCCTGGTGGTATAAATACCTAACAGTGACATTACTACCAAGAATTAGTTCTTTGAAATCTTTTTGTGAAATTCCTTGGATTTCCATTTTTGGTATAGACGCCACAGTAGCTGTATCCTGGAAGGTGCTTTTCTCCCGGATACTTTGCCCATGGGGTTCCAGGGAGCTTTGCCAATTTGGATGCGATATCACCTCCTCGTTTTTTTTAAAGTCATCTCCGGATTTCATAGACAAAAATCTAAATTTCTTTGTACTACATTGTACGCATTTACCAGAATGCGCTGATCGGTTATTTTTAGTTGTAATCGTCGTCAAGTCATCTGTGCCAGTACGCGTTTTACACTTCACACAATATAAATCCATAATTTATGTATAGAGATATGGATATAATTGATTTATCAGCGAGAGAACCGGTTAAGCATCATGCAGCGCTACCAAACTCTATAGTTGCATTTAATTGCCCCTAGCGTAGATGATCAATGATGCTATAAAGTGCTAAAAGATTTTAACGAGAATGCATCAGAAATTAAAGGTGAGAACGTCGTTGATTTTATAACTGATATTGACGAGGCACCATCAGTAGAAGATCTCGATGGAAGTAATAACAATTTAGTTGTATACGACGATGTGATGTTAGATAAACAAAAAAATCCTGCTAGAATATTTTCCCGAGGCAGGCATAAAAACATTGATGTGATATATGTCACTCAACGCTACACACATATTCCAAAAGTGATCAGAGATAACTGCAATTTATTGTGTGTATTTAACGGAGTTGATACTCATACTCTTAGAAATATTTGGCAAACTTGTTGCTGCGGTGATATGGATCATAATCGATTTAGAAATTTCTTTAGTGTTGCTCAGTTAACCCCGTACGGATTCGCAACAATAAATTTAGCAGACCCTCGAACACGATATCGTATCGGACTCGATCAAATATTCGGTTGAAATCATTTATTGTTTTTTGTTAACTTGTAGCAGCAGAGAGGGTGATGACCACATAATTGCGACCGAAATTGATTGAAAAATCGTAAAGTCTCCGTTTGCTAAATGGAGACTTATTTTTTTTTTGGTTAAATGAGATTTCGAAGGAAGCCTTATTGAAAACGTGGTCTGTTCACCCTCTCTGCTGCTCGATCAACTGGTAGACCTGCAATCTATAAATTGGATTCAACTGCCCCTCAGCGGGGTTTTACACGCGAACAATTTAATATTTAAGGAATATTAACAACATCGAAATATCGTTATTGAACGCTGTGAAATTTTCAGTGATTTTATCCTTTTGAATTGTGTAATATGTTGGTTTGTATCTTTCTACCACTGCAATGAAATAACTCGGTTTGACGTAATCTCTATAGCTTTTCACTGGATTATTAGATTTTATCATGTCGGTGATATAATCAGTTTTTTGTGGTTCAGGTGGTAAATTACCGGTTTCTCCCCGGGGTGGTAATTCAGGCCATCCTAGTACGGTTCTAATAGAACTCTGATAGATATCTACGACGTATCCCTCTGTGTTTATCTCAATGGCAGATGATAGCGTCGGCACATGAATCGTTATAGCGATTTTTGATTATTTTCCAGTAATCGATTTTATTCTACGCGCTAATTCAGCATTGATTTGTTCAATTTGATACGACCCAGATGGTATTGAAACAACGTTCCAGTCTGGAGTCCCGTCTTTGCGATTCTTATTTGCAAATACCAAGGAATTATTCGGTTGTTGACCATCAAATGATTTTGATCTGATATTAGGCCAACTGTGATACACTCGTAGTTTTGCTAGCGCTATCTCCTTCACGGGAATCGGAATAGGGAAATTCACACTGAATTCTGGATTCGTTGATGTTATTGATATCATGCTTGTTTGTACTGGATTTGTGTTCTCCACTATTCGTTGAAGTAATTCCGTCGGTGTTGTCATTGTTATTATATTCATGTTGTTACTCTAATTTTGACATCGCGGAATCATAAATATCTAGCATCGCTGACAAGTCACTATCGGACATAAATGTATCATCGAGCGACGATGATATCAACGAGGACAATTGCGAATACGCGGTTAATACAACATGAAATTTAATCACGTAGTCTTGCAGTTTACTCTGTATGCATGATGATATTTTTTTTGTTATTATCGAAATTATTCCCGTGATTGTTGTTGCCGCTGATATACAAATTGGAACAGTTATCGGAGCAATCATTGTCACTGAAGATAGCATAATACCAGCTCCGGTGATTACATCACTCACAGAGTACACGTTAACGTCAACTGCTGTGATTCTTCGTTGGTATTTTTTAATTTACATTGCATACTCATCAGTGAGAGTTTTGAGTTTCATTGAAAACTCTCTAGCCTGATCATAGCGATATTGAGATACCGAAGGTATCGTCGGCGATGTCATTTTATTCTCAAATCAGTTTACGATTTCAATTGAAACCGTTATTTACTTAAATCCGCTACGAATTTCAAATACCACGTTGTTGAAACCCTAACCAAATTTTTATCAGTAGATGTCATCGTGAACTTTTTAGTTGTATCCTTGTCAATGATCGTTGAAATCGTATTGTTGACCCCGGATGAACTCGACGATGAAATATTAAATTTAGTCGAAGTTACTAGTGTTAATCGATAAATACCTTTAACGGTTGCAGTGATACTTAATATATTGTTTGTAGGTGTCCACGCAAATGATCCGTGTTGGATCGTGTATACTACGTTATTGGTTTTCTCATGAGGCATTTTTGTTTTTTCAATGAATTTTTTCGTCTCATCGATGGATTTTTTTTATACCAGGGACTTTTATTTCAATTTTATCCAACGGGGTTCCAATAAATTTATCCATGATGTTTCAACGAAAATTTGAAAACTGTTTACCGTGTTTTTCAGTTTTAGATTGAAGTGTTGTTAGTTCCAACACAGAATTTTTCAACTCATCGTTGAGAGTTTTTAGTCTATCTGTAATAGTCAAATAAAGTGCACACAATTTGAGTTTACCCTGATCGGAAAATAACGCGATAGTATCCTCGATTGCGTTTCGTTGTTTAACCAAAATATCATCCAGAGAAATATTACTAGTTTTCAATTTACCCTGATGATCTTGAAATACAACTATTTCATTGGGGTCAACACTTGTTAAGTTCAACGTCTCAGCTATTTCATCTTCGATTATTTTGTTTATATCACCGGTTGCAGATGTTTCTGTGGTTGGTTTCAAAGATCTCGCCCAAATATCAATCATGTTATTTTATACATCTTTCTCTAAAATCGTTTCGATTTCCAGCGATTACTAGTGTATTCATTCACGTCAACATGTGGTGGTTTTTCCCTTGGGTTACCCAAGGAGTTAGAAATAGCGTCAAGGACATGTATTACTTCGCTGCCACATACTGGTGGATCATTCTTTTGTTGTGTTGGTAGAGTAGAATACCAAGTCTTCATTGGAAAAGTCTTTAAGCGGTTTATATAACGCATAAATTCCTTCGGTGGCGCTAATCCATATGAATCAATATAGTCAATCCCACCTGGATCAATAGCGTATGCAACCCAGTGAGTTCCAGGTCCGGTGCTGTTATTGAGATTAATGATACCGGTTTCAACACTGTTTGGTTGTGTCGGCAACTTATCTTTCATAAAGACACATCTGAAGTTTTTTATGGCCAATTTTTTAGCAGCATCGAGTAAATTAAAATTGGACATAGGCAATAGTAAACTGTTCCTGGGATTCTCAGACCTGTTCCGTGAACGGATCTCTCGATGTACCATGAATACGGGGTTCCTGGTAGTCTTAGACCATTTTCCTTTTTTATACCCTCGTCTTTTCTTCGGTTCATATGATTCAGCAATGCTTTCTACCGCTTTTGTTCCCAATGCTCCAGCTGCCCCCAATGCGACCGCCTTTGCAACTGCTGGTGCGGCCGCTGCAATTAATCCTGGAATCGCAGCAAACAACGGGAATATACTGCCTGATTTTATCATGTTTTTGATAAAAGCCGCAGAAATAGTAATCTGAACACCTTTTTTTGCTACAAGTGCATCATTGAAGTGTTTCACTTGACGAGTTGTCAGCGACAACTTATTTGCACCGCCATTCGTTTGATTAGGTTTCAGCGTTATTGTGGTTCCGCATTTTTTAGCCGATTCCGATTGCAATTTCTTGACTTGACCGGGTGTCCACGCAAAACTGATATGACTGTATGACATTATACAATAACAGATTAATTTTAAATCGCGAAGCGATTCAATGGAAAAAATCCGAAGGATTTTCAAAACAAATTCGTAGAATTTTCAAAGATTTTCTACTGGCGCATCTACCACTTTCGTTCTTCCACCAACACCTTCGAGTAGGATTGATTTGTCGCTGAGAATAACAGCAACTGCTCTATAACTAGCAATAGCAACACAAAGCACATTAGCTCTAAAATGTATATCAACGACGGATTGTCTTGTTAAATCAAGATGTTCCAGTGAAAAGTAATAGATCGGGCATAAACTCTTAAAGTCGTATTGTGATATTTGCAGACCAGTATCGACATTTTGATCGCGTGCCATAAATGACAACAACCTGTGATGCACGCGAGCAATATGATTTTGACCGTAATCAAGATGTACATCTTCAGATGGTTCCTGCTGGCCGTTTATTCTCAGTGAGACGTCTTTAACACCTAATTGATCAAATATCATATGGCTGAAACGTTGTTCGCCAACTCGTGTGTTATTCTGTAACGCAATAAATATATGACGTGGCGCAGCTAGGTTCCACTGCTAGGTTCAAAGTGAATAACCCGTTAATATTTGATTGTTTAACATCTGTACTTACCGTTATCCAACTTAGTAAAGATTTTCCTCCTTGGTCCATAAATGATAGTAATCGTTCTTCTGCGGCGATTGATGGAGTCAACACTGGCATCCACAATGATAGTTTTGTTAAAATAACTTTACCAGCATCAGCAATAGGATTTTCATCATCTGCTGAAATCCTCCAAATTGCGTCATTATCATCAGTCTTTCGCACGAGTGCTATTGTATGCTTCGCCCCGTAGATAACTTTTCGAACATTTCTACAGAATCCAAATATATGATGCAGTGGAATCGCGCATAAAAATGATCTACGCCGTCCCTCTAACATTAATATACGTGTTGCAGCTCCTAGATTGAAATTAGGATCAGCATTTATAATCATATTCTCGACATCAACATTAGCATTACCAGCATTATTCTGTGGTCGTCTTACAACAAATTGATTTTCTTCAGCGGTATTTTTAACACCCTTTACAAACATCATAGAAGGTCCTGCTGATCTTGTATAATCGTCGGAATATCTCGCTAACCCGATTATTGTTGTAGCCACATCAACATCGCGATCTATCGACTCGATTTCTTTTCCATCGATGAGGTATCTTGCACTCTCAAATAGCGCCATGATACCATTATTGACAAACCCGACTTGAGTACCAACTGGATTCAGTGCTGGTACAGCAGGAGTATCAGCAGCTGTTACAAGTTCTCCTTCTACTTCAATAAACGCTTCAGCGGGTGGAAAGTATTTACTGGTATCATGAACTTGAAGTTCAATTCTTGATCAACCATTTGAGTCTATTGCATGATAGGCGTAATATTGATAATCGCGTACAGAATCATCCTTGCGAACTGGGGCGTCTATATCAAACTCTGGATCAGGTGACCTTTTGAACATTTTATTATATATCCATTGATCTAAATTGCGATTTTCACACTCCGTAGAATTTTCCACGTCGTTGTTGTAGGCCACTTCCTGCTATCATATTTGCGATGTTGCTTTTGTCCGGAGTCACCAGCGACGCTAGTTTTTGATCTACAGCGTTATTTATAATTTTACTAACACTCGCAGGCATCTCTGCTGTAGACGGTATTGATCCTCCTTTGGATTTTCTCCGTGATTTCACTAGCGCTGTTAATTTATTCTTCGCGGCTGAAAACGCTTTCCCGGCAAGATCTCCAACAGCACTAATACCCTTATCACGAATAACATCAATAGCTTTCATTCCTAATTGTTTAGCCCACGGCATCACTTTTGGGGCCATTCTTGCAAATAATCCCGCAATTGTATCACCGAAACCATCACCATAGTACACGCTATAAACTGAAAACCGTGAATTAACTACATATACACTGGCTGGTTTGTCATGGTTGTAGTGTATGATCATTCTTATTCTAAAATTGCTAGCAATTTCTAAATACTAGTGTTTTCAATTGCTAGCAATTTCTAAATACTATTCATCGCCGATGACGAAATGGAAAATTCGTATGGATTTTCAGTCACGGTGATTAATCACTGTGATAATCCTCCACTAACTCGCCAATGAAATTTCGGTATGTTGCAATATCCATGTTACCGCCGGCAAATACCCGCCTGCAGATATCAGCTGCTTCATTAATTATTTCCACTAAATTATTTCCAGCTCGTTTCCTTCCGATGAGAACTTCTAATCGTGATATATCAATGAGAACATTACCAGGACATTGAATTGATACCCCACTTCGGGTCCCTAATCCCATCCCGATACTGGCATCTAGTTTTTCTAAATCCGTACTTTGTTCATAATCAAGAGGATCATCAGATGGTGGCGAAGGTTCTTTTTGTTTTTTAGGTGAGAAACATATTTTCTTTGCAGGTTGCTGTCACTTTCCTTGCAATTTTTGCGGTTTTTGTTGTTGTTTAAACTCTTCATATTGATTATACACGTTATTCACCATCTTGATATATTCAATGTATGATGCACTTCTTGTGTCAATTTGACTTGTTTTAGTTTTGATTTTGTAGAATATATCAGCCCAGTGAGTTATACTTCTAACGTATTTATGATGTTCTGGTTTCAACATTTGTTTTCTGTTTTCATAAGTCTCAACAACAAGCGCAGGAATTTTTACTGGATCGGCCTTATCAATTACTGCTAACACTTCCTCGTTAAATCTCGCGCGTATGTCATCTACTGTTCTTTTTGATTCAGGTGTTTTAGATCGTTCAATTTCCATATCACTGTTGAGTTTTTGTAGAGCTTGTTTTGTTTGTTCAGTTTCCGCTGCCATTTTTTCAAGTTCAACAGTAAGAGGTTTTCCCGTAGTCGGAACATCTCCCCATATAGCACGCTTTACCCCCTTCGTTGCTGTGGTTATTGGTTTAAACAATTCTTCAGATCCCACAGCAAAATCCGTTTGTAAACTCTGTCTAGCTTGCAGTTTATTCCTTACAGAGTCGCGAATTGGTAAAAATCTCTTAATTGCAACCAGTCTCTCATGAGCCAATCGGGTCGTTAATGCTTCATTGACCATTATTAAAAATCGTAGATTTCAATTGTAAAACAATTTTCCAATTGTAAAGAATTTTCCAATTTGAATTCCCAAACTCGACATAACAGACAAAAACAATTTGAAATAAATTATAAATTGTTTGGAGTGTTAATAGATGGTTCTTTCGATACGATGACTCTGAATGATGTATCAAAAGTGTAGAAAGGGCGAATTTTCTTAATAATTTAATTTTCTCCCTTTCCACACGGGTCAATGGTCGAGACAAAAACATTTTTTAGTTAATTTGACATTTTAAGGGCTCTATCATTGATGTTGAAAGTGTCCAATTTGTATATAAAATATTAATTATGACAGTTTCAACATTTTTTGGTACATGTCAGACATGTCAGATGATTTTTAACACTACCGTGGAAGTCTTATTTTGACATTTTAACAGCTCTATCATTGATGAGGAAAGTCACATAATTGTATATAACATATTAATTCTGTGACTTTCCTCATTTTTTACATGTTTGATGATTTTTAACACTACCATGGAAGTCTTATTTTTACATTTTAACAGCTCTATCATTGATGTTGAAAGTGTCCAATTTGTATATAAAATATTAATTTTGGCACTTTCTCTATTTTTTGTTACATGTTAGATGATTTTTAACACCACCGTGGAAGTCTTTTTTTTGACATTTTAACGGCTCTATCATTGATGAGGAAAGTGCCTAATGTTTATATAAAATATTAATTTTGGCAGATTCCTTATTTTTTGTTACATGTCAGACATGTCGGATGATTTTTAACACTACCGTGGAAGTCTTATTTGATTGTTTTAATGGCGTTATCATTGATGTTGAAAGTGTCCAATTTGTATATAAAATATTAATTATGACAGTTTCAACATTTTTTGTTACAGGTCAGACATGTCGGATGATTTTTAATACTACCGTGGGAGTTTCATTTTGTTGTTTTAACAGCTCTATGAGGAAAGTCACATAATTGTATATAAAATATTAATTCTGTGACTTTTATCATTTTAGTTTGATTATACGGAACCATCATATCGACTAAACCATCCATTAACGGTCCAAACATGAAATTATCGATTTTTTATTCACTGTGAAATATTTTTTATTCACTGTGAAATATTTTTTATTCACTGTTTTTAATGCATTTTTGCCTCTTTTTCACTGGTTTTTGGTGGTTTTCAGTTGAAAATCTCTTTCAGATTTTACGGTCAAATGGTCGATTTTGCACGGAAATTCTGTTAAGATTCATTTTTGATGATTTGTAGCTAAAAATTCGATAATTTAAATCAAAAAATGCTAAAAAATGACAAAAACATCAATAATTTCAGTTGAAAATCTCAGAGATTTTACGGTCAAGTAGTCGATTTTGATTAGACTATTTGTCAAATCGTTCATTTTCTTGAATTAACGCTCATATGTTTTAGAATTAACATCCTTTTTCAATTCATAATCTCTACCCAATTCTTTTCGTATTCCTTCCACGGTAGTAAATAACGGGACAAACACACTTACGTCACTGGAAAATGCAAGAGAATCCCGAATAAAATTCTGATTTTTTTTGATTAACGCATTTGGTAGCATATACTTGTTAGTCATAATACCGTATTCTATATCCTGAAAGTCAGACATAATTTGATCAGGATTTAAATTGTCAAATAGTTTAATATCCTGACTGTTCAATTTTGAAATTTCAGATATAATACTATTCATATTTTCAGAATTCATATATGATAATACGTATTTCTAATATGAAAACATTTTTCAAAAATGGACGACTCAGACATAAATTAATTGGATTTTTTGTCCGGTCTTTTTTTAAATCGCAGATCGATAGATTTATCTGCAACTTTTTCGTACTGAGGATACATAAATATCGAAATATCTACCGGCTTCATTCATAGATGAAAATATTTTTTCCTCGTTATTTGTTGTATTGAATGATTTTACTGGTCTTTTTCTAATTGATTTATAAGTGCCAGTTCCTCCTCGTTTGGTACTCTCACTCTGTGTAACAACTTCTAGATTATTCAATTTGTTATTCTGAGGATTGGAATCAATATGATCGATAACAAATCCATCTTTGATCAATCCATGGAAACATGATGATTGTGATATTTTTTCTTTCCAACACTAACCATCAAATACCCTTGATTAGTCACAAAACCAACAGGTTTCTTCAATCTGCAGTGTCTGACAGTACCATCACTGGATGCTTCATAATTTGTAATCACAGGATGCTGTCTGAATTCTTGCTTCATTTGTATACTAATACTATTTGTCTAATTTATTGTTTGGTCTAATAATAACATCACTGGAAAATCTTTCAATGCAGTCTTGAGGAGTTCTTATGACTTTGTCCTTGACACAATCAGGGTCAGAATTTTTGATTCTTTTGTCATAATAACGCTTCAAATCCCTGTATCGTTTGCCACCACAATTCAGACACAACTGTAATTTTCCCCTAACCCCAACCCCACATCGTATGCAGGGTAACGGACCAAGGCTTCCACGACGAATGCTTTGCATATGATACCCACAGAATTCATTTCTTCATGATTTTTTACACGGTGTCGTTGTTCCAATAATAAGCCATTTGCAATGATTCATTATATAAAATTCTTTCATTTAAATACTTCTTTTAATTATAGTAAGGAGGAGTTTGAAAGATTATCGAAAATTGCGACTTGGAAAAATGCTAAATTCAATCTCGATAGAGTTTCTGATACACCAAAGAATAAAATTCTTGATAGAACCATGATTAGTAAAATCAGAGATTGTTTTAATGAATTCAAGCGTGATGGTGCATCTCATTGCTGGTCAACATTTCGAATTGTACCTAATATCGATGCTACCATGAATTATGAAAAAGCAGCAGTGATAATCTCACATCTTCGAAAAAGGTATTTTTTTAGAATAAAATTCATTATCCGTTCAGACACTGGAGATTGGATCATCAGAAATAAATACGAACCAATTCTCAAGGATAAAAAACTATCACTGTGAATCAAGATTCCAAACCAGGAATTTTGACTGGAATTGACAAAACCATACTACGAGAGATCTTATCCTGTAACAGCAGTTGTTTATGGGTTATATCAATTAAATGACAAACCTGATATTGCAAAACTAGCACCAATGAAATATTCTTCGTCGTTGAATTGTGTAGCAGAACGAATAATAGAACACTTGACAAACGCATCTTGGGGAAATAAATTGACTGATCTAAGACGAAAGAAAATAAATGAATGGGAATTAACGATGAAATAGCATGGGGCAACAATTCAGGATATAGCTAAATTAGAAACATCATTGAGATTTCTAATATCAGTAACGACAATAACCGGAGAAGTATTACACGAACCGAAATATCTATCAAAAATAGGAACGCCAATTCAAATTATTGATCATAACGAACACGCGTGGTCATCTGCAGTAACAATATTTCCACGAACACGAACTGTAAAATATATACCCCAAACCCTGTTTGGACTTGGAGAGTGTTTCCCTGACAAAGTCAAGGAGCAAAAATTATTCGATGCTATTTACAATTTGAGTAAAAAAAGATCCTGTGTCGATGTGGCTATTTCATAGTGCTGCAGACGATGAATGTGGATTCGATCAGTTTGTAAGACCCAACGGAGAATTGTACCGTACTGAAGCGCTGCATAATCAAATGAAAAAAAATAGCTAGTGAGATTTCTGGGGGGGAAATCGAAGACTTCAACGACGAACAATTACTAACAAACTGTTTTACACTTCTCTCGGTTGCAGCAGATTTTGCCAGGAAAAAAAATGAGTGGAAACCAACGCGAAGTGAGTTTTTATCAGATGTCAGATTGAGCTGTCTTAAATACAGCAATGGTGGATTATGGAATACAAAATATGACACTGAAACCGTTATTTCCATTGATATGATTGCGTGTTATCCAGGGATTTTTCTCGGGTATAGAGAATGCGAGAAATATTTCAAACGATTTGGACACCCCACACATGAAATGGCTCGTGTTGCAATTAACGGTCCGCTGACAAATTTTGATTTAACCGGATTCGCTAGTGTAGTATCATTTGCATTTGCTACAGGACTTCATCCGTCTAGTTATCTTTGGATTGGTAGACACATGTCTGAAAAACACTGGATGCCAATAGTGCTATTTAGATATATGATTGATTGTGGGATGTTACAATCGTTAATTGTCAGTGAAGCGATTATATCCTATCGAGCACAGAAATCAGTCTGGTTACCACAACGTGATCTAGAAAAAATAACTAGGGAACAGCGAAAACTGTTTCCAATTTTCAACGAAGAAGAAATTGTAAATTGGCCCAAACAGTTATTTGAAATCAGAAACAGAGAAGCAAAAGATCTTGGACGAAGAATAATCGGTAAATTTACTCAAGGTGGCAAATACGACAATACAAGATATTCTTCACGGTTGATTATAGACAATGCTGAATACGATTTTGTAATCGCTGATGTAACGAATAAAGGCATATATGTCAATCATAAAGACGCATTTCTGTCCGATGGAACCAAATTGGGTACAATTGTTACCTACAACGATGGATCCAATCCGCAGTACACACATTTGAGAGCTTCTATGCTGGCATATGCTTCCATCAATTTATTTTCGATGATAAATAGATTTCCTGACACCGCAGTTAGAGTCGCCACTGATTTTTTTTACATAAACGTGAAACATCGAGAAGCTGTGGCTGAATTCATAAATCCCTTGACAAGTCAAGGAAACGAGAGTTGGGGATCATGGAGAATTAAGCGGGAAATGCTTCATGATTATATTCAATCAGCAGATGTTACGATTTAAAAAAAAATATTTGGATCTCTTTGAGATTTAATCAGAATTTTCTAATGCACCATCGATATCTGATCCAATCTGTAGATATAAAACAGTTTATTTAAACGGCTGTGGTGGATCGCGTTTCCAAGTCAAACATGATTGTGCTACCACCAACTCACAGACTTGCAAGAGAGATGATACAACGAGGGCTAAATGCCTGTACTTATCACAGTTTCTTTCGATGGAAAGTTGATAAGTGGACTCCTGAGCGTATGGGCGAGAAATTTATTCCTGAAATCATAATTTGGGATGAAATATGCACAGTGTCATTAGATGTATTACAAACGTTTCTCGAGTGGTTGTTATTGAACAATACAAATGTCGTCATGTGCGGTGATCACGGCCAACCACCACCATTTGTCGGTGCATCACCACATGAATCGCTAAAGGGTTTTGTAGACTATTATGAAGAAATTAACACTACTTATAGATCACTTGATGAACAATTACGAGAATTAAAGCGCTAATTAGATTACAACAAGATAAAATTAAATGCGAAATTGCGCGTGAAATTATTTCAGAAACTCCAATGAATGATTTTTGGGAGGCGTGGAGACCAAACGATTTGATAATTGCAAGTAAAAAAATAGTCAGAGACACACTTCAGACGAAGTTGTTTGAAACGCATAAAGAAAAATTTGCAACACTTCCAGTGCCTCTTTGTTATAGGCCATCGGATACACGACAACAGAATATTGAAGTTGATATTCCACAACCAAAATCCTAAGGATTTCAAAGACAGAATTTAGTGCTAAATGATATTGTGCTGGTTGATAGCGTCACTGAAGATGCATTAGTTGCTAATAATTCCCCATGGACGCTAGGTTACGCAGCAACAATACATTCTTCACAGGGGTTGACTATATCAGATACAATAGTTTGGATGGTGGATAATCACATCGAATGGTCGAATTTAATCTATCTCGCAGTATCCAGAGTACGAAGAATAAATCAACTCCGAAGAGTTGTTTTTGAAAATCCTATAGATTTTGGCTGATTAAGAACCCGCGGTAGTAATTGAGTATCCTCGTGTATCACTTGCAGTTGTTGCCGAGTAAATCCTCGTTAAGGGGCGGTTGAATCCAGTCTATAGACTGCTGGTCTAGAAACGCTAGCGTTTCCACCAGTAAATCGTGTTATACTAGATATCTTGTGTGCAGTAACACTCCAAATAGGATCAGTAGCCCTTTTTCTGCCACCTTCAAGCTCTCCTGGTTCGTATAAATACCTAACAGTGATATTACTACCAAGAATTGGTTGGGAAACGCTAGCGTTTCGTAGTTGTGGTATATATTTCTTTTTAATCGCGTTGATAGGTTTCATGTTGATTGTTCTAGTAATCTCATTATTCAGTGCGGTTATCACAGCTGGTAATCTTTTAACCCATTCATGAGATCTTTTTTCTTGGATGAATTCTTTCGCGTATTGATATCCGAATAACCGCTCAGCAATCGTCCGATTAAACCGTTCAACAATTGCCTGATCACGATGTAGCGCAGTATGTCCTCGTCTGATGGTGACATTATGATTCTTCATTGTTGATAACACTGCACTCTGAAATTCCTTGACAGGATCAACTTGAGCAGCAAAGAGGGTGAGCCCTACAAACTTTCTGAGCGTCGATTCGATGATCTGAGGCTTCTACCAAATAGTAAAAAAAAATGGCGTCTATTCGATAAAATGAGATTTCCTTACATACGCCAACATCGTTGTCACCCACCCTCTCTGCTGCTGAAACTTTTAGTTCTGGGTTAACCAAATATTTGATCAAGTCCTAGGACTTTACAAATAGACTAATCGCTAACACCTCACCTTGTAGATCAATCAGATTATTGGACTGGTCAGTGAGTCTAAAATTAATTCTGGTTAACGAATCATTATGACACCGCATACAGACTGGATTAACCGGAGACTCAATTATTAAATATCTTGGAGGAGTTGTTGGTGCAAATGAATACAGAATATATCCCTGCTGAGCTTGATTTGATCGTTCGAGATTTATTTGATAGCTTCCTTCGATAACATCGCATACTAAACTGAGCGCAATCACCGAGGATATATTCACGTTGAACGGAGCGATATGTCTGCCGCCACCGTCTGGGTCATTATTATGTTTGAGGATTTTTATTTCATGTGATGCTGTTTTTTTCCATGCATCATGAATTATTTTGAAACCAACATCGATGGCATCACTGAGAAGTTTATTTAGTTCTGGTACGTTATATCCTGGTAGTTTAAATGTCGGAATATCTTTGACGGGGATTTTATAGTCTATTGCAAATGTTGTTCTCGATATGGGATTATCGTCATCTAATACCTCTTGAATAATTTTCAAATTAAATGTTTCCATATCGTCGATAATTTTATTGCATGTTTCTACGACGCTAATAAATTCATCTCGGGTGAGAGAGCCGGATTTAAGGGATATTAACAACAGTGAAAAATCATTATTCATTGCTGTGAAATTTTCAACGATTTTAGGTTTGTCAATAAAATGATGTCCCTCTATTCTATCCCCAATCTTCTCTTTCCCAGTTGTGTAGTATCCGATACCAAAAAAATCTGTAGTTATTTTGTGATCTTTATAGCTTTTTAATGGATTATCAGGTTTTATCACGTCGGTGACATAATCAGATTTTTTAGGTTCGGGTATATCAACGGTTTATTCCCCGGGTGGTAATTCAGGCCATCCTAGTACGGTTCTAATAGAACTCTGATAGATATCTACGAGGTATCCTTATGTGCTTATTTCAATTGCGGATAATAGCGTCGGCTCATGAACCGTTATAGCGATTTTTGATTCTTTTCCAGTTATCGATTTTATTCTACGCGCGAATTCATCATTGATTTGTTCAATTTGATATGATCCGGTTGGTATTGAAACGACGTTCCAGTCTGGAGTCCCGTCTGGTTTAATCTTATTCGCGAATACCAGTGAATTATTCGGTTGTTGACCACCAAATGATTTTGATCTGATATTAGGCCAACTGTGATACACTCGTAGTTTTGCTAGCGCTATCTCCTTCACGGGGACTGGGCTAGGAACATTTACACTAAACTCAGGTTTCGTAGATGTTATTGATATCATACTTGTTTGTACTGGGTTTGTATTTTCTACTATTCGTTGAAGTAATTCCATCGGTGTTGTCATAGTTGCTATACTCATGCTGTCGCTCTAATTTTGACATCGTGGAATCAAAAATACTGACCATCACTGAGAACTCAGGATCTGATATCGTTGATGTTATTGATATCATTCTGGTTTTTGGGTTCGTGTTTTCTAATTCCATCGGTGTTGTCATCGTTGCTATACTGTTGTTGTCTCTCTAATTTTGATATCGCGGAATCAAAAATACTGAGCATCGCTGAGAACTCACTATCTGATATATTTGTATTATCGAGTGACGACGATATCATCGAGGATAATTGCGAGTACGCGGTTGATACAATATGAAATTGAATTAAGTAATCTTGTAGTTTACTCTGGCTGCATGATGATATATTTTTTGTTATCCCGGTTGATATACCCGCGATTGTAGCCACCGCAGAAATGCAAATTGGAACTACGACCGGGGCAATCATTGTAACAGATGCTAGTATTATTCCAGCACCAGCGAGAACGCTTTACACCGAGTACATAGTAATATCAATCGCGGTGATTCTTCGTCGGTATTGTTTTATTTGTATTTGATACTCCTCGGCGAGGGTTTTGAGTCTAGTTTGAAATTCTCTGACCTGATAATAGCGACATTGCGTTGATGAAATCATTTTTATTTTAAATCCGCTAGCGTTTTCAATTGTGAAATCTAAAGGATTTTCAGTGTTATTATTTACTTAAATCCGCTACGAATTCTAAACACCAGGTTATTTTTGATCTAACGGTGTTATCAACCGCGACAATCTCAAATTATTCTTCTTTATTCATGATAATTACTGTCGCGGTGCCACCAAAGTAGGTTTTACCTTTCACGATGATATCAAATTGATTGTCAGAGATTAACGTCAAGCTGTAGATACCATGGGGCCACTTCTCGATATTGACCTTCAATTTAGCATTAGATTTTTTTACCCAATCAAAGGTCCCATGCTTAACCCTTTCAGAAGTTTCTTTTAGTTTAGCAATATCGTCCTAAATGTCGAGATAGGTTTTATTGATTTCGGTATATTTCATTATCTTTCCATCGAGGCGTTTAAAAAAATGAAAACAAAGGAGCTCAAATCCAAAAGTCTTTTGGTCGGCATAATACCTGCTGAGTTGAGAATATGTCGTCGTGATATTATAACTTTCAGAGTCCTCAAAGAACTTATTAGCCATTTTGCTGATGCGTTTTTGTTCGTCAAACGCGCTTTTAATTTCAGCGAGAGTCGGGCCTGTCAACGATGTTGTTTCAGAGACAGGTGTTCTCCCTAAAAATTTATCAACGATGGTATAAGTGTTGTTTGTCTCACCATAAACATATTAATATCTTTGAGAGTCATTGTAAATGTAACCGGGACACCAAAGAAATTATTAGCGACGTAGGCATTATGAGTATGCTTGCCGATAAACTCGTTGATTTCAGCGAGAGTCATGCCAGCCACAAGTGGGGTTCCAAAAAACTTAACAACGACGTCGTTAGTGGTTTTTTGTACTTTTTCAAGATTTTCTATTAGTTTAGAAATATCATTGTAAATATCAAGATAATTTGCCTTGATTTCATTTTCATTCATCATCCTCTCCGCGTCCTTGTTAAAAAAGAATAGGGACAGAAAGTTTTTAATTTCAGCGAGAGTCATGCCAACCACAAGCGGGGTTCCAAAGAATTTATGAATGACATTTTTGCGAAAATTATTATAACCTCGTATATGATCATCCAGATTACGGTCGTGGGCGGCAATTGCGTCGGTGATCGTAGACACAAGTGCGCCTGGTTTAAGTCGTCCGCCGCTGCAATACAGCGCAATAGAGTTTTCAGCGGCGTCGTGTTGTTTAACCAAAATATCATTCAACGACACATTACTGCTTTTTAATTTACCCTGACGATCTTGAAATACAACTATTTCCCCGGGATCAACATCTGTTAAATTTAACGTCTCAGCGATTTCATGTTCGATTAGTTTTTTTATATCCTTGTTAGAATCACCGGTTGCAACGCCATCGGGTTTAGGTTTCTTATATCTTCCCCAAATATCAATCATATTATTGTAAAACTCTCTCTCTCTCTAAAAAGCGATTGCTAGTGTATTCATTCACGACAACATGAGGTGGTTTCCCCCTTGGGTTACCCAAGGAGTTAGAAATAGCGTCAAGGATATTTAATACTTCGCTGCCGCATATTGGTGGATCATTCATTTGTTGTGTTGGTAGCGTAGAATACCAAGTCTTCATTGGAAAAGTTTTTATATAACGCATGAATTCCTTCGGTGGTGCTAATCCATATGAATCAAAATAGACAATTCCACGTGGATCAATAGCGTATGCAACCCAGTGAGTACCAGGTCCGGTGCTGTTATCGAGATTAATGATACCGGTTTCAACGCTGTTGGGTTGTGCTGGTAATTGATCTTTCATAAAAACACCTCTGAAGTTTTTTATGGCGAGTTTTTTAGCAGCATCAATTAAATCAAAATTGGACATAGGCACTAGCAAACCGGTCCTAGTCTTAGACCTGATCCGTGAACGGATCTCCCGCTGTACCACGAATACGGGGTTCCTGGTAGTCTTAGACCCTTTCCCTTTTTTTATAACCCTTCCCCGTTGCTTTCTTTAATGCCATTCCTGCCGCGGTACCAACAGCCCCTAACGCTGCCGCTTTAGCCACCGCTGGGGCAGCCGCGGCAATCAATGCTGGAATCGCAGCTAACAGCGGGAATATACCACCAGTCTTTTCCATGTTTTTGATAGCAGCGCAGAAATAGTAATCTGAACAACCTTTTTTGCTACAAGTGCATCATTGAAATGTTTTACTTGACGAGTTGTAAGCGATAATTTAATCGCCCCGCCAGTCATTTGATTGGGTTTCAGCGTAATTGTGGTTCCACATTGCTTAGCTGATTTGGATTGTAATTTTTTTAATTGACCAGGTGTCAACGACACATTGATATTACTATACGACATTATACGTAATAGATTAATTCTAAATAGAGGATTTCAATTACATTTTTATGAAAATCATAGATTTTCCACTGGCGCATCTACCACTCTCATTTTTCCTCCAACACCTTCGAGTAGCATTGATTTGTCGCTGAGAATGACAGCAACCGCTCTATAATTAGCAATAGCACCAGGACGAGTCACATTAGCTCTAAAGTGTATATCAACGACAGACTGTCTTGTTAAATCAAGATGTTCCAGCGAAAAGTAATAGATCGGATATAGATTCTTAAAATCAAATTGTGATATTTGTAGACCAGTATCGACATTTTGATCGCGTGCCTTGAACGACAACAATCTATGATACACGCGTGCAATATGATTTTCTGTGTAATCAAGTTGCACATCTTCGGATGGTTCCTGCTGCCCGTTTATTCTCAGTGAGACGTCTGTAACACCTAACTGATCAAATATCATATGACTGAAACGTTGATCGCCAACTCGTGTGTTATCCTGTAGCGCTACAAATATATGACGTGGAGCTGAAACACCTTGTTTTGATGCTAGGTTCCAAGTGAATAACCCGTTGAGACTTGATTGCTTAACATCTGTACTCACGGTTAACCAACTTAACAACGACTTTCCTCCTTGGTCCATAAATGATAGTAATCGTCCTTCAGCGGTGATTGATGGAGTCAACACTGGCATCCACAATGATATTTTTGTTAAAATAACTTTACCGGCATCAGCATTGGGATTTGCATTGTCTGCTGGAATCCTCCAAATTGCGTCATTATCATCAACCTTTCGTACAAGCTCTACTGTATGCTTCGCCCCGTAGATAACTTTTCGGACGTTTCTACAGAATCCAAATATGTGATGCAGTGGAATAGCGCATGAAAATGATTTACTCTCCCCTTGCAACATTGAAATACGTGTTGCAGCCCCTAGATTGAAATTAACATCGTTGCTTATAATCATATCCTCGGCATCAATATTAGCAGTGCCAGCATTATTCTTTGGTCGTCTTACAACAAATTGAATTCCTCCAGCGGTATTTTTAACATCTTTTGCAAACATCATAGAAGGTCCTGCTGATCTTGTATAATCATCAGAATATCTCGCTAACCCGATTATTGTTGTAGCCACATCAACATCGCGATCTATCGACTCGATTTCTTTTCCATCAATGAGGTATCTTGCACTCTCAAATAACGCCATAATACCATTATTGACAAAACCGACTTGAGTACCAGCTGGATACGATGCTCCAGCAGCTGTTACAAGTTTTCCTTCTACTTCGATAAACGCTTCACAAGGCAAAAAATATTTACTGGTATCATGAACTTGAAGTTCAATTTGCGATCGACTATCTGGGTCTATTGCATGATAGGCGTAATATTGATAATCGCGTACAGAATTATCCTTGCCAACTGGGGCGTCTATATCAAACGCCGGATCATGTGACTTTTTGAACATTTTATTCTATTTATCAGAGTCTAAATCGTGAAATCATAAACGATTTTCATCGTGAAAAACGCTAGCGTGAAAATCCGTAGGATTTCAACGACGTAGTTTTTTAAAACCGCTTCCTGCTATCATATTTGCAATATTGCTTTGGTCGGGAGTTATCAACGATGGTAAAGCCATCGACGCTAGTTTTTCGTCTACTGCGTTATTTATTATTTTACTAACCCGTGCAGGCATTTCCGCGGTAGACGGTAACGGTTTCTTTTTTCGTGATTTCACCAATGATGTTAATTTATTCTTCGCGGCTGAAAACGCTTTCCCGGCAAAATCTCCAACGAAATCTCCGATTTTGCTGGTACCCTTATCACGAATAACATCAAGTGCTTTCATTGATAATTGTTTAGCTAACGGCATCACTTTTGGAGCCATTCTTGCAAATAACCCCGCAATGGTATTACCTAAACCATCACCATAGTATGCTCTATAAACTGGAAACCGTGAATTAACTACATAGACGGTGGTTGGTTTATCATGATTGTAGCGTATGATCATTATTTGAAATCAGAAACCGTTTTTCAATTGGAAACGCTAGCGTTTTTATTCAGTCTCGGTGATTAATCACTGTGATAATCTTCCACTAACTCGCCAATGAAATCTCGATATCTGCTGATATCTATGATACCGCCTTGAAATAATCGTCTACAGATATCAGCTGCTTCATTAATTATTTCCGGTGAATTGTTTCCAGCTCGGAAACCTCCTACAAGAACTTCTAATCGTGATATATCACTGAGAACACTACCAGGACATGAAATCCAAGGATTTTCCCTCGAAGAGTTTCCAACGCTAGCGTTTCCAACTACACGATTTTCCCCTGAAATCCCACTCCCGAAACTTGCATCCATTTGGGGTTGTAAATAATCAAGAGGATCATCATCAAGTTCTTTTTGTTTTTTTTGTCTTCGTGTTTGTCTCTGTGTTGGTGTTTGACGTTTTAGCTCTTGTCGTTCTTCTATTTCTCGTTGTCGCTCTTCTATTTGTTCTTTTTTATAATTACTAATTCCCCTTTGAAATTCCTTGTACCTCATCTCATCCTTATTCAAACGACCAATCCCTTTATTTATTTTATACAAATTATCGAACCAATCATTACTTGATATTCTATTATTCTTATACTCGTCCTTTAAAAAATCTTTATTTGAATTATAGCTTTGAGCAGCAAAATCACCAAAAGCTTGATAATCCTTTGGTTTGAATAAATTAAATTGTTTTATTAATGTTTTCGCATTATCAGTAAACTTATTCAACAGAGAAACAGTCGTTTTTTTCGGATTAGTAGGTAGTTCAGTTTTTTCAGTTTCCGTTGATATTTGTTCAGTTTTCGCTGCTATTTTTTTGAAGTTCACCAATAAGAGATTTCCCCGTCTCGGGAACATCTCCCAGTATAGCACGCTCTATCCCTTTCGTTGCTGTGGTTACTGGTTTAAACAATTCTTCAGATCCCACAGCAAAATCCGTTTGTAAACTCTGTCGTTGTTGCAGTTTATTTCTTACAGAGTCGCGAATTGGTATAAATTTCTTGATTGCATCAAGTCGTTCACGAGCCAATCAGGTCGTTAATGCTTCATTGACCATTATTTGAAATCGCAAACAATTTTTCAATTGTAAAACAATTTTCCGAATCTGACCTAACAGACGAAAACACTTCGACACGTCAGATGATTTTTAACACCAGTGATGGAATCACCGTAGAAGCGTTTTAACGGCGTTATCAATGATAAGGAAAGTGTTGAAATTGTATATAAAATAATTAATATCACACTTTCCTCACTTTTCTATTGATCAATCTGACATATCATATCGAGAAAACCAACCATTAACGGCCTATCGATTTGACATTTTCAATCAAACAATGCTAAAAAAAAAATGAAAATCTCTCTGAGGGTCGGTCACTATCAAAAAATGACAAAATCTCTTTGAAGATCGGTCACGGTCAAAATTGTTCATTTTCTAAAATTAACGCTCGTGGATTTCTAACTTTAGAATTAACCTCCTTTTTTAATTCGTATTCGTTACCTAATTCTTTTCGTATTCGTTCTACGATAGTATATAACGGAGCGAACACACTTACGTCACTGGAGAATGCAAGAGAGTCCCGAATAGAATTCTGAATTCTTTTGATGAGCGCGTATTGCTTTGGCAGCATATATTTATTGTTGTTAACTCCGTATTCTATATCCTGAAAATCTGACATGATTTGATCAGGATTTAAACCATCTGATAGTTTGATATCCTGACTTTTCAATTTTGAAATTTCATCAATAATGCTTTTCATTTTTTCAGAATTCATTATTCTATAACAATTATATATTTCTAAATGAAAAATATGACGCATCAGACATAACTAAATTTAATTTTATGTCCGCGATTTTTTGAAAACGCAGATCGATAAACCCCCTCTGCAACAAATCGTACTGAGGCTCTACAAATATCGAAGTACCCACTGGCTTCATATATCGATTGGAATATTTTTTCTTCGTTAGTTGTATTCAAAGATTTTACGGGTCTCGCTTTTTTGAGCAAGTACCAGTCTTTCCTCGTTTCAAATTCACTCTTTGTGTGATAGCTTGCAGATTTGATAAAGAATTGTTTATTGGATTAGAATCAATGTGATCAATAACAGAATCATCCTCGATTAATCCATGGAAACATTCAAATACGAAACGATGATTGTAATAAGTTTTCTTTTCTTTCCTCTTCCATACAGTAAACATCAAATACCCTCGATTATTCACAACACCAACTGGTTTCTTCAGTCTACGGTTTCTTACGATACCATCACTGGATGCTTTATAGTTTGTGATCACAGGGTGTGGTCTGAATTCTTGGTTCATTTATATACTATACTATTGTTTGTCTAATTCATTGTTTGGTCTAATGATTACATCTTTGGAAAATCTTTCGATGTAGTCTTTGGGGGTTCTTATGACTTTATCCTTGACTTTGTCAACGTCAAGGACTTTTTCAGGGTCATAATTTCTGATTGATTGTCCATTTTTGATTCTTTTGTCATAATAACGCTTCAATTCCCTGTATCGTTTACCACCACAACTCAAACATAACTGCGATTCTCCCCTGACCCCAACCCCACATCGTATGCAGGGTAACGGACCAAGGCTTCCACGACGAAAGCTTTGCATATGATACCCAAAGAATTCCTTTCTTCATGATTTGTTACATGGAGTCGTTGATCCAATCATGAGCCATTTGCAGTGATTCATTATATATAAATCTTTCATTTAAATGCTTGTTTTAATTATAGTATGAAGAAGTTCGAGAGATTATCGAAAATTAAGCCTTGGAAAAATGCTCAATTCAATCCTGATAAAGAGTTTAAGAGATTATTAAAAATTAGTCCTAGATTTAATCTCGATAAACCAAAAAAACGTCAAGTGGACGGTAACATGAAAGAGTTTAAGAGATTATTAAAAATTAGTCCTAGATTTAATCTCGATAAACCCAAAAAACGTAACAAAATTAATCTCAAACGTCCAAGAGACGGTAATATGAAAGAGTTTAAGAGATTATTAAAAATTAATCCTAAATTTAATCTCGATAAACCCAAAAAACGTAACAAAATTAATCTCAAACGTCCAAGAGATGGTAACATGAAAGAGTTTAAGAGATTATTAAAAATTAATCCTAAATTTAATCTCGATAAACCAAAAAAACGTAACAAAATTAATCTCAAACGTCCAAGAGATGGAAACATGAAAGAGTTTAAGAGATTATTAAAAATTAATCCTAAATTTAATCTCGATAAACCAAAAAAACGTCCAAGAGATTACCCTGGAAAGATGCTCAATTCAATCTTGATATAGTTTCTAATACACCAAAGAATACAATTCTTGATAAAGCCATGATTAGTAAAATCAGAGACTGTTTTAATGAATTCAAGCGTGATGGAGCATCTTATTGTTGGTCAACATTTCGAATTGATGGTGTTGTTGACGCTACCATGAATGATGAAAAAGCAGCAGTGATAATTTCACGTGTTGGGGAAAAAAGGTATTTTTTTCCGAATAAAATTCATTATCGAAGTCGATGGCAAATGGATTATTAGGGATAAATTTGAACCAATCCTCAAGAATAAAAAAACGATCACACTGAGTAGAGATTCCAAACCAGGAATTCTAACTGGAATCGACAAACCATACTACGAGAGATCTTATCCTGTAACAGCAGTCGTTTATGGAATATACCCGCTAAATGATAAACCTGATATTACAAAACTAGCTTCTATGAAACTATCTTCGACTTTGAATTGTGTAGCAACACGGGTAATGGAACACTTCATAAATTCCTCCCGAGAAAATAAACTAACTGATCTGCGACGTAGGAAAATAACCGAATGGGAACAGACAGTGAAACAGAACGGTGCAAAGATTTCCGATATAGCTAAATTAGAAACATCATTAAAATTCCCAATAACCGTTATGACGATAACCGGAGAAGTATTACACGAACCGAAATATAAATTACAAGGAGCGCCAATACTAATTATTGATCATAACGAACACGCGTGGACGGCTGCAGTAACAATATTTCCACGAGAACGAATCGTGAAATATATTCCCGAGGAATTTTCCGGGGATGTTTTCTATGAAGAGAAATTATTCGATGCTATTCACGCGTTGTGTAAGGATGATCCTGTGTCAGTGTGGTTACTTAGAAGTGATGAAGATCCCGAAATAGGATTCGATCAATTTGTAAGACCAAATGGTGAATTATATCGCGTTGAAGAGTTAGATAACAGAATGAGAAAAATTGCAAATGATTTTTCACCGGAGAGTTTCCATGAAAAACTACTCACGGATAGTTTTACTATTCCATCAGTGGTAGCTCACTTTGCAAGAGAAAAAAACTCATGGCGTACAACACGAAGTGATTTTCTTGAACACGTTAAATTGAGTTGCGTCGAATTTAGTCATGGAGGACTGTGGAATACAAAATACGCACGCTATGGTATGATTTCAATTGATATATCCGCGTGTTATCCTGGAAGTTTTCTCGGGTATGGGGAATGTAGTAACTATTTTAAACGATTTGGACACCCCACGCATGAAATGACTCGTGTTGCGATTAATGGTCCATTGCCTGATTTTGATTTAACTGGATTCGCTCGTGTGATATCATTCGAATTAGCTACAGGGTTACATCCATGTAGCTATCTTTGGCTTGGTAGACACCTATCTGAAAAGGCCTGGATGCCAATAGTGTTATTGCGGTATATGATCGATTGTGGTATGCTAATATCGTTAATTGTCAGTGAGGCGATTATATCCTATCGAGCTCAGAAAGAAGTTTGGCTACCACAACCCGATCTAGATAGAATAATTAGCGAACAGCGAAAACTGTTTCCAGATTTCAATGAAGAACAAATCATGGATAGGTCTAAGAAGGTATTTGAAATTAAAAAAGAACAAGCAAAGGATTTTGGACGAAGAATAATCGGTAAATTTACCCAGGGTGGAAGATACGACAATGCAAAATACTCTTCGCGGTTGATCATAGACGTCGCTGAATACGATTTTATTGTAGCGGATTTAACGAAACAGGGAAAACTTGTATCCCGTAAGGATGCTTTTCTATCCAATGGTGAAAAATTAGGTACGGTTGTTACCTACTGTGATGGATATAATTCCCAGTACACACACTTAAGAAGTTCTATGCTAGCCTATCCTTCTATCAATCTATTTTCGATGATAAATAGATTTCCTAATGCCGCAGTTAGAGTAGCCACAGATTCGATGTATATACATAATAAATACAAATCAGATGTAGCGGCATTCACAGATCCCGAGGAAAATTGGGGGTGTTGGCGATTTAAAAAGGAAACACTATATGAGTATTGCGAATCCGCAGACGTTGCCATGGATGATAAATATCTTTGTTGTAACCGTATTGAAATTCAATCAGAATTTTCTAATGCACCACCGGTATCTGATCCAATATGTAGATATAAGACAGTTTATTTAAACGGTTGTGGTGGGTCAGGAAAGACAACTCGTGCAATCGAATTATTTCGTCGGTCAACCATGATTGTGTTAACACCGACTCACAGACTCGCCAGAGAGATGAAACAACGAGGGGTAAATGCCTGTACTTATCACAGCTTCTTTCAATGGAAGGGTGACAAATGGACTCCTGAGCGTATGGGTGATAAATTCATTCCTGAAATCATAATTTGGGACGAAATATGCACAGTATCATTAGATGTATTACAAACATTTCTTGAGTGGTTGTTAAACAAAAACACAAAAGTCGTCATGTGCGGGGATCACGGCCAACCACCAACATTTGTTGGTGGATCCCCACATGAATGGCTAAAGGGATTTGTAGACTATTACGAAGAAATTAACACTGATTGTAGATCACTTGATGAACGATTACGAGAATTCAAAGCGCTAATTAGATTACAACCGGATAGAATCCAATGTGAAATAGCGCGTGAAGTGATTTCAGAGACTCCAATGAATGATTTTTGGAAAACGTGGAGACCAAACGATTTGATATTCGCGAGTAGAAAAATTGTCAGAGACGCACTTCAGATGAAGTTATTTAAATAGCATAAAGAAAAATTTGCAACGCTTCCAGTACCGTTGTGTTATAGGCCTTCGGATACACGAAAACAGAATATCGAAGTTGATATTCCAGGACAGAGTGAAAAACAAATTCTCGTATTAAATGATATTGTGCTGGTTGATATCAGCGTCGTTGAAGATGCATTGCTTGCTAATAAATCCCCGTGGACGCTAGGATACGCAGCGACGATACATTCTTCACAGGGATTGACTATATCGGATACAATTGTTTGGATGGTTGATAATCGCATCGAATGGTAAAATTTAGTCTATCTTGCAGTATCCAGAGTACGAAAAATAAATCAACTTCGAAGAATTGTTTTTGATGATGAAATCATTGGTGGCGATGATAATGACACAACAATGGATGATATTGATGTTAAAATTATTGATAAAAAATTATCCTTTTACAAACAACAAGACAAAAAAAAACAACGAGAATTTGACATTGATGCTGGATTAATAATCACGCTGAAACAACAACAGAATAATCACTGCGCAAGTTGCAATTGTATAATGCGTTGGCAGTATTCGGATAAGGATCCTCGCCAATTTACCGTAGACAGAAAGAATAACAGTCTCGGTCATGTCAGAAACAATGTGATGTTGACTTGTCTTGAATGCAATAGACGCAACGGCGCTAGTTAAGACCCTGTGGTGGTAATTGAGTATCGTCAGGAATCACTTGGAGTTGTTCGCGTGTAAAACACCGCTGAGGGGCAGTTGAATCCAGTTTATAGATTGGAGGTCTACCAGTTGATCGTGTTATAGTAGATATCTTGTGTGCAGTAACACTCCAAATAGGATCAGTAGCCCTTTTGTGCCACCTTCCAGCTCTCCTGGTTCGTATAAATACCTAACAGTGACATTACTACCAAGAATTGGTTGGG
Organism: Unio delphinus; assembly: GCA_029339505.1. NCBI lineage: Eukaryota > Metazoa > Mollusca > Bivalvia > Unionida > Unionidae > Unio > Unio delphinus. The sequence goes on along the minus strand of JAQISU010000015.1, from coordinate 9,347,037 downwards.
AAACGCTAGAATCATTTTGCGAAATTCCTTCTATATCCATTTTAGGTATAGACTTCTTTTTAATCGCGTTGATAGGTTTCATGTTAATTGTTCGAGTAATCTCGTTATTGAGCGCGGTAATCACAGCTGGTAATCTCTTAACCCATTCACGGGATCTTTTATCCTGAATAAACTCCTTCGCATATTGATATCCAAATAACCGCTCAGCAAGAGTCCGATTAAATCGTTCTACAATTGCCTGATCACGATATAACGCAGTATGCCCTCGTCTGATGGTGACTTTGTGATGTTTCATCGCTGATAAAACAGCGCCTTGAAATTCCTTGCCAGGATCAACTTGCAATAGATTTGGCCAACGCAGAGGACCCTTTCGATAAATCCTTTCAAATGCAGAAGCGACTTCAGTTGATGATTTTGTTTTCAGCGGCTCTGCTTCTTTGTATCGACTCGCAACATCAACTACGGTTAACGCGTATTTGTAACCACGATCATGTGGCAAATATAATATATCAGCCTGATGAACTTCATTAGGGACAGTCACATCAAAATGCGAGTAATTAATTTGTTTAGGCGCTGGTAGATAAATTTGCCATATAGCCTGTTTGGATAACCAATTAGCCGCAGTAGCTTTTTTCACTTTTGCGGCGCTAGCGAGTTTATTGATTGCAGCGTTACCCCGCCAGTATCCTTTTGGAGAATAATAAATAGATTCCATGTTGTTATTAATTACCGGCACCCAACATCAATTTGCTTTTCATAACCGGTTTTATTAACCATGAAGCTAATTTTTCTTTGAAGGATTTATCAGGAATAACATTTAATGCATGAATTAATTTCACATCTGCGAGATGTCTTTGCTGCAAATCGCTGCTCCTATATGCAACATCATGAGCATGACACGCCTTATCAATGGCGTTTATCGGTTCTTCACGACGTCGAGGTTGATTTTGATCATCAAGTCTGATATCTAATCGTGTTTCGGGGCCACAGTAGCTATATCCTGGAAGATGCTTTTCTCCGGGGTACTTTGCCCATGGGGTTCCAGGGAGCTTTGCCAATTTGGCTGCGATATCACCTCCTCTTTTTTTAAAAACATCTCCGAATTGTAAAATCTTTGATTTTGTAGAAACAAATCTAAACTTTTTTATACCACATGTTGCACATCTACCAGTTAGTGCTGATCTGTTATTCCTAGTTGTAATCGTCGTCACGTCATCTGTGCCAGTACGCGTTTTACACTTCATACAATATAGATCCATAATTTATGTATAGAGATATGGATATAATTGATTTTTCAGCGACTAAAACAAGAGAACCGGTTAAGCATCATGCAGCGCTACCAAACTCTATCCGGATTTTTATAATCTGGCCATCTGGATCCGGCAAGACGCAATTGCTGCTCAATTTAATAATGAGATGGATGAAGTGGGATAAGTTGTATTTAATTGCCCCAAGCGTAGATGATCAACGATGCTATGAAGTGTTAAAAGATTTTAATGAAAACGCTTCAGAGATTAAAGATGAAAACGTCGTTGATTTTATAACCGATATTGACGAGGCACCATCAGTTGAAGATCTTGATGGAAACATTAACAATTTAGTTGTATACGACGATGTGATGTTAGATAAACAAAAAAATCCCGCTAGAATATTTTCCCGAGGCAGGCATCAAAACACGGACGTGATAGATGTCACTCAACGCTACACTCAGATTCCAAAAGTGATCAGAGATAACTGTAATTTATTGTGTGTATTCAACGGAGTTGATACTCATACTCTTAGAAATATTTGGCAAACTTGGTGCTGCGGTGATATGGATCATAGTCAATTTCAAAATTTCTTTAGTAACGCTCAGTCAACCCCGCACGGATTTGTAACGATAAATTTACATGATCCTCGGACACGATATGGTATCGGACTTGATCAAATATTCGGTTGAAATCTTAGTGATTTTCATCGTAAAAAAAATTATTAACCCAGAAATGAAAGTTCAGCAGCAGAGAGGGTGAATGACAACGACGTTGCGACCAAAATTGATTGAAAAATCGTAAAATCTCCATATGGCAAATGGAGATATTTTTTTTGCCGGAAAGTTGTGAGGTTCGCCCTTTTTTTGGTTAAAATGAGATCGTAGGAAGGCTCGTTTTAAGATTTCAATCAAAATTTTGTCTAAAAACGTTGTGAGGTTCGCCCTCTCTGCTGCTAAAAATAAATCAACTTCGAAGAATTGTCCTCGATGATGAAATCATTGGCGATGATAATGACACCACAATAGATGATATTGATATTAAAATGATTGATAAAAAACTCTCCGGTTACAAACAACAAGACAAAAAAAAACAACGAGAATTTGATATTGATGCTGGATTAATAATCACTTTGAAGTTACAACAGAATAATCACTGCGCAAGTTGCAATTGTATAATGCGTTGGCAGTATTCGGATAATGATCCTCGCCAATTTACCGTTGACAGAAAAAATAACAATCTCGGTCATGTCAGAAATAATGTGATGTTGACTTGTCTTGAGTGCAATAGACGCAAGGGTGCTAGTTAAGACCATGCGGTGGCAATTGAGTATCCTCGGGTATTATTTGTAATTGTTGTCTAGTAAAAACCCGCTGAGGGGCAGTTGAATCCAGTTTATAGACTGGAGGTCTACCCGTAGATCGTGTTATACTAGATATCTTGTGTGCAGTAACACTCCAAATAGGATCAGTAGCTCTTTTTCTGCCACCCTCAAGCTCTCCTGGTTCATATAAATACCTCACAATGACATTACTACCAAGAATTGGTTCTTTGAAATCTTTTTGTGGTTTTTCAGGTATTGACTTCTTTTTAATCGCATTGATAGGTTTCATGTTGATTGTTCTAGTAATCTCGTTATTCAGTGCAGTAATCACAGCTGGTAACCTTTTAACCCATTCACGGGATCTTTTTTCTTGGATGAATTCTTTTGCGTATTGATATCCAAATAACCGCTCAGCAAGGGTTTTATGAAACCGTTCTACAATTGCCTGATCACGATGCAGTGCAGTATGCCCCCGTCTGATAGTGACATTGTGATATTTCATCGTTGTTAAAACAGCACCCTGAAATTCCTTGCCAGGATCAATTTGTAATAGATTTGGCCAGTGCAGAGGGCCCCTTCGATAAATCTTTTCAAATGCAGAAGCTACTTCAGTGGCTGATTTTGTTTTTAACGGTTCTGCTTCTTTGTATCGACTTGCAATATCAACTACGGTTAATTCGTACTTGTAACCGTGGTCATGTGGCAAAAATAATAGATCAGCCTGATGAACTTCATTGGGTCCGGTTACATCAAAATGCGAGACATTAATTTGTTTAGGCGGTAGTAGATAAATTTGCCATAGCGCCTGTTTGGATAACCAATCCGCCGCAGTGGTTTTTTTCACTTTTGCAGCGCTAGCGAGTTTATGGATTGCTGATTTACCCCGCCAGTATCCTCTTGGGGAATAATAAATAGATTCCATGTTGTTATTAATTACCAGCACCTAACATCAATTTACTTTTCATAGCCGATTTTTTCAAAAAGGAAGCCAATTTTTCTTTGAAAGATTTGTCAGGAATGGCATTCAACGCATGAATTAATTTCACATCTGCTAGATGCCTGTGTTGCAGATTACTGCTTTTATAAGCAACATCATGAAGGTGACAGGCCTTATCAATGGCGTTTATTGGTTCCTCACCGGGTCGGGGCTGATTTCGATCATTGAGTCTGATATCAAGTCTTGTTCCCGGTCCACAATAACTATACCCTGGAAGGTGTTTTTCTCCGGGGTATTTCCCCCATGGGGTTCCAGGGAGTTTAGCTAATTTGGCAGCGATATCACCTCCTCGTTTTTTTTTAAAGGTTCCTTGGGTTTCTTGGTTTCACCAAGGGAAACAACTCTAAATTTCTTTGTACTACATTGTACGCATTTACCAGAAAGCGCTGATCGGTTATTTTTTGTTGTAATCGTCGTCAAGTCATCTGTGCCAGTACGCGCCTTACACTTCACACAATATAGATCCATAATTTATGTATAGAGATATGAATATAATTGATTTTTCAGCAACTAAAACAAGAGAACCAGTTAAGCTTCATGCAGCGCTACCAAACTCTATCCGCGCAATTATAATCGGACCGTCTGGATCCGGCAAGACGCAATTGTTACTCAATTTAATAATGAGATGGATGAAGTGGGATAAGTTGTATTTAATTGCCCCTAGCGTAGATGACCAACGATGCTATGAAGTGCTAAAAGATTTTAATGAAAACGCTTCAGAGATTCCCGGCGAGGATGTTATTGAATTTATAACCGATATTGACGAGGCACCATCAGTAGAAGACCTCGATGGAAGTATCAACAATTTAGTTGTATACGACGATGTAATGTTAGATAAACAAAAAAACCCAGCTAGGATATTTTCCCGAGGCAGGCATAAAAACACGGACGTGATCTATGTCACTCAACGCTACACACAAATACCAAAAATGATTCGCGATAATTGTAATATGTTGTGTGTGTTTAAAGGAGTTGATTCATATACGCTACGAAATATTTGGCAGACAAGGTGTTCCGATATGGACTTCAATCAATTTAGAAATTTCTTTAGTCATGCTCAGTCTGCCCCACACGGATTTATAACAATAAATTTACATGACCCTCGAACACGATATCGTATCGGATTGGATCAAATATTCGGTTGAAAATCGAATGGAGGCTTAGTCCTTTTTTTGATTTCATTGATTTCATTGATTTTTCATTATTATTTTTTGCCTGATCATTGATTTTTTTTGGACTGATCCATGAAAACTTGTATCCGATTCACCACATCTTGGCCGTAGAAGCCTGATTTCATTGAAAACTTGTTTAAAAATGTTGTCCGGCTCGCCCCCTCTGCTGCTGTTTAATGAATTCTACCGAGACGGTGCAGCATACTGTCGGTCGAAATTTCGAATTATACACGAGGATGTCAATGTACCTAACATCGATCCTACTATGAACGATAAAAGAGCAGTTGAGATAATTTCACATCTTGGCGTAAAATCCAAAGGGGAAATTCGAGGAATTTTATCATGGAAAATCAAAGATGGAAATCCAAAGGATTTCAAACAGAAGTATTTTTTCAGAATAAAATTCATTATCGAAGTCGAAGGCAAATGGATTATCAAGGATAAATTTGAACCAATCCTCAAGGATAAAAAACTGTCGTTGTAAGTAGAGATTCCAAACCAAGAAATCTAACTGGAATTGACAAACCATAGTACTAAAGATCTTATCCCGTAACAGCAATTGTTTATGGGTTAGATCCGTTAAATGATAAACCCGATATCGCAAAACTAGCTCCTATGAAATATTCACCGTTGACTTCGTCAAGGCTCAATTGTGTAGCAACACGGGTAATGGAACACTTCACAAATGCATCCCGAGGATATAAACTAACTGATCTGCGACGTAGGAAAATAACCGAATGGGAACTGACAGTGAAACAGCACGGTGCAAAGATTTCTGACATAGCTAAATTAGAAACATCATTAAGATTCCCAATATCAGTAATGACGATAACCGGAGAAGTTTTATACGAACCGAAATATAACAAAAATGGAGCTCCAATACAAATTATTGATCATAACGAACACGCGTGGACACCTGCAGTTACAATATTTCCACGAGAACGAATCGTGAGATATATCCCCGAAGAATTTTCCGGAGATGTTTTTTATAATGAGAAATTATTCGATGCTATTCATGCGTTGTGTAAAGATGATCCTGTGTCAATGTGGTTACTTAGAAGTGATGAAGATCCCGAAATAGGATTTGATCAATTTGTAAGACCAAATGGTGAATTATATCGCGTTGAAGAATTAGATAACAGAATGAGAAAAATCGCTAATGATTTTTCACCGGAGAGTTTCCATGAAAAACTACTCACGGATAGTTTTACTATTCGATCAGTGGTAGCTCACTTCGTAAGAGAAAAAAACTCATGGCGTCCAACACGAAGTGATTTTCTCGAAGATGTTAAATTGAGTTGCGTCGAATTTAGTCATGGAGGACTGTGGAATACAAAATACTCTGGTGATGGTATGATTTCAATTGATATATCCGCGTGTTATCCTGGAAGATTTCTCGGGTATGGGGAATGCTCTGAGTACTTCAAACGATTTGGACACCCCACACATGAAAAGACTCGTGTTGCGATTAATGGGCCATTACCTGATTTTGATTTAACCGGATTCGCTCGTGTGTTATCATTTGAACTCGCTACAGGGTTACTTCCGTGTAGTTATGTTTGGCTTGGTAGACACCTATCTGAAAAGGCCTGGATGCCAATAGTGCTACTGAGCTATATGATCGATTGTGAGATGTTACAATCGTTGATTGTCGGTGAAGCTATTATATCCTATCGAGCTCAGAAAGAAGTTTGGCTACCACAACCCGATCTAGATAGAATAATTAGCGAACAGCGAAAACAATTTCCTGATGGAAAATCGAAGATTTTAAATGAAGAACAAATCATGGATTGGTCCAAACAGTAATTTGAAATTAAAAAAGAACAAGCAAAAGATTTTGGACGAAGAATAATCGGTAAATTTACCCAGGGTGGAAGATACGACAATGCAAAATATTCTTCGCGGTTGATCATAGACGTCGCTGAATACGATTTTATTGTAACGGATTTAACGAAACAGGGAAAACTTGTATCTCGTAAAGATGCCTTTCTATCCAATGGTGAGAAATTGGGTACGGTTGTTACCTAGTGTGATGGATATAAATCCCAGTACACACATTTGAGAAGTTCTATGCTAGCCTATGCTTGTATTAATCTATTTTCGATGATAAATAGATTTCCTAATAACGCGGTTAGAGTAGCTACTGATTCGATGTATATACACAGTGAATACAAATCAGCTGTAGCGGCATTCACAGATCCCGAGGAAGCGTGGGGACGTTGGCGATTTAAAAAGGAAAAACTACACGAATATTGTGAATCCGAAGACGTTGCCATGGATGATAAATATCTTTGTTGTAACCGTATTGAAATTCAATCAGAATTTTCTAATGCACCACCGGTATCTAATCTAATATGTAGATACAAGACAGTTTATTTAAGCGGTTGTGGTGGGTCGGGAAAGACAACTCGTGCAATCGAATTATATCGTCGGTCAAACATGATTGTGTTAACACCGACTCACAGACTCGCCAGAGAGATGATACAGCGAGGGGTAAATGCCTGTACTTATCACAGTTTCTTTCGATGGAAAGGCGATGAATGGACCCCTGATCGAATGGGCGATAAATTCATTCCTGAAATCATAATCTGGGATGAAATATGCACGGTATCGTTGAGAGTATTACAAACACTTCTCGAGTGGTTGTTAAACAAACACACAAAAGTCGTCATGTGCGGGGATCACGGCCAACCACCACCATTTGTCGGTGCATCTCGACATGAATGGCTAAAGGGTTTTGTAGACTACTATGAAGAAATTACTACTGATTATAGATCACTTGATCAACAATTACGCGAGTTCAAAGCAATGATTAGATTACAGCCGGATAAAATCCAATGTGAAATAGCGCGTGAAATAATTTCAGAAACTCCCATTAATCTTTTTTGGGAAACGTGGAGGCCAAATGATTTGATAGTAGCAAGTAGAAAAATAGTCAGAGACACACTTCAGATGAAGTTATTTGAAACGCATAAAGAAAAATTTGCAACACTTCCAGTACCGTTGTGTTATAGGCCTTCGGATACACGAAAGCAGAATATTGAAGTTGATATTCCAGGGAATACTGAAAAGCAGATTCTCGTGTTAAATGATATTGTGCTGGTTGATATCAGCGTTGTTGAAGATGCATTGCGTGCTAATAAATCCCCGTGGACGCTAGGATACGCAGCGACGATACATTCTTCACAGGGATTGACTATATCGGATACAATTGTTTGGATGGAACATAATCGCATCGAATGGTCGAATTTAGTCTATCTTGCAGTATCCAGAGTGAGGAGATTAAATCAACTTCGAAGAGTTGTTTTCAATGATGAAATCATTGGTGACGATGATGACACTACAATGGATGATGCTAGCATCATTAATAAAAAACTCTCCGGTTATAAACAACAGGATAAAAAAGATAATAGAGAATTTGATATTGATGCTGAATTAATAATTACGCTGTAACAACAACAGAATAATCACTGCACGAGTTGCAATTGTATAATGCGTTGGCAGTATTCGGATAAAGATCCTCGCCAATTTACCGTAGACAGAAAGAATAGCAGCATTGGTCATATCAGAGATAACGTTATGCTGACTTGTCTTGAGTGCAACAGACGAAGGGGTGCTAGTTCCATGAGGTGGCAATTGAGTATCGTCAGGAATCACTTGTAATTGTTCGCGTGTAAAACCCCGCTGAGGGGCAGTTTAATCCAGTTTATAGATTGGAAGTCTACCAGTTGATCGTGTTATAGTAGATATCTTGTGTGCAGTAACACTCCAAATAAAATCAGTAGACCTTTTTCTGCCACCTTCAAGCTCTCCTGGTTCGTATAAATACCAAACAGTGACATTACTACCAAGAATTAGTATCGGAAACGCTAGCGTTTCTATAAAAATCTTTTTGTGAAATTCCTTGGATTTCCATTTTTGGTATAGACGCTTTCTTAATCGCGTTGACAGGTTTCATGTTAATTGTTCGAGTAATCTCGTTATTGAGCGCGGTAATCACAGCTGGTAATATCTTAACCCATTCACGGGATCTTTTATCCTGAATAAACTCCTTCGCGTATTGATATCCAAATAACCGCTCAGCAAGAGTCCGATTAAATCGTTCAACGATTGCCTGATCGCGATGTAGCGCAGTATGCCCTCGTCTGATGGTGACATTGTGATGTTTCATCGCTGATAAAACAGCGCCTTGAAATTCCTTGCCAGGATCAACTTGTAACAGATTCGGCCAACGCAGAGGACCCTTTCGATAAATCTTTTCAAATGCAGAAGCTACTTCAGTAGCTGACTTTGTTTTTAGCGGTTCTGCTTGTTTGTATCGACTCGCAACGTCAACTACGGTTAGCGCGTATTTGTAACCGTTGTCATGTGTTAAAAACAATAAATCAGCTTGATGAACTTCATTAGGTCCGGTAACATCAAAATGCGAGAAATTGATTTGTTTAGGGCGCGGTAGATAAATCTGCCATAGTGCCTGTTTGGATAACCAATTAGCCGCAGTAGCCTTTTTCACTTTTGCAGCGCTAGCGAGTTTATTGATTGCAGCGTTACCCCGCCAGTATCCTTTTGGAGAATAATAAATAGATTCCATGTTGTTATTAATTACCAGCACCTTACATCAATTTACCTTTCATAGCTGATTTTACCAACCATGAAGCTAATTTTTCTTTGAAAAATTTATCAGGAATAGCATTTAACGCGTGAATTAATTTCACATCTGCGAGATGCCTGTGTTGCAGATTACTGCTTTTATATGCAACATCATGAAGGTGACACGCCTTATCAATGGCGTTTATCGGTTCTTCACGACGTCGAGGTTGATTTTGATCATCAAGTCTGATATCTAATCGTGTTCCGGGGCCACAATAGCTATATCCTGGAAGGTGCTTTTCTCCGGGGTACTTTGCCCATGGGGTTCCAGGGAGTTTTGCCAATTTGGCCGCGATATTACCTACTCATTTTTTTTTTAAATCATCAGCAACTTTTAGAAACTCGCCTGCAGATCTCATAGACACAAATCTAAATTTCTTTGTACCACATTGTACGCATTTACCAGAAAGCGCTGATCGTTTTTTTTTAGTTGTAATCGTCGTCAAGTCATCTGTGCCAGTACGCGTTTTACACTTCACACAATATAGATCCATAATTTATGTTTAGAGATATGGATATAATTGATTTTTCAACGACTAAAGCAATAGAACCAGTTAAGCGTCATGCAGCGCTTCCAAACTCTATCCGGATGATTATAATCGGGCCATCTGGATCCGGCAAGACGCAATTGTTGCTCAATTTAATAATGAGGTGGATGAAGTGGGATAAGTTGTATTTAGTTGCTCCTAGCGTAGATGATCAACGATGCTATGAAGTGCTAAAATATTTTAACGAGAATGCATCAGAGATTAAAGATGAGAACGTCGTTGATTTTATAACCGATATTGACGAGGCACCATCCGTGGATGACCTTGATGGAAGCATTAACAATTTAGTCGTAGACGACGATGTGATGCTGGATAAACAAACAAACCCAGCTAGGATATTTTCCCGAGGCAGGCATAAAAACACCGACGTGATATATGTCACTCAACGCTACACTCAGATTCCAAAAGTGATCAGAGACAACTGCAATATTCTTGCTGTATTCAACGGCGTTGATACACATACATGTCGAAATATTTGGCAGACATGGTGTTCCGATATGGACTTCAATCAATATAAAAACTTCTTTAGCGTAGCTCAATCAAACCCGCATGGATTTGTAACGATAAATCTACATGAACCTGTAACACGATATCGTATCGGACTCGATCAAATATTCGGTTAAAATCATTTATTTTTTTTTGTTAACCCAGAACTGATAGTTCCAGCAGCAGAGAGGGGGAATGACAACGATGTTGGAGTATATAAGGAAATCTTATTTTATCGAATAGACGCCATTTTTTGCTATTTGGTAGAAGCCTCAGATCATCGAATCGACGCTCAGAAAGTTTGTAGGGTTCACCCTCTCTGCTGCTACTTGTAATAGATTTGACCAACGCAGAGGACCCTTTCGATAAATCCTTTCAAATGCAGAAGCGACTTCAGATGATTATTTTGTCTTTAGCGGCTCTGCTTGTTTGTATCGACTCGCAATATCAATTATGGTTAACGCGTATTTGTAAGCACCATCATGTGGCAGAAATAGTATATCAGCTTGATGAACTTCATTAGGAACGGTCACATCAAAATGCGAGTAGTGAATTTGTTTAGGCGGTGGTAGATAAATTTGCCATATAGCCTGTTTGGATAACCAATTATCCGCAGTGGTTTTTATCACTTTTGCAGCGCTAGCGAGTTTATTGATTGCTGCCTTGTCTCTCCAGTATCCATTAGGAGAATAATAAATAGATTCCATGTTGTTATTAATTACCAGCACCTAACATCAATTTACCTTTCATAGCCGATTTTATCAAAAATGAAGTCAATTTTTCTTTGAAAGATTTATCAGGAATAGCATTTAATGCATGAATTAATTTCACATCTGCAAGATGTCTGTGTTGTAGATTGCTGCTCTTAGATGCAACATCATGAGCGTGACAAGCCTTATCAATGGCGTTAATTGGTGCTTCACCGGGTTTGGGTTGGTTATGATTATTGAGTCTGATATCAAGTCTTGTTCCCGGTCCACAATAACTATACCCTGGAAGGTGATTTTCTCCTAGATACTTTGCCCATGGGGTCCAGGGAGTTTAGTTAGCTTGGCTGCGATATCACCTCCTCGTTTTTTTAAAGGTCCCTTTGGTTTGCCAAGGGTGTCACAGAATTAGGCGAAAATTAAATTTATTTTCTTCTTGATTTACTAACTAATCTCACCATTTTTTTTGTTTCGTCGTACATGCATTGCCTGGGGTGAATAAGTGGTTTTTCTCCAAGGTAAGCGGCGTGTAACGATTTGCATGTGCTTGATTTTGAAATACAAGAAATCCGGAACATTAGTTTCACGTAGTGAACGGTAATCTTGCCGTGATTTCTGCTCACCTATTTGAGAGTATATAAGGCAGAATATTTCTCATAATAATTACGGGACCAAAAGTATCTTATCGTAGGAAAGATAGCCTGTCATTAATCTCCAGCCAAAGGGGTGAGTGTTAAATTTATATTTCGTTTTATTGTGAATTTTATTCAGTTTATCATTTCATATAATTATGCCTTTATTGCAATGCAGATTTTAAACGTGGAATATTTGGAATTAATAGTCACCATTAGACTTTAAATGCAATAGCGTGATCTAAGGTTTAGATTATTTTTTTGAGACAACTGTTATTAGTCTGGTTTCTTTATTGTAGCTGATGACGTCGGTTGTTAACATCTGGTAACGTCGGTTGATAAAATCTGATAACATCACTGAGAACATCTCTGAATTATAGCTGATTTATTGCGGAACATCTCTGATAACATCTGTTATCGTAGCTGAAATTGTTGCTGATTTATTGTGCAATCGAATTGAAGTATCTGACTGTCTGTCTGTCGAACTGTCTGTTCGTCTACATCTGTCGTGACGTGTAAATATCCGGAAAGCTAGAAGTCCGAGTGTTGGAGCTGTCTAGAGTTATAAACATCCGGGGCGACATATAGGGTATTGAGGAACGTTGGTTCTAGTAGATGTTGTATGCTGTCTGTACGTATAACTGTGGTGGATCCGTGAAGGGCAAACGGCCGATAAAAGTATTGGTCAAACCCTAGGTCTTCGGGGAAACTGGGCGCCGATTCAACTGTGTGTGAATCGTACGGTTATACAGGGTCGAGACACATATGTGTGTTGCAATTGTGTACAATTGAATACATAGTTGTATTTACATGGTTATTTCAGAACACAATAGTATTTCAAGGCATTGCATGATTCTCAATAAAAGCTAGCAATTTGATTGAATATCTGTATATGTTCGTGCTAGTTTTCGCAATCCATACGTGCGATAGTATAGTTTGTCGTTTGTGTTTATTATCGTGATTTATACTTGCATTAATTTAACTTTTCTAAAGGTTCTTTGGATCTGTGTATAGTCCAATAGATTCCTTTGTATCTGTGTTTTATTTTGTATTAATATTTCATTTATTCCTGTATTGTGAATGGTTGTGATTGTAATTGTGGGTTGAACGCATGAGTTATTGTGTTGATACATCATTATTTTTCATTAATAATTTATTTCATAAATTTACATTATCTTTCACACTTGTGTTTGTTTTGTTCATTTAATCCACCATCCACTCGGTAACAATTCTGTTACAAAGGGTAACAAATCTAAATTTCTTTGTACTACATTGTACGCATTTACCAGAAGGCGCTGATCGGTTATTTTTAGTTGTAATCGTCGTCAAGTCATCTGTGCCAGTACGCGCCAAACATTTTACACAATATGGTTCCATTATTTATATATAACAGCATTAATTTAATTGATTAATCAGCTACCCGACGACCGGAACCTATTAAACACCATGCAATGATGCCGAATTCAATTAGAATGATTATAATCGGACCATCTGGAAGCGGCAAGACACAACTGCTACTTAATTTGATAACGAGATGGATGAAATGGGACAAATTGTATTTAATAGCCCCGAGTGTAGACGATCAGCGATGCTATGAAGGGCTAAAGGATTTTAACGAGAAAGCAAAAGAATTTCAAATCGATGATGATATTATTGAATTTATTACTGATATCAACGATGCACCGAGCATTGATGATATCGATGGAAGTATTAACAATTTAGTCGTATATGATTATATCATGTTAGATAATCAAAAAAATCCTGCTAGGTTATTTTCCAGAGGCAGGCATAAAAGCACTGATATGATATATGTCACTCAACGATACACACAAATACCAAAAGTGATCAGAGATAACTGCAATTTATTGTGTATAGTTAATGGAGTTGACACACATACTCTTATAAATATTTGGCAAACTTGGTGCTGCGGTGATATGGATCATAATCGATTTAGAAATTTCTTTAGTCACGCTCAGTCAGTACCACACGGATTTGTGACGATAACGACACGATATCGTATCGTACTTGATAATATATTCGGTTGAATTCATAGGGGTGAGTGTCCGTCGTTTTTTTTACTCAAAGGAGGCATTTCGAGGAAGCCTGAATTCACCAATGCAAGATCGTGGTCCAGGCAAAATCACTAAGGCTCCATTTGCCGAATGGAGACTTTATTTTTTTTTTGTGGTTAAAACATGAGATTTCGTAGGAAGGCTCTATTTGTTGTTTTGACGGTTAAAATCGATTTTTTGCTTGAAACATGTTCGGCTCACCCCATCTGCAGCTCTTGTTGTTTGTAACCGGCGAGTTTTTTATCAATAATTTTAACATCAACGGTGCTTGCTTCATCCATTGTGGTGTCATCATCGAAAATAATTCTTCGAAGTTGATTTATTCGCCTTACTCTAGATACTGGAAGATAGACTAAATTTGACCACTCAATGCGATTATCGACTATCCAAACAATTGTATTCGTGATGATTAATCCCTTTGAGGAATGTATTGTCGTTACGTAACCTAGCGTCCATGGCGATTTGTCAGCACGCAATGCATCTTCGACAGCACTGATATCAACCAGCACAATATCATTTAACACTAGTGTTTGTCTTTCGGGTCCTGACGAAGTCACACGTCCTGGAATTTCAACTTCAATATTTTGTCGCCTTGTATCACAGGGTCTATAACACAGTGGCACTGGAAGCGTTGGGAATTTTTCTTTGTGAAGCTCAAACAACTTTTTCTGAAGTGTGTCTCTGACTATCTTTCTACTTGCCACTACAAAATCATTTTGTCTCCATGCTCCCCAAAATTCCTCCATGGGAGTTTCAGGAATTATTTCTCTGATTATTTCACATTGGATTCTATCCGGTTGTAATCTAATTAATTTTTTGACCTCACGTAATTGTTCATCAAGTACTCTGTAGTCTGTATCGATTTCTTTATAATAGTCAACAAACTCTTTCAGCCAATTATGTGGACCCGCGCCGACAAATGGTGGTGGTTGGCCATGATCTTCACACATTATCACCGCTGTATTCTATTGCAGCAACCAATCAAGAAACATTTTTAATACATGTAACGAAACCGTACATATCTCATCCCAAGTAATAACCGCGGGGATGAATTTTCCACCCATTCGTTTAGGGGTCCATTTGTCGCCGTTGTATCGAAAAAAAACTGTGATAAATGCATGCTTCAACGTTTCGTTTTTTTATCTCTCGCGCTAGTCTATGGGTCGGTGTCAGCACAAACATATTTGCCCGCGCTTGATATAATTTAATCGCCCGACTCGTTTTTCCTAACCCGCCACAGCCGTTTAAATAAACTGTTTTATATCTACAAATTGGATCGGATATCGGTGGTGCATTAGAACGCTCTGATAAATTAACACCGCATAAGGAATTACTTTTAATTTCAACGTATGCTGATTCATTCTCCATGATCCCCAACGTTCATCCGGATTAGTGAATTCAGCAACTGCGAAACTGTACTTTCTGTCAATATAAAATGAATCAACGGCAACTCCAACCGCAGTGTCAGGAAATCTAATTATCATTGAAAATAAATTGATGCAAGCATGACCCAGCATAGACGACCTCAAATGTGGATACGGGGATCTGTAACCGTTTCTGTAAGTAACGACTGTACCCAATTTTGTTCCATCGGACAAAAAAGCATCTTTACGATCCACATATATGTTTTTAGATGCTGCATCCGCAATTATAAAGTCGTAATCGGTGTTATCTATAATCAACCGTGAACAATATCGTTTATCATTTGTTTCCTCCCTGAGTGAGTTTTCCGATTATTCTTCTGCCGAGAACTTTTGCTTCGATGTTTCGTTGATTAAATACCCGTTTGGACCACCCAATGATATATTCTTCGTCGGCATCAATGTTTTCTGGATTCCTCAATTATATTATCAAGACGTTCCGGTGTTGGTAACCAGACATTGGTTTGTTTCCGATATGATATAATTGCTTCACTGACCGTCAGCGAAATTAACATTTTTGTATCAATCACGAACCGTAATAACGCTTTTGGCAGCCACTTCTTTTCAGACATGTGTCTACCAATCCAAATATAACAACATCGATGAAGTCCTGCTGCAAACTCAAATAATACTACACGAGCGAATCCAGTTAAATCAAAATCAGGGAGCGGCCCATTAATTGCAACACGAGTCATTTTATGTACGGGGTGTCCAAATCGTTTAAAATACTCAGTACACTCTCCATAACCAAGAAAACTCGCTGGATAACAAGCAACAATATCAACTGAAATGATATTATCACTGTCGTATTTGTTATTCCATAAATCGCTATGATTAAATTATAAACAACTAGTCTCAATGTCTGGTAAGAATTCTACGCGTGTTAATTTCCATGCGTTTTTGATTCTTGCAAAATGAGCTGCAACCGACGGGATTGTAAAACAGTTTGTCAATAATTGTTCGTTGTTGATAATTTCATCACTGAGGGCTTCGCCACACGCCGTTAAAAACCCACTAGCTGTTTTTTTCATTTTGTTGTGAAATGCTTCAGTGCGGTATAATTCACCGTTTGGTCTTACAAACTGATCAAACGTATCCGTGTCGTTTTCAGTGCTGCGAAGTAACCACACCGACACGGGGTCGTTTTTATTCAAATACGCAGTAGCATCGAATAGTTTCTCTTCAACGAGAAAACCATCCCTGGAGAATTCTTCTCGTAAGAATTCGTTAGGTATATACTTTATTGTTCTGTTTCGTGGAAATATTGTGACCGCGGACGTCCATGCGTGTTCGTTATGATCAATAATTTTAATTGGGGCTCCATTTTTGTTTATTTTGATTCATATAATACTTTTCCGGTTATCGTCATAACGGTTATTGGAAAACTCAGTGATGTTTCTTATTTTGCTATATCGCTAATAGCTGCTCCGCAGTCTTTCAACGTTAACTCCCATTGAGCTATTTTGCTTCACCGTAGATCGGTAAGTTTGCTCCCTCGGGATGCATTTGTAAAATGTTTTGTTATTCGTGCTGCTACACAATTCAGCGACGAAGTCGCCTGCGACGACTGTTTCATTAGTTTTAGTTTTCCGATATCGGGTTTTTCATTTAACGGATATATCCCATACACAACTGCAGTTTCAGGATATGCTCGTTCATAGTATGGTTTGTCAATTCCAGTTAACAGACCCGGCTTAGAATCACGGCTGACAACGACTGTTTTCTTGTCTTTGAGAATCGGTTCAAATTTGTCTCGTATAATCCAACCGCCTGATTTTACACTGATAATGAATTTCACTCTGAAAGAATACTTTTTGTTGCCAAGTTGTGATAACATCATGGCTTCGTTGCTATCGTTCATGGTGGCATCAACAACGCCATCAATTCGAAATGTTGACCACCTATGAGATGCGACGTCGTGCTTGAATTCATTAATACAATCGCGTATTTTATTTATCAGGGCTCTATCCGTTATTGCCCGTTTTGGCACATCTTTGAGGGTTCTATCGAGATTAAATTTAACGTTTTTGTAATGCTTAATTGCTGATAATCTCTTGAACTCCTCCATGTTATAATTAAAACAAGTATTTAAATGAAGAAAAAAATTATATAATGAACCATTGCAAGTGGCTAATGATTGGATCAACAACTTCGTGTAACAAAACATGCAGAAGCGAATTATGTGGGTATCATTTACAAAGCGTGAAAAACGGTTCTTTTGGCCCTACCCCTTGTCTGGTTTGCCATGTTGGGATTTGTCGGAAATCACAAATATGTCTTGCTTGTGGGGATAAACGTTACAGGGAACTTAAACGCTACTATGACAAACGAATAAAAAATGAAGTCATTGATCCTACCAATGACTATGTCAGCGACAAAAAAATAAAAACACCTCAAGATTATATCAAGAGGTTTATAATTAAAGCAGATATAAATTAGACAAGTAGTATTTTTATATAAATGAGCCAAGACTTCAGACCCCATCCAGTGCTTGTTAATTATGAAGCATCCCGTGATGGTGTTGCCAGGCATCGCAGACTAAAGAAGCCGGTTGGATGGGTAAATAATAGAGGGTATTTGATATTCAGTGTTGGAAATAAAATAGATCTCTGTCACAGAATCGCATATGAAGCATTTTACGGATTGATCAAGGACGGATTTGTGATTGATCACATTGATGGATTTCCTCAAAATAACAAATTGGATAACTTACGAGTTGTTACTCAAAGTCAGAATGCAAAATTAGGTGGAACCGGCAAACACGCAAAAATGCAAAACATGTCAAATCATTTGATACAAAAACCAACGAAGAAACAATTTTTCAGTCAATAAATGAAGCCAGTAGATATTTCGATATTTCTAGTTCTTCAATACAATTCGTTGCAGAAGGAATACAAAAATCAGCTCTGTCAAAGAAAAACACACACAGCATACAGTTTTCATATATCAAGGGAGATAAATCGTACAATAATTTAGTCGCATGACATAGTTACGTTCCTTGAAGTCTAATTACTACTACGCACACACAGGATACAACTTTCATATATCAAGGGAGATAAATTGTACAATGATAAAATCGCATGACAGAGTTATGTCCCTTGAAGTCCAATTAATATTATGATTAATTAGTCATTTTACGATGTATACTAATAAAATACACGCTGTTATCTAACAGCTGTATTATTTTGTTTAGTGTTTTATTCAAATATTTTGTATCATTTAAATGTTGTGAAACAGCATTAATAAGTAATTCAAGGAAATAAAATAACACACCCTGTGGATTGACGCTGATGTATTAGTCACCTTATATACCATATGAAAGGTATTAAGCTTGGGGCTTTTGAAAGTCAATTCGACCGATCAAAAGTAATTACCCACTCCATTGACCCGGGCGTGTGGATGTCATTTGTCACAATCATGCAACCGGGTTAATTTAATCGGGTTGCTTTTAATTGGTTGGATTGGCCGTAAAATCCGCTTGATACGCTTGAAACGATAGCAGCAGAGACCGAACAAACACGCGCAGGGATACAACAGCTATCCAATGATATAAAAACCTGAACAACAACCTGTTTGTGTCACATCAAGAGGTGTTTCCTTCATAGAGAAACTCACCGAAGGAGCTATAACACAAATCAAACAATTTCAATTAATAAAACCCGAACATTATAAGATTTTTGGTAATTTTGAAGCCCAAAAAATTCATTCCAGAAAGAACTTTATAAAAGACGAGTAAAAAAACAGTAGAATAAGCCGAGATGAATTGGCAGATTGGTTGTATAAAACGAATAAGGGGATTGACCGTTTAAATAAAATAGAATTGGCATATAAAGAATTTATAATGGGAATTGATGAGTATGATAAAACTGGTACAACTAAAAACGTTACTGCTAGCGGATAATCGATTGGAAATCCTTTGGATTTCAACGCAACCGTGACATGTCCTGGTAATATTCTCAGTGATATATCACGGTTATAAGTACTTATGGGTGGAAAGCGAGCCGAAAACAACTCCATTGAAATAATTATTGAAGCAGCTGATATCTGTAGCCGATTATTTGCCGGTGGTATCATGGGCATTGATGTATATCGAGAACTCATTCCTGAATTAGTTGAAAATCACAGAGATTCCCATGGTAATTACAGCGATTGAAATTCCTGGAAACGCTAGCGTTTCATAATTGAAAACACTAGTGTTTTTATAACAAGATGATTATACATTACAATCATGATAAACCCGTAAGCGTCTACGTGGTGAATTCACGATTGCCTGTTTATCGCGCGTGGTACGGAGATGGTCTCGGCAGTACCATCGCGGGGTTATTTACAAGAATGGCCCCAAAAGTGGCGCCGTTAGCTAAACAGTTATCAATGAAAGACATTGATGTTATTCGTGATAAGGGAATCAACGCTATTGGAAATCTTGCCGGAAAGGCATTGTCTGCCGCGAAAGATAAAATAACATCATTGGTGCGAAAGAAACCAGCAGGGACGAAGTCGGTGGTGAAACCACCAGTGCTTCCGTCTACGTCAGTGATGCCGGCAAAAATCAGCAAAGCAATAAATAGCGCAGTGGAAGAAAAACTAGCGTCGTTGGCTGCTTCGGTGACTCCGTCACCATTGACGGCTTCGATGGTAACATATAGCGCTATAATGAACGCGATAGCAGGAAGTGGTTTGAAACGAAAACAAAAACGACGATGATTACAAAGAGTTTCACAATTAAAAACACTAGTGTGAATAATATAATGTTGGAACGACAGGCTGATCTGGCTTTCGATATGGAAGCCCCAGTGCACAAATACGACTCCGTCCGTGATTATCAATACTATTCCTATCATGCAATACAACCCGACCTACGATCGCGAATTGAACTTCAAGTCCAAGATACCAGTAAATACATTTTGCCTTGTGAAGCAATTATTGAAATTGATGGAAAACTCGTAACAAATGTTGCAGCTGATACCCCATATGCAGATGACGCAAATGTCCGAGTTGGTTTTGTTATTAATGGCATAATGGCGTTATTTTAAAGTGCAAGATATCTCACTGATATAAAAGAAATTGAATCAATAGACCGTGAAGTTGATGTTGCATCAACAATAATCGGGCTAGCAAGATATTCTGATGATTATACAAGATCGGCTGGTCCGTCTATGATGTTTGCAAAAGATATTACTGATAACGCTGACCATCTTCAATACATTAAAGTGTTAACAGCACAATATACTGCAGAATCCGACCAGCAACTCGCAGCTAATCCAGAAAGTCGAGCTAGACCCGGAGCTGCGTTTGATATTCTCGGAGGCGTTAACGATAATTTCAATTTAGGATTTGCAACACGAAAAGCAGAATTGCAAGGACAACACCGACAATTTTCATGTGCGATTCCGTTGCATCATATATTTGGATTCGCCAGAAACGTCAGTAAAGATATTTATGGAGCAAAGCATACAGTCGCGTTAGTGCGAAAAGGCAATGACAATGATGCAATTTGGCGTACTGGTGTCGCTGATGGTAAAGTTATTTTAACTAAATTGGTAATGTGGATGCCAGTAATGACCCCATCAATCGCCACAGAACAACTACTACTCTTATTTATGGACACACGCGGAAAATCATTGCTAAGTTGGCTAACAACAGCAACTGATGCCAAAGAGGATAGTGTTACTGATACATTTACATGGCACCTGTCATCAAAACAAGGCGTTTCAGCTTCACGTCATATATTTATAGCGCTGCAGAATCGGAATCGATTCCGATCCCAAGAACACAGTCATATGATATTTGATCGATTAGGAGGAGTACGTGAGGTTTCACTGAGAACAGATGGAAAACAAGAACCATCTGAGGATATACAACTTGATTACGACAACAACCATATAGCTCGTGTGTATCATAGGATGCTGTCATATATGGGTCGTGATCAACTTGATTTTAAAAACCTATATCTGATTTATTACCTTTCGCTGGAACATCTTGATTTAATGAGACAATCCGTCGTTGACATACATTTTAGGGCAAAAATAGCCCCTAGTGGTGTTAATTGTAGAGCGGTTGCTGTCATTCTCAGCGACAAATCAATGCTACTTGAAGGTGTTGGTGGACGAATGAGATTCGTTGATGCACAAGTGGAAAATATGTAAACGATTCACATTTAGATCAATTGAAAGAATAAATAGTTTTACAATAAAATTCCATGTAGTGTTATTAGTGTCTCGCTGACTGATGGTCAGGTCAAGAAATTGCGATCAAAATCCGCTAAAGAATGTGGAACAACAATTACGTTAAAACCAGCGCAGATGTCCGTCGGTACACATAAAATATCATTGACGGATCGTCAAATAAAACATTTCAATGATACGCTAAAGAAACAGCGAGGGGTTCAAATTGTATTTTCAAAGGCTGCAGTCGCCAACATGATAGAATTAGGTGGTATATTTCCATTGTTAGCCGCAATACCAGCGCTAATTTCCGCAGCTGCCCCAGCGGTGGCGAAAGCGGCGGCGTTGGAAGCCGTTGGTACCGCGGCAGGGATGGCGTTGAAAAATGCAACTGGGAAAAGATATCAAAAAAGGGAAAAGGTCTAAGACTACCAGGGACTACATATTCATGGTACAGCGGAAAGGGTCTGAGAATACCAGGAACGGTTTATTAGTTGAAAGCCCAATTCTTCCCATGTCCAATTTTGATTTAATTGATGCTGCTAAAAAACTAGCAATAAAAAACTTCAGAGGGTTCTTTATGAAAGATCAGTTGCCGAGAAAACCTAAACGCGTTGAAACCGGTATCATCAATCTTGATAACAGTAACGCATCGGGAACTTACTGGGTTGCATACGCGATCGATCCGCGTGGGATTGTCTATTTTGATTCATATGGGCTAGCCCCACCGAGCGAGTTTATGCGGTATATAAATTCTTCGATGAAACTCAAAGAGTTTCCGATCTTTTATTCCACGCTGCCAACACAACAATTAAATGATCCATCGATATGCGACCGTGAAGTATTAAATGTCCTCGCGGTGATTTCCTCGTCACAGAAACCACCTCATCTGGTTGTAAATGAATACACGAGTGGGAAATTACAAAGTAATTTTAGAGAATCAATAAATTGAAAATACAAGAGTTTTTACAATAATGATTGATATTTGGGGAAGAGCTCTGTCAATGTCAAAACCAACCGCAAAAACATCTGCGGGTTCTATCGAGGATGTAAAAAAAATAATTGAAGATGAAATCGCTGAGACGTTACATTTAGCAAGAGTTGACCCGAACGAAATAGTTGTATTTCAAGATTGCCAGGGTAAATTGAAAACCAGTAATATATTCGCGGATGAAATTTTGATACGGCAGCGCGACGCAGCTGAAAACTCTATTGCGCTGTATTTCAGCGGCGGACGACTTAAACCAGGCGCACTTGTGTCTACGATCACCGACGAGATTGACGCCCACGGCCGTGATCTGGATGATTATATACGAGGTTATAATACTTTTCGCAAAAATATCGTAAATAAATTCTTCGGAACCCCGCTTGTGGTTGGCATGAATCTCGCTGAAATTAAAAAACCTTCTATCTCCATTCTTTTTTAACAAGAAGGCGGGGAGGATGATGCATGAAAATGAAATCAAGGCAAATTATCTCGATATTTACACGGATATTTCTAAACTAATAGACAATTTTGAAAAGGTACAAAAACCCACCAACGACGTTGTTGATAAGTTTTTTGGAACCTCACTTGTGGCAGGCATGACTCTCGCTGAAATTAAAAACCTTCTATCTCCATTCTTTTTTAACAAGGAGGCGGGGGGAGGATGATGCATGAAAATGAAATCAAGGCAAATTATCTTGATATTTACATGGATATTTCTAAACTAATAGAAAATTTTAAAAAGGTACAAAAACCCACTAACGACGTAGTTGATAAGTTTTTTGGAACCTCACTTGTGGCAGGCATGACTCTCGCTGAAATTAGCGAATTTATTGGCAAGCATACTCAAAATACCTACGTCGCTAATAATTTCTTTGGTGTCCCGGCTACATCTACGATGGCTCTCAAAGATATTAATATGTTTATGGTGAGACAAACAACACTTAATACCATCGTGGATAAATTTTGGGCGAGAACACCTGTGTCTGAAACCACATCTCTGACAGGCCCGACCTTCGCTGAAATTAAAAAAGCTATTGACGAACAAAAGCTCACTAGCGAAATTGTTAATAAGTTCTTTGAGGGCAGTAAACCCCAAGATATCACGACGAAACTTTCTAACATCGACCAGCATATTAAACACCAAGCACGGCTTGGAATCGACAACTTTCTGATTTCATTCTTTTTTAGCAAGGAGGATGGGAGGATGATGGTTTCTACCGAAATCAAAGCAAATTATCTCGATATTTACAAGGCTATTTTTAGACTAAAAGAAGATTTTAAAAATGTAAAGATTCCGCATCCACACATAGGCGTTAAAAATATCGTGTATACGGTCGATCATGGAACCATGGATTGGACAAGAGACGTTTATACTACATTGTCCGCCGGTCTCTGGGGAGGGGGTGAGGCGGGGAGCGATAGTATCTTCAAGCCAACGTAGACCGATGGTATCTACAGGCTAAGGTAGATCTCTATCCATAAATTTAATATGATCGCGGACGGTAAAACTTACTCTGGTGGCACCGCGATGTTAATTCTCAAGGGTCGCGGACAAGACTTTAATGTCGTTGCGGTTGATAGATCCACCATTAGATAAAATGGAGCTGAAGCTCTATACCTAGAGGCCCGCAATTCCCCTTCCACCTGGCCCGCCCTGGCCCCTTAATGATAGCGAATAATTGAAAACACAAGCGGGTTTAAAATATTAATGACATCGATGAAATCAATTGAACCGATAATATCCCCAGAGGTATCATAATCGCATCGACATCGATATGAGACCGTGAAAGAGTTTTCTGCGAACTTGAAATCACTTTCTGAGCGTTATCGTGAGAAAATAAGAAAAGTATCGCCGCAATGTAACAATCATCGACATTGCCGTGTACTCGGTGTCCGGTGTGATGGCCTTCGCCGAGGTTATTTTGTTGATGGTGACCATGATGGCTCCAATTGCAGTTTCAATCTCTATCTCCGCGGCAACAACAATCGCGGCAGTCGCCACCGCGATAACTAAAAAGTTATCATCGTGTTCTCAGAAAAAACTCAGCGATTACACAGCTCGGTACCGGGTGGTATTTGACGCGTACTCGAAATTATTCTAGTTGTTTTCGCTATCGATAGATAATTCGTTCATATCCGATGTTCAATTTTCCGCGATGACCCAGTTGAATAACGCTACGATGTTGAAATTGGAAATTGAAGACAGCGTTAACAATAATGTCACTCGAACTGCTTCAACGAATCGAGGAGAATACCACTCCGATACGAACAAGCATGATATCAATAACATCAACAAACAAACCATTTAGTGTGAACTTCCCTTCTCCGATTCCAGTGCGCGAGATCGCGCTGGCAAAATTACGAGTATATCATAGCTGGCCCAATATCAGATCGGTTGCATTTGGCGGTCAGCAACCGAATAACGCACTGGTGTTCTCGTATAGGAATAAACCCGATGGCACCCCAGACTGGAACGTTATTTCGTTACCAGCTTGGTCGTACCAAATTGGGCAAATCGATGATGAAAGTCAGCGTAGAATAAAATCAATCAGGGGAAAAGAATCAAAAATAACTATTAAAGTTCATGATCCGACGCTCTCGTCGTCGATCGAAATAAGCACAGAGGGATACATTGTAGATATATATAACAGCTCGTTAAAAACAGTGTTAGGATGGCCTGAAAAATCACCGGAAAAATCCGCCACTGACTTAACCACAGACGTACAATCATATCATGAAATCAATCCCATATATCGAGATAATTTATCTGATATAAAGAAAGGAAAAATCACCGATAGATTTATATTTACCAACAATAACACTATGCGATAGGATTTTATCATTAAAAGAACAGCTGACTCATCTGTTACTATTTATTTTACCCTAACTGACATCACTGGTTATTTTAATGAAATTAATCAATGACATAAAACACAACTAGAACAACTACGGCAAACAAATTCACAAAAACACGTTGAAATACTAAATCAGCTTGTATCTGACATGGAATATATACATGAACTAATTATTCAAACAATAACAAATGACAACAGCGACAATAAACAACGATTTCTATCCGGTTACAATATCACAGAAGCCAATCTGCGTAATTTCAAGTTTCCCGGATACAACGTGGATGAACCAAAAAATTCTGTTAGAAATGTTATCAAGGTATTACAAGTACAAGATTCAACCATCCTCAAGTATATTAATGACCTAGATGGCACCGGTAGGCATATTGCCCCGCACAATGTAAATATTTCATCGGTGATTGCGCTCAATTTAGTATGTGATGCAATTGAAGGAAGCTATCAAATTGATATAGAGCAATCAAATCAAGCTCAGCAAGGATATATTCTTTATTCGTTTGCACCAACAGCTCCTCCAGGATTTCTAATTATTGAAAACCCAATTAATCCTGTCTACATGCGATGCAATAATAATTCGCTAACGAAAATTAATTTTAGACTCACTGACCAATCAAATAATTTAATTGATCTACGCGGTGAGGTGTTTGCGATTAGTTTGTTTGTAAAGTCCTAAGGACTTCCATCATAAATGATTTTCGTCCTCGAGCACGATATCGTATCGGACTTGATTAAATATTCGGTTAACCCGTAGCAGCAGGGGAGGGGGGGGGGGGCGATGACAACACCGCTGCGACGTTGTATGGTTAAGCAACGAAAACGCGAGTAGAGTATCACCCGCGCAAACTCATGTTTTGAGCAAGAAATCAATATGTCTCCGTTTACCAAATGGAGACCTTTTTTGTGGTTAAAACATGAAATTTTGTAGGAAGGCTCTATTTTCCGTTTTGAGGGTTTAAATTGATTTTGTCGCAAAAAGATGTAGGATTCTTCCCCCCCCCCCCCCTGCTGCTCACAATGACGAAAACAGGAGAAATATTACACGAATCAAAATATAAATCACAGGGAGCTCCAATCAAAAATATTGAGTATAATGAACAAGCGAGGGCACCTGCGGTAACAATATTTCCGCGGGATAGAACAATTAAATATGACACGGGAAATTTATTTGATTTTATTTCTCAGTCAAGTAAAAACGATCCTGTGTCATTGTGGTTACTTCACAGTTTTGAAGACGAAGAGGGTAAATTCGATCAATTTGTAAGTCCAGACGGAGAATTATATCGTACTGAAACCCTGCACAATGACATGAAAAAACTAGCTAATGGTTTTTCAACAGAAGACAACGAACAATTATTAACAAATTGTTTTGCAATTTCGTCGGTTGCAGCTCATTTTGCGAGAAAAAAAAAACACGTGGAAACCAACAAGAGCTGAATTTCTATCAGATATTACGTTAAACTGCGTTGAATATAACCACGGCGGATTATGGAATACAAAATACACCTCTGAAAGTATTATTTCAGTT
The DNA here is from genome assembly GCA_029339505.1 of Unio delphinus. Lineage (NCBI taxonomy): Eukaryota > Metazoa > Mollusca > Bivalvia > Unionida > Unionidae > Unio > Unio delphinus. Next base: position 9,320,234 of record JAQISU010000015.1, on the reverse strand, counting down.
GATATGGATGCTTGTTATCCCGGCAGTTTTCTCGGGTACGGAGAATGCGCTGAGTATTTTTAACGATTTGTGCATCCCACACATGAGATGACTCGTGATGCTATTAATAGCCCATTGCCTTATTTTGATTTAACCGGATGCGCTCGTGTGGTATCATTCGAACTGCTACAGGACTTTATCCGTGTTGTTATATTTGGATAGGTAGACACATCTCTGAAAAACACTGGATGCCAATAGTGTTATTACGGTATATGATTGATTCTAAAATGCTATTATCGCTGATTGTCAGTGAAGCGATTATATCATATCGAGCGCAGACTGAGGTCTGGTTACCACAACCCGATAGTCTAGATAGTATAATCAGCGACTATAGAAAACAATTTCCTGATCTAGACGAACAATATATCGCAAAACGGTTAAAAGAAATCTTTGAAGTTAGAAATAAACACGCAAATGATATCGGTAGAAGAATAATCGGTAAATTCACTCAGGGTGGAAAATAATGACAATAACAGATATTCTTCACGGTTGATTATATATGGTGCTGAATACGACTTTATAATCGCAGATGTAACATCTAGGGGTATATACGTCGATCGTAAAGACGCTTTCTTGTCCGATGGAACCAAATTGGGTACAATTGTTACTTATAACGATGGAAAAAATCTTCAGTATGCATATTTGAGGTCGTCTAAGCTAGCTTATGCTTCTATTAATTTATTTTCAATGATAAATAGATTTCCTGAATTTGCGGTCAGGATATTAACCTATTCGTTTTATATAAACGCAAAACATAGCGAAGCAGTGGCTAAATTTACAAATTCTGACAAGAGTTGGGGATTATAGAGAATTAAAAAGGAAATAATGTGTGATTATTCCAAATCATGGGATGTTACGATTGAAAACAATTACTTGAAAAATAATCAGATATCAGAACTATCTAATGCACCTACGATATCTGATCCAATATGTAGATATAAAACCAGTTATTTAAACGGCTGTGGTGGGTCAGGGAAGATAACTCGTGCGATTTAATTATTTCGTGGAAACGCTAGCGTTTCCAAATCAAACATGATTGTGCTAACACCAAACCATAAACTTGCACGATAACTGAAACAACGAGGAATTAATGCTTGTACTTATCACAGTTTCTTTCGACTCAAGATAGAATGGGTGAAAAATATATTCCTGAAGTCATTATTTGGGATGAAATATGCACAGTATTGTTAGATATATTACAAAGATTTCTTGATTGGCTATTGCTAGCGAATACAAAAGTAATAATGTGTGGCGATCATGGCCAACCACCACCACTTGTCGGTTTATCCCCACATGATTCGTTGAACAAATTTGTAGACTATTATGAAGAAATTAATACTGATCATAGAGCACTTGATGAACAATTACGCGAGTTCAAAAAACTAATTAGATTACAACCGGATAGAATCCAATGTGAGATAGCACGTGAAATAATTTCGGAAAGACCATTAAATGATTTCTGGAAAGCATGGAGACCAAACGATTTGATAGTGGCAAGTAAAAAAATAGTCAAAGATACACTTCATATGAAGTTATTTGAATTACATAAAGAAAAATTTGCAACACTTCCAACTCCGTTGTGTTATAGACCCAAGCATGCACGAAAACAAAATATCGAAGTTGAGATTCCAGGACAAAGAGAAAAGCAAATTTTCGTATTAAATGATTTTGTGCTGGTTGATATCAATGTCGTCCAAGATGCATTACGCGCTGATAAATCCCCATGGACGCTAGGTTACGCAGCGACGATACATTCTTCACAAGGATTAACTATATCTGATACAATTGTTTGGGTCATAGATAATCACATCGAGTGGTCGAATTTAATTTATCTTGCAGTGTCCAGAGTACTAAGAATAAATCAACTTCGAAGAGCTGTTTTAGATGCTAATGATACAACAATAAGTGATATTGTCAGCGATGATATAATCTGAAAAAAACAACGGAATAAAAATAATAACAGAAAATTTGACATTGATGCCGAATTAAAAATTACACTGAAACAACAAAATAATAATCACCGCGCCAGTTGCAATTGTATAATGAGTTGGTGTTGGTCGGATAAAGACTCTTGACAATTTACCGTGGATAGAAAGAATCGCAGTATTGGTCATACCAGAGATAATGTGATGCTGACTTGTCTTGAATGCAACAGACGAAGAGGTGCTAGTTAAGACCACGCGGTGGTAATTGAATATCCTCGGGTATCACTTGTAGTTGTTCACTAGTAAATCTTCGCTGAGGAGCAGTTGAATCCAATATATAGATTGCTGGTATACCCGTGGATCGAGTTATGCTAGATATTTTATGCGTAGTGACACTCCAACTAGGATCAGTAACTCTTTTTTTACCACCTTCGAGCTCTCCTGGTTCATATAAATACCTAACAGTGACATTGCCGAGAATTGGTTTTTTGAAAAGTCATTTTGTGGTTTTACGTGTATATACTTCTTTTAATCGCGTTGTTAGGTTTCATGTTATCTCAATATTCAGCGCGGTAATTACACCTGGTAATCTCTTGACCCATTCACGAGATCCTTTATCCTGAATAAACTTCTGCGCGTATTGATATCAAAATAACAGCTCAGCAAGTGTCCGATGAAATCGTTCAACAATTGCCTGATCGCGATGTAGTGCAGTATGTCATCGTCCGATGGTGACATTATGATCCTTCACTGTTGGTAACGCCACACCCTGAAATTCCTTGCCAGGATCAATTTGGGGTTTGCTTTCTCTGTAACCTCCCATTCCATTTCCATACATTCTCCACTATTCAATGAGGGACAAGGTTCTTCCATAGTTTCTAATAGTCTAGAATGACTTCTCTCAAGCTGTTAATTTCTATGGTATTATCGAACTCAGCATACATAATGACATTAACAGTTTCGGCAAAAGCCTCTGCAAACTGAAGTACCACACGCAGTTGCCCAGATTTTATAGAGTTGAAATGTTCATCGTCGCCGCCTTGGTCTGGAGTGAAACTAAAAACCCAAAAAAGTCTAACCTCCTATATAATCGTCCTAGGGAATGCCATGACTTTTGTTGGTCCCTAACTGGCTTCGTACAGGGACAAGTACGACCTCAAGTAATTCTTCTGGGCAAAATCGGGTTCGAAGGGTCGGGTACTAAGTTTTGCCATAGCGACTGACTTCGATTTTGGATATTTTGCAGTGCTTAAACTGGAAAGGATTTTCATTGTGGGCAGCAGCAGAGAGGGTGAATCCTACAACGTTTTTAGACAAAATTTGATTCAAATCCTAAAACTAGCCGTCTTATAATCTTATTTTAACCAAAAAAAGGTGAACCCTACAACGTTTTCAGACAAAAAATTGATTGAAATCTCCCTACGAAATCATTTTAACTAAAAACATGAAAACGATTTTTTAATCAATTTTGGTCGCAACTTGTTGTCATCCACCCTCTCTGCTGCTAAAGTTTTCAGTTCTGGGTTAACAAAAATAATAAATAATTTGATCGAGTCTTTAGGATCTCACAAACAGACTAATCGCTAACACCTCTTCTTGTAAATCAATCAGATTATTTGACTGGTCGGTGAGTTTGAAATTAATTCTTGTTAATGAATTATTATGGCATCGCATATAGACAGGATTAATTGGGTTTTCAATAATTAGGAATCCTGGAGGAGCTGTTGGTGCAAATGAATAAAGAATATATCCTTGCTGAGCTTGATTTGATCGTTCGAGATTAATTTGATAGCTTCCTTCGATAACATCACACACTAAATTAAGTGCAATCACCGTTGAAATATTCACGTTGAACGGAGCGATATGCCTACCACCACCATCTGGATCATTATTATGTTTGAGGAGGACAGTTGAGTCTGATTTTTGTAGTGCTTTGATATCGGTTTTAACAATTTTTGCTAATTCATCAGCGTTGTATTTCGGAAACTTGAAATTACGCAGATTGTCTTCTGTGATATTGTAATCGGTTAGGAATCGTTGTTTATTGTCGCTGTTGTCATTAATTATTGTTTGAATAATTAGTTCATAGATATATTTCATGTCCGGTATAAGCTGATTTATTATTTCAACGTGTTTTTGCGATCTTGTTTTCCGTAGTTGTTCTAGTTGTGTGTCATATAATTGTTTAATCTCATTAAAATAACCACGGACGTGATAAAATCCCATTGCAATTTGTCTTTGTTGGTGAATATAAATCTATCGGCGATTCTTCCTTTTCTTATATCAGATAAATTATCTCGATAACTGGGATTGATTTCATGATATGATTGTACATCCGTGGTTAAGTCGGTGGTGGATTTTTCCGGTGGTTTTTCAGGCCATCCTAGTACGGTTCTAATAGAACTTTGATAGATATCTACGACGTATCCTTCTGTGCTTATCTCAATTGCGGATGATAGTGTCGGCTCATGAACTGTTATAGCGATTTTTGATTCTTTTCCAGTAATCGATTTTATTCTACGCGCGAATTCATTATTGATTTGTTCGATTTGGTATGACCCTGTTGGTATCGAAACGACGTTCCAGTCTGGTGTTCCGTCGGGTTTATTCTTATTTGCAAACACCAGTGAATTTTTCGGTTGTTGACCACCAAATGATTTTGATCTGATATTAGGCCAACTGTGATAAATTCGTAGTTTTGCTAGCGCTATCTCCTTCACTGGGACCGGAGAGGGGAAATTCACACTGAATTCTGGATTCGTTGATGTTATTGATGTCATGCTTGTTTGTACTGGGTTCGTGTTCTCCACTATTTGTTGAAGTAATTCCTGCGGTGTTGTCATTGTTATTATACTCATGTTGTATTTCTAATTTTGGTATCGAGGAATCATAAATACTGACCATCACTGAGAACTCACAATCTGGTAATGTTGATATTATTGAGATCATTTTGTTTTTTGGGTTCGTGTTTTCTGATTCCATCGGTGTTGTCATTGTTATTATACTCATGTTGTCGCTCTAATTTCGATATCGCGGAATCAAAAATACTGACCATCGCTGAGAATTCACTATCTGATATAATCGTATTATCGAGTGACGACGATATCATCAATGATAATTGCGAATATGCGGTTGATGCAATATGAAATTGAAGTAAGTAATTCTGCAGTTTACTCTGGCTGCATGATGATATCTTTTTGCTATCCCGGTTGATATACCCCCGATTGTAGCCACCGCAGAAATGCAAATTGGAACTACGACCGGGGCAATCATTGTAACCGATGCAAGTATTATTCCGGCGCCAGTGAGAACGCTTGACACCGAGTATATAATAACATCAATTGCGGTGATTCTTCGTCGGTATTTTTTTATTTTTATTTGATACTCCTCAGTGAGGGTTTTGAGTCTATTCTGAAATTCTCTGACCTGATCATAGCGACATTGAGTTGATGAAATCATTGTTATTTTAAAAATACTAGCGTTTTCAATTGTGAAATCCTTTCAATTTAGTTATTTACTTCGCATATGAATTCTAAGCACCAGGATATTTTTGAGCTGATCGTACTATCAACCGCGACAATCTCAAATTCTTCTTCACCCCGGATAATTACTGTTGCGGTGCCACCAAAATAGGTTTTACCGCTTACGATGATATCAAATTGCTTGTCAGAGATTAACGTCATCCTGTAGATACCATGGGGCCACTCCCCGATATTGACTTTCAATTTAGCATTAGAGTCTTTTATCCAATCAAAGGTCCCATGCTTTACCCTTTCAGATTTTTCTTTTAGTTTAGCAATATCGTCATAAACGTCGAGATAGGTTTTATTGATTTCGGTATATTTCATTATCGTTCCATTCCGGCGTTTAAAAAATGAAACCAAAAGGAGGCCGAATCCAAAACCTTTTTCTGTATTATAATGCCCGTTGAGTTCAGAATATGTCGTCGTGATATTGTAACTTTCAGAGCCCTCAAAGAACGTATTAGCCATTTCACTGATGCGTTTTTGTTCATCAATAGCTTTTTTAACTTCAGCGAGAGTCATTCCTGCCACAAGCGGGTTTCCAAAGAATCTACCAACAATGTCGTTAGTGGGTTTTTGATCTTCTATTGGTTTAGAAATCTCGAGATAATTTGCCTTGAATTCTGAAGCAGTCATCATCCTTCCAGCTTCCTTGTTAGCGAAGAATGAATTCAACAAGTCTTTAATTTCAGTGAGAGTCATGCCAACCACAAGAGGGGTTCCAAAGAATCTACCAACAATGTCGTTAGTGGGTTTTTGATCTTCTATTAGTTTAGAAATCTCGAGATAATTTGCCTTAAATTCTGAAGCAGTCATCATCCTTCCAGCTTCCTTGTTAGCGAAGAATGAATTCAACAAGTCTTTAATTTCAGTGAGAGTCATGCCAACCACAAGAGGGGTTCCAAAGAATCTACCAACAATGTCGTTAGTGGGTTTTTGATCTTCTATTAGTTTAGAAATCTCGAGATAGTTTGCCTTGAATTCTGAAGCAGTCATTATCCTTCCAGCTTCCTTGTTAGCGAAGAATGAATTCAACAAGTCTTTAATTTCAGTGAGAGTCATGCCAACCACAAGAGGGGTTCCAAAGAATCTACCAACAATGTCGTTAGTGGGTTTTTGATCTTCTATTAGTTTAGAAATCTCGAGATAATTTGCCTTGAATTCTAAAGCAGTCATTATCCTTCCAGCTTCCTTGTTAGCGAAGAATGAATTCAACAAGTCTTTAATTTCAGTAAGAGTCATGCCAACCACAAGAGGGGTTACAAAGAATTTATGTATAGCATTTTTGCGAAAAGAATTATAACCTCGTATATCATCATCCAGCACACGGCCGTGGGTGGTAATCTTGTTGTCTTGGGTGGTAATCCTGTTGTCGTTGTCGGTAATCATGCAGTTGTTGGTGATAATCATCTTGTTGTGGGTGGCAATCGCGTCTGTGATCGTAGACACAAGTGCGCCTGGTTTAAGTCGTCCGTCGTTGGAATACAGCGCAATAGAGTTTTCAGCGGCGTCGCGCTGCCGTATCAAAATGTGATTCAATGACACATCACTGGATTTCAATTTACCCTGTTTGTCCTGAAATACAACTATTTCGTTCGGGTCAACACTTGTTAAATTTAACGTCTCAGCGATTTCATCTTCAATTAGTTTTTTTACATCCTTGACAGAATCAGGTGGTGCAGTGCCATCGGGTTTGGGTTTCAAAGATCTCCCCCAAATATCAATCATGTTATTGTAAAACTTTTTCTCTCTCTAAAATCGTTTTTGACGACTCTGTCGTTGCCAGCGATTACTAGTGTATTCATTAACGACAACATGTGGTGGTTTTCCGCTTGGGTTACTCAAGGATTTAGAAATAGCGTCAAGGACATTTAATACTTCGCTGCCACATATTGGTGGGTCAATCATCGTTTGTGTTGGTAGCGTAGAATACCAAGTCTTCATTGGAAGGGTTTTTATATACCGCATAAACTCTTTTGGTGGGGCTAATCCATATGAATCGAAATAAACAATCCCACGTGGATCAATAGCGTATGCAACCCAGTGAGTTCCAGGTCCGGTGCTGTTATCTAAATTAATGATTCCGGTTTCAGTGTTGTTTGGTTGATGTGGTAATTGATCTTTCATAAAGACACCTCTGAAGTTTTTAATCGCTAGTTTTTAGCAGAATCCATTAAATCAAAATTGGACATGGGAACCATAGGTTCCTCAATTAATAAATCGTTCCCGGTAGTCTTAGACCCTTTCCGCTGCACCACGAATACGGGGTTCCTGGTAGTCTTAGACCCGATCCGTTCACGGATCTCCCGCTGTACCACGAATACGGGGTTCCTGGTAGTCTTAGACCCAATCCGTGAACGGATCGTCCCTTTTTTTTATATCCCTTCCCAGCTGCCTTCTTTAGTGCCATTCCTGCTGCAGTACCAACAGCCCCTAACGCCGCTGCTTTAGCCACTGCTGGGGCTGCTGCTGCAATCAATGCTGGAATCGCAGCTAACAACGGAAATATACCGCCTGTTTTAATCATATTTTTGATAGCAGCTGCAGAAAGAGTAATCTGAACACCTTTTTTGGCTGCAAGTGCATCATTGAAATGTTTTATTTGACGAGTTGTCAGTGATAGTTTATTTGCACCACCAGTCATTTGGTTAGGTTTCAACGTGATTGTGGTTCGACATTTTTTAGCTGATTCCGATTGCAATTTTTTTAATTGACCGGGAGTTAACGCAACACTAATAACACTATATGACATTATACATAATTGATTGATTCTAAATCGTTTACAATTTCAATTACATGTTTTCCACTGGGGCATCTACCACTCTCATTCTTCCACCAACACCTTCAAGTAGCATTGATTTATCACTGAGAATGACAGCAACCGCTCTATAATTAGCAATAGCATCAGGCTTGGTTACATTAGCTCTAAAGTGTATATCAACGACGGACTGTCTTGTTAAATCGAGATGTTCCAGCGAAAAGTAATAGATCGGGTATAAACTCTTAAAGTCGTATTGTGATATTTGCAAACCAGTATCGACATTTTGATCGCGTGCCATAAATGACAACAGACCACGCGTGCAATATGATTTTCTGTGTAATTAAGTTGTATATCCTCGGATGGTTCCTGTTGGCCGTTTATTCTCAGTGAGACGTCTTTCACACCTAACTGATCAAATGTCATATGGCTGGAGAGTTGATTGCCAACTCGTGTGTTATCCTGTAACGCAATAAATATATGACGTGGCGCAGCAACACCTTGTTTTGATGCTAGATTCCACGTGAATAACCCGTTCAGATTTGATTGCTTCACATCTGTACTCACGGTTAGCCAACCCAACAACGACTTTCCTCCTTGGTCCATAAATGATAGTAATCGTTCTTCTGCGGTGATTGCTGGAGTCAACACTGGCATCCACAATGATATTTTTGTTAAATTGACTTTACCGGCATCAGCATTTGGATTTGCAGCATCTGCTGGAATCCTCCAGATTGCGTCACTGTCATCACTCTTTCGTACAAGCGATACTGTATGCTTCGCCCCGTAGATAACTTTTCTGACGTTTCTACAGAATCCAAATATGTGATGCAGTGGAATCGCGCATGAAAATGAATTACGCGCTCCTTGCAACATTGAGTTTCGTGTTGCAGCTCCTAGATTGAAATTAACGTCGTTGTTTATAATCATATTCTCGACATCAGCATCACTATTATCACGTTTTTTTGGTCGTCTTACAACAAATGGATTTCCTCCAGCGGTATTCTTACCATCTTTTGCAAACATCATAGAGGGTCCTGCTGATCTTGTATCATCATCGGAATATCTCGCTAACCCGATTATTGTTGTAGCCATATCAACATCGCGATCTATGGACTCAATTTCTTTTCCATCAATGAGATATCTAGCACTCTCAAATAACGCCATAATACCATTATTGACAAAACCGACTTGAGTACCATCTGGATACGGTGCTGGTACAGCAGGAGTATCATCAGCTGTTACAAGTTCTCCTTCTACTTCAATAAACGCTTCACAGGGCAAAAAGTATTTACTGGTATCATGGACTTGAAGTTCAATTCTTGCTCGACTATTTGAGTCTATGGCATGATAGGCGTAATATTGATAATCGCGTACAGAATCATCCTTGCCAACTGGGGCGTCTATATCAAACGCCGGATCATGTGATTTTTTGAACATTTTATTCTATTTATCAGAGTCTAAATCGTGAAATCATAAACGATTTTCATCGACGTAGTTTTTTAAAGCCGCTTCCTGCTATCATATTTGCAATATTGCTTTGGTCGAGAGTTAAAGCCATCGACGCTAATTTTTCGTCTACTGCGTTATTTATAATTCTACTAACACTTGCAGGCATTTCCGCTGTAGATGGCAATGGTACCGGTTTCTTTTTTCGTCTCACTAATGATGTTATTTTATTTTTCGCAGTTGAAAACGCTTTTCCAGCAAAATCTCCAACAGCACTAATACCCTTATCTCGAATAACTTCAATTGCTTTCATTCCTAGTTGTTTAGCCAACGGCATCACTTTTGGAGCCATTCTCGCAAATAACCCTGCAATGGTATTGCCTAAACCATCTCCGTAGTATGCTCTATAAACTGGAAACCGTGAATTAACTACATAGACGGGGGTTGGTTTATCATGATTGTAGTGTATTATCATTATTTGAAATCAGAAACCATTTTTCAATTGGAAACGCTAGCGTTTTTATTCAGTCTCGGTGATTAATCACTGTGATACCCACTTTCCACTAACTCGCCAATGAAATCTCGATATGTGCTGATATCCATGATACCACCCTGAAATAATCGTCTACAGATATCAGATGCTTCATTAATTATTTCCGGTGAGTTATTTCCAGCTCGGAACCCTCCTACAAGAACTTCTAATCGTGATATATCACTGAGAACACTACCAGGACATGAAATCCAAGGATTTTCCCTCGAAGAGTTTCCAACGCTAGCGTTTTGCAATCCACTTCCGCTATAGCCAGTTGCTTCATCTAGTTTTTCTAAATCAGTTTCTTGGAAATAATCAGAAACATCACCATCTCGATCAGGTGGTGGTAGTTGGTTTTTAGGTGAAAAAGATATTTTCTTTGCAGGTTGCTGTCGCCTTCCTCGCAATTTTTGCGGTTTTTGTTGTTGTTTAAACTCTTCGTATTGATTATACACTATATCCACCGCATTTCTATATTCAATATATGATGCGTTATCCTTCTTCCTAATTCTACCTGTTTTTTCAGTTTTGATTTTGTAGAATATATCAGCCCAATGATCTAAATTTCTAACAAACTTATGATGTTCTGGTTTCAACATATTTTTCCTGTTTTCATAAGTCGTAACAACAAGCGCAGGAATTTCTGTTGAATCAGTCTTATTAATCGCTGCTAAACCCGCCTCGTTAAATATCACGCGTAAATCATCTACTATTTCTTTTGATTCCATTTGTTTTGTTTGTTCAGTTTTCGCTGCTATTTTTTCGAGTTCACCAATAACAGATTTTCCCGTCTCGGGAACATCTCCCAGTATAGCACGCTCTATCCCTTTCGTTGCTGTGGTTACTGGTTTAAACAATTCTTCGGATCCCATAGCAAAATCAGTCTGAAGACTCTGTCGTTGTTGTAGTTTATTCCGTACAGAGTCACGAATTGGTACAAATCTCCTGATTGCATCCAGTCGTTCACGAGCCAATCGGGTTGTTAATGCTTCATTGACCATTATTTGAAATCAGAAACAATTTTTCAATTGCAAAACAATTTTTCAATCCGAACTATTACCATCGGATGGTCATGGAAGTGTTATTTCATCCTATCAATGATGGGGAAAGTATCAGAATTGTATAAAAAATAAATAATACTGATAGTTTCCCCACTTTGAATTTTTTAGTGTATTTGATACCGGACCAACCAGCCATCAATTTTTTATTCACTGATTTCAACAGTTTTAATCAAAAAATGCTAAAAAAAATTAAAATCTCTATGAGGGACGGTCACAATCAAATAATGATAAATGGTTGGTCAATCAAAATTGTTCATTTTCTTGAATTAACGCCTGTAGGTTTCTAACTTTAGAATTAACCTCCTTTTTCAATTCGTATTCGTACCCCAATTCGTTTCGTATTCGTTCTACGATGGTATACAACGGAGCGAACACACTTACGTCACTGGAAAATGCGAGAGAGTCCTTAATAGAATTCTGAATTCTTTTGATGAGCGCATACTTCTTTGGTAGCATGTATTTATTGTTGTTAACTCCGTATTCTATATCCTGAAAATCAGACATGATTTGATCAGGATTTAACCCATCTGATAGTTCAATATCCTAACTTTTCAATTTTGAAATCTCGGATAAAATGCTATTCATGTTTTCAGAATTCATTATTCTATAACAATTATATATTTCTAAATGAAAAATATGACGCATCAGACATAACTAAATTGAACTTTTTGTCCCGTCCTTTTTGAAATAGCCGTCTTGGTTATTCCCTCTGCAACGAATCGTACTGAGGATATACAAATATCGAAGTGCCCACTGGCTTCATTCATTGATTGAAATATTTTTTCTTCGTTAGTTATCGTATTCAAAGATTTCACAGGTCTCGCTTTTTTCGAGTATTTCCCAGTCTCCCCTCGTTCGGAATTTTCACTTTGTGTGATAGCCTGCAGATTTGATAAAGAATTGTTTTTCGGATTAGAATCGATATGATCAATAACAAAATCATCCTCGATCAATCCATTGAAACATTCATACACGAAACGATGGCAGTAATGTTTCTTCTTTCCAGCACCAAACATCAAATACCCCATACCATTATCCCACCCAACTGGTTTCTTCAGTCTGCGGTTTCTTACAACACCATCACTGGATGCTTCATAATTTGTGATCACAGGGTGTTGTCTGAATTCTTGGTTCATTTATATATTATACTATTGTTTGTCTAATTCATCGTTTGGTTTAATGATAAATCTTTCGATGTAGTCTTGAGGAGTTCTTATGATTTTATCCTTGACTCTGTCAAGGATACTGACTTTGTCAGCGTCAAGAATACTGACTTTGTCAGCGTCAAGAATACAGACTTTGTCAGTGTCAGGGTCAAAATTTCTGATTGATTGTCCATTTTTTATTCTTTTATCATAATATCGCTTCAACTCCCTGTATCGCTTATTACCGCAATTTAGACGCAACTGAGATTTTTCCCTGACCCCAACTCCACATAGAATACAGGGTAACGGCCCAAGGCTTCCACGTCGAAAGCTTTGCATATGATACCCACAGAACTCATTTCTGCATGATTTGTTACACGGGGTTATTGATCCAATCATAAGCCACTTGCAGTGATTCATTATATAAAAATCTTTCATTTAAATGCTTGTTTTAATTATAGCATGAAGGAATTAAGGAAAACGCCTTCGAAAAATGCTGAATTCAATGCTGATAAGGAGTTTAAGAGATTATTAAAAATCAATCCTAGATTTAATCTCGATAGACCCCTAAAACGTCCAATAGACGGAAACATGAAAGAGTTTAAGAGATTATTAAAAATCAATCCTAGATTTAATCTCGATAAACCCAAAAAACGTAACAAACGTCCAAGAGACGGAAACATGAAAGAGTTTAAGAGATTATTAAAAATCAATCCTAGATTTAATCTCGATAAACCAAAAAAACGTAACAAACGTCCAATAGACGGAAACATGAAAGAGTTTAAGAGATTATTAAAAATCAATCCTAGATTTAATCTCGATAAACCCAAAAAACGTAACAAAATCGATCCTAGATTTAATCTCGATAAACCCAGAAAACGTCCAATAGACGGAAACATGAAAGAGTTTAAGAGATTATTGAAAATTAGTCCTAGATTTAATCTCGATAAACCAAAAAAAACGTCCAAGAGATTACCCTGGAAAGATGCTCAATTCAATCTCGATATATTTTCTAATACACCAAAGAATACAATTCTTGATAAAGCCATGATTAGTAAAATCAGAGACTGTTTTAATGAATTCAAGCGTGATGGAGCATCTTATTGTTGGTCAACATTTCGAATTGATGGTGTTGTTGATGCTACCATGACTGATGAAAAAGCAGCAGTGATAATTTCACGTGTTGGGGAAAAACGGCATTTTTTCCGAATCAAATTCATTATCGAAGTCGATGGCAAATGGATTATTAAGGATAAATTTGAACCAATCCTCAAGAATAAAAAAGCTGTCATTGTGAGTAGAGATTCCAAACCAGGGATTCTAACCGGCATTGATAAACCATACTACGAAAGATCTTATCCCGTAACAGCAATGGTTTATGGGATATATCCGTTAAATGATAAACCCGATATCGCAAAACTAGCTCCTATGAAATATTCGTCAGGACTTAATTGTGTAGCAGAACGAATAATAGAACACTTCACAAATGCATCCCGAGGAAATAAACTAACTGATCTGCGACGTAGGAAAATAACCGAGTGGGAACTGACAGTGAAACAGCATGGTGCAAAGATTTCTGATATAGCTAAATTAGAAACATCATTAAGATTTCCAATAACAGTTATGACGATAACCGGAGATGTTTTATACGAACCGAAATATAACAAAAATGGAGCGCCAATACAGATTATTGATCATAACAAACACGCGTGGACACCTGCGGTAACAATATTTCCACGAGAACGAACCGTGAAATATATCCCTAAGGAGTTCGTCGGGGATGTTTTCTATGAAGAGAAATTATTCGATGCTATTCATGCGTTGTGTAAGGATGATTCTGTGTCAGTGTGGTTACTTAGAAGTGATGAAGAATTCGATCAATTTGTAAAACCAAATGGTGAATTATATCGCATTGAAGAATTAGATAACAGAATGAGAAAAATCGCTAGTGATTTTTCACCGAAGAATTCCCATGAAAAACTACTCACGGATAGTTTTACTATTCCATCAGTGGTAGCTCACTTCGCAAGAGAAAAAAACTCATGGCGTCCAACACAAAGTGATTTTCTCGAGGATGTTAAATTGAGTTGCGTCAAAGTTGGTCATGGAGGACTGTGGAATACGAAATACTCACGTGATGGTATGATTTCAATTGATATAGCCGCGTGTTATCCCGGAAGTTTTCTCGGGTATGGGGAATGCGCTGAGTACTTCAAACGATTTGGACACCCCACGCATGAAATGACTCGTGTTGCGATTAATGGACCATTGCCTGATTTTGATTTAACCGGATTCGCTCGTGTGATATCATTCGAATTAGCTACAGGGTTACATCCGTGTAGTTATGTTTGGCTCGGTAGACACCTATCTGAAAAACACTGGATGCCAATAGTGCTATTGAGATATATGATTGATTGTGGTATGCTAATATCGTTGATTGTTTCCGAGGCTATTATATGCTATCGAGCTCAGAAAGAAGTTTGGCTACCACAACCCGATCTAGATAGAATAATCAACGAACTACGAAAACAGTTTCCAGATTTCAGTGAAGAAGAAATCATAAATTGGTCTAAGAAGTTATTTGAAATTAAAAAAGAACAAGCAAAAGATCTCGGAAGAAGAATAATCGGTAAATTTACCCAGGGCGGACGATACCATAACGCAAAATATTCTTCGCGGTTGATCATAGATGTCGCTGAATACGATTTTATTGTAGCGGATTTAATGAAACAGGGAAAACTTGTATCCCGTAAGGATGCTTTTCTATCCAATGGTGAGAAATTAGGTACGGTTTTTACCTACTGTGATGGATATAATTCCCAGTACACACATTTGAGAAGTTCAATGCTAGCCTATGCTTCTATTAATCTATTTTCGATGATAAATAGATTTCCTAATACCGCGGTTAGAGTGGCCACTGATTCGATGTATATACACAATAAGTACAAATCAGCTGTAGCGGCATTCACAGATCCCGAAGAAAATTGGGGGCGTTGGCGATTTAAAAGGGAGATGCTACATGAGTATTGTTAATCCGCAGACGTTGCCATGGATGATAAATATCTTTGTTGTAACCGTATTGAAATTCAATCAGAATTTTCTAATGCACCACCGGTATCTGATCCAATATATAGATACAAGACAGTTTATTTAAACGGTTGTGGTGGGTCAGGAAAGACAACTCGTGCAATTGAATTATTTCGTCGTGGAAACGCTAGCGTTTCTAACATGATTGTGCTAACACCGACTCACAGACTCGCCAGAGAGATGATACAACGAGGGGTAAATGCTTGCACTTACCACAGTTTATTTCGATGGAAGGGTGACAAATGGACTCCTGAGCGTATGGGTGATAAATTCATTCCTGAAATCATAATTTGGGATGAAATATGCACAGTGTCATTAGATGTATTAAAAACATTTCTTGAGTGGTTGTTAAACAAAAACACAAAAGTCGTCATGTGCGGGGATCACGGCCAACCACCACCATTTGTCGGTGCATCTCCACATGAATGGCTAAAGGGTTTTGTAGACTACTATGAAGAAATCACCACTGATTATAGATCACTTGATGAACGATTACGCGAGTTCAAAGCGCTAATTAGATTACAACCGGATAGAATCCAATGGCGCGTGAAGTGATTTCAGAAACCCCAATGAATGATTTCTGGGAAGCGTGGAGACCAAACGATTTGATCATTGCAAGTAGAAAAATAGTCAGGGAAACACTTCATATGAAGTTATTTGAATTACATAAAGAAAAATTTGCAACGCTTCCAGTACCCCTTTGTCATAGGCCATCGGATACACGAAAACAGAATATTGAAGTTGATATTCCAGGACAGAATGAAAAACAAATTCTGGTATTAAATGATATTGTGCTGGTTGATATCAATGTCGTTGAAGATGCATTGCGTGCTAATAAATCCCCGTGGACGCTAGGATACGCAGCAACAATACACTCTTCACAGGGATTGACTATATCGAATACAATTGTTTGGATGGTGGATAATCACATCGAATGGTCGAATTTAATCTATCTCGCAGTATCCAGAGTACGAAACATAAATCAACTTCGAAGAGTTGTTTTCGATGATAATGACACAACAATAAGTGATATTGATGTTAGCATCATTAATAAAAAAACTCTCCGGTTACAAACAACAGGACAAAAAAAAAACAACGAGAATTTGATATTGATGCTGAACTAATAATCACTTTGAAGAAACAACAGAATAATCACTGCGCGAGTTGCAATTGTATAATGCGTTGGCAGTATTCGGATAAGGATCCTCGCCAATTTACCGTAGACAGAAAAAATAACAATCTCGGTCATGTCAGAAATAATGTGATGTTGACTTGTCTTGAGTGCAATAGACGCAACGGTGCTAGTTAAGACCATGCGGTGGCAATTGAGTATCCTCGGGAATCACTTGTAGTTGTTGCCGAGTAAAACCCCGCTGAGGGGCAGTTGAATCCAGTTTATAGACTGGAGGTCTACCAGTTGATCGTGTTATACTAGATATCTTATGCGTAGTGACGCTCCAAATAGGATCAGTAGCCCTTTTTCTACCCCCTTCAAGCTCTCCTGGTTCGTATAAGTACCTCACAATGACACTACTACCAAGAATTGGTTCTTTGAAATCTTTTTGTGGTTGTACGGGTATTGACTTCTTTTTAATCGCGTTGATAGGTTTCATGTTGATTGTTCTAGTAATCTCGTTATTCAGTGCAGTAATCACAGATGGTAATCTTTTAACCCATTCACTGGATCGCTTTTCTTGAATGAATTCTTTTGCGTATTGATATCCAAATAACCGCTCAGCAATCGTCCGATTAAATTGTTCTACAATGGCCTGATCGCGATGTAGCGCAGTATGCCCTCGTCGTATGGTGACATTATGATGTTTCATTGTAGATAACACTGCACCCTGAAATTCCTTGCCAGGATCAACCTGCAATAGATTTGGCCAGTGCAGAGGACCTCGTCGATAAATCCTTTCAAATGCAGAAGCAACTTCAGTGGCTGATTTTGTTTTTAACGGTTCTGCTTCTTTGTATCGACTTGCAATATCAACTACGGTTAACGCATATTTGTAACCACGATCATGTGGCAGAAATAATATATCAGCCTGATGAACTTCATTAGGAGCGGTCACATCAAAATGCGAGAATTGAATTTGTTTAGGCGGTGGTAGATAAATTTGCCATAGTGCCTGTTTGGATAACCAATTAGCCGCAGTGGTTTTTTTCACTTTTGCAGCACTAGCGAGTTTATTGATTGCAGCGTTACCCCTCCAGTATCCCCTCGGAGAATAATAAATTGATTCCATATTATTAATTACCAGCACCTAACATCAATTTACTTTTCATAGCCGATTTTATCAAAAATGAAGACAATTTTTCTTTGAAGGATTTATCAGGAATAGCATTTAACGTATGAATTAATTTCACATCTGCTAGATGCCTGTGTTGCAAATTGCTGCTTTTATAAGCAACATCATGAAGGTGACAGGCCTTATCAATGGCGTTTATTGGTTCTTCAACGGGGTTGGGTTGATTTTGATTATTGAGTCTGATATCAAGTCTGGTTCCCGGTCCACAGTAGCTATATCCTGGAAGGTGCTTTTCTCCGGGGTACTTTGCCCATGGGGTTCCAGGGAGCTTTGCCAATTTGGCTGCGATATCACCTCCTCGTTTTTTTTAAAAACATCTCCGGATTGTAAAATCTTCGATTTTGTAGAAACAAATCTGAACTTTTTAATACCACATGTTGCACATCTACCAGTAAGTGCTGATCTGTTATTTTTAGTTGTAACCGTCGTCACATCATTTGTGCTAGTACGCGTTTTACACTTCATACAATATAGATCCATAATTTATGTATAGAGATATGGATATAATTGATTTTTCAGCGACTAAAACAAGAGAACCAGTTAAGCATCATGCAGCGCTACCAAACTCTATCCGGATGATTATAATCGGGCCATCTGGATCCGGTAAAACGCAATTGTTACTCAATTTAATAATGAGATGGATGAAGTGGGATAAGTTGTATTTAATTGCCCCTAGCGTAGATGATCAACGATGTTATGAAGTGCTAAAAGATTTTAACGAGAATGCATCAGAAATTAAGGGTGAGAACGCCATTGATTTTATAACCGATATCGATGAAGCACCGAGCATTGATGATATTGATGGAGATATTAACAATTTAGTCGTATACGACGATATAATGTTGGATAAACAAAAGAATCCTGCTAGAATATTTTCCCTTGGGCGTCACAAAAACACTGACGTGATATATGTCACTCAACGCTACACTCAGGTTCCAAAAGTCATCAGAGATAACTGCAATATTCTTTCTGTATTCAACGGAGTTGATACTCATACTCTTAGAAATATTTGGCAGACATGGTGTTCTGATATGGACTTCAATCAATTTCGATATTTCTTTAGTCATGCTCAGTCAAAACCACACGGATTCGCAACAATAAATCTACATGATCCTCGGACACGATATCGTATCGGACTTGATCAAATATTCGGTTAAAATCGTAAAAGAATTATTAACCCATAGCAGCAGAGAGGGTGGATGACAACAAGTTGCGACCAAAATTGATTAAAAAATCGTTTTCATTTTTTTAGGTAAAATGATTTCGTAGGGAGATTTCAATCAATTTTTTGTCTGAAAACGTTGTAGGGTTCGCCTTTTTTTGGTTAAAATAAGATTATAAGACGGCTCGTTTTAGGATTTCAATCAAATTTTGTCTAAAAACGTTGTAGGATTCACCCTCTCTGCTGCTTGGGCACCGTTGAAGGCTGCAATACCAATGAATAAACGTTTAGGTTACTGTCTTGTAACTTCCACGCGTCGTATCGGATACGTGGCTGTCGTTCTGCTCAAAGTGTGACTGATATCATTTCCCAAATTGGGTAACACTTCCACACGACGCACGTATAACCTGGTTCATTCGATAATGGTTTTCAAATCTTTACCATGAGCCATCAAAAAGAAAGCAGTACTGCTACGATTCAGTCTCAAGCGAATATCCACCCCGTTTAGTAAATATTTCTCTTGAAACCACATGTCCAAATGCAAACGATCGAACAGTTCTAAACTACGTACTGGCAGAATTTTTTTTCGACGGTCGTTAAAACCCTCATCGTGTTGATCGTCATCTTCGTTCTATTCTGTGTCGTTAAACTTATCCTCTTTTGCTGTGTTAGGTTTCCTTACCACGCAAGCATCTAATTCAGTGTTCTGGGCTTCTTTTCCGTACGTCAAGAGCTTTTCGAGGTACGCTCGGTAAGGGTAAGTATCCGTGCTACTGCACACTATTTTTTTTTCATGTACAAATCTACATCACTGAACAAGGAATGCGTGAGATTATTGACAGGAGCTACTCGGGCATCGACTCCTGGAACGGATTTGTCCGTTTTGATCACTTTCACTTTCAAATACAAGTAACTGCTGTTCGGATCGATGTAATCTTCGAGTTGCCCTTTGATTTCAAACTGGATGGGAGCTGAATGCGTCAAAGAGAAGACGGGATGAAATTCAACCCTATGGGCTTCTTGCATTGTCATCATAGTGGGTGGCATGGCAAAGAGATTCAGTTCCGACTTGGAACAGGCGCAAGATTCTTAATACATCAATTTCTTCTCAGTCGCTATGATTTGCTATTATTAATTAATAATGTCTAATTCTCGAACGGTTATTTTTTTCGTAGTCTTTCTAACTTTAGAGGTATGGAGAATTTTGGAAGGGTGTCTTCGTCGAAGCTTTCTCCTTTGTCCTTGCAGTGTCCTCAGGAAAGCATGAATGCCAGACTTGGTACCGTTCAGGGCATTCCTATTACTTTCTCGTCGACCCAAAATCTCTTTACCCGTTTGAAGCAAGACATTTTTGCCTGCTCTCAAGAAAGCTTTTGTTGGGTTTTGTTTGTCAATGAGGACATTTTGAAGATATTCTTTGCCGTGAGTCAATGCGGCATCTTTAAACGCGTGCAATCTTCGTGTCACCATCGGTTTCAAAACAGGGACCACGGAACGAAAAGCCGATTTAAACATATCTCCTATACGATGTCTTCGTTGTCAAGCGACTCCTCGGTACACTGGATATATAACTTTTCAGTTGTTTGAGAATCACTTTTGAAAATGGACTTTCACTGTGACTTTCCCTTTGGTAAATAGAATATTTAACAAAAGGTAATGGCAAACATTGTGTCCTCTTACAATTTGATCATTAGGCGACGAGACACTATATTGTACTCAAAGGTAACACTTTTTCTGGATTTGTCCATGGCTTTACAAAACACAGAATTGAACCTGGTAGCAAGTGAAGCCACTATACGTTGACCACTACAATAGTAGCCTGTCGGAATAGTTAACAGTTAGGTGGACCGCTTAGTTTTGGGGTCCTGTGTTTTTATCGGGTCACTGACAGTGATGCGTTCGTCTAAATGTTGTTGCAATTGTCAGTCATGCACTTCTAATTTAAAACTGTTTTGATTTTCAACGATGTGTTTTATTTGTTTCGGGTGCATAATTTTCACAAAAGCTACTTCCCAGTAGGCATCGTTATCCAAATGAATGGCTTGAGGTAATTTAGCCGTGTAATAGCACAACGTGTTGATAGGAAACACTTCCATGGAACTGTCATTGGGTAACGTTAAGTAAAATTGGTTAATATTGTTGTTCATAATTCCAGCGTTCTTCTGTCCGATTAGTCACTCGAGGTTCAAAGAATGTCTAAAATAGAATTGTGATTGGTGCGGTGACTGTTAGGAAAAAGACTGACGTTAGACGCAAGGCTACCAATAATTTTACTGTTGTTCCCGTTGTAAGAGTATTTCAGGGAAGGATTCGATGAAGATAACCGATACACCTGCCGGGTAAAATGGTCCACAATTTTTTTTCTCTTTGTTGCAAACTCAAATTAGCAATGGCTGCTACGATGACACAATACATCTCAAAGAATCGACAGAAAAAGACCATGTGCGTTTTAGGGACACGTTCTTCACACCACACCTACAAGGATTGTTTTTGTAAATCTTGCAGAGAAGAACTGGGTGAAGGAGTAGTCATTGTGGTAGCTGAAGTTGTACTGAAGGGCATGATGGTCACTTCCTTTTATAGTCGATGACTTACGAAGTGTCAATCCAAGAATCAAAACTTCGAAGATATCCTTTCCAACGTACTTAGACTTCATTGACACGACGTTTTACCATTATACGGGTCTTCGTTCGAGAATGCTTTCAATGTCGTACACGTCTTCATCGTTTTTTGTTGTGACACGTTGTAACTGAGGCAAGTAAAACGTTCCTTGTAATACTTCTCCGTTCATGTCTTGCAATTTATAGACGGTAGGATAACACGAACTAATTCGTTGGTCCAGTTGGATAAGTAACCTTTGTCGAAAGTGCGTTTGGTTTTGCCTATGCGAACCCATCTCCAGTGGTTAAAACGCCACTTTTCTTGTCGACAGCCATTGCCCGGGACGTACCAAACATACACTCAAAAACAGTCACTTCGTTGTCGGGTGTCACATCTTGTGGGCCACGTACAATGCTGCTATGATAAGATCGGTTGTAGGCTTGGACTAAGTGCGGTAAGACGTCGATGTACTTGAGAGTGTGTTGATGCGTAAAATATGTCCACATGCGTTATTTCAAGGTACTTTGAAAACGTTCCACGATGCTGGCTTTGGTTTCAGGATTTCCGGTGGTGAAAAAATAAATGTCACGTTTCTTCGATTCTCGAAGAGGGTGACGACCACATTGTTTCAATACCAGTTGCAGGGCTCGTACTAACTCTCCGCTCGATTTGGAAGTCAATGGTACGCCCCAGACAAATTTAGAAAAAACGTCGATGACACAAAACAAATATTTGTATCGACAATTGTGGGTGGCTAAATGAGAGACATCGGCTAAATCTGCTTGCCACTGATGATCGATGCCTTCCACTTGAGTGCGACTTCTATGAAAGTTTCGTCGAATGGGTTTGTTTAATGTGTGCGTATCTTGTTCTTGTAACCATCGTTGTACTTAAGGTAAACGGAGATTTTTCAAGCGAGGTTTAGCAGCACGATATAATTTCTGTAGGCCTCCATAAGATGCAGAATGGGCTGGATCGTTGTAAATATTGGCTAACACCTTCTTCATGGTTTTGTTAATAATGTACCCACTCTTTGATGATACTGCTTTATGTGAGGCGAAATGATGGTTGTTTGGAAACCGTGTTACGTGTGAGATGTGCCACATGAATAAATGTCGAGGGTACTGGTGGTGGTGGTGGAGGTAATGGGATAGCTTTGGTCTTCTTTTCTTTTCTTACTTATGGTTTCGTTTCGTTCTTTTTCACTTCTGTCGAAGGAATAGTGGCCATCATCTTTTTATCCAAGTTTTGAATTCTTCTCGTTGGGGAGTGGGGAAGGGGTCAACAAGGAAGCTGCAATCTTACTCGGAATGGGTGCGGCTGTGGGTGTTTGAAAGATATCATGGGTCTCTTCTTCCTTGGGTAACTGTGAGGTTACTGCTGTTCTGTCCGCTGTAGATAGTGATGGCGACGGACTATTCATTAGAGCCTTAAAATCGGTCATAGTGGGTAGAGATGTTTGGACCACAGCTTTCTGATGAAAGGGTTGCAGTCGTTTCAAGAGTTGACCGTACTTTTGCGATATTTCGGTTTCGGACAAATCGATGCGATGCATCAAGGATTGCACTTTGTGTTGTAATTCAGACATCTCGGTCAAATGAGGATTGGGTGGTAAATGGGGGGGGGTTCGTTTTTCTTGCCAACGATGGTATTCCATCAATCCTTTATAAGGGACCAAAGTCAGTTTTCGTCCTTCCATTTTTTTGCAAAGGCTATGTCTAATATTGTTGTGCTCCATAGGTCCCTTTTATCTCCTGGATGGATCATAAATATTTCTAACCTTTACTTGGGGCATCCTTTGTGACACCCATTGTGTCAAACCTGGAATTAAGCCTATCAACAAAGGAGCAAGAATGGGTAAAAATCCTCCCCGTTGCACCAACATTTTTTTTTTGACGGACGGGTATTTTCTTTTGGACCATTTCACGAAGAAGGTGTCGATGTTTGGCTAAGCATTTTTTTCTGGTGTGGATACAAAGGTATCAAAACGTTTAAACAACATTTCCACACGGTATCGATGACATCTTTAAAGGCCGTTTTAATTATTAGTTTTCGCATGGTTGGAGTGACATTGGACAGGACGGACAACATGTCTCCATGTTTGGCTGAACGAGGAGGTAGTCCTTTCCTGTTCTTTCCTTTGTGGGGTGAATATAAATGTTTTCTGCGGCATGACATCTTTGCTTGTTCGTTCTAGAAATACACTGACGTCAAAGACTTGTTACACACCCTCTTTTATATTCTTTTCTAGCGCTTCGTCAAAAAACTAACAACGTGTTTCTCTAAATCATGAAAAGAATCGCTAAAGACACCAGTTCGGTTCTAAACTGATTTGTATAGTTTGTTCGCACCTACTTTTTTTCTTTGGATGACTGTGTCTTTTTAAGGGATGACGTCGATGTTTGGCTAAGCGTTTTGTAGGATGACGAGATTGTCTTTTTCCTTGTTCTTTTTGGACAGCCGAACGACGATGGTTGTGGTGTGCACGTTTCTGAGGAGACATCATTGGATATTCAGAAGTGGCACAGAAAATACTGATTTACGTCGTTGACCTTTTATACTGGGATGCCACGCTACTGATTATCTTTCCGTCGTGACAGGTAACACAAGTCGTGAAAGGGTTCGTAACGGACTAAGTAGGCACAGTTCTTGTTTGGAAAAATCCAGTAAACTCTTTAAAATGCCAGATCTTTCTTGGACTTTGACATAGGGGGCAGTTACTTTGTGAGCAGCTGCTACTGCCGCTAATGAGGAAGAGGGTGTCACCGGTGTATGAGACGTTTTGGGAGACTCAGATTTCCAATGTTTCATCAAATTATAAAGAACGGGTGTCAAACTTGATTTTGCTGACATCACCAGCAACGGAGAAGTGGAAGAATATGAGGCTACTGGAAACTCGATCACTGGTGCTGCAGGTCGTGGTTTACGATTGTACGGTTACGTCCTGGCCTAAGTGCCCCTTTTGCGGATGACAGCTATTTCCTGTGGACTTTTCTTTTTCTGTGTTTGGGTCTTGACACCATTGTTCTATTTCTTGGGGGTTCGTTTGGGTTTTTTTCTTGGGGTGATCTTTGGGAGCATTGGGATCCCATTTTAAAAAGAAACGAATGATGACACCTCCTAGAGAACAGCTACCTCCAGGTTTCAAAATGATTTGCCTTTTGGTTTGTGTGTCGATGCGAGGATCAGTCAGTTGCGTCAAGACTACATTGTTTCTGTCAAAAAAAAGTTTGGTTTCATGTGGAATGTGAATGATGCCTTGCAGTAATTGTCGTGCTGTCACTGTAAATAATCGTAAAACTACTTTGCGACTAGCTTTTAAGACGTGAGCACGTATTTGTGGATTTTGTTCGCGACTGATACCGTAAAAGGCACGAATCAATTTGATGGTAAGATGAGACTGAAGGGACGTCATGTTGATGATGTATGAGACAAGTTCAAAGTGAACGAGGTTTTTATAAATTTTTTAGTTGTCGTTCTTGTTATGTAGACGACGAGGACGTGTACACGACATGTCCTCCGTCATGACACCAGTCGTGAAACAAATCGGTACGAAATCGCAAATAATCGGGAGTGATGGGTTTTAAGTCAACGAGTAAATAGGCGTGTGGGGTTAGAGTGGCATCATCGTCCGCATGAGTCAGCCAAGGTGTTCCGAACTGTTTGGCTAATACTTGCACTTGCGATTTATCTCTAGGACTTTTAAACAAGACAACGTAATGAACATTGAGACTAATGGTACTATGGGCTTTACGTTGTAGAAACAAATTTTGTGTAATGTAAATGACACTGACATTATTTTACGCGAGAACTACAGATTAATTTATTCTTCGTCTTCTCCTACCATGTCAAAAATTACCAAATCAGTTTAACTAGGGTCAGACACGATTCCATCGTCTTCGCTAGGAATGGCTTTCACAAACACAATGGAATCACCTTGACTTTCTTGCAAGAGGCTGTATGCCAGTTGCCACTCTCTGTAACACCACAAGATGCGCTGAGGTGAACGATCGATCAAATGATGTTTATTTTCGATCACACGTTTGACAAATTCGGTTTGGCCTTAACCGCTTAGTCCAGCAATTCACACGTTAAAAGGATGACGAAGATACAAGGCTTCTCAACTAGGATGATCTAAGTGTTTGTCAATGACTTTGAATGTCGAGGAGGAAGGAGTAGAAATAGCAGAGGTAGCCATACTAGTATGACACTATTGACACAAAAACAGTCAAGACAAGAGGTTTTTATTCTTTTATCAGGACACGTTTATTTCAATTAATGTTTAAATTGGAAGGGCACGAAAGACAACAATACATAAAAACCAAATGAATATGTACAGGAATAAAACAGATATGGCAACGAATCTATTTTTCCTGTGGAGGTTGAGACGTATCCAGATGAAAGAGTAAGGCGTTTAACAGAATGAGTCTCTCGTGGACATTTAAAGGAGTCCCCATACTGTCTTTGTAGGTATTGTTCGTAAAGTGTCAACAAGTGTCAACAAGGAATCTACAGGTAAACGAAGTTCTAGAAAGCAAGTCACTAAAACACACACTACACGTCGACACCAATTGATGGGACACAGTTCGCATAATAAGTGTTCGTAATCCTCCACCGTTTGAATATTTTCATTGATATCCTTACACTTAATCTGTTTTATCACAAGTGATACAGGTTGTGGCATGGTAGCTCTATTTTATACTTCATTATGTCGAAGACAATAACTGTATATATTGCACAGAATTATTTAAAATCTTCTCCAAAAGCGAAAGTGATTAACATAGTGTGTAATTTCGGACCACTGCTATTCTGGGTGACGGTCAAGAATGATCATAAAATCTTCAGATGTACACGGTCTAAATTGGAATATGTGGAAGGTACGCTTGATCCAGAGAAATCTGACACGGTGGTTGACCTTTGTCACTTCCCTCATGTGAATTTCACGACACAAAAGTTGTTGAATCACCTGTTGAGATTTTTCTATAGCAAGTCCCTGCCAAACATCCTTGTAGATCTTCGCTTGCAATTCTTATAGTAATCCCTGAATATTGTTCTTTAGAAAAGGTTTATATACTGGTCTAGGTTTGACTCCAAGGCAAACAGGATTCTTAAACGACATGGTACAGTGTTGTCACTTTCAATTACTAAAGCCCACTAAAGGTAGGTATTGATAATTCGGGGACCATAAAGCATGTCCCAGGTAACCGAAATCCTTCTGTTACCACTCGTTAATTGACTCACCACAACTGAAGCAGTTGAATTTATCCCATTCGTCCAAGTTAAAAAATCAGGCCCTGGCTAATTGTTCAGGAGTTGGTGCAGGTAAATAGTTTGGTCATTTATCTTTGAAGGTTCAGAATCGACTTTTTTAGTGACAGTATTCAGGAAATCTCGTAGGGAACGAATATAGGGCTCTCCTCACTTCAGTTCGATGCAGGTACGGTGGAATTCCTAGAAGTCAACGATAACGTGTGGCACATTCTCGCATCCCTGAGGTTTGACACGCACATCATCACTTTCCATGGTAGATATAGAGTTAGTAGTCATTGCAAAGTTCCCACAATATCATGTTGAATCGCTGGGGACACAGCATATGGCATCACTGCAATCGCAAGGTAAAGCATCGCTCTTTGCTACACAAATTACAATGGTAACCGCAAGGACACTTACAGTTTCCTTCAGAATAACTTCCGATGCAATGCATGGGTCTGGTCCATCCAGTATTTTGCACACTAGGGAAAGGTACATTTGTTTTACAATCCCCGAACTTGAATGATGTCTGTTTAAACGGATTCATCTTGTGTCGCTTGGCTGTTGTAGTTACTAATGAACTATTGGTCTTGGACAATCTCCCGTTTTGTATGCTGCCCAATATCGACTTGACCGTACGGTAAAGTGAAGTGATTGAGAAGTCGTACTCTCTTCTTGTACACAATTTGATAGACTTTTTCCAAAGATCGGCTGTTGATTTGGTGTGTGGGTAAACGGACAATCTTGTGCGGTTCGTGGGTGGTCACTTTAAAGGTTTCATCCTGTCCAGACTGTAAGGCTTCTTGTAGCACGTTTAAGTTCACCACTCGAATGGTGCGATAATTGAGAGTCAATCCTTTCAATTTACATTCGGTGTGCATTTCTCCGTGTGAGTCTCAGTCTCTTCCGGTCTCAGTATTCGTAGCCGTAATATTTAGGACCGCCACTTGCAAGACATATAATCCTGTCGTCGTGATGTTCATCAGTCCAGGTTTCTAAACGGTCTCATTCAATAGCAGGGTTACACTGGTTCGGTCGGTGAATGTAGATGCAACAGTTTGTGTCAAAATACAACACACGATCTCTTAATAGTTCCAACACTTCGTTCACTTTTAAGCGAGCGTGGGCTGTCACGTAAGCCGCAATGATGACATTTCCCAATTTTTCGGCGTCTACAAACTCTAGTTCTTCTTCGTAATTGACTAAGATCAATACCTCACGAATGACGTCCACGTGTTTCATGTATCTGGTTTTGTCGTGAATCATCTGTAAGGTTCGGACAAATACTCCGTCTTGGTTAAAGACGTTGTGCAGTTTTACCCCACAAGCAATTTAACATCACTTTCGCAAACGATGGCATTTTTTCGTTTATCTCGATGTGGTTTAAAGTGATGCCTTACTGCACTCGATATTTTTCTTTGAATTTCATTTGGTCTTCGGGAGTGTGGCACCAGAAAGGATAGCAGCTAGCTCCTTGTTTAAGTTTCAAAAAGGCATCTACGTAGTCTGCACAAATACCTTTCTCTGTCTCGTCGCCCTTGTGGTATTGTTGTGTCTTGGGAAAGTGTTAAATTTCGTACACTTCTAACAGTTGGTATCCCAGGTCCAGAGCTTTAAACAATTCCACGCTAACCCACGTTCCTGTCAAAGCGCGTTCTTCCTGGGTGTGCTGACAAGGTTGTTCTTGGTTGCACGTTTCGGCACAAGTTTGACACAAAGCAAACATCAGTTTCCCTTGGCAATGGTGAGGTAAATCGGGATGGTACTAGTCCGTAGGAGGCAAGACTTTGCACTTGATCAATCCTTCGTATTGGCGTATGTTGTCCAGATCAATGTGTTTTGTCATCAATTATGGGTGCCCTACAGGAAAGTGACAATATTTGCAGACGTAAGGATAGAGCGAACACACATCCAAGTATTTGATTTCTTCTCCCTTCTGCTTGTCCACCTGGTACAGCAAACAGGTGGTATTCATTCGTCCTTCGTACGAGCTATCCCGGGGGTTCAGGGGGTCCACTAACTTGTAAATTTCTACGATGCGTATCAACGCGGGATCGGTTTTCAAACGCTGATCGTACTAGTGTTCCCACATTTCCACCACCTGGTATCCTTGCTTTTCTAACCTCAAACGTCGCTTACAAGTTGTCTGGCACAAGTCTTCCAAAGTCCGTTATAAAAACTAATTTTTGGTTTCACGTTGAGGGTAGCACATGGGACGTCCGTGAATTAAGCATCTATTAAACTCGTACACGATCTGAGGGTTTTCTAAGTCCCAGCCATCCACCGAATACGTTCCGATGGTCTTTTCGCATCCTCCGTTGCGGGCGTGTTGGATCCATTTGTCTCCCTTATCGCACAAGTAATGTAGCCAGCGTAGGGCTCTGACCTAGTATTGACGTTTGACAAGGTTCGTCGTTTGAGGACTGGTGACATCTAGAGTATTTTCCAGCATGAATCGTTTTCGGTACACTAAGGAACACGCTTTGGCGATGGTAAAAGCTTCTTTCAAAGGATCGATCCCTCCGTGCTCCATGAACAATTTTTCGAAATTTTCCACAGCAACGTCGTAAAATGTCCACGTCAGATCAACATTACTTTAACATTTTTTCCTGAAAGTCATAGGTGTCCGAGGCGTGAGTCTGGTACCAAGCGTCGAAAGCTTCTCGTTGTTCTTGTTGCTCATGTTATCGTGGTCGTAGTTATCAGCCTCAGGCAAATGGGGTACAACGACATGTTGATTGGCTTCGATATTGAAAAAGTTTGGACATAACCTTTGGTAATTTCTGTCATTCCAAACGTTTTAGACATACGACTCAAAGGCATGGCCAAGTAACTCATTGAATCTTTAAACTGTACTAGTCCAACTTGCATAGAGATAATTTTGGCTCCGTTTAAAGTCACTTACGGACGTTCGGTACTTTGTTCCGTGTAATATCTAAGCAGAAATTGCCCATTGTATCCGGAGAAATTGTGAGCCATTACCGTGGCATGGCGATGACAATATCCGTAAAGTTTGATGTCTTCTGGACTCCACGTTTCGTCGATGGGTTTCAGATTGATTAGGCAAAATTGGCTAACGTGTTGGACTCTCGAAAGATTTTTTCTCGTCCTACAGTGAGGACAATGACTAAAGATGGGTTCTTGGATGCACTGCTCGCACTCTCGATGAGCCACGCAGACGTTAGTAATGTGAATGCTGGTCTCTTGCATGCATTCGAAAGAAAAAAGATAAAATTCCCTTTCTTCTGGTCATCTTCTTGTTGGGGTTGGTATGCTTGAATGAAGTCCACTTCCACGATTTGGTGAAAACTGTGACATCGTTTCTTCCCTCGACAAACGTGAAACTCGGCACAATTGGTACGCATGCCTTGTCCACTAGTAGGGCACAATCTCAGAAGCTGACAAGTACTTTTCTGTTGTGTACCTTGTATTTTCAAATGTTATTGGAAACAGGTTGGACTGACAAAAGTGCGCTGAAAAACAGGGCAATGCACTCGTACTTGTCCTTTGTCCAGACAGGGTTGAGAGGCCAAACAACCCTCACATTTTGATCCACATTTTGTTCTCGATTGTAATAACCATAGCCACATTTTTCACAGTAGTAACTGTATCCCAGGAATCCAGTGATGCTGATAATGGTATCAAAATGCTCATCGTGAGGATAGACGTGAATCTATTTTCCGTCCTTGAAATCGTGGTCTCGAAACACAAGAGAAGGACGCACTTCTTGAAGGTGTAATTACAAGGTGTAACGTGGTGCCAAGACGTTTTGCAATTGTTGCATTTCTGGAATGCCGCAAGGGGTGTCTTTAGATCTCCTCGCTTGCTGTAACAGAAGTTCTGCTTCACTTTTTTATTTGGTTCGGTCCGATCGTTGAATACTTTTCCCGGCTCTTTCCCATTCTACCGTGTCGCTCTTGCTGGCATAGGTTTTTCTCACGACGATGTCACGGACAAAACACATCTGGTCTTGAAAATTGTTAATTTGGACGGGGCTTTGCTTAATGTTGCGATAGTTGTCGACCAATAATTTTTTTTTTGCTTTTTCTGGTCCCCTGAGGAAGAGACACGGTGGTCATGAATGTGGGCTTTTCCATCGGTGATGTGAAACTTGTCGTTGGATTGTTGAACATGTTGAATCTTGTAGATAACTTTGGAAGGTGTCAATTGTGATGGGCTGCTAAACTCGATCCAAAAGGATGACTTTAACTTATCGTGATGAATAGAAAGTCTCAAGCGATCGTTTTTTTTTGGCTTGACATTGCTGTCTCAGTGTAGTTAACACAGAATCCCACACCTCGGTAATGAACCCTTCTGTATTCTCCAAAGGTACATTGGACCTGAAATCTTTAAACTTTACTGCTTACGTGTAAGCCGTTGTTCAAAATTTTCGAAAGGAACGCTTTTCCTTCCTCGAATGTGATAGCACTTTTCAGGGTTTACTAAGGGTGATGAACTTTGCTTGGACGTCGCTTGTCTGGGTCTGGATTCAGGCTCACTTATGTCATCTTCAAAATCACTAACATGAATTTGAGCCAAGACTTCAGCTACTGTGCTAGGCGATACATCACGTTTCTGTTTCTTACTTTCTTCTCCTTTCTTGACAACATGATGCGGTCTTTTCATCTTGTCTGCATCAAGTCAAATGACTACATTTTAAAGACCATGACCCCTATATATTCATGTTTGATTAGTGCATATATATATAGGGTCAGTGTCTAACCTTTCAGTATTCATTTCACTCTCACATTGACCAGAGCGATGGAAGAACCAACACAAGTTGAACTTCTGATCAGAGATTTGCATGGTGTCATACGAAATTTTTCTTCAGACAATCCAACGGACTACTCTCCCTCCTTTCGAGATAAAATACTTGCTATATTTGTAAGAAGAAGGGACAATGGGCTACAGAATGTCCAGATTGTGAAAAAATAGAAAAGGTACCAAAAGAGACAAAAGTCAAGACACCTGTTATCATTGTAAAGAGAAAAGACATTGGTCTCCAAACTGCCCTAGGAAACAATAGGAGCAGGAGGAGGAGGGTGAGAGGAATTCTGAACAAGAGGAGGAGGATGAGGTACCCTCCCCAAAGGAAGAAGCTCGACACGTTCACAAAGACAAAACAAGAAGACGAAACGAAAGTGAGGAGGAAGAAGAAAACAACGGTAAACAAATTGAAAAGAAAACAGAAAGAGTTAACAAAAAAATCCAATGAACGTTTTAAAGTGGTATTGTTTTATTTTATGTTGAAATATTGAAATGTAACATTTGTACCTGAATACACCATAACGAAAAACGTAAGGGTCTCTTGGTTTTGAATTCATAGAATAAGAACCTACACACACCCAGACACACACACACACTCATTTACTCACACGTACATCATGGGTTTTAAAGAAAAAGGACTTTTGAGTTTTCATTGAATTAAGCAATTGAAATAGTATTTCTTTTCGAAAGATTTGAGTGGCCATGAAAATGACCGTTGGGTATTTGTTTGTTTAAAACAAAAAAAACCTCAGAAACGGGACGAAATCATCTTTAGCTCTCTTAAACCTTTGCCACGGCCAAAGCATACTTCAGGACTGGTGGTTCCTGTCAATGATTTGGTAGAAATCACTAAAGGTGGTATGGCAGAAGTAGTCACAGTTAGATCGGGTTGTTTAATTCGAGAAGGTCATTTTCTTTTCGGTCGTAATAAAGAAGTCTGATACATTTGTTTCAGACTGCTTAACCTCAGCTAAAATATCTAAAAGTACCGTGACCGTTTGATTTTCACTATTCTCTTTCTGTCCTTAGCCTTCTTTATTATCTTCTGCTGGTGCTGTTTCTTCCTCGCGTTTCCTTCCTGCTTCTTCTTCTTCTTTCCGCTGTTGAAGGAGAAATGCTTTTTTTTCTTTTGTTGTTGTAAAAATCGCTCCAATTCTTCTTTCTGTCTCTGCTTAAAATCATCGACAAGTAAAAAAAAAGGAGAAGGCGACGAAGGTTCTGGAATAAATTCTTGTGAAGTTAGACAATCCACAATATCCCAGTTAAAATCAACTTCTTCTGGATGTAGATTTGTCATGACTTTGGTAGTCACTGCTGTACCATTACATGCTGTCTCTACTACTGGTTCACCCCAATTTATCATTTTCCTAGTTTCCAACATGTTTAACAACTCTGTCGCAACGATTGACTGCGCACGGACGCTAGTACCTCTATATAGGGAAGGTGACGTCACAGACTACTTTCGACCGATTTGGCGACTGTGACAGACTTTTGTAACGCGTGTTTGGATTGGTGAATAAACTCAATCCGTTTCGATCCGCTCTTCCCCTATATGGCACTCGCTTCACCTTTTCTCATCACAAGATGTGGGCCAACGTAGAATCTTTTATCCTAGTTTCACCCATGCTATTTCGTACTGACTTACCCATGTATGTAAGATCATCATTGACTATCACTCATATGACTGATACAGCCTTTGGAAAAGAAGAATATATGTTGGGAGGCAAAGGTGTTTAAAAAGAGTTTCTGCTCTATGGACCTGAAGTGAGGAGAAGCTTAAGTAAGAGTAAAGATCGGAGAGATGTCCTCTGTGTTAACAATATAATGTTAAAATTACACTTAACGGCCCTTTTCAGGGCCACTCATATACCTCGAAAGATATTTGCTTTATTTGCCTCCATTTCCCGTGTCGCTAGACAGGCCTAAATAAAACTAATATTCCACATGTTAAATTTTACTTGTTGCTAGAAAGGCCCAAAATGTTAAATTTCCCTTGTCGCTAGATAGACCCACCATGTTAAATTTCCCTTGTCGCTAGATAGTCCCAAATAGTTCGCATGTTCAATTTTCCTTTACAGGCCAAATATGTTCAAATTTCCCTTGTCGCTATACAGGCCCACCTGGTGGCCCTATACAGACCCACCTGGTTCTCACTATATTGCCCCAGGCCCTTTTTATATGAAATTACCATTGTCGCCATATCGCCGCACATTACTACAATTAATACTTCTATACAATAATTACAAACTGGGTTCAGCAATAACCGGATAGACTGGAAATTAAATTATGTGTGTGTATACAAACATAGAAAGTCGTTTGTTAGGAGAGGTTATGCTATGGAGTTGCTTGCTGATGTGAGATAATACAGTCTAGACAACAACTGTTGCCCACTTAACAGAAAGAAGCAGTTGTAGGACCAAGGAAAACAACAATATGAAGAAAGGAAAAGGGTCCTCGTGTTGCTGAAGAATTAAATGGTGTTTTTTTCCTCTACCTCTCCAGATATGGTAAAGAGTTAACCATAAATTACATTTGTAAACCACACACACAGCCAATGTTATTATGTTTGAAACGGTTTTTTAAAGAGATATTTGCATGCCATGCAAATATTAAATTAAATATGGGTCGAAAGTCAAACATATGTATGACACATATGACGATATAATCATGTCGTCCGAATATGATATTCAAATACGTTGTTTCAAAAACTGGATGTGCCAGTACATATTGTTCTTTGCCTTTCCCATCACGTTGAGTCTTATAGATCAGTACATACGGTACATATGGTAATGCCGCGCTATCTAGATGTACGATGTATTGGCCTGGTGGATTAAATGAGATAATACTGAGAGCACAAGATGTGAACACGTACTTAATGTATATAAAAATATTTATATCACATGCGTTAGAGAAGTCTACCTCAGTTTTCGATCTCAGTGAGGTTCGCTTAGACCTTTAACCATCGTAGCGTTCAATTGCTAGCAACTACGTTTAAAAAAATCCTTGATATATTCTGCTGTGGCTGGCATATTTGTTCTAAAATCCAGCAACAATAACAGATACATAAAAAAGAGTGTGAGAGGTGTATGGGTAGACAAATGAAGACCATCACTGTTAATCCTACTCATATCATGACTACTAGATGTTTATATTAAATGGCTGTGGATAAAGGAAAGTAGTAGCTAGACAGCAATATATTACTACTGTGTTAAACAGTACTGGATATTTCTATCTAATCATGGTAACACATTTGGTAATTACATTTAAAAATATTATAGGACTAAACACTACATCAGAATCAATACGTTTGATGTAAGAACACATATTTGTTTCCATATTGCTTTATATAACCATTGCAAGGTCAAGGGTTAAAAGGGCCATACCTATTGTATGATTACCAATGTTTAAATGAGATCATAAGAATTCCTGTCTAGTCTGTAATGCTACTGAAGGTTACCTAATCAGAAATGCGTGTAAATCGTTTTAAATCGCACACTTAAACGAAAGTTCTCTACTAATACTACATGCAAACTATTTTGTGCAATAAAATGGGTGTATAGTGATTTATATAATGTCTAAGTATGTGTATGCGTCCGCATGTGTGCACATATATATGTTGTATGTTTTACAACTGGGAGCATTACGAAGCCAGTCGCGTATATACAAACTGGTTTGATGCGCACGTTCGTAAATACATAGATAATAATTAATGATAAAATAAATTGGTTTGATTAATATTTATGAGAATTCTTCCAAGGGAATTCTACATAGGTATAGTTCATTATATAAGACGTAAACACATCTTACAGATTGTAAGGGATTGTCGATTGAACAATGGTACTTTCAGATACAATAGACGTGGCTAGCATATCGTCTTTATCTTGCTTAAAATCATAGACCTGAGTTAGATAAACATCACCCAATTTCTCTGATATTCTAATATGCCCAATGTCACTAAGATGCAACTTATCACCACATCACCCAGTTATTGTGATATCCTAGCATGCACAGGGCCATTAGGTTGCAACTTATCACATCACACAGTTACTTTGATATCCTAGCATGCACAGGGCCATTAGGATGACGCTTTTCACAACATCATTTAGTTACCTTGATATCTTAGTATGCCCAAAGCAACTACTATGATGCACCTTATTACAACATCACCCAATTACTTTGATATCCTAGTATGCACAGGGCCATTAGGATGCACGTTACGACAACATCACACACTTACGTTGATATCTTAGTATGCCCAAGACCATTAGGATGCAACTTATCACAACATCACCCATTTACTTTGATATTCTAGCATGCACAGGGCCATTAGGATGCAACGTATCACAACATCACTTAGTTACTTTGATATTTTAGTATGCTCAAGGCTACTAGGATGCACCTTATCAAAACATCTCCCAGTAACTGTGGTATCCTAGTATGCCCAAGGTTACTTGGATGTAACTTATCACAAGCAAATTTCATCACATTTCACATCTTGAAGTTTTACATACAATTTCAATTTTGACATATTTGGACAGTTTTGAATAATATATATATATATATATATATATATATATATATATATATATATATATATTCAACAGAGTTGAAAAGCAATATGAGTGCCGATCAGACGTCTTCTTCTTGTGTAGTGTCCATCAAGTTTGTTCAACAGCATTTCCCCTTGTCCAGCTTCAGATAGCTTGATAGTTTATTGTTGTTCTATTCGGAACACGTTCTTAATACCTTTTATAATGAAATTATGTTTGGTTTAAATTAACACTTTTAAATTAAATTACTCAAACTGGATCGTTTATACCATATGTATCACTAACGCTTTGTCTTTTACTCTTACTTTATATATATTAAGGTGCCGATAATTTCAAATGCCACTGAATTGGCAAACAATACAAAAACTACAAAGATGCATTCAGTCTTACAATTAATAATAAAAGTAAAAAGATACACATTTTACATTTGTGTAAACGTAATAAGATTAAAAACAATACATTTTAAATATTATTTTGCAGTAGGTGATCTTTTGATGTCATCTCCGTGCAATATCATATTTATTTTACTTTTACTTATCATAAGCACAATTCATTCACAAAGCACCTCGTTTGTTATGACATCCGTTATATTATTCCCTCAGTATTTGAATATGATAATTTCCCGTATTCCGTTATTTACTAAAGATTTCAGACATTATATAGGATGGATAATAGCTCGAAGCTGGACTAATCCAATTACATTGAATGTGTTGTGCGTGAATAGCTTCGATAGCAAACTTTCATTGATACCCTCGATTTTGTTTCATCAACAATTTTACAAATTACCATGATATGGATTCAAATATGGTGTATAAAATAAACCGATTCGAGAGCCAAAAAAAAAATAAAAAAAATGTTTTATATTGTTTGTTAGAAGCTTTATTTTATTTAATTATATACCTGTTTTCGTGATTAGTGCAATTACTTTTGCGATGTCCATTACAAAAGACTCCGTATTTGATGCTGTGAGAACTTATTTTCAGTAGTACTAGAGACAAATCTATCTAAAGATAGAATTGGGAACTTCATTTGGGTGTTGAGGGTACCTGGTAGTATGCTAGATATGTCATTATGTAAATGATCTTCTATGTGTGCATTTTAGGTTGAACCAGTAAATATTCGGACGGACAGGCAAATAAAACAGACACGGGCATCGGATGATAGAAGAATTAAACAATGACTATGGTTAAGTTTGTGTTTTACATCAACAAAAGTACATTTAAATTATTTAGTGATGAAATAATTTCGGTAAAGTATCTAGCCAGGCTTAGGACAGGGATCGATCCCGTAAAAAAAGATCAGCAATAGATTAACATTTCTCATAAACGGTGAAGACGTAGAAAGATTTATTTGTTAGAGACGTTTCAAGTTTGATCAACAAGGACACAAAATCGTTAAAATGTGGGAACACGAGTACAAACACCGATCCCGAGATTAATGGAATCGGATAAAGTTACAAGGTGTTGGATCCTCGTCAGCGTGGAGAGCATTTGACGATAAGAATTTATACCGTCCCGTTTTACCTTACGATTGCCAAGACACGTTAATATTTCATTATGAAACCCTTGTGCTGAATTTTGTACCAGGACCAACCTTGTCATCACATTCAGCACGAATGCGTATTGGCGGGCATTTTGGTCCTTCCCAAGACAGAACATAACTACAAGGTGACGAGACTCATAAAAGATTTTCGCAGACCAAACGAAATTCAAAGCGGAATGCTTTGAACAGGAAGGCCGCATTTTTGACCACATGGAGAAAAACGAAGCAAGGCGATCATGTGCAAAAAAGGATGTTCAGTTATTTGCCTGATCCAACTTGTAACTACCAGAACATTCACGAGCAAACTAAATACATGAAACACGTAATCAATTACGAAAATGAACTGGGGTTTGCAGAGACTGATGAATTTGAAAATCTCATCATTGCGGCCTATGTGTAAAACCCTTGTACGATAAGCAGCAAAGAGAATGGACAGACCAAATTTTCAAACAAAAAAAAGGCTTCTACGGAAACCGAAACTATTTCAGACAAACCGAAACTATTTCAAACCGAAAATATTTCACACAAAAAAGGCTGCATAAGAGACAGTCTCCTTAGCAAAGAGGGTGGACAGACCGAAACTAACCGAAACCAATTCAGGCAGACAAAAAAATGGTTTCGGTTTGTCACGCTATACAACCCAGCACCGATGTCGCTGTGGAGATGAATTGTTTTGGAAAACTCTTTACGATTTCAACCGAATATTTGATCAAGTACGATACGATATTGTGTTTTCGGATCTGATAAATTTATAGTTATAAATCAGTGCGGGATAGCCTGAGCACTACTAAAGAAATTTCGAAATTGATTAAAGTCCATGTCACCGTCACACCAATATTGATAAATAGTTAATAAAGTGTGTTTTCCAGTTCCTTTAAACACACATACTAAATTGCAATTTTCTCTGATTACACATGGAATCTGTGCTTATTTTTCAGTGACATATATAACGTCTGTGTTTTTATGTCGTCCTTCAGAAAATACTTTCGCAGGAGATTTTTTGTCGTTCCAACATGACAGCATCGTATACAACAAGATTATTAATATTTACATCAATATCATCAATGCTCGGTGCTTCCTCGATATCCGCGATAAACTCAATGATATCCTCATCGATTTTCGATTTTGCTATCTTTTAAGATGCAAAGAAGACAATATCAGATATACAACTTTGAATTTCACGTTCACATTTTCAAGTATGAACTACTTCAAGAAGATAATTATACCAATGTTACATCTGTCAATATCACGTTGTTTAACATGTCGAAGTGTGAGCTGTCTACAGCCCGCATGCCAAACTGTAATTTTTAGTAGCCATATGTAATGCCAACATTTACGCTGCCAATTGATTGTCTTATAACATGCAAACATGTATGTTGTGACGAACACGTTGTATACATATTAATAGATTAATGCCGTATTTTCAAATATTTTAAAATAATGACTGCGTCATTGAAATATTAAATTTGCATGAATTACTCAAGAGCACTTGATTCATTAAATTATAAGACACTTCTAATTATTTCAAACATGGCTTCCGTTCGATCTTTGCAAACGTTGACTTTGTTCAGTGTTCTTTTTAATATTAGATTGAATACAATACATTTTGGCGGTATACCAATTTTAGGTCTAGCACTAATCTTCGAATATTGGTATTGTGACAGTCTGAGCACGTGCCCTGCACATGATGATTTCGCCAGCCCTCGAGTGAATTTAAATATTTATATACATTTGCCCATTCTGATATTTTACAGAACCATATTTGTTCATTGGAAATAACGATATGTATTGTTTTTATATGCATGCGGTCATGATATAGATCGTCTGAAACACATTGGCGAAATTCATTGATGGTATAACAGTATTATTGTCAGACAAGGTAGGTTGTGCATGGTTTTGTCTTATAATTTGAAGTCGGGAATAACATTTATGTTGTAAAGTCCCCTCAGTGTTAAGTGAGTTGCATCTTTGCGATCAGGACCAATCATTTGTTTCAAATAATGAAATAAAAACAACTTCACAAAGGTTAGAACCCATATTCACCCTGATAATTCAAATCATTTCTGATATAGATAGTATGATTTTTCCAAAACTCATGAAAGTACCAAATTAGTAATTATTTCCTAGGACACTCATCTAAAAGTATTCAGCATGCAAAATCATACAATGACGATTTGGTTTCCAACCCGCTACAACTGCATCACATGTAACTCGTAAACGTTTCATGACACACAAACAGAAATGTTCACATATGCCCGAGATGTTATGAGTTACAAACCAAGGATATGATTGGGCTTTGCGACATAGAGAAGAATTAGCATTGACAAAATAAATAACCGGGAACTAATTACATTCATTACGTATTGTACATTTTGGGGTAATCTAACTAATTTAGACATGGTTGAAATCCTGGTAGCATATTTTGAAATTTAACAACCATATATTGTATATGAAACACACAATTTAAATTACGTAGTATATGATTTGAACTGCTACAATTTATATATAGTTGACACCAAAATACGTTTACTCTTTCGGTGTCAGATCTATATTCGTATGCAAATACAATTATTACATTTCTTAGATTTAAAGGTATACTTAAAACATTTTAGGTCTTCTTTGTACTCTTGAATTTCAGTCAACTCAGAAAGAATATCATGTCAAAGCTGTAATACATCCTTTGCTTAAACATCCAAAATGTAAGCTATATAGAATGCCAAAGTTGTAATGCATCCGTTGCTTACAAATCTAAAGAGCACGCTATATAGAATGCCGAAGCTGTAATAAATTCATTGATTAACAATCCAAAGACTAAGCTATATAGAATGAGAAAGTTGTAATACATCCGTTGCTTAAACATCCAAAGAGTAAGCTATATAGAATGCCAAAGCTGTATTGCATCCGTTATATAAACATCCAAAAAATAAGCTATAGAGAATGCCAAAGCTGTAATACATTCATTGCTTAAACATTCAAAGAGTAAGCTATATAAAATGACAAAGCTGTAATACATCCGTTGTTTACAAATCCAAAGAGCAAGCTATATTGGATGCTAAAGCTGTAATACATCCGTAGCTTACAAATCCAAAGAGCAAGCTATGTAGAATGCCAAAGCTGTAATACATCCGTTGGTTAGCAATCCAAATAGTCAGCTGTCATTTGGCTGTATCGAAGACCAAAGTATATAACTTATTTGAACATGGTATTCATTAACTTGAAAGTAGAACGGAGAATTACTGAATGGACGGATAAAAAAAATATGGATTAACTATTAAACGCACTTTAAAATTATAACTAAAAGCAATTGTTTGTACTAAAGATATTATCTCTCGCGTTCGATGACGTTTTTTGTTTTAAAACAACACATATTGTCCTTGTTCGAAACATTTACGTGGTTCATAATAAACACTAAAAAGTGCTGAGAGCTAAGTGATACAGATGGAAGGATTAAATTTTGTCCAGTCCTGGAAAAAGTGTTTTTACTATATACGAAATCTTTATCAATACAATATCCTGGTCAACACTTATATATTAAAGTCATTGTCAGATATTCCCCTTAAAATATCCTCTCTGATTATTAAATTTGTACGCATTGGTGACATGTATAAATTAATAGACAGTTAATACAAATTACATGACAAGACCGTTTAGCATATATTGACTTGAATTATATCATTTGAGTTCTATGTTCTAATGTATTACCATTTAGACGCATACGTTTTGTTACGCAAGTAATTAAAACGAAAACCTAATAATGCTACTTCAATGCTCAATATATAAACTTCGTTTTGTTTACTGAATGTTGTGTAATATTATTATTTGTTAACATTTGTAAAATGTGTTTTCCTACCTGAAGTGTCATTCTATTATGAAATAAAGTAGTTTACAATGGAAAGCATTACACCAGATACAGACTATCGAATGAAATTTACAAGAACAATCACAGTGATATCTACTAAAGACTGTAATGTATAAGAAACCTAACAGAAAATCAGCCCATAAATGTATGTACACTTCTTAATGCTTCCACTTCCATACCCTGTTATATTCTAGTTTCCACTTTGTCAAATTTAGCTCTCATATTATTAGCCTTCATGAATATTTTATTTGAAAAGTGAAAATTCGTCATCTGTTGTTCTCCTGAAGTAAACTATTATAAAGGAACATTAAATCTCTCTCAAAAAGGGATATCACTAACTCCAGCACATTTAGTTAAATGTTATCACCTAAGGAACAGATACATCGATGATACAACTTTGCTTGTTTTAAAGTATATTTTAATTCATTCTGCTTAAAGACCGTCTCAGTTTAGTGCTTCATGTATTCACTAATATACCTAGTTGTTTTCGTTTAAATGTTACCTTTTTTATTACCGATAAATGTTAATTATTCCTTACAAATGTATTGTAAGGCATTTCAATTTTCTGTTATTGACAGACTTTTAAAAACATTCAATAGGTTGATTAAATTAAATGTAATGTTAACAAGGCAGCATCACAAACAAAATTAAGTCTGAATCAAAATTAAAAGATATATTCGTCATAAAGAATGAATCCCCTCAAGCAGAACATTGAAACATTGTAACGGTACAAAAAGAATGTCTTACTTTAGATCAACAATATATACTGCTATCGACGAAACTTTTAAAATAAGCGTTTGTGCTAATTAGTTTATGATGCTTCAATTTGTAAATGTAATATTCAATTGCAATACTAGACTATAATATACATCACAATGTTGAGATTACGTTCCAGATTATGTTTCTACAATACAATCGGTTTAATAATGTTGTTTAATAGTATGCTTACTTCACGGCATATTTTCATCACTTGCAAAACAGTTAAAGTCTTCTGTGGCAGAATGTCGAATTTCAGTACGTCTTAGGCGATCAAATTCTATTTGATCTTTATATGGTAAAAATTAAAATATCTTTTGTTATAAACATTCAGCAGTTCCGATGTGAATATGGATGGGGTAATCATGTTTAATGTCCAATCAAAAATATTGTCAGTTGGAACATGTTTTCTAAATATACTTATTGTGGCATTTTAGAAGAAATTATTTTCTGTTGTTAGTAGTTGGAGTCATATTAGGATAGCGGTTGGCATCCTATGTACCAACCATTATTCAAGGCTGCTTTCCCTCGATTTTAGCAAAAATAAAAAATCAGGGCTCGAAACTAACATTTGTATGAACTAGTAAAGATTATTAACATGACAAAAGACATACTAGTCCGCAGCAGAATCCGTTAATCCTCAAAACACGGGTAAGTAACACAACAATAAAGATACATATGATATATATTGTAAATTATATTGATTTGCCATCAGTTTGTAACAAATCAAAATCTTCGCCATCCGATTCTGAGTATTCCTTCATATACAGTTGTCTTTGTCTCAGTCTACAAGAGTTCCATAAATATATTGCTGGTACTGGATCATAATCGGGAAGGTCGTCTTTCAAGAAGTGAATAGAAGATAACAAGTCATTTAATGCAATG
This sequence comes from Unio delphinus, assembly GCA_029339505.1. Classification (NCBI taxonomy): domain Eukaryota; kingdom Metazoa; phylum Mollusca; class Bivalvia; order Unionida; family Unionidae; genus Unio; species Unio delphinus. Next base: position 9,277,033 of record JAQISU010000015.1, on the reverse strand, counting down.
CTGTGTAATCTGCATCTCCAATCAGATTTAGTTATTTTCATTTCACCAAATCCCCGCTCAGCATCTGCAGACATGGCTGGAAGGGTCAACAAAATATCCACCAGTGCAGAAAGCTCTTAAAATCAGATCATTGTAAGTTCTTTACCTGACATCCACAAGCGTAAATTAAACGTTAAGTTGCCACTCGTATTCAAACTTGTCTGAAACGAAGCCTGCCATTGTCATGACTGGGGAAACATTTTCATGCAGAGAATTAACTTGGCAATAACTAACTTAGCAAAATGTGTGGCTTTCAAAATACCATACTGCTGTTTGTCAGATCGAGCCTCCAAGTGTTCTGTTGAATGTGTCTTTTCTATTATGAAGTGATAACTGCACTGATGTTGAGGAACTTTGTTCTAGTAAACTCCCATGAGATTCTTGTATAGGTACATAACTAATATCGTACAGAAAGTTTTTAAACTCTGATCGGTCTCCTAATTTCAACTGCTCCAATACACAACCAGTTGTAAAACTCCCATGTATACTTAAGACACCGGGAAAGACTCATTTGGAAGAAACAGTGACAACTTGGACACTGAATTTATGACATCTGGGCATAATTTACAAGATGCCGATCTAGCAACATTTTCAGATAGCCAGCTGCTTACGCAGTAGCTTCAGGTCTACTAGGTGAAGGCTGATCAGTGTTAGTCAAAGTCTGGAAGTGGCTTACAATTGCAGGATATGATTTCCACAAATTTTTAGAAGCTCTCTGCCAAAATGCCAACCATCTAGTTCAACCAACATGAGTTGGGACTATCTTGGTGATCCTGAGTACCTCACATGCACCTAACAAATCACTTCTATTTAAACGACTATTCCGATAAAAACATTTAAGTCAATGATTGCATCGATAGGCTTTTTTGCAATGGAATCTTTGTAAGCCAATTTAAAACGATGAGTATGGCGAAGTATTCCTACAAGACATTTCTGTGATTCTCTAAATCAATGTTTTTCCAATATTGATATCAGCTCCATCAGAACCAAATCCTACAAGTTTACCTTTGTAATCTGGCAATGCAATTGATACCAATGCATCATCAAAAGCTCATAACAGCCCATCAGTATTAGTTTGTGCAATTTCTGTCATGCCCAAAAAGGACGTGCACATTTTCCCACCCATGACAGTTCTCATATAAACAACTTCTAGTTCACGGAAGCCTTTGTAAATGGAACCGTCAGTGATATTACTACTAAATGGTGCTGATTTAATATTTTGTTCACGTTTGATTCTTGCACACTATGCAAGAAATTCTGAAAACACTTGTGCCTCTTTGTCATTGAAATATATTTGACAGACATCTATTCCCGTTCTGGCATCCAATTGAATCATCCGCATATATTTGATAAACGGCCGTATTGTTTATACTAAGGCATTTACATTCCTAAACAAAAATTGACATTCTTCCTATAACGTTATCGTTTAGCGACATATCGATTTTACTTGCAGATGACTGTTGATTTAGTTTCGATAATTCTCGACTGGTCATCATGCATTTCTGATGGATTAATGATTTGGTTTCTTGATATACTATTGTTTCTAACCATAAATTGGACCATCCACTTAATTGAACAAACCTTATAATTCTGTTATTTTCGTTACGCACGAACATGAAAAGGATGTAACAAAATGAGGGAACTGAACAAATATGAGAGATTACCAAGAATTTTTATGCACAATAGAGACAATGTCATTAATTATTAGTTTTAACTTATCGGACCGTCAAATTAATTTATTCATGGCAGAAATGATGTGACATTACTTAGGTACAAAGAAATCATGTGTAATGAACTGTACAGATTTTGGACTATTAATGGGCGTCACTGTAAAGATTAAAAAGTATAGAGCATAACATTTGTCTTTCAGGCCTACTTAACTTCCCAATAAAGGTACAGTTTTGCACACGTTTGTAGACATTATATATATATATATATATATATATATATATATATATATATATATATATATATTTATATATATATATATATATATATATATATATATATATATATATGTGTGTGTATGTATAGGCTCAATTGTTTCAAAATTCAAACAATTATGCATTTTTCGTTAACTTCATGTTTAGATCTAACAAATCATTTGATAAATATACCAAAATACACATTGATAAAGATGAGATGACATTTAGGTAGAATCAAATTAATTTAGACCGCTACGTCTATACGGGTAAGGTCATATAGACTTTATACAGTTAGCAGTTTACTAGAGTGAGCAAAATTAAGTGGTAACATAAAAATCAATTGTAGTGGCCAACCAAAGCAAGAAAAAATAAAACGGACCCGTGATTAAAAACATTTTCTTTATCCAAATTTAAAAATTAAGTTGATCTAAATGATTATGTTAGATGGGGCTTATTTGCTATTCTGCAACTTAACACGGGTATTCAAAGATAATTGAAACATCAGTTCAAACTTTGTTTCAATACATGATAATCATGATCAAACAAAACTAAACATTATGCCATCAGCTTCGACACTATCAGATACTTGTGACAAGTTACTGTGTTATTAAATATCTAACCGTATGGTTAATCAGATGAAAATGGTTTGGGATAATAATATGTATTTTAACTTTGTTCTAAACTGGACGATTGTTTTGATGGAGAGTCTGTTTACTTGGATTTCTAAACTCAGCCGTTATTATGCCTTAAGATGGTTTTGGAGCGTAACTGGTTTACAATCGGGGCTACGTTTCCCTTCAGATGGTTTGGTTATACAAAGGTCATATGGAGACGTGGGTCGATGAGGCGTATATTGCCACATACAAATTGTGGGAATGTACATAATAGGGGGACGAGGTATATATTATTCCTTTCCCTATCTTAATATCGATCTTTTGCATTTTTTTCAGTATGCTGTCAAATGTTTGCAATGATTCTTGAAATGACCTATTACTAAATTGTGACTGAGACACACCTTTAACTTTGTAATTAACAAGAATGCAATAAAATCATTAGATCTAATACCATTGTGATTCAAAAAATGTTATGTTACCTAAGCGCAATTAAAGAAAGAGTTACTTCGGAAAACAGTTCGAATTCATTCGGAACCCTCTTTACCTTGGACTTGATATAGACTTTATATGATCTTTTAAGATTTAATTCACAAGAAAGAAAGTTTCTCTCACATTTTCATTGTATTACAGAATTACATCATTTGTTGACATTTACTAAGCTTGTAGGTTTGGCTTTTACTGTTACCTAGTTGAAGGCCCTACGTCGATAACAATTGGCGGCTCATGGGTAATACAACTGTCTTAAAAAATTATTCCTACAAATTACAGCGTCGTTTAACATTTCAGCTGACTTTATTTATTCAGTTTTATTGCACCGTGTAAAGATTTAAAATGCAAACATTTGAGAACTTTTTAGAGGACAAAAACAAGCATTATAAATATCAGCTGATTTTGTGAACATTTATTTTAAAATACTATCAGGAAGAGTTAGTGTCCTTGAAAGAAAACGGTATATTTATGGGGCAAATAAATCATAAATGGTTAAGCGAAAAATGAAACATATTTTGGTCCAGAATAAGGTGGAATTCAATTTTTCCATAAACGTTCTCTGGGATTAATTAATAAGTATGATTCTGGGACTGATTGGACATTACAAAATTTGCACTTGCAAAACGGATGGAAGGAGTACTATTCTGTTAGGTCTAGAAAGATATGTTGTCAATTGAAAACCAAAGAAATGCAAATGTAGAGATGAATAAAAGAAATATAAATACTACTGCAGAGGGGAGAAAGAGGGAGTAAAAGAAAAGAGGCGACCACAGACGGAGAGAGACAATAATGAAATGCAAACTGTAAGGAACACAAACACTGAGAAAAGCAAACGGATAGAGATAGAATAATACATCACTAAATTTGAATACAGACATACGAAAAAGGAAAACACTTAGGATATCCTTCTCGTACAGATGATTACTATTCATTAACTCGCAACATTTGTTTGAATATTGTCATTCTCTTAGTAATCTGGCTACACACCGCATTCTGCAGCGTTCAACACCAAATTTCAATTCGACACTACTTTTACGAATCAAACATCCAATTAGATTGATCCGAATTCCTTATCGCTTCCCTAGTGTGCTTGTAGTGAAATAATGGTAACTCGTTTGTCATTGTTTAGTAATATGAACTAAGCAGCAGAATAAAACAACAGATATTCAAAATGGTCTTATATTTTGTTTTAAAGATCGCTGTCATTGTTAGATTTTGAAAGCATTGCATGTGCTGGATCAAACAAACCCAGTCTTTACCTACTCTTTTCATACGTAGTCCATGATGTGGTGGCCTTTCTCGGAATAGGGAATTATTGAATTTCCGATATTGATACAATGTTTATATATAATCAATGATTCTCTATTGATGACTGGCGTGAGTCTTATTTCTAACAGTCAACTTGCTGCCCCGATGTAGTCATTCTCACAATCATTACTCTTGATACAATACACCGCATCACATTTCTTCAATTTTGTTCTTTTGACCTTCACACGCGTACTTTATTGTCATAGAGAGAGTTGAATGGCCTGTGATATAAATAGAACCCATGTGGGTTAACTTATCTATCTAGAGTTAATTATGTGAAGAAATTGGTAATGATGTTTAACTACAAAATTCATATCAGAAATTAGGAAGCGATATTACACCATCAATAAACTAAATTGATCAACATGTTAAAACAATGTCAGAAATACCATATATATATGAAACACTGTACAACCGTCAACAACACTGCTGAATACATCACGAATCTATATAGGCTAGATAAAATTCACACCGAGTTTGCACCACTCCGACCTACGGTGTCAAGGACGGGCACTGTATTGTATACTTGCCAAAATATCTAAGTTATGTTATCAGGACTATAATGGATAAAATAGTCAAGAGCGTACACTTTTCAAAAATGATTAGGGACTTACAGGCACCAACATATGGAAAAATGGTATATTGTGATATATCAGCACATTTCGAGCGTGATCAGAGCAGAGTTAGAGGTGGACAACGTTCTGAAATCTACAATTATATAGATATAATATATATATATATATATATATATATATATATATATATATATATAGATAGATAGATAGATAGATAGATAGATAGATAGATAGATAGATAGATAGATTACTTCCTACACTCTCAGCCGAAATGTCGATCACTGTCGCACATTTTCAAATTACTATGTTCTGATGTTTTTTTTGTGCACACTTGCATTTAGTCATTAACCGTTCATACGCATACGGAATCTTGACGTATACATACAGAAGCAAGGATAAGTAACTTTTATCTCAGGATCACTGGTCTAGGAACTTATAAATTTAATACAGAACAAGCAAAAATAAAGCCAAGTCACATGTAACAAATCACTTATTTCCCTGAGTAAAGATTGTAAAAATGGAAAAAGAAACCAGAACATGTTACACATAAACAAATTATTTTTCAACACAAAAGTATCCCGTTGATGCATTGTTTCATACAGTACAGGCTATATTACAGTAGACGATTGCGGCCTACCCTAATTGTAATTTTCACTACCAAGCATATATGCAGAAATCACCTAATTTACTGTAATGTATTTGTAACCGGATATTTTCATTATTTACATGGTTAGAAACTTGAAATCATGTTTTCTTCTGAATCATGAAAAATAACTCGCTTCAGATTGTTAAAATAAAATATGGTTTAGCGGCCTCGACTTATGCGAACGCTATATAAAAGTTGTCCTTTCCACCAACTGGAGAAAAACATGTGCTTAGTTTTGTTGTTTATATTACGTAACATTATACTGTTACATGCTTGATCTTTATTAGATTCCGCATCACTCACTCAGACTAGAACTAAACACGCGCCTCATTTTACGTCCGCACGTCAAACGTTTATAAATCCCAATTCATTTTCATTTTCGTCATTATAATACATATTTTCTGCTACTTGAAAAGTCTCATAGCTCCTAGTGAGATATAAGTGTTATGTTTAATTAATTTGTATTACATGTCGGCTTTTTTAATGATTGTATGCTATGTTTATCTGTATACTGCACTTCAAATTAACCATGACTAAAACGATTACTTTATGGAAAGGATATAATAATTGACAAAGTGATGAACAAAAGGACCAGAAAGAAGATGTATTGTAGATAACATATTTTGTACACACTCGTATTAAAATATGTTTCAATATACAAAACCATAATGTGATGTGCTAGAGCTTGGGAAGAAACTGAATACAATAAACGTTGAAACGTGTTAACATAATTTTCTGAAACTAAATAGAATTGCTGAACTGTAATATACGTTTCATATGATATTAAAGGTTTTGTAAGACCCCCAAACACTGACTATTGCACTGGGTGCTGGTGGAGTTCCCGGCTACAATATGACATGGTTAATTTTCTTTTTATTTTCCACGGTTCAGTGACTGTCATTATGTTTATGTTGAACGTATGTGAAAACTATTTTCTTAACAAAATGATGGTTGTATAGTTATATTTGTTTAAACACCTATCGATATGCAACTGCTACGGTATCGAATGGAGGCTACTAAGGATGCAAGTAATTCTTTTTAAATTGTTTTTGCTAGGAAGAGGCGTAGGTACCAAGGTTAAAATGACTTGATCTTAAAAAAAACTAGAGATAATATTATCTTCAAGTGCGTTTGCAACAAGCCTTCAATATGTTTTCTTCTCAACAAGTTTAAAGATTATATTCCCAGCTCTATTACTTGATGCAAAAAAAATTAAAACCTCATTCTTCAGATTTTGTGCTTTTATGCATAGCTCATCAGTTTATTTGGTTGTTTTGATTTGGGACAATTGTTGTACTACATCTGTTGTATCCATTGTACATTTATAAATGCATCGTTCAGGACAAGCTTGATGTGTCTGAGTGTTGATTCAAGGATTGGCAGGTTTTTTAAGATTGTATGGCTGATTACATAAAGACGATATTAGTTTCGTTTTCTATATACTTTATATTTGATAAATCTTTATCAGACTCGCTGTACTAACGATTTGTCCGTACTTAAATTCCAACATTACTTTCATTTATGGGAGAGTAAAACGTTATCTGGTTAATTACCTATCACACATGCTACTGTTCATATATTTCTATGAGTTAAGCAACAACTGTTAGTTTTAAATGTTGAGAATCTAAAGTAGTAGTTCTCGTTCGATGGTTAGTTACTCATTCTCTGTGATCTCAAACGCAGTACATTTATTTTTTAACGGTATTATCCGATTAATCGTAGGCTAATTAAGTAACCGGTAAAACAAATTAAAAATTGATCGTTAGTGATTTAGATTGTGGGAAGCCACTAGCACCTTTGCGAACGCTCAAAGATATTTACAGTTATGCTATCATTTGAAATAATATTTGTATGTCGGTGTTATATACTTATAAATTGTTGGTCTGTTATAGTTGTAATCTGTTCTTAAAAAGGATAAAAAGCATAGGTGAGTCTGACATGAATGAAATTTGAGCGATTTACAGAAGCAGAAAACATGCACTCTCCACCAATGAGCTAAGGCGAGGTCAAATGATCATCTCTTGTTATTTACCCTACATTCTTTACTTTGTACATATTTTCTTTAAATCCTAAATGAGTGTTGATTTAGTTTGATATGCGAATATTCCATCAACGCACTGTAACACACAGTCAAATATGAAAGCACTATATTCAAAATAGCATCTTAAAACAATGTTAAACACGTATTGCTTAATTGATTGTGACTTGCTTTAATGTAATTCGTCAGTTAGTTTCGTTACTTGTATAATGATCTTATATTGATATGCTTTGAACAAGTATTTGTTTTGTTTTGAAACCTCGTACTGCAACATATACCCATGAACAAATGAAGCAATGAAACAATTAAAAGAGACGCTTTTGATTTTCATAATGTCATAATTGTAGGAAAATTTATAGTATGTGATGTGCGTTTGGATTACTGCCAAAGTGTGGCCCGGTGGTGTAGATAATGTCAGAAATTATGAAAATAGCTGGATTTTGGAATCAGTTGCGTTACAAAAAAATTGCTTGCTCAAGATAAAATAATGTTACTCATAGTGGGTACAAGTCAATTATTGACGTAAGATGTTATTCGTTGATCCATTGTATCAACCGGACAATTTTTCTATCTCTCTTTATATGAACTGCTGACAATTACTGGCAGTCTTTGTTCGTTTATTTCAGAACGTATTTGTTAAATTACCTTTTTCAATTTAAATTCTTCCATCTGTGTAATGTCCATTGATTGAACTAAAATGAACAATATTGTTTTGAATATGTTTCATTTAAGGAGAAATATCAATCATCATTCTGAGGCAAGTCATTTCTCCAAATCTGGCTTCTAGTAGAACGGGCCCCAGTCCTTGCTGACCTTTGGTGGATGTCCGACAAATGACGAACTCAGTGTTTGGCGATTTGGTCGACAGTTGTATTTAGCCGTAGCAAGACGTAGTCCAACTAATTAGGACACATGTTTGCCATATAAGAAAACAATAATAGTTTTTTTTTAAACTACGGTATATCTCAGCTGGTTCCATTATTCCTATTGGGATAATCAAGTTAACATTTTTAGCATTTTTGGCATGAGTGTGGTAACACACACTGCACAAAAGAACATATAAATTTGTAAATTATTTCCAAAAACACATAAACCACCTTCTGCAACCACAATTATAAAATAATTATTTGAGTTGGAATTTGTTTAAGATTATATTTTGTCTTGTGTCATCTGAACATTCGCGTATCAGATTACAATAACGTAACTATTATTATGGTTGCCATCAGGCCATTTTCTTTAGTTTCTTGTTTGTTGTTCTCTAGGCCCGTGCTCCTGCTGCCAAATAGTATGGGCTTTCGAAAAAAGATCGTTTTCAGAATAGTATTAAAAGGAAGATATAAATCAGGTTGGTGCAACGCAAAGCGATTTATTGTAGCCGTTTGTATTACCCGTTTTAAGTGAACACATAATAATCGAACTCTGTTTTCCAATATTGTGTTCAGTCATAATTATTATTCACCCAAATAATAACTTTTCAGTGCTCAAAAATATCTCTGCGAACATATCTATTATGTCTGCAAAGTCAATAAATAACTGTAAAACACAGTTTGTTTCTAACTGGTACATGTTTTATAGTGTCCAAACTGATTATCAACGCATGGGTAACGTTTTATATTTAAGTTTTAATTCATTTGTTTTCAGTTGGCAGTTATAGATAACATGAAACAGAACAATGTTCATAGTTGCAAAGACATTTGGAAAAGTCTTGCCACTTCATGAGTGCGGACTATACAAAATCTTCGCAGTACATTATAATGCGCCTAAAGACCGATTATCAAAGACATGGGATTTTTTTGGCATAAAGTGTCTTCAATCATGCCGTAACGGATTTTTTCATTGTGGCGCATGACTTTAAATCGATTTATATCACTAATACTATTGATTGCAGGAATTCATGACCAGATAACGTATGCTAGATTCCAAAAAACATTCCTTACTTCTGCAGACTAACGTCAAATGTATATTTACGTTTGAATGTTAAAAATTATTGTATCAATAAATCAGCGTAATGTATGCCGATAAGCGAAAATCAAACAAGGTACCTTTTCTTGGTTTTGATAAGTTGTGTTTTTTATATAACTACTTCACCTCTATTTTCTCATTTAAAACAGCACATCAAATTATAATGTTTTCTTGAATTCATGATTCGTTCTTCTCAATGCGTTCGTTCTAATGATATTGAAACCTCGTTAATTTTACACATTCTTTATATTGATATGATGTATAAATGTTTTACATCTCCTATATCAGTCTTACGATGTTTCAGCTGAAGCAATTAAAACCGATTGTATCAAAATTATAATCTTATAAACGCATTACACTTGAAGTGATTGGGATTTTTCATAACTATGATGCGTAAATAAAATCGCATTCCTTAGTAGTATATGTTAGATACTTTTGTAATAAGTTGTATTTACATTTAAATATTCTCATAGAATTGTATAACTATGTATTCAATATATATGCTCCGGTTTTGTTTTGAACACAACGATACCCGAAGGTGATATCTATCTATCTATCTATCTAACTATTTATCTATCTATCTATATATCTATCTATCTATCTATCTATCTATCTATCTATCTATCTATCTATCTATCTATCTATCTATCTATCTATATATCTATCTATCTATCTATCTGTCTGTCTGTCTGTATGTCAGTCTGTCTGTCTGTCTATCTATCTACATATATATATATATATATATGTCTGTCTGCCTATCTGTCTATCTATATATCTTTAAATCTATCTATATATCTATCTATCTACCTATCTATCTATCTATCTATCTATCTATCTATCTATCTATCTATCTATCTATCTATCTATCTATCTATCTATCGCCTTCAATTGTGTTGTGTTGTAAATCTAACATGGTTATCTTGTTACCAGTACACTATGTTGAAGGTTTTGGTTGAGAAAACATCTATTTCACGTAAAATGCCGCAGAAAATTAAGAATGAACATTGTGTACATTTTATAAAATTTTGGAAAGTTAAAAGTTAGAAGTTTGTCGAATGGAGACAACGGTCGTTAGCAATACATATCCACTATATGATCCACGTACTGCAGCTAGTTGAAGGCTGAAGCATCCAATATTACCTGCGTTAAATTGTAGTTTAAAAGCTTGTGTTCATCCAGTTATAATTTGACTGCAAGAAGTACATCAGGCGTCAGTTAATGCAATGGCTTCAAAATTAAGCCATGTCGATCGATCTCTAGTCTCTTTAGATTAGTCATGGTAGTAGCTCATCAAACATTCAATGTTTTATCTTGCTAGATATATTTAGCCGCTACAATAAGGAATCCTGATAACTGTTTTAGTACTGGCCAATTAAACTATCAAAAAAATTCTTTGTTAATTTTTCAAATCGGCAACTCTTTCTAAGCTGGAATACGGATTGCACTGAGTAAACTGGTTTATACGTCATTCGGTCTCATTCGGTCTTTACTTAAACATTCTAGGAAACCAAAAGACAGCCGCTACTACATTTGGTTCCCATCATCCGTCCCAGTTTACGTTTATGATATAAATATATATAAAACGATGGGTAGTAAGTATGCGAGTGTACTAATTGACCTCATTATCAAGCACATTGAGGACTCATTTTTATAAAATCTATCATATACAAGCCGATGGATGTAAACATTCTGGAATGCTAGCCGCTGCATCTCTTTTTAGTGTGACTTAAGTTGACATTTTCATTCATAGATTGAACTTATCTAAGATATGTAACTTCAAAATTTCTACGTGACGTCACTAGCCACTTATCTACACAGTAACGTAATCGATTGAAGAAAGAAGGTCTTGACCTGAACGTATTCCTAGGATGTGTCCTTATTTGAATTATGATAGTCCAATATAATACCATGCGTCATTGTAACTATTAGGATCACGTGTTTGAAGTAAAACTGGCTAATATTGAAACCTGTCTGCTGTTATTGGTAAACAGCTCGTTACATCTTCGACATATAAATTGATGCTTTGCTCTTGATTATGTCTATAAGGTGCGAAGGAAGCATAACGGAACATGCACACAGCCACTTCTAACTAGTTGCGTATAGTTCCCTCTCAATACTGCACTCCATCCAACACCGTACTAACTTACAGTATTTATAGCGGCTTAGAAGACGCATCAGGACTTAAAAGTATTTTCATTATTAATGCAATATGACAACGAATACAGTGAAGACAACAAATTCTCTTATATTCATTTATGTATATCCTTATTCATATTTTGTACAATTATGTTTATAACCCCGCCTTTAAAGTATTTTCATTATGGAGAAGGCTATAGTATATTGAGATGTTCGTTGTGAGCAGTAATTGTTATAGCTGAGGCTAAATCAAATCTTGACGCCTAAAAATAAAATAAAATAGTTTTAGTTAAATAAAATAAATTAGTTTTAGTTAAAATGAAATAAATTAGTTTTAGTTAAAATAAAATAAATTAGTGTTAGCTAAAATAAAATAAATTAGTTCATGTTAATACAGTGATGGTTTTATAATCAAATAGAAGACACAACTGTCAGGCATAAACACTACGCAGTTTAATTATTTTCATTTTTGCACGCAGTCAAGTTTGTCTTTAAATAAAAACTAATGCCACGGTCAAACCTTTGACCACAATAATGTATGGAAAAGACGATATATTGCCTAATCTGAATTTCACCCTCAACTTTGGTCAACCAGGCAAAAAGGACTAGAATAGAGATAGAATTTAAATGAATGGACACTGTTAGTTTTGTTTCCATCATATTGTGGAGATATCAATTAAACAGAGTAAAAAATTTCACATGAAGTCAATTAAACTTGACAGCACAAATCAAATCATGGGATATAAACATATCTGCAAAAAGGCAAACGATACAAATCGACAGGTTCTAAACTATAAAACATCCGAGTGAAAAACTTCTATATACTGCAAGATAATTATATGATATCTGCTCATCAAATGAAATGGTGAGCTGTAATTTTTATTTCTCAGCAGATGTGTCGTAGCTTCTTGTTTGATTGGATGAAAGGAGAAGAGACTACATTAAAACTGTTTCAAATCTATGATGTGTTCCAGTTATGTTATAATCCCACTTCTTATTTATTAAAAAGAATACCACGTCTTCGAATTCACTGTCGTAAAGTTTGTACTCTCAAAGGAATGATAATCAATCTTTTACATTTCAGGCTGAAGTGGGCAATGACAAAACTTGGCTGTACGGAATCAAGAGACATAACATTTATATAATATCATAAATATGTTGACATCATAATGGAACCAACAACATACGTCTGATACATATCTAAAAATATTACATTTTCCAGATAAACAGCTAAACAATTGTGTTTAGTCTTATGTGAACATCCTTATAATTGTCATATGATCTGACTTAGTTGTTAGTAAAGGTTATATTATCAATGATTTAATGTATGCAATCATAACTTAACGTAAGACAGACTCTATTCGATCTCGATACCTATGACAAACGTATTATGTATTGTCGATCAAGCTCATTTGAACATACCACATAATGGATAACGGGAAAAACACCGCTCAACATTTTATATACCAGTTGAGTAATTTTAACTTTTATGTTGCTTAGAATATAATAATGACATGTATTGTACGCCATACTTGAATATTATTTGCCTCTAAAACAATAACAGTTTTATTATATGCTGGGAGCAAATGAAATAGCAATAGTTGCTGTTTCTTGATGGCAGATATTAATATTAAGCCGATAATGTGCTTGACAAAGCGACATGTTTGTTATATATTCCATATATAAATGGAATTCAAATGCGATCCGTATTATCAATTTCGTAAATGTCTAAAGCGTAGAAGCAAAATATCTCTTTAAATATGTCATTATTAAAACATTTCTGATATGAAAAACTAAAAGTATTAAAACTAACATTTCTGATATGAAAAACTAAAACTATTAAAAGTAACATTTCTGATATGAAAAACTAAAACTATTAAAACTAACATTTCTGATATGAAAAACTAAAACTATTAAAACTAACATTTCTGATATGAAAAACTAAAACTATTACAACTAACATAAAACTATAATATGAAAAACTTGCTTCTTTTGAACAAATTTCATTAACGTTCGAGGTCATTCGTGTCGTCTTCAAAAGCAGCAAACTTTGTAATACACACACCTTCCAAGCACCACTGCAAAACATATGCAAGAAGAAAAGAAATATTTAAGATTTTAACAGCTATAACTGTCGGATTATTGATTTGTGAGGAGATATACGTAGCTGAATACTTTAAACCTGTCTGTGCGAATTGCTGCTCAACACTCTGAAAGGTTGGCTTATCTGGCATATCTTGAACAATCAAACATTTGGCCATAACTGAACTACGCCTTGTTTCAAAAGTGTCATTTATGTCATAAATCTTAGAAATAATTTGTTCTGTCCCATCTTGTACCTCTTCAAAATATAAATAGTAATTTTAGCAATGTCCACTCTGCATATCATGCTTGCAACAGTACTGACACAACTCTTTTGAAAGCAGTTAGTTGCCTTCTATTTGCTTTGGAAAGCGGCATGATTACAAAACTCACACTAATCGACCTGACTGCGGCATAAGCCACAATAGACCACGATCTAATTCTTCCGAAAAAGTATCGTTTGTTACGTATTCATGATACATCCGTATTATGGTTACAGTCACCAAAGCCCGTAAATTGAAAACATTCCATATCAGTTTATCTATATATTGGTGTTCCACAAAGTTCAACCGTTCTCAAACGTCATCGTCTGATATCGGGTTGCTCACCAAATGTTAAAAAATACAAATATATATACCTAACGGATTAGGGTACTGTCCAAAGCATGGAGAGGTGTGGTTCATCATATGTGATATTTATTAAGCTGCAGATGAATTATAATAAAACTAAACCTTTCTGATCACCTCGCAGAGACTGTCTCATTGACTTCGTTTACCTCAAACATTGAGAATTGGCAAGATCAACACTCACAACGGTATATTTTCATTACACATACGTGTATTTGTCACGCACATGGCTACATCTTTGGAGTTAAGACAAATCAGCAACTTTCGTTCAAGCAATTTCATGAAAACACTTGTTTGATCTTTAGTGCTTTCAAGACTGAACTGCTACAATTCACTTCAGTGCAAGCAAATTAGCAGTGTTCAACTACAAGGAACCTATATAATATCTGCGAAACAAATTCATATACGTCGATTGATTCAAAGAAGCAAAAAGATTAATATAGTGATGCAGAGTAAAACCGACACATCCCCTATACTAGATTCACATCCTCAGCCGCAATCCATTTTTCTTTGCTATATCTGCAACAACCGATTCGTACAGTCGTTGTGGAGATGCTGTATTAATAAGTTTACCAGCCGATGCCGACTTAAAGTATCTTGATAAATACCGTAACCGCTTCTAGTGCTTCTCGAGTCATTAATCGTCGTAGTCCATCTATAAGTGATTGATTTGCTTAAAATCCCAGTTTGTATTCGATCCATAGCAACGTTCACAATACATGAATAACTTGCACTGTAGCTTGGTTAGCACGATAGGTGTAGTTTGCGATAACGATGCAGACAATCTATGAGCAAGGCATCGAAATCCAGTTTCGTATGTCGCGCAAGCAGGTTTCTCGGGTTAGAAACGCACAGGGATGTATTTTTTCCACATACGACGGTCATTATATATTAAATATTTGACCGATATGTAATTTATATATGTATCGTGAATGTTTTTTCGAAGATCTACAATGGGTCAGCCGATTAACATGACATAGAAGTTACAGTAATGCCACGTATATAATTATGAACAACGATGCCCATCGTTTCAGAACTCCATTCGCAACTACCACAATTGGATTCAGAAATGTTAGATTCTTTGTTGGTTATTAATGTGAGCCTTCGAGGAACTGCAAGGACCGATTCCATGTTCCATGCAAAGTTAAATAGTATGCCAGTTGACGAGGGTACCTGCAGAAAACACAAATGAGTTATTTGCAAGTAGGGCACGAAATATCGTAATTTAATTTAGGCCATCTCTACTACAATCGCAGCAACGCTAATGCAGTCTAAACTGTGCCTGATATTCTCTTAGTGGCCAGGCGTAAAAATCGCCACACGTAATTAAGGTTTCATAAATGAAATTTTGATTATCGAGGAAACAATATGGGTTGTATTTACATCAAACTACTGCATCACAGCATTGGTTTTTTGTAAAGACACAATGCAACCTAAACATTTAGGAATAATCATCGGTGTGGCAGGCTGGTAGTACTCTGTACAGTAACTATGTGGTTTTCTGAAGATCCTGATACATTCATCTACGTTATGCAGTAGACTAACTTGTCTTTCTGTTCATGTTAAGGATGGTACACTCTTCACTGATAGTGTTGGCTTACTTTCTAATATCCTCTGCAAATCCCGCAATTTCTATTGTTGGTTCAATCAACGTTGAAACCTTTCATCAATATTCCAGGCCACGGTGCTTCTCGTGCAATGTACAGCGATTGCAACATACGTTTGACATTTTTGCTCTCTCCTGGGACATTGTAAACCAAGTCCTGGCATTTACGCGATGTTTTGGGGCGATATATTGCAAACTGTTTTATGATATTATTAACATTCCATATGATTGTCATGATTTTAAATGGACCTCTGCACGTTTATGTGAGACACATTTGTGTCTGAATTCACATGATATATTCCCCCCGCGATTAGAAGTTCCGGTCAAGTCATTCGTGAAAAAACCATGAGGACTCAAATTATTCATGCAACTTATGCCACATACAGTCTGCAGCACATCAAGTCTAATGAATATTTCAATGACTCTGGGCGGCACGGGCTCTGATTATCATATACATGTTACTGCTGCCACGACTTATTTCAGTAATGTGGGCGTATCGTTAAATAACATGTGTGTTTTTATGTCTTCTGCGTGAAATAGTTGCTAGGTGTGAATTAATCTTTCTATACATGTACTCAGTTTTCGCTTTTATGTATACAGATACCCAAGGATGATATATATATATATATATATATATATATATATATATATATATATATATATATATATATATATATATATATATATATATATATATATTGTACAATATTTCAAAATAGTAAGTTCGGTACATACTATACGGGACGTGCGAAGTGCTTTCCATGGGAATATATGAATGCTTCCAGTGCACAAACGATATTAGTGTATACATTCTTCACGATAGGTCAAAATCGTTACATTACTTAACGTCGTATCAGTGAAATGCGTACTTTAAGGACTTGCACATCGTCAGCTGTAGACGTGAATTTTTAATATCTTGTGTACAAGTTATACCTTTTGCAATACCACATTTATCTTTGAATATTTTCTATGTAGATTTTTTCTACGTAGTATAACGCAAATATGCTATATTCTTGTTTGTGACTTAGCAAGAGATTTATATTGACAATTTAGTACTGTAGGATTCTTATCGGGAACGGTTCTATTCACTTCTGAACTTGGGTATTGTTTTGTAATTATTGTGCCGATAATTTAATATGTATTGCTTACAATTACATGTTATCATACATCAGTAGTAATATGGGACGATCTAGGACCAATGAGAAATCCAGTCAAAATGGGCTTGAACATTCTAGACCCAAGATTTCTAGACCCAATGGAAAATCCAGTCAAAAAGGGCTTGGGACCTTCTAGGCCCAAACATCTTGGGACATTCTAGACCCAAGGGAAATTGAAAATGGGAATATTATTTGGGACCTTCTAGACCCAAGTGAAATTGGACATGGTGGGTCTGTATAGCGACAAGGGAAATTGAACATGGGAAATATTATTGGTATTTGTATATGGGTCTGTCTAGCGACAAGGGGAAAATAGAGGCAAATAAAACTAATATCTTTTCGAGGCATATGAGTGTCCTTGAAAAGGGCCTTTGGGTACTTCTTCTTTTCTTTTCTACTGTTGTTCAACCATCTTTTGATTGTACCAATGATTCCCTTTTTCTTCTTCTTTCGTCCTCGGAAATCCAGTCAGGATGTCCCATAGCTCCAAACGTATCTTGTATAGTGGAAAAACTACATAATGTATGGACGTTGACTTTGCAAAAAGACTGAAAATAGCCAGGGAGCTCTTAGAAGGAATGCTAGAAGAAGAAGCCGAAAAGTTACAAGGCTGCATTAACCCACCCTATGTTAGAGTGGGGAAATTGAAGGAAATAATAGATATTGTCGAAAACGTAAAGTGCTTTTTGGATAATATCTTGACAGAGTGGCCCCATGTTCAAAATGGTTTGGACCAGCTCAAAAAGCGGAAGAACTGATGAGAAAGGAGCTATTAGAAGAAGTGAAGAAGATAAACGATAACTAGAACAAGGAAAGAAAGAAGAGAAAGGACAATGAAAACAAAATAAATGAAAGAGGAATTTGAAAGATTAAATAACAATTGGATAAAGATACAAGAGAAGTTAAGAGCTATGGGGCATCCTTACTGGATTCCCAAGGACCAAAAGAAGAAGAAAAACGGAATCATTGGTAAAATCAAAAGGTGGAAGAACAACAGTAGAAAATAAAAGAAGAAGACGAAGTACCCAAATGCCCTTTTCAGGGCCACTCATACGTATCGAAGATATAGTAGCTTTCTTTGCCTCTATTTTCCCCTTGTCGCTAGACAGACCCATATACAAATACAAATAATATTTCCCATGTTCAATTTCCCTTGTCGCTATACAGACCCACCATGTTCAATTTCCCTTGGGTCTAGAAGGTCCCAAATAATATTCCCATTTTCGATTTCCCTTGGGTCTAGACGATCCCAAAACTTTTGGGCCTAGAAGGTCCCAAGCCCTTTCTGACTGGGTTTTCCATTGGACCTAGATCGTCCCATATTACTACTTACATCAACATGCCATGCAGAGTACACGGTAGTAGTACTATTTGCAACTAAACAGAGATAACCAGAGTGACTGGAGTGTATCTGACCAGTGTGATCAGCTGAAAAAAGTGATCGGAGACGATGTGGTTTCAGCTGCAGAGCTGAGCCGAAATGTCAATCGTATCCTCTGTGAAGCTGAACTATAGCAGCCGTAGAGTTGAATAGTGTTGCTGGTTGAGTTGCAGGTGATTGGGCGTTGCTGACCGAGATCGTAGGGTGCTGAATGCTTTATTGACAAACCTGAAACACTAACGGCGTGATTGACCAGTGTGACTGGTAGCCGAGTGTGTTGGTGAGGGGAGGGTATAACTCCATGCATAGAAGCTTATAGCCGTTGGCTAATTTATGGGGTTCGTAAAACCCAGTGTGTTTTCTGGGAATGTAGTGACAAATTGTATATATTTTCCTTTTAGTTTTTATAATTTCACTATTTAAGTGCATACATTTAAACTGTATCTGCAAAATCCTACCTTTGTTTAATGCTCGAGTCAAATACATCATCCTCTTTCATGGTGAAATCAACTTATAGCGTTCACCCATGTTTTGTACTGTGTACATTGTTTCTTAATTTTAATTATCAAGTCTGTGCGTTTAATGTTAATTGATCCAATATTCAAATATTTTTTGAATAAACAATGTATTAGTATCATCATCAATTATGTTATATAGTAAATCCTTAATCCCACCCACTTATTGTTTTTCACTTAGATTGACATTGCACTCATGCAACACATCGTCGTAGACTGCAATATTGTTTTCGGGGCGATACAAACTATCAGAGGCACGTGCTTTATCGATATGAAAAAATAAATCAGCATTGGTTGTGGCATTACACTTCAAATATGTTTTTAACCTCAGCGCTTTTTAAAAATATTTTTAAACATCGGAGCACATTAGCCCACAGCGCAAACTCATCCACCGAGCCCAATCAGCATGATTTGATAGTGAATGTGTTTGCACTGCAAAGTCGATGAGGTCAAAGTTATTTTTGTTATCAAATTAAATAATACATTGTTGTATTATATAATCATGTCTTCATCTTGTGTGTGATGACACACGTGAACTCATGATGTAAATCAAACTTAAGTGCGAACCATTAATATTACAGTTGAAAACGTTAGTACTTGTCTTGAATGTATTGCAGACAAACTCACGTTTTGTTTAAACGTCACTCGGGTGTGATATCGCTGCTGCATTCACAATGCTATTAGTAACACCATGAAGCAATATTCTGGCGAAAAGTATACTCTTGGGTACAATTGCAGTAGGTCTCGTAGACGGCGTGATAAACGAATTGATTCTACCAACTAGACAAAACCCGGTGAAGCACCCGTAAATTTTGCCGATTGTGCATTTTACTGACAAGACACTGAATATCAAAGATCAAGATATATACGATTAATCCAGCCCTGCGCGAGAATAGCTAAAAAGCTCGTCGAATTAGGTATCAAAACCACGATTATTTGAGTAATTTAAACCTCTTTTCTGAGAACAATATAATCGAACCTTCGTATGTAACAGTTGAAGCGGTTGTAGAGAAGTAAGCAATCACTTCAAGTGTAACTGATGCTGTTGTTGAGCTAACCATGCTTAGTGTTGCCAGTATATATCGAGAATCTGAGCCGTTGACAATGAAAAGCGTTTGCAAGCGTCGCAGATGCATTCTAATGCATTATCTGCACTACCACTAGCAAGGTCACATCTATAACAAGTTGATTGTGGTAATGAATTTTTCGGCTTTATTGTTACAATGCTCAGAAACATTTTCATTCTAGTTAGAGATATTAATTTACATCGTGTCTGTGCTTTTTGAAACGCTTTCATAGCGCACTCGTAGAACGGTTATTGTGGCATCGTTCGGCTAAACCAATAAAGACAACACAAACATACTTCACGTCTGACTATTGCAAGGACTAGAAAACACAATTTTAAGTATTTGTGTGTACCCGGAAATTTTGACAGTGGGTAATGTCGTTCTGCGAATCCACTGCAGTCTTAAGTATTTACAATCTCCAAGCCGATTGGTCCACCAAAACAGTCAGTACGTTAACATTTGGGACCGACAACTGATCATTCGTCCACCAATCAGGACATTGGCACAGGAATAATTTCAAGTTGTTTTAGTGTATTATAATACAATATTGGTTTTGATACGTTACTAAATCACTTTGTAATTCGCAATTCATAGTGCATCACTTTAGCATGCTGATCAATTGTGCAAGTTTTGACACCAGCGGGGAGTACCCATGATTTGGTATCAAGCGGTGAGAAACTTATTTTAGCGTATCGGTAAACGCTAACGACACCGTATAATGTTTGCGGATTGTACGAATCCACGTCGCTCTCGCAGGTATTTCAAGATCATGTCATGTTTGAGATCGTTTTGCACAATGGCAATTGGGTTGCACATATCCTCTTCAACGCCACTGAAGCCAGCAACATCATTCGAGTGCATTTTGTGGAGCAGCCTCATATTTTGTCTCTGTTTGTTTACCTGAGCATTCGTCTTAGAACTTACTAACAAATTTTAATTGGTGTTATCAAGCAACCGATGTTCTTTAGGATAATTGCTAGTATAATTGTGTTTTGCCAAACATGATTCGTCCATCATTGGATGTGACATGCATCAGCAGCGAGTCTCGCTGGCTTAATATTATTATAGAAAAATGCATATTTTACAAGCTTCAACAAGTCTAATACGGACTATCCAATACAAGTAGACCTTGTCAGCTTGCGTCTCAAATTTCTACAGTAAACAACCACAATTCAGCCATTAAAGATCTGGCTGGATTGAAATGCCAGTACAACGAACAGCTTTATAACATTACTGCTTGCTATTAAGGACAAGATCGATTCGAATACGCTTGTGTATATTATTCATGGTCTTTTTAAACTCAGCATTATTGTTTAGTTTGAACATTTTCTTTGTCAAACGCTTTCGTATGTGGCATATTTTCGTAGGTATGTATCCATCGGTATATTTTGCACCATCCATGTGTGCTGGCAAAGGGTGTTATAAACAATCACCAGTTGTAACACGAAAGTAAAGTTGTAAATGGGCCCTTCATTGTGCCTATTTCAAAATCCTGAAAACGAATTCTTCTGTGACTAGAGACAAACTGAGTTCAGAGAAATAGAAGATACAGTATTTGACATGGACTTGACTGCGCTTGTCACGTCTATGTAATTTCTTCCATTTGAGGTCATGATGGAAATTGAGGGTACGAGCTGATAATACCTATTACCCGGTCAACACGGCCATTATATTTCTTAACAACAATATCCTAGCATTGCTTCACTAAATAATGACATGGATATCAAGATTCTGTTGTGTCATTGTACAACGCAAGTATATTTTTAATAGATGAACTACGATCGACACTCTTTATAACCGACGTGAACACAACGAAACGAAACAACATCTGAGAGATGAAATCGTTTAGAGGCCGGCGCAACTCGTAAAATAAAAACGCTCGTGCTTGGAAGTATATATTCTTTTGTCTAGATGCGGCGACAAATGTAGGTGATGACAAATACAACCATCATAGACACAACAATCGGAAGTATTGTTGGGCTATGTCAATAGTAACCGTGACGTCTGGCGGTGACAGCAAATTAATATCGAGAAGTCCTTCTTAACGAGTACGTTTCGATTCCGAACTTCTTGCAGCATCAAAAGCAATCTCAACACGATTAATAAACTGAATTCGGTGAAAAAAATAGTGTGGCCGAATTTGATGCAGCGTTGGGAGACATAGAAGAGCATCGCCATCTCCGAGCACAGACACAGAGACACGCGATTGTGTATTTACAGAAAACAAGAGTCGAAGAAGAATATAAGTGAAAGGTGTGCTCGATGTGCTTCCTTGGGTAGCTCTGCTAACGCGGATTATTATTGCTATTAGTTCACGGGTTGCACATAGTTCGTTGCTTGCGGCCTAAAATAGGCAAACTTGATAGGTGATAGAAGCTATGAAGCTATTTGCTACTACTACTTTTATCTGGTTCGTTTCAGAATAACCTACCTAAATAGCAAAGCTCAAACCCTAGTTCTTTGCATTAACCTTAGAATATGAATAACTCGTCCTATCACCGCACACTGCGATGTTACCTCATCTAGAAGCTCATGCGATCCAGAATCGAACACACACCAAATATGTCCTTCCAAAAGTTGACTGGCTAATTCCAATGTACTTATCTGACTCAACCATGTGTGCAGTCTATCAAGACGTTTACGCTCTTTTCTAACATGAATATTCTCATTGTTTCCACAGTTAAAACGAAGTCATATGGACAACATAATTTTGTATATTAGGGCCAAGCTACGCACACGAATTTCCTATGCAACATATACACAATGACAGTGTTCTCATTCAATAATTATCTTACAAGGCAGCTATTTATTCCTTTTAGAAACAAATTAAAGACTCGAATATGGTGACGTCTTTAATAATTGTCAGCATGTTTTTTGAAATGTATAGGTTTTTTGTTTTTTTTAGAATGTACAGCGCTTAAAGCTTCCAATGATAAGTTGTATAAAGCCCATATTAGTGTTATTATTCTAATTATTATTATTGTTGTGTGTGTGTATGTGTGTGTGTGTGTGTGTGTGTGTGAGAGAGAAAGAGAGAGAGAGAGAGAGAGAGAGAGAGAGAGAGAGTACTTTATTGGGTCCACATGTGGTTCCTCTAGCCGCTACGAATCGCTGCTGCAAACAATTACCCGTTATAGGACTCGTACATTCCATGAAGAGACAAATATCGTCAGACACAACCTGAAAACAGAGACATCTTGATGATGCTCATAGCAGTGCTGATGACTATAAAAAGAGATATCTTGATGATGATCATAGCAGTGCTGATGACTATTAAAAGAGACATCTTGATGATGATCATAGCAGTGCTGATGACTAAAAAAGAGACATTTGATGATGATCATAGCAGTGCTGATTACTTATGCACTATTTAACCAGGTTTGAATAAGGTCTAGACAGAAAGAGTTATTTTCATTGAACGTTTGCTTCCTCTGAATGCATCATAACTGGTGGGGTGGGAATGCTTGAGAAATGTGAAATCGTGTCAGATTTACAGACATGGTATGTGCAACGTAAACCATCCCAAGCTAATTTGGTCCCTTGCATATTAATTTTAATGTATTGTAAAAAAAAAAATTACTGGAAAATTGTAATTTGAAAAAAACATGTAATTAAATCTGCATAGATCCGACTGTTTTTGGTTTGATTATTCTTTCTAATCTCTACGTTCAGTACAAGATGCAAACGTGTGCCAGTTTATGTTTTTCTAGAGACAACTAGCAGAGAAACTAACTGTGTAGTTTGTAAGCTTAACATTTAAATGTGAAATTAAAAGAAATATAATATTTTAAAGAACAACTAACATTTAAATTGGGATATGATTTGAGGTATACGATTGAAAAGTGTAATTCATTACTAGGTCTACATGTCTACAAAGATTCGGCTAATGTAGTTATGTGAGAAAGCATGCCAGTAGCTTCTCGTGGGTCGGTGGATCTTTCCGGGATTGTTCCCGGGTTCTTCCTCCACTAATAATACTGGCCGCCATGTATAGCCTATCGTGCGCTAAAAAAAAATCGCGTTAAACCCTACAACAACAACAACAACATCAAGAACAACAACAACAAGATAGTTGAGAAGCTGCCGTTGCTTAATGAACAGCATTCCAATTTCGTGAAGATGCGACCAACCAACGCACCGACACACACACACACACACACACACACACACACACACACACACACACACACACGCGCCCTTGCAATGTACATACCCCACAAAAATCAGAGTTGGGTCCATTAATTAGCTTACACTGGTGGCTAGGGGTATACGCCTCACCTGGCAGTCTCATCACATTCTTGGTCCATTCCTCTTTGTCATAAAAACCACCGATATTGGACACACATGTTCTGAAATACGAAAATTACCCGTTTACAGTGACATACCGATATAAATATTACCTATCTAAATATCAAGGTATCTACCTACACGCACATGCCTGCGCACATAAGCACACACACATACATATGCGCTACTTATAAACGACTAATGGTCATATTAGTCATTCGTATCAAATGAAATCTGAAACAAATGTATAAATGTCTATATGTCTAAAGTTACATTGAACATACTTGCGCTTCAGTGTCCTCTTCATAGCTTTCATAGAGCAATTAGAGAAAAGCCATGGTTTTCTTGAATAATCCTTGTCTTTCTCGAATACCGCCGTTTTCGGAGACATAATATGCATATCGTCAGCCGGACAATCGACAGCGCTCCCCTCTCCATCGTGGTCTGCTCCAAGACTAGAAATATTAAGTTAACATTGTGCATAAATGTACATGCGAGGCAGCGTATATTTGATAATCACATCTTCTATTTATCACTTTGTCTATCGCGGTGAGTGTCAGTTAACTTACAAAACAAATCGTATTTTTACATCCACGTCGTGCGCTCATTTTACATTGGATTTTATACGTGAAAAACCTTTTAAAAAAACAATTTACAAAATAAAAATACGTTAAAAAACTTTACTTTATTATGCAATAATTTGATTTTCAAAAATAACGATAAACATTTCCAATCGTATTAATATCACAAAGTAATTATATCATTTACTCTCAAGACATATTTTATATTTGACCAATGTCATGATGTAATTTCCAATTTCTACACCTGTAATTTAATGTTGTAACATCATTTAGCCGGTAATATTAGTAGGTTTCCATAGCACCAGAATGGTCTTGTATTCTGCAGCTCGTATCGTTAGTAAGTGTCAGTCTCTGTATTCCATTTTCTTGAATATTTTGTGTGCGTGTGTTTGTGCTTGATTTTCAGTCCTAGCGCTAAGATCTCCACAGTGAGGCAGTTTATAGTGATGTCTAGCACTGGGGCATCATACCACAGACAGGTAGCATGATGCCCCACCAAGTCACATTATCATGACACCAGCACTTTACGATCCTAACACTAAACTCTTCATGTTGAGTGAAAAGCGAGGCAGCTATTATCATCATCTTTGTACTTTATTTCGTATGACTCGGAAGGGGATAGAACATACGATCTCCCTCATCCAAGAGGGCGCACAAACTACTTGGCCATCTCAGCGGCAAATATTCGTATTTTAAGAATGATTTCAAGTTTCATTTTATACAGTGTTTGTTCCATATGTCACCTAAATCCATGTTTCAGAAAACTAAACTGGAGTTTAACGTTTTCGTTCAACATGTTACAGCTTTTCTGTCAATTAACATTACATTTTGTGAAACACTGAAAACAAAGATGATAAGATGCAAACAGCTACGCTAAGAAGTATGCTGATGATTTCCCGCGAGTCCGGAATGACAGATCTTATGATTATCGTATAGTATGTAATTTCAACAAACGTGCTCAGGTTCCCAAAATATAAGAAGCAAAAACCCGTCACGAAATCACAGACCATGTAGATGCAGCTACTTATAGCTGCAAGTGAGCGAATCTAGGGTCCACCATTGGGTACAAGAACTTTAAAGCCATTGCACTCCAAGGGTCAATTAGGGCGGGCCCCCAGTAAACATGTGGTCTAAAGCTATCACCTTATATTCTCGGGCGCAGCCTGCTTTGGTGAGAATGTTTGCCATTAGCTTCCCATAGGTCCGTGGTTTTACCCAGGGTTTTCTTGTGTTCATTTTACTGTATATTTTCCTTCATGTATAGCCTATCGTTTTGTGCGAAAGAAATGACGTAAAACCAAACACAACAACAATTAGGGAGCAAGAAAGTCAACTCACTTGTGCCCAAGTTCGTGTGCTGCTGTGCTTACAGTCTGAAAAAAATCGCCTATCTGTACAATCGCGGTTCTCTCTCCGATGTCACACACATGTCCTGTAAAGGAACGACCTAACCGGAAAGAAAAAAAAGTCTAGATGAAACAAATTCATTGTTACAGGTTAACGATGCTTAGAGGTGCATGTGTACCATATATTAACTCAAATAATGCACTACTCTACTGCATGATTAACTTATATAAAAACGAGTGCATATAACTCTAGTGTCGAAACCCAATGCCAATAAATATATTTAATAGTACGGGTCTATTTATGTGACTCTTGAATTACATTGAACGATACAGCCGGACGCGATACATGAAAGCACAAATAAAGATAGACGCGATACATGAAAGCACAAATCAAGATAGAAGCGATACATCAAAGCAGAAATCAAGCGTTTACAAATCAAAAAGTCACAAACCAGAAGATCATCGAAATATCTTGGTTGTCCAAGGGTTATTCTACTTTATAAATTTCTACTTCATGTCGAATAAATGGACCATAGTAACCACAACCCCTCTGGATTATGAATATGAGCGGCCACGGTACAGTAATTTTTAGACACTCCATGTATCACTGTTGCAAGTCTTTTCCAGATAAAAACATATATATGACGGTGAAAAGACGTTTAATTGTTCCGTAGGTATTATTTAGCATTCAGTTTTGTTAATACCAAACCTATGAATTGCTGAGATCAATTTGAAGTAAGGAATATCCAGCACAACGGCCAGTATTAGAGTGCATTGGATATTGCCACTGCAGTCATCGACAAACGGTTGAAAACAGAGTCCGTAATAGGAGTTTTGAGGAAAACCACTTAAAACATGACTTGAACTGAAAGTATATTTACCCGTACAAACAACATGGAATCGGTAATGAAATATGATGTAAACAACGTAAATTGGTTTGAAGAAAACTTATAGCCTAACTAATCAACCAAGACTGCGCCAGTAAGTTCCCCCGATTTGATTTCAAGTAGTCCCTGGTATTTAACTTTCATCAAGGTAATTTGACGTAAAACAAAATGTTTTAGCAGGGAACCTGGCTTGGATGACTATGCCAGTAAGTGGATGAAAATAAATACCAAAAATATTTTAAAATCCATTCATTTCAAGAACAGCGCTGATTAATTTCAAAAATGTTTTTCGATCTTGACTAAGAACAACTCGCTCTTTAAAGGTCTATAAATTCACGGCTGCCATAAAATTCTTTTTGAAATTTTTAGACAGGTCGCACTAAACAAGGGTTGAAAGACATCGTAAATAATGATATAAAACAATATAGCATGGTTAGGATTTGTAATTAATAATGATATAAAAACAATAGTGCATTAGTAAAATATGTAATAAAAAATGTATTGAAAATCCGGTCATCCTGATTAGTGCAACTATCTGATTGGATGACAAATTTATGCGGTCCACTTCGATACTTATGTAATAGCTGTACAGTGTACTCCTATATGATGTCATATCTGTGCAGTCTGCTGCGATAATAATGTTAGATTTGAGCAGTCTAATCCGATAGGCGTGTCACATTTGGTCACACTACTGCTTTATCAATGTCTTAACCGTGCGGTCCACTACGATAATGACGTCATATATGTACAATGTAATATGATACAAACGCAATAGTTGTACAGTAAACTCCAATACGAATATCAAATTTGTTCAGTCCAATTCTTGAACCGAATGTATTTTGTATCACAATATCATAATTACAAATGAATTTTGGAGTCAAACGTTTGTTAAGATGTTAAGATTGATTGAAATGGTGCTTAATGTTAACACAAAATATAGAAACATACAATCATAAGCTGTCTAACAAAGATCAAAACTTCTGGTAACTTTCAAACATCTGTCGTCTTTCCTTACAACCGAAATATATTAAACAACATCACGGGTATGGGTAATTATTAATGTCACGAATACGGACAATTAAGACATGGAAATTTCCACTGTCACATATACGGAAAATAATCAATTATTATTCTCTCGGCTAGGAACAATTAGTATTTTCACCGGAATAGGCACTTTCTACTGTCAGTGACACATACGAGCAGTTATTTCTTATTACAAAAGGCGTTTGTAGTCTCTAAGATACGACCTATAAATGATATTTGTATGTGTGATTTTGAACGTATTAAGTATCATAGGCTAAATTGAATTCCTTAATCAATTAATGTGGCTTAGTGGTTAAAGCGTCCGCCTCGGTTGCAGAATGTCGCGGGTTCAAACCCTGGCCGAGTTATACCAAAGACATAAATGTGCCAACAGCTACCTCGCCATTCGCTCAGCATTAAGAGGTTAGTGCTAGGACTCGTCGGTCTGGTGTCAGGATAACGATGGTACCTAAATAAACTGCCACACTACAAACTTCGTAGCGATATGACAGAAATATGACTGGGAAAAAGATGTTAAAGGTATATTGCAAATTCAAATCACACACACACGGAATTAGTTCTGGTATTACTGTGTAACATACTTCAAATATTTACAGATGAAATTCTTCAAAAATACTGGTAACTGATGTATTACTGATCTTTCGCTGATAAGGACAGCTGTAAACGAGCATATAATTCAAAGCATGCCCAATGAAATCAATAAGAGGTTTGTATGACCTGACACAATCCCTGTCTACTTTGAGATCACGAACGACAGAACGCATCATAATCCTTAAACAGTTTTTATATAACGTACATTCTTATCAGACATAAAAACAGACGAACCAAGACAGACAGACAGACAGACAGACACAGATTGTACTTACCGATTACACCGTTATTCAGAAGCTCTTCATCATACAAGTTATGTCTAAAATTGAAAATAAAAATATTCTGGGAATGATCATTGTCATGAAGTCTGAAACAATGTTCAAGTTACAAACATAGAAGACCAAAATATATAATATATTTTAAATAGGGTCAGTAAAATAAACTTGTCTTTATTCCAATATATGTTACATGTTCTGCCACATGTGTGAGCCATGTTGAATAAGCCATCAGTAATAACTTTAAATCGACATTCATGTCTTTAACAATTTAAATGTGTGTGTGTGTGTGTGTGTGTGTGTGTGTGTGTGTGTGTGCTTGATATGGGTTGTTTGCATATATAGATATATGCGAAACGAAATGGTATGTAGCATCTGGTCAACATTTTTGACAAGATGTAATTTTGGAGACATTCGAAAATAATTTCATTTTTCCTACATTCGCTAAATTAGTATATGTGTTTGAGTGTGTATGTTTGGTTTAAAATAACAGTCTCTTTGCGACTGAAACAAAACAACTTTCGAAATCCATGAAAAACATCTTTCAGCTGAGGTAAGAACCTAAGGGGCAGTTTTGACCGCTTGAACATAATTGACTATTTTACACCAGAGAAAGAGACCCCGAATGACCGAGTGGTCAAAGAGGCTATTATTCACATATCAATGATTTCTCATATATATCTGCGTTAGTTCGAGTTTCAGGCTCGGCCAACTCAGGTATGTTATAATGCAATCTAGTAGATTATCTAGTGTCGGTTCTTATTGGTATATATACGGGCCGCCCTGTCTAACTTCTCAAGTGTTGTAAATGACATTTAATCCACAATACTATATCCAAAACTCCTAATAAGAAATCAAATGTTGCAATGATTGACAATTATCATCAACCTCGTACACAAAACGAGCCCTGACCACGAGGAAAGGATTTCACATGTAGAACTAGAAAAGATCTTGTTGCAAAACGTTTAATTACAAAAAGCGACCACAAGTTATATGATTGCATACTGATGGGCGTTGCGAACGTTTATGATGAAATGTCGCATACTTTCACCTAAAACAGGTCACCCAAGCACGCGTTTGTTGCGTTTATTCTAGCATAACTGCGGAGTGTTCAGAGTTATTATATATCCAGCTTAAGTATACGTACCCTGTAAAAAGCATTGCGTGATCGTATTTTGCAAAGAAAGCGTTTTCCAAGTCCCACTGACTCAGATCTTCGAGATAGTCGTCGACCTCAATAAATGTTACTCCTCCATCTGTCACCACCGAAGACAAGATGTGTTCAAAGTCTTGTTCCTTCTGTAAGCAAGATATGAAACAAATAACAGACAAACAATTAACTACGGGAAGTCAGTGTCCCTCTATGAGCGAAATGGAAACATTTGTAAAACGATGCAGTAATTATTTCAATGCATTTCGTGATGTAGAATTGAAATAAACAAGTGAGTAGTGACACATAAGACATAATATCCCACATATATGCAATGCGTTTTCTATGAAACGGGTGAGCTAAAGAACAGTACGCAGACTACCAGCATCGTTGTTAAAGGGTGGACCCACACACATAAATACAATAAGAATGGACAGAGGTAGACATGGGAAAAAACAAGGAGAAAAAAACTGGCTATTGATCGAATAAATCGCATTTATGTTTTAAAAAACCTTTTCTTATTAAAAAGTATCTATCAAACATACACACTTCGAATTTGTTTTTCTTCTAAAGCAAAACGATCGTCGGTTTTAACACACGCACACACACACACACACACAAACACCCATACACACACAGATATATATATATATATATATATATATATATATATATATATATATATATATATATATATATATATATATATATGTATATATATATATATCTGTGTGTGTCTATGGGTGAGTGTGTGTGTGTGTGTTAAAACCGAGGATCGTTTTGCTTTACAAGAAAAACAAATTCGAAGTTGTACACTTTGTTTATATCTCCCTTTGTATTTATGTATAATATATGTAGAGCATGGAATGTGTCAGTTCAACAAGGACAATGTTATACATTGCTGTGCAATGCATAAAAGCAATGCCATGTCGTATCCTAAATGGTAGGTGTGCACAACCCGCGGCATGAGGACATGAGGACATGTTTTGTTAGGCACATAGGGCAAATCAGAGAAACACAGAAATCTGTATCGTAAATAGTAGTTACTATAAAAATATTAGTATTTGCGGCCCTCGTGTGGTGTTAGAAAGTGCAATATGGCCCTTGGCCGTAACGTATTGTGCTCCCTTGCTATACGGTACAAAATTGCCGAGTTGTGCTTAAATGCAATGCTTTCTCCTATCCCAGAAGGTCATCTTCATCATGAACTCTTGAGCTAGTGTTTGATCGTCGATGCACGGTGCTGCTGAACATCTGAACAGTTCCCTCCAATTGTCTCGAGTATGTGCCAATGACTGTGTCTCCGCAAAACTTTTCTTGGTCCATTCATTGATGGTGTCAGTCCACTTTTGGCTCTGTCTACCTCTTATTCTGCCACCCTCGACGCTGCCCTGCAGTACTATTGTGGATAGATTGTTGGCTCTAGTGACATGGTCATACCATCTCCGCTTTCACATTTAGACGGTGGTGAAGTGGTCGTCATATTGGCCCAGTTTGCACCTGATCGTGTTTCGCACTTCTTCATTTCTGATGTGGTCCATGTAAGAGATGCCAATGATGATTTTGTAGCATCTCATTTCAAGTGCCTGGCTTCTTCGATCTAATTCTGCTGTACGAGTCCAGGCATCAAATGAATACAAACAGATTGAGATGACTAATGCTCGCAATGGTCTGATTTTAGTTTTTGAAACTTATTCTTGTCTATCCAGATGGGCTTTAGCTTTGACGTAGCTGCTGTAGATTCTGGTGCTCATGACACAATTGCTGTTCTTGATCACTCTTTGATGATTATGGAACAAGATATTTGAACTTGTTCACTGATTCCAGCTCCTGTCTTCTGACTTTAATATTGGCTGAGATTTGTTTGCCACTATTTGTTATAAGCTTTGTCTTCTCAAGGCTTATCTCCATGTTTCATCCAGGTTTTCACTAAGATGGCAAGCTCGCTTTCCCTGCCTGCCAGCCCATCAATGTCTTCAAAGCAGAACCCTGAGATTGAATATTTGTTATGTGTTGTTTCTTCCACTCAGGAACCCTGCCTGTTTTTCAGTAAAAGAAATTGCACAAATACAATTACAAGTATATTATATTTGAACAAGTATCAGATCAAAATCATTTGATGGATCATCATCAAATAATTTACTGCTATATGTAAATAAAATAACCCAGACAGATTGCCCGACTGATACGTTGTCCGCGTACCAACGATCAGTTATGTAATCGAACTTGTCAATGATGAATTCCAGCACAGAATCACTAAATACGATATATATATATATATATATATATATATATATATATATATATATATATATATATATATATATATATATATATATATATATTCCTCATCGATCTGATCTGTGGAAGGATGGCCAGAGACAGCACATGTTTATCAAACATTACCAAGTTAGATGAATTTATCATGGATAATTAAAAATGTATAACCACTTCAGAATATCTAGAAAGTATCCGTGAAAAGGAGACTTTCTTCATCAAAAGAAATATTAGATAGTAAAAGGTATTAGCATACGGATATACCGTTTGTATTACGATAAGCCAAATTCAATCATTGATGAAAACATTATCGAATCACTTTCAGATCCTATAAATTACCAATTTAAAGAATCGATCAGCAAACTACATCATGTATTTTCCACTGTCATACAAGACTACAGCGACGATTCAAAACCAGGGTACAACAGACCTTGCGTTTATTAAGGAAACTGTTATTCAGAATATAAATTACTACAGTAATGTGGTCGTTGATCATTATACAATGACCCTTAACATTTTATTTATAAATCATTATAAAATTAACCGGAGCAAAATTACCAACATTTATAATTCCTGGATTTGCCACAGATGAACTAAACAAATTGCTCAACAATATTATCTAAGAAAACCTTCCTTTAATATTCGAGTCGTGGAGACGAATAGCACCAGCAGCGGTTTTTTTTTTCTAATATAAAAATGATCCATATGTTGAAGGTCGGCATATTTCACCTATAAATTGTAAATATAACATCAACTTTTGCAATCAGTCTTTCATTTTATGTAAATGATGGCAGTTGTTAAGCGAATCTTGAAGAATCCCGGCACGTTTAGGACGGATTCATTTCATATACTTCTCCTCCGCAAGTAGCTTCTGGTTATTTGTACTAGACCCCATTAATTCGGTTTATCTACGATGTCATAATCCGATATTTTCACGGATACTATTAAAATTATCAAACAATTTCATAATTTTATTGGGTAAATGATACTAAAAATAATATAAATCCTTCTGAAGAACATCATTATAAAGATAATACTAGTCGTACTATTATTATCAGAATAAAACTACCTTAGATGGAATGAATCGTATTTTTGGTCACACGCGTGAAAATATGATGCTGATCTGTCTCAAATGTAATCGACATACGGGTGCCGACTCTCATTAAGGGAGCGCAGTGGTAATTGTGTGTCTTTCCGGAATTACTTGTAATTGTTCACGTACAAATCCATGTTGAGGAGTAGTTGCATCCAATCTATTTATATTGCAGGACTACCCATAAATATTACCATGATGGATATTGTATGTGTAGTTACATTCCAAATAGGATCAATTGCTCTTTTTTACCGCCTTCAAGTTCTATGGGTTTATAGAAATATCTGACAGTTGTATTACCTAGCATTTGCTATTTTGAAAAGTCATGTCGTTGTGTTGGTATATGTTTTTTTGTGATTGCATTGGTAAGTTTCATATCAATAGCGTTAGTAATTTAATTATTCAATTTATCTATTAGACTTGGTAGTCTTGCAACCCATTCACGAGATCTCTTATGTTTTTGAACTTTATATACCGATAACAAAAATAAACGTTCAGCATGTGATCGATTAAATCGTTCAACAATTGCCTGATCGCGTTCAATTGCGGTATGTCTACTTCTAATTTTGACAATATGTATTGCTTCATCATTGACGATCATACTCAAAGAATTTCACTTCCAGGATCAAACTGTAGTAATTGTACTATCGAACACAATACATACATACAGAGAGAGAGAGAGAGAGAGAGAGAGAGAGAGAGAGAGAGAGAGAGAGAGAGAGAGAGAGAAAGAGAGAGAGAGAGATTATTTATTATACTTGTATAATAAGAATGTTATTGATTTCTCAGCGATCCGAAAGCAGAAAGCATGTGAACATTATCATGCGATACCAAATTACACTATATCTATTAGTATAGGTCAATCTGGGTATGGTACATCACAAGTACTGCTTAATCTGATAATGAGATTGATCAAGCTGTATTTATTTGCACCATTTGTAGATGAGCACCCATGCTACGAAGTACTCAGCGACTTGAATGATAACGCAGAATTGTTGGACGAGGACGGGAGCGACGAAGTTAATTTTATAAAAGACATTGATGAAGCTCCAGACGTAGACAGTCTTGATAGATCGATTTACAGTTTAGTTATATACAATGACGTGCTGCCTGACAACCATTTAAAATGTAGCTAAAGTGTTTTCTACAGGAGATAGAAATCCAAAGACGTAATTTATGATAATCAGTGATACACAGAAAGACATTAAGTGATCAGACATAACTGTAATATTTTAGTTGTGTTAAGTAGTGTCGATACGCATACTTTCAGAAATATTTATCATACTTGATGCAGTGGTGGCATGAATATAGTTAAATTTAATACCTTCTTTACACATGTGCAATCTAACACATATGGATTTAAAACGATAAATGTGCATGATCCTTGATCACAAAATCGTGTTGGTCTTCATACAGTATTTGGTTGAAAAAGCTGGTACGATATAGTGATGACCTAATTCACAGCAATTGTGTGAGCGACAAAAAGTCCGATGGCAGATGGATAAAACAAATCTAACACAATTAGAGAAATCTCGGTCAAGGATGGCGTTCGTTTTTTCATTTACGTAGGAAGCCCTTTATTTCTAAAAATAACCCCTCTGAGAAGTGTTGCATGATCCTCCCCCGCGGCTAAACAATATTGCTGTTTGTTAATGTTATGCAAATGTATTGTTCAATAGTACTGAATTAGAGCAATCACAGTTGACAACTTTTTGATATGTATGCTACAGACTTCAGGCTGGATTATCTAAAGGAGTGTTTGTATCAAAACACATATTTGTATAGACCCTTTTCCTAGTTAAAAACGCCATAATTAGCATAACAATCCACTCTGACATGCAATTAAAATAAATCGTTACAGAAATCCAGAAATTGCTCAGTCACAAGTACTCTAAAGCATACAGGAATCCTTTTTTTTCACAGTCAATCTCTACCACAATCACCCAAAAGCAAACAGACCCCCCCTCCCGTTTCTCACTCAATCACACGCACCTACGTGCATGTAGAATTATCGAGTGAATACACATAAATACTTACCTTGTTGAAATAACGAACGAATACACATAAGTACTTCCCTTGTAGAAACAACGTATGAATACACATAAGTACTTACCTTGTAGAAGAAAAATTCAAGAAGGGTGACAGTGATGGACATCTTTTTACTTTGAATACCTTTGTAGAGGAGGTCCACCTATGAGAAAATTCAGACAGATTCACATATACTGATTGTAATGCATGCTTTTTATATTTATATGCGTTATTTTACAATCAGAAAGAATAATAGAGCAAACTTATTTATTAACCTTTCCAAACAAAGGGTGTATTCAATATAAATAACGCTGCTACACTGGACACATTTATTATCGTTACTTTTGTATATTAAACTACTCACAACAACTGCCAATTGGGGATATATATTTTGGTCTTAAAGAGTTACCTATTTACAGAGGAGATACATATTTGCAGACAATACTGGGTTACTGAAGAAACATTCTTACAGATGAGTCTGGATTACGGAAGGGCGTTTTTACAAAATACACCGGGTTGCATAAGAGTCTGGATTACGGAGAGGCGTGTTTACAAAATATACCGCGTTACATAAGAGTCTGGATTATGGAGGGATGTGTTTACTAAATATACCGGATTTATATAAGAGTCTGGATTACGGAGGGGAGAGTTTGCTAAAGATACCGGATTACATAAGAGTCTGGATTACGGAGGGATGTGTTTACAAAATATACCGGGTTTATATAAGAGTCTGGATTACGGAGTGGAGTGTTTACTAAAGATACCGGATTACATAATAGTCAGGATTATGGAGGGGATTGTTTACAAAAGATACCGGGTGAGATAAGAGACAGTTTGATAAAAGAGACTTGAACAGATTTAGGGAGTATAATTATTGGAAGCTCTCTTTCAAGTTCCATCAAGAAAGTTCTAGAAACGATTATTCTTGAAAAATTAAATATGGGAGATGCATCCATGTAATTTGGTCATACTCCTTAATTACTCTAAAAGAGGCGTATTGTAGGTCCTACTGGATTTTGTATACACCCAGTAATAATCCTCATATTTGATTTTATAAAGGAAGTGTACAAATTAAGAAATTTGAATGTGCTCTATAGCTAAGTATTTATTGCCTCCACAATGTATACTTTGTGAAATACATTATCCGTTATTTTGTTTCACTATAACATCTTATTCATCTTCAGTGATTTGTACCGGTGACGTATCAGCAAACTTAAGCTTTCTTTGGGTCCAAGTAACTCTGTAGTAATCCATAATAAGTTCATGAAAGAGCTTTGTTGGCGCTTCTGTATTATGCCTCTTTATATTAATAAATCCTATGTTTGATTAACAATTGCCCAATGCCTCTTTATATTAATACATGTGTTTGATTCACAATTGCTGA
Organism: Unio delphinus; assembly: GCA_029339505.1. Lineage (NCBI taxonomy): Eukaryota > Metazoa > Mollusca > Bivalvia > Unionida > Unionidae > Unio > Unio delphinus. The sequence continues at coordinate 9,239,924 of JAQISU010000015.1, read as the reverse complement.
ATGCAACTTGAAGGAAATTAAAGGAATGTTACAAGTGTTCAGCAGGTAAGCATAAAATACTTACACCGTTAATAATGTGTGAAAAATATTCTCTTATATTTCTTTTCACTTGAACTTCTTTTGCGACTTTATCCGACATTTCTACTAGGGAATAATGCCTGCAAATATATATATATATATATATATATATATATATATATATATATATATATATATATATATATATATATATATATATGTATATATATATATATATATCTGTATATGAATGAGAGAGCCTACTTGTATGTTTCTGTATATTACTAAACGATACGTACAATGTCCAGATCATTTTCAGAACCGATTTTCTTGTATACGTTACATGGACGTTGCCTGAGTTTTCGTTTAGAATGTAGTGATAGTTGCTTCGTGATTTAAATTAGCTTAAATATTTCATTTTAATTATCACTTGAGAGTTTTAATTATTCATATCTTCTGATTGCATTGCCAATTAGCAATCAAATACATTGTAGTTTCCAAATATGCAATGAGCCACGTTTACACTAGAAACATGTTAGTTGCTGCATATATGGAGATTCAAACTGAGGCTCTCATTACTAACTAAAATTCATATCTGAGCCAGCACCTGCATAAATGTGTTTACGTTACATGTTAAGAAATGGTGGACGGAATATGCTTTTTTGCAGATACTGTTATCTTTGATTCTCAAAACCAATGTGATAATCTGATAACGTACCAGACGTCACTCAGTTTTATGTTATATTTCAGCGTATAATGATACAGCCATTTATACTTTCGTTACTCAGCAGCTTTAGCAGTATTCTCTCTCTCTCTCTCTCTCTCTCTCTCTCTCTCTCTCTCTCTTCTTCTCTCTCTCTCTCTCTCTCTCTTCTCTCTCTCTCTCTCTCTCTCTCTCTCTCTCTCTCTCTCTCTCTCTCTATATATATATATATATATATATATATATATATACTGGTAGATATGACGATGAATGATAGTTGACTAGGGCTTAATAGATCAGCCAAGGAGAGAGAGAGAGAGAGAGAGAGAGAGAGAGAGAGAGAGAGAGAGAGAGAGAGAGAGAGAAAGAGGGGAGAGGGAAAGTGAGGTTATAATTAAAGCAATATAATGACTTATATCAACTAGATTTAATCTCCATGTTTGAAATACTCTTCTGGTTAGTCAGTTTGCTTAGTCTGTAAGAAGTATAGTGGTACGATTAAATCGCGATTGGAAAATACGTTACAAACCTCATTTGGGCACATTTAGCGACAAGGTTTTAAAAGTTACTATGTACACGTTACAAATTACATCGCGGTATGCTTGGATGTATTTTGTTGTGAGAACGCTTTTGACAGAATGATTTTTAGGTTATGTTTCCAGTTCGTTCTTGTGATATTTTACAATAGACTTTTTCTTTTCTATATAAGTAATTATTCATGTTTTTTACATTTTATGTACGTTCGTGATGTGTTGTATTCGCTATGCGCTCTTTATTTAAACAATCTTTCATAGTTGAATCATAAATATTGCTCGCATTTATTTAGTCAATATGAATGGAAAATGAAAACTCAAAAAAGTAAACATACAAGTGATATTTTGCAAAATACAATCGTGTTAAGTAAATCTGTATCAAGAATATTATTGCTTTAGTAAACGTTTGTTCAATTCATTTAGTTAATGTGATTCCTAAAACGGAAAAGGCGTTTGTTGACTTGTTGACATAATAAACAATAATGCAACACAAAGACAACACATAACAAACAATAATGCAACAAAAGGACGACACATAACAAACAATAATCCAACACAAAGACAACACAAATCCAGCAGTTCTTTTCAGGGTGTACTATCTCTAAAAGATTGCCACAATCAAGTCAAACTTGAATTCCCTTTTTTCCCCAAAAATGCTTGAAAGGAGTACCTGTGTGAATACATGAATGTGTGTAGGCTCTTATTATAACAATCAAAGCCAAAAGGCACTTAACGTTTTATGTTGTTTCTTTTAAAACACTCAATGAAATTTTACACCACATCAGCGAATATTCCATTATTCATATTTGTCAATTTGGATCTGAACAAAACAGGTATTCTTGAGACAAAGATGTAAATTACCGACATAACAAATATATTCACTTTTATAAATTTGTATGACGCCCATGAATTCAATAGCCAGAATGGTCATCTTGTTCTGACACTTTCATCTGTGAATTATACTCTTAGAAAAGCTTTGTGAAGCTTGTCGAAAAGCCTTGGTTCCTCTGTTTTTACTGAACTGAATAATTGAATAAAGTCGTATAATGTCTAGTCGAAAGAAATATTGCAATCAAGATTAAACGATTGCAACCATTTCACGAAGAAAGAGAGAGGTGTTGGCTCAAATCCATGCTAGCTCTTTCGAAGAAGACACTTGTGACCCTAAAATATTTACTTCTGTGTCTGCTCCCATACCACTAGATGTTTCCAACATCAAAGGTCAGGCAAGAAAGGAGAGACAGACAGACAGACGTACAAATATAGACACAGAAAGAGAGAATCAGTAAGGCAGAGAGATGTAATCATAAAGTGGATGGATATATATTGATATCAGCCAAGTATTCCGTACATTCTTGCTTGATTCATAAGATTAAACCAATATCCCGTTCCAAAGCTTCAAGATCTTATTTTAAGAAGACACACAGCTGAACTTATGTGAAGTAAACTTTGAACCAGGGGCGAAAATTAGTTAAAATAGATAGATATATCAATAGACAGACAGAAATAATACATAAAGATAGACAGACAGATAGATACTCACAAGTCCCATACCGCCGAATCTACCAGTATGCCCATTTTAACATAGTAGTTCCTTAGATAGTAGTTCCTTTTTAGATTGTGTACCTCATCTGTGGATATGATTGGAATGAGGAAGCATATTTAGTACGCTGGTATAGACTTTAAAAACAATAAGCAATAGAAATATAAATTTTGTTTGCATATTTAGTATAGGAAACCTTGAGGTAAATCTTTTCTATAGTTTTCGATAATAAAGTTTATTGTTAATAGTAATGTAATAATTCTCCACGTATAAACAGATATAATATAATAGAACTGAAATTAAGAGTGATAGATTTGCCATTAGTATTTGGGGCTGTCTATGCATCCTTTGATAATGTTACCAGCCCTACATGCAGTTGGTACTGTTGTTGCTTTTGGAATATAACTTATCTCACCTTCTGTCCCTCTTTCTTGGAAATCTGCAATATAACGGGATGACATGGTAGCATCTTGGCGAAGAAAATGATTTTGTTTGTTTTGTCCACGTCTTAACATTTGGACTTGTTCAATATATTCTTTTCCTACGTTTCTTCTATTATTGTTGGCTTTGCCTGCAAAAGGAGACAATCTTTATCAGATAAAAAGATCTCATATTACATGAATTACGTTTTCTTGTATTTCGGAAATGTGTTATATCCTTAAAAAAAAAAAAAAATTCAAATATTGATACCAATGCGGTTTGAGATGAAAGATTATTTCTTGAGTCTTCTCGCTTTAACTTGTAGATATTTTAACTCAGGAGATGATAATGCTATTAAACTTGAGCTCCAACAACGAATACACTAATCTTCATCTAATTATAAATTTATCACGTAATCTTTATCGTACAATCGTTATCCAATCGTTATCCATGAGTCATCTGTATTCATCGTTCTTAATCTGCTTTATTGCTGTAATTGTGTTCAGCAAGGCATTCTACCACAATGATTTTCTAATACAAATACACAACATTGTTGTATCAAATTTTATATTTAAGATAGAATGAGCTTATTTCAAACCTCCTTTTTCAACTGGAAGTTTTCTTTGCAAGTTACCTTGCTCTTTCAGAACATATTTTATGCCAAGAAAATTAGGATTTCCAAGGAAGTTTCTCAAGGCAACAACAGTCTCTGCTGGTCTTAGATCGTAATTCCTTTCTTCTATTCGTATGTTTCCGTTCTGAGTTAAATCGAATAGATTGATAGAGTTAGAGATATACAGAAAATATATACGTAGAGATAGACTGGTAGAATTAAAGATATAGAGACAAATATATATATATATATATATATATATATATATATATATATATATATATATATATATATATATATATATATATATATATATTGATTGAATTAGAGATAGACACAAAAATGTATAGATAGATAGATTGATAGTGTTGGAGATAGATAAACAAATATATATAGATAGATGAATAGAGTTAGATATAGATATAAAAATATACAGATAGGTAGATAAATGCAGTTGATGATACATGGATATATATATATATATATATATATATATATATATATATATATATATATATATATATATATGGATGAATGGAGGGATGGATGTGCGGTCGGACGGACGGAAAGACAGACAAACAGACAGACAGATATATAGATAGATAGATAGATAGATAGATAGATAGATAGATAGATAGATAGATAGATAGATAGATATATAGATAGATAGATAGATAGATAGATAGATAGATAGATAGATAGATAGATAAATAGATAGATAGATAGAATGATAGAGATAGTGAGGATGGATGGATGGGCGGTCGGACGGATGGACGGACAGACAGACAGACAGACAAAGATAGATAGATAGATAGATAGATAGATAGATAGATAGATAGATAGATAGATAGATAGATAGATAGATAGATAGATGGATAAATAGATAGATAGCTAGAATGATAGAGATAGTGAGGATGGATGGATGGGCGGTCGGACGGACGGACGGAGGGACGGACAGACAGACAGACAGACAGACAGACAGACAGACAGACAGAGATAGATAGATAGATAGATAGATAGATAGATAGATAGATAGATAGATAGATAGATAGATAGATAGATAGATAGATAGATAGAAAGAATGATATAGTTAGAGTTAGAGATATATATCAAAACAGATAGATAGATAAATAGATTGATACGCAGATAGATTTATATATATATATATATATATATATATATATATATATATATATATATATATATATATATATATATATATATTATGAAAGTCGAGATGTTCATTGCTTCATCGACATTTATCGTGCTACTAAACAAGAACATAGCGACGAAATTCTGTTAGCTGACTTCTTGTAGCCTTTAAGAAATAGTGTGTCCCCAGCATCACGTTCAATCACTAGAACGGTGACATATATTACAGTGTCCTCTAAAGTCTGAGATCTTTCCCTAATGAAAATAGTAACACAGTTTATCTAGATTCTAGAGTTACACTCCTATATAGCGCTATTTTCTGAACGTTTCTAGCAATCATATGCTATTACAATATAAATCATCAATGAAGATGTCAATGCGTGATAAGTAAATGAACGAATATTTTGCATATCTTGATTTCGAACTGACCTCTATATAATATGTTTTGAGTACGCTAAAGATGAACGCCGTGCTATTTAACTACATAAAATATAGTTTAAGGATTAAATGCATAGGGTGGTTAAACGAGTTTCCCTATGTACAATTTATAAATGAATGCATCAATAAACGCTAGTTTTTTTATTGTTGTAGGATTTAACGCCATTTTTCAGCAATAGAATGGTTTTACATACATGGCGACCAGTATAACTGGTGGAAGAAAATCCCTCACAAGCACTGGAAAGAACTGCTGACACACGCGAAGCTACAAGCAAGCTTTCTCACGTACACTCTTTAGCCAAGTCTAAGACTCGAACATACACAGACAAAGGAGAGATGGCAGTGATCCGGAATGGTGATCGCTTTTGACAACTTGACAAATTGGGACCCAAAATTGATGAGCTTTTAGCTGCTAATACAATGTTTTGATAGTGTATTGGTTACTGCGGAATCAGTACATGCTAATATAATGTTTCGATAGTGTATTGAGTAGAGTGGAATTAGTACATGCTAAAATATAATGCTTGCTGTGCAAACAATAAAATTCAATAAATAACTCATCAGCATGTGCCCAGAATATTCGAAAAGTACTACTCCATTCATTGCAAAACTATGTATGTTTTTAAAATGTTAAATGTTTGAGCAAGTAACAACATTTAATTTGTGATACTGCATTTATCATTTGAGAACATAATTCATTATACAAACAATGACAGCAAAATCAAACTGATACATTAATGTCATTGTTTTATTTCTGCACCATAATATTACTGCTTTTTCTATACTTATGCTAATGTAATTTTATTAAATTGAGTTTTGATAGTGTATTTGTATTTTGTATATCCTCCTAACTGACTATTGTCACACAGTGGAAGCTTGATATGATCCTTGTGTGTTTCATAATATAAGGAACATGTCCGATTTCCTGTTGAAATAAATAGTGACCAGTATTCCTGTGTTGTTAAATATATTCATCTCACTTTCATGACTAAATGATTAACATTCCTAATTCTTGTAGCTTCAACCGTGCTCTTACGCATGATGTAATTTCAGACCCTTTCTCTCCTGTGTTGTGTTTATTGAAATTATTTGCCTATGCAGGCAGCAGCAACTACTGTTCTGATTGGTTGATTGAGTTTCATTATACTAATGTGCTTATGGCATTGACTACTGATGTAGCAGTTGTAATAAAATAAAAATGCTTAGCCATGCCCACGACAGTGATACATGTATTATGGAACCCTATAATTTTATAATACATTTCAACTTAAATCAATTCTCATCCATGATTTACTTATAAACATACTAATTCCAATCCTAGATACCAGGCTGTCTTTTGAATAAGTTAGTCCCAATCTTAGATACCACCCTGTCTTATAGACACGTTAATTCTAAACCATATACAAGTCTGTCTTATACACATGTTAGTTCCTATTATCGATACCAGTGTGTCTTATAAAAATGTTAATTCCAATCTTAGGTACCAGTCTGTCTTCAAGCATATAAAGTATTGCTATGTTAGGAAAACAAAGTAAGGAAAATTACTAACTCTACAATCCACTAAAAATCTTTTTCTTAATGTATATATTGTGGTGTCAAGTTCAGACATGGTAAGCCGAATATACCCTTCTCAGGTATCTGATACATGTAAGGACCCATATATGTGTAGACAATATGCATGTATCTTATGAGTCGATGCATTGTGGATGTGTGTGTTTTAAGGCCTGTGCAAATTAAATATATGTCTTTTATTTCTTCTTTAATTTTGTCGAGTGCTAGGCTTGAACAGTCTTTATTCTATAACAACGTTTACCTTAAGCAGACAGACGGACGGTGTACAATCGTAGACACTAGAATGCACAAGGAAGTCGACATTTGCACGTAACGTGTGTACTTAATAATTAGTAGATTTATTAATTAAATCATATATAACAAACTAATTTTAGGGTCTTGGCTAGATTTAATCCCAACAGAAATTGATCAAGTTACAAACACACACTGAACACCAAATAATTATATGTTAATGGTAGTTTACAGAGAATGTCAGTGTTACTAAGCCGTTTCGGTAGCGCATAAGGATTTAAAAGATGTACATCAAATCAGGAACGTTAGCAGTTCGGAACTTGCTATCAGAATTATAATCATTGTTCACTGAGAATTAGTCCAACGTTTCCGGTCCACGAATCAGTTATTTGTATTTCGTAAAATGTTACCGATAAGAGTTTACAATAATACATATCTATACATCATTACACAGACACACACTTACAATTTTAACGTTCCAGGGACTAAGAAGTCTCTATTAAGCGGTACAATGAAATGATGAGAAAGCGAAAGGCGTCATAGTCATCACTGACTAAAAGTCACAGGTTCTTGTTTTGTATTAATAAAAAACAAAACTGAGAAACAGCCCAACAATATATCCGTTCTTTTGAATCAACAGAAGTATTCTCTGTATTAAATTAATTAAAGAAACTGCTGATATTTTTTTATAAAATTTATTAGTAAATTTTCAAAGAAGCTTATCGAGGGAAACAGTATGTTTAATTCTTAAAGTCTAATAACATTTTAATATCAATCTAGATATCAAAGCTTTTTTAGCACGTAGACTTTTTGGCGATACAGGTGCCTTAGAAATATTAAAAAGCCCATTGACAATAACGTTGCAGATCTACCTTTGCTGAAACCTTCAGAACCGGTAATTTCAAAGTCTGTAACATATAATTAACCCAATTATGTAAATAATATCGTATATGCAGAAACAAACGCAGTAGGTATTCACAGGTAGTACTACATCCCTTAGAGTTTATAAACCTTGTGTTATACAAGGGTCATTATTGGAACCGTTGAGTGTTACAGCAAAACTATTCAAATTACCTTAAACGGACTCGTAACAAACCAATATAGACTTCTTAATAATGATTACCTTGTTATTGTCAGTAAACAAATCAAGCTATCGACGTATCAATGAAAATACCACTCAACCTACAGCGTAGGGTCTGTGACCGTTACGGCCACCAGACTCCTCTCTAATACGTAAGGGGTATTTTCCGTTACCTGATTCCGTGATATAGCTGTGCTAAAGCATCATAGTTCTGGTTAGCCTGACCATGTGGGCAACGGTTTGCATGGTGGTGTACACTCGTTAAGAATGATATATACGTTTAGTCTAGAGGCCATTAGCATGTGTGTTTCAATTCCAGTGTAAATCATCAATAATTTTCAACCAATAAAAAAAGGCTGAGACTGTTACGATCGTATCCTGTAGCGCTTGATTTCGTATTGACTCTATCTAGAGTACAGATAATTTCTCAATGTCAAAGTTTTATATCCAGACGCGCACGAACATCACTGCATAAGTAATTGCTATGTACCCAAATGACCATTTATTTTGTACAAAATATATATGCAAGTTAATTTAGATGTATTGTCTCGTCCAATATCACGTTTTAAAAAACAACATGCTTTGTATCTGATATTTGAGATGGCAAAGTCAACTCTGATGTTCCAAATAAAATGATGTCCTTCACGAGTTTGTGTGTTTGAGTTAAAGCTGACCATCATGGTGGATATAAAATAACAAGTTTGAGTCCGAGGGTATTAAATAGAAACTCCATCAATTTTGAAAAATGGAAGTTAATTCTTAACATTTTACCAGTCCGTTATTGTATATATATTTCTGGACTATGCTGCTAGCAGTGTTTCATCAGCTACCAAGTGGCTCCACAAAATTTACGGATTGTTGCTGTTGCTGTGTTTTGCTTGAGCATTATGGTGCACTTTATGGTGGTTTTACATTTGTTTTCTTTGTTGTATTACGGTATTGAATCCGCAAACATTAAACTACGCGTCTTAGACCAAATCGTTTTTTTTAATTCAGACTGGTTTTACAGACAAGCGATATAATGTGTGTTTTCTCTTATTAAAGACCCAAGGACTATATGCATGAATGTGGATCATTTCAGCCAATAACTTAGATCATATAGCAAATGTTAAAATACAAATAATAGGGCTTGAACATAGGAAACAGGTTTTATGTCGCATTTCTGATGTTTTGGTTTACAAATTGAAATTCCAGCAATAACAGAGGTATACCACTGATAGCTTAACACAAATGTGTGTTTGCGTGTGTATCTCTGTGTGTGGTGTGTGTCCAATCCGTGTTCATGTATTTTCTGCTACAGGATGTGATGAAAATATATAGAAATTTCATAGTTTCAGTATGTTACACGGTAAACTGGGTAATTTAATAATATACTTACGATGACTCTGTTACATTTTCCATATGCTCTTAAACATCTCACGGTCATGAACGCTCCATTTTCCACATCTTGGTAGTAAGCCAGATCCTTTTCAGATTAATATGTGTATTCTTTAGATGAAGGTAGTTACTCTCTCTCTCTCTCTCTCTCTCTCTCTCTCTCTCTCTTTCTCTCTCTCTTCACACACACACACACACACAGATATATATATATATATATATATATATATATATATATATATATATATATATATATATATATATATATATATATATATATATATATATGACTAACTATATTTCTGTTATTTTAACGATGCTTTGCTTCCTCTAAATTGAATACAAATTGATACCTCTCAAAGAAATATAGAAATATATTTTTTAAAATATTAGTCATGTAGTATAGTCTTTAAAAAGTACTACAATAACAAATTTAGCCGTCATGAGTGATTCGATCCTTTTATCTTCTATATATTACGTTGAAAGATTGTTTCAGTTTAGACCTATTAAATTGTTCTAATCCTGTATTTGGCAATTGGAAGTAATTACTTTATTATTTTGACATGTTCTCCTTCGAAACTAAACTAACTGATATATCTTTGATATATATGAACTGAATATATATCCTGGGATTTTCAAGATCGTGCCTGATTAGATTATATGTTTAGTGATTGCAGATTTCTACTTACCTTCAAAATAATATATTTGACCATTTTATCATTGCATTACTAAATTATTACTGGTTAGTATTATTTAACATTTTTTCTTTTAATTTGTAAAATATATTAGTTTTTCTATTCCTGTCTGTGTTATATATGTTATTTGTATGTTCATGTCTTACACACATTTTGCAATAGCAATATTTAGTGAAGTTAGTCTTTTATTTCTATTTACGATTTAATATACGTATTTAAACCGCATCTTGTTTACTATATGCATTTTATGATTAACGTTCACAACTCAAGATAAACTGGGAATATTGCACATACTGAATTATACTGAGTTAAATTTCGTTAATAGAATAGAATATCACAAAATCTATATAACAAAACATGACTCAAATGAACGAAATTAAAAGTAACACAATCTGTTGTATGATGGGTAGTGGTTTAGTTATTTATGTATTCGATGCATTTGGCAAACATTAAAATGTTCTAACTGTTGGAAAGGTTCACCACAGGAATATCGAAATACCGTCGACAAATACTTCGGAAAGGTAGATCAATACATCATCGATATCTGTAGGAACAAAGACTCAACACAATTATAGCTATCTAGAAGAAATAACAAATGTTAGGTTGCATATAATCCAGTGTCTGAAACGACTAATAATGATGTTTTCATCTGATATAAAATGTGCGTATTTGTTTCGCGAACTAAATTAAAGCTTGTAAAACAAAACAAAAAAAGAAAAAAAAAGTAAATCAAATATATTTACCGTGTAGTATTACATACTGCTCTTACCGATACACTATACTTGTAAATAGGTTCATTAATATTTTAATAGCTTCACAATCAAAACCGTTCATTGGATAAGTTAAGCTATACATTGTTTGTATTTACTCAATTCAAAGCTGAATAACTATTATTGAATGAAGCTGATAACATACGATATTCATTCTGCTGATTCTTTATATAAATTATGGGGACAGAGAAAAACATAATTAAGAGAATAAACTATGAATTATTATTCCTCTATCTTATTGCTGGATTATCAAGGTTGTCGAAAATTATTGATGTTTGCAATTTGTACACAATCAACAATGTGTATTGCAGAAGTACACAAATCATCATTCGACTTGGATTTAGCCAGCATGACGTCGTTGTAGATAATGGACTGACTGATATGTGTTACTCTATAAATCGATTGCAGTGTAGATAAGGGACTGACTGATATGTGTTACTCTATAAATCGATTGCATTGTAGATAATGCACTGACTGATATGTGTTACTCTATAAATCGATTGCATTGTAGATAATGGACTGACTGATATGTGTTACTCAATAAATCGATTGCATTGTAAGTGGATAATTATTCTCTAGATACTAGAACACATGAATGTTTGCATAAATATTAAAACGTTTATAACTAGAGCAATCTAACACAATAAAGCTGTGAACAAGTAATATAAAATTGATAAGACGTTTTGAAAATTAAACGAATATAGTAATGAATGAAAACAATTTCATCCGATATAGATATTTCTAGCGGCTGAATTGTGTCCATAATGAATAGGAATTATTATGTTTGTTTTTATTTATTGCACGAATAGGTATTACTATGTTTGTTCCCCGTTTAATTGAATGCAATTCAGCCCAGCAGTTCACGCAGTTTGTTTTGAAAGCATCGAATGATAACATATTTGAACAAACTATGAAACATCCAGAATACGACATTTTTTGAAAGACGTAATGACGTGGATGTGCTTGCAAGGAAACCGTTGGTGTAAAAGCTATACACGAGCTTTGTTCCGAAAATAACGTTTAGAAACAAAAACAATTATACCACCAGTAGGTATTGCGCTTTTCGAAATCATAGAAAAATGTAAAGATATGTCACTGTTATGAACGAAAAAAATGTCGATTTTCAGAATATAAGGATGAAATTAAGATATTATTTATGACTTGAAAAACCGTTATTTAAGAGAAAAATAAACATTTGTATAGCTAATGTAATCTATATTTGCCTTTTGACATGTTCAATGCTAATATTATACTATATTATTTTGTTTTATCCATTAGTTCATCTTGCGAGGCCATTCGTTCATTTTCTATCTCCATTTTCTTGGGCATTTCATTTTTCAACCGTTTGCATAAAGTGCAGAATGGGTTGTTGCCGATCCGTTCCATTTATTGTTCTGTTTCTGTTACCACAATAATATATCTTAATCTTAGTTTAATGATGCCCTTTTAATATGTTTTTTGTTACACGCAGATAATTAATTATGAATGTAATGAGAGTCCAACCAATCTCAAGATCAGAATAGCAAACCCCTTGAGCTTATGAAATCCACATTCCTCAGCACCCTAAAATCACACTTTTTGATCAAATAAGTGGACAGGAGTTACAGTGCCATAATCATTGCTTAGGGAGCAGTACTTAATACAGCGACATTTTGGTCATGCTGTGAAAACTTACCGCCTGTCCTAAATCTAGTGATTTCGTCGCACGAAATCGACCGTCTTTTAATTTCTCCAGGACATGAACGTCAGCGTTTGGATTAATATGATGATTTCTCATTAAGTTTAAGTTTAGAGCTTGTGATCCGCGACTGAGAGTAAAGGTCAATGCATCAGGGAGGTCAAGGTCACTGATTTGACGTTTGTCTGTCTGTAATCCGGTAGTAACATCCTTCAGCCAAACAGTTTCCACGTTGGCTCGTGCTGACAAAACAGAGAAAAAGTAAGGTTTATAAAACGAAATGAACAAACACACCATAATGTCGGGAATTCCCATATAAAAAATATTCTTTCGGTAAACAACGCATATGCAGCAAAGTAAGTCCAATCAAATATTTTAACAGGATCTACCAGTATGGATGCTTGGATCAAATGACAAAACAACACAGTGTGATGGTAGATGGAAATTTATCGAATGGGTTCATACAAATTCATATATATCTTATACATATACAGTGCTCTTTTCATGCTCTGAAACATACTTCTAATTATTTGTTCTATCCATACAATCACAAATAGTTAAACAAAACAAAATTCATATATCCGAAATAAAACTCATATAATATGTTATAATTAAAGTAAGATTCGAATAATCTCTTGTAATTTCACACAATGAAACTGAAATTCAAATAATCTCATGGAATGAAAAAAAACTTCTAATAATCTCACTTAATCAAAATGACTCAAATTGTACTCAATTAAAGTAACACTCGATTGAAACAAGCATTACTCGGGCATTTGTAAGGCCGTATGATTGATAAATATTTGTAAAATTTTGTCAAATGAGCAAAATGACAAACTACACAGTTCTCCCGAATTCTTGGGTTGGCCCAAACATGTACTGCTTCCAATGAGAATTACTCGAATTCAGGCGAACACAGGGATCAGCTGACCATGTTGTAAAAGATTGTGAACAACTTAGCGGACATACCAGCGAACAAATACCTGACACTTGCATATAGCCAAACATAGGGAAAACTAGCAAGGAGCAAGTTAGAATAGATGTTAGCATCGTCATCTCCTTTTAAGTTCAACTTCTTCACACGTACCATAGGGACTTGGAACAAATTGTAATCAATAATTGTAGAACTCTTGACAAGCGGGATCGTTCCAGTATCACATTCGAATGAACTAATCAGCTACAAGTAAGACCTAATTATTCTCAGAGCTATACTGATTGAGGTTCCATATCTCATAGCCGCTACGGTAGCCGTAATGGTCTAAGTAGGAAGGGACAAAAACGTACACTGATACTCTTTTACTTATTTCCCTTTCCTATCATTACTCTTCTGGCTGTCCTATCACTTCCATCTTTACTCTGTCTTTGACCATGCACTGCCCGTTGTTCAATAATCAGGTTGACTGCGTCAACATATTAATAATAATAATAATAATAATAATAATAATAATAATAATAATGAGGACTATGTATAGCGCCTAATCTTTCGAAGCTCTAAGCGCTTTAAACCATCAAAAATGATATGACTACACTACAGAACAACAAATGAAAAAAACAGTAAAATCGGAAAACATAACAAAGATGCTGAAAACATATAAGATGCAAAACATCATTAGGTCGCTACGTTTGTCCCTGCAGTCGAAACAGTTCAGTCTTAAGAGCAATCTTAAAAAGGACCACTGTGTCTTTGTGTCTAATTTCAATGGGCAATTCGTTCCACGTCGCCGGGTCTTGGTGTGCAAACGAACATTGTCGATATGTCTTTGTTTTCACCTTGGGAACAATGAGTATACGATTATCAGAAGAAGAGCGTAAGGATCTAGCTGGTGTATACACATGGGTGAGGCTGGATATGTATGTTGGACTGGAGTCTGTCATTGAAACATAGCACAGAGAAAAAAATGTGTGTTTGATACTGTATCGAATTGAGAGCGAGTGTAGGGTACAGAGCAGTGGTAAGGTGTGCTCTGATCGAGGTACTCTAAAGATGATCCGTGCAGCTGTGTTTTGAACTTTTGAAGTTTCTTGAGTAAATATTGTGACGAACCAGACAGAATTACGTTGCAATAGTCCAGTCTTGAAAGTACTAATGAACAAACAAGTGTTTTAGTGGCATCAACTGAAAGATATTTACGAATGGAACTGATGCGTCTCATCTCAAGATATCAAGCCTTGCATATGTTCATGACATATTGGTGCAATGTGTGAGTACTGTCTAGAGCAACGCCTAGGCTCCGTACTGACTGTGAAAATTTAATCTTGGTGTTGCTGATATTTATTGTTTGAGTAAAGGCTGTGAATGAGAAAGTATTTGTGTTGTGATCAGAATAGCCTCAGTTTTATCATCATTCATATGCAGCTTGTTACATGTCATCCATGATTTCACATCGTAAATGCACTTCTCTACTCCATGGATAGTAGCATGAACTTCATTTGGGTGGCTAGACTTGTATATTTGGGTGTCATCAGCATACAATTGGTGCGACACTGGGTGATGATCTATGACACATGGGAGCGACTAAGTATATAGAATGAAGAGAACAGGTCCAAGAACAGATCCCTGTGGAACACCTCAACATACGTCAACTGGGCTGGAGTGTATTCCATTTGCAGATATAAGTTGTGTCCTGTTGACTAAATAGGACTTGAACCACTGTAAGATTATATTCTGAATGTCAAATACATGCTATAGACGGTGAAGTAATATATAATGGTCTATTGGGTCAAATGCTGCAGATAAATCTAGGAGAGTGAGGACTGTAATCTTTACACTATCCAAAGCAGAGAGAATGTCACTAAAAAACTTTCAGAAGAGTAGTTTTTGTACTGTGGCAAGAGCGATATGCAGACTGTACATTGCTAAAAAGACTTATTGAATTCAAATGAGATACAAGTTGAGTTAGAACAACCTTTTCTAAGATTTTTTTATATGAATGGGATATTAGAAAATGTGCGGTAGTTTTTTTAAATCGTTATGGTCCAGTGTTGATTTCTTCAGCAGTAGCTTTACGGTGGCAGTTTTGAAACATGATGGGAATTCCCCTGATGAGAGAGATATTAGTAACATCAGTTAGTGAAGGCAATATTGGGTTTAAGCACTCAAGCAGCAGTGATGTCAGAATTGGATCAAGTTCAAAAGACTTTGGTGCACTTTTCATCACGATTGTCCGTACTAAATCAATATAAACAGGTTCAAATGCTCCTAACGGTTGTCGCTGAAATTCTACATAATAATTTTATGGTGACGAATCAGTTGATATTGTGCTGTCAAGCGACTCTCTAATGGGTTGTACTTTGTCATCGAAGAAATTTGCAAATTGGTCTGGTAGGTCCAGTGGAGAGAAGGTTTCTGGAAGTGGTGTACATTTGTTCCTTGACATTAGTTTGTTAAATGCTTCGAAGAGCTCTTTGGAGCTGGAACTCTCCGTGATCTTAGTACTGTAGTGGGATGATTTGGCTGAATGGACAATGTTTGTGACGTTCTTCTTAGCGGCTTTGTAGATTTGTTTATGAATAGTGAGTCTGGTGGAAAGCCAAGGCCTCTCTGCTTTTCGGCGATATCATTTAGCAGTGAGAAGCTGGTCCCTAACATTGCTATACCATGGAGAACACATTTTTTATTGATACTCTGCATTTGGTGGCTGGGCATGTTTTTCAAGGCAGTTACCAAGTTGTTCCGCTGTTGGATGTAAGAAAGTTTTTAGCTTTTTTTGGATGTCATGCTTGAATTTGGTTCTATTTATCATATGCATGTTTCTCTTAGTAGCAAATAGAGGTGGAGGGAAGTAGGAAAAAAAGGTGGAGGGTATTTATAGACAGATGCGTATAAACACATGTACATCCGTATAGACGGCTATAGTAAAACTTAAAACTGGTCATAGTAACATCTTTGGAATTAAAATATATAGATGCATGCTACTACATTCAACCATTAATAGCAACTTGTAACAATTAAAAAGTTCACAATGTTTCAAGTCTGCATAAAATTAAAGGCAGCGTTTCAGGATACGACATTAAGACTGAATATGTTTCACATATCAAATAAATTAACTAATGTATAGATCGCGAACAAACATGGAGAATGTTTACTCCTTGACAAGATCAAAAGACCAGTTTGTCTGTTGAAAAAGGCTTGCGTTAAATCCACAGGAGCGTTTGTATAAGTGCGATCGAAATATCCGTGTATACCGTTCTTTGCAAGCTATCTACGACGAGATACATGTTATTTGAGTTACTTCACTAGAAAAAAAGGTATTCACCCTAGATAATGTGGTACGCATATACAACGAAAACTAAAATAGTCGAATCGTTCTAAGGCAATACTGAGTTATTTCTTGCATTTTTCTGTGACAAATATAACACAAAATATACCACGAAGTTACAGGTAACACTCTCAAATATGTTTGATTCTAAAACTGTCACTTTTGAACGAAGTTGAAAATTCAATTGTATCAAAGTAAATGCGACGATGTAAAACATTATTATGTCACTGAGTTGTTATTTTTATAATAATGGTGTCTTTATTCCTACTTATAAAGAAACAGTGATTTTTAGTCATAACATAATTACAGTGCCTTGCTTGATTAGTCATGAAATGTGGTTTGAACATTATATCTAACGAATTTGTTTTAGCTATTGTACTCTTATTCTGGGTGTATAATTGTATAGTGATTTTATCAATGCAAAGATATGCGCTATACTGACAATTCTTCTAATGATAGTTTTGTATTTGCAAGTTTTAACATTAACTTACAAGCTAACATACCGTTTTATCTGATGGAAAACTAATGATTCATCTTATTCAAGGTCCGTATCGCGATTCGGGTTTAATTCTTCCGGTCCAGCTTATATAATAGCTACCATTCAGGAACTATTGACATTACTGTTAAACTAAATTTGATTGGCACATTGTACTATGCAATAAGCATTATATCGTAGTTTGAGCATTTCCTGAGGGATGTTTTACAATGCTTGTTTAAAATATAGGCTACCTAGAAAACCCAAAATGTTTTATTGATTACTTCACCGTTTGGCAAATAATGGCAGGTGGTAATGGTGATGACAACATTTTTTAAAGTTTATTATTTTCGGATTATTGCACTTTGCGGAGTTGTTAATGGAGATACCAGTATGTGATTTGGCGATCAAAAATGTTTAATTAAAAGTGAAATGTACATGTAAAATGATCTTCAAAAGATGGCATGACGATCAATCTCCCTTTCCGAAATATTTCCAAATTATAATTAGAAAGGACAGATCACTGGGTATATTTAAAATACAGATAATTTAACATTTTCATTTTTCAATCAATTTATTTTTGCGGATTATGTTATACGAAACCATGCATCCATTTCAGGGTTATGACAAATTAAATAAATAAGAATACAAAATAAAATTAATCATTAAGCAAGCAGACATTGGACATGATGAAATAAAAACCCTAATAAAGCAATATGGTACAAAAAAGAAAAACAGCCATGGTAGTTAGTACACTAAATTTATGAAAAGGAGATAACTAAATTCAAGAAAGAGAGTTAACTAAAGATAAGAAAGGGAGTTAACTAAATTCAAGAAAGGGAGTTAACTAAATTCAAGAAAGGGAGTTAGTGTCAGTAGAAAAATCCTTTCTTGGACTAGATGTATCTAAAACTATAATAGATGTGAGCTCAGGTAAATGATAAATAACTGACAAAAATTAGTTCTCCAAAATATTCGAGATAACAAACAAGATTTGCTCCATTATACTGAAGCACAGAAAAAACATTCATACACAGATAAGGAATAGAATATGCTACGAAATAATTAACAGATTAATGCTACAACGAGAAGTGACATCCTTTAATGATTTGAATTTAGTAGTGCTCTAAACAAAGTGGTGCCGGATAAACGAGAGACGGATATTTATGTATTAGTTAAATATTGAACTATGTCCGTTTCCTTCTCGTCCTATATTTCTAGTATCCACTTCTTTCGGTAAATAAGAGCGAAGTCCCGTTTAGGATAATATCATAGCAGCATACATTTTACATGAGGAACAAATCTGGAATTTCTCTTTAAATGTAGATCAATTTAACCAGTAAATAAAGGTGCTTATAGGTAATAAAATGATAACATGATCACCAATGAGACAGATAGTAAACCTCTCAAAGTCCAAAGTATACAGCAGGACAGGTTATTTCAACAATATTCTTTCTCACTATTATAAAAGTACATGTAGATGCAGCAGTCTTTTGCATTTGCAAGAAGTAAGATGTGATATATTTTGTTTTTTGAGGGTATTCAACCTTATTTTAATACCTGGATTTAACGGAGGTGATATTTGCCTTACACATGCAAACTGCTTTATTTCTTCTGTTTTGAAGATAATAACATCGCATTATCTTCCATATTTAAGTGAGATACGACATTTGTAAAATAATGTTTTCAAAATATTCATGCAACAAGCGGCAAACAAACGGCATGTTGTCTTATGTGAGCCACCTTTAAATAGCCGAAAATGTTCAAGAAGGGGAGCGGCATATAAATGTACGAGGAGTATATCTCCATATGTAATCTGTGTTTGTAAATACAACATAACTACAATCCAATGATGAGAATACCATGAAATCCATATTTGTATCGACATGTTTTGTACCGCATAGAGTGA
This sequence comes from Unio delphinus, assembly GCA_029339505.1. NCBI lineage: Eukaryota > Metazoa > Mollusca > Bivalvia > Unionida > Unionidae > Unio > Unio delphinus. Next base: position 9,220,457 of record JAQISU010000015.1, on the reverse strand, counting down.
AACGTATCGATACGAGACGCAGCTGCATTAGCTAACCATATATATATATATATATATATATATATATATATATATATATATATATATATATATATATATATATATATATATATATATATATATATATATATATATATATATATATATATATATATATATATATATATGCATGCATGCATGCATGCATGCATGCATGTATGTATGTATGTATGTATGTATGTATGTATGTATGTATGTATGTATGTATGTATGTATGTATGTATGTATGCATGCATGCATGTATGTATGTGTGTGCTCTTTATTACTCTGTCTTACCTGATCGAAAATACACCATGAGGCTGACGACAAAAATAATCACACTTTTCTTCATTTTCGTCTCAACAGTTTTCTTCTCTTGGTATCTATCGGTAGACTGATAACTGACACTTTATAATGAAGGCTATATAAAGCTTCAATTGGTTAGACTCCATATGTGTGGATTAGTTGTAACGGTTTTTTTATTAAGCCGTATCAGATACAAACAAAACGAAAATATATTAAGTAATGTTATGATGTAATAACTGTTATAAAAATACACTAGACCATGTCCTTTACCAGGTTGTTAATCATATGGCAATGTGTGACATAATTCGACATGGGAATGTTTATATAAATGCTTAAGAATCACTATATCGCAAAGAGTAGTATATATATATATATATATATATATATATATATATATATATATATATATATATATATAGAGAGAGAGAGAGAGAGAGAGAGAGAGAGAGAGAGAGAGAGAGAATTATCAAATTAAACCAGACAAAACCGAAAGTGCTATCCCTGGATTATTTTGAAGAATACTTGATAATAGTAGGCAGAATTAATTTTTTATACAAAGAATACTATCATACAAGTTAGAGAATTTTTAATACATACTGTTGCCTTCTTCCATCTGTCCATCCTGTCCATCTATTAGCCAATCTACACATATATTCTACCCTACATATACCTATTAATAGGGTTATTTATCAACTTATATATATTTGTCCAACTTAAAATACCGAACATAAATTTAGCTCCAATGGCAATGTGCTGGAGCCAATTCAAAGATCTGCTTTAGCTTATAATCTATATATTCTGGTCTTTGTTCAGCGATATTAACTCTGATCAATATCGATACGTAACATTGTTAAATTGTTAAATTCGAAATAATGAGTTTCCTCTCCGAAAAAATCTTACAAGACTCTTTGCGATTTTATGGTATACGAAAACTAGGTTACAAAATGAAGGAACAGAAATATATGCGATAAATTATGAAAAATTGTGATGCTCATCAACGAACATAAATAATATCATTCAATAATAACTGTACGTTTTGGTATTGTTTAATTAATTCGGACATTGCACGAACTCTTTGAAGCATGTTTACAATTAAAGCTCACCGACTTCTACAATGTCTTATATTGCTCGATCTACAAGTATCACGGTATAGTTTGCATAGAAAGAGACTTACTCTGTCAAATCAAGGGGCTCTTGATTTGCAAAGAAACATCGATACACTTACAACGTTGATCGTCTTCTAAAAACACCCAAGTATCAACATTCTCGAAAGGTATATGATGCCAATGTGTAATCAGTAAATAGTCAGTAAGATAACAAAGTGAAAGTTGTCCCAAAACCGTTTATATAACACGGCAAAGTGTAGATTTTCAATAATCGCTATCTAACATGACATTGTTAATGTGGTCAGTTTGGCTTTTCTAACATGCGAGATGATAAGCTGTTATTCGCAAGTTGTATAAGTTGTTAGAACTGTTTTCTTCAATTACTTTAAAATAGATTAAATATTAAATTGCATTAACAACTAAAGCACGTTTAAACTAATATTAAGAGCGCATTCCTTGTAACTCGTCATAATCAAAGCAGACTGCAATGCCATTAAAATCTAGGAAGATTGTCCAGTTCATCGTGTGCAGGTTTTGTGCATTTCTTGCATCGGTACTAATGCTAGTACTAATTAAGTTCTATAACGTGTACATTTTAAAACATAGCAAACTTAACTGGTTGTAATCATTTAAGTTCTTCAAGGGAAATTGTTTTTGATTGAATCCAATGCATTGTAAGGTAGAACCAATATTAGATTTAAAACAAATCCTAAGATGGTAACACTACGACAGTGCGATCACTTGCTCTGAACATGCTATTGCCACTCGTCAAGTAAATTCTGATCGAGATCTGTTTATGCCCATCTGCCAACAATACCAAGAAATAATAAGTACCACTGTATATTGTTTCCAAATATTTCAGTTAATTTAGTGGGCAAAAAGTTACAATATGTGTTTTCATCATGATTTGGATCGTGCGGAACTCTTCCATCAAATATTTGTTTAGATAATCTTGTCGACATATTACGGTCGCCGGTTAGTGCCAAGTTGAAATCATTTTTTTATCTCGTAATTACGACATACTATCTCGTAATTACGACTTACTATCACGTAATCGCGAGTTAGCTATCTCGTAATTACGACCTACTATCTTGTAATTACGACTTACTATCTCGTAATTACGACTTACTATATCGTAATTACGCTATCTCGTAATCACGACTTACTATCTCGTAATTACGAGTTATCATTAAATAGACATCTTATCATCACCCTCATTTTGGCAAATGGAGAGAAAGAAAGAGCAGAAGATACAGGGGATGTTTTGAGGGATTTGTTTACTGAATTTTGGACAGAGAATGGTGTTATGGAAGCTACATTTTACACAAATGTATATTAATAGATGCACATGTTGATAAAGTTATGTAGGTATATATATGGCTTATGAGCATATCGGCACAATAGTAAACAGAAAGTCTATAGAAAAGTAATTAATATGTTATAATCATGATTGCTCTAGTTTGAATTAATTTCCCACCAGATAATTAACAGTCATAGTGGAGATTATTAAACCATGGTAGAGACAATTGATCATCAAACTCTGGTTGATCCATTGCAATGATATTAGTACAGGTACTATTTAAAAGTGAGTGATACCTTGTTGCTTCATTAGCATTGGAAATTCCCCTTCCGTTTGGATTGCTATATGTGATTATTTATAGTGACTTCCAACTTTTCATTTAGGATATTGTCAGATTAGAAAAAGAAAATACTTGACCAAAATTAAAAACATAAATTGGATTAAATATGGGACACCTGGAAGGACTCTAGCTTGCCTGGATTCCAGAGATGATCATTCGTATAGTGTTTTGAAATTGACCTATACTTTAATGTTATCAGGAATTTCACTAAATTATCAGAAGATCAGCATTGAATTAATGTTAATTATTATTACCATTCAGCATGCGACATACTGTTACAATTTTCACTGCTAGTAATATCAAGACAGATATTATGTATTTTAGTTGCTGGTTTTGAATACTGTCAGTTGCTCAATTCAAGTGATTATTTTACCAGTTTGTTTTAAAATCATCAGTGTCAACAAAGTATTGGAGTGACAATAAGCTCAAGAGAGAGCCAGTTTTCCATTTTCTTTAATTTGTTTTTGCATCTCAATTCTTTATATTCCTCAAGCCACTTGGCTACACAACACTTGTCGTGGACATTATGACATTTATGTGCAAGAAAATGAAGAAATACATTGGCAGTTCATTTCTATAATTCACACATGTACTGTTAAGAACTAGTTTAGGAAATAATTATATAATAATCATGGTTTCTGTCAGTGATCTAGACAATGAGATTTTGGTTGAAAGATTAACAGTTTTTATAACATGTAGTTGTGATAGTTGTTGCAATGATGATGCACTGAGAATATTTCTTTGAGAGGAAGATTAAGGGAATAAAAGTTATTTAAATTATATTGTTATTTTGTTTTAATTATTATAGATGGGTATACCATGGGTACATGTTATTTTGTTCACTGTGTGCTTTGATGGTGATTGTAAACTGTAACATCACCCTATTAGCAAGAGCGCTGGTTAATTGGATTTGGCTCATGTTAACTGAGCAAGAATACTGGGAGGAAATAAAGCAATCCGATTTCCCCTTTGACAAGAAAAATAACAAATTTAATAAAAACAAATTAAATGTGGCAATTCCAATTCAATCTAAATTTTGTCAATATAATTAATAGCAGTGTTCTATTTGGATTTATTTCATCATAATAACGAGGGGTGGAAACAGCTCAATGTCCACGACCAATTTTCATAACCTTCCTCCGTTGACCGTACGTGTATCAACGTATTCAATTTTCCTGAACTTCCTATGTTCTACACTTCATCCCTTACCTGACTTCCTGGTCATTTATTCTGACCTCGGCCTTTTTCTTCTTTGACTTCCGTCTTCGTACAGTTCTGTATCTCTCCCAGAAAGCTGTTCCTTAAAAGACAAATTTACCCGTAAAATTTCATCACTTCGTTACTCAGAAGCATACTATCTATCAACACACTGCGTTAATTCTGACTTAATACGGTAGAACATTACCCTCGCTTCACAGGAACAGGAGAAAAGAAGAAATGTTGAAGTGACCCTTCACAAAGACCTTTCTGGCTTAACAGCAATAACATTGTAATGCTCAATGCATTCAACGTTACGGTTCAATACAATTCAACATTCGACACTTGAAAGTAACACACGTTTAAATACTATGACTTTAAACAACTGCTGACAAGTCAAGAAGCTTAAATTGTTCTACTTTGTCAAGTCAACAGAAAAATGTAAATCAGAATTCATGGTTAGGCTACTTTTGACTATTTGCTTGTACCACATGACAAAATTCAAGACAAACTAATGCACAAAATGATAGTTATGTGAAATTGCTTAAAGCTGTACTAATAAACACAATGCAAAACATTGATGAGAATACATGCACACAGATCTCTCGATTGTTCGTTAAAGACACAAAAATTTTACTTCTGCAAAACGTGTGAAGAGATTATAAAGATTATCATGTCTGTCTGGCCATTCAAAGACAGTATGTATCCACAACATTAATTTATTATGCAAATTTATCTTGCAATTGCAGACTTTTAAAGTCACAGGGTTAACAACTCAATGGAATTTTTTTTCTTATTATATAATGAAAATTCAAAACGTTTTGGCCGCTAAAGCAACAAAAAGTCATTAACACGTTAGTTACCAAATTTTACTTCACGTTCTATTAAAAAGGTTGTAGCTGTCGTCCTAAACACACTTTGGAATTTTTCTCTGTTTGTGTAAAAGGCAAACAAAAAAATGGAAAACTTAGGCATTTTTGTATTATTATAAAGAAGTATATGAGCAAAGTACACTTGGATAAGTAGATATATAACGAAGTGTCATTTCATGATCATTTAGTGTTATTCAGCTAACGGAAAATTATATTTCTCATCATATAATCACAGTAGCATAGTAAAGCCCTTATCGTCACAAATCCACAAGTAACATGTTTCGTACGTCATATTATAATTGCAGAGCATCGTCTATATTTGTAAGCGATGTCCAACCCATTTCTTCTATGTAGAGAGTACAGATATTAAATACATCTCTGTCACATGGATTTTCATCTCGATAAAAAACATTCTTCTCGAAAGATTTCTATTTTGTCTTCGTCCACTGTCTTTAGGTAGCTCTGGGTTCAACAAATCATTTGTAATTTGTACATTACAACAGGTCGGCCATTTGGGCAATTTTGGATTTCTTGTGCGATGCACATTCCAGACCCGGACCACGCTTTCGATGTCATTATTGCAACGATATCGGTTGTTAATTGGCATTTCTTTAGCGGAAAATATCCATTCCCATTTCAAAAAGAAAATAGACTATTTCAAGCATTATAATTTCTCTGGCTTGATTTTATAAAAACTTTTCTGCTTGTCTGGACATTACTTAAATCTTCCTCTCTCCCTCTCCCTCCCTACCTCCCCCCTCTCTCTGTCTCTGTCTCTGTCTCTCTCTCTCTCCCTCCCTCTCTCTCTCTCTCTGTGTGCCTTTCCCTAATGATTCGTCGAAAAACTTTTCAACGCTCCATTGATTTGATCACTTGTATCATAACTTTATTCGTAAGTAACACAGTAGGGCCTATGCAAACGGATTTTAAGTCTTACATTACTTTCCATACCACGAACGAAATGCTTACATTTCTAAGATTTCCCACATATTTAACCTTTAATTATTCATTTAATGTATTTGCTTAGATTAATTTTTCAGGAGCCGTTGTAATTAATTTACTTCATATTCGCAATACCCGTTTCTATAAATATGAATCAAATTCGCCATAACTGCCTATAGGTGCATTCATAATACCATCATCATTTATTGTCACACTAAATAAAATTATATAAACGGGACAACTTCATCTCCCTCTTTAACCCGTTCTTAAATGTGTGCGTCACTGTGATGGTCATGTTTCTTGTTTTATTGTCAACTTGATACACTCCGAGATCTTCAAATTGTAATCTGACTTCTCTAATCCTTCCAGACCTCCACTCGAAGCCAATATACATGAAGAACATTATTTTCACGTCGTCTCCTTTTAAAATCAATTTTAACGAGACAGAAAGAATGAAGTTTTATATCATTTTCTTTAAGATTACATCCAATGGACAAAACTGCAGTTGTTTTATGTTAACAAAACTACTTGTGTTCAAAAGGATGAGACCAAATCGATTCAGGTTATAGTTTACACACTTTCTGCTGTTTAAAAACAGGAGAAATAATGCTTTTCAAAAAGTGTCAATATTATGTGGGTCTGAGAATAATGATAACACAAATTATAAACTAATAAAAAATATTACGGCATATCGCTACTCGCGAAATTTTTTTTATGACAGATTCAAATCACGTTTCAGAGGAATATTGAGGTGAAACAAATTTATATTTATATGTACCTGAAGCAGTCGCATAAACAAAACTGAATCAAGCTGATATTTATGAAATCCCCTGTGAACTGTCTTATTTCCTTCAACATTCTCAAGGTGTCAATCCAGAACTGGCAACATTGCCTCCCCAGAAAATTCTAAAACATGTATATTCGCTGATTGGCTGTGCTTCTGCCATAAATGAAACTTTCCTTTCCCGTCATAAAATCTTTCATCTGAGCAACATGACCGTTTCTGTGCCACGATCTCATCTCATTATGGCTGGACATCCGTGACGCATCTTCTCTGCTTCCACGCAATAACCGGCGACTACTTTTGAATTGCTGCTTGTTATGTAAACATTAGGCCAAATTACCTCCCTTGAAAAACCATCAATGCATCCGTTTATACCGAGCCTATATTGTTTGAGTTTATCGTAATTATCGACACGCCTAACGTAATCCGGTTTTTGTCCAAAGTATTGTCGTCTCCTAACACGTCTCCTTAGTCGCAATTGTATACCAGCAGGGTCGAGTAATTGCATAAGTATCACCACGGTATCTCTTGATACTATCATTCCGTGTTGAAGACATCGTAAATGCATCCAACGATAGCCTTATTGATTACCAGAACTACTTATATTATCTTCGATAAACTGGGCTGCCTCTAATACATCAAAATGAAACCTTCCTCTAAAGAGACACATTGTACATAGTTTTCGTTTCAGAGTTATCATACTAATGCATTACTCCATGTATCTCGGCTGGCAAACTAAGAATTTCTCGGTAACTAAAACCCGAGTGAAAAAAGCTGCATAACCTTGAACGATCCATTCAAAATGACAAAAGGGTTCCACAAGTCAAAGACACTGTAAGTCGTAATTAGGAGATAGTAAGTCGTAATTACGAGATAGTAGGACGTAATTACGAGATAACTAACTTGTAATTACGAGATAGTAAGTCGTATTTACAAGATAGTAAGTCGTAAGTACGATATAAAACATTGATTTCAACGTGGCACTAACCGGTTTCTGTAAAATATAAAGTTTCCAAACAAACACAGTGCCAAAATGCTCCGTAAGTATATATGTCTTAGATCACATAATATGGATTTGTAGAAGGTTGTATCATATACGTGAAAACTCTAAGTGTGTGGTATTTTCACAATCAACAATAATAATGTTGCCAATTTTGATTACCTAATCAACTTGATATCATTTCAATCGGTAAGTATGTTCAAGACCACGCATCTATACAGTTCCGCCATAAATACCACAACAATTTCGATCTAATTTAAAGATCAACACCAATATCTTTTCGAATATAACGAATATCTCGCAAACGCCAAGCGTATAAAATGCACATATAAATACTTTGAAATGTAGATATATATCGTTTTGTTTACAATGTATTTTATTTACCTAATAAATAAATTTTTGGGGAAAATGTGCATTTACTGGAGCAGTACTGGTTTGCAAGGCAAGAAATATACACCACAATTGTTAGTCTGTCTTTAAATGTGACCTCCATTAATAAATTGTCACATATGCCTCGCAAACCAGTACTGCTCCAGTAAATGCTTATTTTCCCGAAAAATTCCAGATATTTTTTATTCACTATACACAATCCGGGTATTATGTATATTTTATATATTTTACCATCAAACTAGAAAGTAATAGAGTTGTATTTTTCTTTTGGGAGTGGGGGCACCAGACAGATGCCCCCTCCCTAAAAAAAGGTAAAAGTTTTTATGTGTGTGTGTGTTCCCTTATGATATGTTGTTAGTTGTTTTTTATTTTTCCATTTCATTCACCATTTAATTTTGGCCCATCGGGATTATATATTTGATAAGGGGTATTTCTCTTTTCTTAGTGTTGCTTAAGTAGGACATTACTAGATGGGATTTGATATACCCAAACTAGTATCTACTTTGGTTGTTTTTGACCATGGCTAGTGGTCCCCTGTTATCCTTGTGTTTGCTATTTGTGTTGGTGCTATTTGTATGTTGCTATATATAAGTCTATACTTTGTGTTTTTGTTAGGATAGCCTTTTCAGTTCAAATTCATTTCACCAATTGTCTTTTTTTGTGATTACCCTCTAAGTGGGTTATCACTTAAAAAAAATTAAATTTAGATACGGTTTAATAAATTTTGAATTTTGTGTAGATTGAAATGTTTTAAGTTATAATTTTATTATGTTTCAATTTACTTTCTAGCAATATTTAAATTGTTCTAAGTCCACCTGCCTTGAGTCAGGATCTGTACGAATTTATTAGTTGTACATTTTCTAACTCAAATAGGGTCGTCTTTTTTTAGTTAGATTATTTAACCTATACAATTTTTACAAAATATTTATGTTTTTATTTTACCCTGTAATGGGTATCATGTCCAGTATGGGATCTGGACATGAAAGAAAAAGTGTGGATATAGAATCCAGAGAAGAGAGTTGATTCATGACATGGAAAAGTGCGTAATTTATATTATAGTATCTATAAAAAAATAATGGGGTGATTTTCCAAACTCTTCCATAGGCCTGCTCACTCCGCGTAGTGCCATGTGATATAGCCCCATAGCGTCCTCATTAATGTACTTGCCGCATTAAGGCGTTATTTAGAATTAAATAATTAAATCTTAAATAATTATTACTACTAAAACAATTTTTTTTAAAACAAATTATTATGAGGAAAAAAAAGTAAAAATTTAAAAAGACTTATTTTCTAACCGTAATTAGTGGTTCACATTTTACAATTGTCCTCGTGATAAAGTCTGTAATCTGTCGTATTAAGTTCTTATTCAAATTTCCGTCAAGGAAGAGTATTTGACGTCTGTCGTATTTGTCTACCTTCATTATTTCTATTTTGAGTTTGATATTTTCTTCTTTTGTTTTGTCGCACTGTGTCATCGTGTGATATTTTATGAACGGGAAATTTTTGCATAAAGGGCAGCTAACATGGGTCTTAATAATACGTCGTCTAATTGCCACTTCGCCTGTAAGCCAGGCGTTGTGGAGGTACTTATATATTACACCTTGTACATTTAGAGAGTGGATGTGAGACCAATGTCTCCAAACTTTATCCCAGTTTATGTGAGGATTTTCTTCCTCTACCTTATTTCTTGTAAATTTTGTATTAAAGTCACTAATCGAGTCATAAGTCTTACCTTTACTTAGTTCCCATAATTCTTTGTGGTCCTATACCATTATAAAATTTCTTTCATCCCCCTATATAAGTATGGTGCGTCTATTTTCTTACTCAATTTGTTGTTGATGTATATGTCTTGTCTTTTTTTCTCATTCCAAATACCAGCCAAACAATGTATAATGCTTCCCGTGGTGTTTGTGGAGTGCGTCCTAAACTTTTAAATCTATTTAATATGTTTTTATATTGTATTAGGGTTGAATTAGGTAAGGCTAATCCCACCTTTAGTTTAGATCTATATAATGTTGACATTTTTATGCAATGTGTCTTGAAATTCCATACTTTCGTTATCAATGGTTTCTAGTGTTTCATTGTTAATGTCCAGAGTTTAGTAAGCACGTCAAATTAGAGTACATGTACGTTTTTGCAACCTGTGAACGTTCCATTAAGCTGAGTGGCGTAAGTGCCCAGATATTTATTACATCATTTATTTTATTTTTAACTTTCAAACAGTTTTCGTTCTCTTCATTTGCCCCAAAGAATATCCCTAGGGCTTTTACTCTATTTTAATCAGGTGGGAACGTAACCCATGGTGGTTACCCATCCAGTTTCCTTTTTTTAGAATTTCCGTTTTGTCGCAATTTATTTGCGATCTCAAATCTTTACTAAAAGCTTCATATTCCTTTTGTACTGGCAAAAAGGACTTTGGATCATTTATAAAGTTCGTAAAATCATCAGCATGTTGTAGCATCTTAAATTCTTCTCTTTGATTTGGTATTTTAATCCCTTGAATATTAGCATTATTCCTGATTTTAATACTCAGGATTTCAATCGCTATTACGTATAATAGCATTGATAGTGGGCAATCTTGCCTCACTGATCTTTGTATTTCAAATTTACCCGTTTTTGCTCCATTTACTTGTACATTTGCATTTATTTTATCATAAATTTTTCTGGTCCATTTTTGAAAATTATTTCTAAATCCAAATTTTTCCAGTACTTTTTGCGTATAATTGTGCTCTAATCTGTCAAAAAGCTTTTTCCTGGTCGAAAAGTACCAGAGCTCATGTCGAATTTGATCCAATTATGAAATCTATTATTGTCCTAATGTTAAGTATATTGTTATGTATGCTTCTACTTTTAACTCTGCATGTTTGGTTAGTGTTTACTTTCGTGTTTATTCCATGTTTAACCCTATTCGCTAAAATTATACTCAGTATTTTGTAGTCGGTGTTAAGGAGGGAGATGGGCCCCCAGTTTTTTTAAGTCAGTTTTGTCACCATTCCCTTTATAAATGATAGTCATCAACCCTCCCGCATTGAATCTGTCATTTTGTCGTTTTATAAAAGTATATTATTAAAAAGACATTCTAAAATTGTTGCCACCTCATTTTGGAATTTCTGATAGAATTCCGCCATGAGGCCATCTCGCCCTGGTGATTTACCTTTTGCAAGTTCTTTTATTGTGATCTGCTCTTCTTCCACAGAAATGTATTCATCACACAATGTTTTGTGTTCTGATGAAATCCTATTACATTGTGTCGAATGTAAGTATTGTGTAATTGTGTGACTGTCTATATTTTGCGTTGTATAGAGCTTTGTATAAAAGTTTTGCCTTTCCATCATGATTTACGCTTTAGTTGTCACCTCAATTCCGTTAATCATTAAAGGGTCTAGTGTCTCCCCTCCCTTCCCTTTCCTTTTTTCTCCCCGTTTATATAATTCCTTTGCCTGCTTGTATATATGGTGGAATTTACCCGCCCTTATTTCTTTTTCCGTTTGTGTCCCATTGTTCTAGATTTTCTAGTTGTTTGGAGAAGCTCTCCTTATCCCTTATAGGTGTTGTATCGTCATTTAGTTTTCTGTTTTTTTTTATATTATCTTCATTTTTTGAATACGTTTACGTTTAGTTTAGTGATATATTGCTAATTTTTTTATTTTTTTTTTAAATTTATCCCAATCAGTCATAATATCTGCTATATTTTTTCCCTTTTCATTTGTGAGTATTTTACGGATTTCTTCTTTTCTTTCTTTAATTAAGTGTTCATCATCTAAAATTGTGTTATTTAGTTTCCATTCACACTTTCCCCATCAAGTACAATTTTGTATCACTATTTCAAGTGTTATTTGCTTATGGTCTGATATTTAAAGTCTAGAGTTTGTGCTTTTTATATGTTTTATGGCCGAAATCAGATACATAAAATTTATCTATTATACTTGCTCCATATACTCCTTGATATGCATATTCATATGCATATTCCGTTTTTAGTACGTTTAAACATCTATACACATCATTTAGTTTATATCCTTTTATTAATGTACCCATAATTTCTCTTAGGGCTAGATCTTTACTTATTAGCTTCCCTTTCCGGTCTACATTTTCACCCACCCAATTGATATCTACCCTCATAATCAAATATTCTGCATTAAAACTGTTTAGGTAATTATTTAAGTTTATTAAAACTCCATGGTGACTTTCCCTAGTTGATGGACAATAAATGATCATTATATGGAGTTTATTGAGTTTTAGGTGTATTATTCTCCCTTTTAAACTATTATCTTCTTGTATGATTTCCAAATTTCGCCCATTTCTATTGCTTATTATTGTTGCTACTCCCGCTTTAATGTCGTTGTATTTACTATCATTTGTAACAACTGTCGCATCCATTTTCGCTTCGAGTTCAGCTATCATTGTCTTGGAAAGTTTGTTATGCGTCTCCTGAATTAGTGTAATGTCATACTGTTTTAATTTTAGCAGTTGTGCGATTTTATCCATATCTATTTAGTTAGTGTTAATTGAAGTGATTTGTAAGTTTAGATCTTCCATATTTCGTTTCCTGGTGGCATAATCTACTATACTAAATTTATTAAATAGTGGTATTGAAATAAAAAATTTATAATAAAATAAAATTGTAATTACATTATTAATTAAATTAATTGAGTTTGTGGCATTGGCCCCTCGTTTGTCCGTTCTATATCGTCTGTCGTGTCCCTACTGTCAGTAGTCTGTGTTATGTCATTTTCCGGTCCCGATGTCGATTTCACATTTGAGTTTGGTATTTGCATTGTGGTTACATGGGTATCGTCAGAACACTCACAAAGTCTCGGTTCTTGATTTACTTTTTTTCCCTTTTTTCCCCTCATTTTCTTCTTTTTTTTGGTGTCTTGTTTATTCTGTAATATTTCTGAAATAGCAGGGAGGTTCGTGTCTTCACTGGAAGGGGAGCCCGACAGGCTTTTGTACTTACCTTTCCTCTGAAGTGGCATTCGCGTGGACGTAAGGTTTTGTAGCCCGCTCATATCAGTCACATTTATTGTTTCTTGTATAGTATTCTGCAATTCTTCACTCCCCTCTTTCTCTATGGGGAGGGGTTCGCACCTATTTTGCGTCTACAATAGTGTTGTGGGGATAATTTGTTTTGTTGTTTTTTTTTGGGCGTCTGGAAACCATCTTCGTCCGTCGCCACAATTTCCTGCGTTCTTTCCACTTGTTTCTCATTTCCATCAGGTATTATTATTTCCTGTTGGTTTGCCCCTTTAACTTTGGCTGCATATGAATTTGCATTGTGTTCATTGGATTTCCGCTGCACCTTGCAGTCTTTAAGACTATGGCCTATTGTGCGACAGCGTGTACAAGGTGGATCAAGGTCATATCCCCTGTACCACGTCCTGAGCATGAAACCCATAATATAGAAAAAGGCGGGTATCTTCCTTGCCTCTTCTATTGGTACTTGCAAGATCCTTTCTCCACTGTGGACTTTTTCGAACCCATAACAGTTTGCCTTTTTATCCATTGCAATCTTTTTTTATGTACACATATCAGTTTGTCAATTATTACTGTGGTAGTTACTTCCAGGGGAAGACCAGAGATGAACACATCAATATTGTTGGGTTCTATTACCTATGTGATTGGTTCAGTGTCTGTTATTTTTATTGTATGTCCTAGAATTTGTAATTCTGTTTGGTGAAGCAGCTTTGTGCATCGTTTGGGGTATAGGGCGTATTTTCTCCATATTGTAAAACAAAGATCTCGTTCAGATCAAAACCCAAACCTTGCATGGATGTTAAGACCTCTGTCTGTCTTGGACGTTTTTCAGTGCCACCAAAATCTAGGGTTTGACATCCCTCTATGTGGTGGATAACCAGCCTTTGGTTGCCCGGCTTCAACACACGTGTTGAAAAAAATAAGATATTTTGAAGCGAGTCGCCTCCACTTTGTCAAAAGTAATTTTGTCTTGTCCGTCCTATAGGGGAAAAACCTTACAAAGTTAAAAAAAAATACAAAACTCTAATATGAAAATTTGTGCAAATTAATAATTTAACAAATGGGTGCTGAAAATAGAAAAGATAAATAAAAAACAACTAGCACAAGGTAAATCTAGTAGGAAAATCTACAGATCAGTTGTATACAAGAAGGATATACTGGATCATTTTGTGAGTAATTCCCACCACAACTCACTGGTATACCTTTATAGAAAAGTTAATCCCAATAGTTATGGTCCAGTGGATTTCCTTGCGGTTTGTTACTATACTAAAGGAAATTACTATATTAGTGATTGTACTGACTGACTTCTTCAAATCTGGTACACACTTTGTACTAAATCTTTCTTTCTTAAGAATATAAGGCGACAGGAAGCATGTTAAGTTTTAAACTCAGAATGTAGTGTTAATAAACCATACTACACGAAATGTAAATATTTAAGTGTATGAACAAGACTGATTGAAGTGAATTAAATACTTGTATCATTTATTTCAAAGTGCAAATGTTAACAAATTGTTAGTCTAAATAACGTATTATCCTAACTTATTTCACTACCGTTGTTTTGTCGTTATCGTTATGACACATACATATGTCCGGGAGTTGTTATTTCAATGTGCAGACTCTACAAGCAATGTAAGAAACACCATATATACAGCCGGAACTGAAACGTTTATATATTGTACCCTGTTTATTCGCTTTTTAGTAAGTTCCAAACTGGGCTAATGTTATTTACTTCAGCAGCAGAAGGGGAGAATCGGACAACTTTACAGAAGCGTCTATTTGGCAAACCAAGGCTTCCTCCAAAATGGAAAAAAGAGTTTTACCTCCATAGCAGAAGGGGAGAGGGCGAATTTGATAACATTTTAGAAGCGTTTATTTGGCAAACCAAGGCTTCGTCAAAAATCGGAAAAAAGTTTCCTTTAAAGTCGCGCTCTCTCTCTCTCTCTCTTTCTCTGATGCTATGGGAGTAAAAATCTTTTTACGATTTAACAAACAGGCTAATTTGTAAAACCTCTCCTCATAAATCAGTTAGATTATAGCACTGGTCAGTGAATTTGAAATTAATTCTCGTTAACTAATCATTATGACATCACATATAGACTGGATTAGTTGGATTTTCAATGATTAGAAACCCTGGAGTAGCTGTTGGTGCAAATGAGTATAAAATATATCCTGGTTGAGCTTCATGTGATCTTTCGAGATTTATTTGGTAACTTCCTTCGATGACATCACATACTAAATTCACTGCAATCACCGAGGATATATTGACGTTTTGAGGAGCGATATGCCTACCACTACCGTCTGGATCATTATTATGCTTGAGGATGGTTTGTTGTGGTTGTGGTATTTTTCAATGCGGTGAGTATGAGAGAAAAGTTTTCCTGAATAAGATCATTAACAGATTGTTTTAGTTCATTTGCGTTTTACCCAGGAAATTTGAAATCGGGTAAAACAGTTTCTTTCATATTGTAACCGGTTAGGAAATTTTGTTTATCTCCGTTCTTGTCATTAATTATTATGTGAGCTATTCGTTTGTTGATATATTCCATCCAGTTAATGGATTATGACTGTCTGTCTGTTTGTCTCCCTCCGTCAGACTGTGTCTCTATTCACTATAATAATTGTCCATTTAGAACAGAGATTAGGAAAGGAAGACAGTTTAACCATATTTTACTGTTTAAACTGTCGTGATTCTCAATGGAGATATATCTGTAAGAAAACGAATCAACAGTAGTATAAACAACAGTTACAAACAGTTGTGTTCTTTTTTTTTCAAGTATTCGGTTTGATAGAGATGTATTATTTTCAAAAGCATTTACTTATAGATATCGAATTAAAAGATTTAAATTAGAAATATATATTATATATAAATGAATTCAATATCAATTTTTCAAATTAGAGATATTTATTATTATATATAAATGAATTCTGAAAATATCGATGAGATCATATCTGAGATTTCAATATTGAAAGATCAAGGAATTCAATTATCAGATAGATTCAATTGTAATCAGATTCTTTCTGATTTTCAAGATATTAAATACAGCCCTATGAATAAAAAATACGTCTTACGAAAACGATACGCTTTTATAAAAAGAATACAGAATGCTATTCGCGACTCCCTTGCTTTATGTAGCGACGTCAGTAAGTTTGTCCCGTTATTGACTGTTGTCAAAAAAATCAGAAAAGAATTGGGGTAGCAATATATAATCAAACGCACGATTAATTTGAGGGTTAAAACAATAAGAGATATTATCCGCCAAACTGAAAACCTGAACAGAATAAGTTATATACAATACAATGGACAGGTAGAACTCTTACTCACCTTACAGGTATATGTGTGCTCTTCACCGTGAAAGAATTTGTAGATTTTGTTTTGATCTTTGGTTATTTTTGGTCATTTTTCGCTGCATTTGACAAGACAATATGTCGTTCTATCGTACATTTAACAAGACAATTTGTCGTTCTATATAAGGATAAACGAAGCACTAACAACTAGATTAGCGCGTGAAAGATTAGCTGCAATTAAGAAGTTCATCCCAATCCGCGATTCTGTTAGAAGAAAAACTACAAGCTAGACAGAGTTTACAGATTGCTTTTATAACAGGAACTGAAGATCTGTTTAAACCAGGAACCACAGCAACCAAAGGGGTAATATCAGCCACTGAGCGAGCGATATGGGGGGATGTCCCCGAGGAGGGGAATCCACCAAGAAAAGAGAGACCTCTTCTTCCTGTACTTGATCAAATAGCAAAAAGATCCAAACAAACAAAGACATTTTTAAAACACTTCCTGGTGTTATAACTGCCGCACGACTTCAAGAACAAAAAGAACGAGAACGACAAGAATAAATTGAACGACTAAGTGATATTATTGAAGAACAAGAAGAGGGTGTTATTGCAAGAAAAGAAGAGAAAGAAGAACAAGAGGGTAAAACAGAAAGAAGAAATCTTGACCCTAAAAAGATATTTAAAAGTGATGTGATAAATGAAATTAAGAAAGAATTTAAGATTTATAAAAAGTTTGCTCAATTTATCGTTGATTCATTTCCATAGGGTCAAAGAGAATAATATATGAATGAAGGATATGAAGACACTATAACTTCTAAGGGCACCTGGGCAAACAACTATATTTGGCAAAAATCGATAGGTCTCAACTACCACACAATGATAAAGAATTTAAGAAAATTGAAAGGTTGATATCTCAAATAGAAAACCCACCGATACCAGTTGCGCCTTTTGTATCCCAACCCACCCAGCAAATATCAGAAGCTGATTTTAAAAATGGTGCAACTGGTACAACAGGACATGGATATGCAAGTGGAATCCAAAGTGATGGTTTTGTTCGTTGTCCTGGTAATATTCTCAGTGATATAGCACGATTAGAGTTTCTCATAGGAGGAAAACGAACTGGAAATAACTCACCGGAAATAATTAATGAAGCAGCTGATATCTGCATGCGGTTATTTCAAGGTGGCATCAGGGATATCAAAACATATCGAGATTTCATTGATGAGTTAGCCGAGCATCATGGTTATCATAGTGACTGAAAATCCCTAGGATTTTTCATCACCGAAATGCAAATCCTTTAAATTTCACTAGCAATTTCAACATTAGATAAATAGTAATTCAATAAGATGATCATACACTACAACCATGATAAACCAACCAGCGTCTATGTAGTAAATTTACGATTGCCTGTTATAGACCGTAATATGGAGATGGTCCCGGCAATACCATTGCAGGGTTATTTGCAAGAATGGCTCCAAAAATAGCACCAATCGCAAAACAATTATCAATGAAAGCTATTGATGTTATTTTTTGATAAGGGTATTAGCGCTGTTGGAGATGTTGCCTCGAAAGCATTTTCCGCTGCAAAGGATAAATTAATGTCGCTAGTTCGACGAAGAAAGAAACCGATGACTTCGTCTTTGGCGTTATCATCTACACTTGTGATGCCTACAAGTGTTAGCAAAATAATAAATAACGCAGTAGATAAAAATTAGGATCGTAGGCGACTTCGGATGTATACAAGGCACAGAGAAATAATATTGCAAACATGATAGCGGGAGGTGGCTTAAAACCACGACGACGACGATAAAAACCACGATTTGGATCGTGGAATATATAATAAAATGTTTAAATCGTCTCCTGACCCAGTGTTTGATATGGAAGCCCCAGTGCGCAAGAATGATTCTGTACGTGATTATCAATATTATTTCTATCACGCAGTACAACCAGATATTCGATCAAGAATTGAACTTCAAGTCCAGGATACCAGTAAATCCTTTCTACCATGTGAAGCATTTATCGAAGTAGAAGGAGAACTCGTAACAAATGATACTGCTAATGATGATTCGCCATATGACAATAACCCAACTATCCGAGTTGGTTTTGTTAATAATGGGATCATGGTGCTATTTGAGAGTGCTAGATATATGATTGATGGAAGAGAAATTGAATTCATTGAGCGTAATGTTGATGTTGCCACATCAATAGTGTGATTAGCAAGATATTATTATGATTATACAAGATCGGCGGGTCATGATGTTTTCTAAGGATATTACTGATCACCCTGCACACGTCCAGTATTCTAGAGTAAAGGCAACACAAGCTACTGCAGTTAATCCAGCACCAGCCGGATATGTAAGACCAGCTGCTGCTTTTGATATCATAAATAATATTATTAATTACAACCTTGGGTTTGCAACAAGCGTAGCAACGTTAAAGGGACAGCGTCGACGATTTTCATGCGCGATTCCACTCCATCATATTTTTGGATTCTGTAGAAATGTTAGAAAAGTTATCTATGGAGCGAAGCATACAGTAGCACTCGTGCGAAAGGGTAATGATAATGATGCAATCTGGCGTGGTAATGGTGTTGCCACGGATAAAGTTATTTTAACAAAACTATCATTGTGGATGCCAGTAATGACTCCATCAATCACAAAAGAAGAGCGATTACTATCATTTATGGATCATGGAGGAAAATCATTGCTAAGCTGACTAACAACAACAACAGATATTAAACAGGATAATATTGATGGTACATTTACATGGCACCTGGCATCAAAACAAGGTGTTTCAGCTCCACGTCATATATTTGTTGCGATCCAAATAACTCGCGAGTTGGTGATCAAGAACGAAGTCAGATGATATTTGATCAGATAGGTGTTAATGAAGTCTTGCTGAGAATAAACGGCCAGCAGGAACCATCCGAGGATATACAACTTGATTACACCACTAACCATATTGCACGCGAGTAGCATCGACTGTTGTCATAAATGGGGAGCGATCAAAATGTCGATACTGGTCTCCAAATATCACAGTTGGATTTTAAAAGTTTATATCCGATTTATTACTTTTCACTCGAACATCTTGATTTAACAAGACAATCAGTTGTTGATATACACTTTAGGGCTTGTGTAGCCCGTCCTGGTGGTATTGCTAACTACAAAGCGGTTGCTGTCATTCTCAGCGATAAATCAATGTTACTTGAAGGTGTTGGTGGACGAATGAGAGTAGTCGATGCACCAGTAGAAAACATGTAGTGCTTTCCAAAAATATGTAATTGAAAATCCTTTTGGATTTTTCCAGTTAGATCAATCTGTTATTTAAACTACTAGTAGTTTTAATAAAGTCATATAGTCATATTAGTGTTACGTTAACTCCTGGTCAACTCAAGAAATTGCAATCGGAATCGGCTATAAATGTGGAACCACGATAACGCTGAAACACAATCAGATGTCTGGTGGTCAGAATAAATTGTCACTTACGACTCGTCTAATAAGACACTTTAGCGATGCTTTCAAAGATAAAAAGGGCGTTTAGTTCACTCTCTTTTCAGCTGCGATCAAAAACATGATAAAAGCAGGTGGTTTATTTCCGTTGTTTGGTGCGTTACCAGCGCTAATTACAGCAGCAGCCCCAGCGGTAGATAAATCGGCAGCGTTAGGAGCCGTTGGTACCGCGGCAGGGATAGCAGTAAAGAAAGCAACTGGACAGGGATACAAAAAAAAAGAGAAAGGGTCTAAGACTACCAGGAACTTCGTATTCATGGTACAAAGGAAGCGGCCTGAGAATACCAGGAACGGTTTATTAACTCAGAAATCTTCGATTTCCAAACCTTCGATTGTGGAATCTTCGATTCCCATGTCAAATTTTGATTTACTCGACGCTGCTAAAAAAACTAGCGATTAAAAACTTCAGAGGTGTCTTTATGAAAGATCAGTTGCCGGCACAACCAAAAAACGTTTTAACCGGTATCATTAATCTCTATAAAAGCAGTGGACCTGGAACCCACTGGGTTGCATACGCGATTGATCAGCGTGTAATCGTTTATTTCGATTCATATGGGTTAGCGCCTTCTAAGGAATTTATGAGTTATATACAACAATTAAATACTTTTCCAAAAATCAAAGATTTTCTAAAATTGAAGACTTAGTATTCTACGCTACCAACGCAACAAATGAATGACCCACCAATATGCGGCATAGACATATTGAATGTCCTTGACGCTATTCATCATCGAGAAAACCGCCTCATCAAGTCGTAAATGAATATACAAGTAGTCGCTGGCAACGACGAAGTAATTAGAAAATCAAAAGATTTTTACAATAACAATGGTTGATATTTGAGGGAGATCTTTATCATCGTTTAACAAACCCGGTGCCGATGGCACTGCAGGAATATCTGCAACCGGTGATGTACAAAAAATAATCGAAGATGAAATAGGTGAGATGTTGAACTTAGCAAGTGTTGATCCCAATGAAATAGTTATTTTCAAGATCGTCAGGGTAAATTGAAAACGAGTAATGTTTCTCTGGATGATATTTTAGTTAAACCACGCAACTCAGTAAAAGACACTATCGTGTTGTGTTCCAATCAGGGTAAACTCAAACCAGGCGTACATGTTTCAACAATCACAGATAAAATATGAACACACGATAACAATTATATACCCTCGGCTAATTCATTGAAACCACTCAATGATAACTATGACGATCATATAAATACATTTAATAAATGTACTAGTTTACAAAAATTCATCATGACCAATATTGATAAACCACTATTAGAATTTTTAGGACATCATCCAGTGACCGCACCAAATCTTGCAGAGATACAATCTTCTATATCAAAGTTTGTAACGTTTAAAAATGAATACGCGGATCATGTTAAAGAGTATGAAGATCATTTAATTGCATTGAATGAACTTACTAGTTTACAAAAATACATCACGGAAAATATTGATAAATCCGTCTTAGAATTTTTTGGTAATCCTCCAGTGACCACACCGAAGCTAACAGAGATAAAACTTCTGTGTTAGAGTTTGCAACACTTAAATCCAGATATGAAGATCACGTTGAAAAGTTTACATCATTTCGCAAAACTATCACTGATAAATTTTTTGCGACCACGTTGGATAAAATTGATATAAAACTTCCTGATATTAAAAAAATCCATTGAAGATATGAAAAACTTCATCGAAGAAATCAAGATAATTTTCCGAGGATGATAGCAATCATTGAAAAAATAAAACTCCCTCACGAACAAACAAATATCATAAATAATGTGTACGCGATCCAAAACAGATCATTTACGTGGACACCTACAAACAATATTTTAGATATCGTCGAGGCAGTCGAAGGTATTTATCGATTAACTCCAGTGACACCAACTCAATTTAATATTTCATTAACGAGTTCATCTGAGGTCAACAATATAATATCAACGATCATCAACAAAGGAACAATTGAAATATTCATGATAACAACCACGGATGATAATTTGGCTAGGGTTTCAGTAACATGGTATATGGAATTCGTAGCGGATTTAAGTAAACAATTAAACCACTAATAAAAAAATGTCGTCACAGCAATATCGTTATGATCAAGTCAGAGGATTTCAAACTAAACTCAAAACACTCACTGAGGGATTTCAAGTAAAAATAAAAAAATACCGACGAAGAATCACCGCAGTTGATGTTACCGTGTACTCGGTGAGTGGTGTAATAACCGGAGCTGGTATTATCCTTTCCTCGGTAGCAATGATTGCTGCAATAGCTGTTCCAATCTGTATAGCAGCGGCAACAACAATCGCGAGAATTATTTCAATAATAACAACAAAAAATATTATCATGCAGCCAACACAAACTACAAGATTACATTATTAAATTTCATGTTGTGTCAACCGCATACTCGCAATTATCCTCGATGATATCGTCGTCACTCGATGATACATTAATATCCGATAGTGAGTTTTACGCGATGGTGCGTGTTTATGATTCCGCGATGTCAAAACTAGAAAAACAACACGAATATAATAACAATGGCGACATCGCAATAACTACTTCAACGAATATCAGAAAACACCACAGCGGTGAAAACCAGCATGATCTCAATAACATCAACCAATCCTGAATTCAGTGTGAATTTCCCTACTGCGATTCCAGTTACGGAGATAGCGTTAGCAAAGTTACGAGTATATCACAGTTGGGCTAATATTAGGTCGGTAGCATTTGGTGGTCAACAACCAAAAAATTCATTAGTGTCTGCGAATAAGAATCGCGAAGACGGAACTCCAGACTGGAACTTTGTTTAGCTACCATCTGGGTCATACCAAATTGAACAAATCAATAACGAATTTCAACATAGAATAAAATTCATTACTGGAACACCAGAATCGAAGATCGCTATAACAGTTCATGGGCCGACGTTAACATCTGTGATTGAGATAAACTCACCTAGTTATGTCGTAGATATCTATCAGAGTAAACTCAGAACAATACTAGGATGGCTTGAAATACCACCTGAGGCATCTTATGAAATACCCGAACCAACAAAATCTTATTATGTCACGGATGTACAATAATATCATGAAATCAACCCATCATATCCAGAATACTTACTTGATATAAAAAATACAAAATTTACCGATAGATTTAAATTTATCGATAACAATACCATGCAATGGTATTTTGTTTTTGAGAAAACTCCTGATTCAACCATTACAATTACAATTACGTTAACTAACATCATTGATTATTTGAAAGAGATTAATCAATTACATAAAACACAACTAGAACAACTACGACGGAGCTTCCAAGAGCATGTCTCTTATATAACAAGGCCAAGTGATGAGATCCTAAAACACATTAGGATATTAAATCAGCTTGTATCCGACATAGAATATATCAATAAACGAACAATGCAAGTAATAATTAATGATAAGAACGGAGATAAACAAAAATTCCTAACTGGTTACAATATAACAGAGGCTGATTTACCCGATTTCAAGTTTTCTAAGTATAACGCAAATGAACTAAAAAAAATCTGTTAATGATCTTATTCAAGAAAACTTTTCTATGATATTCGCCAAATGGAAACAACAAACAACAATCCTCAAGTATAATAATGACCCAGATGGCGGTGGTAGACATATCGCTCCTCAACATGTGAATATTTCCTCGGTGATAGCATTGAATTTAGTATGTGATGTTATCGAAGGCAGCTATCAAATAAATCTCGAGCGATCAAATCAAGCCCAGCAGGGATATATTTTTTATTCATTTGCACCAAGGCCTCCTCCACGATTTCTAATTATTGAGGATCCAACTAATTCAGTCTATATGAGATGACATAATGATTCATTAACGAGAATTAATTTCAAACTCACTGACCAGTTCAATAATCTAATTGATTTACGCGGCGAGGTTTTACAAATTAGTCTGTTTGTAAAGTCGTGAAAATTATTCGAATTTCAACAATGATTTTCATCTTAAGACTTTCATCCTAAATTATTAGTGCTAAAACCAACCAATGGAATTTAATTAGAAAAATCCATTGAGGGTATCTCTTTCATAAGCCGTACACATACCCGCACGAGTTATCTCCCTATGGTGTTATACACATAATACAAAATATAAATCATACGTATACGAATTGAATTCTGTTTTCGAAGCGCTTCGAAAGGGCCGATTAAGTTTAATTCTCTGCAACGGATCGTACCGAAGGTATACAAATATCGAAATACTTCCCGGTTTCATTCATTGATTGAAATACCATTTCTTCATTAGTTGCTGTATTAAATTATTTTACAGGTCTCTTCTCAATTGATTTACAAGTACCATTTTTCCCAACAGTATTCTCACTCTGTATAATAGCTCGTAAATTATCCAATTTATTATTTTGAGGACATCCATCAATATGATCCATAACAAGACCATCCGTGATCAATCCGTTAAAACATTCAAACTCAAATCTGTGACAATAATAGCTCTTTTTCCCTCCAACGTTAAATATAAGTTATCCCTTACCATTGTCAAAACCAACTGGTTTCTTCAGTCTACGCTTTCTGACAATACCATCACGGGATGCCTTATAATCGCTGATCACGGGATGCGGTTGAAATGTTTGCTCCATTTATATATAATATTATTTGTCGAATTGATTGTTTGGTTTAATTATTACATTATTTAGAAATCTTTCAAATATAGTCTTGATGTGTTCTTTGATGGAATTCTTAATTCGTTTATCATAATAACGGTTCAAGTCTCTGCATCGTTTACCACCGCAACTCAGACATAATTGCGATTTACCACGCACACCTACCCACATCGTATGAAAGTGAGTGGTCCAAAACTTCCCTTACGAAAACTTTGCATATGATATCCACAGAATTCCTTTCTGCATGATTTCTTACATGCTGTTACTGATCCTATCATAAGCTACTTGCAATGATTCATTATATAATACATTCTTTATTTAAATACTTGTTTTAATTATAATGTGAAGGAATTCGAGAGATTATCGAAAATTACGCCTTGGAAAGATGTTAAATTCAATGTCGATAGAGTCACTGTACATGTATCAAAGGGTCTAATAAGTGATAGAAGCATGATAGGTAAAATGAGCGATTGTTTTAATGAATTCAAACGCGATGGAGCATCTCACTGTAGCTCAACATTTCGGGTTGATGGTGACGTTGGTGCTACCATGAACGATGCAAGAGCAGCACTTATAATCTCACATCTTGACAAGAAAAAATATTTCTTTAGAGTGAAATTCATTATCCGCGCAGAAACACTAAATTGGATTATTCGAGACAAATTTGAACCAATTTTGAAAAATAAAAGAACTATCACTTTGTGTCATGATTCCATACCAGGATTGCTGACTGGGATTGACAAACCGTATTATGAAAGATCTTATCCTGTAACATCAGTTGTTCATGGAATCTATTCTTTAAATGATATACCGAGTATAGAAAAATTAAAACCAATGAAACTGTCACCGTTGAATTGTGTAGTAGAACGAATTATAGAACACTTCACAAATGCGTTGCGTGAAAACAAATTGACGGATTGAAGACGTAAAAAAGCAAATGAATGGGAATTAACAGTTAGGAAGAACGGAGCAACCATTCAAGATATAACTAGATTAGAAATATCAATAAGACTTCCAATAACCATAATGACGATAACAGGAAAAATAATACACGAATCAAAATATAAATCACAGGGAGCTCCAATCAAAATTATTGATCATAATGAACACGCGAGGACACCTGCGGTAACAATATTTCCGCGGGATAGAACAATAAAATATTACACGGGAAATTTATTTGATTTTATTTTTCAGTCAAGTAAAAACGATCATGTGTCAGTGTGGTTACTTCACAGTTTTGAAGACAAAGAGGGTAAATTCGATCAATTTGCAAGACCAAACGGAGAATTATATCGTACTGAAGCCCTGCACAATGAAATGAAAAAACTAGCTAATGGTTTTTCAAAAGAAGACAACGAACAATTATTAACAAATTGTTTTACAATTCCGTCGGTTGCAGCTTATTTTGCGAGAAAGAAAAACACGTGGAAAACAGCAAGAGCTGAATTTCTATCAGATATTAAATCAAGCTGCGTTGAATATATAACCACGGCGGATTACGGAATACAAAATACACCTCTGAAAGTATTATTTCAGTTGATATAGTTGTGTGTTATCCCGGGTGTTTTCTCGGGTACGGAGAATGCGCTGAGTATTTTTAACGATTTGTGCATCCCTCACATGAGATGACTCGTGTTGCTATTAATGGCCCAATGCCTGATTTTGATTTAACCGGATTCGCTCCTGTGGTATCATTCGAATTGGCTACAGGACTTCATCCGCGATGTTATATTTGGATTGTAGACACATCTCTGAAAAACACTGGATGCCAATAGTGTTATTACGGTATATGATTGATTCTAAAATACTAATATCGCTGAATGTCAGTGAAACGATTATATCATATCGAGCGCAGACTGAGGTCTGTTTACCACAACCCGATAGTCTAGATAGTATAATCAGCGACTATAGAAAACAATTTCCTGATCTAGACGAAGAATATAACGCAAAACGGTCGAAATAAATCTTTGAAGTTAGAAACAAACATGCAAATGATATTGGTAGAAGAATAATCGGTAAATTCGCTCAAGGTGGAAAAAATATGACAATAACAGATATTCTTCACGGTTGATTATATATGATGCTGAATACGACTTTATAATCGCAGATGTAACATCTACAGGTATATACGTCGATCGTAAAGACGCTTTCTTGTCCGATGGAACCAAATTGGGTACAATTGTTACTTATAACGATGGAAAAAATCTTCAGTATGCACATTTGAGGTCGTCTAAGCTAGCTTATGCTTCTATTAATTTATTTTCAATGATGAATATATTTCCTAAATTTTCGGTCAGCGTATCAACTGATCCATTTTATCTAAACGCGAAACATAGCGAAGCAGTGGCTAACTTTACAAATTCTGACGAGAGTTGGGGATCATGTAGAATTAAAAAGTAAATATGTGTGATTATTCCAAATCAGTAGATGTTACGATTGAAAACAATTACCTCAAAAATAATCAGATATGAGAACTATCTAATGCACCATCGATATCTGATCCAATATGTAGATATAAAACGAGTTATTTAAACGGCTGTGGTGGGTCAGGGAAGACGACTCGTGCGATTGAATGATTTCGTGGAAACGCTAGCGTTTCCAAATCAAACATGATTGTGCTAACACCGACCCATAGACTTGCAAGAGAAATGAAAAAACGAGCAATTAATGCTTGTATTTATCACAGTTTATTTCGATGGAAAGGCAACGAATGGACTCAAGATCGAATGGGTGAAAAATATATTCCTGAAGTAATTATTTGGGATGAAATATGCTCAGTATCGTTAGATGTATTACAAAGATTTCTTGATTGGCTATTGCAAGCGAATACAAAAGTATAATGTGTGGCAATCATGGTCAACCACCACCATTTGTCGTTTTATCCGCATATGATTCGTTGATTAATTTTGTAGACTAATATGAAGAAATTAATACTGATCATAGAGCACTTGATGAACAATTACGCGAGTTCAAAAAACTAATTAGATTACAACCGGATAGAATCCAATGTGAGATAGCACGTGAAATAATTTCGGAAAGACCATTAAATGATTTCTGGGAAGCATGGAGACCAAACGATTTGATAGTGGCAAGTAGAAAAATAGTCAAAGATACACTTCATATGAAGTTAGTTGAATTACATAAAGGAACATTTGCAACACTTCCAACTCCGTTCTGTTATAGACCCAAAGATGCACGAAAACAAAATATCGAAGTTGATATTCCAGGACAAAGTGAGAAGCAAATTCTCGTGTTAAATCGGTTTCAAAACAGGGACCAAGGAAAGAAAGGCCGATTTAGACATATCTCCTATACGATGTCTTCGTTGTCGAGCGACTCCTCGGTACACCGGATATATAACTTTTCAGTTGTTTGAGAATCACTTTTGAAAATAGAGTTTCACTGTGACTTTCCCTTTGGTAAATAGAATATTTAACCAAAGGTAATGGCAATCATTTTGTCCTCTTACAATTTGATCATTAGGCGACGAGCCACTTTATTGTACTTAAAGGTAACACTTTTTCTGGCTTTGTCAATGGCTTTACCAAACACAGTATTGAACCTGGTAGCAAGTGTAGCCACTAAACATTGACCACTAAAATAGTAGCCTGTCGGAATAGTTAACAGATAGGTGGACCGCTTAGTTTTGGGGTCCTGTGTTTTTATCGGGTCACTGACAGTGATGCGTTCGTCTAAATGTTGATGCAATTGCCCGTCATACACTTCTACTTTAAAACTGTTTTGATTTTTAACGATGTTTTTTATTTGTTTCGGGTGTAACATTTCCACAAAAGCTACTTCCCAATAGGCATCTTTATCCAAATGAATGGCTTGATGTAATTTAGCCGTGTAATAGCACAACGTGTTGTTAGGAAACACCTCCATGGAACTGTCATTGGGTAACGTTAAGTAAAATTGGTTTCTATTGTTCTTCATAATTCCAGCGTTCTTCTGTCCGATTAGTCACTCTGGTAGCTGAAGCTGTACGGAAGGGCATGATGGTCACTTCCTTTTATAGTCGATGACTTGCGAAGTGTCAATCCAAGAATCAAAACTGGGAAGATATCCTTTCCAACGTACTTAGACTTCATTGACACGACGTTTTACTACTATACGTGTCTTCGTTCGAGAATGCTTTCAATGTCGTACACATCGTCTTCGTTTAGTTGTGACACGTTGTAACTCAGGCAAGTAAAACGTTCCTTGTAATACTTCTCTGTTCATGTCTTGCAATTTATAGACGGTAGGATGACTATCACGCACTCGTCCAGTAACACGAACTAATTCGTTGGTCCAGTTGGGTAAGCAGCCTTTGTCGAAAGTGCATTTGGTTTTGCCAATGCGAACCAATCTCCAGTGGTTAACACGCCACTTGTCTTGTCGACAGTCATTTCCCGGGACGTACCAAACATACACTCAAAAACAGTCACTTCGTTGTCGGACGTCACATCTTGTGGGCCGCTTACACTGCTTTTATGATAAGATTTTTTGTAGGCTTGGACTAAGTGCAGTAAGACGTCGATGTACTTGAGAGTGTGTTAATGCGTAAAATATGTCCACATGCGTTCTTTCAAGGTACGTTAAAAACGTTCCACGCTATTGGCTTTGGTTTCAGGATTTCCGGTGGTGAAAAAATGAATGTCACGTTTCTTTGATTCTCGAAGAGGGTGACGACCACTTTGTTTCAATACCAGTTGCAGGGCTCGTACTAACTCTCCGCTCGATTTGGAAGTCAATGTTACGCCCCAGACAAATTTAGAAAAGACGTCGATGACACAAAACAAATATTTGTAGCGACGATTGTGGGTGGCTAAATAAGAGACATCGGCTAAATCTGCTTGCCACTGATGATCGATGCCTTCCACTTGAGTGCGACTTCTGTGAAATTTTTGTCGAATGGGTTTGTTTAAAGTGTACGTATCTTGTTCTTGTAACCATCGTTGTACTTAAGGTAAACGGAGATTTTTCAGGCGAGGATTAGCAGCACGATATAATTTCTGTACGCCTCCGTAATATGCAAGATGGGCTGGATCGTAGTAAATACTGGCTAACACCTTCTTCATGGTTTTGTTAATAATGTACCCACTCTTCGATGATACTGCTTTATGTGGGCGAAATGATGGTTGTTTGGAAACCGTGTTACGTGTGCGATGTGCCACATGAATAAATGTCGAGGGTACTGGTGGTGGTGGTGGAGGTAATGGGATAGCTTTGGTCTTCTTTTCTTTTTTTACTTATGGTTTCGTTTCGTTCTTTTTCACTTCTGTCGAAGGAATAGTGGCCATCATCTTTTTACCCAAGTGTTGAGTTCTTCTCGTTGGGGAGTGGGGGATGGGGTCAACAAGGAAGCTGCAATCTTACTCGGAATGGGTGTGGCTGTGTGTGTGTTTGAAAGATATCATGGGTCTCTTCTTCCTTGGCTAATTGTGGGGTTACAGCTGTCCTGTCCGCTGTAGATAGTGATGGCGACGGACTATTCATTGGAGCCTTAAAATCGGTCATAGTGGGTAGAGCTGTATGTTCTACAGCTTTCCTATGAAAGAGTTGCGGTCGTTTCAAAAGTTTACCGTACTTTTGCGATATTTCGGTTTCGGACAAATCGTTGCGATGCATCAAGGATTGTACTTCGTGTTGTAATTGAGACATCTCGGTCAAATGAGTATTGGGTGATAAATGGGGGGTTCGTTTTTCTTGCCAACGATGGTATTCCATCCATCGTTTGTAAGGGACCAAAGTCAGTTTTCGTCCTTCCATTGGCTTGCAAAGGTTATATCTAATATTGTTGTGCTCCATAGGTCCCTTTTATCTCCTGGATGGATCATAAATATTTCTACCCATTACTTGGGGCATCCTTTGTGACACCCATTGTATCAAATCTGGAATTAAGCCTGTCAACAAAGGAGCAAGAATGGGTAAAAATCCTTCCCGTTGCACCAGCATCTTTTTTTTTTGACGGACGGAAATTATATTTTGGACCATTTCACGAAGAACGTGTCGAAGTTTGGCTATGCATTTTTTTCTGGTGTGGACACAAAGGTATCAAGACGTTTAAA
The DNA here is from genome assembly GCA_029339505.1 of Unio delphinus. Taxonomy (NCBI): domain Eukaryota; kingdom Metazoa; phylum Mollusca; class Bivalvia; order Unionida; family Unionidae; genus Unio; species Unio delphinus. The sequence continues at coordinate 9,189,732 of JAQISU010000015.1, read as the reverse complement.
AAACATTTCCACACGGTATTAATGACATCTTTGGAGGCCGTTTTAATGATTAGTTTTCGAATGGTTGGAGTGACTTTGCACAGGACGGACAACATGTCTCTATGTTTGGCTAAACGAGGAGGTAGTCCTTTCCTTTTATTTCCTTTGTGGGGTGAATATAAATGTTTTCTGCGACATGACATCTTTGCTTGTTCGTTCTAGAAATACACTGACGTCAAACACTTGTTACACACCCTCTTTTATATTCTTTTCTAGCGCTTCGTCAAAAAAAACTAACGACATGTTTCTCTAAATCATGAAAAGAATCGCCAAAGACACCAGTTCGGTTCTAAACTGATTTGTATAGTTTGTTCGCACCTTCTCCTTTTCTTCGGATGACTGTGTCTTTTTAAGGGATGACGTCGATGTTTGGCTAAGCGTTCTGTAGGATGACGAGATTGTATATATCCTTGTTCTTTTTGGACAGCCGAACGGCGATGGTTGTGGTGTGTACGTTTCTGAGGAGACATCATTGGGTGTTCAGAAGTGGCACAGAAAAAAACTGATTCACGTCGTTGTCCTCAAGTCATTTTTATACTGGGATGCGACACTACTGATTATCTTTCCGTCGTATTAACTTCGTGACAGGTATTACAAGTCGTGAAAGGGTTCGTAACGGACTAAGTAGGCACAGTTCTTGTTTGGACAAATCCAGTAAACTCTTTAAAATGCCAGATCTTTCTTGGACATTGACATAGGGGCCAGTTATTTTGTGAGCAGCTGCTACTGCCGCTAATGAGGAAGAGTGTATTACCGGTGTATGAGACGTTTTGGGAGAAGCAGATTTCTAATGTTTCATCAAATTAGGAAGAACGGGTGTCAAATTTTATTTGGCTGACATCACCAGCAACGGAGAAGTGGAAGAACATGAGGCTACTGGAAACTCGATCACTGGTGCTGCAGGTCGTGGTTTACGAATGTAAGGTTGCGTCCTGGCCTAAGTGCCCCTTTTGCGGATGACAGCTCTTTCCTGTGGACTTTTCTTTTTCTGTGTTTTGGTCTTGACACCATTGTTCTATTTCTTGGGGGTTCGTTTGGCTTTTATCCTGGGTTGCTCTTTGGGAGCATTGGGATCCCATTTTAAAAGGAAACTAATGATGACACCTCCTAGAGAACAGCTACCTCCAGGTTTAAAAATGATTTGCCTTTTGGTTTGAGTGTCGATGCGAGGATCAGCCAGTTGCGTCAAGACTACTTTGTTTCTGTCAAAAAAGCGTTTGGTTTAATGTGGAATGTGAATGATGCCTTGCAGTAATTGTCGTGCTGTCACTGTAAACAATCGTAAAACTTCTTTGCGACTAGCTTTTAAGACGTGAGTACGTATTTGTGGATTTTGTTCGCGACTAATACCGTAAAAGGCGCGAATCAATTTGATGGGAAGATGAGACTGAAGGGACGTCATGTTGACGATGTATGAGACAAGGTCAAAGTGAACGAGATTTTAATAGATTTTTTAGTTGTCGTTCTTGTTATGTAGACGACGAGGACGTGTTCTCGACAGGTCCTCCGTCTTGACACCAGTCGTGAAACAAATCGGTACGAAATCGCAAATAATCGGGAGTGATGGGTTTTAAGTCAACGAGTAAATAGGCGTGTGGGATTAGAGTGGCATCATCGTCCGCATGAGTCAGCCAAGGTGTTCCTAACTGTTTGGCTAATACTTACACTTGCGATTTATCTCTAGGGCTTTTAAACAAATGCACGTAATGAACACTGAGACTAATGGTATTATGGGTTTTACTTTGTTGAAACAAATTTTGTGTAATGTAAATGACACTGACATTACTTTACAAGAGAACTACAGATTAATTTCTTCTTCGTCTTCTCCTAACATGTCAAAAATGATCAAATCAGTTTGACTAGGGTCAGACACGATCTCTTCGTCTTCGCTGGGAATGCCTTTCACAAACACAATGGAATCACCTTGACTTTCTTGCAAGAGGCTGTACGCCAATTGCCACTCTCTCTAACACCACACGATGCGCTGAGGTGAACGATCGATCAAATGATGTTTATGTTCGATCAAACGTTTGACAAATTCGGTTTGGCCATAACCGCTCAGTCCAGCAATTCACACGAAGATACAAGGCTTCCCAACTAGGATGATCTAAGTGTTCGTCAATGACTTTGAATGTCGAGGAGGAAGGAGTAGAAATAGCAGAGGTAGCCATAGTAGTATGACACTATTGACACAAAAACAGTCACGACAAAAGGTTTTTATTATTTTATCAGGACAGGTTTATTTCAATTCATGTTTAAACTGGAACGACACGAAAGACAACAATACATAAAAGCCAAATGGATAAATACAGGAATAAAAAACATATGGCAACGAATGTATTGTTCCTGTTCAGGTTGAGACGTATGCAGATGAAAGCATAAGGCTTTTAACATAATGAGTCACTCGTAGACATTTAAAGGAGTCCCCACACTGTCTTTGAAGGTATTTTTCGTAAAGTGTCAACAAGGAATCTACAGGTAAACGAAGTTCTAGAAAGCAAGTCACTAAAACACACACTACACGTCGACACTAATTGATGGGACACAGTTCGCATAATAAGTGTTCGTAATCCTCCACCGTTTGAATAATTTCATTGATATCCTTACACGGAGTCTGCTTTATCACAAATGATAAAGGTTATGGCATGGTAGCTCTATTTTATACTTCATTATGTCGAAGACAATAAGTGTATACATTGCACAGAATTATTTAAAATCTTCTCCAAAAGCGACAGTGATTAACATGGTGTGCCATTTCGAACCACTGCCGTTCTGGGTGACGGTCAAGAATGATCATAAAATATTCAGATGTACACGGTCTAAATTGGAATCTGTGGAAGGTACACTTGATCCAGAGAAATCTGATACGTTGGTTGACCTTTGTCAATTCTCTCATGTGAATTTCACGACACAAAAGTTGTTGAGTCACCAGTTGAGATTTTTCTTTAGCAAGTCCCTGCCAAACAGCATTGTAGATCTTCGCTTGCAATTCTTCTAGTAATCCTTAAATATTATTTTTAGAGAAGGTTTATATACTGGTCTTGGTTTGACTCCAAGCCAAACTGGATTCTTAAACGACATGGTACAGTGTTGTCACTTTCAATTACTAAAGCCCACTAAAGGTAGGTATTGACAATTCGGGGACCATCAAGCATGTCCCAGGTAACCAAAATCCTTCTGTTACCACTCGTTAATTGACACACCACATCTGAAGCAGTTGAATTTATCCCATTCGCCCAAGTAGAAAAATCAGGCCCTGGCTAATTCTTCAGGAGTTGGTGCAGGTAAATAGTTTGGTAATTTATCTTTGAAGGTTCAGAATCGACTTTCATAGTGACAGTATTCAGGAAAGCTCGTAGGGAACGAATATAGGACTTTTCTCACTTTAGTTCGATGCAGGTACGGTGGAATTCCTAGGAGTCCACGATAACGTGTGGCACATTTTCGCATCCCTTAGGTTTGACACGCACATCATCACTTTCCATGGTAGATATAGAGTTAGTAGTCATTGCAAAGTTCCCACGATATCCTGTTGAATCGCTGAGGTCACAGCGTATGGCATCACTGCAATCGCAAGGTAAAGCATCGCTCTTTGCTACACAAATTACAATGGTAACCGCAAGGACACTTACAGTTTCCTTCAGAATAACTTCCGATGCAATGCATGGGTCTGATCCATCCAGTATTTTTCACACTAGGGAAAGGTACATTTGTTTTACAATCCCCGAACTTGAATGATGTCTGTTTAAACGGATTCATCTTGTGTCGCTTGGCTGTTGTAGTTACTAATGAACTATTGGTCTTGGACAATCTCCCGTTTTATATGCTGCCCAATATCGACTTGACCGTACGGTAAAGTGAAGTGATTGGGAAGTAGTACTCTCTTCTTGTACACGATTTGATAGACTTTTTCCAAAGGTCGGCTGTTGATTTGGTGTGTGGGTAAACGGACAATCTTGTGCGGTTCGTGGGTGGTCACTTTAAAGGTTTCATCCTGTCCAGACTGTAAGGCTTCTTGTAGCACGTTTAAGTTCACCACTCAAATGGTGCGATAATTGAGAGTCAAGAATTTCAATTTACATTCGGTGTGCATTTCTCCGTGTGAGTCTCGGTCTCTTCTGGTCTCAGTATTCGTAGCCGTAATTTTTAGGACCGCCACGTGCAAGACATAGAGTCCTGTCGTATGGATGTTCATCAGTCCAGGCTTCTAAACGGTCTCCTTCGATGGCAGGGTTACACTGGTTCGGTGGGTGAATGTAGATGGAACATTTTGTGTCAAAATACAACACACGATCTCTTAATAGTTCCAACACTTCGTTCACTTTTAAGCGAGCGTGGGCTGTCACGCAAGCCGCAATGATGACATTTCCAAATTTTTCGGCATCTACAAAGTCTAGTTCTTCTTCGTAATTGACTAAGATCAATTCCTCACGAATGACGTCCACGTGTTTCATGTATCTGGTTTTGTCATGAATCATCTGTAAGTTTCGGACAAATACTCCGTCTTGGTTAAAGACATTGTGCAGTTTTACCCCACAAGCAATTTAACATCACTTTGGCAAACGATCGCCTTCCTTCGTTTTTCTCGATGTGGTTTAAAGTGATGCCTTACTGCACTCGATATTTGTCTTTGAATTTCATTTGGTCTTCGGGAGTGTGGCACCAGGAAGGATAGCCGCTAGCTTTTTGTTTAAGTTTCAAAAAGGCATTTACGTAGTCTGCACAAATACCTTTTTCTGTCTCGTCGCCCTTGTGGTATTGTTGTGTCTTGGGAAAGTGTTAAATTTCGTACACTTCTAACAGTTGGTATCCCGGGTCCAGAGCTTTAAACAATTCCACGCTAACCCACGTTCCTGTCAAAGCGCGTTCTTCTTGGGTGTACTGACAAGATTGTTCTTGGTTGCACGTTTCGGCACAAGTTTGACACAAAGCAAACATCAGTTTCCCTTGGCAATGGTGAGGTAAATCAGGATGGTACTAGTCCGTAGGAGGCAAGACTTTGCACTTGATCAATCCTTCGTATTGGCGTATGTTGTCTAGATCAATGTGTTTTTGTTATCAATTCTGGGTGCCCTACAGGAAAGTGACAATATTTGCAGACGTAAGGATAGAGCGAAAACACATCCAAGTATTTGATTTCTTCTCCCTTCTGCTTGTCCACATGGTACAGCAAACAGGTGGCATTCATTCGTCCTTCGTACGAACTATCCCGGGGGTTCAGGGGGTCCACTAACTTGTAACTTTCTACGATGCGTTTCAACGCGGGATCGGTTTTCAAACGCTGATCGTACTAGTGTTCCCACATTTCCACCACCTGGTATTCTTGCTTTTCTAACTTCAAACGTCGCTAACAAGTTGTCTGGTACAAGTCTTCCAATGTCCGTTATAAAAACTGATTTTTGGTGTCACGTTTAGGGTAGCAAATGGGACGTCCGTGAATTAAGCATCCATTAACCTCGTACACGATCTGAGGTTTTTCTAAGTCCCAGCCATACACTGAATACGTTCCGATGGTCTTTTCGCATCCTCCGTTGCGGGCGTGTTGGATCCATTTGTCATCCTTATCGCACAAATAATGTAACCAGCGTAGGGCTTTCACCTAGTATTGACGTGTGACAAGGTTCGTTGTTTGAGGACTGGTGACAGCTAGAGTATTTTCCAGCATGAATCGTTTTCGGTACACTAAGGAACACGCTTTGGCGATGGTAAAAGCTTCTTTCAAATAATCGATCCCTCCGTGCTCCATGAACAATTCTCGAAATTTTCCACAGCAACGTCGTAAAATGTCCACGTCAGATCAACAATATTTTAACTTTTCTTCCTGAAAGTCATAGGGGTCCGAGGCGTGAATCTGGTACCAAGCGTGGAAAGCTTCTCGTTGTTCTTGTTGCTCATGTTATTGTGGTCTTAGTTATCAGCATCAGACAAATGGGGTAGAACGACATGCTGATTGGCTTCGGTATTAAAAAAGTGTGGAAATAACCTTTGGTGATTTCTGTCCATCCAAACGTTTTAGACATACGACTCAAAGACATGGCCAAGTAACTCATTGAATCTTTAAACTGTACTAGTCCTACTTGCATAGAAATAATTTTGGCTCCGTTTAAAGTCACTTATGGACGTTCGGTACTTTGTTCCGTGTAGTATCTGAGCAGAAATTGCCCATCGTATCCGCAGAAATTGTGAGCCATTACCGTGACATGGCGATGACAATATCCGTAAAGTTTGATGTCTTTTGGACTCCACGTTTCGTCGATGGGGTTTAAGATCGTATAGGCAAAATTGGTTAACGTGTTCGACCTTCGAAAATTTTTTTCACGTCCTGCAGTTAGAGCAATGACTAAAGATGGGTTTTTGGATGCACTGCTCGCACGCTCGATGAGCCACGCAGAAGTTAGAAATGTCAATGATGGTGTCTTGCATGCATTCGAAAGAAAAAAGATAAAATTCCCTTTCTTCTGGTCATCTTATTGTTGGGGTTGGTATGCTTGAATAAAGCATTCGTGCTCCAAGTCCACGATTTGGTGACAAATGTGACATCGTTTCTTCCCTCGACAAACGTGAAACTTTGCACAATTGGTACTCATGCCTTGTCAACTAGTAGGGCACAATCTCAGAAGCTGACTAGTGCTTTTCTGTTGTGTACCTTGTATTTTCAAATGTTATTGGTAACAGCTTGGACTGACAAAAGTGCGCTGACAAACAGGGCAATGCACTCGTACTTGTCCTTTGTCCAGACAGGGTTGAGAGGCCAAACAACCCTTACATTTGATCCACATTTTGTTCTCGATTGTTATAACCATAGTCACATTTTTCACAGTAGTAACTGTATCCCAGGAATCCGGTGACGCTGATAATGGTATCAAAATGCTGATTGTGATGATAGACGTGAATGTATTTTCCGTCATTGAAATCGTGGTCTCGAAACAAAAGAGGAGGACGCACTTCTTGATGGTGTACTTTCAAGGTGTAACGTGGTGCCAAGACGTTTTGCAATTGTTGCATTTTTGGAATGCCGCAAGGGGTGTCTTTAGATCTCCTTGCTTGCTGTAACAGGAATTCTGCTTCACTTTTTTGTTTGGTTCGGTCCGATCATTGAAAACTTTTCCAGGCTCTTTCCCATTCTACCGTGTCGCTCTTGTTAGCATACGTTTTTCTCACGACGATGGCACGGACTAAACACATTTGGTCTTGAGAATTGTTAATTTGGACCAGGCTTTGCTTAATGTTGCGATAGTTGTCGACCAATAATTTTTTTTTGCGTTTTCTGGTCCCCTGAGGAAGAGATACGGTGGTCATGAATGTGAACTTTTCCATCGGTGATGTGAAACTTGTCGTTGGATTGTTGAACATGTTGAATCTCTTGTCGATGACTTTGGAAGGTGTCAATTGTGATGGGCTGCTAAACTCGATCCAAAAAGATGACTTCAACATATCGTGATGAATAGAAAGTCTCAAGCGATCGTTTTCTTTGGCTTGACATTGCTGTCTCAGTGTAGTTAACACAGAATTCCACACCTCGGTAATGAACCCTTCTGTATTCTCCAAATGTACATTGGACTTGAAATCTTTAAACTTTACTGCTTACGTGTAAGCCGTTGTTCAAAATTTTCGAAAGGAACGCTTTTATTTCTTCGAATGTGATAGCACTTTTCAGGGTTAACTAAGGGTGATCAACTTTGCTTGGACGTCGCTTGTCTGGGTCTGGATTCAGGCTCACTCATGTCATCTTCAAAATCACTGGCATGAATTTGAGCCAAGACTTCAGCTACTGTGCTAGGCGATACATCACGTTTCTGTCTCTATCTTTCTACTCCTTTCTCGACAACATGATGCGGTCTTTTCATCTTGTCTGCATCACGTCAAATGACTACATTTTAAAGACCATTACCCCTATATATTCATGTTTGATTAGTGCATATATATAAAGGGTCAGTGTCCAACCTTTCAGTATTCATTTCACTCTCACATTGACCAGAACGATGGAAGAAACAACACAAGTTGAACTTCTGATCAGAGATTTGCATGGTGTCATACGAAATGTTTCTTCAGACAATCCAACGGATTACTCTCCCTCCTTTTGAGGTAAAATACTTGCTATATTTGTAAGAAGAAGGGAGAATGGGCTAAAGGATGTCCAGATTGTGAAAAAATAGAAAAGGTACCAAAAGAGACAAAGGTCAAGACACCTGTTGTCATTGTAAAGAGAAAAAACATTGGTCTCCAAACTGCCCTAGGAAACAATAGGAGCAGGAGGAGGAGGATGAGAGGAATTCTGAACAAGAGGAGGAGGAAGAGGTACCCTCCTCAAAGGAAGAAGCTCGACACGTTCACAAAGACAAGAAAAGAGGACGAAACGAAAGTGAGGAGGAAGAAGAAAACGACAGTAAACAAATTGAAAAGAAAACAGAAAGAGTTAACAAAAGAATCCTATGAACGTTTTAAAGTGGTATTGTGTTATATTATGTTGTAATATTGAAATGTAACATTTGTACCTGAAAACACCATAACGAAGAAACGTAAATGTCTCTTGGTTTTGAATTTATAGAATAAGACCCCCCCCCCCCGACACACACACACACACTCATTCACTCACACGTACATCATGGGTTTAAAAGAAAAAGGACTTTTGACTTTTCATTGAATTAAGCAATTGAAATAGTATTTCTTTTCGAAAGATTTGAGTGGCCCTGAAAATGACCGTTGGGTATTTGTTTGTTTTAAACAAAAAAATAACTCAGAAACGGGACGAAATCATCTTTAGCGGTCTTAAGCCTTTGCCACAGCCAAGGCCTCCTTCAGGACTGGTGGTTCTTGTCAATGATTTGGTAAAAATCACTAAAGGTGGTATGGCAGAAGAAGTCACAGTTAGATCGGGTTGTTTAGCTCGAGAAGGTCATTTTCTCTTTGGTCGTAATAAAGAAGTCTGATACATTTGTTTCAGACTGCTTAACTCTGCTAAATTATCTAAAAGCACCGTGACCGTTTGATTTTCACTATTCTCTTTCTGTCCTTAGTCTTCTTTATTCTCTGCTGCTGGTGCTGTTTCTTCCTGGCGTTTCCTTCTTGCTTCTTCTTCTTCTTTCCGCTGTTGAAGGAGAAATGCTTGTTCTTCTTCTTTTTGTTGTTGTAAAAATCGCTCCAATTCTTCTTTCTGTCCCTGCTTAAAATCATCAACGTGTAAAAAAGAAGGAGAAGGCGACGAAGGTTCCGGAATAAATTCTTGTGAAGTTAGACAATCCACAATATCCCAGTTAAAATCAACTTCTTCTGGATGTAGATTTGTCATGACTTTGTTAGTCACTGCTGTACCATTAAATGCTGTCTCTACTTCTGATTCACCCCAATTTATCATTATTCTAGTTTCCAACATGTTTAACAACTCTTTCGCAACGATTGACTGCGCACGGATGTTAGTACCTCTATATAGGGAAGGTGACGTCACAGACTACTCTCTTCCGATTTGGAGACTGTGACAGACTTTTGTAACGCGTGTTTGGATTGGTGAATAAACTCAATCCGTTTCGATCCGATCTTCCCCTATATGGCACTCGCTTCACCTGTTCCAATCACATGATGTGGGCCAACGTTTAATGTTTTACCCTAGTTTCACCCATGCTATTTCGTACTGACTTACCCATGTATGTCAGATCATCATCGACTATCACTCATATGACTGATACAGCCTTTGGGAAAGAAGAATATATATGGGGAGGCAAAGGTGTTTAAAAAGAGTTTCTGCTCTATGGACCTGAAGTGAGGAGAAGCTTAAGTAAGTGAAGAAGATCTGAGAGATGTCCTCTGTGTTAACAATATAATGTTAACATTACACTTAACGGCCCTTTTCAGGGCCACTCATATACCTCGAAAAGATATTTGCTTTATTTGAGTCCATTTCCCGTGTCACTAGACAGGCCTAAAAAAAACTAATAGTCCACATGTGAAATTTCACTTGTTGCTAGATAGGCCCGAAATGTTAAATTTCCCTTGTCGCTAGGTATACCAACCATGTTAAATTTCCCCTGTCGCTAGATAGTCCCAAATAGTTCGCATGTTCTATTTCCCTTGTCGCTATATACAGGCCAAATATGTTCAAATTTCCCTTGTCGCTATACAGGCCCACGTTTTGGCCTATACAGACCCACCTGGTTCTCGCTATATTGCCCCAGGCCCTTTTTATATGAAATTTCCATTGTCGCCATATCGCCGCACATTATTACTATTAATACTTCTATACAATAATTACAAACTGGGTTCAGCAATAACCGGATAGACTGGAAATTAAATTATGTGTGTGTATACAAACATAGCAAGTAGTTTGTTAGGAGAGGTTATGCTATGGATTTGCTAGCTGGTATGAGATAATACAGTCTAGACTACAACTGTTGCCCACTTAACAGAAAGAAGCAGTTGTAGGACCAAGGAAAACAACAACATGAGGAAAAGAAAAGGGTTATCGTGTTGCTGAAGAAATCAATGGAGTATTTTTCCTCTACCTCTCCAGATATGGTAAAGAGGTAACCATAAATTACATTTGTAAACCACATTCAGCCAATGTTATTATGTTTGAAACGTTTTTTTAAAGAGATATTTGCATGCCATGCAAATATTAAATTAATCATGGGTCGAAAACCAAACATATGTATGACACATATCACGATATAATCATGTCGTCCGAATATGATATTCAAATACGTTGTTTCAACAACTGGATGTGCCAGTACATATTTGTCTTTGCCTTTCCCAACACGTTTAGTCTTATAGATCAGTACTTACGGTACAGCCGCGCTATCTAGATGTTTGATGTATTGGCCTGGTGGATTAAATGAGATAATACGGCCGTTTGATCAATAACTGAGAGCACAAGATGTGACATCGTACTTAATATACATACAAATATTGATATCACATGCGTCAGAGAAGTCTACCTTAGTTTTCGATCTCAGTGAGGTTTGCTTAGACCTTTACCCATCGTAGTGTTCAAGTGCTAGCAACTACGTTTAAAACAATCCTTGATATATTCTGCTGTGGCTGACACAGTTGTTCTAAAATCCAGCAACAATAACAGATATATAAAAGAGAGTGTGAGAGTTTGATGGGTAGACAAATGAAGACCATTACTGTTAATCCTACTCATACCGTGACTACTAGATGTTTATATTAAATGGCTGTGGATAAAGAAAATTAGTAGCTAGACAGCAATATATTACTATTGTGTTGCACTGTACTGGATATTTCTATTTAATCATTGTAACGCATGTTTGGTAATTACATTAAAAAATATTATTGGACTAAACACTACATCAGAATCAATACGTTTGATGTAAGAACACATATTTGTTTCCATATTGCTTCATATAACCATTGCAAGGTCAAGATTCAAAAGAGCCATAACTATTGTATGATTACCAATGTTTAAGAATTCATGTTTAGTCTGTAATTCTACTGAAGGTTACCTAATCAGAAATGCGTGTAAATCGTTTCAAATCGCACACTTGAACGAAGGTTCTCTACTAATACTACATTCCAAATATTTTGTGCAATAAAATGGGTGTATAGTGATTTATATAATCTCAATGTATGTGTGTGCGTTCGCATGTGTGCATGTATATATGTTGTATGTTTTACAACTGGGAGCATTTCAAAGCCAGTCGCGTATATACAGACCGGTTTGATGCGCACGTTCGTAAGCACATAGATAATAATTATTGATAAAATAAATTGGTTTGATTAATATTATGAGAACGCTTCCAAGGGAATTCTACATAGGTATAATTCTTTATATAAGACGTAAACACATCTTACAGAATATAAGGGGTTGTCGATTGAACAATGGTACTTTCAGATACAAAAGACGTGGTTAGCATATTGTCTTTATCTTGGATTCAAATCATAGACCTGAGTTAGATAAACATCACCCAGTTTCTTTGATATCCTAATATGCCCAATGTCACGAAGATGCAACTTATCACAACATCACCCAGTTATTGTGATATCCTAGCATGCCCAAGCCCATTAGGATGCAACTTATCACATCACCCAGCTACTTTGATATCCTAGTATGCACAGGGCCATTATGATGCAACTTATCACAACATCACTTAGTTACTTTAATATCTTAGTATGTCCAAGGCTACTTAGTATGCCCAAAGCAGCTGCTATGATGCACCTTATCACAACATCACCCAATCACTTTGATATCCTAGCATGCACAGGGCCATTATGATGCAACGTATCACAACATCACTTAGTTACTTTAATATCTTAGTATGTCCAAGGCTACTAGAATGCACCTTATCAAAACATCACCCAGTAACTGTGGTATTCTAGTATGCTCAAGGTCACTTGGATGTAACTTATCACAAGCAAATTTCATCACATTTCACATCTTGAAGTTTTACATACAATTTCAATTTTGACATATTTGAACAGTTTTGATTAATATATATGCACACACTCATCAGAGTTGAAAAGAAATATGAGTGCCGATCAGACATCTGCTTCTTGTGTAGTGTCCATCAAGTTTGTCCAACAGCATTTTCCCTTGTCCAGCTTCAGATAGCTTGATAGTTTTTTGTTGTTCTATTCGGAACACGTTCTTAATACCTTTTATAATTAAATTATGTTTGGTTTAAATTAACACTTTTAAATTAAATAATTCAAACTAGATCGTTTATACCATACGTATCTCTAACGCTTTGTGTTTTACTCTTACTTTATATATCTTAAGGTGCAGATAATCTCAAATGCCACTGAATTGGCAAACAATACAAAAACTAAAAAGATGCATTCAGTCTTACAATGAATAATAAAAGTAAAAAGATACACATTTTACATTAGTGTAAACGTAATAAGATTAAAAACAATACATTTTAAATATTATTTTGCAGTAGGTGATATTTTGATGTCATCTCCGTGCAATATCATATTTATTTTACTTTTACTTATTATAAGCACAATTCATTCACAAAGCACCTCATTTGTTATGATATCCGTTATATTATTCCCTCAGTATTTGAATATGATAATTTCACGTATTCCGTTATTTACTAAAGATTTCAGACATTATGTAGGATGGATAATAGTTCGAAGCCGGACAAATCCAATTACATTGAATGTGTTGTGCGTGAATAGCTTCGATAGCAAACTGTCATTGATACCTTCGATTTTGTTTCATCAACAATTTTACAAATTACCATGATATGGCTTCAAATATGGTGTATAAAATAAACCGATTCGAGAGCCAAAAAAATAATACAAAAAATGTTTTATATTGTTTGTTAGCCGCTTTACTTTATTTAATTATATACCTGTTTTCGTGATTAGTGCAATTACGTTTGCGATGTCCATTACAAAAGACTCCGTATTTGATGCTGTGAAAACTTATTTTCCGTAGTACTAAGAGACAAATTTATCTAAAGATAGAATTGGGAACTTCATTTGGGTGTTGAGGGTACCTGGTAGTATGCTAGATATGTCATTATGTAAATGATCTTGTATGTGTGCATTTTAGGTTTGAACCAGTAAATATTCGGACGGACAGGCAAATAAAACAGATTTGGGCATCGGATGATTGTCACAGAATTAGGCGAAAATTTGAACTGATTTTTGTTGTACTTGAATTGCAAACGAAACTCACCATTTTCTTGATTTCGTCGTACACGCATTACCTAAGGTGATTAAGTGGCGTGTAACGATTTGCATGTGCCAATTTGTAATTTACATGAAATCCGAAATACTCGTTTTACGTGGTGTACGGCAAGCTCGATGTGATTTATGTTCACCTATTGAGAGTATATAAGGCTAAGGATTTCTCATTATTATTTACGGGAACCAAAATATCTAATTAAAGGATAGATAACCTCGTCTTGCAAATCTCCAGCCAAAGGGGTGAGTGTTAAATTTACATTTCGTTTTATTGTGAATTTTATTCAGATTATCATTTCGTATAATGATGCTTTTATTGCAATTAAACGTGGAATATTTGGAATTACTAGTCACTTTTAGACTTTAAATACAATATCGTAATCTACGGCTTAGATTATTTTTGAGACAACTATTATTAGTCTGGTTTTGTTTATTATAGCTGATTCCGTCGTTGATTCCGTCGTTGATACCGTAGAAGTACATCACTGATAGCGCATCTAATAACATCGTTGATACCGTAGCTGCTAATAACATCGTTGATACCGTAGCTGTTAACACATCTGATACCATCTTTTGATAAACGTCTTTGATATCGTCTGATTTGTTGTGGGACATATATTGTTTGTTCTGGAACATCTCTGTATAAATATCTGAATGTGCTTGTGCCGTTAATTTGTGCAAACGGAATTGAAGTATCTGTCTGTGTGTCGAACTGTCTGTTCGTCAACATCTGTGTAACATGTAAATATCCGGAAAGCTATAAGTCCGAGTGTCGGAGCTGTCTTAGAGTTGTAAAACGTCCGGGTCGACATCTAGGGTAGTGAGGAACCGTTGGTTCGGGTAGATGTTGTATGCTGTCTGAACGTATAACTGTGGTGGATCCGTGTAGGGAAACGTCCGATAATAGTATTGGTCAACCCTCGGTTCTCGGGGAAACTGGGAGACGATTCAACTGTTGCTGAATCGTGCGGTTATACAGGGGAGACACATAGGTGTATTGAAATTGTGATATAATTTAATACATTGTTGTATTTGCATGTTTATGTCAGATCGCAATAATATTTCAAGTGATCACATAGATATCAATAAAAGCTAGCAACTTGATTGAATACAAGTATATGATCGTGCTAGTTATCGCAATCCATCGTGCGATAGATAGTTTGTCGTTTGTGTTTATTTTTTACGTAAATCATACTTGCATTTATTTAACTTTCGTAAAGGATTCTTGGATCTGTGTATAATCCAAGAGATCCCTTTACATTTGTGATTCCTTTTGTATTGTTATTTAATTTGTTCATGTATTGTGCATGGTTGTGAGTTTAATTGTGGGTTGAGTGCATGAATTATTGTGTTAATACATCTGTATTTTTTTCATTTATAATTTATTACATAAATTTATATTTTCTTTCACAAATTGTGTTTGTATTGTTCATTTAGTCCACCCTCCTCTCGGTAACAATTCTGTTACAATGGTGTCAGAAGTGGGATCGTTGGATTAAGTGAACTGTCAATCATTTTTGTGAAGGTATACATTTAATGTTTATATTTGAGCGTGACCTTCTGTTAAGATAATACTCTAGTTGGAGTTTATTTTTGTCTAGTTTACCTAGGTCCGTGAGTCCAGTATAAACGTGTTCAAAGTATTGGTTTGGTTATATATCTATATTCATATTACAATTGTCATTGTCATGTCATCCCTTAAGGACTTGGTTGCCTTAGGCAAAGAATTTGGGTATGAAGGTGAAAGTCTAAGGAAATTTATTCAGGAAGAACAAGCCCGGGAAAGGGAAGAAAGGGCAAGGTCAAGGGAATTAGAAAGGGAATCTGATGAAAGGAAACGGGAATTAGAAAGGGAATCCGAAGATAGGAAATGGGCCTTTGAGAGGGAAAAGATAGAATTCGAGAGGGAAAAGATAGAATTAGAGAAGCAGGCCGAGAGGGAAAAGATAGAATTAGAGCAGCAGGCCGAGAAGGAAAAGATAGAATTAGAGAAGCAGGCCGAAAAAGACAGGATAGAATGGGAAATGGAAGCGGAGCAAAAGCGAATAGAGTTAGATAAACTAGCTAGAGTAGAAATGTTAGAGTTAGAAGAAAGAGCAAAACAACGGGATCATGAGCGTAAGGTAGAATTAGCGACATCTGGAAGAGAACACGATTCTGCCACTAACAAATTAAGGGGCCCCAAATTACCTCCCTTTGACGATGAAAAAGATAACATAGATAGTTATCTTCATCGGTTTGAGCGGTATGCCGATAACCAGAAGTGGAGTCAAAATGACTGGGCGCTGCATCTGAGTGCTTTATTAAAAGGTAAAGCACTGGATTTATACTCGCGACTTCCTAGGGACGATGTGTTTAAGTACGACGTCCTAAAGGAAGCACTTCTCAAAAGGTACGAGCTCACTGAACAAGGTTTTCGAAAAAAGTTCAGGTATAGCAAGCCCGATAAGGGAGAAACCTTTGGTCAGTTCACCGTCAGAATTGCGAACTATTTTGAGCGGTGGATTGAATGCGGCAAAGCGGTGAAAACGTTTGAAGGGTTGACTGATTTCTTGCTCAGAGATCAATTATTTAATACAGTTGGGCGAGAATTAGATCAATTTCTGAAGGAGAAAGTCTTCACAAACGTAAAAGATATGGCTAAGCAAGCCGATTTATTTGTCGAAGCTCATGGGGGAACCCAGAACGTGGTTTTAAAAGATTTTAAGTCTGGAAACCAGTCTGTAAGACCTATGCCTAGGGAGCCTGTAAAATCAGCTGAGGTAAAAAGGTCAGTTGGAAATCCAGTTTTTCAGCGTGTGCGGTGTTTCTTGTGTAATGCATTGGGTCATGTTCAAAAAGACTGTCCTAAAAGAAAGGCACTTATACATAAGGTAGCAGTGGCTATACAAAGTAAAGGTATATCCGATAACAACGTACATGTAGAACCTTGTATTCATTCACTTGGCACGTGTTTATTTCCTGAAGCGCGTGTACCAACCGCGAGAGGGTTTGTCAACGGTCGAGAAGTCGTGGTATTGCGTGACACTGGTTGTACGGGCGTAGTGATCAAACGTAGTCTCGTGCAGGATAACCAAATGCTCGGGTGGGAATCCCCATGTATGTTACTTGATCAGACGATGGGTTGCATTCCCGTAGCAAGGATCACAGTAAAAACACCTTTCTTAACGGGAACTGTTGATGCCCTTTGTATGGACAATCCTATTTACGATCTGACGATCGGTAATGTTGAAGGTTCCCGTCTTCCAACCATGGCCGATTTTAAAATACCTTTGGCCCAGGCAGTCGAAACGCGAGCGCAAACACGGCGAGAGAAATCCGCGTTTCATAAATTAATAGTCCCTGAATCGATCTCAGGAATTTCCCGTGATGATTTCAAACAAGAGCAAGAACGTGATGAGTCCATCAGAACAATTGTTGAGAAAATCACGTCCGGCGCGATTAAACATTGCAAGCGTGGGGGTAGCTCTAGATTCGTACGCAAGAACGGATTAATTCATAGGGAGTTTAGCGCTCGGGAGGGTAAGAAGTATTGGCAAGTGGTCGTACCCCAGAGATATAGATCTCAAGTACTTAGGGTGGCGCATGAGTCAAGCATGGCAGGACACCTAGGTAAGGCTAAGACCACTAGCAGGGTAGTCACTGAATTCTTCTGGCCCGGTGTTAATGGCGATGTCACACGGTTCTGTAGGTCGTGCGACGTATGTCAGAAAACCGTTTGTAAGGGAAGGGTCACAAGGGTGCCCTTAGGACAAATGCCATTAATAGATACACCGTTTAAAAGAGTGGCAGAAGATATTGTAGGACCAATACACCCGGTTACCGAAAGAAAGAATCGGTACATACTTACTCTGGTTGATTACGCAACCAGATACCCCGAAGCCGTAGCGTTACCAACTATTGAAACGGAAAGGGTAGCTGAAGCATTAGTTGATATCTTCAGTAGGGTAGGGGTGCCAGAGGAAATCCTCACTGATTGTGGTGCCCAATTCACCTCTGACCTCATGGGTGAAATAAGTAGGCTGTTATCCATCAAACAGCTGAACACTACCCCATACCATCCGATGTGCAATGGACTGGTAGAGAAGTTTAATGGTACCCTGAAAAGCATGCTACGGAAGATGTGCGCGGAACGTCCGCAAGACTGGGACCGTTATTTAAACGCTGTTCTGTTCGCGTACCGTGAAGTACCGCAAGAAAGTTTAGGGTTCTCACCCTTTGAACTGTTGTATGGTAGAACAGTTCGAGGCCCGATGCGGATACTACGCGAACTATGGACTGGTGATGTCGCGAACGAGGAAATAAAAACGACTTACCAGTACGTGTTAGATCTAAGAAACAAACTTGAGAGTACATGCCAGATGGCACGTGACGAATTGATTAAATCGGGGCGCAGATATGCCAAGTATTACAACCGCAGAGCGCGTAATAGGAAATTTCTTGTGGGAGATCGGGTGCTATTGCTTCTTCCAACGAGTTCGAATAAGTTATTAGTCCAGTGGAAAGGTCCATATGAAGTTAAAGAAGTAAAAGGTGACATGGACTATAAAATTGACATGGACGGTAATGTAAAGACATTCCATGCAAACATGCTCAAGTTATACATCAAGAGACAGAGCGACAATGTCAATAAGGGGAGTTGAAAATATAGGCGCAGACTACTTGAGTAGGGCATGATGGGAAATTTGTATGAATTTGCCCAGTAATAAAATCCAGTTTGTAGTATAACCAGTGTAAATGTTGTAAGATATCATCAGTAGTTATTTTTCTTCTATTCTGTGTTAGTTTTAAAAATGTGTACATTTTTATTCTTAGGGGGGAGGTATTGTCACAGAATTAGGCGAAAATTTGAACTGATTTTTGTTGTACTTGAATTGCAAACGAAACTCACCATTTTCTTGATTTCGTCGTACACGCATTACCTAAGGTGATTAAGTGGCGTGTAACGATTTGCATGTGCCAATTTGTAATTTACATGAAATCCGAAATACTCGTTTTACGTGGTGTACGGCAAGCTCGATGTGATTTATGTTCACCTATTGAGAGTATATAAGGCTAAGGATTTCTCATTATTATTTACGGGAACCAAAATATCTAATCAAAGGATAGATAACCTCGTCTTGCAAATCTCCAGCCAAAGGGGTGAGTGTTAAATTTACATTTCGTTTTATTGTGAATTTTATTCAGATTATCATTTCGTATAATGATGCTTTTATTGCAATTAAACGTGGAATATTTGGAATTACTAGTCACTTTTAGACTTTAAATACAATATCGTAATCTACGGCTTAGATTATTTTTGAGACAACTATTATTAGTCTGGTTTTGTTTATTATAGCTGATTCCGTCGTTGATTCCGTCGTTGATACCGTAGAAGTACATCACTGATAGCGCATCTAATAACATCGTTGATACCGTAGCTGCTAATAACATCGTTGATACCGTAGCTGTTAACACATCTGATACCATCTTTTGATAAACGTCTTTGATATCGTCTGATTTGTTGTGGGACATCTATTGTTTGTTCTGGAACATCTCTGTATAAATATCTGAATGTGTTTGTGCCGTTAATTTGTGCAAACGGAATTGAAGTATCTGTCTGTGTGTCGAACTGTCTGTTCGTCAACATCTGTGTAACATGTAAATATCCGGAAAGCTAGAAGTCCGAGTGTCGGAGCTGTCTTAGAGTTGTAAAACGTCCGGGCCGACATCTAGGGTAGTGAGGAACCGTTGGTTCGGGTAGATGTTGTATGCTGTCTGAACGTATAACTGTGGTGGATCCGTGTAGGGAAACGTCCGATAATAGTATTGGTCAACCCTCGGTTCTCGGGGAAACTGGGAGACGATTCAACTGTTGCTGAATCGTGCGGTTATACAGGGGAGACACATAGGTGTATTGAAATTGTGATATAATTTAATACATAGTTGTATTTGCATGTTTATGTCAGATCGCAATAATATTTCAAGTGATCACATAGATATCAATAAAAGCTAGCAACTTGATTGAATACAAGTATATGATCGTGCTAGTTATCGCAATCCATCGTGCGATAGATAGTTTGTCGTTTGTGTTTATTTTTTACGTAAATCATACTTGCATTTATTTAACTTTCGTAAAGGATTCTTGGATCTGTGTATAATCCAAGAGATCCCTTTACATTTGTGATTCCTTTTGTATTGTTATTTAATTTGTTCATGTATTGTGAATGGTTGTGAGTTTAATTGTGGGTTGAGTGCATGAATTATTGTGTTAATACATCTGTATTTTTTTCATTTATAATTTATTACATAAATTTATATTTTCTTTCACAAATTGTGTTTGTATTGTTCATTTAGTCCACCCTCCTCTCGGTAACAATTCTGTTACAATGATAGAAGAATTAAACAATGACTATGGTTAAGTTTGTGTTTTACATCAACAAAAGTACATGTAAATTATTTAGTGATGAAATAATTTCGGTAAAGTATCTGGCCAGGCTTAGGCCAGGGATCGATCCCTAAAATAAGATCAGCAATAGATTAACATTTCTAAAAAACGGTAAAGACGTAGAAAGCTTTTATTTGTTAGAGTCGTTTCAAGTTTGATCAAGAAGGACACAACATCGTTAAAATGTGGGAACACGAGTACAAACACCGATCCCGAGATTAAAGGAATCGAATAAAGTTACAAGATGTTGGATCCTCTCGACACCAACCCAGCCCGGATATTTTAAATGGACAACGAACACATGAAATGCTACCTGTTTCCTGTACCACGCCGATGAGAACAAAGAAGAATTAAAATACATGGACGTGTGTTCGCTGTATCCTCCTGTGTGCAAATGTCGTCACATTCCACTCGGACATCCATAATTGAGAACGGAACTCGTCAGCGTGGAGAGCACTCGACGATACGAATTTGTAGCGTCCCGTTTTACCTAACGATTCCCAAGACACGTTCATGTTTCATTATGAAGCACTTGTGCTGAAATTTGTACCAGGACCAACCTTGTCATCACACTCAGCACGAATGTGTATTGGCGAGCATGTTGGTCCTTCCCAAGACAGAACATAACTACGAGGTGACGAGACTCATAAAAGATTTTCGCAAACCAAACGAAATTCAAAGCGGAATACTCTGAACAGGAAGGCCGCACTTTTGACCACATGGAGAAAAACGAAGCAAGGCGATCAT
Organism: Unio delphinus; assembly: GCA_029339505.1. Taxonomy (NCBI): domain Eukaryota; kingdom Metazoa; phylum Mollusca; class Bivalvia; order Unionida; family Unionidae; genus Unio; species Unio delphinus. The sequence continues at coordinate 9,168,872 of JAQISU010000015.1, read as the reverse complement.
GTGCAAAATGGATGTTCAGTTATTTGCCTGATCCTCCTTGTAACTACCAGAACATTCACGACCAAACTAAACACATGAAACACGTAATCAATTACGATATTGAACTGGAGTTCGCAGAGAATGATGAATTTGAAAATTTCATCGTTGCGGCCTATGTGTAAAACCCTTGTTCGCTTATCAGCAAAGAGAATGGACAGATCCAATTTTCAAACAAAACTAAGGCTTTTACGGAAACCGAAACTATTTCAGACAAACCGAAACTATTTCAAACCGAAAATATTTCACACAAAAAAGGCTACTACAGAAACAGAGTCTCCTTAGCAAAGAGGGTGGACAGACCGAAATTATTTCAATCAAACCGAAACCAATTCAGGCAGACAAAAAAAAAGAGAAATCGTTTCGGTTTGTCACGCTAAACAACCTCGCATCGATGTCGCTGTGGAGATATATTGTTATGGAAAACTCTTTACGATTTCAACCGAATATTTGATCAAGTCCGATACGACATTGTGTTTTCGAATCTGATAAATTTATAGTTATAAATCCGTGCGGGATAGCCTGAGCACAACTAAAGAAATTTCGAAATTGATTAAAGTCCATGTCACCGTCACACCAATAATGATAACTAGTTAATAAAGTGTGTATTCCAGTTCCTTTAAACACACATACTAAATTGCAATTTTCTCTGATTACACATGGAATCTGTGCTTATTTTTCAGTGACATATATCACGTCTGTGTTTTTATGTCGTCCTCCAGAAAATATTTTCGCAGGGTTTTTTTGTCGTTCCAACATGACATCATCGTATACAACAATATTTTTAATATTTCCATCAATATCATCAATGCTCGGTGCTTCCTCGATATCCGCGATAAACTCAATTATATCTTCATCGATATCCGATTTTGCTATCTCGTTAAAATCCTTTAACATGCAAAGAAGACAATATCATATATACAGCTTTGATTTTCACGCTCACATTTTCAAGTATGAACCATTTCAAGAAGATAATTATACCAATGTTACATCTGTCAATAGCACGTTGTTTAACATGTCGAATTGTGAGCTGTCTACAGCCCGCTGTACAATATGCCAAACTGTCTTTTTTAGTAGCCATATGTAATGCCAACATTTACGCTGTCAATTGCTTGTCTTATAACATGCAAAAGTGTATGTTGTGAAGAGCACGTTGTATACATATTAATGGATTAACGCCGTATTTTCAAATATTTTAAAATAACGACTGCGGCATTGAAATATTAAATTTGCATGAATTACTCAAAAGCACTTGATTGATTAAATTATATGACACTTCCAATTATTTCAAACATGACTTCCATCTCGTTTTTTGCAAACGTTGGCTTTGTTCCGTGTTCTTTTTAATATTGGATTGAATCCAATACATTTTGACGGTATACCAATTTTAGGTCTAGAACTAATCTTCGGATAGTGGTACTGTGACAGTAGGAGCACGTGCCCTGCACATGATGATTTCGCCAGCCTTCGAGTGAATTTTAAATATTTATATACATGCGGTCATCATATAGCTCATCTGAAACACATTGGCAAATTCATTGATGGTATAACAGTATTATTGTCAGACAACGTAGGTTATGCATGGTTTTGTCTTATAATATGAAGTCGGGAATAACATGTATGTTGTAAGGTCCCCTCAGTGTTAAGTGAGTTGCATCTTTGCGATCAGGACCAATCATTTGTTTCCAATAATGAAATAAAAACAACTTCACAAAGGTTACAACCCATATTCACCCTGATAATTCAAATCAGTTCTGATATAGATAGTATGATTTTTCCAAAACTCATGAAAGTACCAAATTAGTGATTATTTCCTAGAACACTCATCCAAAAGTATTCAGCATGCAAAATCACACAATGACGATTTGGTTTCAAACCCGCTACAATTGCATTTTCGAGTGTTACATGTAACTCGTAAACGTTTCATGACACACAAACAGAAATGTTCACATATGCACGAGATGTTATGAGTTACAAACCAAGGATATGAACGGGCTTTGCAACATGGAGAAGAATTAGTATTGACAAAGCAAATAACAGAGAACTAATTACATTCATTACGTATTGTACATTTTGGGGTCATCTAATTAATTTAGACATGGTTGAAATCCTGGTAGCATATTTTGAAATTTAACAACCATATATTGTATATGAAACACACAATTTAAATTACGTAGTATATGATTTGAACTGCTACAACTTATATATAGTTGACACCAAAATACGTTTACTCTTTCCGAGGCAGATCTATATTCGTATGCAAATATAATTAATACATTTCTATACTTCAAACACATTAGGTCTTCTTTGTACTCTTGAATTTCAGTCAACTCAAAACGAATATCATGTCGAAGCTGTAATACATCCGTTGCTTAAACATCCAAAGAGTAAGCTATATAGAATGCCAAAGCTGTAATACATTCATTGCTTAAACATTCTAAGAGTACGCTATACAGAATGCCAAAACTGTAATACATCCGTTGCTTACAAATCCAAAGAGCAAGCTATATAGAATGATAAAGCTGTAATACATCCGTTGGTTAACAATCCAAAGAGTCAGCTGTCATTTGGCTGTATCGAAGGCCAAAGTGTATAACGTATTTGAAAATGGTATTCATTAACTTGAAAATAGACCGTAGAATTACTGAATGGACGGATATAATAAATCTGGATTATCTATTAAACGCACTTTAAAACTAAAACTAAGAGCAATTGTTTGTACTAAAGATATTATCTCTCGCGTTCGATGACGTGTTTTGTTTTAAAACAAGACATATTGTCCTTGTTCGAAACATTTACGAGGTTCATAATAAACACCAAAAAGTGCTGAGAGCTAAGTGATACAGATGGAAGGATTAAATTTTGTCCAGTCTTGGAAAAAGTGTATTTACTATATATGAAATCTTTATCAATACAATATCCTGGTCAACACTCATATATTAAAGTCATTGTCAGATATTCCCCTTAAAATATCTTCTCTGATTATTAAATTTTTACGCATTGGTGACATGTATAAATTAATAGACAGTTAATACAAATTACATGGCAAGACAGTTTAGCATATATTGACTTGAATTATGTCATTTGAGTTCTACGTTCTAATGTATTACAATTCAGACGCATACGTTTTGTTACGCAAGTAATTAAAACGAAAACCAAACAATGCTACTTCAATGCTCTATGTATAAACTTCGTTGCGTTTACTGAATGTTGTGCAATATTATTATTTGTTAACATTTGTAAAATGTGTTTTCCTACCTGATATGTCATTCTATTATGAAAAAGTCGTTTACAATGGAAAGCATTACACCAAATGCAGACTATCGAATGAGATTTACAAGAACAATCACAGTGATATTTACTAAAGACTGTTATGTATAAGAAACCTAAAATAAAAACAGCCCATAAATAAATGCACACTTCTTAACGCTTCCACTTCCATACCCTGTTATATTCTAGTTTCCACTTTGTCACGTTTAGCTCTCATATCATTAGCCTTCATGAATATTTTATTTGAAAATAGAAAATAAGTCATGTGTTGTTCTCCTGAAGTAAACTATTATAAAGGAACATTAAATCTCTGTCAAAAAGGGATATCACTAACTCCAGCACATTTAGTTAAATGTTATCACCTAAGGTAGAGATACATTGATGATACAGCCTTGCATGTTTTAAAGTATATTTTAATTTATTAATTCTGCTTAAAGACCGTCTCAGTTTAGTGCTTCATGTATTCACTAATATACCTAGTTGTTTTCGTTCAAATGTTACCTTTTTATTACCAATAAATGTTAATTATTCCTTACAAATGTATTGTGAGGCATTTCAATTTTCTGTTTTTGACAGACATTTAAAACATTCAATAGGTTTATTAAATTAAATGTAATGTTAACAAATCAGCATCACAAACAAAAATAAGTCTGAATCAAAATTAAAAGATGTATTCGTCATAAAGAATGAATCCCCTCAAGCAGAACATTGAAACATTGTAACAGTACAGAAAGAATGTCTTACTTTAGATCAACAATATATACTGCAGCTGTCGACGAAAATTTTAAAATAAGCGTATGTGCTAATTAGTTGATGATGCTTCAGTTTGTAAATTTAATATTAAATTGCAATAATAGACTATAATATACATCACAATGTTGAGATTACGTTCCAGATTATGTTTCTACAATACAATCGGTTTCATAATGTTGTTTAATAGTATGCTTACTTCACGGCATATTTTCATCACTTAAAAAACAGTTAAAGTCTTCTGTGACAGAATGTCGAATTTCAGTACGTCTTAGGCGTTCAAATTTTATTTGATCTTTATATTAAGTTTGGTAAAAATTAAACTATGTTTTGTTATGAACATTCACCAGTTCCGATGTGAATGTGGAAGGGTAATCATGTTTAATGTCCTATCGAAAATATTGTCAGTTGGAACATGTTTTGTAAATATACTTATTGTGGCATTTTAGAAGAAATTATTTTCTCTTGTTAGTAGTTGGAATCATATTAGGATATCGGTTGGCATCCTTTACACTAACCATTATTAAAGTCTGCTTTCCCACGATTTTAGCAAAAACAAAAAATCAGGGCTCGAAACTAACATTTGTATTAATTAGTAAAGATTATTAACATGACAAAAGACATGCAAGTCCGCAGCAGAATACGTTAATCCTCAAAACACGTGTACATAACACAACAATAAAGATACATATGATACACATTGTAAATTATATTGATTTGCCATCAGTTTGCAACAAATCAAAATCTTCGCCATCCGATTCTGAGTACTCCTTCATATACAGTTGTCTTTGTCTCAGTCTACAAGAGTTCCATAAATATATAGCTGGTACTGGATCATAATCGGGAAGGTCGTCTTTTAAGAAGTGAATAGTTAACAAGTCAATCAATACAATGCTGCGTAATCTGCATCTCTAATCAGATTTCGTTATTTTCATTTCACTGAATCCCCGCTCAGCATCTGCAGACATGGCTGGAAGGGTCAACACAATATCCACCAGTGCAGTAATGCTAGTGTGACCTTCTTGAAAGCTCTTAAAATCAGATCATTGTAAGTTCTTTACCTGACATCAACAAGCATAAATTAAACGTTAAGTTGGCACTCGTCTTCAAACTTGTCTGAAACGAAGCCTGCCATTGTCAGGACTGGGGGAAAATGTTCAAGCAGAGAATTGACATACTCATCACCAAATTCAATGTGATCTGAGTCTCTTGGCTATGACTAAAAATCTGCAAAATGTGTGGCTTTCAAAATATCATACTGTTGTTTGTCAGATCGAGCCTCCAAGTGTTCTGTCGAACGTGCCTTCACTATTTTGAAGTGATAACTGCACTGATGTTGCGGAACTTTGTTCTTTTAGTAAAAACCCATGAGATTCTTGTATAGGTACAATACTAATATTGTACAGAAAATTTTTAAACCCTGATCGGTCTCCTAATTTCAACTGCTCCAATACACAACCAGTTGCAAAACTCCCATGTATACTTAAGACACCGAGAAAGACCCATTTGGAAAAAACTGACAACTTGGACAGTGAATGTATGACATCTGTCAAGAAGTGGGCATAATTTACGAAATGCCGATCTCGCAACATTTTCAGATAGTCAGCTGCTTTCGCAGTAGCTTCAGGTATTCTAGGTGAAGGCTGATCAGTTTTAGTCAAAGTCTGGAAGTGGCTTACAATTGCAGGATATGATTTTCACAAATTTTTAGAAGCTCTCTGCCAATACGCCAACCATCTAGTTCAACCAACATGAGTGATGACTATCTTGGAGATCCTGCGTACCGCACATGCACCTAACAAATCACTTCTATTTAAACGACTATTCCGATAAAAACAGTTAAGTCAATAATTGCATGGATAGGCCTTTTTGCAATGTCATCTTTGTAAGCCAATTTAAAACGATGAGTATGGCGATGTATTCCTACAAGACATTTCTGTGATTCTCTAAATCAATGTTTTTCCAATATTGATATCAGCTCCATTAGAACCAAATCCTACAAGTTTACCTTTGTAATCTGCGAATGCAATTGATTCCAATGCATCATCAATAGCGCATAAAAGACCATCAGCATTAGTTCGTGCAACTTCTGTCATGCCCAAAAAGGACGTGCACATTTTCCCACCCATGACATTTCTCATATAAACAACTTCTAGTTCACGGAAGCCTTTGTAAGTGGAACCGTTAGTAATATTACTACTAAATGGTGCTGATTTAATATTTTGTTCACGTTTGATTCTTGCACACTATGCAAGAAATTCTGAAAACACTTGTGCCTCTTTGTCATTGAAATATATTTGACAAACATCTATTCCCGTTCTGGCATCCAATTGAATCATCCTGATATATTTGATAAACGGCCGTCTTTGTTTTTACTAAGGCATTTACATTCCTAAACATGATTGACATTCTTCCAATAACGTTATCGTTTAGCGTCATATCGATTTTACTTGCAGATGACTGTTGATTTAGTTTCGATAATTCTCGACTGGTGATCATGCATTTCTGATGGATTAATGATTTGGTTTCTTGATATACTATTGTTTCTAACCGTAAATTGGAACATTCACTTAATTAAACAAACCTTGTAATTCTGTTATGTTCGTTACGCACGAACATGAAAAGGATGTAACAAAATGAGGGAACTGAACAAATGTGAGAGATTACCAAGAATTGTTATGCACAATAGAGACAATGTCATTAATTATTATTTTTAACTTATCGGACCTTCAAATTGATTCATTCATGGCAGAAATGATGTGACATTACTTAGGTACAAAGAGATCACGTGTAATTAACTGTTTAGATTTCGGACTATTAATGGGCGTCACTGTAAAGATTAAAAACTATAGAGCATAACATTTGTCTTTCAGGACTACTTAACTCCTCAATAAATGTACAGTTTTGCACACGTTTGTAGACGATATATATATATATATATATATATATATATATATATATATATATATATATATATATATATATATATATATATATATATATATATATATATATATATAGGCTCAATTGTTTCAAAATTCAAATAATTATGCATTTTTCGTTAACTTCATGTTTACATTTAACAAATCATTTGATAAATATACCAAAATACACATTGATAAAGGTGAGATGACATTTAGGTAGAATCAAATTAATTTATACCGCTACGTCTATATGGGTAAGGTCATATAGACTTTATACAGTTAGCATTTTACTAGAGTGAGCAAAATTAAGTGGTAACATAAACATCAATTGCAGTGGCCAACCAAAGCAAGAAAAAATAGAACGGATCCGTGATTAAATAAATTTCCTTTATCCAAATTTAATAATTAAGTTGATCTAAATGATTATGTTAGATGGGGCTTATATGCTATTCTGCAACTTAACACGGGTATTCAAAGATAATTGAAACATCAGTTCAAACTTTGTTTCAATACATGGTAATCATGATCAAACAAAACTAAACATTATTGCATCGGCTTCAAAACTATCAGGTATTTGTGACAAGTTACTGTGTTATTAAATATATAACCGTATGGTTAATCAGATGAAAATGGTTTGGGATAATAATATGTATTTTAACTTTGTTCTAAATTAGACGATTGTTTTGATGGAGAGTCTGTTTATTTGGATTTCTAAACCCAGCCGTTATTATGCCTTAAGAAGGTTTTGGAGCCTAAATGCTTTACACTCTGGGCTACTTTTCCCTTCATATGGTTTGGTTATACAAAGGTCAGATGGAGACGTGGGTCAATGAGGCGTATATTGCCACATAAAAGTTGTGGAAATGTACATAATAGGGGGAGGAGGTATATAGTATTCCTTTCCCTATCTTAATATCGATCTTTTGCATTTTTTTTTCAGTATACTGTCAAATGGTTGCAATGATTCATTGAAATGAGCTATTATTAAATTGTGACTGAGACACACCTATTACTTTGGAATTAACAAGAATGCAATAAAATCATTAGATCTAATATCTTTGTGATTCAACAATTGTTATTTTACCTAAGCGCATTAAAAAAAGAGTTACTTCGTAACACAGTTCGAATTCATTCGAAACCCTCTTTACCTTGGACTTGACATAGACCTTATATGATCTTTTAAGATTTAATTCACAAGAAAGAAAGTTTCTCTCACATTTTCATTGTATTACACAATTAAATTATTTGTTGACATTTACTAAGCTTGTAGGTTTGTCTTTTACTGTTACCTAGTTGAAGGCCCTAAGTCGATAACAACTGGCGGCTCATTGGTAATACAACTGTCTTAAAAATTATTCCTACAAATTACAGCGTCGTTTAACATTTCAGCTGACTTTCTTTATTCAGTTTTATTGCACCGTGTAAAGATTTAAAATGCAAAAATTTGAAAAGTTTTTAGAGGACAAAAACAAGCATTTTAAATATCAGCTGATTTTGTGAACATTTTTTTAAAAAATACTATCAGGAAGGGTTAGCGTCTTTGAAAAAGAAGGGTATATTTTGGGGGCAAATAAATCATATATGGTTAAGGAAAAAATCAAACATATTTTGGTCCAGAATAAAGTGGAATTCAATTTTTCCATAAACGTTTTCTGGGATTAATTAATAAGTCTGATTCTGGGACTGATTGGACATTACAAAATTTGCACTTGCAAAACGGATGGAAGGAGTACTATTCTGTTAGGTCTAGAAAGATATGTTGTCAATCGAAAACCAAAGAAATGCAATTGTAGAGATGAATGAAAGAAATATAAATACTACTGCAGAGGGGAGAATGAGGGAGTAAGAGAAAAGAGGCGACCACAGACGGAGAGAGACAATAATGAAATGCAAACTGTAAGGAGCAAAAACACTGAGAAAGGCAAATGGATAGAGATAGAAGAATACATAACTAAATTTGAATACAGACATACGAAAAAAGAAAACACTTAGGATATCCTTCTCGTACAGATGATTACTATTCATTAACTCGCAACATTTGTTTGAATATTGTCATTTTCTTAGTAATCTGGCTACACACCGCATTCTGCAGCGCTCCACACCACATTTGAATTCGACACTACTTTTACGAATCAAACATCCAATTACATTGATCCGAATTCCTTATCGCTTCCCTTGTGCGCTTGTAGTGAAATAATGGTCGCTCATTTGTCATTGTTTCGTAATAAGAACTAAGCAGCAGAATAAAACAACAAATATTCAAAATAGTCTTATATTTTTAAACATCGCTGTCATTGTTAGATTTTGAAAGCATTGCATGTGCTGGATCAAACAAACCCAGTCTTTACCTACTCGTTTTATACGTAGTCCTCTGATGTGGTGGCCTTTCTCGGAATAGAGAATTATTGAATTTCCGATATTGATAAAATGTTTATATATTATCGATGATTCTCTACTGATGTATGGCTTGATTATTATTTCTAACATTCAACTTGCTGCCTCGATTTAGTAATTCTCACAATCATTGCTCTTGATACAATACACCGCATCACATTTCTTCAATTTTGTTCTTTTGACCTTCACACGCGTACTTTATTGTCATAAAGAGAGTTGAATGACCTGTGATATAAATAGAACCCATGTTGGTTAACTTATCTATCTAGAGTTAATTATGTGAAGAAATTGCTAATGTTGTTTAACTACAAAATGCATATCAGAAATTAGGAAGCGATATTACACCATCAATAAACTAAATTGATCAACATGTTAAAACAATGTCAGAAAGACCATATTATATATGAAACACTGTACAACCGTCTACAACACTGCTGAATACATCACGAATCTATATAGGCTAGATAAAATTCACACAGAGTTTGCACCACTCCAACCTGCGGTGTCAAGGACGGGCACTGTATTGTATACTTGCCAAAATATCTAAATTATGTTATCAGGACTATAATTGATAAAATAGTCAAGAGCCTACACTTTTCAAAAACGATTAGAGACTTAGAGGCACCAACATATTTATAGATAGATAGATAGATAGATAGATAGATAGATAGATAGATAGATAGATAGATAGATAGATAGATAGATAGATAGATAGATAGATAGATAGATAGATAGATAGGTAGATATATACAGATACAGACAGACAGACATACAGGCAGATAGATTGATAGATAGATAGATGGATAGATAGATAGATAGATAGATAGATAGATAGATAGATAGATAGATAGATAGATAGATAGATAGATAGGTATCACTGTCGGGTATCGTTGTGTTCAAAACAAAACCGGAGCATATATATTAAATACATAATTATACAATTCTGTGAGAATTGTAATTGTAATTGGAATTGAAATGTAAATACAACTTATCACAAAAGTATCTAACATATACTACTAAGGAATGCGATTGTATTTACACAACATAGTTAAGATGAAATCCCGATCACTTCAAGTGTAATGTGTATATAAGATTATAATTTTGATACAATCGGTTTGTATTGCTTCAGCTGAGGCATCGTAAGACTGATGTATGAGATGTAAAACATTTATACATCATATCAATATAAAAAATATGTAAAATTAACGAGGTTTAAATATCATTAGAACGAACGCATTGAGAAGAACGAATAATGAATTCAAGAAAACATTATAATTTGATGTGCTGTTTTAAATTAGAAAATAGAGGTGAGGTAGTTATATAAAAAAACAACTTATCAAAACTAAGGAAAGGTACCTTGTTTGGTTTTCGCATATCGACATACATTACGCTGATTTATCGATACAGTAATTTTTAACATTCAAACGTAAATATACATTTGACGTTAGTCTGCAAAAGTAAGGAATGTTTTTTGGAATCTAGCATACGTTATCTGGTCATGAATTCCTGCAATCAATAGTATTAATGATATAAATCGATTTCAAGTCATGCACCACAATTCAAAAATCCGTTACGGCATGATTGATTATGCCATAAAGAAACATGTCTTTGATAATCGGTCATTAGGCGCATAATAATGTACTGCGAAGGTTTTGTGTAGTCCGCAATCATGAAGTGGCAAGACGTTTCTAAATGTCTTTGCAACTACAAACATTGTTCTGTTTAATGCTAACTACAACTGCCAACTGAAAACAAATGAATTAAAACTTAAATATAAACGTTACCCATGCGTTGATAATCAGTTGGGCACTAGAAAACATGTACCAGTTAGAAACAAATTGTGTTCTACATTTATTTATTGACTTTGCAGACATTATAGAAATGTTCGCAGATATATTTTTGAGCACTGAAAAGTTATTACTTGTGTGAATAACAATTATGACAGAACACAATATTGGAAAACAGAGTTCGAGTATTCTTTTGTTGACTTAAAACGGGTAATACCAAAGGCTACAAGAAATCGCTTAGCGTTACAAAAACCTGATTTAAATCTTACTTTTAATACTATTGTGGAAACGATATTTTTTCGAAAGCCCATACTATTTGGCAGCAGGAGCACGAGCCTAGAGAACAACAAACAAAAAAACTAAAGACAATGGCCTGATGGAAGCCATAATAATAGTTAGGTTATTGTAATCTGATACGCGAATGTTCAGATGACACAAGACAAAATATAATCTTAAACAAATTCCAACTCATAAACTTATATTATCATTGTGGTTGCAGAAGGTGGTTTATGTGTTTTTGGAAACAATTTACAAATTTATATGCTCTGTTGTGCAGTGCGTGTTCCCACACTCATACCAAACATGCTAAAAATACTAACTTGATTATCCCAATAGAAATAATGGAACCAGCAGAGATATACCGTCGTTTTTAAAAACAACTATTATTGTTATCTTATATGACAAACATGTGCCCTAATTAGTTGGACAACGTCTTGCTACGGCTAAATACAACTGTCGACCAAATCGCCAAACACTGAGTTCGTCATATCTATCTATCTATCTATCTATCTATCTATCTATCTATCTATCTATCTATCTATCTATCTATCTATCTGTCTAGCTATCAGCCAGTATGTCTGTATGTCTGTCTATGTATCTATCTACCTATCTATCTATCTGTCGGTCTGTCTGTCTATTTATCTATCTATCTATCTATCTATCTATCTATCTATCTATCTATCTATCTATCTATCTATCTATCTATCTATCTATATGTCGGTCTGTCTGTCTATCTGTCTGTCTATCTATCTATCTTTAAATCTATCTATCTATCTATCTATCTATCTATCTATCTATCTATCTATCTATCTATCTATCTATCTATCTATCTATCTATCTATCCGTCTGTCTGTCTGTCTATCTATCTATCTATCTGTTTGTTTGTCTGTCTATCTATCTATCTATCTATCAAACTATCTATCTATCAAACTATCTGTCTATCTATCTATCTATCTATCTATCTATCTATCTATCTATCTATCTATCTATCTATCAATCTATCTATCTATCTATCTAGCACTGTCTCTCTATCTATCTATCTATCTATCTATCTATCTATCTATCTATCTATCTATCTATCTATCTATCTATCTATCTATCTATCTATCTATCTATCACCTTGAATTGTGTTGTGTTGTAGATCTAACCCGGTTATCTTGTTACGAGTACACTGTTGAAGTTTGGTTGAGAAAACATCAATTTCACGTAAAATACTGGAGAAAATAAGGAATGAACATTGTGTACATTTTATAAAATTTTGGAAAGTTAAAAGTTAGAAATTTGTCGAATGGAGCCAACGGCCGTTAGCAAAACATATCCACTATATGATCCACGTATTCCAGCTAGATGACTGCAAGAAGTACATCAGGCGTCAATTAATGCAATGGCTTCAAAATTAAGCCATGTCGATCGATCTCTAGTCTCTTTAGATTAATCATGGTAGCAGCTCATCAAACGTTCTATGTTTAATCTTGCTAGATATATTTAGCCGTTACAATGAGGAATCCTGATAACTGTTTTAGTACTGGCCAATTAAACTATGAAAACAAACTCTTTGTAAATTTTTCAAATCGGCAACTCTTTTTAAAATGGAATACGGAGTACACTGAGTAAACTGGTTTATACGTCATTCGGTCTCATTCTGTCTTTGCTAAAAAATTCTAGGAAACCAAAAGACAGCCGCTACTACATTTGGGGCCCAATCATCCGTCCCAGTTTACATTTATGAAATAAATATATATTAAACGGTGGGTAGTAAGTATGCGAGTGTACTAATTGACCTCATTATCAACCTCATTGAGGACTCCTTTTTATAAAATCTATCATACACAAGACGATGGATGTAAATATTCTGGAAATCTAGCCTCTGCATCGATTTTTAGTGTGACTTAAGTTGAAATTTTCATTCATAGATTTAACTTCTATAAGACTTTTAACTTTAAAATGTGTACGTGACGTCACTAGTCACTTATCTACACCGTACTAACTTACAGTATAGAAGACGCATCAGGACTTAAAAGTATTTTCATTATTAATGCAATATGACAACGAATACAGTGAAGACAACAAATTCTGTTACATGCATTTATGTATATCCTTACTCATATTTTATACAATTATTTTTGTAACCCCGCCCTTAAAGTATTTTCATTATGGAGAAGGCTATAGTATAGTGAGGTGTTCGTTGTGAGCAGTAATTGTTATAGCTGAGGCTAAATCTCATCTTGACGCCTAAAAAAAAAATAAAATAGTTTTAGTTAAATATAATAAATTGGTTTTAGTCAAAATCAAATAAATTAGTTTTAGTTAAAATAAAATAAATTAGTGTTAGCTAAAATAAAATAAATTAGTTCATGATAGTACAGTAATGATTTTATAATCAAGTAGAAGACAAAACTGTCAGGCATAACACTGCGCAGTTTTATTATTTTCTTTTTTGCACGCGGCCATTTTTTCTTTAAATAAAAACTAATGCCACGGTTAAGCCTTTGACCACAATAATGTATGGCAAAGACGATTATATTGCCTAATCTGAATTTCACACTCAACTTTGGTCTACCAGGCGAAAAGGACTAGAATACAAATAGAATTTAAATGAATGTTAGTTTTGTTTCCATCTTCTTGTGAAGATATCAATTAAACAGAGTAAAAAATATCACATAAATTCTATTAAGCTTGACAGCACAAATCAAATCATGGGATATAAACATATCTGCAAAAAAGCAAACGATACAAATCGACAAGTTCTAAACTATAGTACATCCGAGTGAAAAACGTATATATACTGCAAGACAATTATATGATATTTGCTCATCATATGAAATGGTGAGCTGTAATTTGTATTTCTCAGCAGATGTGTCGTAGCTTCTTGTTTGATTGGATGAAAGGAGAAGAGACTACATTTAAACTGTTTCAAATCTATGATGTGTTCCAGTTATGTTATAATCCCACTTCTTGTTTATTAAAAAGAATACCACATCTTCGAATTCACTGTCGTAAAGTTTGTACTCTCAAAGGAATGATAATCAGTCTTTTACATTTCAGGATGAAGTTGGCAATGACAAAACTTGGCTGTACGGAATCAAGAGACATGACATGTATATAACATCCATAAATATGCTGACATCATAATGGAACCAACAACATAAGTCGGATATACCCAAATATATTCCATTTTCCAGATAAACAGCTAAACAAATATGTTCAGTCTTATGTGAACATCTTTATAATTGCCTTATGATCTGACTTAGTTGTTAGTAAAGATTATATTATCAATGATTTAATATATGCAAGCATAACTTAACGTAAGACAGACTCTATTCGATATCGATACCTATGACAAACGTATTATTTATTTTTGATCAAGCTTATATGAACATACAACATAATGGATAACGGGAAAAAACACTGCTCAACATTTTATATACCAGCTGAGTAATTTTGACTTTTATGTTGCTTAGAATATAATATTGACGTGTATTGTACGCCATACTTGTATGTTATTTGCCTCTAAAAAATAATAATTTTAGTATATGCTGGGAGCAAATAAAATAGCAATAGTTGCTGTTTCTTAATGGCAGATATTAATATTAAGCCGATAATGTCCTTAACAAAGCGACATGTTTGTTATATATTGCATATATATATATGGAATTCAAATGAGATCCGCATTATCAATTTCGTAAATGTCTAAAGCGTAGAAGCAATTTATGCAAAATATCTCCTTAAATATGTCATTAGTAAAACTAAAATTTCTGATATGAAGAAGAAAAGAAATATTTAAGATTTTAACAGCTATAACTGTCGGATTATTGATTTGTGACGAGATATACGTAGCTGAATACTTTAAACCTGTCTGTGCCAATTGCTGCTCAACACTCTGAACGGTTGGCTTATCTGGCATATATTGAACAATCCAACATTTAGCCATAACGATTTACAGAACTACTTCTTGTTTCAAAAGTGTCATTTATGTCATAAATCTTAGAAATAATTTGTTCTATCCCATCTTGTACCTCTTCTAAATATAAATAGTAATTTTAGCAATGTCCACTCTGCATATCATGCTTGCCACAGTACTGACACAACTCTTTTGAAAGCAGTGAGTTTCCTTCTATCTGCTTTGGAAAGCGGCATGATTACAAACCTCGCACTAATCGACCTGACTGCGGCATTCGCCACAATAGACCATGATTTAATTCTTCCAAAACAGTATCGTTTGTTACGTATTCATGATACAGCCGTATTATGGTTACAGGCACCAAAGCCCGTAAAACGAAAACCATTCCATTTCAATTTATCTATATATTGGTGTTCCACAAAGTTCAACCGTTCTCAAACGTCATCGTCTGACATCGGGTTGCTCACCAAATGTTCAAAATACAAATATATCTACCTAACGGATTAGAGTACCGTCCAAAACATGGAGAGGTGTGGTTCATCTGCGAAGTCATGAGTGATATTTATTAAGCTGCAGATGAATTATAATAAAACTAAACCTTTCTGATCACCTCGCAGAGACTGTCTCATTGACTTTGTTTACCTCAAACATTGAGAATTGGCAAGACCAACACTCACAACGATATATTTTCATTACACATACGTGTATTTGTCACGCACATGGCTACATGTTTGGATTTAAGACAAATCAACAACTTTTGTTCAAGCAATTCCATGAAAACACTTGTTTGATCTTTAGTGCTTTCAAGACTGCACTGCTACAGTTCACCTCAGTGCAAGCAAATTAGCAGTGTTCAACTACAAGCAACCCATATAATATCTGCGAAACAAATTCATATACGTCAATTGATTCAAAGAAGCAAAAAGATTAATATAGTGATGCAGAGTAAAACCAACACATCCCCTGTACTAGACTCACATCCGCAGCCGCAATCCATTTTTATTTGCTATATCTGTAACAACCGAATCGTACAGTCGTTGTGGAGCGGCTGTATTAATAAGTTTACCAACCGATGCCGACTTAAAGTATCTTGATAAATACCGTAACCGCTTCTAGTGCTTCTCGAGTCATTAATCGTCGTATTCCATCTAGAAGTGATTGATTTGCTTAGAATCCCAGTTTGTATTCGATCCATAGCAACATTTATAATACATGAATGACTTGCACTGTAGCTTGGTTAGCACAATAGGTGTAGTTTGCAATAACGATGCAGACAATATATGAGCAAGGCGTCGAAATCCAGTTTCATATGTCGAGCAAGCAGGTTTCTCGGGTTAGAAACGCACAGGGATGTAATATTTCCACATACGACGGTCATTATGTATTAAATATTTGACCGATATGTAATTTATATATGTATCGTGAATGTTTTTTTCGAAGATCTACAATGGGTCAGCCGATTAACATGACATAGAAGTTACAGTAGTGCCGCGTATATAATTATGAACAACGATGCCCATCGATTCGGAACTCCATTCGCAACTACCATAATTGGATTCAGAAATGTGAGATTCTTTGTTGGTTATTAATGTGAGCCTTCGAGGAACTGCAAAAATCGATTCCATGTTCCAGACAAAGTTACATAGTATGCCAATTGACGAGGGTGACTGCGGAAAACACAAATGAGTTATTTGCAAGTAGGGCACCAAATATCGTAATTTAATTTAGGCCATCTCTACTGCAATCGCAGCAACGCTAATGCAGTCTAAACTGTGCCTGATATTCTGCTGGTGGACAGGCGTAAAAATTGCCACACGTAATTATAGTTTCATTAATGAGATTTTGATTATCGAGGAAACAATATGGGTTGTAGTTACATCAACCTACTGCATCACAGCATTGGTTTTTTGTAAAGACACAATGCAACCTAAACATTTTGGAAATAATTATCGGTGTGGCAGGCTAGTAGTACTCTCTACAGTAACTATGTGGTTTTCTGAAGATCATGATACATTCATCTACTTTATGCTGTAGACTAACTTGTCTTTCTGTTCATTTTTAGGATGGTACACTCTTCATTGATAGTGTTGACTTACTTTCTATTACCCGTCGTAAATTCCGCGATTTCTATTGTTGATTCAATCAACGTTGAAACCTTTCATCAATAGTCCATTGCACGGGCTTCTCGTGCAATGTACGGCGATTGCAACATACGTTTGACATTTCTGCTCTTTCCTAGGACATTTTAAACCAAGTCCTGGTATGCACGTGATGTTTTGCAAACTGTTTTATGATATTATTAACATTTCATATGATTGTCATGATTTTTAAATGGACCTCTGCATGTTTAGTGTAAGACACATTTGTGTCTGAATTCACATGATAAGTTCCGGTCAAGTCAATCGTGAAAAAAACATGGGGACCCTAATGTTTCATGCAACTTGTGCCACATAAAGTCTGCAGCACATCAAGTCTTTCAATGACCCTGGGCAGCACTGACTCTGATTATCATATACATATTACTGCTGCCACGACTTATTTCAGTAATGTGGGCGTATCGTTAAATAACGTGTGTTTTTATGTCTTCTGCGTGAAATAGTTGCTAGGTGTGAATTAATCTTTCTATATATATATATATATATATATATATATATATATATATATATATATTAAGCACGGACCTGAAGGAAAACATCCCTTACACCCACTTTTCTTATTATATGCTATTCACAAAACATACAATCTATCATCCACACATGGGGAAGCAGCCAAAAACAAACCACATAATTTACTATCCAATATCACATCATTTACTATCCACACACACACACACACACACACACACACACACACACACACACGGGGAAACAGCCAAATGGTGTGATATTGTATAGTAAATTATGTGGCTTGTTTTCGGCTGCTTCCCCATGTGTGTGTGGATAGTAAATGGTGTGATATTGGATAGTAAACTATGTGGTTTGTTTTCGGCTGCCTCCCCGTGTGTGTGGATAGTAATTGGTGTGATATTGGATATTCCACGGAATAACCATAGAAGATAGTGACAGCATCAACTTTATGCAACAATTTAAGAAACAGCTAGTTATGGATATTAGACGGGGAATATATAGTGGAAAAACTACATAATGAATGGACGTTTGCGAACAGCCATGACTATGCAAAAAGACTGAAAATAGCCAGGGAGCTCTTAGAAGGAATGCTAGAAGAAGCCGAAATGTTACGAGGCTGCATTAACCCTCCCTATGTTAGAGTGGGGAAATGGAAGGAAGTAATAGATATTGTGCTTTTTGGATAATATCTTGACAGAGTGGCCTCATGTTCAAAATGGTTTGGACCAGCTCAAAAAGCTGAAGAACTGATGAGAAAGGAGCTATTAGAAGAAGTGAAGAAGATAAGAGATAACTGGAATAAAGAGAGAAAGGAGAGAAAGGACAATGAAAACAAAAAAAAATAAAGAGGAATTTGAAAGATTAAATAAAAATTGGATAAAGATACAAGAGACGTTAAGAGCTATGGGGCATCCTGACTGGATTCCCAAGGACAAAAAGAAAAAGAAAAAGGGTACGACGATTTTACCCCAACCCCTTGTATGTAGGTATAAGTTACTATAACTTGGGATTCTGACTGGCCTTGTACATGTATAAATTGTAGGTCTGCCTGACCCAGCTGTGATGTTTCCAATTGTTCTAAGTTAGGTAATCCCCTTACGTAAGATGGTCTTTGTTAGTTCTCGAGGGGGGAGGAGACTGTGTCCATCGCGGACGGGTGACGTAACCACATCAAAGGACAGGACAGCGTCAAATAAGAAGACTGTAACAATTGATAGACACACAGACAGACATTCGGATGATTGACAGTCGAACGACTGACCAGAGTCGATCGCCCTCCAATCGAAATGCGATGTGGGTGGGACTTGATTCGAAAAATTTTAGATAAAACCCAATGTTTAGTAGGAATTAGTCAGTTCGCTCCAATAAGAATTGAGAAGAGATAGAACTCCGTACGGCCAGACGAAAATTGGTGGCAGACTCAGATTTTGGAAATCAAGGAAATCTTAAGATAGCTTCAAAGGTCAGTGTGATTTTTGTTTGCTTTCTGCTTGATACGTCTGCGGAATGGAAGGATTCTCGTATGTATATTCATTTTACTTGTATTGTAGTATGAATAGTTACTTATGGTATTAATATTTTGCATCTTTCGTAATGTTCGTTAGTACCTTTGCATGCAATTGATTATGATGTAAATTCGTTACATCTTCTTCATGATATTATATTACCCCTTATTTTGTGAGGTAAAATGTTGCTCTTCTTTTGTTAGTAATAGGTGTGCATATTATTTCGTGAATTATTACGTTTACACCCTTTTGAAAGGACAATTTGTATTCGTGAAGAATTGTATTGTTTGCTAGCCGCTATAAGAATTAATATTATAATTCTTTGTGTAGGTATATTATGGTAGACTAGCACTTTGTTTGCGTAATGATATATTTTGCCATTGAGTTAACGGATTTCAGTTATTGCAATTTGAATGTGAATATTGTGGATTCGGTACGCTTGTGTAGGACATATATATATAAATATGTAGTCATATTACTAATAATAGTAATATTATAATACAATTATATTTGAAATATTTGTATGTATATACTGATAGGGCTCAGTATGTAGATGTTTGAATTCTTTGTGAGATTGTGTTGTAGCGCCATTTTGTAAGCGGCGGAAGCGTATGGGAATTTCGATGTGTGCGCATGCGTGACCAAAAATGTCCCGCCTTAAACTGATGGTTCAATTCAGTGACTTAGTGTGAGGTAATATTCATCACCCTATGCTAATGCATTATACCTTTCAACAGGAAGCTTTCGGGTGACGTTGAAGAGAATCCCGGGGAAATTTCGGGTGACGTTGAGAGAATTTCGGGTGACGTTGAGAGAATTCCGGGGAAATTTTGGATGACGTGGAGAGAATTCCGAGTGAATTTGAGAAATACCGAGTGAATTTCGGGTGACCTCAAGAGATACCGTAGAAGAGGAAACGGAAGTAGAGATAGAAGAGGAAACGGAAGTAGAGATAGAAGAGGAAACGGACGTAGAGGAATCGGAAGAAGAGAAAGACGAAAGGAGACTTATTTAGATGAGTAACACTCAAGAAGGGAAAATATTCCTCACACTGAAATCAAATGATGATATAGGGATCATTGGGTCAAGAGTGACATTGACTGATTAATATCTTTAAAATTTTCATTTATTAAATTGTTGTTTAAATTTCATATTTGTATTTCTTTTAATTTAACTGTCGGCATTGCTGACTGGGGGCTCGTAGCCATATATAATATATTGTCCAGAAGTAAACATTCTGAATGCGGACCAGGGGAACTTCCTCATAATTCTTTCAAGTCTATAGGAAGAATCCCACCCCTACTAAAAGACACTTCACAAAGGGAATCATTGGTAAAATCAAAAGGTGGTAGAGCAACAGTAGAAAAAAAGAAGAAGAACAAGTACTTAAAGGCCCTTTTCAGGGCCACTCATATGTCTCGAAGAGATATTAGCTTTTTTTGCCTGTGTCACTAGACAGACCCATATGCAAATACAAATAATATTTCCCATATTCAATTTCCCTTGTCGCTATACAGACCCACCATGTTCAATTTCCCTTGTGACTAGACGATCCCTCAACTTTTGGGCCTAGAAGGTCCCAAGCCCTTTCTGACTGGATTTTCCATTGGACCTAGATCGTCCCATATTACTACTTACATCATCATGCCATGTAGAGTACACGGCAGTAGTACTATTTGCAACTAAACGGAGATGACCAGAGTGATCGGAGTGTATCTAACCAGTGTGATCAGCTGAAAAAAGTGATCGGAGACGAAGTGGTTTCAGCTGCATAGCTAAGCCGAAATGTCAATCGTATCCGCTGTTAAGCTGAACCATAGCAGCCGTAGAGTTGAATAGTGTTGATGGTTGAGTAGCAGGTGATCGGGCGATGCTGACCGATATCGTAGGGCGCTGAATGCTTTATTGACAAACCTGAAACACTAACGGCGTGATTGACCAGTGTGACTGGTAACCGAGTGTGTTGGTGACGGGAGTGTATAACTCCATGCATATAAGTTTATAGCCGTTGGATAATTTATGGGGTTCGTAAAACCAAGTGTGTTTTCTGGGAATGTAGTGACAAATTGTATATCTTTTCCTTTTAGTTTTAATAATTTCACTACTTAAGTGAATACATTTAAACTGTATGAGCAAAATCCTACCTTTGTTTAATGCTGGAGTCAAAGACATCATCCTCTTTCATGGTGAAATAAACTTATAGCATTCACCCATGTCTTTGTACAGTGTACATTGTTTCTTAACTTTAATTATTAAGTCTGTGCGTTTAATGTTAATTGATCCAATATTTGGATGATATACGAGTACATTTTCATTTCTCATTCAAATATTTTTTTTAATAAACAATGTATTTGTATGACCATCAATTGTGTTATATAGTAAATCCTTAATCAAACCCGCTTATTGATTTTCACTTGGATTGACATTGCACTCATGCAACACATCGTCGTAGACTGCAATGTTGTTTTCGGGTCGCTACAAACTATCAGAGGCACGTGCTTTATCGATATGAAAAAATAAATCAGCATTGGTTGTGGCATTGCCCTTCAAATATGTTTTAACCTCAGTGCTTTTTAAAAAAAATTCTAAACATCGGAGCACATTAGCCCACAGCGCAAACTCATCAACCGATCCCATTCAGCATGATTTGATAGTGAATGTGTTTGCAATGCAAAGTCGATAAGGTCAAAGTTATTTTTGCGATCACATTAAATAATACATTGTTGTATTATATAATCATGTCTTCATCTTGTGTGTGATGACACACGTGAACTCATGATGTAAATCAAACTTAAGTGCGAACCATTAATAGTACAGTCGAAAACGTTAGTACTTGTCTTGAATTTATTGCAGACAAACTCACGTTTTTTTTAAACGTCACTCGGGTGTGATATCGCTGCTGCATTCACAATGCTATTAGTAACACCATGAAGCAATATTCTGGCAAAAAGTATACTCTTGGGTACAATTGCAGTGGGTCTTGTAGACGGCGTGATAAACGAATTGATTCTACCAACCAAATAAAACCCGGTGAACCACCCGTAAATTTTGCCGATTGTGCATTTCACCGACAAGATACTAAATATCAAAGATCAAGATATATACGATCAATCCAGCCCTGCGCGAGAATAGCTAAATAGCTCCTCAAATGAGGTATCAAAACCACGATTATTTGAGTAATTTCAACCTCTTTTCTGACAACAATATAATTGAACCTTGGTATGTAAGAGTTGAAGCGGTTGTAGAGAAGTAAGCAATCACTTCAAGTGTAACTGATGTTGTTTTTGGGCATAGTTAATCAACCAGGCCTTGCAGCAGGTGTCTGTCTGTGCCAAGATAGATTTTGCGCGATTGGTTTGGTGGTCGAATACGTAATGGGTTTAATCAGGCTGATCTGTTTCTTTAACATGATCTGTACGTGATCGATAAGTTTGATTGTTGACATACACTTTTGAGCTAACCATACTTAGTGTTGCCAATATATATCAAGAATCTGAGCCGTTGACAATGAAAAGCGTTTGCAAGCGTCGCAGATGCATTCTAATGCATTATATGCACTACCACTAGCAAGGTCACTTCTATAACAAGTTGATAGTGGTAATGAATTTTTCGGCTTTATTGTTGCAATGCTCAGAAACGTTTTCATTCTGGTTAGAGATGTTAATTTACATCGTGTCTGTGCTTTTTGGAACGTTTTCATAGCGCACTCGTAGAACGGTTATTGTGGCATCGTTCGGCTAAACCAATAAAGACAACACAAAACATATTTCACGTCTGGCTATTGTAAGGACTCGGAAACACGAATTTAAGTATTTGTGTGTACCCGGAAATTTTGACAGTGGGTAATGTCGTGCTGCGAATCCACTGCAGTCTTAAGTATTTACAATCTTCAAGCCGATTGGTCCACCAAGACAATCAGTACGTTAACATTTGGGACCGACAACTGATCATTCGTCCAACAATCAGGACATTGGTAGACAAATAATTGCAAGTTGTTTTAGTGTACTATAATACAATATTTGTTTTAATACGTTACTAAATCACTTTGTAATTCGCAATTTATAGTGCATCACTTTAGCATGCTGATCAATTGTGCAAGTTTTGACACCAGCTGGGAGTACCCATGGTTTGTTATCAAGCGGTTAGAAACTCATTTTAGCGTATCAGTAAACGCTAACGACACTGTATAATGTTTGTGGATTGTACGAATCCACGTCGCTCTCACAAGAATTTCAAGATCATGTCATGTTTGAGATCGTTTTGCACAACCGCGATTGGGTTTCACATATCCTCTTCAACGCCACTGAAGCCACCAACATCGTTCAAGTGCATTGTGTGGAGCAGCTTCATATTTTGTCTCTGTTTGTTTACCTGAGCATTTGTCTTAGAACTTACTAACAAATTTTAATCGGTGTTATCACCCAATGGATGATCTTTAGGATAATTGCTAGTATAATTGTTTTTTGCCAAACATGATTCCTTCATCATTAGATGTGACATGCATCAGCAGCGAGTCTCGTTGGTTTAATATTATTATAGACAAATGCATATTTTACCAGCTTCGACAAGTCTAATACGGACTATCCAATACAAGTAGACCTTGTCAGCTTGCGTCTCAAATTTCTACAGTAAACAACCACAATTCAACCATTAAAGATCTGGCTGGATTGAGATGCCAGTACAATGAACAGCTTTATAACATTACTGCTTGCTATTCAGGACAAGATCGATTCGAATACGCTTGTGTATATTTTCCATGATCTTTTTAAAATCAGCATTATTATTTAATTTGAATATTTTCTTTGTCAAACGCTTTCGTATGTGGCATATGTTCGTAGGTATGTATCCATCGGTATATTTAGCACCATCCATGTGTGCTGGCAAAGGGTGTTATAAACAATCACCAGTTGTAACACGAAAGTAAAGCTGTAAATTGGCCCTTCATTGTGCCTATATCAAAATCCTGAAAATGAATTCTTCTGTGACTAGAGACAAACTGAGTTCATAGAAATAGAAGATACAGTATTAGACATGGACTTGACTGCGCTTGTCACGTCTATGTAATTTCTTCCATTTGAGGTCATGATGAAAATTAAGGGAACGAGCTGATAATACCTATTACCCGGTCAACACCGCCATTATATTTCTTAACAACAATATCCTAGCATTGCTTAAATAAATAACGCGATGATTCAAGACATGGAATTCAAGATTCTGTTGTGTCATTGTACAACGCAAGTATATTTTTAATAGATGAGATACGATCGACACTCCTTATAACCGACGTGAACAAAGCGAAACGAAACAACATCTGAGAGATGAAATCGTTTAGACGCCCGCGCAACTCGTAAAATAAAAACGCTCGTGCTTGGAAGTATATATTCTTTCGTCTAGATGCGGCGACAAATGTAGGTGAGGACAAAAATAACCATCATATACAAAACAATCGGAAGTATTGTTGGGCTATGTCAATAATAACCATGACGTCTGGCGGTGACAGCAAATTAATATCGAGAAGTCCTTCTTAACGAGTACGTTTCGATTCCGAACTTCTTGCAGCATCAAAAGCAGTCTCAACACGATTAATAAACTGAATTCGGTAAAACAAATTAGTGTGGCCAAATTTGATGCAGCGTTGGGAGACATAGAAGAGCATCGCCATCTCCGAACACAGACACAGAGATACGCGATTGTGTATTTACAGAAAACAAGAGTCGAAAAAGAATATGAATCAAAAGTGCGCTCGATGTGCTTCCTTGGGTAACTTTGTTAACGCGGATTATTAATGCTATTAGTTCACGGGTTGAACATAGTTGCTTGCTGCCTAAAAAAGGGAAACTTGATAGGTGATAGAAGCTATGAAGCTATTCGCTACTACTACTTTTATCTGGTTCGTCTCAGAATAACCTACCTAAATATCAAAGCTCAAACCACAGCTCTTTGCATTAACCTTAGAATATGAATAACTCGTCCTATCACCACACATTGCGATAAAACCTCATCTACAAGCCCGTGCGATCCAGAATCGAACACCAAATATGTCCTTCCAATAGTTGACTGGCTAATTCCAATATACTTATGTGACTCATCAATGTGTGCAGTCTATCAAGACGTTTACGCTCTTCTCTAACATGAATATTCTCATTGTTTCCACAGTTAAAACGAAGTCATATGGACAACATAATTTTGTATATTAGGGCCCAGCTACGTACACGAATTTTCCATGCAACATATACACAATGACAGTGTTCTCATTCAATATTCTATTACAAGTCAGCTATTTCTTCCGTTTAGAAACAAATTAACGATTCGAATATTGTAACATCTTTAATAATTGTCATCATGTTTTTTGAAATGTATAGGTTTATTGTCTTTTTTTAGATTGTACAGCGCTTAAAGCTTCCAATGATAAGTTGTGTTAAGCCCATATTATTATTGTTATTATTCTAATTATTATTATTGTTGTGTGTGTATGTGTGTGTGTGTGTGTATGTATGTGTGAGAGAGAGAGAGAGAGAGAGAGAGAGATAGAGATAGAGATAGAGAGAGTACCTTATTGGGTCCACATGTGGTTCTTCTAGCCGCTACAAATCGGTGCTGCAAACAATTACCCGTTATAGGACTCGTACATTACAGGAAGAGACAAATATCGTCAGACACAACCTAAATCAGACATCTTGATGATGAGCATAGCAGTGCTGATGACTAAACAAAGAGATATATTGATGATGATCATAGCAGTGCTGATGACTATTAAAAGAGACGTCTTGATGATGATCATAGCAGTACTGATGACTATAAAAGAGACATCTTGATGATGAAAATAGCAGTGCTGATGACTTATGCACTATTAAAGCAGGTTTGATTAAAGGTCTAGACAGACAGAGTTCTTTTCATTTAACGTTTGCTTCCTCTGAATGCATAATAACTGGTGGGGTTGGGATGCTAGAGAAATGTGAAATAGTTTCAGATTTACAGACAGGGTATCTGCAACGTAAAGCATCCCAAGCTAATTTGGTCCCTTGTATATTAATTTTAATGTATTGTAACAAAAATTACTGGAAAATTGTAATTTGGAAAAAAAAACATATAATTAAATCTGCATAGATTACAGAGAGTTATTTTATAATAGATGTAACGAATACAATTATTCGAGGTGGCCGGTCGAGATCCGACTGTTTTTGGTCTGATTATTCTTTCTAATCTCTACGTTCAGTACAAGATGCAAACGTTTGCCAGTTTATGTTTTTCTAGACACAACTAGCAGAGAAACTAACTGTGTAGTTTGTAAGCTTAAAATTTAAATGTTAAATTAAAAAAATATATTTTAAAGAACACCTAACATTTAAATTGGCATATGGTTTGAGGTATCCGAGTTTTTGGTGATGTTAGCATGGTGCAGATGATATAGTGGTCTTTCCTTATAGGCAAAGCAATGGTTGCTGTTTACCTGTGTTCGAAGCTCCATATAATTACGAATTAAAATTATCTAACATGTACGATAACATTCAAATTTGATTGAATAGCAATATAATATTAGAACACCTCAAACGAGGACTCTTGAGAGAATAAGGGTAGTAAACAAATAAAACATGCATCAAGATAGTTGAGGGGACCCCGAGTGGACGAGTGGTCTAAAGCGATCTCCGTTACGGATCACTGAGATTGACAAGATAGTTGAGAAGCTGCCGTTGCTTAATGAACAGCATTCCAATTTCGTGAAGATGAGACCAAGCAACGCACCGACACACACACACACACAGACACGCACGCTCGCATGCAATGTACATACCCCACAGAAATCAGATTTGGGTCCCTTAATTAGCTTACACTGGTGGCTAGGGGTATATGCCTCACCTGGCAGTCTCATCACATTGTTAGTCCATTCCTCTTTGTCATAAAAACCACCGATATTGGACACACATGTTCTGAAATACGCAAATTACCCAATACGCATAAAGATATAAATATTACCTATCTAAATATCAAGGTATCTACCTACATACACATGCCTGCGCATATAAGCACATACACATACATATGCGCTACTTATAAACGACTACTGGTCATATTAGTCATTCGTATAAAAAAAATCTGAACAAATGTATAAATGTCTATATGTCTAAAGTTACATTGAACATACTTGCGCTTTAGTGTCCTTTTTATAGCTTTCATAGAGCAATTAGAGAAAAGCCATGGTTTTCTTGAATAATCCTTGTCTTTCTCGAATACTGGTTTATTTGGAGACATAATATACATATCGCCAGCCGGACAATCGACAGCGCTCTTCTCTCCATCGTGGTGTGCTCCAAGACTAGAAATATCAAGTTAACATTGTGCATAAATGTACATGCGAGGCAGCGTATATTTGATAATCACATCTTCTATTTATGGCTTTGTCTATCGCGGTGAGTGTCAGTTAACTTACAAAACAAATCGTATTTTTACATCCACGTCGTGCGTTCATTTTACATAGGATTTTATACATGAAAAACCTTTAAAAAAAACAATTTACAAAATAATAGGTTGA
This sequence comes from Unio delphinus, assembly GCA_029339505.1. Lineage (NCBI taxonomy): Eukaryota > Metazoa > Mollusca > Bivalvia > Unionida > Unionidae > Unio > Unio delphinus. The sequence continues at coordinate 9,140,869 of JAQISU010000015.1, read as the reverse complement.
AAAACTTTACTTTATTATACAATAATTTGATTTTCAAAAATAACGATAAACACTTCCAATGGTATTAATATCACAAAGTAATTATATCATTTACTCTCAAGACATATTCTATATTTGACCAATGTCATGATGTAATTTCTGATTTCTACACCTGTAATTTAATGTTGTAACATTATTTAGCCGTTAATATTAGTAGGATTCCATAGCACCAGAATGGTCTTGCATTCTGCAGCTCGTATCGTTAGTAAGTGTCAGTCTCTGTATTCCATTTTCTCAAATATTTTGTGTCCGTGTGTTTGTGCTTGATTTTCAATCCTAGCGCTAAGATCTCCGCAGTGAGGCAGTTTATAGTGATGTCTAGCACTGGGGCATTATACCGCAGACAAGTAGAATGATTTCCCAACAAGTCACATTATCATGACACCAGCATCTTACGATCCTAACACTAAACTCTTCATGTTGAGCGAAAAGAAAGGCAGCTATTATCATCATCTTTGTTCGTCTTTGGTATGACTCGGAAGGGGATCGAACATACGATCTCCCGCATCCGAGAGGGCGCACAAACTACCTGGCCATCGCAGCGGCAAATATTTGTATTTTAAGGATGATTTCAAGTTTCATTTTATACAGTGTTTGTTTCATAAAACTATACTGCTATCATATGTCACCTAAAGTCATGATTCAGAAAACGAAACTGGATTTAATCCAGTCTATAAAGTCTGCTATATGGGAATGTTAACTTAGTTGAATTACGCTACTACAGACCGCTTCAACGTCTTTCAAAGTGTATGTTTGGAGTCTGTTTTGATCATTTTACTGCGTGTAATATAAAGCAGATAGCGTTTAACGCTTTCGTTCAACATTGTACAGCTATTCTGTCAATTACCATTACATTTTGTGAAACACTGAAAACAAAGATGATAAGATGCAAACAGCTACGCTAAGAAGTATGCTGGTGATTTTCCGCAAGTCCGGAATGACAGATATTATGATTATCGTATAGTATGTAATCTCAACAAACGTGCTCAGGTTCCCAAAATTGAAGAAGCACAAAAAAAACGTCAAGAAAACACAGACCATGGTCAATTAGGGCGGGCCACCAGTAAACAAGTAATCTAAAGCTATCACCTTATAGTCTCGGGCGCAGCCTGCTTTGGTGAGAATGTTTGCCATTAGCTTCCCATAGGTCCGTGGTTTTACCCAGGGTTGTCTTGTGTTCATTTTACTGTATGTTTTCCTTCATGTATAGCCTATCGTTTTGTGCAAAAGAAATGGATTAAAACTGAACACAACAACAATTAGGGAGCAAGAAAGTCAACTTACTTGTGCCCAAGTTCGTGTGCTGCTGTGCTTACAGTCTGAAATAAATCGCCTATCTCTACAATCGCGGTTCTCTCTCCAATGTCACACACATGTCCTATATAGGAATGACCTAACCGGAAAGATAAAAATAGTCTAGATGAAACAAATACATTGTTATAGGTTAACGATGCTTAGAGGTGTATGTGTACCATATATTAATTCAAATAATGCACTACTCTTTTGCATTATTAACTTATATAAAAACGAGTGCATATAACTCCAGTGTCGAAAACCAATGCCAATAAATATATTTAATGGCACGGGTCTATTTATGTGACTATTGAATTACATTGAATGATACAGCCAGACGCGATACATGAAAGCAGAAATAAAGATCGACGTGATACATGATAGCAGAAATCAAGATAGACGGGATACATGAAAGCACAAATCAAGAAAGACGCGATACATGAAAGAAGAAATCAAGCGTTTACAAGTGAAGAAACAAACCAGAAGATCATCGAAATATCTTGGTCGTCCAAGGGTTATTCTACTTTATAAATTTCTACTTCACGTCCAATAAATGGAACATAGTAACCACGACCCCTCTTGATTATGAATCTGGTGCTTTTCCTAATGAGCAGCCACAGTACAGTAATTTTTAGACACTCCATGTATGACTGTTGCAAGTCTTTTCCAGATAAAAACGTATATATGACGGTGAATAGACGTTGACTTGTTCCGGATGTCATGCAATTCGTATTAATTTGCATTCTGTTTTGTTAACACCAAACCTATGAATTGCTGAGATCAATTTGAAGTAAGGAATATCCAGCACAACGGCCAGTATTAGAGTGCATTGGATATTGTCAAACCGACATACGGTTGAAAACAAAGAGTCCGTGATAGGGCTTTTGAGGAAAACCACTGAAAACATGACTTGAACTGAAAGTATATTTACCCGTACAAACGACATGGAATCGTTAGTGAAATATGATGTAAACAACGTAAATTGGTTTGAAGAAAGCTTATAGCCTAACTAATCAACCAAGACTGCGCCAGGAAGTTCCCCCGATTTGATTTCATGTAGTCCCTGGTTTCATCAAGGTAATTTGACGTAATATAAAATCTTTTAGTAGGGAACCTGGCTTGGATGACTATGCCAGTAAGTGAATGAAAATAAGTACCAAAAATATTTTAAAATCCATTCATTTCAAAAACAGCGCTAATTAATTTCAAAAATTTTCTTCGATCGTCTGACTAAGAACAACTCGCTCTATAGAGGTCTATAAATTCACGGCTGCCATAAAAATCTTTCTGAAATTTTTAGACAGGTCGCACTAAACAAGTGCTGAAACACATCGTAAATAATGATATAAAACAATACAGCATGGTTAGGATTTGTAATAAATAAAGATATAAAACAATACAGCATGGTTAGGATTTGTAATAAATAATGATATAAAACAATGTTAGTAAAATATGTATTAAAAAATGTATTGAGAATCCGGTCATCCTGATTAGTGCAACTATCTGATTGGAGGACAGATTCATGCGGTCCACTTCGATACTTATGTAATAGCTGTACAGTGTACTCCTATACGATATAATATCTGTGCAGTCTGCTGCGATACTGATGTTGGATTTGAGCAGTCTAATCCGATAGGCGTGTCACATTTGGACACACTACTGCGTTATGAATGTCTTAACCGTGCGGTCAACTACGATAATGACGCCATATATGTACAATGTAATATAATACAAATGCAATATTTGTACAGTAAACTCCAATACGAATATCAAATTTGTACAGTCCAATTCGTGAACCATAGGTATTTTGTATCACAATATCATAATTACAAATGAATTTTGGAGTCAAACGTTTTTTGAGATGTTAAGATAGATTGAAATGGTGCTTAATGTTAACACAAAATATATACACATACAATCATAAGCTGTCTAACAAAGATCAAAACTTCTGGTCACTTTCAAACAATTGTCGTCTTTCCTTTCAACCGAAATATATTAAACAACTTCACGGGTATGGATAATTATTAATGTCACGAATACGGACAATTAATGCTGTCACATACATAAAACTTTCCACTGTCACATATACGGACAATTATCAATTATTACTCTCTCGGCTAGGAACAATTAGTATTTTCACCGGAATAAGCACTTTCTAATGTCAGTGACACAAATGAGCAGTTATTTCTTAAGCAGCAGAGGGGTGAACCCTACAAATTTTGGAGGCATCGATTCGGCAAACTGAGGCTTCCTCCTAAAGCGTAAACAAAAGCGTCGACAAGGCTAACCAACGCTTGTTCGAAGACGCCATGGTCGTTGTCACTTACCACCTCTGCTGCTATGGGTTAACCGAATATTTTAGCAAGTCCGACACGATATCGCGTTCGCGGAGCTGATAAATTTATAGTCACAAATCCGTGTGGGATTGACTGAGCGTGACGAAAGAAATTTCTAAATGGATTATGATCCATATCACCACCGCACCAAGTTTGCCAAATATTTCGTAGCATATGAGTATCAACTCCGTTAAATACACAATTAATTGCAGTTATCTCTGATCAGCTTCGGAATTTGTGTGTAGCGTTGAGTAGCATATATCACATCAGTGTTTTTATGTCTGGCTCGGGAAAATATCCTAGCGGGATTCTTGTGATTGTCTAACATGATGTCATAATACACGACTTAATTGTTAATACTTCCATCGATATCATCAATGCTCGGTGCTTCTTCGATATCGGTTATAAATTCAATAATACCTTCGCCGTTAATTTCTATTGCTCTTTCGTTGGCATCCTTTAATATTCATAGCATTGTTGATCGTCTACACTCGGAGCCACCAAATACAATTTTTTACATTTCATCCATCTCGTTATCAAACTGAGTATCAGTTGTGTCTTACCGGTTCCAGATGGTCCGAGTATAGTCGCGCGAATAGAATTCGGCAACATCGCATGGTGTTTAATAAATTCTCGTCGTCGGGTAGCTGAATAATCAATTACATTCATGGTATTATAAATATATTATGGATCTATATTGTGTGAAATGTAAGAAGCGTACTGGCACAAACGACTTGACTACGATTACAACTAAAAATAACAGATCAGCACTTTCTGGTAAATGCGTACAATGCAGTACAAAGAAATTTAGATTTGATTCAATGCGATCTGCGGATAATTTAAAAAAAAACGAGGAGGTGATATTGCAGCCAAATTAGTAAAGCTCCCAGGAACACTATGGGCAAAATATCCGGGAGAAAAACACCTTCAAGGGTATAGTTATTGATGGCTCGGGACTAGACTCGATATCAGGCTCGATGACCAAAAACATCCTCGACCAGGTGAATATCCAATAAACGCCACTGATAAGGAGTTTCATGCTCATGACGTTGCTTATTAAAGCAGTAATCTGCAACACAGACATCTCGCAGATGTAAAATTAATTCATGCGTTGGATTCTATCTGATAAATCCTTCAAAGAAAAGTTGGCTTCATGGTTAATACAATCGGCTATGAACGGTAAATTGATGTTAGGTAACGGTAATTAATAGTAACATGGAATCTATTTATTATTCTCCGAGACGATACTGGAGGGGTAAGTCAGCAATCAGTAAACTCGCTAGCGCCGCGAAAGTGAAATATGCCAACGCAGATAATTTGTTATCCAAACAGGCGATATGGAAAATTTATCTACCACCGCCTAAACAAATTAACTACTCTCATTTTGATGTGACCGTTCTTAATGAAGTTCATCAAGCTGATATATTATTTCTGCCGCATAATGGTGGTTACAAATACACGCTAACTGTAGTTGATGTTGCGAGTCGATACAAGCAAGCAGAGCCGTTAAAAACAAAATCATCAACTGATGTGGCTTCTGCGTTTGAAAGGATTTATCGGCGAGGTCCTCTGCGTTGGCCAAATCTATTACAAGTTGATCCTAACAAGGAATTTCGGAGTGTGGTTCTATCAACGATGAAAAATCATAATAACGCGTTATGACGAGGACATACTGCACTATATCGCGATCAGGCAATTGTTGAACGATTTAACTGGACGCTTGCTGAGTGGTTATTTGGATATCAATACGCGAAGGAATTTATTCAGGATAAACTATCTCGTGAATGGGTCAAGAGATTACCAGGTGTAATTACCGCGCTGAATAATGAGATTACTAGAACAATCAACATGAAACCTAGCAACGCTATTAAAAAGAAGTATATACCCGTACAACCGCAAAAAGTGTTTTCAAAACAACTAATTCTCAGGTAATGTCACTGTTAGGTATTTATACAAACCAGGAGAGCTCGAAGGAGGTAAAAAAGAGCTACTGTTCCTATTTGGAGTGTCACCGCGCATAAAATATTCGGCATAACACGATCCACGTGTAGACCAGCAATCTATAGATTGGATTCAACTGCTCCTCAGCGAGAACTTACTCGACAGCAGCTACAAGTGATACCCGAGGATAGTCAATTACCGATGCGTGGTCTTAACTAGCACCTCTTGGTCTGTTGCACTCACGACAAGTCAGCATCACATTATTGCTGGTATGGCCAATACTTCTATTTATTCTGTCTACGGTAAAGTGACGAGGATCTTTATCCGACCATCACCAATTTATTATACGATTGCAACTCGCGCAGTGATTATTCTGTTGTTGCTTCAGCGTAATTATTAATTCAGCATCAATCTCAAATTGTCGTTTATTTTTTTTATCCTGTAGTCTATAACCAGATAGTTATTTTCTGATTATGTCCTTGACTCTGTCAACGCTGACAATATCATTGATTGTAGTGTTATTATCATCTAAAACTACTCTTCGAAGCTGATTTATTCTTCGTACTCTGGATAGTGCGAGATAAACTAAATTCGACCATTCGATGTGATTATCTATAATCCAAACAATCGTATATGATATAGTCAATCCTTGTGAAGAATGTATTGTCGCTGCGTAACCTAGCGTCCATGGGGTTTTATCAGCGCGTAATGCATCTTCGACGACGCGGAGATCAACCAGCACAATATCATTTAGCACTAAATTCTGCTTTTCACGCTGTCCTGGAATATCAACTTCAATATTCTTACTTCGTGTATCCGAAGGCCTATAATACAACGCCGTTGGAAGTGTTGCAAATTTTTCTTTATACAATTCAAAAACCTTCATATGAAGTGTGTCTTTGACTATCTTTCTACTTGCTACTATCAAATCGTTCGGTCTCCACGTTTCCCAGAAGTAATTCATGAGAGTTTCTGAAATTACTTCACGCGCTATCTCGCATTGGATTCTATCCGGTTTTAATCTGATTATTTTATTGAACTCGCGTAACTGTTCATCAAGCGCTCTATGATAAGTACTAATTTATTCATAATAGTCTACATGATTCTTCAGCCAATCATGTGGAATAATCACGCAGCATTTCCCGCTTAATTCTCCATGATCCCAAACTCTCGTCAGAATTAGTAAATTCTGCCACTGCTTCCATGTGTTTCATGTCTAAGTAAAATGAATCAGTGGCGACTCTAACTGCGGTGTCAGGAAATCTATTTATCAACGAAAAAAAATTGATGGAAGCATAAGCCAGCATAGCCTCCCTCGTTCTTCTACACAATTCAACGATGACAGTTTCATGGGTTTTAGTTTTCAATACTCGGTTTATCATTTAACTGATATATCCCTTAAACAACTGCTGTTACAGGATAGGATCTCTCGTAGTACGGATTGTCAATTCCAGTCAGAATTCCTGGTTTGGAATCTCGACACACAGTGACAGTTTTTTATCCTTCAAGATTGGATCAAATTTATCTCTGATAATCCAATCTCTCGTGTCTCAACGAATAATGAATTTCACTATAAAAAATTCCTTTTTCGCCCAAGATGCGAAATTATCACTGCTGCGTTTTCGTCATTCATGGTAGCATCAACGCTACCATCAGTTCAAAATGTCGACCAACAGTGAGATGCCCCATCGTGTTTGAATTCATTAAAACAGTCACTGATTTTACCCAACATGGTTCTATCACCTATTAGATTCTTTGGTGCCTCGGAGACTCTATCGAGATTGAATTTAGTATTTTTCCAAGGCGCAATTTTCGATAATCTCTCGAACTCCATCATAATTAAGACAAGTATTTAAATAGAGAATTTATATATAATGAATCATTGCAAATGGCTTATGATTGGATCAGTAACCCCATGTAACAAATCATGCAGAAAGAAGTTCTGTGGGTATCATATGCAAAGCGTTCGGAACGGGAGTTATAAGCCTTTACCCTGCTAACTATGTGGGATAGGGGTGAGAGGAATATCACAATTGTGTCTCGGTTGTGGTGGTAAACGATACAGAGAGTTGAAGCGTTATTTTGATAAACGAGTTAAAAACTCCATCAATGACTCTGATCCTTACTGTGTCCTTGACTCTGTCAAGAACAAAATTACAAGAACACCCCAAGACTACATTGATAGTTTTCCAAGTAATATCATACTTCAACCAAATAATTAATTAGACAAATAGTAGTATAGTATATAAATGAACCAAGAATTCCGACCTCACCCTGTGATCACAAATTATGAAGCGTCCCGTGATGGTATTATCAGACATTGCAAGCTGAAGAAACCAGTTGGGTGGGGTAGTTGTGGGGGTATTTGATGTTTGGTGCTGGAGGGAAGAAATATTACTGCCAACGTTTCATCTATAACGTGTATAACGGATTGATCGAAGATGGTTTTGTTATCGATCACATTGATTCCAATCTTAAGAACAATTCTTTATCGAATTTACAATCTGTTACACAGAGTGAGAATTTAAAACGAGGAAAGACTGGAAAATACTCAAAAAATGCGAGGTCTGTAAAATCATTTAATATTGCAACTAAGGAACAAAAAAGTATTCCAATCTATGTACGAAGCCGAAAAATATTTTGATATTTGTAGACCTTCAAAACGAAAGGTAGCGGAGGGAATTTATCGATCTGCGATTTCCCGTAAAAACGGACAAAGGATTCTATTTTCATATGTCTAACTAGATTTTATTTGGTACTATTCTATATGGTATTAAGGGAAATAACTCGTTGGGGTATATCGGCTTATCAAAGAGTTACAGATTTCAATAGTTTTTTTAGAAACACTGATTTTCGATTGGCTGTTATAATTGTCATGTAAGAAAACGAATCATATACGTAGTGTTTACAAGCAGTTGCATTCTTTTTTGTAGTGTTTTGCAAGTATTCGGTCTTGCTTAAATGCTGTTAATACTCATTATTAAACACATGAAAGTTATAGCGATCACACACCATTGTGTTCAGCTTTCATGTATAACCAGCTTATATACCATATCGTCTGTTATATTATTGGGCTTCAGCGTCGAAGATCATATGTGAACTAATCATACAACCCACACACTATCCGGTATGTGGATACTTTTTTGTGTCCATACCACCTGGATTTTATATGGGTTGTATGATTGGTCGCGTATGAATGTAGACCAGCCCATCATCCATCCATCCATTCATTTCATCCTTCAATCATTTCATCCCATCATTTATTTCATACCATCATTCATCATTCATTGTAAATACCACACCATTGACATCATTCATTGTATGTGTCATTGTATTGTATTGTATTGTATTGTATTGTATTGTATTGTATTGTATTGTATTGTATTGTATTGTATTGTATTGTATTGTATTGTATAGTATTGTATTGTATTGTATTGTATTGTATTGTATTGTATTGTATTGTATTGTATTGTATTGTATTGTATTGTATAGTATTGTATTGTATTGTATTGTATTGTATACATGTAAGACACCCATTCACCTAAGCATATCTTCTTCGGTTTCTAACCCGTTATTTGACGAGTTAGGTCCTTTATGGGGAAGAATATGCTTTGTGGTATATGATTATGGGCTTCGAAATAAACAGTAACGTGGATTTAGCTTTCCATCACATTGGGTAACCCCATAGGGTAGAAACTGTCATAGGGTCACATCTCAAAGAGAGGAAAAAAATACTCACTGTATATAACCATCTATCATTCATTGTATATGCCATAAACAACAGAAAAATACTCACTGTATATAACCATCTACATTCATTGTATATACCATAAACAGAAAAAATACTCACTGTATATAACCATCTATCATTGTATATACCATAAACTCACTGTATATCGCCATCTATCATTCATTGTATATACCATACTCTCAAAGAAAGAACCCTATGAAAAACATAAAGGCCTAATAGGAACCCAATGAATGGATAATCGATTATCGCGATTACTGTTTATTTTTGAAAATATATCAATGTATTTTTGTATTAGAAATATATTATATCATATATGAATTTTGAAAATATTGATAAGATTATATACGAGTTTTCAAAATTGAAAAAAACAAGAGATTAAATTATCTAACAATTTAAACCCTGACCAAATTATGTCTGATTATCAGGATTTAGAATATGGTATTATTACTAATAAATATATGCTGCCAAATAAATATGCGTTGATAAAAAAATCCAGAATTCCATTCGGGACTCTCTTGCATTTTTGTAGTGATGTAAGTGTGCTTGTCCCGCTATTTCCTATCGTAGAAGGAATACGAAAAGAATTGAGTCGAGATTATAAATTGAAAAAAGAGGTTAATTCGAAGATTATAAATATACGAGCAATAATTCAAGAAAATGAAAAACCCCTTTAGATACCTCTTCCTATAAGTTTGTAAACTGCAAGGTAATTTTTTTATTATAAATACTCCAAGGATCGTAATACAATGGAACATATGTTGCAATGGAAAAGATATAACTGCAAAGGTAATCAATACCGGCTTTGATCAATAAACACGTTGGTGCTAGGAAGTAAATCGCCTATAGTGAAACTGAAAAATATTTTAGTGAGTGGGATTTTTTTGTCATTTTTCATTGATGCTTGTCTATTTTTCGCCTATCTGAGTCGGGTTAAATGGCCAATTCTTTTTAAATGAATCAATTAGACTCTTTCCAAAATCACTGCATCGTACATGCAAATCCGAAATATTTCAATCGGAAGATTGTTTACGATTTCAATAATGGTAAATTAAGCATTAACCACTCGATTAGCAAGAGAGAGACTGGCAGCTATCAAAAAATATATACCCGTCCGCGATTCTGTCAGAAATAAATTACAAGATAGACAGAGTCTTCAGACTGATTTTTCTGTGGGATCTAAACAGTTATTTCAGCCAATTACCACGGCAGCAAAGGGGATAATATCAGCTACTGAACGTGCTATATACGGAGATGTTCCCAAGGAGGGACAACCACCAAGAAAGGAAAAGCCTCTTATTGATGAACTTGAAAAAATAGCAACGGAAACTGAAAGAAAATAGCAAGAAGATCCAAGCAGACAAGAAAATCTTTAAGAACACTTCCTGGTGCTATAGCATCCGAGCAACGAAAACAACAAGAACAACTTCAAAGGGAAACAGAACGACTAGGTGATATTGATATTAGATCCCTACCACCTGAACTCCAAACACCACTTGCAGAAGAAGAAGAAATATAACTACCAGGTGATATTCCTATTATCCCACCACCACCTCGATTTCAACAAGAAAAACAAAAGGGTAAAAAAGAACGAAGAAATCTTGACCCTAAAAAGATATTTAAAAGTGGCGTGATAAATGATATTAAAAAATTTAAGAATGATAAAGAATTTGCTCAATTTATCATTGATTCATTTCCAACGGGTCAGCGAGAACAATATATGAAGGAAGGATATGAAGATATTATAATTGATAGTAAGACTTGGAAAAAAAAACTATTTGGCAAAAATCGGTAAGTCCTCACAACCACACAGTGAGAAGCTTGAAAGGTTGATATCTCAAATAGAAAACCCACCGATACCAGTTGCGCCTTTTGTATAGCAACCCGCCCAGCAAAATCAGAAGCTGATTCTGAAAAATGTGCAACTGGTAAAGAAGGAAAGGGATATCAAAAGGCCTTTTGAAGTAGTGGTTTAGTTAGTTGTCCTGGTAATGTTCTTGGTGATATAGCACGATTAGAAGTTCTCATTGGAGGAAAACGAGCTGGAAATAACACTCTAAAAATAATTAATGAAGCAGCTAATATCTGCATGCGGTTATTTCAAGGCGGCATCATCGATATCAAAACATATCGAGATTTCATTGATGAGTTAGTGGAAAATCCTACGGAGTTTCATCATCATGGTTATCATAGTTACTAATCTGATGACGAAGTCATCGAAGTAGATAAATATCATTTAAACAAGATGATCATACACTACAACCATGATAAACCAACCACCGTCTATGTAGTAAACACGCGGTTTCCAGTTTATAGAGCGTACTATGGTGATGGTCTCGGTGACACGATTGCAGGGTTATTTGCAAGAATGGCTCCAAAGAAGCGCCGCTAGCAAAACAATTATCAATGAAAGCCATTGATGTTATTTGTGATAAGGGTATTAGCGCTGTTGGATATGCAGCCGAAAAAAGCGTTTTCCGCCGCTCTGGATAAACTAACAGCGCTAGTTCGGCGGCGAAGGAAACCACCAACGTTGGGACCACTACCATCTACAACGGAGATGCCTGCGCGGGTTAGTAAAATAATAAATGATGCAATAGATCAGAAATTAGCGTCGCTGGTGACCAACGACCGAAGCAACATCGCAAATATGATAGAGGGAAGTGGCTTAAAAAAATACTGCGAGGTTGTCAACGATTACGACGATGATTTGGACCTTGATAAATCAATGAGAAAATATAATAAAATGTTCAAACGGTCACCTGATCCAGTGTTTGATATGGACGCCCCAGTGCGCAAGGATGATTCTGCACGTGATTATCAATTATATGCCTATCACGCAATACAAACAAATAGTCGATCAAGAATTGAACGTAAAGTTCATGATACCAGTAAATACTTTCTACCGAGTGAAGCGTTTATCGAAGTAGAAGGGGAACTTGTGCAAAAGATGATACAGCATATCCACTTGCTACCCAAGTCGGTTTAGTCAATAATGGTATTATGGCGTTTTTCGATCGAGCAAAATATCTCATCGATGGAAAAGAAATCGAGTCGTTAGACCATGATGTTGATGTGGCCACAACAATAATAGGGCTAGCAAGATATTCCGACGATTATACAAGATCGGCAGGTCCTTCTATGATGTTTGCAAAGGATGGTAGGAATTCCACTGGAATAAATCAACTTATTATAAGACGACCAAGGATTAATGCTGGTAATGCTGATGTTGATGTCGAGGCAGTAGTTATAGGTAGTAATCCTGATTTCAACCTAGGAGCTGCAACAAGTATGTCAATGTTGAGAGGGGGCGTAGATCATTTTCAGGCGCAATTCCATTGCATCATATATTTGGATTCTGCAGAAATTTTCGAAAAGTTATTTATGGAGCAAAGCACGCAGTAGCACTTGTGCGAAACGGTACTGACGATGACGCAATTTGGAGGATTCCAGCGGATCCAGCACATCTAGGTGCTGATCCTGGTAAAGTCAATTTAACAAAACTATCACTGTGGATGCCAGAGTTATCTCCATCAATCATCGCAGAAGAACGATTACTATCATTTATGGACCAAGGAGGAAAATCGCTGATAAGTTGGCTAACAATGACTACGGATACTGTTAAATCAGCTATTAATAGGTTATTTACATGGAACCTAGCATCGAAACAAGGCGTTTCAGCCCCACGTCATATATTTATTGCGTTACAGAATAATGCACGAGTTGGCCATCAACAACTCAGTCATATGATATTTAATCAATTAAGTGTTACTGACGTCTCGCTGAGAATAAACGGACAGCAGGAACCATTTGAGGATATACAACTTAATTACGATCAAAACCGTATTGCACGCATGTATCATCGGATCAAAGTGTTGATACTGGTTTGCAAATATCAGTGGGATTTTTGGAACCTCTATCCGATCTATTACTTTTCATTGGAACATCTTGATTTAACAAGACAGTCCGTCGTTGATATACACTTTAGAGCTACTGTAGCTCGTGGTGGTATTGCCAATTATAGAGCAATTACTGTCATTCTCAGCGACAAATCAATGCTACTCGAAGGTGTTGGTGGAAGAATGAGAGTGATAGATTCAACAGTAAAAAACATGTAACAAGTAGATCAATCTGCTATTAATAAAATGGCATATGATGTTATTAGTGTTACGTTAACTCCTAATCAGATTAATAAACTACAATCATCAGCAACTGAAAAATGTGGAACTACAATCATGTTGAAACCTTATCAGATGACCGGTGAGGCGAATAAAATATCGTTGAAACCTAATAAAAAAATCGTTTTAGTGACATGCTCGAAAATTAAAAGGAATTCGATTTAAATTTTCTGCGTCTGCAATTGCCAATATGAAAAAGACAGGCGGTATATTTTCATTGTTAGCGGCGTTACCAGCGTTGATTGCGGCAGCGGCCCAAGCGGTGGCTAAGGCGGCATCGTTAGGAACTGCTGGTACCGCAGCAGGAATGATACTAAAGAAAGCAACTGGAAAGGGAGATAAAAATAGAAGGGAAAGGGTCTAAGACTACCAGGAACCACGTATTCATGGTACAACAGAAAAGACCTGAGAATCCCAGGAACGGTTTATTAACACCAATGTCAAATTTTGATTTACTTGATGCTGCTAAAAAACCTAGCAATTAAAAATTTCAGAGGCGTTTTTATGAAAGATCAGTTGCCGACACAACCAAACAACGCTGAAACAGGTATCATTTATCTCGATAATAGCACCGGACCCGGAACCCACTGGGTTGCATACGCGATTGATCCACGTGTAACTCCTCGTTGATATTCTTCGCTACCAACACAACAAATGATTAACCCACCAAAATGTGGCAGCGAAGTATTAAATGTCCTCGATGCTATTTCAACATCTGGAAAACCACCTAATGTTGTCGTAAATGAATACAGTAGCAGTCACTGGAAATTGAAGAGATTTAAAGAGAGATTATATAGAATAACATGATTGATATTTGGGGGAGACAATTATCAACGCTGAAGAAACTTGGACCTGATGGCGCTACAACCGGTTATATAAAAACATAATCGAAGATGAAATAGCCGAGACGTTGAACTTAGCAATTGTTGATCCCAATGAAATAGTTGTATTCCAAGATCGCTAGGGTAAATTGAAATTTAGCATTGTTTTCCTGGATGATATTTTAGTTAAACAAAGCGTCGTAACCGAAGGCACTATCTCATTGTTTTCCGTTCAGGGTAAACTCAGACCGGGTGTACTTGTTTCAACTATCTTGGAACGAATTACCATTATTGATGAACCCGTATTAGAATTATTTGGATATCTTCGTGACCACACCGAAGCTCACAGTTATAAAAAATTCTATGTTGGAACTAGCAACACTTCAAATCAAATATGCAGATCACGTTGAAAAGTTTACATCATTTCGTAAAATCCTCATCGAGAAATTTTTTACAACCGCGCTGGATAAACTCGACATGAAACTCCCTGATATTAAAAAATCCATCAATGAGATTAAAAACACCATCGAGGCAATCAAGGATGATGCAACGAACATGATAGAAATCGTTGAAAAAACAAAAATTCCTCATGCAAAAACCAACAACGTAGTATACACGATTCAACACGGATCATTTGCGTGGACACCTACAAACAAAAAATTACATATCACTGCAACCGTCAAAGGTATTTATCGGTTAGCACTAGAGACACCGACTCAATTTAATATATCATCATTTAGTTCATCTGGGGTCAACAATACGATATCAACGATCATCGATAAGGATACAACCGAACAATTCACGATAGCATCCACTGATACTAATTTGGTTAGGGTTTCAGTATCATGGTATGTGGAATTCGTAGCAGATTTGAGTAAACAACTAAATTGAAATCGTAAACTGATTTGGAAATAAAATGTCGTCATCAACGGTACCTACGGTATCTCAATATCGCTATGATCAAGTCAGAGAATTTCTAACTAAACTCAAAACACTCACTGAGGAGTATCAAAAAAAAATAAAAAAATACCGACAAAGAATCACCGCAGTTGATATTACCGTGTACTTGGTGAACGGTGTAATCGCCTGAGCTGGTATATTACTATCCTTGGTGACAATGATTGCCCCGATAGCTGTTCCAAATAGCATATCCGCGGCGACAACAATCGTGGGAATAATTTCGATAATAACAAATAAATATCATCATGCAGCCAACGCAAACTGCAAGATTACATAATTAAATTTCATGTTGTGTCCACTGCGCATTTGCAATTGTCCTCGTTGATATCGTCATCACTTGATGATACATTTATATCAGATAGTGAGTTCTCAGCGATGGTAAGTATTTATGATTCCGCGATGTCCAAATTAGAGCAGGATAATGATAATAATAATGATAACACCGCAAGAACTACTTCAACAAATAGTAAAAAATACAGAACCGATTTAACAAATAACGGAAAATACCACACCGGTGAAGACCAGCATGATATCAATAACCTCAACGAATCCTGAATTCAGGGTGAATTTCCCGATTCCGATTCCCGTGAAGGAGCGAAACTACGAGTGTATCACAGTTGGCCTAATATCAGATCGGTAGCATTTGGCGGTCAACAACGGAAAAATTCCTTGGTATCTACGAATAAGAATAAACCCGATGGAACTCCAGACTGGAACGTTGTTTCGATACCATCTGGGTCGTACCAAATCGAACAAATCAATGCTGAATTTCAGCGTAGAATAAAATCCATTACTGTGCCAGAATCGAGAATCGCTATAACAGTTCATGAACCAACACTATCATCCGCGATTGAGATAAACTCGCCTAATTATGTCGTATATATCTATCAGAGCTCAATCAGAACAATACTAGGATGGCCTGAAATCCCACCACAACAAGTTAACATACCACCTGAACCACGAAAATCTGATTATGTTACCGACAGGATAAAACCCGATAATCCAGTAAAAAGCTATAGCGGTTACACCAGGTGGAATTTTTTCACTGGAATGATAGACGACCGCAACCGAAGATATTACGCATCTAAACGAGATAAAATCACTGAAAATTTCACAGCGTTCAATAACGATATTTAGATGTTGTTAATATCTAATAAATCCGGTATTCTCACCCGAGAAGAATTTATCAGCGTCGTACAAACATGTAACAAAATCATCAATGACATGGAAACATTTCTAGCGCAAATTATTCAAGAGGCATTAGGTGACACTAATCCTAAAACGTAAACGGAGTTTGCGATAATGTATAATATATTCGTAGAAGATATTCCCACGCTCAAGCTACACGGATATCCAGGATTCCTAATTATTGAGGATCCAACTAATCCAGTCTATATGCGATGTCATAATAATTCGCTAACGAGAATTAGTCTCAGACTCACTGACCAGTCTAATAATCTAACTAATCACAAATTAGTCTGTTTGTAAAGTCCTAAGGACTTTCATTGTTAACCCATAGCAGCAGAGGGGATGAATGACAACGACCATGGCATCTTCGGACAAGCGTTGGTTAGCCTCAGCGAGAACTACAAAAAACTCTCAATGATGCCATCGTTGAAGATTTCCAAAAAAAAATCCATGACGCATGGAAAAAAAGAGCACCCCCACCCCACAAACAACAATTCTCAAATATAATAATGACCCAGACGGAAATGGTAGGCATATCGCTCCTCAAAATGTGAACATACCCTCGGTAATAGCATTGAATTTAGTATGAGCTCCTCCAGGATTCCTAATTATTGAGGATCTAACTAATGCAGTCTATATGCGATGTCATAATAATTCGCTAATGAGAATTAATCTCACACTCACTGACCAGTCTAATAATCTAACTAATCACAAATTTGTCTGTTTGTAAAGTCCTAAGGACTTTCATTGTTAACCCATAGCATCAGAGGGGGTGAATGACAACGACCATGGCATCTTCGAACAAGCGTTGGTTAACCTTGGCGAGAACTGCAAAAATCTCTCAATGATGCCATCGATGAAGGTTTCCAAAAAATCCATGACGCATGGAAAGAAACAGCAGCACCACCACAAACAACAATTATCAAATATAATAATGACCCAGACGGAAATGGTAGGCATATCGCTCCTCAAAATGTGAATATACCCTCGGTAATAGCATTGAATTTAGTATGTGATGTTATCGAAGGCAGCTATAAAAAAAGTCGAGCGATCAAATCAAGCTCAACAAGGATATATTTTATATTCATTAGCGCCAACAGCTCCTCCAGGATTCCTAATTATTAAGGATCCAACTAATTCAGTCTATATGCGATGTCATAAAAAGGGGTGAATGACAACGACAATGACATCTTCGAACAAGCGTTGGTTAGCCTCGGCGATGCTTTTTTTTACGCTTTTCGAGGAAGCCTCAGTTTGCCGAATCGACGCCTTAACACAGTTGTAGGGTTCACCCCCTCTGCTGCTCCTTATTACAAAAGGCGTTTGTCGTCTCTAAGAAACGACCTATAAATGATCATTGTATGTGTGCTTTTGAACGTATTAAGTATCATAGGCAAAATTGAATTCTTTAATCAATTAGTGTGGCCTTGTGGTTAAAGAGTCCGCCTCGGTAAGAGAATGTCGCGGGTTCAAACCCAGGCCGAGTTATACCAAAGACATAAATGTGCCAACAGCTATCTCGCCATGCGCTTAGCATTAACAGGTTAGTGTTAGGACTCGTCGGCCTGGTGTCAGGATAACGATGCTACCTATATAAACTGCCACACTACAAACTTCGTAGCGATATGACAGAAATATGACTGGAAAAAAAATGTTAAAGGTATGTTGCAAATACAAATCACACAGACTGTGAATTAGTTCTGGTATTACTGTGTAACATACTTCAAATATTTACAGATTGAATTCTTCAAAAATACTGATAACTGATGTCTTACTGATCTTTCGCTGATAAGGACAGCTGCAAAGGAGCATATAATTCAAAGCATGCCCAATTAAATCAATAGAAGTTTGTATGACCTGACACAATCCCTGTCTACTTTAAGATCACAAACGACTGAACGCATCATAATCCTTGAACAGTTTTTATGCAACGTAAATTCTTATCAGACATAAAGACAGACGAACCAAGACAGACAGACATACAGATTGTACTTACCGATTACACCGTTATTCATAAGCTCATTATCATACAAGTTATGTCTAAAATTGAAAATAAAAATATTCTGGGAATGAACATTGTCATCAAGTCTGAAACAATGTTCATGTTACAAACATAGAAGACAAAAATATATTTTAAATAGGGTCAGTAGAATAAACTTGCCTTTATTCCAATATATGTGACACGTTCTGCCACATGTGTGATCCAAGTGGAATAAGCCATCAGTAAATACTTTAAATAGATATTCGTGTCCTTTACAATTTAAATATATGTGTGTGTGTGTGCTTGATATGTGTTGTTTGCATATATAGATATATGCGAAACGAAATGGTATGTAGCATCTGGTCAACATTTTTGACAAGATTTAATTTTGGAGACATTCGAAAATAATTTCATTTTTCCTACATTCGGTAAATTAGTAATTGTGCTTAAGTGTGTATATCTGGTTTTAAATAACAGTCTCTGTGCGACTGAAACAAAACAACTTTCGAAATCCATGAAAAACATCTTTCAGCTGAGGTAAGAACCTAAGGGGCAGTTTTGACCGCTTGAACATAATTGACTATTTTACACCAGAGAAAGAGACCCCGAATGACCGAGTGGTCAAATAGGTTATTATTCACGGATCAATGATTTCTCATATGTATCTGCGTTAGTTCGAGTTTCAGGCTTGGCCAACTCCGGTATGTTAGAATGCAATCTAGTAGATTGTCTAGTGTCGGTTCTTATTGGCATATATACGGGCCGCCCTGTCTAACCTCTCAAGTGTTGTAAATGACAATTAATCCACAATACCACATCTAAAACTCCAATTAAGAAATTAAATGTTGCAATGATTGACAATTATCATCAACCTCGTACACAAAACGAACCATGACCACGAAAAAAGGATTTTACAAGTAGAACCAGAAAAGATCTTGATGCAAAGCGTTTAAATACAAAGAGCAACCACAAGTTATGTGATTGCTTACTGATGGACATTGCGAAGGTTTATGATGAAATGTCGCATACTTTGACCTGAAAAGGGTCATCAAATCACGCGTTTGATGCGTTTATTCTAGCATAACTGCGTAGTATTCAGAGTAATTATATATCCAGTTTAAGTATACGTACCCCGTAAAGAGCATTGCGTGATCGTATTTTGCATCGAAAGCGTATTCCATGTCCCACTGACGCAGATCTTCGAGATAGTCGTCGGCCTCAATAAATGTTACTCTTCCATCTCTCACCACCGACGAAAAGATGTGTTCAAAGTCTTCTTCCTTCTGTAAGCAAGATATGAAACAAATAAAATACAAACAATTAACTACGGGAAGTCAGTGTCCCTCTATGAGCGAAACGGAAACATTTGTAAACCGATGCAGTAATTATTTCAATGCATTTCCTGATGTATAATTGAAATAAACAAGTGAGTAGCGACACATAAGACATAATATCCCACATATATACAATGAGTTTTCTATGAAACGGGTGAGCTAAAGAACAGTACGCAGACTACCAGCAACGTTGTTAAAGCGTGGACCCACACACACAAATACAATAAGAATGGACAGAGGTAGAAATGGGGAAAAAAAACAAGGAGAAAGAAACTGGCTATTGATCGCATATATCGCATTTATTTTTAAAAAAATCTTTTCATTGATATAAAAAAGCATCTATCACATACACACACACACACACACACACACACACATATATATATATATATATATATATATATATATATATATATATATATATATATATATGTATATATGTTTGTGTGTGTATGTGTTTGTGTGTGTGTGTGTATGTGTGAGTGTGTTAAAACCGACGATCGTTTTGCTTTACGAGAAAAACAAATTCGCAGTTGTACACTTTGTTTATATCTCCCTTTGTATTTATATATAATATATGTAGAGCATAGAATGTGTCATTTCAACAAGGACAATGTTATAGATTGCTGTGCAATGCATAAAAGCAATGCCTTGTCCTATTCTAAATGGTAGGTGTGCACAACCCGCGGCATGAGGACGTATTCTGTTAGGCACATACAGCAAATAAAGAAAACACAGAAATCTGTATCGTAAATAGTAGTTACTATAAATATATTAGTATTTGCGGCCCTCGTGTGCTGTTAGAAAGTGCAGTATGGCCCTTGGCCGTAAAGTATTGTGCTCCCTTGCTATACGGTAAAATATTGCCGAGTTGTGCTTAAAGGCAATGCTTTCTCCTATGCCAGAAGGTCATCTTCATCATGAACTATTGTGCTAGATTTTGGTCGTCGATGCACGGTGCCGATGAAAATCTGAACAGTTCCCTCCAATTGTCTCGAGTATGTGTCAATGACTGTGTCTCCGCAAAATTTTTCTTGGTCCATTCCGTGATGGTGTCAGTCCACTTCTGGCTGTCTACCTCTTATTCTGCCACCCTCGATGCTGCCCTGCAATACTTTTGTGGATAGATTGTTGGCTCTAGTGACATGGACATAAGCAGCAGAGGAGGTGAACAGACCAGCTTTTTTAGTCGTCAACGATGCTTCCTTCTAGTTAATATTTACTAGGAAGTTCTCAATTTGTCAAATAAACCCTTCTAGTTAATATTTACTAGGAAGTCTTAATTTGTCAAATAAACCCTTCTAATAAATATCAAGAGAAGGGTCCATTTGGTAAAAAAAAAGATGCCATTTAGTTGACGTTCACCTCCTCGGCTGCTAATGCGCTAACTAAATATTTGATCAAGTCCGATACGATATCTTGTCCGAGGGTCTGATAAATTTATCGTCACAAATCCGTGTGGGATTGTCTGAGCGTGGCTAAAGAAATTTCTAAATCGATTATGATCCATATCACCACCGCACCAAGTTTGCCAAATATTTCTAAGAGTATGAGTATCAACTCCGTTAAATACACACAGCATATTGCAGTTATCTCTGATCACTTTTGGTATTTGAGTGTAACGTTGAGTGATATATATCACATCGGTGTTTTTATGTCTGCCTCTGGAAAATATTCTAGCAGGATTCTTTTGATTATCTAACATAATATCATCATATACGACTAAATTGTTAATACTTCCATCAATATCATCAATATTCGGTGCCTCTTCGATATCGGTTATAAACTCAATAACACCATCGCCGTTAATTTCTTGCGCGGCATCATTAAAATCCTTTAATACTTCATAACATCGTTGATCGTCTACACTCGGAGCAATCATGTACAATTTATCCCACTTCATCCATCTCGTTATCAAATTAAGTAGCAATTGTGTTTTACCACTTCCAGATGGTCCGATGATAATCGCGCGAATAGAATTTGGTAACATTGCATGGTGTCTAATAGGTTCCCGTCGTCGAGTAGCTGAATAATCAATTACATTCATAACTGTTATATATAAATTATGGATCTATATTGTGTGAAGTGTAGGACGCGTACTGGCACAAATGACTTGACGACGATTACAACGAAAAATAATCGATCAGCGCTTTCTGGTAAATGCGTACAATGTAGTACGAAAAAATTTAGATTTACTTCCACGAAACCTTTAAAAAAAAACGAGGAGGTGATATTGCAGCCAAATTGACAAAACTCCCAGGAACACCGTGGGCAAAGTATCCAGGAGAAAAGCACCTTCCAGGATATAGCTACTGTGGACCGGGAACACGATTAGATATCAGACTTGATGATTTAAATCAGCCCCGACCCGGCGAGTATCCAATAAACGCTATTGATAAGGCGTGTCATGCTCATGATGTCGCTTATAAAAGCAGCAATCTTCAACATAGACATCTCGCAGATGTAAAATTAATTCATGCGTTAAATGCTATTCCTGATAAATCCTTCAAAGAAAAATTGGCTTCTTGGTTGGTAAAATCTGCTATGAAGGGTAAATTGATGTTAGGTGCTGGTAATTGAAAATGCTAGCATTTTAATATGGAATCTATTTATTATTCTCCGAGAGGATACTGGAGAGGTTACGCAGCAATCAATAAACTAGCTAGTGCATCAAAGGTGAAAAAAACTACAGCGGCAAACTGGTTATCTAAACAGGCAATATGGCAAATTTATCTACCAGCGCCTAAACAAATTAACTATTCGCATTTTGATGTTACAACACCTAATGAAGTTCATCAAGCTGATATACTATTTCTGCCGCATGACAACGGTTACAAATACGCGTTAACGTTAGTTGATATTGCAAGTCGATACAAAGAAGCAGAACCGTTAAGGACAAAATCATCTACTGAAGTAGCTTCTGCATTTGAGAGGATTTATCGACGAGGTCCTCTGCGCTGGCCAAATCTGTTACAAGTTGATCCTGGCAAGGAATTTCAAGGTGTTGTTACATCTACGATGAAACATCATAATGTCGCCATCAGACGAGGACACACTGCGCTACATCGCGATCAGGCAATTGTTGAACGGTTTAATAAAACCCTTGCTGAGCGGTTATTCGGATATCAATACGCAAAATAATTCATCCAGGATAAACGATCCCGTGAATGGGTCAAGAGATTACCAGCTGTGATTACCGCAATCAATAATGAGATTACTAGAACAATTAATATGAAACCTGTCAACGCTATTAAGAAGGCGTCTATCAAAATGAAAATCCAAGGAATTTCACAAAAAGATTTCAAAGAACCAATTCTTGGTAGTAATGTCATTGTAAGGTACTTATACGAACCAGGAGAGCTTGAGGGTGGTAAAAAAAGAGCTACCGATCCTATTTGGAGTGTCACTACGCATAGGATATCCGGCATAACACGATCAACTGGTAGACCTCCAGTCTATAAACTGGATTCAACTGCTCCTCAGCGAGGATTTACACGCGAACAATTACAAGTGATTCCCGAGGATACTCAATTGCCACCGCGTGGTCTTAATTAGCACCCAGGGTGCTGTCACCCCGGCGTCTATTACACTCAAGACAGGTCAACATCACATTGTTTCTGACATGACCGAGATTGTTATCTTTTCTATCTACGGTGAATTGGCGAGGATCTTTATCCGACCAATTCCAACTCATTATACAATTGCAACTCGCGCAGTGATTGTTCTGTTGTTGCTTTAGTGTCTTAATTAATTCAGCATCAATGTCAAATTCTCTTTTATTTTTTTTATCCTGTTGTTTATAACCAGAGAGTTTTTTTCTGATTATATTATCATCGGTGTGTATATTACTTATTGTATTGTCATTATCATTAACCACAATTCTTCGAAGTTGGTTTATTCGCCGTACTCTGGATACTGCGAGATAAACTAAATTTGACCACTCAATATGATTATCTACTATCCAAAGAGTTGTATCGGATATAGTCAATCCCTGTGAAGAGTGTATTGTTGCTGCATAACCTAACGTCCATGGGGATTTATCAGCACCTAATGCATCTTTAACGACGCTGATATCAACCAGCACAATATCATTTAATACTAAATTCTGCTTTTGTTGTTGTCCAGGAATGTCAACGTCGATATTCTGCTTTCGTGTATCCTTAGGTCTATAACAGAGTGGTATTGGAAGCGTTGCAAATTTTTCTTTATGTAGCGCAAACAACTTCATCTGAAGTGCTTCTCTGACTATTTTTCTACTCGCGATTATTAAATCATTTGGCTTCCACATTTCCCAAAAATCATTCATGGGAGTTTCAGAGATTATTTCACGCGCTATTTCACATTGGATTTTATCCGGTTGAAATCTAATTAGCGCTTTGAACTCGCGTAATTGTTCATCAAGTGATCTATGGTCGGTATTAATCTCTTCATAATAATCTACAAATCCTTTTAGCCATTCATGTGGAGATCCACCAACAAATGGCTGCGGTTGGCCGTGATCCCCGCACATGACGACTTTTTTATTTTTCAATAACAACCATTCAAGAAATATCTGTAATACTGTCAATGATACCGTGCATATTTCATCCCAGATTATTACATCAGGAATGAATTTATCTCCCATTCGATCAGGAGTCCATGTATCGCCTTTCCATCGAAAGAAGCTGTGATAAGTACAGGCTTTTACCCCCCGCGCTATCATCTCTCTGGCGAGTCTGTGAGTTGGTGTTAACACAATCATGTTAGAAACACTTGTGTTTCTATTACGAAATAATTCGATTGCACGAGTTGTCTTTCCTGATCCACCACAGCCGTTTAAATAAACTGTCTTGTATCTACAAATCGGATCGGATACGGGCGGTGCAGTAGAAAATTCTGATTGAATCTCTGAGATATTATGG
This sequence comes from Unio delphinus, assembly GCA_029339505.1. Lineage (NCBI taxonomy): Eukaryota > Metazoa > Mollusca > Bivalvia > Unionida > Unionidae > Unio > Unio delphinus. Next base: position 9,116,149 of record JAQISU010000015.1, on the reverse strand, counting down.
TTACTTTTCAAGTATTTATCATCCATAGCAACGTCTGCGGATTTACAATACTCATGTAATGTTTCTTTTTTAAACCTCCAATTTCCCCACGCTTCCTTAGGATCTGTGAATTTAGCTACATCTGATTTATATTTCTCATGGATATACATCGAATCAGTAGCTACTCTAACCGCGGTATCGGGAAATCTGTTTATCATCGAGAATAGATTAATACAAGAATAGGCTAGCATAGAACTTCTCAAATGTGTGTATTGACAACTTTTTCCATCACAGTAGGTAACAACCGTACCTAGTTTCTTACCATTTCGAAGGACATCATCTACCCAAACATTATTAGTTCCGCTCGCAGATTTGTAAGCTTCCTCATCTAATTCCCCTGATAGAAAAGCGTTCTTACGGGTTACAAATTTCCCTTTTTTTATTAAATCAGATATTATGAAATTGTATTCTTCATCGTCTATGATTAATCTCGAAGAGTATTTTGCATTATCAAATCTTCCACCTTGAGTGAATTTACCGATTATTTTTCGTCCGAGATCTTTAGCCTCTCTATTACTACCTTCGAATAATTTCTTAGACCAATCTATGATTTGTTCCTCGCTGAAATTCTTCGAATTTCCATCTAGAAATTGTTTTCGTTGTTCGTTAATTATTTTTTCGAGATCGGGTTTTGGTAACCAAACATCTTTCTGAGCGTTATAACAAATAATCGCTTCACTGACAATTAACGATATTAGCATACCACAATCGATCATATACCGCAATAGCACAATTGGCATCCACGCTTTTTCATACATATGTCTACCAAGCCAAAGATAACTACACGGATGTAACCCTGTAGCTAATTCGAATGATATCACACGAGCGAACCCGGTTAAATCAAAATCAGGCAATGGACCATTAATCGCAACACGAGTCATTTCATGTGTGGGATGTCCAAATCGTTTAAAATATTCAGAGCATTCTCCATATCCGAGAAAACTTCCAGGATAACACGCGGATATATCAATTGAAATCATACCATCACGTGAGTATTTCGTATTCCACAATCCTCCATGACCCAATTCGACGCAACTCAACTTCACATCCTCCAGAAAATCACTTCGTGTTGGACGCCATGAATTCTTTTCTCGTGCGAAGTGAGCTACCACTGATGGAATAGTAAAACTATCCGTAAGTAGTTTTTCTGTAGAAATGCTAGTGTTTCCTTCTAAATACTCATTAGCGATTTTTCTCATTCTAGTATCTAATTCTTCAGTTCGATATAATTCACCATTTGGTTTTACAAACTGATCAAATCCTATTTCCGGATCCTCATTACTCCTGAGTAACCATACTGACACAGGGTCGTCTTTGGTTAACGCGTGAATAGCATCAAATAATTTCTCTTCATAGAAACCATCCCTAGAAAATTCTTTAGGGATATATCGAACAGTTCTTTCTCGTGGAAATATATTTACCGCGGGTGTCCACGCGTGTTTGTTATGATCGATAATTTCAATTGGAGCTCCTCGCGATTGATATTTCGGTTCGTATAATACTTCTCCGGTTATTGTCGCTACCGATATTGGAAATTTTAATAATGCTTCTAATTTAGCTATATCGGAAATCGTTGCCCCGCGTTGTTTCACTGTCAATTCCCATTCGGTTATTTTGTTTCTTCGTAGATCAGTTAATTTGTTTCCCCGGGATGCATTTTTGAAGTGTTCTATTAACCGTGTTGCTACACAATTAAGTGGCAAAGCCACTGATGATGAAAACATCGGAGCTAGTTTTGCAATATTAGGATTATTATTTATTGGATATAACCCATACACAACTGCTGTTACAGGGTAAGATTTCTCATAGTATGGTTTGTCAATTCCAGTTAGAATTCCTGGTTTGGAATCTCTACTCACAATAACAGTTTTTTTATCCTTAAGGATTGGGTCAAATTTATCTCTGATAATCCATTCACCTTCCTCTTCGATAATGAATTTTATTCTAAAAAAATACCTCCGTAGAAATTGCTTTGCAATTTCACCAAGGTGTGAAAGTATCACAGCTGCTCTTATATCATTCATAGTAGCATCAATTATGGGTACATTGACATCTTCATCAATAATTCGAAATGTCGACCACGTATGAGATGCTCCATCACGCTTAAACTCATTAAAACAGTCGCTGATTTTACTCAATAGTGGTTTATCATCTACTAGACTTTTAGGTATATCAGAGATTCTATCGAGATTAAATCTAACATTTTTCCAAGGCTTAATTTTCGATAATCTCTTGAACTCCTTCATATTATAATTAAAACAAGTATTTAAATAAGAAAATTTTATATAATGAATCATTGCAAATGGCTTATGATTGGATCAAAGACTCCGTGTAACAAATCATGCAGAAATGAATTCTGTGGGTATCATATGCAGAGTGTGAGAAACGGTTCGGAGGGACCTCTACCATGCTTGCATTGTGGGGTAGGTGTAAGAGGCAAGTCGCAGTTATGCATTAATTGCGGGGGTAAGCGTTATAGAGAGTTAAAACGTTATTATGACAAGCGAAGAATCAAAAATCCTGACGACGTCAATGGCAAAATCATAAAAACTACGGCTGATTATATAAAAAGATTTTCCAATGTTATAATTCAGCCAATTAACGAATTAGACAAATAGATATATTATATATAAATGAGCCAAGAATTTCAAAGACATCCTGTTATTAAAAATTACGAAGCTTCTAGTGATGGTGTTGTTAGACACAGTAAAAATAGGAAATCTGTTGGGCGGGATAATGGTATGGGGTATTTGATGTTTAATGCTGGAGGGAAAATGTATCTCAATCACCGTTTCGTTTATGAAGTGCATAATGGATTAATCAAGGATGGTTTTGTTATTGATCATATTGATTCTAATCCCAAGAATAACAAATTGAACAACCTTCAAGCTATTTCTCAATGTGAAAACACAAAACGAGGAAGAACTGGGAAATACCCGAAAATTGCTAGACCTGTAAGATCGTTTAATACTGACACGGAGATGGTATTTCAATCAATGACAGAAGCTGGTAGGTATTTCGATATTTTCCCCCCCTCGGTACAAAAAGTAGCAGAGGGAATTTATAAGACGGCTTTTTCAAAGCGTTTTAAAAACAAAATTCAGTTTTCTTATGTAGGGAGATAACTCCGTTAGGTATAACGCGTGTGAAATCCGTAGGATTTCCACCAATGACAGAGTTACGGATCTTAAACACGGAAACGCTAGTGTTGGAAAATCTTCGATTTTTCATTGGCTGTTATAATTAAATAAATCCGAACAAAACACAATCAATTTTGTCTTTTTTCAAGTATTAACAGAACTGTTTTATAAACACGTCGTATTTAAACATTTTTTTTTAATGTCTGTTTCAAGTATTATATGTGTTTTCAACGTTGTCAGTGATCGCTAATAAACAAACAAATAATTACAATCACTACACCTATTTTATATCACCTCGTCGTAATGAGTGTATATATACAAATTCGTTCTTATTATAATTGGGCATTTAGCCGAAATTCAAGTGTAAACAAAACCACACCGTCACACGTGGTATGAACGTTATTATTGACATTCAAAACCAAAGTTTCGATTTTGCGGTTTTGATTACACTTGAATGTAGAATAGCCCGCGTCATCCATTGTCATTGAAATCAATTCATTCATTGTGTCACCTATAATCTATTGTTGTACCGTCGTCATTGTCATTGAAATCAATTCATTGTATATACCATTGTCATTGTTCACCTATAATCTATTGTTGTACCGTCGTCATTGTCATTGAAATCAATTCATTCATTGTTCACCTATAATCTATTGTTATGTGTTTGTCGGTTAACCGTTGAGCGCGCTGCTTGATGTATAAAACACCAAGGAGGTTTAAAACGGTAAATGTGCCGTCGTCATTCATTATATATAATCATAATCACCTATAATCGCATTAAACTTCTGGGTATACTAAGATGATCAACACCTTAGTGTATCCAGAATTCATTTTGAAAATACTTTGTATTTTTAATACTTTGTATTTGAAATACTTTGCATTTAAACAAATATATTTTTATATATATATGAATATTGAAAATCTCAAATTGATTATTATTGAAATCAACAAGTTGAAGGATGAAAATATAAAATTATGTTCAGGTTTGGATTGTGATCAAATTATGACCAATTTCGAGGATATACAATTTGCAGAACAGACCGGAAAATATGTCCTATCTAAAAAATATTTTTTAATTAAGAATATCCAAAAGCTTATACGTGAGAGCTTAGTAAATACTGAAGATGTTAATGTCTTCGTACCATTATGTAGCATCGTTGAACGTGTTCGAAAGCAATTAGGATTAGAATATGAACAAAAGAGACTTATTAATTGTAAAGTGAGACAATTAAAAATGTTAATGGAAAACTCTGAAGGTGATGAGCCCACGCGTAGAGAGCCTCCTTTGTTTGTATAACCGATACGGTATGAGGAAGTAAAATTATGTGTATAACAACAAGGAAGTATTAAAATGATTTACATTTTTTAGTTAGTGATTTGCATTTCTAAAAAATGCTTTGGATTTTTTAATTAAAAATTGCAAAGCAATTTGACAATAGTAATACTCTTTCAATAATGGTAGGAGAATCATTAACAACGAGATTAGCTAGAGAAAGACTTGAAGCTCTTAAGAAAATATTACCCCTTCGTGATAGAATCCGCGAAAAACTTCAACAACGGCAATTATTTCAGACTGACTTCACAGAGGATACAGAACAACTCTTCAAACCTATTGTTAGTGCAACTGAGGGTGTGAAAACAGCAATTTCTAAACAAGAAAGCGCGCAAAAAGAGTCCTTTCTCCCTGTGTTAGAGAAAATATCAAAACGAACTAAACAAACGAAAAAATCATTAAAAACACTTCCTGGTGATATAATAACTACTGCAAGACGACAAGAAGAACAACAACGAGAACTTCAGGAAGAAATTGAACGATTAGGTGATGTTGATATTTCCTCACTAGAAATGCAAGCATTTCCACCTGAAGAATTTCAAGAAAAACAACAAGAAGAAGAAGAAGATGGAGCTGTTTCAAAAAGGGACTATCCTCCTGAAAATATATTTACAGTTGATGCGTTAAATACAATCAGAAATATCCCAACACTTGCTGGATTAGCTAAATTTACCAAAGACAACGTTAAAAAAGCGAAGAGAGTTAAGTATTTAAGAGACGACACGGCTAAGGATTTTGTAAAGGGTTCAGAAGTTTGGGCAAATAAGGTGTTTTTAGCAAACAAGAGGAAAAACAAAATCACAAAAGAAATAAAATCTGATTATGACCAATTTCTAACTATAGTAAAGGGGATCACAGTAGCACCACAAGTATACACAGCAGACCCAATCCCTGATGAAATACAAATAATGGCAGAGGCTGATTCCCAGAGTAAAACTCCAGAGTTGAAAACTCCAGAGTTGAAAACTCTGAAGGGTGCAACTGGTACAACTAAAAAAAAGGGTAGTGGTTTAGTTGGTAAAAATCCTATAGATTTTCACGCTAGTGTAACATGTCCTGGTAATATTCTCGGTGATATAGCACGATTAGAAGTACTTGTAGGAGGAAAACGAGCCGGGAATAACTCACTGGAAATAATCAATGAAGCAGCTGATATCTGTAGGAGATTATTTCAAGGTGGTATCATGGATATTGCAACATATAGAGATTTCATTGAGGAGTTAGCCGAAAATTCTTCGAATTTCTACGGTTATCATAGCGATTAGATAATTGGAAATGCTAAAGCATTTGGAAAAACACTAGTGTTTTTGTATATAGAAGAATGATCATACACTACAACCATGATAAACCAACTAACGTCTACGTGGTAAACTCACGATTACCAAAATACCGAGTATACTATGGAGATGGTCTCGGTAATACTATAATGGGATTATTTTCAAGAATGGCTCCAAAAGTAGCTCCATTTGCAAAACAGGCAGCAATGAAAGCAATTGATGTTATCCGAGATAAGGGTATTAACACTGTTGGTGATCTTGCTAGTAAGGCATTTTCAGCCGCTCGGGATAAACTAACAGCGCTAGTTCGACGACGAAATTCTTCGAATTTCCAATCAAAACCTGGAAATGCTAGCATTTTTAGAATGACTTCACTGCCATCTACTGCAGTAATGCCTACACAGGTTAGTAAAATAATAAATAACGCCGTGGATAAAAAACTACAGTCGTTAATGACTAACGCCCAAGATAATATAACAGCAAATATGATAGCCGGAAGTGGGCTTCCGGGAAGTGGTTTTAAGAAGATTCGACAGAAACGTTAGAAATATTTATTTGAACAGGATTTCCAATTATTATAGTTATTGTAGAAACACTAGTGTTTCTAATACTAGCATTAGAAATATTTGTGTCAGAATCACTTGTGATTCTATTTATTTGAATAGGATGCTCAGTTGTTATGGTTATTGTAGAAATACTAGCATTAGAAATATTTGTGTCAGAATCACTTGTATCAGAAACATTAATGTTTCTAACGCTATCTTCATTATCAGATATTTTCATCATCATTATTAAAATACACCCAACTAAATATTTATTTTGAAAATTATTTTTATATTATAAAATATTTATAATTTGCTAATTTTGTTAGATTTTTTACTTTTTTTACTCATTTTTCTAGTGTTTTTACTCATTTTTCTAGTGTTTTTATGCAATTCATAGACAAAATTTCATGAAAATCGAGGATGAAAACCCAAGGAATTCATTTAGAGAAAATCGATTTTGATCAGATTTTTTATCCTGTGAGGCTAAAATATATTGTTGTCATCGAATTTTCGATGTTTTTTTTATTGATTTTGTATTGTTTTTTGGCTAATCCGTCGACATAATTTCATGAAAATCGATTTTCTCTAAATGAATTCCTGGGGTTTTCAATTCAAAATTCCTTCAGAATTCTTTCAGAATTTTTGATTTAGACCATCGGATATATAATAAAAAATGTTCAAACAGAACCCTGATGTTGCATTTGACATGGAAGCCCCAGTGCTTAAAGATACTTCTGTACGTGATTATCAATTTTTTGCTTATCACGCAGTACAACCTGATCTTCGTGGAAGAATTGAACTTCAGGTTCATGATACCAGTAAATACTTTTTACCCGCTGAAGCTTTTATTGAAGTCGAAGGTGAACTTTTACAGGATAATAATACACCATATGATGATGACCCAACTATCCGAGTTGGTTTTGTTAACAATGGCATCATGGCTTTATTTGAAAGCGCAAGATATCTCATTGATGGAAAAGAAATCGAATCTATTGAACGTGAAGTTGATGTAGCAACAACAATACTAGGGCTAGCAAGATACTCTGACGATTATACAAGATCGGCTGGTCCATCTATGATGTTCTCTAAGGATATTACTGATCACGCTGAGCACATTCCGTATATTAAAATAAGCACTGCAAGAGCTACTGCAGCTGATCCACAACCTGATACCCCTGAACATAGAGACAGACCAGGTGCTGCCTTTGATATTCTCGGAAGCGTTAATAATAATTTCAGTTTGCAACACGAAAAGGAACATTGCAGGGAGCTCGTCGACGATTTTCATGTGCGATTCCGCTCCATCACATATTTGGATTTTGTAGAAACGTCAGAAAAGTTATTTATGGAGTAAAGCATACTGTAGCACTAGTGAGAAAGGGTACTGATAATAATGCAATCTGGCGCGCTGCTGACGTTGCCGCTGGTAGAGTAAATTTAACAAAACTATCACTGTGGATGCCAGTGTTGACTCCATCATTGTCATTGTCAGTAGAACCGCGGTTGCTATCATTTATGGATCAAGGGGGAAAGAGATTATTAAGCTGGTTGACAACGTCCACAGATACCATGGATTCTAATATTGATGGTACATTTACATGGCATTTGGCAGCACGACAGGGTGTTTCAGCTCCACGGCATATTTTTATTGCGCTACAGAATAGAGTGCGATTGGATAATCAAGAACGTTCCCATATGATATTTGATCAAATCGGATGTAATGAAGTTTCACTTAAAATAAACGGACAGCAAGAACCATCCGAGGATATACAACTTAATTACGGTCAAAACCATATTGCACGAGTTTATCATCGATTGCTATCATTTATGGGACGTGATCAAAATGTAGATACTGGTCTACAAATATCACAATTGGATTTTAAAGGTCTGTATCCGATTTATTACTTTTCGTTGGAACATCTTGACTTGATGAAACAGTCCGTAGTTGATATACACTTCCGAGCTCGTGTAACCCGTCCTGCTGGTATTGATAATTACAGAGCGGTTGCTGTTATTCTTAGTGATAAATCAATGATACTCGAGGGTGTTGGTGGACGAATGAGATTGGTAGATGCACCAGTAGAAAATCTCTAATTGAATTTAGAAATGCTTAAAAATTGCTGTGCAATTTGAATTTCTAATTTAGAATCAATCTGTTTTGTATAATGTCGTATAGTAATATCAATGTTACGTTGACACCTGGTCAAATAAAAAAACTACAATCCAAATCAGCTAAGCAATGTGGAACCACAATAACGCTGAAATTTAATCAAATGAATGGCGGAGGGAATAAACTATCGCTGACAAAAACTCAGGTTAATCACTTCAATAAAGCGTTTAAAGAAAAAAAAGGAACTCAAATTACTTTTTCTAAAGCTGCTATCGCCAATATGGAAAAGACTGGTGGTATATTCCCGTTGTTAGGGTTGATTCCAGGGTTGATTGCCGCAGCAGCCCCAGCGGTAGCGAAGGCAGCAGCATTAGGAGCTATTGGTACCGCAGCAGGAATGGCGTTGAAAAAGGCAACTGGAAAGGGGTATAAAAAAAAAGGAAAGGGTCTAAGACTACCAGGAACCCCGAGTTCATGGTACAGCGGAAAGGGTCTTCGAATTCCAGGAACGATATAGTTCCGAAATCTTCGATTTCCAAACCGATGGTTCCCATGTCCAATTTTGATTTAATTGATACCGCTAAAAAATTAAAAATAAAAAATTTCAGAGGGGTTTTTATGAGAGATCAGTTACCGGCACAACCAAATAATGTTGAAACCGGTATTATTAATTTAGATAATAGCTCCGGACCTGGAACTCACTGGGTTGCATACGCGATTGATCCACGTGGGATTATTTATTTTGACTCATACGGATTAGCGCCGCCGAAAGAATTTATGCGTTATATAAAAGATTTTCCAATGAAGACTTGGTATTCTACGTTACCAACACAAACAATGCTTGATCCACCAATATGTGGTAATGAAGTATTAAACGTACTTGATGCTATATCCAAAAGATTTTCGAAACCACCTCATATAGTAGTAAATGAGTATACTAGCGGCAAATCTCTTTAAAAAATTCTGAAAGAATTTTGGATTAAAAATCTTTAGATTGAAAATCCATCGGATTTAGACGATGAAAATATTTCTATAATAATGATTGATATTTGGGGACGACCTTTATCATCGCTGAAGAAACCTGATAGTGGAGTTGAAACCGTTGATAACAAGGATATTAAAAAACTAATCGAAGATGAAATATCCGAAATATTAAACCTAGCAAATATTGATCCTGGTGAAATAGTTGTATTTCAAGATCGTCAGGGTAAATTGAAAAGTAGTAATATCTCTCTTAATGATATTTTGGTTAAACAACGAGACGCAGCAGAGGATACTATCGCGTTTTTTTCTGATGAGGGTAAACTCAAACCAGGTGTACTTGTTTCAACAATTACGGATAAATTAACAACATACGATAACACGGTGAATTCATTAAAATCGCTTAATGATAAGTATGACGATCATATAGTTGCATTTGATCAGTTTACTGCATTACAAAGAAATATAGTTGACAAAATTGATAAACCCCTGCTAGAATTTTTTGGAAATCCACCAGTGACCACACCAAAACTCACCACAATAAAAGATTCTATATTGGAACTAGCAACTCTTCAATCCGAATATGAAAAACACACGAAACTATTTATGACGTTTCGTAAAAACCTCATGGACAAGTTTATTGGGAGCCCATTTGATAAAATTGAAATAACACTTCCCGATATTAAAAAATCCATCGATGAACTTAAAACATTCAACAACGCAATAAGGGATGATGCAATGAGAATGATAAACGTTGTTGAAAAAGTAAAAATTTCTCATGATAAATCTATCGTCAACAACGTAGTATACACGATTCAATACGGATCATTTATGTGGACTCCCACAAACAATATTTTAACCGTAACCGCAGCAGTCAAGGGTATTTATCGATTAATAATAGTATCACCGACTCAGTTTGAAATATCATCAAGTAGTTCATCTGGAGTCAATAATACGATATCAACGATCATCGACAAGGATACAACTGAACAATTCACGATAACAAATACAGATGGAAATCTAGCCAAGGTTTCAGTAACGTGGTACGTAGAATTTGTAGTGGATTTAAGTAAACAATTAAATTGATTTAAAAATTCTTTCACGATTCAAAATTACAAAGTAATTTGTAATTGAAAATGCTAACGCTTTTAAAATAAAATGACTCCATCATCGAATCAGTATCGCTATGATCAAGTCAAAGAGTTTCAAACTAAACTCAGTTCTCTCTGTGAAGAATATCAAATAAAAATCAAAAAATACAAACGAAGAATAACCACAGTTGATATCACCGTGTACTCGGTGTCAGGAGTAATCACTGCTGCTGGAATAATACTATCTTCGGTTACAATGATTGCTCCGGTCGTAGTTCCAATCGCTATTTCCGCAGTGGCTACAATTGCTGGTATATTAACTGGGATCACAAAAAAACTATCATCGTGTAGCCAGAGTAAACTACATGATTATTTAATTAAATATCATATTGCATCTGCCGGTTACTCGCAATTATCCTCGTTGATATCATCGTCGTTGGATGACACAACAATATCAGATAGCGAATTTTCAACTATGGCTCAATTGTATAAATCAACAATGCTGAAATTAGAGCAGAATAATAATAATAATGTCGTCGCAAGAACTACTTCAACAAATAGTAACAAATACAACACCAGTGAAAACAAGCACGATATCAATAACCTCAACACGTCCCGAATTTAGTGTTAATTTTCCAATTCCTGTTCCCGTGAGCGAGATCGCACTAGCAAAACTACGAGTGTATCATAGCTGGCCTAATATTAGATCGGTAGCATTTGGTGGTCAACAACCGAATAATTCCTTGGTATTTGCAAACAAGAATCGTGAAGACGGAACACCAGATTGGCAGGTTGTTTCTATACCAACTGGGTCATATCAAATCGAACAGATCAACGCTGAATTTCAACGAAGAATAAAATCTCTCACTGGAAAAGAATCAAAAATCGCTATAACAGTTCACGAACCAACATTATCATCCGCTATCGAGATAAATACAGAAGGATACGTTGTAGATATTTATCAGAGTTCTATAAGATCAGTGTTAGGATGGCCTGAATTACCACCGGATAACTCGCGAGAAAATTCGAAGGATTTTCCACCCGAACCTAAAAAATCCGATTATATCACCAACAAAATAAAACCCGTCAATGAAGTCAAAAATTATCAAAATTATGCTCCTAATAAATTCTTGAATAAAGAAATTTTTGAATCAATTTATGTTCCTCTCATTAACGGAAATTTCACAGTAATGAATAATGATTTTTCACGACTGCTAATATCTATTAAATCCAGCTCTCTCACCAAGGATGAATTTATCAACGTCGTAGAAACGGGTAATAAAATCATCGACGATATGAAAATATTTCACTCGATAATTATTCAAGAAGTATTAAATGAAGAAATCTTACATGATAAGTTTGCGGATCTATATAAGATTAATAAAACGGAGATTAAAGATTTTAAAATCCCTGGATATAATCCGGATAAACTAAAGAAACAACTTGACGATGCTATTAATATTGGGTTCAAAAGAATCCACGATAATTGGAAAAAATCGAAGAATCCTACAGCAAATATTCTGAAATTTAATAATGATCCAGAAGGGTGCGGTAGACATATTGCTCCGAACAATGTGAATATTTCAACGGTGATTGCGCTCAATTTAGTATGTGATGTTATCGAAGGAAATTATCAAATAAATCTCGAACAATCAAATCAAGCTCAGCAAGGATATATTTTATATTCATTTGCACCAACGGCTCCTCCAGGATTTCTAATTATTGAAGACCCAACTAATCTAGTCTATATGCGATGTCATAATAATTTGTTAACGAGAATTAATTTTAAACTCACTGACCAATCTAATAATCTGATTGATTTACGAGGTGAGGTTTTACAAATTAGTTTATTTGTGAAATCTTAAGGACTTGATCAAATATTTAGTTAGCGCATTAGCAGCCGAGGAGGTGAACGTCAACTAAATGGCATCTTTTTTTTTTACCAAATGGACCCTTCTCTTGATATTTATTAGAAGGGTTTATTTGACAAATTAAGACTTCCTAGTAAATATTAACTAGAAGGGTTTATTTGACAAATTGAGAACTTCCTAGTAAATATTAACTAGAAGGAAGCATCGTTGACGTCTAAAAAAGCTGGTCTGTTCACCTCCTCTGCTGCTACATACCATCTCCGCTTTCACATTTTGACGGTGGTGAGGTGGTCTTCATATTGGCCCACTTTGCGCCTGATCGTGTTACGCACTTCTTCATTTCTGATGTGGTCCATGTAAGACGATGACGATTTTGTAGCATCTTATTTCTAGATTGAGATGACTAGTACTCGCAATGATCTGATTTTAGTTTTCAAACTTATTCTTGTCTATTCAGATGGGCCTTAATTTGACGTAGCTGCCGTAGATTGTGGTGCTCGTGACATGATTGCTGTTGTTGATCCCTCTTTGAAGATTATGGAACAAAATATTTGAACTGGTTCACTGATTCCAGCTCCTCTCTTCTGACTTTAATATTGGCTGAAATTTGTTTGCCACTATTTGTTATCAGCTTTGTCTTCTCAGCGCTTATGTCCTTGTTTCATCCAGGTTTTCACTAATACGGCAAGCTCACCTTCACTGCATGCCAGCCCATCAATGTGTTCAAAGCAGGACCCTGAGATTGAATGTTTGTTGTGTGTCGTTTCTTCCACTCAGGAACCCTGCCTGTCCTTCAGTAAAAGAAATTGCACAAACACAATTACAAAGACCAAGTATCAGATCAAAATCATTTGATGGATCATCATCAAACAATTTACTGCTATATGTAAATAAAATAACCCAGACGGAATGCCCGACTGATAAGTTGTCCGCGTACCAACGATCAGTTATGTAATCGAACTTGTCAATGATGAATTCCAGCACAGAATCAATAGATACGATATATATATATATATATATATATATATATATATATATATATATATATATATATATATATTCGTCATCAATCATCGATCTGATCTGTGGTAGGATCGCCTGAGGCAGCACATGTTTATCACACATTACCAGAACCAAAGTTAGATGAATTTATCATGAAAAATGTATAACCACTTCAGAATGTCTAGAAAAATATCAATGAAAAGGAGACTTTCTTCATCAAAAGAAATATTAGATAACAAAGGTTACTGGCATACGGATATACCGATTGTATTATGATAAGCTAAATTCAATCATTGATGAAAACATTATCGAATCACTTTCAGATCCTATAAATTACGAATTTAAAGAATCGATCAGCAAACTACAACATGTATTTTCCACTATCATACAATACTACAGCGACAATTCAAAACCAGGGTACAGCAGACCTTGCGTTTATTAAGGAAACTGTTACTCAGAATATAAATTACTACAGTAATGTGGTCGTTGATCATTATACAATGACCCTTAACATTTTATTTCTCAATCGTTATAAATTAACCGAAGCGAAATTACCAGCATTTATAATTCCTGGATTTGACACAGATGAACTTAACACATTGCTCAGCAATATTATTTAAGCAAACCTTCCTTCAATATTCGAATCGTGGAGACAAATAGCACCAGCAACGGTTTTTTTTACTAATATAGAAATGATCCCAATGTTGAATGTCGTTATATTTCACTGGAAATTGTAAATATAACATCAACTTTTGCAATCAGTCCTTTATCTTATGTAATTGATGGCAGCTGGTAAGCGAATCTTGAAGAATCCAGGCACGTTCAGGATGGATTCATTAGCTGTCATCACAGTCAGTACGGAATCTAGGTGTTACTCTAGACAGTACTCTCACATTGCACTAACATGTCATGAACATCTGCAGGGCTGCATATCTTGAATTGAGACGCATCAGTTCCATTCATAAATATCTTTCTGTTGATGCCACAAAAACACTTGTGTGTTAATTAGTACTTTTAAGACTGGACTATTGTAAGTCAATTCTGTCTGGTTCATCACAATATTTACTCCAGAAACTTCAGAAAGTTCTAAATACAGATGTACTGATCATCTTTAGACTACCTCGATAAGAGCACACCACACCGCTGCTCTATAACCTACACTGGCTATCAATTCGATATAGAATCAAACACAAAATTTGTTCTCTGTGCTATATTTCAATGACAGACTCCAGTCCAACGTACTTATCCAGCCTCACCAATGTGTATATACCAGCTAGATCCTTAAGCTCTTCTTCTGATAATCGTATACTCATTGTTCCCAAGGTGAAAAAAAAGTTGGACAACGTTCGTTGCATACGAGGGCCCAGCGACGTGGAACGAATTGCCCATTGAAATTAGACACAAAGACACAGTTGTCCCTTTTAAGGATGCTCTCAAGACTCACCTGTTTCGACTTCAGGAACACACTTAGCGACATTATCATGTTTTGTATCTTATGTATTTTCATCACGTTTTTATGTTTTCCAATTTCATTGTTTTTGTCATTTGTTGTTCTGTAGTGTAGACATGTCATTATTGATGGTGTAAAGCGTTTAGAGCTTTTAAAGATTGGGCGTTATACAATGTCCTCATTATTATTATTATTATTATTATTATTATTATTATTATTATTATTATTATTATTATTAGCTTCTGGATATTTGTACCAGACCCCATTAATTTGGTTTCTCTACGATGTCATAATCCGATATTATCACGGATACTATTAAAATGTGTTGACCAGAACGGATGCTTGCTTGATATGCGTTAGGATTTTTCTTAATATAAATCTCTACTAAACTCTTAACGATTGTTATCGAGTCTAAGCGATTTACCAATAATCAGATGAATATTATATAATGTATCAGTACGTGATAGTTTTTATGCATAACAAAAGTGCTTGAAAATCACGTCAGCACAATATTTACAATATTCCCAGACCAATTTAGTGTTGACATAAGTATTCTTAAATTCGGCAACGAAGTGTTTTTGCTACGCCGGAATAGTTCAATTAACTACAATGAGAATATATTTGCATGATTACGTGTGACAGAAATCAAATTCTAAATTATGCACATTCCTGCGTTGAATTTGATCGGTTTAAACATATTATCTAGTTCTGAAAAATATTATAATCTGAACAGTTGTTTTCATATTAAAGAGTATATTACTCATAATTTTGTCAAATTATCAAACAATTTCATAATTTTATTGGGTAAATTATACTAAAAATAATATAAATCCTTCTGAAGAACATCATTATAAAGATAATACTAGTCGTACTATTATTATCAGAATAAAACTACCTTAGATGGAATGAATCGTACTTTTGGTCACATGCGTGAAAATATGATGCTGATCTGTCTCAAATGTAATCGACATACGGGTGCCGACTCTCGTTAAGGGAGCGCAGTGGTAATTGTGTGTCTTCCGGAATTACTTGTAATTGTTCACGTACAAATCCACGTTGAAGAGTAGTTGCATCCAATCCATTTATATTGCAGGACTACCCATAAATCTTACCATGATGGATATTGTATGTGTAGTTACATTCCAGATAGGATCAATTGCTCTTTTTACCGCCTTCAAGTTCAATGGGTTCATATAAGTATCTGACAGTTGTATTAAATAGCATTTGCTATTTTGAAAAGTCATGTCGTTGTGTTGGTATATGTTTTTTATGATTGCATTGGTAAGTTTCATATTAATAGCATGAGTAATTTAATTATTCAATGCATGTATAAGACTTGGTAGTCTTGCAACCCATTCACGAGATTAAATCACTCAACAATTGCCTGATCGCGATCAATTGCGGTATGTCTACGTCTAATTTTGACAATATGCATTGCTTCATCAATGACGATACTGCTCAAATAATTTCACTTCCAGGATCAAACTGTAGCAATTGTACTATCGAGCACTATATATATATATATATATATATATATATATATATATTTATATATATATATATATATATATATATATATATATATATATATATATATATGTATGTATATATATATATATATATATATATAGAGAGAGAGAGAGAGAGAGACAGTGTGTGTGAGAGAGAGAGAGAGAGAGAGAGAGAGAGAGAGAGAGAGAGAGAGAGAGAGAGAGAGAGAGAGAGATATTATTTAGTATACTTGTATAATAAGAATGTTATTGATTTCTCAGCGACGCGAAAGCAGAAAGCAGTAGAAGATTATCATGCGATACCAAATTATACTATAGCTATTAGTATAGGTCCATCTGGGTATGGTACATCGCAATTGCTGCTTAATCTTATAATGAGATGGATCAAGCTGTATGTATTTGAACCATTTATAGATGAGCAACCATGCTACGAAGTACTCAGCGACTTGAATGATAACGCATAATTGTTGGACGAGGACGGGAGCGACGACGTTAATTTTATAAAAGACATTGATGAAGCTCCATCCGTAGACAGCCATGATATAACAATTTACAGTTTAGTTGTATACAACGACGTGCTGCCTGACAACCAATGAAAAAGTAGAAAAAGTAGCTAAAATGTTTTCTACAGGCAGATATTATTAAACAAACGTGATTTATGATAATCAGCGATACACAGAAAGACATAAAGTGATCAGAGATAACTGTAATATTTTAGCTGTGTTTAATAGTGTCGATACGCATACTTTCGGAAATATTTATAATACTTGGTGTAGTGCGGACATGAAGATAGTTAAATTTAAAACCTCCTTTACACATGTGCAATCTACCGCACATGGATTTATAACGATAAATGTGCATGATCCTTGATCACGAAATCGCGTTGGTCTTCATACCGTATTTGGTTGAGAAAGTTGGTACGATATAGTGATGACCTAATTCACAGCAATAGTGTGAACGACAAAACGTCTGATGGCAGATGGATAAAACAAATCTAACACAATTAGAGAAATCTCGGTCAAGGATGGCGTTTGTTTTTTCATTTACGTAGGAAGCCTTTTATTCCAAAAATAACCCCTCTAAGAAGAGTCGTAGGATCCCCCCCCCCCCCGCTTCTAAACAATATTGCTGTATGGTAATGCTATGCAAATGTATTGTTCAATGGTACTGAATTAAAGCAATCACAGTTGACAAACTTTTGATATGTATGCTACAGACTTCGGGCTGGATTATCTAAAGGAGTGTTTGTATAAAAAAAAAACAAATTTATAGACTCTTTTGCTAGTTAAAGACGCCATATTTAGCATAACAATCCACTCTAACTTGCAATTAAAATAGATTGTTAAATAAATCCAGAAATTATTCAGTCACAAGTACTCAAAAGCATACAGGAATCCTTTTTTCACACTCAATCGCAAGTACTCAAAAGCATACAGGAATCCTTTTTTTACACACTCCATCGCAAGTACTCAAAAGCATACAGTAATCCTTTTTTTCACACTCAATCGCAAGTACTCAGTGGCATACAGAAGTGCGTTTTCACACTCTACCACAATCACCCAATAGCAAACAGAACCACCCCCCACCCCCCGTTTCTCACTCAAACACACGCACCTATGTGCATGTAGAAATAACGAATGAATACAAGAAAGTAATTACTTTGTAGAAGAAAAATTCAAGAAGGGTGACAGTGATGGACATCTTTTTACTTTGAATACCTTTGTAGAGGAGGTCCACCTATGAGAAAATTCAGATAGATTCACAGATACTGCTTATAATGCATGCTTTTTATATTTATATGCGTTATTTTACAATCAGAAAGAATAATAAAGCAAATTTATTTATTAACCTTTACAAACAAGTGGTGTATTAAAAAAAACGCTGCTACACTGGACACAGTTATTATCGTTACTCTTGTATATTAAACTACTCATAGTTTTATAACTGCCTATTGGGGATATATATTTCGGTCTTACAGAGTTACCTATTTACAGAGGAGAGATATTTATTTGCAGACAATACTGGGTTACTGAAGAAACATTCTTACAGATGAGTCTGGATTACCGAAGGGCGTATTTACTAAAGATACCGGGTTACATATGAGGCTGGTTACCAAAATGCCTGTTTACAAAATATACTGGGTTGCATAAGAGTCTGGATTACGGAGATGCGTGTTTACAAAATATACCGGGTTACATAAGAGTCTGGATTATGGAGGGATGTGTTTACAAAATATACCGGGTTTATATAAGAGTGTGGATTACGGAGGGGCGTGTATGCTAAAGATACCGGATTACATAATAGTCTGGATTACGGAGGGGACTGTTTACAAAAGATACCGGGTGAGATAAGAGACAGTTTGATAGAAGAGCCTTGAACAGATTTAGGGAGTATAATTATGGAAAGCTCTCTTTTAAATTGCATCAAGAAAGTTCTAGAAACGGTTATTCTTGAAAAATTAAATATGGGAGATGCATCCGTGTAATTCGGTCATACTCCTTAATTACTCTAAAAGAGGCGTATTGTGGGTCCTACTGGATTTTGTATACACCCAGTAATAATCCTCTTATTTTATTTTAAAAAGAAAGTATACAAATTAAGAAATTTGAATGTGCTCTGTAGCTAAGTATTTATTGCCTCCAGAATTTATACTTTGTGTTATACATTTTCCGATATTTTGTTTCACTAGAACATCTTATTCATCTACAGTGATCTGTACCGACGAAGTATCAGCAAACGTAAGCTTTCTTTTTCCATATAATTTAATCAGGTAAGATGCGTCCAAGTAACTCAATAATAATCCATAATGCGGTCATGAAAGAGAGCTTCGTTGTCCCTTCTGTATTATGCATCTTTATATTAATAAATCATGTTTGATTAACAATTGCCAAATGCCTCTATATATTAATACATGTGTTTGGTTCACAATTGCCGAATGCAACTTGAAGGAAATTAAAGGAATGTTATAAGTGTTCAGCAGTTAAGCATAAAATACTTACACCGTTAATAATATGGGAAAAATATTCTCTTATATTTCTTTTCACTTGAACCTCTTTTTCAGTTTTATCTGACATTTCTACTAGCGAATAATGCCTGCAAGTAGAAATGAAATATATATATCTTTATCTGTATGTTAATGACCTGT
The DNA here is from genome assembly GCA_029339505.1 of Unio delphinus. Classification (NCBI taxonomy): domain Eukaryota; kingdom Metazoa; phylum Mollusca; class Bivalvia; order Unionida; family Unionidae; genus Unio; species Unio delphinus. The sequence goes on along the minus strand of JAQISU010000015.1, from coordinate 9,096,654 downwards.
ATGTTCCTGTATATTACTAAACGATACGTACAATTACCAGATCATTTTCAGAACGGATTTTCTTGTATACATTAAAGAGAGAGAGAGAGAGAGAGAGAGAGAGAGAGAGAGAGAGAGAGAGAGAGAGAGAGAGAGAGAGAGAGAGAGAGAGAGAGAGGGGGGTTATAATTAAAGCAATATAATGACTTATATCAAGTAGATTTAATTTCCATGTTTGAAATACTCTTCTGGTTAGTCAGTTTGCTTAGTCTGTAAGGAGTATAGTGGTACGATTAAATCGCGATTGGAAAATACATTACCGACCCCATTTGGGCACATTACACGTTTAGCGAAAAAGGGGATTGAACATGGGACTATTTAAACTGTATATAAATTGCATTGTAATTGCAAATTACATCGCGGTATGCTTGGATGTATTTTTTGTAAGAAAGTTTTTGACAGGATGATTTTTTAGGTTATGTCTCCAGTTCCTTCTTGTGATATTTTACAATAGACTTTTTTTCTATATAAGTAATTATTTATGTTTATATATTTTCGGTAAGTTTCATGATGTGTTGTACTTGCTATGCATTCTTTATTTAAACCATCTTAAATAGTTGAATCATAAATATTGCCCGCATTTATTTAGTCAATATGAATGGAAAATGAAACTTCAATAAAGTAAACATACAAGTGATCTATTTGCAAAATACAATCGTGTTAAGTAAATCTGTATCAAGTATATTATTGCTTTATTAAATGTTTATACAATTCATTTAGTTAATGTGATTCCTAAAACGGAAAAAGCGTTTGTTGACTTGATGACAAAACATGTATTTCACTATCTTAAATGATTCGTTGAAAAATACTATGTTATTCGGTACTGCGTTTATAGCGTGTAGTATATTTTATGTAATCAATAGAACACGGAAAACATTTCATTCTTAAAAGTTAATATCAGTCCTGTAAGAGAATCGTTATTTGTATATTTAAATTGTCAACCTTGGCATTGTAGCACTAGAAATCTTTTTAAAGAAAATACTATCTGCTGGTTTATTCTTAAATTATCAAAAAGCTACCATTGTGTAATATGTTAGGAATTTACCGTGAAACGAGCAAGGATGCTTTTGTATTTAACATTTCGGATTTACCCTGAAATTATGCAGAGGCTTTCTGATTTACAGTGATTCAGTTGACGTATTTGCACATAATCACTTCGGACGGTTCGTAGGGAGTACCTTCGGAGCGTTGTATGTTAATTAACTTGAAACTAAAAACCATGTTTAGGAGTTTTAAGAATTCATCCAGTAATGTAACATATTGTTTACATTATTTTAATGAACTAAAGTTATATCTTAAACTATCAGATGTTGGATTTCGTTTTTCTTGTTAAGTAACGTAAACCCTAATGACGTAATAAGATTTCCAAAATCCCATTTATATTCAACTATTGACAGACACAGAAGATTTATAGCCTATGATGGTTAAGTATGTTGCCTTTCTCTGAAAAGATGTCTTCTAGTGAAATTCGTTGAATCCATGCAGTAGAGTGCATATTCGTTAATGTTCCTCAGCACTGTCTTAAGTTTAGATCAGACTTATTTTCGGGATTAGCAAATATAAGAGATGCGACTTCTCTTTCTACTCAGAGAATTAATTTGTTAATTATCTTACTGCAGATGAAAGTAGTAACACGGGATGGTTCAATGTCATTGAGAAACCCAGTACTAAAATCGTAAAACGTTTATAGTGTCATAACAGGAATTTAACATGGTCGACTTAATGGTACTGGACACTTGGGGAAATGAGATATGTTTGGCAAGTGGCTGCCTTCTATCGAGCTGGAACCAAGTAACAGCATTGAGTTGACCTAAAAATGAACTACCAACGTTCTTTCTAATCAAATGGTAGATGTGCATGCAACGCTCGCTGCATTGTGCAAGCATTACGAAGACAAGCACACTTTAATGTTGGATTGACAATTCAGCTGCAAGGGAACGTTGCGCACTACTCTAGCTAAGTATCAAATCTTAAATATTAAATGGGCAAAGGGTCGACATGCAAAGCAAACATTAATGCAACACAAAGACAACACATAACAAACAATAATGCAACACAAAGACAACACATAACAAACAATAATGCAACACAAAGACAACACATAACAAACAATAATGCAACACAAAGACAACACATAACAAATAATAATGCAACACAAAGACAACACATAACAAACAATAATGCAACACAAAGACAACACAAAAATGCTTGAAAGGAGTACCTGCGTGAATACATTCATGTGTGTAGGTTCTTATTAAAACAATCAATGCCAAAAGGCACTTAACGTTTTATGTTGTTTCTTTTAAAACACTCAATGAAATTTTACACCACATCAGCGAATGTTCCATTATTCATATTTATCAAATTGGATCTGATCACTGGCACAAGATTTTCGTCAGGTATCATGACTTTTGTCTGTTTTAGACAAAAAAATGTATTTTGAAGACAAAGATATAAATTACCGACATAACAAATATATTCACTTTAATAAAATTTGTATGAAGCCCATGAATTCAATGGCCAGAATCGTCATCTTGTTCTGACACTTACATCCGTGAATTATACTTTTAGAACAGTTTTGTGAAACTTGTCGAAAAGCCTTGGTTCCTCTGTATTTACAGAACTGAATAACTAGGGCACTATAAAGTCGTGTAATGTCAAATCGAAAGAAATATTGCAATCAAGATTAAACGATTGCATCCATTTCACGAAGAGAGAGGTGTTGGCTCAAATCCATGCTAGCTTTTTTGAAGAAGACACTTGTGACCCTGAAACATTTACTTCTGTGGCTGCTCCCAGACCAATAGATGTTTCCAACATCAAAGGTCAGGCATAAAAGGAGAGCCAGAAAGACAGACGTACAAATATATACACAGAAAAAGAGAATCAGTAAGGCAGTGAGATGTAGTCATAAAGTGGGCGGATACATATTGATATCAGCCAAGCATTCTTGCTTGATTGCTATTGTTAAACCAATATCCCGTTCCAACGCTTCAAGATCTTATTTTAAGAAGAAACACAGCTGAACTTATGTGAAGTAAACTTTAATTCAGGGGCGAAAATTAATTAAAATAGATAGATCTATCATCAGACAGACAGTCAAAATACATACAGATAGACAGACAGACAGAGAGATACTCACAAGTCCCATACCGCATAATCTACCAGTATGCCCATTTCAACATAGTAGTTCCTTTTTAGATTGCGTACCTCATCTGTGGATAGGATTGGAATGAGAAAGCATGTTTTGTATGCTGGTATAGCCATTAAAAACAATAAAAAATAGAAATATAAATTTTGTTTGCATATTTAGAAAAGGGAAACCTTGAGGTAAATCTTTTCTGTAGTTTTCGATAAAAAGAAGTTTTTTGTTAGTAGTAATGGAATAATTTTCCACGTATAAACAGACATAATAAAATAGAACTGAAATTAGTAGTGATAGATTTACCAATATTATTTGGGGCTGTCTATGAATCCTTTGATAATGTTACCAGCCCTACATGCAGTTGAGCAGCAGAGGGGGTGAACAGACCACGTTTTCAAGCAAAAATAATGCTTCCTACGAAACCTTATTTTAACCAAAAAAATAAGTCTCCATTTAGCAAACGGAGACTTTACGATTTTTTAATCAATTTTAGTCGCAACGATGTGGTCATTCACCCTCTCTGCTGCTGGAACTTTCAGTTCTGGTTAACAAAAATAATAAATGATTTCAACCAAATATTTGATCGAGTCCGATACGATATCGTGTCCGAGGATCATGTAAATTTATTGTTACAAATCCATGCGGGGTTGACTGAGCATGACTAAAGAAATTTTTTAATTGATTGAAGTCCATATCGGAACACCATGTCTGCCAAATATTTCGTAGCGTATGTGTATCAACGCCGTTAAACACAGCAAGAATATTACAGTTATCTCTGATCACTTTTGGAATCTGAGTGTAGCGTTGAGTGACATATATCACATCAGTGTTTTTGTGACGCCCCCGGGAAAATATTCTAGCTGGGTTTTTTTGATTGTCTAACATCACATCGTCGTATACGACTAAATTGTTAATACTCCCATCAAGGTCATCCACGGATGGCGCCTCGTCAATATCAGTTATAAAATCAATGATATTCTCACCTTTAATTTCTGATGCATTCTCGTTAAAATCCTTTAACACTTCATAGCATCGTTGATCATCTACGCTAGGAGCAATTAAATACAACTTATCCCACTTCATTCATCTCATTATTAAATTGAGCAACAATTGAGTCTTGCCGGATCCAGATGGCCCGATTATAATTGCACGGATAGAGTTTGGTAGCGCTGCATGATGCTTAACTGGTTCTCTTTTTTTAGTCGCTGAAAATCAATTATATTCATATCTCTATACATAAATTATGGATCTATATTGTGTGAAGTGTAAAACGCGTACTAGCACAAATGATGTGACGACGGTTACAACTAAAAATAACAGATCAGCACTAACTGGTAGATGTGCAACATGTGGTTTAAAAAAGTTTAGATTTATTTCTACAAAATCAAAGATTTTACAATCCGGAGATGTTTTAAAAAAAACGAGGAGGTGATATCGCAGCCAAATTGACAAAGCTCCCTGGAACCCCATGGGCAAAGTACCCCGGAGAAAAGCACCTTCCAGGATATAGCTACTGTGGTCCCGGAACACGATTAGATATCAGACTTGATGATCAAAATCAACCCCGATCCGGCGAGTATCCGATAAACGCTATTGATAAGGCGTGTCATGCTCATGATGTTGCATATAAAAGCAGCAATCTGCAAAACAAGCATCTCGCGGATGTGAAATTAATTCATGCGTTAAATGCTATTCCTGATAAATCTTTTAAAGAAAAGTTGGCTTCGTGGTTGGTAAAATCAGCTATGAAAGGCGAATTGATGATGGGTGCTGGTAATTAATAATATGGAATCAATTTATTATTCCCCAAGAGGATACTGGAGGGGTAAATCAGCAGTACATAAACTCGCTAGCGCTGCAAAAGTGAAAAAAACTACAGCGGTGGATTGGTTATCCAAACAGGCAAATTTATCTACCACCACCTAAACAAATTCAATTCTCGCATTTTGATGTGACTGCTCCTAATGAAGTTCATCAGGCTGATATATTATTTTTGCCACATGATCGTGGTTACAAATATGCGTTACCCGTAGTTGATATTGCAAGTCGATACAAAGAAGCAGAACCGTTAAAAACAAAATCAGCCACTGAAGTTGCTTCTGCATTTGAAAGGATTTATCGACGAGGTCCTCTGCACTGGCCAAATCTATTGCAGGTTGATCCTGGCAAGGAATTTCAGGGTGCGGTTCTATCTACATTAAAAAATCATAATGTCACCATACGACGAGGGCATACTGCGCTACATCGCGATCAGGCCATTGTCGAACGATTTAATCGGACGATTGCTGAGCGGTTATTTGGATATCAATACGCAAAAGAATTCATTCAAGAAAAGCGATCCCGTGAATGGGTCAAAAGGTTACCAGCTGTGATTACCGCACTGAATAATGAGATCACTAGAACAATCAACATGAAACCTAGGAACGCTATTAAAAAGAAGTCTATACCCGTACAACCACAAAAAGATTTCCCTAGAAACGCTAGCGTTTCCCAACCAATTCTTGGTAGTAATGGCACTGTTAGGTACTTATACGAACCAGGAGAGCTTGAGGGTGGTAAAAAAAGGGCTACTGATCCTATTTGGAGTGTTACTGCACACAAGATATCTAGTATAACACGATCAACTGGTAGACCAGCAATCTATAAACTGGATTCAACTGCTCCTCAGCGAGGATTTAATCGACAACAACTACAGGTAATTCCCGAGGATACTCAATTACCACCGCGGGGTCTTAATTAGCACCCGATGCCAGAGGCATTGTGCTGGCACCCCGGCGTCTGTTGCACTCAAGACGAGTCAACATCACATTGTTTCTGACATGACCGAGATAGTTATTTTTTCTGTCTACGGTGAATTGGCGAGGATCGTTATCCGAATACTGCCAACGCATTATACAATTGCAACTCGCGCAGTGATTATTCTGTTGTTTCTTCAAAGTGATTATTAGTTCAGCATCAATATCAAATTCTCGTTGTTTTTTTTTTGTCCTGTTGTCTGTAACCGGAGAGTTTTTTTATTAATGATGCTAACATCAATATCACTTATTGTTGTGTCATTATCATCGAAAACAACTCTTCGAAGTTTTATGTTTCGTACTCTGGATACTGCGAGATAGACTAAATTTGACCATTCGATGTGATTATCCACCATCCAAACAATTGTATTCGATATAGTCAATCCCTGTGAAGAGTGTATTGTTGCTGCGTATCCTAGCGTCCATGGGGATTTATTAGCACGCAATGCATTTTCGACGACGCTGATATCAACCAGCACAATATCATTTAACACGAGAATCTGCTTTTCACTCTTCCCTGGAATATCAACTTCAATATTCTGCTTTCGTGTATCCGAAGGCCTATAACACAACGGTACTGGAAATGTTGCAAATTTTTCTTTATGCGTTTCAAATAACTTCATCTGAAGTGTGTCTCTGACTATTTTTCTACTTGCTACTATCAAATCATTTGGTCTCCACGTTTCCCAGAAATCATTCATGGGAGTTTCTGAAATTATTTCACGTGCTATTTCGCATTGGATTTTATCCGGTTGTAATCTAATCAGTGCTTTGAACTCGCGTAATTGTTCATCAAGTGATCTATGGTCGGTATTAATTTCTTCATAATAGTCTACAGAACCCTTTAGCCATTCATGTGGAGATCCACCGACAAATGGTGGTGGTTGGCCGTGATCACCGCACATGACGACTTTTGTGTTTTTGTTTAACAACCACTCGAGAAATGTTTGTAATACTCTCAACGATACCGTGCATATTTCATCCCAAATTATGATTTCAGGAATGAATGTATCACCCATTCGATCAGGGGTCCATTCATCGCCTTTCCATCGAAAGAAACTATGATAAGTACAGGCATTTACCCCTCGCTGTATCATCTATCTCGCGAGTCTGTGAGTCGGTGTTAACACAATCATGTTAGAAACGCTAGCGTTTCCACGACGATATAATTCAATTGCACGAGTTGTCTTTCCTGACCCACCACAACCGTTTAAATAAACTGTCTTGTATCTACATATTGGATCAGATACCGGTGGTTCATTAGAAAATTCTGATTGAATCTCATCACATTTTAAGTACTTTTCATCCATGGCAACGTCTGCGGATTCACAATACTCATGTAGTATCTCCTTTTTAAATCGCCAACGCCCCCACGCTTCCTCCGGATCTGTGAATTTAGCTACAGCTGATTTGTACTTATTGTGTATATACATCGAATCAGTGGCCACTCTAACCGCGGTATTAGGAAATCTATTTATCATCGAAAATAGATTAATAGAAGCATAGGCTAACATTGAACTTCTCAAATGTGTGTACTGGGAATTATATCCATCACAGTAGGTAACAACCGTACCTAATTTCTCACCATTGGATAGAAAAGCATCCTTACGGGATACAAGTTTTCCCTGTTTCATTAAATCCGCTACAATAAAATCGTATTCAGCGACATCTATGATCAACCGCGAAGAGTATTTTGCGTTGTCGTATCGTCCACCCTGGGTAAATTTACCGATTAATCTTCGTCCAAAATCCTTTGCTTGTTCTTTTTTAATTTCAAATAACTTCTTAGACCAATTCATGATTTGTTCTTCATTTAAAATCTTCGATTTTCTATCAGGGAATTGTTTTCGCAATTCGCTAATTATACGATCTAGATCGGGTTGTGGTAGCCAAACTTCTTTCTGAGCTCGATAGCATATAATAGCTTCGGAAACAATCAACGATATCAGCATGCCACAATCAATCATATATCGTAGTAACACTATTGGCATCCAGGCCTTTTCAGATATATGTCTACCAAGCCAAACATAACTACACGGATGTAACCCTGTAGCGAGTTCAAATGATATCACACGAGCGAATCCGGTTAAATCAAAATCAGGTAATGGCCCATTAATCGCAACACGAGTCATTTCATGCGTGGGGTGTCCAAATCGTTTAAAATAGTTACTACATTCTCCATACCCGAGAAAACTTCCAGGATAACACGCGGATATATCAATTGAAATCATTCCGTCACGATGGTATTTTGTATTCCACAGTCCTCCATGACCAAATTCGAAGCAACTCAATTTAACGTCCTCGAGAAAATCACTTCGTGTTGGACGCCATGAGTTTTTTTCTCTTGCGAAGTGAGCTACCACTGATGGAATAGTAAAACTATCCGTCAATAGTTTTTCATGGGAACTCTCCGGTGAAAAATCATTAGCGATTTTTCTCATTCTGTTATCTAATTCTTCAACGCGATATAATTCACCATTTGGTCTTACAAATTGATCAAATCCTGATTCGGAACCAGCACTACTAAGTAACCACACTGACACAGGATCATCTTTACACAACGCATGAATAGCATCAAATAATTTCTCTTCATAGAAAACATCCCCGACGAATTCCCCGGAAAATTCCCCGGAAAATTCCGGGGGGATATATCTCACGGTTCTATCTCGTGGAAATATTGTTACTGCAGGTGTCCACGCGTGTTCGTTATGATCAATAATTTGTATTGGAGCCCCTCGCGATTGATATTTCGGTTCGTATAATACTTCTCCGGTTATTGTTGTTACTGATATTGGGAATTTTAATAATGCTTCTAATTTAGCTATATCAGAAATCTTTGCACCATGCTGTTTCACTGTCAGTTCCCATTCGGTTATTTTCCTACGTCGCAGATCAGTTAGTTTATTTCCTCGGGATGCATTTGTGAAGTGTTCCATTACCCGTGTTGCTACACAATTGAGCCTTGACGAAGTTAACGGTGAATATTTCATAGGAGCTAGTTTTGCAATATCGGGTTTATCATTTAACGGATATCACCCATAAACAATTGCTGTTACGGGATAAGATCTTTCGTAGTATGGTTTGTCAATTCCAGTTAGAATTCCTGGTTTGGAATCTTTACTTACAATGACAGTTTTTTATCCTTGAGGATTGGTTCAAATTTATCCCTAATAATCCATTTGCCTTCGACTTCGATAATGAATTTTATTCTGAAAAAATACTTCTGATTGGAATTGCTTTGTTGGGAATTGCTTTGCTTGAAATCCTTTGGATTTCCACCTTTGGATTTTCCACCTTTGGATTTCCATCTTTGAATTTCCCCTTTGGATGGAAATTGCTTTGCAATTTCGCCAAGGTGTGAAATTATCTCAGCTGCTCTTTTATCGTTCATAGTAGCATCGATGATGGGTACATTGACATCTTCATCAATAATTCGAAATGTCGACCAACAGTATGCTGCACCGTCTCGGTAGAATTAATTAAAACACTCCCTGATTTTACCGAGTATAGTTCTATCACCGATTAGACGTTTTGGTGTATCAGAGACTCTATCGAGATTGAATTTAGTATTTCTCCAAGGCTTAATTTTCGATAATCTTTGGAACTCCTCATCGAGATTGAATTTAGTATTTCTCCAAGGCTTAATTTTGGATAATCTTTGGAATTCTTTCATGGTATAATCAATGAATTTAGTATTTCTCCAAGGCTTAATTTTCGATAATCTGTTGAATTCCTCCATGTTATAATTAAAACAAGTATTTAAATAGAAAAATATAGTATAATGAATCACTGCAAGTGGCTAATGATTGGATCTACAACCCCGTGTAACAAATCATGCAGAAGTGAATTCTGTGGGTATCATTTACAAAGCGTTAGGCGAGGAAGTTTTGGCCCTCTCCCATGCCTCCAATGTGGGGTGGGTGTTAGAGGAAAATCGCAGTTGTGTCTTGCTTGTGGGGGTAAACGATACAGGGAACTAAAACGCTACTATGACAAACGAATCAATGACTCGCTCAATGACAAAGTCATCAAAACCCCTCTAGATTATATCCAGAGATTTATAATTAAAGCAGATAATAAATTAGACAAGTAGTATTATTATACAAATGAGCCAAGATTTCAGACCTCACCCAGTGCTTGCTAATTACGAAGCCTCTAGTGATGGTGTTGTCAGGCACCGCAGACTCAAAGAACCAGTTGGATATCTGAATAATATGGGTTATTTGATGTTTTCAGCTGGGAGGAAGAAGTATCTCTGTCACAGAGCCATCTATGAAGCATTTTACGGATTAATCGAAGACGGCCTTGTGATTGATCACATAAATGGCGTGAAGACTGATAATTGTCTTGGGAATCTTCAAGCCGTCTCGCAGTGCGATAACCTTTTAAAAAGCAACGCTGGTAGGCACGCAAAACATCCCAAGGGTGTGAAATCGTTTTATTTAGAAAATAATGAAGAGAGAAGCTTTCAGTCGATAAATGCGGCTGGAAAATATTTCGATATTTGTAGTACTTCAATTCGATTTGTTGCACAAAATTTAATTAAAACTGCTCTGTCTAAAAAAAATGGTCATAAAATAAAATTCGTATACACCTGAAACTATTTAAGGGAGATAAATCCTTTATGGATAAATCCACTACAATTCACACTCTACCTACTAAGTTCCCTTGTATTATGACGTCAAAGGAATTTGTCGCTTGCTATATTACCTGTACTTGACTAGGCGCGCCCACGTGAATGTAATGGAGATATAATGCATGAGTTTTCGATAGAGAATAAAACTTTTTATTGTCGCTTGTGGGCTAAAACTGCATTATTATTTTTATTTATCTACATATCTCATGTGTGGGGGGTGGGTGGACTAGCAGTAAAGCAGACAGCTAACTCGTTCTTTTCAGTACAAAAATTCTTTATAATCTAACGCATTACCTATGTTCGCTCAGCCGGAACGCGAGTGTTTCCTATTCATTGAAGTAGGTGGGCGTGGTTAAAATTCCTTGTATTGTGAATGTATTTTATCTAGAGAATTATAACAGAGTATAAAAACGCTGTTTTCTTAAACAACTGTATTATTTTGTTTACAATATTTCTCATTGTTGCAGCATAAAATTGTCTATTTTAAAAATCTCTTATTGTTAAGTATATCAGAAGATATATATATTAAAAAATCTCTATTCTGTATGACTATTCGTGGTGTAATGGTATCGTGTTTGTCTTGTAAACATAGATCTATCAACTACGTGTTCGGTCCCCATAGCAGATACATTATTTGATGGCGAAACGGAAGATGTTTTTTTCTATTAATTGGGGGGGAGGAAGGGCGGTCCCCCTCAGCCAAACCAACATGGCAACCCATGAAATCGCATTCTCGGTAGCGTGGGTTGGTGTTTTTTCTAACTCATGCAACCATGAATTCGATTTCATGGGTTGCCATGTTGGTTTGGTTTACCACGCCCACATCATTACCATCATCGTTCCATTGAATTATAATCCATCCTTAATTTTAATTAAGTTAATTAAGTACATGTTATGCCTAAAATTTGCCACAACACTCGAGTGGAAATATATATGGCATTGTGCCGTCCATGTTGTGACGTTACCCCAAGCATATCTTCTGGGCGGTCTAAGATGGCGTTTGCCACCTTAGGCCTCAAGCCGGAGATGTATGTTTCGGGTCCCCTTGGGCTTACTTGGATGCGAAGGCACCCAAGGAGTTCCAAAGATGTGTTGTCATATATGTTTTTTTTTAATAATTAGAGATACAGTATACTATATTTATAAATAAATTTATTTATAAATAAATATAAATAATGGATATCAATGATGTAAATGCTATAATTGCTGAAATCTCAAATTTAAATAATAAAGGGGTATTATTATCTGAAAGTCTCGACGTTGACAAGATTACCTCGGAATATGAAGATATTGAATATCAGTCTAGTAAGGGTCGTTATGTTTTACCTAGGATGTACAGGCTCGTGAAAGGAATTCAAAAATCCATCAATGCTTGTTTGTACGGTAACGACATTAATTTATTTATAACGCTATTTAGCACCGTTGAAGCAATACGTCAAAAGCTCGGCCAAGAATATCAAAAACGAGCTGAAATTGGTTCTAAAGTTCGTGATCTTAGAAAAATGTTAAACGAGGAAAAACCAGTATCTTAACCACGTGGGTGTTACTAAAAAAAAATAATAGGCTTTCGTAAATAATTTAAATAATTTATTTATTTTTTTTTTTAGCGTTTTTTGTAACACTTGTTACACAAGTTACATAGGATTTTCTCCTGAAAGGATACTCATCAGTCTGGACTTGCTCATGCAGTTATGTGCATAATGGATGATCTGGTTGTAGTAGCAAGTAATCACCGCGACGCCTCCATTTTCACGTAGTTGTTCTTGTTGCCGCGTCGTTAACACAAATCGTTCATCGCCATTCTCAGATATTACAATTCTGAAATCCCCAGCGATGTTATTTCTGAAACACTCGCGGATAGCGTCGGACAGTTTAACCCTGTCGAAGATGAATACGTTAGCTTGATGGTACATTATTTAATAACTAAGTTATTTAATAACTAAGCTTTTAATTATGATAGTTTTACATTTGAAAATTTAGTTCACAAACAATATATGGTTGGTGAATCGCTTACAACTAAATTAGCCCGAGAGCGGCTAGCAGCAATTAAAAAGTTTATACCGGTTCGAGACAGACTTCGCGAGAAACTTCAACAACGACAACAAGCGCAGACTGACTTTTCTGTGTCAAGTGAACAACTGTTTACTCCGATAACAAGTGCGACCAAAGATGTGAAAACAGCAGCTGAACGAGCAATATACGGAGATATTCCTAAGGAAGGCAAGCGACGAGAAGTGCCTGTTCTTGGTGTGCTTGAAAAGATAGCAGCAGAGACCGGACAAACACGCGCAGGGATACAACAGTTATCCAGTGATATAAAAACTCAACGCGAAATTGAAGAACGCGAAGGTGCAGCTGCAGGAAGAGACTATTCACCTGAAAGTATATTTACAATCGCAGCATTAAATAGAATTGAAAAACTCGGTACGGATTACGAATTAGCTGATTTTGCTAGAGAAAATTTTCCAAAGGGTATAAGAGAGAATTTTTTAAAGGACGAGTTTAAAAGTTTTATAAAAAGCAAAGACACTTGGGCATCAAAAATATATTTAGCGAAACACGGCGGGGATAAAATCTCAGCGTGGCAGCACCCTGGTGATAATAACTTTCTAGCTGTGGTTAAAGGCGGTCTACAACCACCACCTTATATGGAGGATCCAATCCCGGAACAAATAGACATAAAAGCAGAAGCCGGTTCTAAGAAAACAAGCGGAAAGGGGTATTCGATTAAAAATCCAAAGGATGTCTTTGACTCTACCGTGACATGTCCTGGTAATATTCTCAGTGATATATCACGGTTAGAGGTTCTCATCGGAGGGAAACGAGCCGGAAATAACTCACCGGAAGTAATTAATGAAGCAGCTGATACCTGTAGACGATTATTTGTTGGTGGTATCATGGACATTAATGTATATCGAGAACTTATTGCTGAATTAGTTGAAAATCACAACGATGACAACGTCATTGATGACAACGTCATTGATGATGAAAATCTTATGGATGTAAGCGATTGATCACTAATTGAAAAACTACTAGTTTTATAACAAGATGATTATACACTATAACCATGATAAACCCGTAAGCGTCTACGTGGTGAACTCACGATTGCCTGTTTATCGCGCGTGGTACGGAGATGGTTTCGGCAATACCATTGCGGGGTTATTTACAAGAAGGGCTCCCAATGTGGCGCCGTTAGCTAAACAATTATCAATGAAAGCCATTGATGCTATCCGTGATAAGGGAATCAATTTCGTTGGAAATCTTGCCGGAAAGGCATTTTCTGCCGCGAAAGATAAAATAGCATCATTGGTGCGAAAGAAACCAGGAATGACTTCGTCAGTGGTGAAACCACGAATGACTTCGTCATTAGTGCTGCCATCAACTACAGTGATGCCTGCAAAAATCAGCAAAGTAATAAATAACGCAGTGGAAGAAAAACTAGCGCAATTGACTTCGTCACAATTGACAGCTTCACCGGTAACAGATAGCGCTATCATGAACGCGATAGCAGGAAGTGGTTTGAAACAAAAAAGAAATTCGAAGAATTTTCAACGACGATGATTATAAAGAATTAAAACGCTAGCGTTAAACTCTTCGAGTTTCACAATTGAAAACGCTAGTAATGTTATAAATGTTTAAACGAACAGCTGATCCCGCGTTAGATATGGAAGCAAAGATGCGCAAAGATGATTCCGTCCGCGATTATCAATACTATTCCTATCATGCAATACAACCCGACCTACGATCGCGAATTGAACTTCAAGTTCAAGATACCAGTAAATACTTTTTACCATGTGAAGCATTTATTGAAGTAGAAGGAAAACTTGTAACAAATGTTGCAGCTGATACCCCATATGCAAATGATTCAAATATCCGAGTTGGTTTCGTCAACAATGGTATAATGGCGTTATTTGAAAGTGCAAGATATCTCATTGATGGAAAAGAAATTGAATCAATAGACCGCGAGGTTGATGTTGCAACAACAATAATCGGACTAGCAAGATACTCCGATGATTATACAAGATCGGCTGGTCCATCTATGATGTTTGCAAAGGATACCTCTGATAACGCTGACCACCTTCAATACATTAAACTGTTAACACCGCAAGACACTTCAGTTGATAATCAACGAGAAGCAACTAATCCAGAACGTCGAGCTAGACCCGGAGCTGCCATTGATATTCTTGGAGGTGTTAATGGTAATTTCAATTTAGGATTTGCAACACGAAAATTAGCATTGGAAGGACAAGAGAAAAAGTTTTCATGTGCGATTCCACTCCATCACATATTTGGATTCTGCAGAAATGTCAGAAAAGTCATCTATGGAGCCAAACACACAATCGCATTAGTGCGAAAAGGCAATGACAATGATGCAATTTGGCGTACTGGTGCTGATGAAGGTAAAGTTGTTTTGAGTAAAATAGTATTATGGATGCCAGTAATGACTCCATCAATTACCACGGAAGAGCGGCTACTTTCGTTTATGGAAACCGGTGGTAAATCATTGCTAAGTTGGCTAACAACAACGACTGATGCTAAAGAGGATAATGTTAATGGTACATTTACATGGCACCTGGCATCAAAACAAGGCGTTTCAGCTCCACGTCATATATTTAAAGCGCTGCAGAATCGGAATCGATTAGGTTCCCAAGAACGCAGTCATATGATATTTGATCGGTTAGGGGTAAGTGAGGTTTCACTGAGAATAAACGGACAACAAGAACCATCTGAGGATATACAGCTTAATTACGGAAACAACCAAATAGCACGTGTGTATCATCGGATGCTGTCATATATGGGTCGTGATCAAAATGTTGATACTGGTTTGCAAATATCGCAGCTCGATTTTAAGAACTTGTATCCAATTTATTACTTTTCACTGGAACATCTTGATTTAACAAGGCAATCCGTTGATGATATACATTTTAGGGCTCGTATAGATCATGGTGGTGTTGATTATAGAGCGGTTGCTGTTATTCTCAGCGACAAATCAATGTTGTTAGAAGGGGCTGGCGGACGAATGAGACTCGTTGATGCACCAGTGGAAAATCTGTAAATGTAAAATCCATAGGATTTCCCCAATTAGATCAATTGAAAGCATAAATGTGTTTTACAATAAAATGCCATATAGTGTTGTTAGTGTCAAGCTGACTGATGGTCAGGTCAAGAAATTAAAATCAAAATCCGCTAAAGAATGTGGAACAACAATAACGTTAAAACCAGCGCAGATGTCCGGAGGTACACATAAAATATCATTAACGGATCGTCAAATAAAACATTTCAATGATGCAATGAAAAATAAGCGAGGAGTTCAAATAGAATTTTCGAAAGCTGCAGTCGCGAACATGATAAAATCAGGTGGTATATTTCCATTGTTAGCCGCAATACCAGCATTGATTGCAGCGGCTGCCCCAGCGGTGGCGAAGGCGGCAGCGTTGGGAGCCGTTGGGACCGCAGCAGGGATGGCGTTTAAAAAGGCAACTGGGAAAGGATATAAAAAAAGGGAAAGGGGTTGTACCTACTTGGAACCCCGTATTCATGGTACAGCGGCAAATCGGTGAACGGATCGGGTCTAAGAAAAATACCAGGAACGGTTTATTAGTTGAAAAATCTTCGATTTACAAATCTTCGATTTCCGAACCTATGGTTCCTATGTCCAATTTTGATTTAATTGATGCTGCTAAAAAACTAGCGATAAAAAACTTCAGAGGGGTTTTTATGAGAGATCAATTACCGAGAAAACCAAATAACGTTGAAACCGGTATCATCAATCTTGATAACAGCAGCGGATCGGGAACTCACTGGGTTGCATACGCGATTGATCCACGTGGGATTGTCTATTTCGATTCATATGGGTTAGCTCCGCCAAGCGAGTTTATGCGGTATATAAATTCCTCGATGAAACTCAAAGGGTTTCCGATTTTTTATTCCACGCTGCCAACACAACAATTAAATGATCCACCGGTATGCGGCCGTGAAGTATTAAATGTCCTCGCGGAGATTTCATTAAAATCCTTTGGATCTCCGTGGAAACCACCTCATATTATTGTAAACGAATACACGAGTGGGAAATTACAAGGATCAATAAATTGAAAACACAAGTTACGCTAACAATAATGATCGATATTTGGGGACAATCTCTGTCAATGTTGGAACCCACCGAGGAAACATCTGCGGGTTCTATCGAGGATGTAAAAAAAATAATAGAAGATGAAATCGCTGAGACGTTAAATTTAACAAGTGTTGACCCGAACAAAATAGTTGTATTTCAAGATCGCCAAGGTAAATTGAAAAGCAGTAATATATCCGTGAATGACATTTTGATACGGCATCGCGCTGCCGCTGAAACTCTATTGCACTGTATTCCAACGATGGACAACTTAAACCAGGCGCACTTGTGTCTACGATCACCGACGCGATTGCTACCAACGAACGTGAGCTGAATGATCTTATACGAGGTTATAATAGTTTTCGCAAAAATGTCGTACATAAATTCTTTGGAACCCCGCTTGTGGTTGGCATGACTCTCGCTGAAATTAAAAACTATCTATCGCTATTCTTCGCTAACAAGGACGCGGGAAGGATGATGAATGAAAATGAAATCAAGGCAAATTATCTCGAGATTTCTAAACTAATAGAAGATCAAAAACCCACTAACGACGTCATTGTTAGATTTTTTGGATCCCCACCTGTGGCAGACTCGACTCTCGCTGAAATCAGTGAGTTTATTATCAGGCATACTCACAATGCCTACGTCGCTAATAATTTCTTTGGTGTCCCCGCTACATCTACAATGACTCTCAAAGATATTAATATGTTTATGGTGAGACAAACAACACTTCATACCATCGTGGATAGATTTTTGGGGAGAACACGTGATGAATCTGAAACCACATCGTTGACAGGCCCGACTCTCGCTGAAATTAAAAGCGCGGTTGACGAACAAAAACGCATCAGCAAAATGGTTAAAAATTTCTTTGAGGGCTCTGAAAGCTACAATATCACGACGACATATTCTCAACTCAACGGGAATTATCTAACCTCAACGGGCATTGGAGCCAACCTCCTTTTGATTTCATTTTTTAAACACCGCGATGGAACGATGATGAAATATACCGAAATCAATAAAACCTATCTCGACGTTTACGACGATATTCTTAAACTAAAAGAAACCTCTGAAAGGGTAAAGCATGGGACCTTTGATTGGGTAAAAGAATCTAATGCTAAATTGAAAGTCAATATCGAGAAGTGGCCTCATGGTATCTACAGGATGACGTTAATCTCTGACAAGCAATTTGATATCATCGTGAAAGGTAAAACCTACTTTGGTGGCACCGCGACAGTAATTATCGCGGGGGTAGAAGAAGAATTTGAGATTGTCGCAGTTGATAACACTATTAGAAAAGAAATATCCTGGTGCTTAGAATTCGTATGCGAAGTAAATAACTAAATTGAAAGGAAAATCCTTTAGATTTCACAATTGAAAACGCTAGCGTTTTTAAAATAAAATGATTTCATCAACGCAATGTCGCTATGATCAGGTCAGAGAATTTCAAAATAGACTCAAAACCCTCACTGAGGAGTATCAAATAAAAATAAAAAAATACCGACGAAGAATCACCGCAATTGATATTACTATGTACTCGGTGTCAAGCGTTCTCGCTGGTGCCGGAATAATACTTGCATCTGTTACAATGATTGCCCCGGTCGTAGTTCCAATTTGCATTTCTGCGGTGGCTACAATCGGGGGTATATCAACCGGGATAGCAAAAAAGATATCATCATGCAGCCAGAGTAAACTGCAGAATTACTTAATTCAATTTCATATTGCATCAACCGCATATTCGCAGTTATCCTCGATGATATAGTCGTCACTCGATGATACAATTAGATCAGATAGTGAGTTCTCAGCGATGGTCAGTATTTTTGATTCCGCGATATCGAAATTAGAGCGACAACATGAATATAATAACAATGACAACACCGATGGAATCAGAAAACACGAACCCAAAAAACAAAATGATCTCAATAATATCAACATTACCAGATTGTGAGTTCTCAGTGATGGTCAGTATTTATGATTCCTCGATACCAAAATTAGAAATAAATCATGAGTATAATAACAATGACAACACCGCAGGAATTACTTCAACGAATAGTGGAGAACACGAACCCAGTACAAACAAGCATGATATCAATAACATCAACGAATCCAGAATTCAGTGTGAATTTCCCCTCTCTGGCCCCAGTGAAGGAGATAGCGCTAGCAAAACTACGAGTGTATCACAGTTGGCCTAATATCAGATCGGTTGCATTTAGTGGTCAGCAACCCAATAACGCACTGGTGTTCTCGTATAAGAATAAACCCGATGGTACTCCAGAGTGGGAAACTGTTTCGTTACCAACTGGGTCGTACCAAATTAAGCAAATCAATGCTGAAATTCAGCGTAGAATAAAATCAATCACTGGAAAAGAATCAAAAATAGCTATTAATCTTCATCAACCGACGCTCTCGTCGTCGATCGAAATAAGCACAGAGGGATACATTGTAGATATATATAACAGCTCGTTAAGAACAGTGTTAGGATGGCCTGAAAAACCACCGGAAAAATCCGCCACCGACTTAACCACGAACATACAATCATATCATGAAATCAATCCCAGTTATCGAGATAATTTATCTGGTATAAGAAAAGGAAGAATCGCCGATAGATTTATATTTACCAACAAAGACACATTGCAATGGGATTTTATCATTAAAAGAACAACCGACTCATCTGTTACTATTTCATTTACGCTAACTGACGTCCGTGGTTATTTTAATGAGATTAAACAATTATATGACACACAACTAGAACAACTACGGAAAACAAAATCGCAAAGACACGTTGAAATAATAAATCAACTTATATCTGACATGAAATATATCTATGAACTAATTATTCAAACAATAATTAATGACAACAGCGACAATAAACAACGATTCCTAACCGATTACAATATCACAGAGGACAATCTGCGTAATTTCAAGTTTCCCAAATACAACGCTGATGAACTAGCAAGAATTGTTAAAACCGATATCAAGGCGCTACAAAAATCAGATTCAGCTGTCCTCTTCAGGTATAATAATGATCCAGATGGTGGCGGTAGGCATATTGCCCCTCATAATGTGAATATTTCAACGATGATTGCGCTCAATTTAGTATGTGATGCAATTGAAGGAAGCTATCAAATTAATCTAGAGAAATCAAATCAAGCTCAGCAGGGATATATTCTTCATTCGTTTGCACCAACAGCTCCTCCAGGATTCCTAATTATTGAAAACCCAATTAATCCTGTATACATGCGATGCCATAATAATTCGTTAACGAGAATTAATTTCAAACTCACCGACCAGTCAAATAATCTGATTGATTTACAAGAAGAGGTGTTAGCGATTAGTTTGTTTGTGAAATCCTAAATTGCTTTGCAATTTCAAAAGATTTTCGTCCTAAAGACTCGATCAAACATTTGGTTGAAATCATTTATTATTTTTGTTAACCAGAACTGAAAGTTCCAGCAGCAGAGAGGGTGGATGACCACATCGTTGCGACCAAAATTGATTAAAAAATCGTAAAGTCTCCGTTTGCTAAATGGAGACTTATTTTTTTTGGTTAAAATGAGGTTTCGTAGGAAGCATTATTTTTGCTTGAAAACGTGGTCTGTTCACCCTCTCTGCTGCTAGTTGCTACTGTTGTTGTTTTTGGAATATTACTTATCTCACCTTCTGTCCCTCTTTCTTGGAAATCTGCTATATTACGGGATGACATGGTAGCATCTTGGCGAATAAAATTATTTTGTTTGTTTTGTCCACGTCTTAACATTTGGACTTGTTTTATATATTCTTTTCCTACGTTTCTTCTATTATTGTTGGCTTCGCCTGCAAGAGGAGACAATGTTTATCATATAAAAAGTGCTCATGTTACATGAGTTGTGTTTTCTTGTATTTCGGAAATGTGTTACATCCTTAAATAAAACAAAATTCAAATATTGGTACCAATGCAGGTTGAGATCAATGATTATTTCTTAAGTCTTCTCTCTTCAACTTGTATATATCTTAACTCAGGAGAGGATAATGCTATTAAACTTGAGCTCCAACAACGATACAATAATCTTCATCTAATTATAAATTTATCACGTAATCTTTATCGTACAATCGTTATCCAATCGTTATCCATAAGTCATCTGTATGCATCTTTCTTAACCCTCTTTATTGCTGTAATTGTGTTCAGCAAGGCATTCTACCACAATGATTTTCTAATACAAATACACAAGATTGTTGTTGCAAATTTTATATTTAAGACATAATGGGCTTATTTCAAACCTTCTTTTTAAACTGGAAGTTTTTTTTGCAACTTACCTTGCTCTTTCAGAACATATTTTATACCAAGTAAATTAGGATTTTGAAGGAAGTTTCTCAAGGCAACAACAGTCTCTGCTGGTCTTAGATCGTAATTCCTTCCTTCTATTCGTATGTTTCCGTTCTGAGTTAAATTGCATAGATTTATAGAGTTAGAGATATACAGAAAATAGATACATACAGAAAGACTGGTAGAATTATATATATATATATATATATATATATATATATATATATATATATATATATATATATATATATATATATATAAATATATATATATTGAATTAGAGATAGACAGAAAAATATATAGATAGATTGATAGAGTTAGAGATAGATAAAAAAATATATAGATAGATGAATAGAGTTAGAGATAGATATAAAAGTACACAGATAGGTAGATGAATGGAGTTCAGGATAGATGGAAATATATATATATATATATATATATATATATATATATATATATATATATATATAGATAGATAGATAGATAGATAGATAGATAGATAGATAGATAGATAGATAGATAGATAGATAGATAGATAGATAGATAGATAGATAGATAGATAGATAAATATATATATAGAATGATATAAATAGTTAGGATGGATGGATGGGCAGTCAGACGGACGAACGGGTATACATACAGACAGACAGACAGACAGACAGACAGATAGATAGATAGATAGATAGATAGATAGATAGATAGATAGATAGATAGATAGATAGATAGATAGATAGATAGATAGATAAATAGATAGATAGATAGATAGATAGATAGATAGATAGATAGATAGATAGATAGATAGATAGATAGATAGATAGATAGATAGATAGATAAAGATATAAATCAATACAAATAGATAGATAAATAGATTGATACTCAGATAGATTTAGATAGATAACATTATATATATATATATATATATATATATATATATATATATATATATATATATATATAATGACAGTCGAGATGTTCATTGATGCCTCGGCATTTTCGTGCTACTACACAAGACACAAGAACATAGCGAAGAAATTATGTTAGCTGGCTTCTTGTAGCCTTTAAGAAATAGTGTGTCCCTAGCAACACGTTCAATCGCTATAATTGTGACAAATGTTATAGTGTCCTCTAAAGTCTGAGATCTTTCCCTAATGAAAATAGTAACACTGTTTATCTAGATTCTAGAGTTACACTCCTATATATCGCTATTTTCGGAACGTTTCTAGCGATCATATGCTATTACAATATAAATCATCAATGAAGATTGCAATGCGTGATAAGTAAATGAACGAATATTTTGCATATCTTGAGGTCAAACTGACCTCTATATGATATGTTTTGAGTACGCTAAAGATGAACGCCGTGCTATTTAACTACATAAAATATAGTTTCAGGATTAAATGCTTAGGGTCGAGAAACGAGTTTCCCTATGTACAATTTATAAATGAATGCATCAATAAACGCTAGTTTTTTTTATTGTTGTAGGATTTAACGCCATTTTTCAGCAAAGGAATGGTTTTACATACATGGCGGCCAGTATAACTGGTGGAAGAAAAACCCTCACAATCAATGGAAAGAACTGCTGACCCACGCAAAGCTACAAGCAAGCTTTCTCACGTACTCTCGTTAGCTAAGTCTAAGACTCGAACATACACAGACAGAGGAGAGATTGCAGTGATCCGGAATGGTGAGCGCTTTTGACAACTTGACAAATTGGGATCCCAAATTGATGAGCGTTTAGTTGCTAATATAATGTTCTGATAGTGTATTTTTTACTGCGGAATCAGTAGATGCTAATATAATGTTCTGATAGTGTATTGATTAAAGCGGAATCAGTAGATGCTATGATATAATGCTTGCCGTGCAAACAATAAAATTCAATAAATAACGCCTCGCCTTGTGCCCAGCATATTCGAAAAGTACTACTCCATTCATTGCAAAACTATGTATGATTTTAAAATGTTAAATGTTTGAGCAAGTAACAACATTTAATTTGTGATACTGCATTTATCATTTGAGAACATAATTCATTATGCAAACAATGACAGGAAAATCAAACTGAAACATTAATTTCATTGTTTTATTTCTGCACCATAATATTACTGCTCTTGCTATACTTATGCTAAAGTAATTTTATTAAATGGAGTTTTGATAGTGTATTTGTATTTTGTATATCTTCCTAACTGACTATTGTCACACAGTGGAAGCTTGATATGATCCTTGTGTGTTTCATAATATAACGAACATGTCCGATTTTCTGTTGAAATAACTAGTGACAAGTATTCCTGTGTTGTTAAATATATTCATCTCACTTTCATGACTAAATGATTAACATTCCTAATTCTTGTAACTTCAACCGTGCTCTTACGCATGATGTAATTTTAGACCCTTACTCTCCTTTGTTGTGTTTATTGAAATTATTTGCCGATGCAGGCAGCAGCGACTACTGTTTTGATTGGTTGATTGAATTTCATTATGCTAATGTACTTATGGCATTGACTACTGATGTAGCAGTTGTAATAAAATAAAAATGCTAAGCCATGCTCACGACAGTGCTACATGTATTATGGAACCCTATAATTGTATAATACATTCCAACTTAAATCAGTTCTCATCCATGATTTACTTAAAAAACTTACTATTTCCAATCCTAGATACCAGGCTGTCTTTTGAACAAGTTATTCACAATCTTACATACCACCCTGTCTTATAGACACGTTAATTCTAAACCATAAACCAGTCTGTCTTATACACA
The DNA here is from genome assembly GCA_029339505.1 of Unio delphinus. Lineage (NCBI taxonomy): Eukaryota > Metazoa > Mollusca > Bivalvia > Unionida > Unionidae > Unio > Unio delphinus. Next base: position 9,072,878 of record JAQISU010000015.1, on the reverse strand, counting down.
AGCTAATTCATATTATCGATACCAGTCTGTCTTATAAACATGTTAATTCCAATCCATATACCAGTCTGTCTTATAAACATGTTAATTCTTATTATCGATACCAGTGTGTCTTACAAAAAAAGTTAATTCCAATCTTAGGTACCAGTCTGTCTTCAAGCATATAAAGAATTGCTATGTTAGGAAAACAAAGTAAGGAAAATTACTAATTCTACAATCCACTAAAAATCTTTTTCTTAATGTATATATTGTGGTGTCAAGTTCAGACATGGTAAGCCGCAAATACTCTTCTCAGGTATCTGATACATATAAGTACCCATATATGTGTAAACAATATGCATGTATCTTATGAGTCGATGCATTGTGGATGTGTGTGTTTTAATGCGTGTGCAAATAAATATATTATTTTTATTTCTCCTTTAATTTGGTCGAGTGCTAGGCTTGAACAGTCTTTATTCTATAACAACGTTTACCTTAAGCAGACAGACGGACGGAATACAATCGTAGACACTAGAATGCACAAGGAAGTCGACATTCGCACGTAACTTGTGGACATAATAATTTAGTAGATTTATTAATTAAATCATATATAACAAACTAATTTCAGGGTCTTAGCTAGATTTAATCCCAACACAATTTCATAAAGTTAAAAACATACACGGAAAAACAAATAATTATATGTTAATTGTAGTTTACAGAGAATGTCAGTGTTACTAAGCCGTGTAAATCATCAATAATGTTCAACCAATAAAACAAAAAAAAGCTGAGACTGTTACGATCGCATCCTCATGCGTTTGATTTAGTATAGACTCCATCTAGAGTATAGATAATTTCTCAATGTCAAAGTATTATATCCAGACGCGCTCGAACATCACTACAAAAGTAATTACTATGTACCCAATGACCATTTGTTTTGTACAAAATATATATGCAAGTTAATTTAGATGTATTGTGCCATCCAATATCACGTTTAAAAAAAAACATGCTGTGTATTTGATATTTGAGATGGCAAAGCCAACTCTGATGTTCCAAATAAAATGATGTCCTTCACGATTTCGTGTGTTTGAGTTAAAGCCCTGCTGACCATCATGGTGGATATAAAATAACAAGTTTAAGTCCGAGGGTATTAAATAGAAACTCGATCAGTTTTGAAAAGCGGAAGTTAATTCTTAACATTTTACCAGTCTGTTATTGTATATATATTTCTGGACTATGCTGCTAGCAGTGTTTCATCAGCTACCAAGTGGCTCCACAAAATTTACTGATTGATGCTGTTGCTGTATTTTCTTGAGCACCATAGTGCACTTTATGGTGGTTTTACATTTGTTCTCTTTGTTGTATTACGGTAATGAATCCGCAAACATTAAATTACGTGTCTTAGACCAAATCATTTGTTTTAGTTCAGAATCGTTTTACAGACAAGCGATATAATATGAATATTCTCTTATTAATGACCCAAGGACTATATGCATGAATGTGCATCATTTCAGCCAATAACTTAGATCGTAGAGCAAATGTTAAAATACAAATAATAGGGCTTGAATATACGAAACAGGTTTTATGTCGCATTTCTGATGTTTTGGATTACAAATTGAAATTCCAGCAATAACAGAGGTATACCACTGATAGCTTAACACAAATGTGTGTGTGTGCGTGTGTGTCTCTATGAGTCTGTGTGTAGTGTGTGTCCAATCCGTGTTCATGTATTTTCTGCTACAGGATGTGATGAAACTATATAGAAATTTCATGGTTTCAGTATGTTACACGGTAAACTGGGTAATTTAATAATATACTTACGATGACTCTGTTACATTTTCCATTTGCTCTTAAACATCTGACGGTCATGAACGCTCCATTTTCCACATCTTGGTAGTAAGCCAGATCCTTTTCAAATTAATATGTGTAATCTTTAGATGAAGGTAATTACTCTCTCTCTCTCTCTCTCTCTCTCTCTCTCTATATATATATATATATAAATATATATATATATATATATATATATAGTATATATATATATAGTAGTAATTACTCTCTCTCTCTCTCTCTCTCTCTCTCTCTCTCTCTATATATATATATATATATATATATATATATATATATATATATATATATATATATATATATATATATATATATATATATATATATATATACATATACATACATGAGAGATTCGATCTTTTAATCTGCTATATATTACCTTGAAAGATTGTTTCAGTTTAGACCTATTAAATTGTTCTAATCGTGCATTTGGTAATTGGAAGTAATTTCTTTGTTATTTTAAAATGTTCACCTTCGAAACTAAATTAACTGAATATATATATATATATATATATATATATATATATATATATATATATATATATATATATATATATATATATATATATATATTAATTGAATATATACCCTGGGATTTTCAAGGTCGTGCCTGATTCGATTATTTGTTTAGTGAATGCAGATTTCTTCTTATCTTCAAAATAATATATTTGACCATTTTATCATTGCATTACTAAATTATTACTGGTCAGTATTTTTTAAAATTTTTCTTCTAATTTGTAAAATATATTAGGTTTTATATTCCTGTATGTGTTATATATGTTATTTGCATGTTAAAATCTTCCAAAAGTTTTGCAGTTACAATATTTAGTGAAGTTAGTCTTTAATTTCTCTTGACAATTTAATATACGTATTTAAACCGCATGTTGTTTACTATATGCATTTTATAATTAACGTTCACAACTCAAGATAGTCTGGGAAAATTGTACATCTTTAGTTAAAGTTCGTTACGTATCAAGATTGAAATAAAAATGGAATGTAAAATTCACGATAAAAACTAAATGAATATCACCAATGAGCCAGCAAAGAAATCTTCATAAAGGACACAACATCCGCGTAAAGTAAAACTTAAAAGAATATTCGGAAAACGTTCGTAATAATTTTAAATTACACTGACGATAAGAACGAATATAATTCTCCAGCTGCGACAGCTCTCCATAGAATATCACAAAAAACTATATCACAAAGCATGACTGAAATAAACGAAAAAAAAGTAACACAATCTGTTGCATGATGGGTAGTGGTTTAGTTCTTTATGTATTCGATCCATTCGGCAAACATTAAAATGTTCTAACTGTTGGAAAGGTCCACCACAGGAATATCGAAATACCGTCGACAAATACTTCGGAAAGGTACATCAATACATCATCGATATCTGTAGGAATAAACACTCAACACAAGTATAGCTATCTAGAAGAAATAACAAATGTTAGGTTGTATATAACCCAGTATCTGAAACTCCTGATAATGATGTTTTCATCTGATATAATATGTGCGTATTTCTTTCGCTAACTAAATTAGAGCTTGTAAAACAAAACAAAAGAAGAATAAAAGTAAATCAAATATATTTACCCTGTAGTGTTACGTACTGCTCTTACCGATACAGGATACTTGTAAATACGTTCATTAATATTTTAATAGGTTCACAATCAAAACCGTTCATTGGATAAATTAAGCTATTCATTGATTGTATTTACTCAATTCAAAGTTGAATAACTATTATTGAAATGAAGCTGATAAAATACCATATTCATTATGCTGATTCTTTATAAAAATTGGAACAGGGAAAAACATAATTAATAGAATAAACCATGAAACATTATTCCTCTATCTTATTGCTGGATTAAAAAGGTTTTCGAAAATTATTGATGTTTGCAATTTGTACACAATCAACAATGTATATTGCAGAAGTACACAAATCATTATTCGACTTGGATTTAGCCAGCATGACGTCGTTGAAGATAATGGAAAGACTGATATGTGTTACTCAATAAATCGATTGCATTGTAAGTGGATAAGTATTTTCTAGATACTAGAACACAAGAACGTTTGCACAAATATTAGAAATTTTATAACCAGAGTAAGTTAACACAATAAAGCTGTGAACAAGTGATATAAAAGTGATAAAACGTTTTGACAAAAAAAACGAATACAGTAATGAATGGAAGCATCTTCATCCGATATAGATATTTCTAGCAGCTGAATTGTGTCCATCATGAATAGAAATTATTGTTTGTTTTTATTTAATGCATGAATAGGTATTACTATGTTTGTTCCCCGTTTTATTGAATGCAATTCAGCCTAGCAGTTCACGCAGTTTGTTTTGAAAACTTCGAATGATAACATATTTGAACAAACTATGAAACATCCAGAATACGACATTTTTTTAAAGACGTAATGACGTGGATGTGCTTGCAAGGAAACCGTTGGTGTAAAAGCTAAGCACGACCTTTATTTCAAAATAACGTTTAGAAACAAAAACAATTATACCACCAGTATGTATTCCGCTTTTTGAAATCATAGAAAAATGTAAAGATATGTCGCTGTTGTGAACGAAAATAATGTCGATTTTCAGAATATAAGGATGAAATTAAGATATTATTTATAAATTGATAAACCGTTATTTAAGAGAAAAATTAACATTAATATAGCTAACGTAATCTATATTTGTCTTTTGACATGCTCAATGCTAATATTATACTATATTATTATGTTTTATCCGTTAAGTCATCTTGCGAGGCCATTCGTACATTTTCTATCTCAATTTCCTTGGGCATTTCATTTTTCAACCGTTTACATAAAGTGCAGAATGGGTTGTTGCCGATCCGTTACATTTATTGTTCTCTTTCTGTTACCATAATAAGATATCTTAATCTTAGTTTAATGATGCCCTTTTAATATGTTTTCGTTAAACTCAGATAATTAATCATGAATGTAATGAGAGTCCGACTAATCTCAAGATCAGAAAAGCCAACCCTTGAGCTTATGAAATCCACATTCCTCAGCACCCTAAAATCACACCCTTTGATCAAATAAGTGGACAGGAGTTACAGTGCCATAATCATTGCTTAGGGAGCAGTACTTAATACAGCAACATTTTGGTAAAGTATTGAAAACTTACCGCCTGTCCTAAATTTAGTGATTTCGTCGAATGAAATCGACCGTCTTTTAATTTCTCCAGGATATGAACGTCAGCGTTTGGATTAATATGATGATTTCTCATTAAGTTTAAGTTCAGAGCTTGAGATCCGCGACTGAGAGTAAAGTACAATTCATCAGGGAGGTCAAACTCACTGATTAGACGTTTTTCTGTCTGTAATCCGGTAGTGACATCCTTCAGCCAAACAGTTTCCGCGTTGACTCGTGCTGACGAAACAGAGAAAGGGTAAGGTTTATAAAACAAAGTGAATAATGTAACAGAATTGTTACCGAGTGGATGGTGGATTAAATGAACAACACAAACACAATATGTGAAAGATAATATAAATTTATGAAATAAATTATTAACGAAAAATAATGATGTATCAACACAATAACTCATGCGTTCAACCCACAATTACACTCACAACCATTCACAATATATGAATACATTAAATACTAATGCAAAATAAAACACAGATACAAAGGAATGTCTTGGACTATACACAGATCCAAGGAACCGTTACAAAAGTTCTATTAACGCAAGTATAAATTGCGATAACAAATACAAACATCAAACTATGCTATCGCACGTATAGATTGCGACAACTAGCACGAACATGTACATGTATTCAATTAAGTTGCTAACTTTTCTTGAGATTCATGTAATCCCTTGGAATACTATTGTGATTTGAAGTAACTATGTAAATATAACAATGTATTCAATTGTACTACAATTGCAACACACACATGTGTCTCGACCCTGTATAAACCGTACGATTCACCAACTGTTGAATCGCCGCCCAGCTTCCCCGAATACCCAGGGTTGATCAATACTTTTATCGGCCGTTTGCGCTTCACGGATCCTCCACAGTTATACGTACAGACAGCATACAGCATCTACTAGAATCAACGTTCCCAAATACCTAGATGCCATCCCGGATGTTTACACCTCTAGACGGCTCCGACACTCAGATTTCTAGATTTCCGGATATTTACACATTACGACAGATGTAGACGGACCGAGAATCCGACAGACAGACAGTCAGATACCTCAATTTGATGTCACAATCAAATGGCACAAATACGGCACAATCAATCACATTCAGCTACAATTCAGAGACATTCAATGAAGTTCAGCTACAATCAGATACGTTCAGAGACGTTCAGCTACAATCAGATACGTTCAGAGACCTTTAGCTACAATCAGCAAAAATTTCAGAGATGCTCCGCTACAATATCAGAGATGCTCCGCTACAATATCAGCAACAATTTCAGCCCTTTGGCTGGAGAAAGAATGACGAGCTATCTTTCCCGTGATAAGATACTTTTGGTCTCGTAATATTATCAGAAATATTCTGCCTTATATATCCTCAAATAGGTGAGCAGAATTCACGGCAACATTACCGTGCACTCTGTGATTCTAATGTTCCTGACTTCAAGTGATACGAACTCAGGCACATGCAAATCGTTACACGCCGCTTACCTTGGAAAAAACCACTTATTCACCCCAGGTAATGCATGTACGACTAAACAAATGGTGAAATTAGTTTGTAATTCAAGAAGAAGTAAATTCAATTTCGCCTAATTCTGTGACAAACACACCATAATGTCAGAAATTCCCATATAAAAAAGATTCTTTCGGTAAACAACGCATGTGCAGCAAAGTAAGTCGAATCAAATATTTTAACAGGATAAACCTGTATGGATGCTTGGATCAAATGACTAAACAACACAGTGTGATGGTAGATGGAAATTTATCGAATGGGTTCATACAAATTCATATATATCTTCTACATATAAAGTGCTCTTTTCATGCTCTAAAACATAATTTGTTCTATCCAAGCAATCACAAATAGTTAAACAAAACAAAATTCATATATCCGAAATAAAACTTTCTTATAATTAGAATAAGATTCGAATAATTTCTTGTAATTTCACACAATGAAACTGAAATTCAAATAATCTCATGGAATTAAAAAAAGGTTATAATAATCTCACTTCATCAAAATGACTCAAATTGTAATCAATTAAAGTAACACTCGATTGAAACAACCATGACTCGGGCGTTTGTAAGGCCGAATGATTCATAAATATTTGTAGAAATTTGTCAAATGTGCCCAATCACAAACTACACAGTTCTCCCGAATTCTTGGGTTGGCCCAAACATGTACTGCTTCCAGTGGGAATTACTCGAATTAAGGCGAACACATGGCTCAGCTGACCATGTTGTATAAGATTGTGAACAACTTAGTGGACATACAAGCGAACAAATACCTGACACTTGCATATAGCCAAACTAGGGCAAACTAGCAAGGAACAAGTTAGAATAGATGTCAGCATCGTCATCTTCTTTTAAGTTCACCTTCTTCACACATAACACATGGGTGAGGCTGGATATGTATGTTAGACTGGAGTCTGTCATTGAAACATAGCACAGGCACAAATTTTGTGTTTGATTCTGTATCGAATTGATAGCCAGTCTAGGGTACAGAGCAGTGGTACTCTAAAGATGATCCGTGCAGCTGTGTTTTGAACTTTTTGAAGTTTCTGGAGTAAATATTGTGACGAACCAGACAGAATTGAGTTACAATAGTCCAGTCTTAAAATAATAATGAATACGCAAGTGTTTTAGTGGCATCAACTGAAAGATATTTACGAATGGAACTTATGCGTCTCAATTCAAGATATGCAGCCTTGCATATGTTCATGACATGTTTTGCAATGTGAGAGTACTGTCTAGAGTAACGCATAGGTTCCGTCCTGACTGTGAGAATTTAATGTTGGTGTTGCTGATATTATTTGTCTGAGTAAAGGATGTGAATGACAAAGTATTTGTGTTGTGATCAGAATAGCCTCAGTTTTATCATCATTCATCTGCAGTTTGTTACATGTCATCCATGATTTCACATCAGCACATCTCTACTCCATGGATGGTAGCATCATTTCAGTTTGGTGGCTAGACTTGTATATTTGGGTGTCATCAGCATACAATTCGTACGACACTGGGTGATGATCTATGACACTTGAGAGCGGTTAAGTATACAGAATGAAGAGAACAGGTCCCAGAACAGATCCCTGTGGAACACCACAACATACCTCAACTGGGCTGGAGTGTATTCAGTTTGCAGATATAATGTATGTCCTGTTGACTAAATAGGATTTGAACCACTGTAAGACTATATTGAAATGCCAAATACATGCTGGAGACGGTGAAGTAATATATCATGGTCTATTGTGTCAAATGCTGCAGATAAATTCAGGAGAGTGAGGACTGTAATCTTTCCACTATCCAAAGCAGAGAGAATGTCACTTAATACTTTCAGAAGAGTAGTTTCCGTACTGTGGCAAGGGAGATATGCAGACTGTACATAGATAAAAAGACTGTTTGAATTCAAATGAGATACAAGTTGAGTTAGAACAACCTTTTCTAAGATTTTCGATATGAATGGGAGATTAGAAACTGTGCGGTAGTTCTTTAAATCGTTATGGTCCAGTGTTGATTTCTTTAGTAGTGGCTTTACGATGGCAGTTTTGAAAAATGATGGGAATTCCCCTGATGTGACAGAGATATTAATACCATCAGTTATTGAAGGCATTATTGGGCCTAAGCGCTCAAGCAGCAGTGATGATGGAATTGGATCAAGTTCACAAGACTTTGGTGCACTTTTCATCACGATTGTCCATACTAAATCAATAGAAACAGGTTCAAATGCTCCATGGTAGTCAGTACACTAAATTCAAGAAAGGGGGTTAGAGTTTGTAGAAAAGTCCTTTCTTGGACTAGATGTATCCAAAACTATAATATCTGTGAGCTCAGGAAAATGATAAATAACTGACAAAAATCAGTTCTCCAAAAGATATTCGAGATAATAATCTAGATTTGCCCCATCATAATGAAGCACAGAAAAAATATTCATACATTGATAAGGAATAGAATCTGCTCAGAAATAATAAATAGATTAATGCTACAACGAGAGGTGACATCCTTTTATGATTTGAATTTAGTAGTGCTCTAAACAAAGTGGTGCAGGAAAAAACAAGAGACGGATATTGATGTATTAGTTAAATATTGAACTATGTCCGTTTCTTTCTCGCCCTATATTTCTAGTATCCACTTCTTTCGGTAAATAAGAGTGAAGTTCCGTTTAGGATAAAATTATAGCAGCGTACATTTTACATGAGGAACAAATCTGGAATTTTTCTTTATATGTAGATCCATTTAACCAGTAAATAAAGGTGCTTATTGGTAATAAAATGATAACATAATCACCATTGAGACAGATAGTAAACCCCTCAAAATCCAAAGTATATAGCAGGACAGGTTATTTCAACAATATTCTTTCTCACTATTATACAAGTACATGTAGATGCAGCAGTCTTTTGTATTTGTAAGAAGTAAGATGTGATATATTTTGTTTTTTGAGGGTATTCAACCTTATTTTAATACCTGGATTTAACGGAGGTGATATTTCCCTTACACATGCAAACTGCTTTATTTCTTCTGTTTTGAAGATAATAACATCGCATTATCGTCCATATTTAAGTGAGATACGTCATTTGTTGAATGATGTTTTCAAAATATTCATGCAACGAGCGGCAAACAAACGGCCTATTGTCTAATGTGAGCCACCTTTAAATAGCCTAAAATGTTTAAGAAGGGAAGCGTCATATAAATATATGAGGAGTATATCTTCATATGTAATCTGTGTTTGAAAATACAACATACCTACAATCCAATGATGAGAATACCATGAAATCCATATTTGTATCGACATGTGTTGTACCGCATATAGTGAAACGTATCGATACGAGACGCAGCTGCAATAGCCCACCATATATGAATGTATGTATGTATGTATGTATGTATGTATGTATGTATGTATGTATGTATGTATGTATGTATGTATGTATGTATGTGTGCTATTTATTACTCTGTCTTACCTAATCGAACATACACCATGAGACTGACGACAAAAAAAATCACACTTTTCTTCATTTTCGTCTCAACTGTTGCCTTCTCTTGGTATCTATGGGTAGACTGATAACTGACACTCTATAATGAAGCTTTTATAAAAGCTTCTATTGGCTAGACTCCATCTGTGTGGATTAGTTGTAACGGTTCTTTTATTATTAAGCCGTATCAAATACAAGCGAAACGAAATAATGTTGACTAATATTATGATGTAATAATTGTTATAACAATACATTAGACCAAATCTTTTACCAGATTGTTAATCATATGGTAATGTGTGACATAAGTCGACATGGGAATGTTTATATAAATGCTTTAGAATCACTATATCACAAGGTTTCATATATATATATATATATATATATATATATATATATATATATATATATATATATATATATATATATATATATATAAAGAGAGAGAGAATTATATATATATGTATATATATATATATATATATATATATATATATATATATATATATATATATATATATATATATATAGAGAGAGAGAGAGAGAGAGAGAGAGAGAGAGAGAGAGAGAGAGAATGACAGAGAGAGAGAGAGAGAGAGAGAGAGAGAGAGAGAGAGAGAGAGAGAGAGAGAGAGAGAGAGAGAGAGAGAGAGAGAGAGAGAGAGAGAGAGAATAATCAAATTACACAAAACAAAAACGAAAGTGCTATCCCTGGATAATTTTGAAAAATTCTTGATAATATTTGGCAGAATTAATATTTTATACAAATAATACTATCATACAGGTTAGCGAATTTTTAATATATATTGCTGCCTTCTTCCATCTGTCCATCTATCAGTCAATTTACACATTTATTCTTCCCTATATCTACCTATTTATCGGGCTGTCTATCAACTTACATATATTGGTTCAACTTAAAATACCGAACATAAATTTAGTCCCAATGGCAATGTGCTGGAGCCACTTCAAAGATCTGCTTTAGCTTATAATCTATATATTCGGGTATTTTTTCAGCGACATTAACACTGATCAATATCGATACGTAGCATTTTTAAGTTGTTAAATTCAAAATAATGAGGTTCCCCTCCGAAAAAACTTACAAGACTCTTTGCGATTTTAAGGTATACGAAAACTAGGTTACAAAATGAAGGAACAGAAATATATGCGATGAATTATGAAACATTATGATGCTCATCAACGAAGATAGATAATATCATTCAATAATAACTGTACGTTTTGGTATAGTCTAATTAATTCGGACATTACATGCACTCTTGGAAGCATGTTTACAATTAAAGCTAACAGACTTCTACAATGTCGTATATTGTTCAAACTACAAGGCTCACGGTATAGCTTGCATGGAAAGAGACTTCCTCTGTCAAATCAAGGGGCTCTTTATCGAATACCCAACTACAGATGCAGATAACATCTTGATTTGCAAAGAAACATGAATACATTTACATCGTTGATCGTCTTCTTACCACACCCAAGTATCAACATCCTCGAAAGGTATATGATGCCAATGTGTAATCTGTCAATAGTCAGTTGGATAGCAAAGTGAAAGTTGTCCAAAAACCGTTTATATAACACGGCAAAGTGTAGATTTTCAATAACCGCTATCTAACATGACATTGTTAATGTGGTCAGTTTGGCTTTTAATAACATGCGAGATGGTAAGCTGTTAATAGCAAGTTGTATAACTGTCACAAAATTAGGCGAAAATTGAATTTATTTTTTTTCTTGAATTACAAACTAATCTAACCATTTTTTTTTGTTTCGTTGTACATGCGTTACCTGGGGTGATTAAGTGGTTTTATCCAAGGTAAGCGGCGTGTAACTATTTGCATGTGCCTGACTTCGAATCACATGAAGTCCGGAACATTAGAATCACGGGGTGCACGGTAATTTTGTCGTGAATTGTGCTCACCTATTTGAGGATATATAAGCAGAATATTTCTAATAATAATTACGAGTCCAAAAGTATCTTTTCACAGGAAAGATAGCTCGTCATTCTATCTCCAGCCAAAAGGGTGAGTGTTAAATTTATAATTCGTTTTATTGTGAATTTTATTCCGTTTATCATTTCATGTAATGATGCCTTTATTACAATGCAGATTTAAAACGTGGAATATTTGGAATTACTAGTCACTATTAGACTTTAAATGCAATAGCGTAATCTAAGGTTTAGATTATTTTTAGAGACAACTATTATTAGTCTGGTTTCTTTATTGTAGCTGATAACGTCTCTGATATTGTAGCTGATATTGTAGCGGAGCATCTCTAAACGTCTCTGATATCGTTGCTGTTATGGTAGCGGAGCATCTCTGAACGTATCTGATATTGTAGCGGAGCATCTCTGAACGTATCTGATATTGTAGCGGAGCATCTCTGATATCGTAGGTGATATCGTAGCTAATTTGTTGCGGAACATCTCTGATATCGTAGCTGATTTGTTGCGGAACATCTCTGATATCGTAGCTGATATTGTTTCGGAGCATCTCTGAACGTCTCTGATATCGTAGCTGATTTGTTGCGGAACATCTCTGATATTGTAGCGGAACGTCTGATATCGTAGCTGATACTGCAGTGGAGCATCTCTGATATTGTAGCGGAGCATCTCTGAAATTGTTGCTAATTGTAGCTGAACGTCTCTGAACGTATCTGATTCTGGATGAACGTCTCTGAACGTATCTGAATTGTAGCTGAATGTGATTGATTGTGCCATTTGATTGTGAGATCAAATTGAGGTATCTGGCTGGCTGTCTGTCGGATTGTATGTCCGTCTACATTTGTCGTGATGTGTAAACATCCGGAAATCTAGAAGTCTGAGTGTCGGAGCTGTCTAGAGGTGTAAACATCCGGGGTGTCATCTAGGTATTTGGGAGCGTTGTTTCTAATAGATGCTGTATGCTGTCTGTACGTATCACTGTGGTCAATCCGTGAAGGGCAAGTGACCGATAAAAGTATTGATTCGAACCTAGGTATTCGGAGAAGCTGGGCGGAGATTCAACAGTTGGTGAATCGTACGGTTATACAGGGTCGAGACACATGTGTGTGTTGCAATTGTAATACAATTGAATACATTGTTATATTTACATAGTTACTTCAAATCACAATAGTATTTCAAAGGATTACATGAATCTAATAAAAGTTAGCAGCTTGATTAAATACATGTATATGTTCGTGGTAGTTGTCGCAATCCATACGTGCGACAGTACAGTTTGATGTTTTGTATTTGTTATCGCAATTTATACTTGCGGTAATATAACTTTTGTAAAGGTTCAATATATCTGTGTATAGTCCAAGAGATTCCTTTGTATCTGTGTATTAATATTTAATTTATTCATGTATTATGAATTTTTGTGAGTGTCATTTTGGGTTGAACGCATGAGTTATTGTGTTTATACATCATTATTTTTCATTAATAATTTATTTCATAAATTTATATTTTCTTTCACACATTGTGTTTGTGTTGTTCATTTAATCCACCATCCACTCCGTAACAATTCTGTAACAATAACTTGTTAGAACTGTTTCCTTCAATCACTTTAAAATATATTAAATGTTAAGTTGCATTAACAACTATTGCACTTTTAAACTAATATTAAGAGCGCATTCCTTGTAACTCGTCATAATCAAAGCAGACTGCAATGCCATTAAAATCTAGCAAGATTGTCCAGTTCATCGTGTGCAGGATTTGTGCATTTCTTGCATTAGTACTAATGTTGGTACTAATTACGTTCTATAACGTGTACATTTTAAAACAAAGCAAATTTAACTTCTTGTAATCATGTAAATTCTTCACGGGACATTGTTTTTTTTATTAAATCCAATACATTGTAAGGTAGAACCAATATTATATCTAAAAACAAATCCTTAGATCGTAACACTGCGACAGTGCTAGCACTTGCCCTGAACATACAATTGCCACCCGTCAAGTGAATTCTGTTCGAGATTTGTTTATGCCCATATGCCAACAATACCAAGAAATAATAAGTACCACTGTATATTGTTTCCAAATATTTCAGTTAATTTAGTGGACAAAAAGTTACAATATGTATTTTCACCATGATTTGTATCATGTGGACCTCTTCCATCAAATATTTGTTCAGATCAGCTATCTAGTAATTACGAGTTATCTATCTCGTAATTATGACTTACTATCTCTTAATTACGATTTAGCAATTCAATAGACATCTTATCATCACCCTCAGTTTAACAAATGCAGAGAAAAAAAGAGGAGAAGATACAGGGTTGTTTTGAAAGATTTGTTTACTGAATTTTGGAAAGAGGATGGTGTTATGGAAGCTACTTTTTACACAAATGTAAGTAATAGATACACATGTATATACAGATTTTGCATTAAATTCAACATTTGTCTATATTGTTCATGGAGTCATGTAACCTGAAGAGTTTAAGAGTGGATCCATCTTGACAAGCACTATATCTAAGTTTCAAAATTAGGACACTTTGTGTCGCATGTATCATTTTACACATTTTGGTCAAACGTATTGTTGGAAGTTTATTTCTAAAGTTCAGCTAATGTTAGAATAATGAGCTAATATGATCGTTTGCATTTCTCATAATATCAAACCCAAACTACTTAAGAAGGCCGATGTTTCCTTTATTTCGCATGTTTCATGCATAGTTTAAGAATATTTTTGAATTTAAAGTCAACTCGTGACCACATAGTTTTTTATCTTCTGTATTCATACTGTCACACCTTTAAAAATGAAACATTTTGAGATGATACATCTTGATGAGAGTTATACCCTCATAATATAGGATGGGTCACTGCAATCCATATTGAATGATTCACAGACTTTGGTTCAGTTTTTCCATTTAACTGGTTTAAATTTGAAGTTTTTATGTCGAGCTCATTATTGGATTGTTTTTTTTTTCTTCATGCTACATACATAGTGTTCTATCCAAATTCAATACATATTGTTAAATAAATAATACATACATGCTGCAAACAGAGGTCTTCTGTAACAAATATTGTATGCTTTAGTGATTGTTTTGAAATTTTATGTTTCACTTACATTATGTGTTTCTCGTTTACTTTTTGGTTCTAGTTCATTTTGTGTTTCTAGTTTTATTATGAAATTTGTTGCTTCAAGTTCATTTATTGGATGCTGTTTATGACACGATCACGAAACATTATAATGCATGTCTCTCTGTTAGACGTTCACCTTTATCATCAAAGATTACTCTGACCTTCATGTTATGCTTTAGTGATGTGTTAAATATTTATATCTTAGTTATGAATACATGAGCTCTTTCTATGATAAGTACATCTCAGCCTGCATAGAGGGCCCTTTATGATCATGCACTTGAAATTAATAATAAATATGTTTATTCATTGGTAAACTATCTATATGGCTGACTGCAATTTATGAATTATGATGGGTTAGACCCAACAGGTGAACTGTATTTTGTTTATGAATATATCAATTAGATGATAAGACAGCATGCATTTATCATACTTTCTATGTAAAGTCTCAACAGTAGTTGGCTTTTCAAGGTGATTGCAGATACACGGAATAATGTTTGTACTTTTAGCAGTAACCCAGAGCACCTGACGTTCACCCAGCAGATTCTGGACTATATTGGTGGGTAGTAAACAGTAATTGAAAAAAAGCAAAGTGAAAGTACTCTCAGGTTGTTATCAAGTCATTATAGTACCTGTATTTTCATGTACACAATTATGTTATTTTTCTTTCTTTGTTGGGTTCTTGTCTCTTGTATTCCCAGTAGTTATGTGGGTAAATCCATGGTTTATGAGCATATCAGCACAATAGTAAACATAAAGTCTATAGAAAAGTAATTAATATTTTATAATCATGATTATTCTAGTTTGAATTAATTTTCCACCAGATAATTAACATTCATAGTGGAGATTATTAAACCATAGTAAAGGCAATTGATCATCAAACTCTGGTTCATCCATTGCAATGATATCAGTAAAGGTACTGTTGAAAACTGAGTGATATCTTGTTGCTTCATCATCATTGGAAATTCCCCTTCCTTTCAGATTGCTATCTGTGATTATTCATAGTGACTTCCAACTTTACATTTAGGATATTTTCAGGTGAGGAAAAGAAAATACTTGACCAAAATTTAAAACATAAATTGGATTAAATAGGGGACACCTGGAAGGACTCTAGTTTGCCTGGATTCCAGAGATGATCATTATTATAGTGTTTTAAATTGACCTATACTTTAATGTTATCAACAATTTCATTAATTATCAGCAGATCAGCATTGAATTAATGTTAATTATTATTATCATTCAGCCTCCGACATACTGTTACAGTTTTCACTGCTAGAAATATCAAGACAGATATTATGTATTTTAATTGTTGGTATTGAATACTGTCAGTTTTTCAATTCAAGTGATTATTTTGCCAATTCTGTTTTGAAATCATCAGTGTCAACAAAGTATTGGGGTGACAGTAAGCTCATGTTAGTATCTCACGAGTCGGGTCTTCTCACCCGAGATGAACTTATCAGCGTTGTAGAAACGTGTAATAAAATCATCGATGACATGGAAACATATAATTTACTAATTATTCAAGAGGTATTAGGTGACGATAATCCTAAAACAAGAACACAATTTGCAACGAAGTATAATATATACATAGTATCTATTCCTCATTTCAAGATTCCAGGACATAATGTCCCCGCGATAAAAGAATCTCTTAGATACGCCATCGATGAAGGTTTCAAAAAATCCACGACGCATGGAAGAAATCGCCACAATCACAAGAAACAATAATCCTTAAATATAATAATGACCCAGACGGCGGTGGTAGGCATATCGCTCCTCAAAATGTGAATATATCCTCGGTGATAGCATTGAATTATTATGTGATGTTATCGAAGGAAGCCATCAAATAAATCTTCAACGATCAAATCAAGCTCAGCAGGGATAAATTTTATACTCTTTTGCACCAACAGCTCCACCCGGATTTCTAATAATTGAGGACCCAACTAATCCAGTCTATATTAGCGATGTCATAATAATTCATTAACGAGAATCAACTTCAAACTCGTTGATCAGTCCAATAATCTAATTGATTTACAATGTGAGGTTTTACAAATCAGTCTGTTTGTGAAATCGTAGCGATTTTCATCGTAAAAGAATTGTTAACGCATAGCAGCAGAGAGGGTGAATGACAATGGCGTCTTTGAGGAAGTCTCAATTTACCGAATCGACGCTTTTTTTTTACAAGTTTCAAGGAAGCCTTAGATTGCCGAATCGACGCCTCTACAAGGTTGTCTGATTCACCCTCTCTGCTGCTCTCTCTCTCTCTCTCTCTCTCTCTCTCTCTCTCTCTCTCTCTCTCTCTGCTTGCCTTTTCCTAATGATTCGTCGAAAAGCTTTTCAACGTTTCGATTGATTTGATCACTTGTATCAGAACTTTAATCGTAAGGAACACAGTAGGGCCTATGCAAACGGATTTTAAGTCTTACATAACTTTCTATACCAAGAATGAAATGCTTACATTTCTAAGATTTCCCACATATTTAAACTTTAATTATTCATTGTATTTAATTGCTTAGATTAATTTTTCAGGAGCCGTTGTAATTAATTTACTTCATATTTGCAATACCTGTTTCTATAAATATGAATCAAATTCGCCACAACTGCCTATAGGTGCATTCATAAAATCATCATCATTTATTGTCACACCAAAAAAAAGAATATAAACGGGACAACTTCATCTCCCTTTTTAACCTGTTCATCCGTTTGTGCGTCACTGTGATGGTAATATTTCTTGTTTTATTGTCAACATGATACAGTCCGAGATCTTCAAATTGTAATCTGACTTGTCTACTCCTTCCAGACCTCCACTCGAAGCCAAGATACATGAAGAACATTATTTTACGTCCTTTTCTTTTGAAATAAATTATAACGAGACAGAAATAATGAAGTTTTATATCATTTTCTTTAAGATTACATCCAATGGACAAAACTGAAGTTGTTTTATTTTGACACAAATACTTGTTTTCTAAAGGATGGGACCAAATCGATTCCAGTTATAGTTTACACACTTTCTGCTGTTTAAAAAAGGAGAAATAATGCTTTTCGAAAAGTGTCAACATTATGTAGGTGTGAGAATAATTATAACACAAATTATAAACTAATAAAAAAAATATTACGGTATACCGCTACTCGCGAAATTATTTTATGACAGATTCCAATCACGTTTCAGAGGAATATTGAGGCAAAAAAAATGAATATTTATATGTACCTGAAGCAGGCGCATAAAACAAAACTGAATCAAGCTGATATCTATGAAATCCCCTGTGAACTGTCCTATTTCCGTCAACATTCCCAAGGTGTCAATTCAGAACTGGCAACATTGCCTCCGCAGAAAATTCCAAAACATTTATATTCGCTGATTGGCTGTGCTTATTCCAAAAATGAAGCATTCAATTCCCGTCATAAAGTCTTGCATCTGAGCAACATGACCGTTTTCTGTGCCACGATCTCCTCTCATTAAGGCCGGACATCCGTGACGCATCTGCACTGCTTCAACGTAATAACCGGCGACTACTTTTGAATTGCTGCTTGTTATGTAAACATTAGGCCAAATTATCTCCCTTGATAAACCATCAATGCATCCGTTTATAAAGAGTCCATATTGTTTGAGTTTATCGTAAGAATAAACATGCCTAATGTAATCCGGTTTTTGCCCAAAGTATTGTCGTTTCCTAAAACGTTTCCATAGTCGCAATTATATACCAGCAGGGTCGAGTAATTGCATAAGTATCACTACGGTATCTCTTGATACTATCATTCCGTGTTGAAGACATCGTAAATGTATCCAACGATAGCCTTATTGATTACCAGAACTACTTATATTATCTTCGATAAACTGGGCTGCCTCTAATACATCAAAATGAAACCTTCCTCTAAAGAGACACATTGTACATAGTTTTCGTTTCAGAGTTATCATATTAATGCATTACTCCATTATCTGGGCTGGCAAACTAAGAATTTCTTAGTAAATCAAACCCACGTGAAAAAAGCTGCATAACCTTGAATTCAAAGTCACAAAAAGATTCCACAAGTCAAAGACACTGTAAGTCGTAATTACGAGATAGTAAGTCGTAATTACTAGATAGTTAACTCGTAATTACGAGATACTAAGTCTTAATTACGAGATAGTATGTCGTAATTACGAGATAAAAAATTGATTTCAGCGTGGCACTAACCGGCTTCCGTAAAATATAAAGTTTCCAAACAAACACAGTGCCAAAACGCTCCTTTAGGATATATGTCTTATAGCATACAATATCGATTTGTAGGTATGTTGCATCTTATACGTAGAAAACTCTACGTGTGTATTTTTTTCACCATCTATAACAATAATGTTGCCAATTTTGATTACCTAATCAACTTGATATCATTTCAACCGATAAGTATGTACTAGACCACGCATCTATAATGTTCCGCCATAAATACCACAACAATTTCGATCTAATTTCAAGATCAACACCATTGACTTTTCGAATATAACAAATATCTCGAAAACGCCACGCATATAAAAGCACATATAAATACTTTGAAATGTGGATATATATCGTTTTGTTTACAATGTATTTTATTTACCTAATATGACGGCAGCATCGATATACAGTTATTTGCTACAAAGAAATGCAGCGTCAACATATGTGACAATTTATTAATGGAGGTCAGATTTAAAGACAGACTAACAATTGTAGTGTATATTTCTTGCCTTGCAAACCAGTACTGCTCCAGTAAATGCACATTTTCCCCAAAAATTCCAGATATTTTTTCTTCAGTATACACAATGCGGGTATAATGCATATCTTGTATATTTTACCATCACACTAGGGAGTAATAGAGTTGTTTTTTTTTTTGGGGGGGGGGGTTAAGTGGGTTATCACTTAAAAAAATTAAATTTAGATACGGTTTAATAAATTTTGAATTTTGTGTTGATTTAAATGTTTTTAGTAATAAATTTATTATGTTTCAATTTACTTTCTGGCAATATTTAATTTTTTCTAAGTCCGCCTGCCTTGGGTCAGGATCTGTACAAATTTATTGGCTGAACATTTTCTAACTCAAAAAGGGTCGTCTTTTATTTATTTAGATTATTTAATCTATACAAATTTTCCAAAATATTTATGTTTTTATTGTACACTGTAAAGGGTATCAAGTCCAGTATGCGATCTGGACATGAAAGAAAAAGTGTGAATACATAATCCAGAGAAAACAGTTGATTCATGACATGGAAAAGTGCGTAATTTATATTATGTTATCCATAAAAATCCTAATGGGGTGCTTTTCCAAACTCTTCCTGCTCACTACGCGTAGCGCCATGTGATATAGCCCCATAGCGTCCTCATTAATGTACTTGCCCCATTAAGGCGTTTTTTAGAATTAAATAATTAAATCTTAAATAATTATTATTAGTAAAACAATTTTTTTTTAAAATTTATTATGAAGAAAAAAAGTAAAAATTTAAGAAGACTATTATTTCCTAACCGTAATTAGTGGTCCAAATTTTACAATTGTCCTCGTTATAAAGTCTGTAATTTGTTGTATTAAGTTCTTATTAAAATTTCCGTCAAGGAAGAGTATTTGACGTCTGTCGTAATTTTCTACCTTCATTATTTCTCTTATGAGTTTGATCCTTTCTTCCATTGTTTTGTCGCACTGTGTCATCGTGTGATATTTTGTGAAGGGGGAACTTTTGCATAAAGGGCAGGTAACAGTAGTCTTAATCATACGTCATCTAATTGCCACTTGGCCTGTAAGCCAGGCGTTGTGGATTTACATATATATTACACTTACTGTACTGTTAGAGAGTTGATGTGGAATCACTGCCTACAAACTCTAGCCCAGTTTGTGTGAGGATTTTCTTCATCTACCTTATGTCTTGTTAATTTTGTATTAAACTCACTAATCCAGTCATAAATCTTATCTTTACTTAGTTCCCATAATTCTTTGTGGTCCTATACCTATATAAATATTATTTCATCCCCCTATATAAGTGTGGTGCGTCTTTTTTCTTACTCAATTTGTTGTTGGTGTATATGTCTTGTCTGTTTCTCATACCAAATCCCAGCCAAAAAATGTATAATGTTTCCCATGGTGTTTGTGGAGTGCTTCCTAAACTTTTAAATCTATTTAATGTGTTTATATTGTATTAGGGTTGGATTGGGTAACTCTAATCCCATCTTTAGTTTAGATCTGAATAATGTTGACATTTTTATGCAATGTGTCTTGAAATTCTATATGTAGTTCACTATTTCGTTATTAATGGTTACTAGTGTTTTATTGTTAATGTTCACAGAGTTTAGTAAGTACGTCAAATTAGAGTACATTTAGGTTTTTGCAACCTGTGAACATTCCATTAAGCTTATTGGCGTAAGTGTCCAGATATTTATTACATCATTTATTTTATTTTTAACTTTTAAACAGTTTTCATTCTCTTCATTTGCCCCAAAGAATATCCCTAGGGCTTTATTTTAATCAGGTGGGGAGGTAACCCAGGGTGGTTACCCCTCCAGTTTCCTAGTTTTAGAATTTCCGTTTTCACGTGATTTATTTGCGATCCCAAAGCTTTACTAAAAGCTTCATATTAATTTTGTAATTAATTTTGTAATTAATTTTGTAAGTGCAAAAAGGACTTTGGATCATTTATAAAGTTCGTAAAATCATCAGCATGTTGTAGCATCTTAAATTCTTCTCTTAGATTTGGTATTTTAATCCCTTGAATATTAGTATTATTTCTGATCTTAATACTCAGGATTTCAATCGCTATTACGTATCATAACATTGATAGTGGGCAACCTTGCCTCACTGATCTTTATATTTCAAATTTACCCGTGTTTGCTCCATTTACTTGTACATTTGAAGTTATTTTATTGTACATTATTCTGGTCCATTTTTGAAAATTATCTCCGAATCAAAATTTTTCCAGTACTTTTTGCGTATAATTGTGCTCTAATCTGTCAAAAGCTTTTTCCTCGTCGAAAAGTACCAGAGTACATTTAGAACTTGATCCAGTTATGAAATCAATTATTGTCCTAATGTTAAGTATATTGTTATGTATGCTTCTACCTTTACCTTTGCATATTTGGTTAGTGTTTACTATCGTGTTTATTCCATGTTTTAAACAATTCGCTAAACTTGTACTCAGTATTTCGTAATCGCTGTTAAGGAGGGAGATGGGCCCTCAGTTTTTAAGTCAGTTTTGTCACCTTTCCCTTTATAAATGATAGTCATCAAACCCTCCCGCATTGAATCTGTCATTTTGTCGTTTTTTAAAGTATATTATTAAAAAGGCATTCTAAAATTGGTGCATTTTGGAATTTCTGATAGAATTCCACATTGAGGCCATCTCGCCCTGGTGATTTACCTTTTGCAAGTTCTTTTACTTTGGTCTGCACGTCCTCCACAGAAATGGGTTCATCACACAATGTTTTGTGTTCTGATGAAATTGTATCACATTGTGTTAGATTTAAGTATTGTGTTATTGTGTAACTGTCTATGTTTTGCTTTGTATACAGCTTTGTATAAACGTTTTGTATTTCCATCATCATTTCCGCTTTAGTTGTCACCTCTATTCCGTTAATCATTAAAGTGTCTGGTGTTTTCTCTCCGCCCCCGCCCCCCCCCCCCCCCTTCTTGTTTTCTTCCTGTTTATATAATTCCTTTGCCTGCTTCTATATTTGGTGGAATTTACCCGCCCTTATTCATTTTCCCTTTTTGCACCATTGTTCTAGCTTTTCTAGTTGTTTGGAGAAGCTCTCCTTATCCCTTATAGGTGTTCTATCGTGATTTAGTTTTCTGTTTACTTCTATTTTCTTCAGTTTTCGAATACGTTTACGTTTAGTTAAGTGATATATTGTTAATTTTTTAACTTTTTTTAAAAATTTATCCCAATCAGCCATAATATCTGCTATATTTTTTACCTTTTTCATTTGTGAGTATTTTAAGGATTTCTTCTTTTATTTCTCTAATTAAGTGTTCATCATCTAAAATTGTGTTATTTAGTTTCCATTCACACTTTCCCCATCTAGTTCAATTTTTTATCACTATTTCCAGTGTTATCTGTTTATGGTCTGATATATTAAATCCTGGAATTTGTGCTTTTTGATATGTTTTATGGCCGAAATCAGATACATAAAATTTATCTATTATACTTCCTCCATTTACTCCTTGATATGCATATTCATGTGTTTATTCCGTTTCTATTAAATTTAAACATCTATATACATCAGTCAGTTTATACCCTTTTATTAATTTACGCATAATTTCACTTAGGACTAGATCTTGTTAGTTTCCCTTTTCGGTCTACATTTTCAAACACCGAATTGAAATCTCTCCCCCACCCCCATCCCAATAATCAGATTTCTGAAGTAAAACTGTTTAGGTAATTATTTAAGTTTATTTAAACTTCATGGTGACTTCCCCTAGTTACTGGGCAATAAATAATGCTCATTATATGGAGTTTACTGAGTTTTAGGTGTATTACTCTCCCTTTTAAGCTAATATCTTCTTGTTTGATTTCCCAATTTTGCTTATTTGTATTGCTTATTATTGTTGCTACTCCCGCTTTAATGTCGTTGTATTTACTATCATTTGTAACAACTATCGCACCCATTTTCGCTTCGAGTTCAGCTATCAGTGTCTTGGAAAGTTTATTATGCGTCTCTTGAATTAGTATATTGTCATACTGTTTTAATTTAGCAGTTGTGAGATTTTATCCTTATCTATTTCGTTAGTGTTAATTGAAGTGATATGGAAGTTTAGTTCTTCCATTTTTGGTTTCCAGGTGGCATAATCTACTATATTAAATTTATTAAATAAAGGTATTGAAATAAAAAAAATTGTAATAAAATAAATTGTAATTACATTATTAATAAAATTAATTGAGTTTGTGGCATTGGCCACTAGTTTGTCCGTTCCCTATCGTCTGTTGTATCCCTACTGTCCGTAGTCTATATCATGTCATTTTCCGGTCCTGATGTCGATTTCACATTTGAGTTTGGCATTTGCATTGTTGTTACTTGGTTATGGTCAGAACTCTCACAGAGGCTCAGTTCTTGATTTTTTTTCTTCCCTTTTTTCCCTCATTTTCTTCTTTTGTTTGGTGTCTTGTTTATTCTGTAATATTTCTGAAATAGCATGGAGGTCCGTGTCTTCACTGGAAGAGGAGCCCGACAGGGTTTTGTACTTCCTATTGTTTTGAAGTGACATTGGCGTGGACGTTAGGTGTTGTAGCCCGCTCAGATCAGTCTCATTTATTGTTTCATGTATAGTATCCTGCAATTATTCACTCCCCTTTTTCACTATGGGGAGGCTTTCGTACCTATTTTGCGTCTTCAATGGTGTTGTAGGGATAATTTGTTTTATTGTTTTTTTTGTCGTCTGGAAACCATCTTCGTCCGTCGCCACAATTTCCTGCGTTCTCTCCACTTGTTTCTCATTTCCATCAGGTATTATTATTTCCTGTTCGTTTGCCCCTTTAACTTTGGCTGCATATGAATTTGCATTCTGTTCTTTGGATTTCTGCTGCACCTTTCAGTCTTTAAGACCATTGCCCATTGTGCGACAGCGTGGACAAGGTCGATCAAGGTCACATCCCCTGTACCACGTTCTGAGCATGAAACCCATAATATAGAAAAAGGCGGGTATCTTCCTTGTCTCTTCTATTGGTACTTGCAAGATCCTTTCTCCACTGTGGGATTTTTCGAACCCATAACATTTTGCCTTTTTATCCATTGCAATCTTTATTTTATGTACACATATCAGTTAGTCAATTATTGCTGTGGTACTTACTTCCAGGGGAAGACCAGAAATGAACACATCAATATTTGTTGGTTCTATTACCCATGTGATTGGTTCAGTGTCTGTTATTTTCACTCTATGTCCTAGAATTTGCAATTCTGTTTGGTGAAGCAGCTTTTTGCATTGTTTGGGGTATAGGGCGTATTTGTTACGCCCTCCATATTGTAAACCATAGATTTCGTTCAGATCAAAACCCAAAACTTGCATGGATGTTAAGACCGCTGTCTGTCTTGGAAGTTTTTCAATGCCACCAAAATCTAGGGTTTGACATCCCTGTCTGTGATGGATAACCAACCTTTGGTTTCCCAGCTCTCCTTCAACACATGTATTGAAATAATCTGCGATTTTGAATCGAGTCGCCTCCATTTTGTCAAAAGTAATTTTGTCTAGTCCGTCCTATTGGGGAAAAAACTTACAAAGTTACAAAAATACAAAAAGCTAATATGAAAATTTGTGCAATTTGATAATTTACAAATGGGTGCTGAAAAAAGAAAGATAAATACAAAAATACTAGCACAAGGTAAATCTAGTAGGAAATTCTACAGATCAGTTGTATACAAGAAGGATATACTGGATCATTTTGTGAGCAATTGCCACTACAACTCACTGGTATAACTGTATAAAAAAGTAACTTCCTATAGTTATAATCCAGTGGATTTCCTTGCCGTTAATTTTGTGAGTCCTAAACGAAATTACTATATTAGTGATTGTACTGACTGACTGCTTCAAATCTGGTACACACTTTGTACTAAATCTTGCTTTCTTAAGAATGTAAGGCGACAGGAAGCATGTACGTTTTAAATTCAGATTGTAGTGTTAATAAACGATACTACACGAAATGTAAATATTTAAGTGTATGAACAAGACTGTAGGAAGTGAATTAAATACTTGTATCATTTATTTAAAAGTGCACATGTTAACACATTGTTAGTCTAAATAACTTATTATCCTAACTTCTTTGACTGCCGTTGTTTTGTCGATATCGTTATGACACATACATATATCCGGAGGTCGTTATTTCAATGTGCAGACTCTGCAAGCAATGTAAGAAGCACCATATATACAGCTGGAACTAAAACTTATATATTATATCCTGTTTATGCGCTTTTTAGCAAGTTCCAAACTGGACTATTGCTATTAACTTCAGCAGCAGAAGGGGCGAATCGGACAACATTATAGAAGTGTCTATTTGGCAAACCAAGGCTTCCTCCGAAATCGAAAAAGATTTTTATCTCCATAGCAGATGAAAAGAGGGCGAATAGGACAACTTTTTCCAAAATCGAAAAAAAGTTTCCTTTTGAGACACAAAGTCGTTGTCGCGCTCTCTCTGCTGCAATGGGGGTACACATCTATTTACGATTTCACAACCAGACTAATTTGTAAAACCTCTCCTCGTAAATCAATTAGATTATTGGACTGGTCAATGAGTTTGACATTAATTCTCGTTAACGAATCATTATAACATCGCATATAGACTGGATTAGCTGGATCCTCAATGATTAGAAAACATGGAGGAGCTGTTGGTGCAAATGACCATAAAATATATCCCTGATGAGCTTGATTTGATCTTTCGAGATTTATTTGGTAACTTCCTTCGATGAAATTAGATACTAAATTCACTGCAATCACCGAGGATATATTGACATTTTGAGTAGCGATATGACTACCACCACCGTCTGGATCATTATTATGTTTGAGGATGGTTGTTTGTGGTTGTGGTCTTTTTTTCCATGCGGTGAGTATTAGAGAAAAGTTTTCCTGAATAAGATCATTAACAGATTTATTTAGTTTATTTGCGTTGTAGCCAGGAAATTTGAAATCGGGTAAATCAGTTTATTTGATATTGTAATCGGTTAGTAATTCTTGTTTATCTCCGTTCCTGTCATTAATTATTATCTGAACTATTCGTTTGTTGATATATTCCATGTCGGATACAAGCTGATTTAATATCCTAATATGCGCTATAATCTCATCACATGGTCTTGTTATATCAGAGAGATGCACCTGGAAACTCTGTCGTAGTGTCTCTAGTTGTGATTTATGTAACTGATTAATCTCTTTCAAAAAATCAATGACATTGTTTAGAGTGAATACAATGGAAATGGATGAATCAGGAGTTTTCTCAAAACCAAATTCCTATTGCATGGTATTGTTATCGAGAAATGTAAATATATCGGTTAAATTTGCATTTTTCTATCAGGTAAATAATTTCGATATGATGGAGCAATTTCGTGGTATGATTGTACATATGTGACATAATTAGATTCTTGTGGTTCTGGTGGTATTTGATAAGATGTCCGAGGTTGGGTTTCAGGCCATCCTAGCACGGTTCTGATTGAGCACTGATAGATATCTACGGCATACCCGGGCGAGATTATATCTCAATCACGGATGATAGTGTTGGTTCATGAACTGTTACAGCGATTTTCGATTCTTTTCCAGTAATTGATTTTATTCTGCATTGTAATTCGTTATTAATTTGTTCAATTTGGTAGGACCCAGATGGTAGCGAAACAACATTCCAGTCTGGAGTACTATCGGGTTTATTCTGACTCGCAAACACCAGGGAATGATTCGGTTGCTGACCACCGAATGGTACTGATCTGATATTTGGCCAACTATGGTATACTCGTAGTTTTGCTAGTGCTATTTCCTTCACGGAAACCGCAGTAGGGAAATTGACACTGAATTCAGGATTCGTTGAGGTTATTGATATCATGCTGGTTTTCACAGGGGTGGTATTTTCGGCTATTCGTTGAAGTAGTTCTTGTGATGTTGCCATTGTTTTTATATTCGTGTTGTTTTCTAATTTTGACATCGCGGAATCATAAACACATACCATCGCTGAAAACTCACTAACGGATATTAATGTGTCATCGAGTGACGACGATATCATCGAGGATAATTGGGAGTACGCGGTTGACACAACATGGAACGTAACTACGTAATCCTGGAGTTTACGCTGGCTGCATGATGATATTTTTTTTGCTATTATTGAAATAATTTCAGCGATTGTCACGTCGCTGATATACAAATTGGAACAGCTATCGAGGCAACCGTTGTCACCGAGGAGAGTATTATACCGGCTCCGGTGATTACACGTGATACCGAGTACACTGTAACATTATCTGCGGTAATTTTGCGACGGTATTTTTTTCTGTTTTGGTTTGGTACTCTTCAGCGAGTGCTTTGAGTTTAGTTTGAAATTCTCTGACTTGATCATGGCGATACTGCTGTTACGTTGCCAATGATGACATTTTATTTATTATAATAGATTTCAAATTGCCGGCGTTAAATTCGTAAATATTAAATTCGCTAGCGAATTCAATTCAGTTGTTTACTTAATTTTCTGCTACGAATTCCGCATACCATGTTACCGAAACCCTAGCCAAATTATTATCAGTGGATGCTATTGTGAATCGTTCAGTTGTTCCTTTGTCGATGATCGTTGATATCATATTGTTGACCCCAGCTGAACTCGTTGATGAAATATTAAATTGAGTCGGCGACACTAGTGTTAATCGATAAATACCTTTGAAGGCCGCGGTGATATTTAGTATGTTAGTGGATGGTGTCCACGTAAATGATCCGTGTTGGATCGTGTATACTACGTTGCTGGTTTTCTCATGAGGAGTCTTTGTTTTTTCAAGTGTTTCTATCATCCTCGGTAAATCATCTTTGATGGCCTCGATGGTGTTTATCATCTCATCGATGAATTTTCTAATATCCGGGAGTTTTATGTCGAGTTTATCTAATGAGATCCCCCCAAAGCATTTCTCAATGAGATTTTAATGAAAAGTTGAAAATTTCTCAACATGATCTCCATACCTAGATTTGAGTGTTGCTCCTTCTAACAGCGGTTTTTACGTCTGAGATTTTTAATGTGGAATGAATACGTGGAATCCTTCTAACAGCGGTTTTTACGTCTGAGATTTTCAATGTGGAATGAATACGTGGAATCGCAACGAAATTATTAATCGGAGTTTCGATATTATCAATTATACTCTGTTGTAATTTTTAAATTTTGTTATACGGTCATTCAGTTTTTGTTGGGAGTCCACAATAGTTGAAATAAAGACGCTCGGTTTGAGTTTACCCTGATTGGAAAACAACGCGATAGTATCTTCTACTGCGTCACGTCGTTTTGTCAAAATATCATCGAGAGAAACATTACTAGTTTCAATTTACCCTGACCATCTTGAAATACAACTATTTCATTGGGATCAACACTTGCGAGGTTTAACATCTCGGATATTTCATCTTCGATTATTATTTTTACATCACCGGTTGCAGATATTCCCGCGGTGGTTTTTTTCAGGATTGATATAGATCTCCCCCAAATTTCAATCATTATACTCTTAGATCTCTTTACAAAGCTATTACTCGTATATTCATGTACGGTTTTATGGGGTGGTTTTCCCGATAATGAAATAGGGTTGAGTACTTTTAATACTTCTATGCCGCATATTGTTGGGTCATTCGTTTTCTGTGTTCGTAGCGTGAAATACCAGATAGGAGTTTTTAAGCGGTTTATATAACGCATAAACTCTTTAGGTGGTGCTAATCCATATGAATCGAAATAAACAATTGCACGCGGATCAATGGCGTATGCAACAAAGAGTTCCAGGTTCGGTGCTGTTCTTGAGATTAATGATACCGGTTTCAGTGTTGTTTGGTTGTTGTGGTAATTGATCTTTCATAAAAACATCTCAAAGTTTTTTATCGCTAGTTTTTTTTAGCAGCATCGATTAAATCAAAACTTGACACTGGAACTATAGGTTCTCGCGACAGAACCTTTGGTTTTCGAGTTAGTAAACTTTTCCTAGTCTAAAGCCCATTCCGCTGTACCATAAATGCGGAGTTCCTGATAGTCTTAGACCCTTTCCTGATCGTTTCATTTTTTTTATCCCTGTCCGGTTGCTTTCTTTAGTGCCATCCCTACCGCTGTCCCAACGGCTCCTAGCGCGGAGGCTTTTGCTACCACTGGGGCCGCGGCGCAATCAACGCTGGTAACCCAGCGAAAAGTGGGAATATACCACCTGATTTTATTATATTCTTAAATGCGGCCGCAGAGAGAGTGACTTGAACACCTTTTTTTATCTTTGATGGCATCATTGAATTGTTTTATCTGACGAGCTGTCAGTGATAGTTTATTCTGACCACCAGACATTTTATTTTGTTTCAGCGATATCGTGGTTCTACATTTTTTAGCTGATTCCGATTGCAATTTTGCAATTTAATCAAGAGTTAACGTAACACTAACATGACTAAATGACATTTTATTTAATAACAGATTGATTTATATCTTACATTACATATTTTCCACTGGTGCATCAATTACTCTCATTCGTACACCAACGCCTCCTAGTAGCATTGATTTGTCACTGAGAATGACAGCAACTGCTCTGTAATGAACAATACCAGCAGGACGAGCTACACGAGCTTTGAAGTATATATCAACGACGGATTGTCTGGTTAAGTCAAGATGTTCCAATGAAAAGTAGTAGACGGGATATAGTTTTCTAAAATCCAACTGAGATATTTGCAGACCAGTATCCATATTATTATCGCGTCCCATCAATGTCAGCAACCGATGATACACGCGTGCTATTTGGCTGGTTTCGTAATCAAGTAGTATATCCACGGATGGTTCTTGTTGACCGTTTATTCTCAATGATACTTCACTAACACCCAATTGATCAAGTATCATATGACTCCGTTCCTGAGAGTTTAATCGCGTTTTATCCTGTAACGCAAAAAAAAATATTACGCGGAGCTGAAACTCCTTGTTTTCATACCAGGTGCCATGTAAGTGTACCACCAATATTAGAATCCATGGTATCTATTGTTGTTGTTAGTCAACTTAGCAGTGATTTTCCTCCATGATCCATAAATGATAGTAATCTTTCTTCCATGGTGATTGATGATGTCATTACTGGCATCCACAATTCTAATTTTGATATAATGACTTTACCAGCAGCAACACCAGCACCAGCACCACGCCAGATTGCATCATTATCACTACACTTTCGCACGAGTACTACTGTATGCTTCGCTCCATAGATAACTTTTCTATCATTTCTGCTAAATCCGAAAATATGATGCAATGGAATCGCGCATGAAAATTGTCGACGCTGTCCTTTAAACATTGCTACAGGTGTTGCAAACCCCAAGTTGTGATTAGTATTAGTACTTCTTATCACATCAAAGTTACCAGCTGGTCTTGTTTACTGTTCAGGAGAATCGGGTTGTGAATTAACTGCAGTAGCTTGCGGTATTAGCAATTTAACATATGGAATGTGATCATTGTGATCAGTGAGATCCTTAGAGAACATCATAAATGGACATGCTGTCATCATCGGAGTGTCTTGCTAACCCCACTATTGTTGTGGCAATATCAACCTTACGTTCTATAGCCTCGATTTCTCTTCCATCAATCATGTATCTAGCACCTTCGAATAGTGCCATGATACCATTATTAACAAAAGCAACTCGGACGTTTGTGTCATCTGCATATGGTGTATCAGCTGCAACATTTGTTACGAGTTCTCCTTCTACGTCGATAAACGCTTCAGAGAGTAGAAAGTATTTGCTGGTGTCATGGACCTGAAGTTCGACTCTTGATGGAAGATCCGATTGTACTGCATGATAGGAATAGAATTGATAATCGCGTACAGAACCATTCTTGTGTACAGGGGCGTCCATATCGAACGCTGCATCAGGAACCGATTTGAACATATTATTATATATTGCTTGATCTAAATCGCAATCGATCTCGCTCGCAATTTCGAACCACTTCCCGCTGTCATATTTGCAGTAATATTATCCTTGCCCTGCTCTGTGATGCTATTTTTTGATCCACCTCGTTGTTTATTATTTTGCTAATACTCGCGAACATAATTTCCGTAGATGGTAGTTTCTCTAGTGACTTTATCACCGGTGACGAATTCACCAATGACAAAGTCATTTTTGATTTCTTTTGTCGCGAACTAACGCTAATAGTTTTCTTTAGCCGCGGAAATGCTTTCCCGGCAACATCATCTACAGCGCTAACACCTTTATCACGAATAACATCAATAGCTTTCATTGATAATTGTTATGCGATTGATGCTATTGTTGGAGCCATTCTCGCAATGGTATAGTACGCTCTATAAACTGGCAATCGTGAGTTTACTACATAGACCATGGTTGGTTTGTTGTGGTTGTAGTGTATGGTCATCTTACTTAAATGCTGTTTATCTAATTCAATGACGAAGTCATCAAATTAATTACTGTTTTAACCATCCGCTAGCTCATGAATAATATCTCGATATACATCAATATCCATGATACCACCCTCAAATAGTCGTCTGCAGATATCTGCTACCTCATTAATTATTTCCGGTGAGTTATTTCCAGCTCGTCTCCCTCCTACGAGAATTTCTAATCGTGATATATCCCCGAGAATACTATTAGGACAACGAACTAGACCACTACCTGAAACCCCCTTGGATATCCACTAGCGAATTTTTTAGTTGCGCCTTGTGTGGGATCAAGTTCTGCCATTATTTTTATTTCGGGAAGTTCATATGGTGGTGGTGAAATACCTCTTATAACTTATATTTTATTCATATAATACCTAAAATCATCATCCTCTTTGATTTTAATTCCACCGCGATTTGTCAAATATATTTTTCTATACCAAGTGTCAGCATTCTTTTTACAGAGTCTTCAGCTCCATCTTTTATATATTTTTCCCTCGTCTTTCTTTCGAAATCAATTAGCAGCAACATTAGCTAATTGATTATCCGTGGAAATTTTTCTAATTTCATCTAACGCCTCCTTAGTAAATATATTTTCAGGTGTATGTTCCCCTCTCTCGGGGGTTGAGGTGGGTCATCAACGGCTTCAGGTGGGTCATCATCGGGTTCAGGTGGTTCATCAACGGGTTCAAGTCGTTCTTGTTCTAGTCGTTGTTGTTCTCGTTCTTGTTGTTCTTGTTGTTCTTGAAGTCGAGA
Source organism: Unio delphinus (assembly GCA_029339505.1). NCBI lineage: Eukaryota > Metazoa > Mollusca > Bivalvia > Unionida > Unionidae > Unio > Unio delphinus. Next base: position 9,040,118 of record JAQISU010000015.1, on the reverse strand, counting down.
AGCGGCTATTATATCACCAGGAAGTGCTTTTAAAAATTCCTTTGTTCGCTTGGATCTCTTTGCTCTTTTTTCAAGTGCTTGAAGAACGGCCGGTTTTTTCCATCTTTTTTCCTCAGGAATATCTCCCCATATGGCTTTTTCAGTGGTCGATTCGACTTTCCTCATTGCAGTGGTTATTGGTTTGAATAATTGTACAGTTCCCGTTGTGAAAGCAGTTTGAAAATCTAGTCTCGTTTGGAGCTTTTTTCGAACGGAATCACGAATCGGAATAAATTTCTTAATTGCAGCTAATCGTTCGCGTGCTAATTTAATTGTTAAGGCTTCACCTACTATTATAAATATAATAGACAATCTAAATTGTAAATGAAAACTCACCCCCCAGACACTCTGTTCATACATCGGCGTAGTGATAAATCACCGAATACTATCTTACCTGTCTATACAAATTCGTTCTATGAGAAAAAGCGCATATCTATATATAGAATTATTTATCTTGGTGATTTAATCACTGGGGATATAGAATGTCTGTTCCGTACCTGTATATACTCATACTTGCAAACAGGTATGGTATTGTACATGTCAATCCATAGTGAGAATTTCATTCACTGTGTTGAGGCAATCAAAGGGGAATTTTGATTTTTGGCGGATAATTTCTTTTATTGTTTTGATTTTCGAGTCAATTGTGCGTTTGATTTCATAGTGTTGCCCTAATTCTGACCCTTTCTACAGCAGTGAATGACGGAACGAACTTGTTGATATCATTGTTATATGCGAGAGAGTCATAAATAGCGTGTTGAATTCTCTTTATAAAAGAATAGGATCTCGATAACACATATTTGTTATTCCGAGCGCTATCAACAATATCTTGAAAATCAGAAAAAATCCAATTATAATCTAATTTTTCTGACAATTGAATTCCTTGATTTTTCAAATTTGAAATCTCGTTAATAATGACTTTCATATTTTCGAAATTCATTATATGAAATATTATATATCTAATATGATAAACAAAAACATTTGGCGTCAATTTTAACCCGTTTTCATTTTTGATATATACATATTTACATATTTACATATATTATATATATTTACATATTTGATATATACATATTTACATTCATACATATAGATATAGATATATACATGATATTTACAAATATAAACATAATGGAATTTACTATGAAATGATATGGTATTTACAATGAAATTATATGGTATTTACAAGTATTTACGTAATGGTATTTACAATGATATGATTTGGTATTTTTAATGAAATAATATGGTATTTACAATGAAATGATATGGTATAAACACACATACACGCAAGGGACTGTTCTACATTCAAACTGAAACCACCCTACCCCTAACAAAATCACCCCGGGTTGAATGCAAAAACACATTCACACTGTGTGACGGTGTGTGACGTATGGTGGTTTGAACCGTGAGGTTTGAATTTCGAATGGCTTAAAGCCCCAATTACATAGAAAATACTTCAGACGGTATCGTGGACAATAATGCCTGTCACGAGATTCGAATGATGGGCCCCAGGACGAGATCAAACCACGTACGGAATACGCTAATATTCGATATGTACAAGTCTATAACTTTGAATACGATACATAGCTAAACTAAAGAATTTATTGAATTGTGGATAAAAATCGTATATTAATCGTAGATGGAAATCGTAGATTTCACTATAATTATAAATCGTAGACAAAATTATAAATTTTCTAGTCAAACCAGCACAAAAAAGCCATTCGGTCGGACTATGAATCATCAAAAAATGCCATTGAGATACGTGACTGCAACAAAAGAGTTATCGTTGTTTAAAAACCGTATACACAAGCCCACACGAGTTATTTCCCTTGGTGTTACATATATATATATATATATATATATATATATATATATATATATATATATATATATATATATATATACAAAACAGAAATCACACATATGTAAATTGAATTCTATGTCCGGGTCTCTTTGAAATCGCTGATTGATATATTCGTTCTGCTACTTTATGTACCGAGGGTTCGCAAATATCAAAGTACCTGCCGGCTTCAGTCATTTATTTAAATACTCTTTCTTCGTTAGTTCCTGTTTTAAATGATTTTATAGATTTCGCATTCTTTGAGTGTTTTCCGGCGATTCCTCGTTTGGTGTTTTCATACGGAGTAAGAATTCCTCTTAGGTTTGGAATCAATATGATCGATTACAAACCCATCTTCTATCAATCCATGGAAACACATATATGCGATTCTGTTATTAAGATGAATTTTCCCTCCAGAATTAAATATAAGATATCCAAGATTATTAACACCAACTGGTCTCTTCAGCTTGCATCACAAGGAGCTTCATAATTGGTAATCACGAGATGCGGTTGAAATTCTTGGTTCATTTATATACTACATACCATTTGTCTAATTCATTATTTAGTTTAGTTACTGCTTGAGAATCTATCAATGTGGTCGTGAGGTGTTCTGGTGATTTGTTCTTGACAGAGTCAAGGACGCTGACACAGAGTCATTGATGGAGTTTCTAACTCTATTATCATAATAGCGCTTTAGCTCTGTGTATCGCTTACCACCACAATTGCAACATAACTGCAACTTACAACGCACACCTACCCCACATCGTATGCAGGGAAAAGGCCCCAAACTTCCACGACGTTCGCTTCGTAAATGATATCCACAGAATTCATCTCTGCATGATTTTTTACAAGCGGTTACTGATCCTATTATAAGCCATTTGCAATGATTCATTATATAATAAATTCCTTATTTAAATACTTGTTTTAATTATAATATGGAAGAGTTCGAAAGATTATCGAAAATTACGCCTTGGAAAAATGTTAAATTCAATCTCGATAGAGTCTCCACTGATGTACCAAATAGTCTAATAAGTGATAGAAGCATGATAGGAAGAATCTATGATGGTCAACATTTAGAATTGATGGTAGTGTCGATGGTACCATGAAAAAGAGCAGCAGTGAAAATCTCACATCTTGACAAGAAAAAGTATTGTTTTTAGAGTGAAATTCATTATCCGCTCAGAAACGTGTGGTTGGATTATACGCGACAAATTTGTACTTATCCTGAAAAAAATGAAAACTGTCACTGTGAGTCAGAATTTCAAACCAGGAATTCTGACTGGAATTAACAAACCGTATTACGAGTGATCCTATCCTGTAACCGCGGCTGTTTAAGGAATCTATCCGATAAATGATAAACCGAGTATTGAAAAACTAAAACTCATGAAATTGTCACCGTTGACTTCGTCAAGAATACATTGTGTAGCAGAACGAATAATAAAGCATTTTACAAATGTGTTTCTTAGAAACAAATTGACGGATCTAAGACACAAAAAAATTAAAAGTATAGGGATCAACAGAGAAGGAGAACGAAGCAACAATTCAAGATATAGCCAAATTAGAAACATCATTAAGATTCACAATAACCGTAATGACGATAACAGGAGAGGTATTACACGAATCGAAATATAAATCAAAAGGAGTTCCAATCAAAATTATTGACCGTAATAAACACGCGTGGACACCTGCGATAACAATACTTCCGCGGATAGAACCATAAAATATTACACGAGATATTTATTTGACTTTATTTACGAGGTAAGTAAAAACGATCCTGTGTCAGTGTTTCTACTTCACAGTTTTGAAGGCGAAGAGGGTAAATTCGATCAATTTGTAAGACCCAATGGAGAATTATACTGTACTGAAGCCCACCACGGATTACGACGAAAAATTAAGAAACTGTTTTACAATACCGTCAGTTGCTGCTCATTTCACGAGAAAGAGAAATCTACGGAAAACAACACGCGCAGAATTTCTCTCAGATATCGAATCAAGCTGCGTGACTTATGGCCATGTTGGATTATGGAATACAAAATGTGACCCCAAAAGCATTATTTCGGTTGATATGATACCGTGTTATCCAGGGAGTTTTCTTGGGTATGGAGAATGTTGTGAGTACTTCGAAGGATTTGGACATCCAGCACACGAGATGATCCGTGTTGCGATTAATGGACCACTGCTTGACTTTGATCTCACCGGATTAGCTCGTGTGATATCATTTGAATTGGCGAAAGGACTTCATCCGTGTTGTTATGTTTGGTTTGGTAGACACATCTCTGAAAAACACTGGATGCCAATAGTGTTATTACGGTATATGATTGATTCTAAAATGCTGATATTGCTGATTGTAAGTGAAGCAATTATATCATATGAGAAACAAACTGAAGTCTGGTTAGCACAACCCGATAGTCTACATAGTATAATCACCGAAAACAAAAAACGATTCCCCGATCTCGACGAAGAATATATCGTGAAATGGTCCAAAGAAATCTTTCTAGCTAAAAATAAACACGCAAAAGATTTCGGTAGAAGAATAATTGGTAAGTTCACACAAGGTGGAAAACACGACCACAAACGATATTCTTTGCGGTTGATTATAGATGATGCTGAATAAGATTTTATAATCGCAGATGTAACATCTAGGGGTATATACGTCGATCGTAAAGACGCTTTCTTGTCCGATGGAACCAAATTAGGTACAACTGTTACTTACACAGATGGAGAAAAATCTCAATATACGTACTGAGGTCAACTATGCTGGCTTATGCTTCTATTAAATTACTTTCGATAATAAATAGACCTCCTGACACCGCAGATAGAGCAGCCACTGATTCATTTTATATAGACGTAAAACATAAAGAAGAAGTGGCTGAATTCACTAATTCAGACGAGTATTGGGGATCATGGAGAATTTAAAAGGAAATACTGCATGATTATTCTAAATCAGCAGATGTTACGATTGAAAATAATTACTTGAAACATAATCAGATATCAGAAATATCTATTGCACCGTCGATATCCGATCCAATATTCAGATATAAAACCAGTTACTTAAACGGCTGTGGTGGGTCAGGGAAGACGACTCGTGCGGCTGAATTATTTCGAGGGAAATCAAACATGATTGTGCTGACACAAAGACACAGACATGCAAGAGAGATGAAACAACGAAGAAAGCTTCCACTTATCACAGTTTTTTTCAATGTAAAGGTGACAAATGGACTCCTAATCGAATGGGCGAGAAATATATTCCTGAAATCATCATTTTGGATGAGATATGCACAGTGTTGTTAGATGTATTACAAAGATTTCTCGATTGGTTATTGCTAGCGAATACAAATGTTATAATGTGTGGCGATCATGGTCGGTTTATCCCCACACAATTGGCTGAAGAATTTTGTAGACTATTATGAAGAAATTAATGCAGATCATAGATTACCTGATAATGAATTACGCGAGTTCAAGAAACTAATCAGATTACAATCGGATAGAATCCAATGTGAAATAACACGTGAAATGATTTCGGAAATTCTATTAAATGATTTTTGAGAAGCATGGAGACCAAACGATTTTATAGTGGCAAGTATTAAGATAGTCAGTGATACACTTCAGATGAAGTTATTTAACACACACATATACAAATTTGCAACACTTCCAATGCCATTGTATTATAGACCCAAGGATACACGAAGACAAAATATCGAAGTTGATATTCCAGGCCTGAGAGAAAAACAAATTCTAGTGTTAAATGATATTGTGTTTGTTCATATCAGTGTTGTCGAAAATGTATTGCGTGCTGATAAATCCCAATGGAAGCTAGGATACGCAGCGACGATACATTCTTCGCAGGGGTTGACTATATCCGATACAATTGTTTGGATCATAGATAATCGCATCGAGTGGTCGAATTCAATTTATCTTGCGATGTCCAGAGTACGAAGAATAAATCAACTTCGAAGAGTTGTTTAGATGATAATGACACCACAATAAGTGATATTGTCAGCGATGATATAATCAGAAAAATACCTCTTGTTATAAACAACAGGACAAGAAAAATAATAGAAAATTTGATATTGATGACGAATTTATAATCACACTGAAACAACAACAGAATGATCACTGTGCGAGTTGCAATTGTATAACGCGTTGGTGTTGGTCGGATAAAGACCCTTGCCAATCTACCGTAGACAGAAAGAATAACAATGCTCATCATACCAGAGATAATGTGATGCTGACTTGTCTTTAGTGTAACAGAAGAAAAGGTGCTAGTTAAGACCACGCGGTGGTAATTGAGTATCCTCGGAAATCACTTGTAGTTATTCACGAGTAAATCCTCGCTGAGGAGCAGTTGAATCCAACCTATAGACTGAGGGTCTACCTGGAGATATAGTTATACTAGATATTTTATGTGCAGTAACACTCCAAATAGGATCAGAAGCTCTATTTTGCCACCTTCGAGCTCTCCTGGTTTCTTTTAATATCTAACAGTGAAATTATCGAGTATTGGTTGTTTTAAAAAATCATTTTGCGGTTTTACAGGTATATACTTCTTTTTAATCGCGTTGTTAGGTTTCATATGAATTGTTGGAGTAATCTGATTATTCAGCGCGATAACTACGACTGGTAATCTCTTGACCCATTCACGAGATCATTTATCCTGAATAAACTCTTTCGCGTATTGGTATCAAAATAACCGCTCAGCAAGTGCCCGATTAAATAATTCAACAATTCCCTGATCGCGATGTAGTGCAGTATGTCCTGTTTTGATGGTGACATTATGATGATTCATTGTTGATAACACTGCACCCTGAAATTTCTTTCCAGGATCAACTTGTAATAGATTTGACCAATGCAGAGGACCCCGCCGAAGCCACTTCGGTTGATGATTTTGTCCTTAGAGGTTCTGCTTGTTTGTATCGACTCGCAACATCAACTACGGTTAACACATACTTGTAAAAACCATCATGCGGCAGGAATAATATATTAGCCTGATGAACCTCATTAGGTGCGCTGACATCAAAATTCAAAATGTTAAATTGTTTAGGCGGTGCTAGATAAATTTGCCATATCGCCTGTTTGGATAACCAATCCGCTGCTGTAGTATATTTCACCTTTGCGGCGCTAGCGAGTTTACCGATTGCTGATTTACCAATCCAGTATCCTCTTGGAGAATAATAAATAGATTCCATGATGTTATAAATTATCAGCACCCAACATCAATTTATTTTCCATCGCCAATTTTATCAACCATGAAGCCAATTTTTCCTTGAAGGATTTATCAGTGATAGAATTCAACGCATGAATTAATTTCACATCTGCGATATGTCTATATTGCAGATTACTGCTTTTATAAGCAACATCATGAGCATTACACGCCTAGCAGCAGAGAGGGTGAATCCTACAACATTTTTTGTTTTTATTTTTGATTATACCCTCCAAATAACACTAGACCCTTCTCGCGAAATAACTAGAAAAAAAAATGACAGTGATTGTTGTCTGAAAACATTCGCGTTTTCGTTGATGAATCATAAAATGTCGCAACGTCGTTGTCACTCACCCTCTCTGCTGCTATGGGTTAACCGAATATTTTATCAAGTCCGATACGATATCGTGTCCTAGGGTCTGCTAAATTTATTGTCACAAATCCGTGTGGTTTTGACTGAGCGTGACTAAAGAAATTTCTAAATTGATTATGATTCATATCACCGCTGCACCAGGTCTGATGAATATTTCGTAGCGTATGAGTATCAACGCCGTTAAATACACACAACACATTGCAATTATCTCTGATCACTTTTGGTATTTGTGTGTACCGTTGAGTGACATAGATCACATCAGTGTTTTTATGCCTGCCTCGGGAAAATATTCTAGCAGGATTTATCTGATTATCTAACATGATATCATCGTATACCACTAAATTGTTAATACTTCCATCGATGTCTTCCACGGAAGGGGCTTCCTCTATATCAGTAATAAACTCAATAAAATCTTCATCGATTTGAAATTCTTTTGCTTTCTCGTTAAAATCCTTTAGCACTTCATAGCGTCGCTGATCGTCTACACTCGGGGCTATTAAATACAATTTGCTCCATTTCATCCATCTCGTTATCAAATTAAGTAGCAGTTGTGTCTTTCCGCTTCCAGATGGTCCGATTATAATCATTCTAATTGAATTCGGCAACATTTCATGATGTTTAATAGGTTCCCGTCGTCGGGTAGCTGAATAATCAATTATATTCATGCCGTTATATATAAATTATGGATCTATATTGTGTGAAGTGTAAAAAACGTACTGGCACAGATGACTTGACGACGATTACAACTAAAAATAACCGATCAGCGCTTTCTGGTAAATGCGTACAATGTAGTACAAAGAAATTTAGATTTGTTTCTAAACCCAAGGAACTCAAGGAACCTTTAAAAAAAAACGAGGAGGTGATATCGCAGCCAAGCTAACTAAACTCCCTGGAACCCCATGGGCAAAATACCCTGGAGAAAAGCACCTTCCAGGATATAGCTACTGTGGACCGGGAATAAGACTTGATATCAGACTCAATGATCAAAATCAGCCCCGACCCGGTGAGGAACCAGTAAAGGCTATTGATAAGGCCTGTCACCTTCATGATGTATCTTATAAAAGCAGTAATCTGCAGCACAGGCATCTAGCAGATGTGAAATTAATTCATGCGTTAAATGCTATTTCTGATAAATCTTTCAAAGAAAAATTGGCTTCCTTTTTGATAAAATCGGCTATGAAAAGTAAATTGATGTTAGGTGCTGGTAATTAATAACAACATGGAATCTATTTATTATTCCCCAAGAGGATACTGGAGGGGTAAATCAGCAATCCATAAACTCGCTAGCGCTGCAAAAGTGAAAAAAAACAACTGCGGCTAATTGGTTTTCCAAACAGGCACTATGGCAAATTTATCTACCACCGCCTAAACAAATTCAATTCTCGCATTTTGATGTGACAGTTCCTATTGAAGTTCATCAGGCTGATCTATTATTTCTGCCACATGATCGTGGTTACAAAAACGCATTAACCGTAGTTGATATTGCAAGTCGATACAAAGAAGCAGAACCGTTAAAAACAAAATCAGCCACTGAAGTGGCTTCTGCATTTGAAAGGATTTATCGAAGGAGTCCTCTGCACTGGCCAAATCTATTACAAATTGATCCTGGCAAGGAATTTCAGGGTGCAGTGTTATCAATAATGAAAAATCATAAAGTCACTATCAGACAAGGACATACTGCGCTACATCGTGATCAGGCAATTGTAGAACGGTTTAATAAAACCCTTGCTGAGCGGTTATTTGGATATCAATACGCAAAAGAATTCATCCAAGAAAAAAGATCCCGTGAATGGGTTAAAAGGTTACCAGCTGTGATTACTGCACTGAATAACGAGATTACTAGAACCATCAACATGAAACCTATCAATGCGATTAAAAAGAAGTAAATACCTGAAATGGAAATTCAAAAAGATTTTAGCGTTTCCCAACCAATTCTTGGTAGTAATGTCATTGTGAGGTACTTATACGAACCAGGAGAGCTTGAGGGTGGCACAAAAAGGGCTACTGATCCTATTTGGAGCGTCACTACGCATAAGATATCTAGTATAACACGATCTACGGGTAGACCTCCAATCTATAAACTGGATTCAACTGCCCCTCAACGGGGTTTTACTAGACAACAATTACAAGTGATACCTGAGGATACTCAATTACCACCGCATGGTCTTAACTAGCACCCTTGCGTCTATTGCACTCAAGACAAGTCAACATCACATTATTTCTGACATGACCGAGATTGTTATTTTTTCTGTCAATTGTGAATTGGCGAGGATCCTTTTCCGAATACTGCCAACGCATTATACAATTGCAACTTGCGCAGTGATTATTTTGTTGTTGCTTCAAAGTGATTATTAATTCAGCATCAATATCAAATTCTCGTTGTTTTTTTTTTGTCTTGTTGTTTGTAACCGGAGAGTTTTTTATCAATAATATCATTATCATCGCCAATGATTTCATCATCGCCACCAATGATTTCATCATCGCCTGACTCTGTCAGGACAATTCTTCGAAGTTGATTTATTTTTCGTACTCTAGACACTGCGAGATAGACTAAATTCGACCATTCTATGCGATTATCTACCATCCAAACAATTGTATCCGATATAGTCAATCCCTGTGAAGAGTGTATTGTTGCTGCATAACCTAGCGTCCATGGGGATTTATTAGCACGCAATGCATCTTCAACGACATTGATATCAACCAGCACAATATCATTTAATACGAGAATCTTCTTTTCACGCCCTGACTCTTTCAGGCCTGGAATATCAACTTCGATGTTCTGTTTTCGTTTATCCGATGGCCTATAACAGAGGGGCACTGGAAGTGTTGCAAATTTTTGTTTATGCAATTCAAATAACTTCATCTGAAGTGTGTCACTGACTATTTTTCTACTTGCAATGATTAAATCATTTGGTCTCCACGCTTCCCAAAACTCATTCATGGGAGTTTCCGAAATTATTTCACAGGCTATTTCACACTGGATTTTATCCGGTTGTAATCTAATTAGTTTCTTAAATTCTTTTAATTCATTATCAAGTGATCTATGATCGGTATCAATTTCTTCATAATAGTCTACAAAACCCTTTAGCCATTCATGGGGGGATGCACCGACAAATGGTGGTGGTTGCCCGTGATCACCGCACATGACGACTTTTGTATTCTTCAATAACAACCACTCAAGAAATATTTTTAAGACATCTTCGGACACTGTGTCTATTTCATCCCACATGATGAATTCAAGAATAAATTTCTCTCCCATGCGCTCAGGAGTCCATTTATCTCCCTTCCATCGGAAAAAGCTGTGATAAGTGCAAGCATTTACCCCTCTCTGTATCATTTCTCTTGCAAGTCTATGAGTCGGTGTTAGTACAATCATGTTTGGATTTTTCCCACGAAATAACTCAATTACCCGGGTTGTTTTTCCTGACCCGCCACAACCGTTTAAAAAAACTGTTTTATACAGGCATATTGGATCAGAAATCGGTGGTGCACTAGAAAATTCTGAACACTGATTGCTTTCTAAGTAATTATTTTCAATGGTAACATCTGCTGATGGAATATAATCATGAAGCATTTCTTTCTTAATTCTCCATGACCCCCAATTCTCGTTGCCAGTAGCCTTAAAATCAGCCATTTTGCTATTTATGTAAAATGAGTCAGTAGCAACTCTAACTGCGGTGGTAGGAAATCTATTGATCATTGAAAATAAATTAATAGAAGCATAACCAAGCATAGAAGCTCTCAAATGTGTGTACTGCGGATTGTATCCATCAGTGTAAGTAACAATTGTACCCAATTTGGTTCCATCGGACATAAATGCGTCCTTACGATTGACATATTGGCCCCTATTCGTTAAATCCGTGATTACAAAATCGTATTCAGCATTGTCTATAATCAATCGTGAAGAATATCTCGTATTATCATCTTTACCACCTTGGGTAAATTTACCGATTATTCTTCGTCCAAGGTCTTTTGCTTCATTGTTTCTGATTTCAAATAACTGTTGGGACCAATCCATGATTTGTTGTTCACTGAAATTTGGAAACAGTTTTCGCTCTTCGCTAATTATTTTTTCTAGATCAGGTTGTGGTAACCAGACTGATTTCTGTGCTCGATAGGATATAATTGCTTCACTGACAATTAATGATTTTAACATCTTACAATCAAGCATATACCGTAATAACACTATTGGCATCCAGTGTTTTTCAGACATGTGTTTACCAATCCAAAGATAACTACACGGATGAAGTCCTTCAGCCATTTCAAATGATACTACACAAGCGAATCCGGTTAAATCGAAATGTGGCAGTGGTCCATTAATAGCAACACGGGTCATTTCGTGTGTAGGGTGTCCAAATCGTTTGAAATATTTCTCGCATTCTCCATACCCAAGAAAACTTCCTGGATAACACGCAATCATATCAACGGAAATAACGGTATCAGCGGTGTATTTTGTATTCCATAATCCTCCATGGCCGTATTCAAGACAAGACAATTTGACCTCTGATAAGAACTCACTTCGTGTTGGTTTCCACGCGTTTTTCTTCCTAGCAAAATGTGCTACAACTGATGGAAGTGTAAAACAGTTTGCTAATAATTGATCGTTGTCTTCCTCCAGAGAAAACTCACTAGCTAGTTGTTTCATTTGATTATGCAGTTCTTCAGTACGGTACAATTCTCCGTTGGGCCTTACAAACTGATCAAATCTACATTCTTCGTCTGAAGTACTATGAAATAGCCACACTGACACAGGATCGTTTTTACTCAAATGGTAAATAGCATCAAATAATTTCTGCTCTGAAAAAAACTCTTCGGTTTGGGATAGATATTTTACGATTCTATCCCGTGGGAATATTGTTACTGCAGATGAACACGCGTGTTAGTTATGAACAATAATCTGTATTGGGTTTCCATTTTTATTATATTTCGATTCGTATAATACTTCACCGGTGATTGTCCTTACCGATATTGGAAATCTCAATGATGTTTCTAATTTGGCTATATCTTGAATTGTTGCCCCATGCTGTTTCACTGTCAGTTCCCATTCGGTTATTATTTTTCGTCTTAGATCAGTTAGTTTATTTCCCCGGGACGCATTTGTGAAGTGTTCCATTATTCGTGTTGCTACACAATTGAGCCCTGTCGAATATTTCATGGGTGCTAGTTTTGCAATATCAGGTTTGTCATTGAGCGGATATATCCCGTAAACAACTGCTGTGACAGGATAAGATCTTTCGTAGTAGGGTTTGTCAATTCCTGAATCCTGAGTCACAGTGACAGTTTTTTTGTCCTTAAGAATAGGCTCGTATTTGTCCCTAATGATCCATTTTCCATTATCACGGATAAGGAATTTTATTCGAAAAAAATTTCTTTCTTCCCCAACATTTGAGATTATCACTGCTGCTTTTTCATCATTCATGGTAGCGTCAACAACACCATCAATTCGAAATGTTGACCAACAATGAGCTGCCCCATCACGCTTGAATTCATTAAAACAGTCTCTGATTTTACTAATCAAGGTTCTATCAAGAATTTTATTCTTTGGTGTATCAGAAACTCTATCAAGATTGAATTGAACACTTTTCCAGGGCTTAATTTTCGATAATCTTTCGAACTCCTCCATACTATAATTAAAACAAGCATTTCAATGAAAGATTTAAGTATAATGAATCATTGCAAATGGCTTATGATTGGATCAGTGACACCGTCTAACAAATCATGCAGAAATGAATTCTGTTGGTATCATATGCAAAGCTTTCGTCGTTGAAGCCTTGGTCCGTTACCCTGTATTCGATGTGGGGTTGGGGTTAGGGGAAGGTCGCAATTATGTCTTAGGTGTGGCGGCAAACGATACAGGGAACTAAAACGCTATTATGACAAACGAATAAAAAATTGACAATCAATCAGAATTTATGAACCTGACACTGACAAAGTCAGCGACAAAATCATAAAATCCCCTCAAGACTACATTGAAAGATTCTCCAGTGATGTTATTAATGAATTAGACAAACAATAGTTAGTATACAAATGAACCAAGGGAGTTATCTCCCTCAGCCGCTGGGTATTGTTTTATAAGAAAAGAAATATTTTCTTTTTTTTTTAGTGTTTAAGTCAAATATTCTGTCTCCTTTAAATACCGTGAAACACCATTAATAAGTAATTTAAGAAAATAAAATAACACCCTGTGGATTGCTGTATTAAGTTACCTTTATACTTTCTGCCTTAGATTGTGTTAACTTGTTTTATGGGTTATTGCGATTCAGCGGCTGGGCATTGTTTCGTAAGAAAAGAAATGTTTTCAAACAATTATATTCTTTGTTTTAGTGTTTAAGTCAAATATGCTGTCTCATTTAAATACTGTGAAACACCATTAATAAGTAATTCAAGAAAATAAAATAGCACACCTTGCGGATTGCTGTATTAAGTCGCCTTATATACTCTCTCCCTTAGATGGTGTCGGGTTGATAAGGGGGGGGGGAATAACAACCCCTCCCACCTACTCATATATCATTATTATATGTTTCTACTATTATGTGTAAATATAAGTGTTTTTAAATGTCTGTATGTAGTGAGTGTGGTGAAAATGTGTGTATGAGTGACGGGTGATGGTGGGGGTTTTGACTATCATTTGTATAATTTAATATGTAAATATTGAATAAAGATTTTATGAAAAATAAAAAAAAATAAAAAAAAAAGGGGTGCCGACATGGCACCTATAAAAGATGTACAAATGCCCCTAGAGGGCGGCTACATCTATAAAAATTACATTACAGTATGGTGTCGGGTTATTTCCACCTAAATTGTGATTCAGCGGCTTGGGCTATAATTAATTAGAAAAGAAATCAAATATAAAATGTTTTCAAACGATTATATTCTTTTTTTTAGTGCTTTATGCAAATATTCTGTCTCATTTAAATACTGTGAAGCACCATTAACAAGTAATTCAAGAAAATAAAATAACACACTCTGTGGATTGACGCTGCTGTATTAGTCACCTTATATACTAAATGAAAGGTTTAAAGCTGGGGCTTTCAAAGGCCAATCCGACCAGTCAAAAAATAACCCACGCCATTGACACGTGTGCGTGGTTGACTTTTCTCAATCATGCAACCGGGTTTAATTTCATGGGTTGCTTTGATTGGTCGAATTGGCCTTTGAAAATCAGACCCGTCGTTTCATGTTTGTGATGTCTGTGCCGTCCCATCATCATTACATCATCATTGAATTATAATCCATCCTTAATTAAGTTAATTATGTATATGTATACCTACAATCTGAGTGGAGGTATATACGGTATTTGTGCTGTCCTTAATTAAGTTAATTAAGTATATGTATACCTACAATTTGCCACAACACTCGAGTGGAGATATATACGGTATTTGTGCTGTCCTTAATTAAGTATATGTTGTGACGTCACCCCAAGCATATCTTCTGGGCGGTCTAAGATGGCGTTTGCCACGTTAGGCCTCCCTTCCGGAGATGTATGTTTCGGGTTTCCTTTGGGCCTACTTGGATGTGAAGGCAACCAAGGAGTTCCAAAGATGTGTTGTCGTATATATGTAACCTCTAGGTCATTTCACGTAAACATACCCTCTTGTGATTCTAACCCGTTATTTGACGAGTTAGATTCACTCTTAGGGGAATATGTTTCCGGTGAATGTAAATACAAATGACCTAAAATAAATAACATCCATGGATGTAATTAGCTCTCCGTCTCATTTGGGTAGCCCCGTATGGAGTTCAAAAATGAATTACCGGCCAAATAGGGTCAAATCGAGATCGAAGAAATCTCAGAAAAAAAATGGAAATACTCAAAGAAAGAACCCTATGAGAGACACAGTGGCCTATATCAAGGGGGCCAAATGACTGACAACCGCTCATCATGGTTGTTATTTATTTTTGTCTGCATTTATATTTATATATACAGAATTAATTTTAAAAAATATAGTTATATATACAGAATTAATTTTAAAAAATATATTTATATATACAGAATTAATTTTTAAAAAATATATTTATATATACAGAATTAATTTTAAAAATGATATTTATATATACAGACTGAATTTTAAAAAAGATATTTATATATACAGAATTAATTTTTAAAATATTAACGGCTCTTTTATTTTTGAAAAATGAATTAGAAATATGTATTATCATATATGAATTCTGAAATTATGAATAGCATCATAGTTGAAATTGCAAAATTGAAAAATCAGAATATTAAATGGTCAGATGGGTTAAATCCTGATCAAATCAAGTCGGATTTTCAGGATATAGAATACGGAGTTAGCACTAACAAGTATATGTTACCAAAGAAATATTCACTCATCAAAAATATTCAAAATTCTATTCGAGACTCTCTTGCATTTTTCAGTGAAGTAGGTGTGTTTGTTCCGTTATATACTATCGTGGAAGGAATACGAAAAGAATTGGGTAACGAATATGAATTGAAAAAGGAAGTTAATTCTAAAATTAGAAACTTACGAGCGTTAATTCAAGAAAATGAACTATTTTGATTGACCGACCCTCAAAAGATTTTGTCAGACAGTAAAATCTCCTTGAGATTTTCATTTTTTTTGTCATTTTTTGATTGAATCAGTGAAAATATTTCACACTGCGAAAATAAAATAGAATCCTAACAGCTTTGAAAGTTCTTTTAAGAACTTTTCTCTATGGAAATCGACTACTTGACCCTACGAGGTTTTTTGATGAAAATCGATGAAAAATGACCAAACATCACTGAAAACAGGCAAAAATTGATGAAAAATGGCTAAAAATCATCAAAAATGAGTTTTAACAGCTTTTCCTTATGGAAAATCCCATGTAAAATCGACTACTTGACTGTAAAATCTCTTTGAGATTTTCAACTGAAAACCACCAAAACGGAACCAAAACAGGCAAAATCAATGGATAAAAAATAAAAATATTTCACAGCAATAAAAAATTGGACCGTTAAGGATGGAATCATCGATGGGAAAAATTGTTTTACAATTGAAAAATGGTTTCTGATTTCAAATAATGGTCAATGAAGCATTAACAACCCGATTGGCTCGTGAACGACTGGATGCAATTAAGAAATTTATACCAATTCGTGACTCTGTAAGAAATAAACTGCAACAACGACAGAGTTTACAAACTGATTTTGCTCTGGGGTCTGAAGAATTGTTTAAACCAGTAACCACAGCAACGAAGGGGGTAGAGCGTGCTTTACTGGGAGATGGTCCCGAGACGGGGAATCTGTTATTGGTGAGCTTGAAAAACTAGCAGCGAAAACTGAACAAACAAAACAAATAGAATCAAAAAGAACAGTAGATGATTTACGCGTGAGATTTAACGAGGAAGGGTTAGCAGAAATTGATAAGACTGATCCAGCAGAAATTCCTGCGCTTGTTGTTACGTCTTATGAAAACAGAAAAAAATGGTTGAAACCAGAACATCATAAGTTTGTTAACAATTTCGCTCATTGGGCTGATATATTTTATAAAATCAAAACTAAAAAAAGTCAAATTAAGACAGATAGTGCATCATACATCGAATATATCGATGCGGTGAGTCTAGTGTATAATCAATACGAAGAGTTTAAACAACCAAAATTGCAAAAGCGGCGATAGCAGCCTGCAAAGAAAAATATCTTTCTCTCCTAAAAAACAAGAACTACCACCTGATGATGATGATGATTATTTACAAGAAACGGGTTTAGAAAAACTAGATGAAGCAGCTGGTTATAGCGGAAGTGGACTGCAAAATCCAAGAATTGGAAACACTTGTCCTGATAGTGTTATCAATGATATATCACGATTAGATGTTCTTGTAGGAGGATTCCGAGCTGGAAATAACTCACAAGAAATAATTAATGAAGCAGCTGATATCTGTAGACGGTTATTTGCCGGCGGTATCATGGATATCAAAACATATCGAGATTTCATTGACGAGTTAGCAAATGGGTATCATAGTGTTTAAATAACAATTGAAAACACTATTGTTTTTATAATAATGATCATCCATTACAATCATGATAAACCAACCCTCGTCTATGTAGTTAATTCACGGTTTCCAGTTTATGAGGCATACTATGGAGATGGCCTCGGCAATACCATTTTAGGATTCTTTTCAAGAATGGCCCCAAAAGTGATGCCGTTAGCTAAACAATTATCAATGAAAGCCATTGATGTTATTCGTGATAAGGGTATTGGTGCTGTTGGAGATCTTGCCGGGAAAGCGTTTTCAACTGCGAAGGATAAAATAACATCATTAGTGAGGCGAAAAAAGAAACCGTTACCGTCTACAGCAGAAATGCCTGCAAGTGTTAGTAAAATAATAAATAACGCAGTAGATGAAAAACTAGCGTCGATGGTAAATCAAGGGGACCAATGCAATATTGCAAATATGATAGCGGGAAGTGGCTTTAAAAAACTACGTCGATGAAATCCTACGGATTTTCACGCTAGCGTTTTTCACGATGAAATCACGATTTAGACTCTGATAAATAGAATAAAATGTTCAAAAGGTCACCCGATCCAGCATTTGATATGGATGCCCCAGTTGGCAAGAATGATTCTGTACGCGATTTTCAATTTTATTCTTATCACGCAGTACAACCAGATCTCCGATCGCGAATTGAACTTCAAGTTCATGATACCAGTAAATATTTTCTACCGTGTGAGGCATTTATTGAAGTAGAAGGAGAACTTGTAACAAATGATGCTGCACATAATGATCCACCATATGACATTAACTCAAATGTCCGAGTTGGTTTTGTTAATAACGGCATCATGGCGTTATTTTAAAGCGCTAGATATCTCATTGATGGAAAAGAAATTGAATCCATTGACCGTGAAGTTGATATGGCCACAACAATCATAAGGTTAGCAAGATATTCTGATGATTATACAAGATCAGCGGGTCCATCTATGATGTTTGCAAAGGATATCTCTGATAACGCTGATCACCTTCAATTCATTAAAGTGTTAACAGCAAGAGATAATGCAGAAGCCGATCAACAGGAAGCAGCTAATCCAGAACGTCGAACTAGACCCGGAGCTGCGTTTGATATTCTCGGAGGCGTTAATGGTAATCTCAATTTAGGATTTGCAACACGCGTAGCAACGTTGCATGGGCAGCGTCGACGATTTTCATGTGCGATTCCACTGCATCATATTTTCGGATTCTGTAGAAACGTCCGAAAAGTTATTTATGGAGCCAAACACACAATAGCACTTGTACGAAAGGGTACTGATGATGATGCAATCTGGCGTAAAGTTATTTTAACAAAACTATCATTATGGATGCCAGTGTTAACTCCATCAATCACAGAAGAACAGCGACTACTATCATTTATGGATCAAGGAGGAAAGTCGTGTTTGAGTTGGTTATCAATGACTACGGATATTAAACTGGGTAATGTTGATGGTACATTCACATGGCACCTGGCATCAAAACAAGGGGTTTCAGCTCCACGTCATATATTTATTGCGTTACAGAATGCTGCGCGAGTTGGTAATCAAGAACGAAGTCATATGATATTTGATCAGTTAGGTGTTAATGAAGTCTCGCTGAGAATAAACGGACAGCAGGAACCATCCGAGGAAATACAACTTGATTACGGTCAGAATCATATTGCACGCGTGTATCATAACCTGTTGTCATTTATGGCACGTGATCTAAATGTGGATACCGGTTTGCAAATATCACAATTGGATTTTAAAAGCCTCTATCCGATTTATTTCTTTTCATTGGAACATCTCGATTTGACAAGACAGTCAGTTGTTGATATACACTTTAGAGCCTGTGTAACCCGTCCGACTGGTGCACCAGTTGCTGGGGTACATCCTATCCTTATCCCGAATTATAGAGCGGTTGCTGTCATTCTCAGTGATAAATCAATGTTACTTGAAGGTGTTGGTGGAAGAATGAGAGTGGTAGATGCCCCAGTAGAAAACATGTAATTGAAAATCCGAAGGATATTTCCATTGAATCGTTTTACGATTTAGAATCAATCTATTATGTATAATGTCATATAGTGTTATTAGTGCTACGTTAACTCCTGGTCAAATCAAAAAATTGCAATCAGAATCGGCTAAAAAATGTGGAACCACAATCACGTTGAAACCTAATCAAATGACTGGTGGTGCAAATAAATTATCGCTGACAACTCGTCAGGTGAAACATTTCAATGATGCTTTCAAGGATAAAAAAGGTGTTCAGATTACTCTTTCTGCGGCTGCTATCAAAAATATGATTAAAACAGGCGGTATATTTCCATTGTTAGCTGCAATACCAGCATTGATTGCAGCAGCAGCCCCAGCGGTGGCTAAAGCAGCGGCGTTAGGAGCCGTTGGTACTGCAGCAGGAATGGCGTTGAAAAAGGCAACTGGGAAGGGATATAAAAAAAAGAGACGATCCGTTCACGGATTGGGTCTAAGACTACCAGGAACCCCGTATTCATGGTACAGCGGAAAAGGTCTAAGACTACCAGGAACCCCGTATTCATGGTACAGCGGGAGATCCGTTCACGGATCAGGCCTGAGACTACCAGGAACGGTTTATTAATTCAGAAATCTTCGATTTCCGAACCTATGGTTCCCAAATCTTCGATGGTTCCCATGTCCAATTTTGATTTAATGGATGCGGCTAAAAAACTAGTGATTAAAAATTTCAGAGGTGTTTTTATGAAAGATCAATTACCACATCAACCAAACAAAACTGAAACAGGTATTATTAATCTCGATAACAGCACCGGACCTGGAACTCACTGGGTTGCATACGCTATTGATCCACGTGGGATTGTCTATTTTGATTCATATGGATTAGCCCCACCAAAAGAGTTTATGCGTTATATAAAACAATTTCCAATGAAGACTTGGTATTCTACGCTACCAACACAACAAATCAACGACCCACCAATATGCGGCAGTGAAGTATTAAATGTCCTTGACGCTATTTCAGCATCTAGAAAACCACCTCATATTGTCGTAAATGACTACACCAGCAATCGCTTTTTAGAGAGAGAAAGAGTTTTACAATAACATGATTGATATTTGGGGGAGATCTTTGAAACCCAAACCCGATGGCACTGCACCACCTGATTCTATCAAGGATGTAAAAAAAATAATTGAAGATGAAATAGCTGAGACGTTAAATTTAACAAGTGTTGACCCCGGGGAAATAGTTGTATTTCAAGACAAACAGGGTAAATTGAAAAGCAGTAATATCTCTCTGGATGATATTTTAGTTAAACAACAAAACGCAATCGAGAACACCGTTGCGCTATTTTCCGATCAGGGTAAATTGAAAACCAGTAATATTTCTCTGGATGATATTTTAGTTAAACAGCAAAACGCAATCGAGAACACAGTTGCGCTATTTTCCGATCAGGATAAACTCAAACCGGGTGTACTCGTTTCGACGATTACAGATCGATTAAAAATTCTCAACGATGAGTTAAAAAATTCTGTGGTTGTACTAACAACACTTGAATCTAGAATTGAAGAAAACGGAAAACAGTTTACCGCATTTCGTAGAAATATCATTGATAAATTTATTGGAACCCCGTTAGATAAAATTGAAATAAAACTCCCTGATATTAAAAATCCATCGATGAGACGAAAACTTTCATCGAAGCCGTCAAAGGTGATTTTTCGAGGATGATAACAATCATTGAAAAACCAAAAATTCCTCATGAGAAAACCAACAACGTGGTATATACAATCCAACACGGATCATTTGCGTGGACACCTACAAACAACAAATTAGATATCACTGCAACCGTCAAGGGTATTTATCGATCAACACTAGTAACACCATTGACTCAATTTAATATATCATCGTCGAGTTCATCCGGGGTCAATAATACGATTTCAACGATCATCGACAAGGATACAACTGAAAAGTTCACTATAACAACTACTGATAAAAATTTGATTAGGGTTTCAGCAACCTGGTATGTGGAATTCGTAGCGGATTTAAGTAAATAGTAATTGAAAACGCTAGCGTTGTTAAAATAAAAAATGATTTCATCATCGCAATAACGCTATGATCAGGTCAGAGAATATCAAACTAGACTCAAAACCCTGTCTGAGGAGTATGCAATGAAAATTAAAAAATATCGCAGGAGAATTACCGCAATTGATGTTACTGTGTATTCAGTGAGTGGTGTAATCACCGGAGCTGGTATTATACTGTCTTCAGTGACAATGATGGCCCCGATAGCTGTTCCAATTTGCATTTCTGCGGCAACAACAATCGCTGGAATTATTTCAATAATCACAAAAAAAATATCATCATGCAGCCAACGGAAACTACAAGACTACATAATTCAATTTCATGTTGTGTCTACTGCATACTCGCAATTATCCTCATTGATATCGTCATCGCTTGATGATACAATTATATCAGAGAGTGAGTTTTCAGCGATGGTAGATATATATGATTCTGCGATGTCAAAATTAGAAATACAAAAACATGAGTATAATAACAATGACAACACAGATGGAATTACTTCAACAAATAGTGGAGAACACAAACCCAGTACAAACAAGCATGATCTCAATAACCTCAACGAATCCAGAATTCAGTGTGAATTTCCCCTCTCCGGTCCCAGTGAAGGAGATAGCGCTAGCAAAATTACGAGTATACCACAGTTGGCCAAATATTAGGTCAAAATCATTTGGTGGTCAACAACCCAATAATTCACTGGTATTTGCAAATAAGAATAAACCAGACGGTACCCCAGACTGGAATGTTGTTTCCATACCAACCGGATCATACCAAATCGAACAAATCAATAATGAATTCGCGCGTAGAATAAAATCGATTACTGGAGTAGAGTCAAAAATAGCTATAACAGTTCATGAACCAACACTATCATCTGCCATTGAAATAAGCACAGAAGGATATGTCGTAGATATATATCAGAGTTCTATTAGAACCGTACTAGGATGGCCTGAATTACCACCAGGGGGAAAAACCATTGATTTACCAGAACCACAAAAAACTGATTATATCACCGACAGAACAAAACCTGATAATCCAGTAAAGAGTTATAAAGATCACACGAATAATAGAGATTTTTTTACTCCCTTTGACGATATAAAAAGAAAAAGGAAATGTCTTATTACTAACGAACTTAAAATCGCTGAAAATTTCACAGCAATGAATAATGATTTTTCACTGTTGTTAATATCTCTTAAATCCGGCTCTCTCACCCGAGATGAATTTATCAGCGTCGTAGAAACATGCAATAAAATTATCGACGATATGGAAACATTTCATTCAAAAATTATTCAAGAGGTATTGGATGACAGTTATCCTGAAACAAGAACATTTTTTGCAGAAGGCAAGAGCATCCCCGTCAAAGATATTCCCACAGTCAAACTACCAGGATATAACGTACCGGAACTAAAAAAACTTCTCAATGATGCCATCGATGTTGGTTTCAAAATAATTCATGATGCATGGAAAAAAGCAGCATCAGGGGAAATAAAAATCCTCAAACACAATAATGACCCAGACGGTGGTGGCAAGCATATCGCTCCGTTCAATGTGAATATTTCATCGGTGATTGCGCTCAATTTAGTATGTGATGTGATCGAAGGAAGCTATCAAATAAATTTAGAACGATCAAATCAAGCTCAGCAAGGATATATTTTGTATTCATTTGCACCAATAGCTCCTCAAGGGTTTTTAATAATTGAGTCCCCGGTGAATCCAGTCTATATGCGATGTCATAATAATTCATTAACCAGAATTAATTTCAAACTCACTGACCAGTCTAATAATCTGATTGATTTACAAGAGGAGGTTTTACAAATTAGTCTGTTTGTAAAGTCCTAAGGACTTTCATCCTGAAAGGATTTTCGTCGTAGTAAGGACTTGATCAAATATTCGGTTAAAATCACCGTAAACCTTAGCAGCAGAGGGGGTGAGTGACAACGACGTTGCGACATTTTATGATTCATCAACGAAAACGCGAATGTTTTCAGACAACAATCACTGTCATTTTTTTTTCTAGTTATTTCGCGAGAAGGGTCTAGTGTTATTTGGAGGGTATAATCAAAAATAAAAACAAAAAATGTTGTAGGATTCACCCTCTCTGCTGCTCGCCTTATCAATAGCGTTTATTGGATACTCATAGGGTCGGGTTGGTTTTGATCATCGAGTCGGATATCGAGTTTGGCCCCGGGTCTACAATAACTATACCCTGGAAGGTGTTTTTCTCCTAGATATTTTGCCCATGGTGTTCCTGGGAGTTTTACTAACTTGACTGCAATATCACGTCCTTGTTTTGTTTTTTTTAAAACATCTCCAGATTTAATTTAAACAAATCTAAATTTTTGTACCACATTGTATACACTTACCAGCATGTGATGATCTGTTATGTTTAGTTGTATTCGTCGTCAAGTCGTTCGTGTTAGTACGCTTCTTACATTTCACACAATATAGATCCATAATTTATTGATAATAACATGAATGTAATTAATTTTTCGGAGACAAAAACACGAGGACTAGTTAACCATCATGCAGCGCTACCACGCTCACTTCGCATGATTATAATCGGACCATCTGGAAGTGGCAAGACACAACTGCTACTTAATTTGATAACGAGATAGATGAAATGGGACAATTTGTATTTAGTAGCCCCGAGTGTAGACGATCAGATATGTTACGAGGTGTTAAAGGATTTTAACGAGAAAGCAAAATCGGAAATCGATGAGGATATTATTGAGTTTATAACCGATATGGAGGAAGCACAGAGCATTGATGTTATTGATGGAAGTATTAACAATTTAGTTGTATATGATGATGTCATGTTAGACAATCAAAAGAATCCCGCTAGGGTATTTTCCAGAGGAAGGCATAAAAATATTTATGTGATATATGTCACTCAACGATACACTCAAATACCATAAGTGATCAGAAATAACTGCAATATTCTTGCTGTATTCAACGGAGTTGACACACATACACTACGAAATATTTGGCAAACTTGGTATGGCGGTATTATGGATTATAATCTCTTTAGAAATTTCTTTAGTCACGCTCAGTTAATCCCACATGGATTTGTAACGATAAAGTTGCATGACCCGAGATAAAGATATCGTGTCGGACTTGATGAAATATTCGGTTGAAATCGAAAAAAAAGAATTTTACCCCCATAGCAGAGAGAGAGAGAGAGAGAGAGAGAGAGAGAGAGAGAGAGAGAGAGAGAGAGAGAGAGCGACAACGACTTTGCGTCTCAAAAGAAAACTTTTTTTTTCGATTTTGGAGGATGCCTTGGTTTGCCAAATAAACGCTTCCATAACGTTGTCCGATTCGCCCTCTTCTCTTCTGTTATGGATGTAGAAATATTTTTTCGATTTTGGAGGAAGCCTTTGTTTGCCAAAAAGACACTTCTATAAAGTTGTTCTGCTGTTACCTCCTTCGGGGTCTTCCAAGTATCTACCACACAAACTTTCAGATTTAATTAGTATACAAACCACATTTAACTTTCAGTGAAAGTCCGTTCAATTCAGAACCTCAAAGATATTACAGTATATTACAGTTCAATGCATCTATCTGAGCTCGCCTATATTTGTATTCCGTCAAGAAACTTACAATATCGTATATTCGTATTGTTACAACTGTTAAGACAAATTCATACGAATAACGTTTATTTGCGTACAAGGGCCAGGCTAAAGTGCACGATTTGCCCAAATATCATAGACGTAAGGACACTGGTCTCATTCAAGGGTGTTGTTAGAACCAACCAATTTCAGCAACAAAAAGAGACTAAAGACCTAATAATGGTCACTTATTTAATTTTTTTCATCACATTGCTCCTTTGCTATTCCAAATTGTTTAATTTTATGATCTTGTCGTTATATAAGGTTTATATGTTATCTATGTGTACGTCTCAGTGTTCCAATGAATGTAATCTGTACTAAGTTTACATTATAATGATAATAATAATAAAAATAATGATAATAATAATACTTATTATTATTATTATTATTATTATTATTATTATTATTATTCTTATTATTATAAATATTATTATTATTAGTAGTAGTAGTAGTAGTAGTAGTAGTAGTAGTAGTAGTAGTAGTAGTAGTAGTAGTAAGTATTATCAGTATTATTATTAGTAGTATTGTTATTAGTAGTAGAAGGGGTTGGACCAATTATGAATAGTTTTGAAATCCATATGAACAAGAATGAGTTGAAATGACTTTAAATAAATTTTAAAAGGAAAAAGAAAAAGTTTAAATAGCATACGTAAAAAACTACTTTGGTTGCTTTCGTTTAATCACAGAACAGAATCAACCAATCCTCACCCCACCCCGGCAGCACAAAAACTTAAGAGTTGTATTAGTCAATACCTCTATTACAAATTGATATTACTAGATTGTATTAGTCAATACCTCAATTACAATTGATATTACTAGGCTGTATTAGTCACACAACTCTTTAAAGTATTATTTAAGTAATGAAATTCACGTTAATAGTGTTTGCTCATCATTATTCCGATGGTAAATAATTGCGCATATGCGTTTTTTATTGGTTGGTTATTTTTCCGTATGACGATTGCTGACAGAATGGTTGCAGTGTAACACCGATACGGAATAAAATGTTTTTAAAAATTGAATAACTAGCTTGACACTCAGTACACTTACTATATACATACACGCATTCCCAGAGGGCACAATATGCTGACACGCCTAAGAACTAAGTCGTTGCTGGATTAACAAAATAAACACTAAGAAAGGCTGTAGGCAACATTTTACACTACCTTTCCGTACTGAGGGAGTAATTGCAGAAAATGTTTTATTATCCTTGTTCGTACAAGAATAAAACTAGAAAAGGATTTATTATACTACAGTACATACACTACCGATGGGTTGAGGGTAGGGGATCAACTTGACTTCGGGTTGAAAAACCGTGATCATAGTGATTGGAATAGGTCCACATGATCTGTGATAAAATAGTTCGATAGTTATAGAACTTTGTTCATTAATGTTTTATCAAAATCAACAACTTTATTTGCAACAAAAATGTTTGCAAAGAGAAAATAACTTGTCGCAAACAGCGTTCATTTACTGAGTCCTACATCATGCGAAATATTTTATGTGAAATTGATGATATATAATTTACTTTATTAATAACGATGAAACCAAATTAGGTGCTTATCGCCAGATTAACTACTGAGTTAATAGCAACAAAGTGAACTGCATTCTCTATGTCTATGTAATACAAACCACATCTCCACTTTCTACCTTTAAAGTAACCGTGCGTTTCAAATATGGCATCAGCAAATTACACAGACACTACTAACAATCATCATAGCTTAGTTTGACCATATATTTTAATAGGAAGCCTTTAATAGTTCCTCTTCACTCATACAAAATGATTGATTGACATTGATTTGTTCCCACGAGTGTTACACGGCCTTGTAATGTATAACGTCACGCAGTATTTCTGAGCAAGGTCCAAGTTTTCGAATCAGTTACAACTGAAGATTTCCACAATGTAAAATACGAACAAAATTATAAATTGCAATGAATATCATCTTTTGGCTATGAAATATGTTTAATCATGTTAAGATGGACACAAGGAATTCAAATTATTAGTGAATGGGAAATTTAATAAATACACATCCTTGTTGCTGAACGACATCACCTGATGGACTTCCATATCATGTTTGCTTTTGAAGAAAAGACGACTCTAATAGCACAAGAACGTTAATTACTATAACATTTATTCATATTCAGATCCAATTAGCATGTTTTAGAGAATACAGCCAGCTGTGTGTGTGAAGAAGGACATGATCAACAACATAAAGAATAGAAACCGTTAAAATAGTCTGCAACGAACAGCAGAATGGTGAATCAACCGTTTCATGGAGTATCCCAGCAGTGCCTGGCTGCACATATTTAGAGTTATTATATCTGCCTTTTTAGACTGTATTCAAAATATGTTCAAAACGTGTTCTTTTATATATTATATATGACAATCCCGCTTCAATCCAGGACCTACACTAATTATTTCGAAATGTGCATCTCCAAGAACAAGGAAGCAGTCTTCACAATGGCGACAAAGAGAGGTCTTGGATTGGCTATTGACAATAGCTAGACATATCTCTCAAGTGACGCGTATATTTCTACAAAAATTGTCATTGTGCCAAAGATGACTTCAAGAATCAGAGACAAATGCATGTCCTTTATTTTACAAACTAGAAAATATGCAGCAACTTCATGCAAATACGTAGCTATGTAATGCTGGATTCAGGAGGTCCTCCAACAAACTTTAATTACATAATAATTTTATTTCTTGCATTGCATAGGAGCAAAAAAATTATATAATCCTAAACGATTATATGTGTGTCCTACGCGGAGTTTGGTGAATCGCGTAAAATCCTTGGAATAAACCAATGACGAGCAAATTGATAATCTGATCTGATTTCTCTATGCTAAAAAAGTTGGTATCAAACCGTAGTCTCTAACCAACCGAGAATTTCTATAACAGAGTTACCTTTTTTTTACAGTTGTGCTTTGGGTGTTTCCTTACCCACTCGTCCAATCAAATTGTGTATACACCCGCAATGCTGCTGTCGCGCATGTAACTACATAATTATTATATCTATATTTTAATAGCACACAGCTAGATTAGCTCCAAAGTCTCAAGAACAATTAAAAAATATCTCCCAGTCCATTTTTTATCAAGCAACAACTAAGAGAGCGTCAGGAATCTCAGGTATAATTTACGGGGGGAGGGGGTGAATATTCATTTGTCTCTGTTACAGAGGCTACAAAAGTTCTTCTTCCGAAGTTGGAACAAAATTAACAGAAAGAACTACGACAGCAGAAAACGATTCTTCGAGATCTTCCTATTGATAAAGCTGCTTTTCAACAACAATTGCAAGAATAAATACAAGCAATTGATAAAGTTCATGAGGAATTCGACGTTGCAAGAGATCTTGTTACGACAAAACCAAACCCCAAACATCCAGCCCGATTTAAAATAAACAATATAACATTAGCAGATTTAGCTGGTGTACCCATATCAGAAATGTAAGTGGTCTTCCTGTAGACGATAACAAATTTTTAAAAAAATGTTCAAACGATTATCTAATCCCACACTTGTATGCGCCAGTTTACAAAGATCAATATCTACTATAATATCAGTACTTTTTTATGACGCCCGAGAGTCGAATCAGCATGGACGAATCAAACTGCACGTTCACGTGCAAGTATATATTTCTTTGCCAATAGCGCACTTATTGAAGTAGAAGGTGAAATGTTAGAAACATATAATACTAAGTATGGAGCTGACGTTAGAATTGGTTTTGTTAATAAATGTATCATGGCGTTGTTCAAACTTGCCAGGTATTGTCGTTGACATAGTTGTGTATTCAACACCCGCTGTTACCGATGGAACCGTCGTATTATTATCAATAATAACAATGACATCGCTTGAAGTTGTAACTATTTGTGCTTCAGCTGTAACAACATTTGCCGGTGTTCTTAACATCATCGCAAAAAACAAATATACATTCAAAATTGCAAGAGGATACAATAAAACTACACATGGCGATGTGAGCATATTCTAAGTTATCATTGTTGATTGCATCATATCTCAGTGATTGAATACTATCCTATAGCGTGTTCACATAAATAATTAACATTTACAACGAGGAATTTAACACAATTATATGAACCCTTATTCAATACTTAGATGATAAAATCATCATCATCGATCATCGATGGAGAACTAGACAACACAAACAGATATCAGATATCACCTGTTTCGACTTCAGGGACAAACTTAGCGACCTAATCATGTTTTGTATCTTATATATTTTCAGCATGTTTTTATGTTTTCCAATTTCATTGTTTTTGTCATTTGTTTTTCTGTAGTATAGTCATATAATTATTGATGGTGTAAAGCGCTTAGAGCTTTTAAAGATTAGGCGCTATACAATGTCCTCATTGTGATTATTATTATTATTATTATTATTATTATTATTATTATTATTATTATTATAACATAATTAGGACCGATCCGGTGGCCTAGTGGTTTGAATGTCCGCCTTAGATGCGGGATAACGTTGTTTTAAGCCCCGGCACAGTCATACCAAATACTTAGACTACTGGTACTAACAGCTGCCCCGCTTAGCACTCAGAATTAAGAGGCTAGGGTTAGGACTGGTCAGTCTGGTGTCAGGATAATGTGACTGTGTGGGACATCATACTACAAGTCTACAACATCACTACGAATTGTCGTTCTTCAAACGTCAAAGCAATATGACTGATTTTGTTAATGATACATTAAAAATCTAAATCACACACACATAATTAATTTTTACTGATTCTGGTACCGATTTCATATTTTGCTGAGAAAAATGGTATTTTTTAAACAAATACCATTCATCTTTCATAATTGAATGAGGTGAATGGAACTCAAGATATACAATGTTCATCCCTTTGACAAAGTCAAGGACAAAGCCAAAGCAGAATATTTTGAAAAAAATACATACAATATTAATTTCATAAAAAAAAATAACATAATCTGAATCAGATTAATTATTATTTGCGTTATTATTCGGTGCTCAAGTTCACAATTACTAATGAGTTTGTCACCGCTTTCACCACTGACTTCGTCCAGGACGTTGTCACCGTTTTGACAATGGATCGTTTCAAGATTGGACCAAATCCTTCTCATCTGCCTAACTCGTATATTCACAATATTGTTTGTTTCGTATTCGTGAGACAATTGTTCGACTTATATATCTTTGACTGTGGCCAATGATCTTAACATAGACTGTTAAACCAATTTAATTAATCGGTACTATACTGGTAATATATATCTAATATATATCTATATTCTGAATTTCGTTGTACTAATGATTAAAAATCTCAAAAAATCTTGTTTAGGATTAAGTTGATCAGAAATGTTTCAACCTACTTGTTGTAAGTTTTGAACTGCATAAATAAGATGATTTTCAAAATTCAATATATAATAAATAAATGTTGAAATATAAAATATTTCTGAATCTGAATAATTTTTTTCTGAATCGGGACAAGAATTTTGAAATACCGTGTAATTCAATGGAAATATTAAAAATAATGTGAAAAAACAGTAC
Source organism: Unio delphinus (assembly GCA_029339505.1). Taxonomy (NCBI): domain Eukaryota; kingdom Metazoa; phylum Mollusca; class Bivalvia; order Unionida; family Unionidae; genus Unio; species Unio delphinus. Next base: position 9,009,553 of record JAQISU010000015.1, on the reverse strand, counting down.
TCAAAATTGTGCAATACATTGGCAATATTAAAATCAATGGGTAAAACAGTACTCAAATTTGAATTTATATTTGAGTAATATTTAGTAAAATATAAGAATACAAATATATAATAAACAGTAGCAATGATGATACTCATTGGGTATCCTTCAGCTAGTATTTGCCATTCCATAAGGGTTCCTTTGTACAAGGTCTTTATTTTGACTGACACTCTTTGAATGTTGCATCGAGCACCCAACATGAGGCTATCCTTTCTTGACCATTATTTCTTAATGTCCTTGTATAGGTATACATTTCAGTGAGATTTGAGAGCTCGTCATTGCTACCTTTTATGTTTGACTATATATTCAAGGACGATACAATACATATAATGAGTCTTCTCTACAATCATCAAATTTCTGGACACCCTACCCCATAATCAAACCTTTAGAGAGGCAGCCTTCGAGTATGTGAATTCAACACGCTAGTACTTAATCACGTACCAGCCTTGCGGATACATGTTTAAAAAATTATTATGAAGTAACCTATACTGGATTCCCACAAATGATCCGTATACTGTACAAGTCATATATGTTGTAACTGCAGTTTGGAATTATTTCAATATCTTAACATACCGAAAAAAAATACACATATATTTCTGCCATATGCGATTGGGAGAAACATTATTGGAGTATTACAGGACTGTTTACAGCTATCTCACCGAAAGATCTAACAAAATAACGTATTGGTATTGCATACATTAGCTAGGCGTGGCTTACTGTTTTTCTGAATTTATCAGAGACGAAATCAAAAGTTGTAAACATCCATCTACTAATTGGCACTGGTATAAATTACGCTCCTCCACACGCAGCCACACAGATAGTTAAATTACTGAATATAATAATTACGATGACTCAACCAATAATCGGTATAGAAAGAGAGGCAACTGCTTAAGTAATCTACCAAAGACCAGTTTGGTTGACAGAGTTATCTCCTTTAATTGGAATTTTTTGAATTTAAGACGATAGGGCGATTGTAAAATAATTTGTGTTTATATCGTTATTGTGGTTCCGGATATTTGAACAATCGCGGTTTATGTTTTTCAATATTACCCGTAGTCAAAGTAACATTTGCATGATGATACGATATTATATAATATAAAACGATCTAATTAAAATTGCAATCTCTCTACTGGCGCGTCAATAACCTTCATTCGTCCACCACAACATTTAAGTAAAATCGCTTTGAGTGAAGGTATAACAATAACCGCTCTGTAGTTAGAAACTACTGTAATGTTTATGTTGACACGATACCGAAAGTGTATATCAACAACCCTTTGTCTAGTTAAATCAAGATGTTCCAACGAACAATAATAAATCGGATACAGCGTTGTGAAATCTCGTTAAGATATCTGCCTACCAGTATCTACAGTCCGATCATATCTCATAAAAGTCATTAAACGATTATATGCACGTGCTACATGATTATTTGCCAAGTTTGAGAATATATCTTCAGATGGTTCGAGTTGACCATTTGTCCTCAAAGAAACCTCAGAAACCCCAAATGTATCAAACACCATTGTATTGTGTTATTGACAATTTAATCGATTAGTTTGAAAAACAATGAATATGTCTTGGTACAGAAACGTCTTGCTATACGCCATGTAAATAAACCATTTTGTATCTGTAGCTACTGACAAGCATTATAACATAGATTGATCCATAAACCAGAGTAACTGATGTTATTCATCAATCGTTGGTGTCATTACAGGCATTCATAAAGAAAGTTTTGTTAACATAACGTTACCAGCATCAATTGTGTTGGTTCAGCAGATCTTAAAATTGTCGATGGTTTCTCATACAAGAACTACTGTGTGCTTAGCTCCGTAAATAACCTTTCTAACATTTCAACAAAATCGAAAGATATGAGCCAGCAGAATTACACATGAAAATACTTCATCGTCATTCAACATTAATCTACATGTGGCAAATCTTAAGCTGAAATGTTTCATCATTAATGCAATTCAATTCCAGCTGCATTCATTCTCACGTTATAGTTTTCAGTTTGATCAGTGGCACACTTTGCAAACGTCATTGACGGACCAGCTGATCTTCTATAATCATCAGAATATCTAGCTAACCCCAGTAGTTTTGTAGCAATATCAACATTTTCAAGACATGATTCATCATTTATCCCGTCAATCATGTATGTGTCACTGTTTAATATTGGCATAATTGCAGTTTGAACTAAACCACTTGTGTTACAAATTTCGTACTATGTATCATTTGCTTTCAAAAGTATATCTTGTACCTAAACGTTTCAGCGGGTAAGAAATATTTACTTGTAATATAGACTTGAAGTTCGATACGCTCACTGATTTCTTTGTTTTGCGTCATAGGAATAATATTGATAATCGCGCACAGATTCATTTTGAGATCCGGTGCGTCCATGCCAATTGCTGGTTCAGATACATGTTTAAACATTGTATTTTAATTCTTATCGTCTAACATGAAGACCACGTCCTGCTATCAGACTGTAAATTATATATTTCTCTTTTCAGATAGTAGTACATTAGCCAATTTTGATAGTTTCTGATTTGTGATTTGATTTATTAATTTAATGACAGTTGCAGGCATAACTTCAGTGCTATATAACTGTACTGACTGGTTTTCGTCGTAATAATTGTGCTATTCTATCTTTGATAGCCATGAACGCTGTACCGGCAACATTGCCGATTGCACCAGAACCTTTTCGCTAACAACTTTAATAACTTTCATTGAAAATTGTTTTGTTATAGGTATTACTTCGGGAGCTATCCTTATAAATAAACGCAGAACAACATCACCAAGTCGATTTTCGTAAGTTGCTTGATAGATTGGCAATCGTGAATGTTTTGTTATTTATTTATTTATTTATTTAATCACTGTGATAGTCATCAACGATTTTATCAATAAAAGATCGATAAACGCTAACGTCCATGTTACAACCTGTAAAGCATTATTTCCAGCTCGTGTTCTACCAACCAGAATTTCTAGCCGTTATACGTCATCGAGAATATTGTTGACATGAAATAAGAATATTTCATCAAGCAGTGCTTGATAAATCACTTTCAGTAGCACCAGAAGGAAAATCATCTAGATCATTATATGCTTCCATGTCATCTCTCATTCTTTATCCACGTCTTTATTAAATTTAACAACATCTGGATTATTTTTAAAAGTACCACCCTTATTATGACGAATTTTATATTTTATTTTACGATATTCAATTTAACGAAGTCCATGATATTTGGTAAAATATAACAAATATAATTAGTATCATCGACAAGATAACCAGCTAATTAACCATTATCCATTTAATTGTTTTTAATAAATTCCATGCTTAAATTTATCAATTATGTTTTTAATGGATGGAAGACTTTTTATCTTGTGTTTCCTGCTGGTTTAGCAACAGAAGGGCTGAATTGAACCATTTTATAGAGCCGTTATTTTATCAAAAAAGCAGTTATTTTTTCATTTGGATACATCCGCTCGTCGAGTATATCAGTGTGTTTCAGCAGAGGGGCTAAACACATATTTTTTAGAGTCTTTATTTTGACAAAATAACCGTTATTTGTAATTCATCAATTTTTTTTCCCACGCGGTGAAAAAATTACATCCGCGTGTGAAGTATATCCTCGTGGGTCCCGATTAATTAACTATATATTTTATCAAATCAGATTCGATATCTTGTTCGAGGGTCATGCAAATTTATCGTTACAAATCCAGGTGTGGTTGCTTGAGTACGAATAAAGAATATTTTAAAAGTTGTTAATGTCCCTGTTGTCACGACTCCACGTTTGATGAATAGTTCGTAGCCGATGAGTGTCAACTCCGTTAAATACAGCGAGAATATTATAATTATCTCTGATCACATTTAGTACTTGTGTATATCGTTGAGTAACATATATCATGTCGGCGTTTTCGCGTCTTCCCAGGGAAAATATTTTAGCTGGATTGTTTTGTTTATCCAACATTATATCATATTATATAACCAGATTGTCAATACTCTCTTCGATATTCTCAACTTGGGGAGCTTCATCAATATCACATAACTATAGTATGAATTTATATTGTGTGAAATGCAAAACTCGTATATCAACGATTGATTCAACATCTATCACAACTAAAAATAATAGAGATGCGATCACTGGCAAGTGTTTACAGTGTGGTATTAAATAAATTCCGATTTGTTAGTATAAAAAAGGAATTGATATCGCCGCCAAGTTAACAAAACTCCCAGGAGTTTCTTGGGGGAAAACCAAGAAGAAAACACCTTTCAGGATATAAGAATATAGTTATTGTGGACCGGGAACTAGACATGACATCAGACTTGATAACCAAGATAAGCCCCGACCTAACGAATATCCGATAAACGCTATAGATAAGGCTTGTTATGCTCATGACGTTGCATATCGAAGTAAAGACCTTCAGCAACGTCATAACGCATATATAAAATCCGGGTGGATATTGTGATTAGTAAACTTGCAAACGCGGTAAGAGTACAAAATACCATAGCGGCAGATTGATTATTGAAACAAGCAATATTGCAAATTTATCTACCACCACCGAAGAAGATTCAATATGCGTCGTTTGATGTTAGTGCTCCAAATGAAGTTCATCAGGCCGATATAGTATTTCTGCCACATGATACTGTAAACAAAAAACACATTTACAAGCATGCGTTAAGCGTCGTTGGCATTGCTAGTAGATACAAAGTCGATGAACCGCTAACAACAAGACCGCATCAGAAGTTGCTTCCGCCTTCAAAAGAATTTATCGTCGAGGTCCTCTAGGTTTGCCACATCTCCTCCAGAAAGATCCTGGTAAAGAGTTTCAAGGCGAAGTATCATGAACGATGAAGCAATATAATGTCACCATACGACGAGGACATACTGCAATATATCGCGATCAAGCAAATGTTGAGCAGTTTAACCGAACACTCGCAGATAAATTATTTCATTATCAATACGCGAAGGAATTCATTGAGTATAAACGATCTCGTGAATGGGTCAAGATATTACCAGGGGTAATTACCGCACTCAGCAATGAAACTACTCGAACGATCAATATGAAACCGGTTATCGCCATCACAAAAAAATATAAACTTACCTCGTCGTGATTTCTCAGCGCAGATATTACCTAGTAATGGCACTGTGAGATATTTGTACGAACCCTGTGAACTTGAATGTGGTGAAAAGAGATCAACTCATCCTATATGGAGTATCACATCACAAAATATTTAACGTTGTAACATCTAAAAACAGGTCTTCAATTTATAGATTAGATTCAACCGCTCTACAGCATGGATTAACTTGTGAACAATAACAAATTATCTCAGATGATACTCCTATAACACCGCGTGGTCTAAACTGATATCATCGTCCACTTTTTTAAAAATCAATAACAACTCGTCGAAGCTGATTTATTCGTCGTACTCGTGATACAGCAGTCGTATCTGTAATTGTTAATCCCTGTGATGAATGTTTCGTTGCAGCGTGGCCTAACACCCACGGATGTTTATCGGCGCGCGGCGCGTCTTCACCAACATTGATATCAACCAACACAATATCATATTTTGACACCGTTGTATATCGTTGTCAGGAAAATAATGGACGATTTAAATAAAACATATATATATATTTGTAATTCGCGGACTTGATCATATCGATATAGTTGTGTGGTCATTATTCAGTTAAGCTATATACTTAAATCGGTTACGAATTCTACGTACCATGTGATGGATACCCAAGCTAGATTTGTATACGTGGTAGTTATTGTAAATCGTTCAGTTGATCCATTATCTACTATCGCGCTAATAATAATATTTACCCCCGATGATGAACTCGATGATATATTACATTGTTTGGACGATACTAAAAATATTATATGTATTCCTTTGATCTCCGCGGTATTATCTAACGTGTTAGTTTGTGGAAGTCGAAGCGAAGGATCCATGTTGTATAGTGTATACAACATTGATAGTTTTCCTATGATGGATTTTGGATTTATCAAGTGTGCTAATCATCCGAGCGAAATCATCCTTGATAGCTTCATGAGTTTGTTTAATATCATCGATAGATTTTTTTTTATTTCTGGAAGTTTTATAAAATACTATCTAATGGAGTCATAAAGAATGTTTGAACAATATTTTTAACGAAAATCTCCAAATTGTTTAATATGATCTTGATACTCGAATCGTAGCGCCGTTAGTTCATCAACGGTGGATTTTATATCGGAGATTTTTAACGGAATCACAGGTGGAAAACCGAAGATATCATCTCCGGAGTTCGAATATCGTTTATAATTGTTCGTAGTCCAGTAAATTGTTATATATAGAGGTCATATTCATCGCGGAGCATTTTAAATGTATTTGTCGACGCTGTTATTCTATCTACGATTGTTGAAACGAGAACACCAGATTTAAGTTTACCTTGAGAATTCAACAACGCGATGGCGCCATCGGTAACCTCGTTCAGTTTAACCAGCATACCTTTGATGGAAATATTACTAGGCTTTAATTTACCTTGACGATTGACCCAACTATCTACCAATATACATTTAAAATCTCTTTAAAAAGTTATTACTGGTGTATTCGTGCACGGTTTTATGAGGCGGTGATGACGATTTTGAGATGGCGGTGAGTACGTTAACAAGTTCACGGCCACATATCGGAGGATCAGTTAATGTCTTTGTGGGTAGTGTTAAATACTAAACAGGGATTTTTAACACGGATACATATTTGAGAAATTCTCTTGGTGGCACTAGCTCATACGAGTCAAAATAAATAATTGATTTGGGGTGTATCGCGTATGCAACCCAATGAGTTCCAAGTCCAGTGTTATCATCGAGATTAATTATACCTGTTTCTGGATTTGACGGCTGAGTAGGTAATTAATCTTTCATAAAAATACCTGTGAAATAAAAGGTAAATCAAAATTTGACATTGGAGCTATGATCGAATACTGCCCGGGAGTCTCAATCTCTCTCCGTATCGGGTGTATCGACTGCCTGGTAATCGTAGACCTAATCCTACGGATCATTCTTTTTGTATCCTTGTCTGGTAGCTTTGTTTAATGCCAAGGGACCCCGAGTGGCCTAGTGGTCTAAAGCGCTGTTCGTTACGAACACTGCCATCTCACCTCTGTCTGCGTGGGTTCGAGTCTAGGATTCGGCTAATGTAGTTATGTGAGGAAGATTGCCAGTAGCTTCTCGTGGGTCGTTGGTTCTTTCCGGGGATTTTCCGGGTTCTTCCTCCACCATTAACACTAACCGCCATGTATAGCCTATACTGTGCTGAATAATGGCATTAAACCATAAAATTAAAAGCAATTGTTCAATGCCATGCCAGCGGCGGTGCCCACAGCACCTAAGGCGGCAGCTTTAGCAACAGCGGGAGCCTTGGCGGCAAGTAGCGCTGGAATCGCAGCGAGAAAAGGAAATATTCCGTCGAATTTTATCATATTGGTAACCGCGGAGGTTGAAAATTCCAATTGTACTCCTGTGTTTGTTTTTAACGCCTTGTTGAAATGTTAAAGCTCAGTTTTCGTCAATGATAGTTTGTTTGGTCTACCGCTAGCGATCTCTTCACGTTTCAAAGTTATTTTTGCACCACACGTAGTAGAGTTTTTTAATGTAATTTCTTTGATTGACCAGAAGTCAAAGGAACATTAACGTGGTTGTACGACATTTTTATTTAAATAATATATTGATCTAATTCTTACATGTTTTTGGAAAATGTTACATGTTTTCTACTGGAGCGTCGTCTTTCCACCGCCGCCTTCAAGTGTCATTGATTTATTAATAAGAGTAACAGCGATCGCTCTATATGAACCACCAAGAGGTAGTTCTCTTATTTTACGTCGAGGACGGAGTGCCTAGACAGATGAAAATGTTGCAATGAAAAATAATAGATGGGATATCAATTTTGAAAATAAAACTGTGATATATGTAGGCCAATATCAATATTTTGATCACGTCCAATATTAGACCACAAGCGATGATACACACGAGCTATTTGATTATTAAAATAATCGATCAGAATTATCAAATATCGTATGACAGCGCTGTTGTTTATCAGTTCCCTCTACTCGTTGTTTATTTTGCTACGCGATGAAAATGTATCTTGGAGCGGAAATATTTTTTGTTAACTCGAACTGCCAGGTAAATGTGCCAGTAGTAGTATTTGTCATCGTAGCTGTTATGACATCCAACGTTGACATCAATGATTTACCACCTTGATCAATAAATGATAATTGTCGTTGTTCTATATCGAGTGATGAAGTCATTATTGGCATCCAGAGTGCAAGTTTTGATAGGTCTACTCTGCCATGCTGAACAACAGCATCGTGCCAGACTGCATCATCGTCATTTGATTTTCTCATCAGAACTTCAGTATGACTAGCTCCAGAGATAACTTTTCTAACATTTCTAGAAAATCCAGATATATGAGACAGTGGAATCACACATGAAAATGTTCCTTCGTCGTTTAACATCGCTTTACAAGCAGCAGAGGGGGAGAGCCGGACAACATTTTTGAACAAGTTTTCAATGGATTAAGGCTTCTACGGCCAAAAGTGTGGTGAATCGGATAGCGTTTTCATGGATTAGGATCAAATCAGGCAAAACAAAATCACCGAAATCAGGCAAAAAATCAATGAAATCAGGCAAAAAATCAATGCAATCAAAAACATGATCCTGAAATAAGTAAAAACTTTTCAACCGAATATTTTATCAAGTCCTTAGGACGAAAATCACTACGACTTTACAAACAGACTTATTTGTAAAACTTCATCTTGTAAATCAATCAGATTATTAGACTGGTCAGTGAGTTTGAAATTAATTCTGGTTAATGAATTATTATGACACCGCATATAGACTGGATTAATCGGGCATTCAATGATTAGAAACCCTGGAGGAGCTGTTGGTGCAAAAGAATACAAAATATATCCTTGCTGAGCTTGATTTGATCGTTCTAGATTTATTTGATAGCTTCCTTCAATAACATCACATGCTAAATTGAGCGCTATCACCGATGAAATATTCACATTGAACGGAGCAATATGCCTGCCACCACCATTTGGGTCATAATTATGTTTGAGGATTTTTATTTCCGATGATGCTGTTTTTTTCCATGCATCATGAATTATTTTAAAACCAACATCGCATCATCGAAAGATTTTTGTAATTCTAAGATATTATATCCTGGTAGATTGAATTCGGAAATATTTTCTACGCTTATATGATATTTTGTCGCAAATTTTATTTTCGTGTTAGGGTGTCTGGCAATGGATACCTCTCGTATGATTAGTGAATGAAATATATTCATGTCACTGAGGATTCTGTTACATGTTTCTACGACGTTGATAAATTCATCTCGGGTGAGAGTACCGGATTTAAGGGATATTAACAACAGTGAAATATCGTTATTGAACGTTGTGAAATTTTCAGTGATTTTATCCTGTCGAGTTATGTAGTATTTCCTCCCTCCCTCATCTAATTTAGTGAAAAAATTCAATTTGTCATAATTGCTATAGCTTTTTATTGGATTGTCAAATTTTGTCGTGTCTGTGACATAATCAGTTTTTTTTTGGTTCTGGTAAATCAACGGTTTTTCCCGGGGTGGTAATTCAGGCCATCCTAGTACGGTCCTTATTGAGCTTTGATAGATATCTACGACGTATCCTTATGCGCTTATTTCAATGGCAGATGATAGTGTTGGCTCATGAACTGTTATAGCTATTTTTGATTCTTTTCCAGTAATCGATTTTATTCTACGCGCGAAATCATTATTGATTTGTTCGATTTCGTATGACCCAGATGGTATGGAAACAACGTTCCAGTCTGGGGTACCGTCGTCTTTATTCTTATTTGCAAACACCAGTGAATTATTCGGTTGTTGACCACCAAATTATTTTGACCTAATATTTGGCCAACTGTGGTATACTCGTAATTTTGCTAACGCGATTTCCTTCACTGGGACCGGAGAGGGGAAATTCACACTGAATTCTGGATTCGTTGATGTTATTGAGATCATGCTGGTTTGTACTGGGTTTGTGTTCTCCACTATTTGTTGAAGTAATTCCATCTGTGTTGTCATTGTTATTATATTCATGATGTATTTCTAATTTTGACATCGCAGAATCAAACATACTGACCATTGCTGAGAACTCATCATCTGATATAATTGTATCATCGAGCGATGACGATATCATTGAGGAAATTTGCGAGTATGCAGTGGACACAACATGAAATTGAATTAAGTAATCTTGTAGTTTGCGTCGGCGGCATGATGATATTTTTTTTGTTATAATTGAAATTATTCCAGCGATTGTTGTTGCCGCAGAAATGCAGATTGGAACAGCTATCGGGGCCATCATTGTTACCAAGGATAGTATAATACCAGCTCCGGTAATTACACCACTCACAGCGTACACAGTAACATCAATTGCGGCAATTCTTCGTCGGTATTTTTTTATTTTTATTTGATACTCCTCAGTGAGGGTTTTGAGTTTAGTTTGAAATTCTTTGACCTGATCATAACGATATTGCGATGATGAAATCATTTTTATTTTAAAACCTCTAGCGTTTTCAATTACGATTTAATTAAATCCGCTACGAATTCCACATACCATGTTGTTGAAACCCTAACCAAATTTGTATCAGTAGCTATTAACGTGAACTGTTCGGTTGTATCCTTGTCGATGATCGTTGAAATCGTATTGTTGACCCCGGATGAACTTGACGATGATATATTAAATTGAGTCGTTCTCACTATTGTTAATCGATAAATACCCTTAACGGTTGCAGTGATATCTAATTTGTTGTTTGTAGGTGTCCACTCAAATGATCCGTGTTGGATTGTGTATACTAAGTTTTTGGTTTTCTCATGAGGAATTTTTGTTTTTTCAATGACTGTTATCATCCTCGTTACATCCCCTTTGATGGCTTCGATGAAGGTTTTCGTCTCATCGATGGATTTTTTGATATCCGGAAGTTTTAGTTCAATTTTATCGAATGTAGTTCCAATAAATTTATTAATGATATTTCTACGAAATGCGGTAAACTGTTTTATGTGTTCTTCGGTTTTAGATTGAAGTGTTGCTAGTTCCAACAAGGAATTTTTCAATTCATCGTTGAGAGTTTTAAATCGATCTGTAATCGTCGAAAAAAGTACACCCGGTTTGAGTTTACCCTGATCCGAAAATAACGCGATAGTATTCTCGATTGCGTTTCGTTGTTTAACCAATATATCATCCAACGACACATCACTGGTTTTCAATTTACCCTGTTTGTCCTGAAATACAACTATTTCATTAGGATCAACACTTGTTAAGTTCAACGTCTCAGCGATTTCATCTTCAATTATTTTTTTATATCCTTGATAGAATCAGGGGTTGCAGTGTCATTGGGTTTGGGTTTCAAAGATCTACACCAAATATCAATCTTGATATTTTATACACCTCTCTCTAAAAAGCGATTACTAGTGTATTCATTTACGACAATGTGTGGTGGTTTTCCCCTTGGGTTAGAAATACGGTTTCAACATCATTGGGTTGTGCCGGCAATTGATCCTTCATAAAAACACCTCTGAAATTTTTAATCGCTAGTTTTTTAGCAGCATCGAGTAAATCAAAATTGGACATAGATTTCTGAATTAATAAACCGGTCCTAGTCTCAGGCCTTTTCCGCTGTACCATGAATACGGGGTTCCCGGTAATCTTAGACACTTTCCGCTGTACCATGAATACGGGGTTCCTGGTAGTCTTAGACCCTTTCCCTTTTTTTTATACCCCTTCCCAGTTGCTTTCTGTAGTGCCATTCCTGCCGCTGTACCAACGGCTCCTAACGCTGCCGCTTTAGCCACCGCTGGGGCTGCTGCTGCAATCAATGCTGGTATTCCAGCTAACAATGGAAATATACCGCCTGTTTTAATCATATTTTTGATAGCAGCCGCAGAAAGAGTAATCTGGACACCTTTTTTTTGCTGCAAGTGCATCATTGAAATGTTTTATTTGACGAGTTGTCAGCGATAATTTATTTGCACCACCAGTCATTTCATTAGGTTTTAACGTGATTGTGGTTCCACATTTTTTAGCCGATTCTGATTGCAATTTTTTGATTTGACCAGGAGTTAACGCAACACTAATAACACTATATGACATGTTATACATAATAGATTGATTCTAAATCGTTTACAATTTCAATGAAAAATTGAGAAAATCAATCAAAGATTTTCTACAGGCGCATCTACCACTCTCATTCTTCCTCCAACACCTTCAAGTAACATTGATTTATCACTAAGAATGATAGCAACTGCTCTATAATTAGCAATACCACCAGGACGAGTCACATTAGCTCTAAAATGTATATCAACAACAGATTGTCTTGTTAAATCAAGATGTTCCAATGAAAAGTAATAGATTGGATAGAGACTTTTAAAATCATATTGTGATATTTGCAGACCGGTATCCACATTTTGATCACGTGCCATAAATGACAACAACCTATGATACACACGTGCAATATGATTTTCTGGGTAATTAAGTTGTATATCTTCAGATGGTTCCTGCTGGCCGTTTATTCTCAGTGAGACGTCTTTAACACCTAACTGATCAAATATCATATGACTGAAACGTTGATCGCCAACTCGTGTGTTATCCTGTAACGCAATAAATATATGACGTGGCGCAGAAACGCCTTGTTTTGATGCTAGATTCCACGTGAATAACCCGTTGATATTTGATTGCTTCACATCTGTAATCACTGATAACCAACTCAACAACGACTTTCCTCCTTGGTCCATAAATGATAGCAATCGTTCTTCTGCGGTGATTGCTGGAGTCAACACTGGCATCCACAATGATATTTTTGTTAAATTGACTTTACCGGCATCAGCATTGGGATTTGCATTGTCTGCTGGAATCCTCCAAATTGCGTCGTTATCATCACCCTTTCGTACAAGTGCTACTGTATGCTTAGCTCCATAAATAACTTTTCGGACATTTCTACAGAATCCAAAACTATGATGCAGTGGAATTGCGCATGAAAATAATTTACGCCGCCCTTCCAACATTGAAATACGTGTTGCAGCTCCTAGATTGAAATTAACATCTTTGTTTATAATCATATCCTCGGCATCAATATTAGCGGTGCCAGCATTATTCTTTGGTCGTCTTACAACAAATTGATTTCCTCCAGCGGTATTTGTAACATCTTTTGCAAACATCATAGAAGGTCCTGCTGATCTTGTATAATCATCAGAATATCTTGCTAGCCCGGTTATTGTTGTAGCCACATCAACATCACGATCTATGGACTCAATTTCTTTTCCATCAATGAGATATCTAGCACTCTCAAATAACGCCATAATACCATTATTGACAAAACCGACTTGAGTACCAGCTGGATACGGTGCTGGTACAGCAGGAGTATCAGCAGCTGTTACAATTTCTCCTTCTACTTCAATAAACGCTTCAGCGGGTAGAAAGTATTTACTAGTATCATGGACTTGAAGTTCAATTCTTGATCGACTATTTGGGTCTATTGCATGATAGGCGTAATATTGATAATCGCGTACAGAATCATTCTTGGGGACTGGGGCGTCTATATCAAATGCTGGATCAGGTGACTGTTTGAACATTTTATTCTATTTATCAGAGTCTAAATCGCGATTTATATCGTGAAAAACGCTAGCGTAAAAATCCGTAGGATTTCATCGACGTAGTTTTTTAAAGTCACTTCCCGCTATCATATTTGGGTCGGGGGTTAAAGCCATCGACGCTAGTTTTTCATCTACTGCGTTATTTATAATTTTACTAACACTTGCAGGCATTTCTGCTGTAGACGGTAACGGTTTTGAAAATCCTTTGGATTTCATCCGTGATTTTACTAATGATGTTATTTTATTCTTCGCGGCTGAAAACGCTTTTCCGGCAAGATCTCCAACAGCACCAATACCCTTATCACGAATAACATCAATGGCTTTCATTGATAATTGTTTAGCTAACGGCATAACTTTTGGGGCCATTCTTGAAAAGAATCCTAAAATGGTATTGCCTAAACCATCTCCATAGTATGCTCTATAAACTGGCAACCGTGAATTAACTACATAGACGGGTATTGGTTTATCATGATTGTAGTGTATGATCATTATTTGAAATCAGAAACAATTTTTCAATTGTAAAACAATTTGTCAATTGGAAACGCTAATCACTGTGATACCCATTTGCTAACTCGTCAATGAAATCTCGATATGTTTTGATATCCATGATACCACCTTGAAATAATCGTCTACAGATATCAGCTGCTTCATTAATTATTTCTGGAGAGTTATTTACAGCTCGGAAACCTCCTACAAGAACATCTAATCGTGATATATCATTGATAACACTATCAGGACAGGTTCCTAATCCACTTCCGCTAAAACCAGTTGCTTCATCTAGTTTGTCTGTATCCGTGGGTTGTAAATAATCAAGAGTATCCTCCTCATCATCATCATCATCAGGTGGTAGTTGTTGTAGTTTTTTAGGAGAGAAAGATATTTTCTTTGCAGGTTGCTGTCGCTTTCTTTGCAATCTTGGCGTTTTTTGTTGTTGTTTTAGTTCTTCATATTGATTATACACTATACCCACCGCAATGATATATTCAATGTATGATGCACTATCTGTGTTAATTTGACTTTTTTTAGTTTTGATTTTATAAAATATATCAGCCCAATGAGTTAAATTCTTAACATACTTATGATGTTCTGGTTTCAACCATTTTTTTCTGTTTTCATAAGTCGTAACAACAAGCGCAGGAATTCCTCTTGGATCAGTCTTATCAATTTCTGCTAACCCTTCCTCGTTAAATCTCACGCGTAAATCATCTACTGTTCTTTTTGATTCCATTTGTTTTGTTTGTTCAGTTTTCGCTGCTATTTTTTCAAGTTCACCGATAACAGATTTCCCCGTCTCGGAAACATCTCCCCGTATAGCACGCTCTACCCCTTTCGTTGCTGTGGTTACTGGTTTAAACAATTCTTCAGACCCCAAAACAGAATCAGTCTGAAGACTCTGTCGTTGTTGCAGTTTATTTCTTATAGAGTCACGAATTGGTATAAATCTCTTAATTGCATCTAATCGTTCACGAGCCAATCGGGTTGTTATGCTTCATTGACCATTATTTGAAATCGCAAACAATTTTTCAATTGTAAAACACTTTCCCCATCGATGATTCCATCCATTAACGGTCCATCTATTTTTTTATTCAGTGTGAAATATTTTTATTTTTTATTCACTGATTTCACTGATTTTTGACAGTTTTGGTGCCATTTTGTGCCATTTTGGTGGTTTTTCACTGATTTTTTGACAGTTTTGGTGCCATTTTGTGCCATTTTGGTGGTTATTCTCAAAGAAATTTTACGGTCAAGTAGTCGATTTTGCATGGGATTTTCCGTAGAGAAAAGCTGTTAGGATTGATTTTCATCATTTTTTAGCCATCTTTCATCAATTTTTGCCTGTTTTCAGCGACTTTTGGTCATTTTTCATCGATTTTTATCAAAAAACCACGTAGGGTCAAGTAGTCGATTTTGCATGGGATTTTCCGTAGAGAAAAGCTGTTAGAATTTTATTCAGTGATTTTGATAATTTCAATCAAAAAGTGCTAAAAAAATATGAAAATCCCATTGAGATTTTACGGTCACAATCAAAAAATGATAAGGGTCGGGCAATCAATTTTCTTGAATTAACGCCCGTAGGTTTCTAATTTTAGAGTTGACTTCTTTTTTCAATTCGTATTCGTTACCTAATTCTTCTCGTATCCCCTCTACGATAGAATACAACGGAACGAACACACTGATGTCACTGGAAAATGAAAGAGAGTCTCTAATAGAATTCTGAATTCTTTTGATGAGTGCATATTTCTTGGGTAGCATATATTTATTGTTGTTAACTTCGTATTCTATATCCTGAAAATCAGACACAATTTGATCAGGATTTAATCCATCTGATAGTTTGATATCCTGATTTTTCAATTTTGCTATTTCAACTATGATGCTATTCATGTTTTCAGAATTCATTATTCTATAACAATGACATATCTCTAATTGAAAAATATGACGCATTAGACATGACTAAATTGAACTTTTTGTCCGTTCTTTTTTGAAATAGCCGTCTTGGTTATTCCCGATGCAACTTTTTGTACCGAGGCTCTACAAATATTGAAATACTTGCCGGCTTCATATATTTATTTAAATATTTTTTCTTCATTAGTTATTGTATTCAAAGATTTCACTGGTCTCGTTTTTTTTGAGCATTTTCCAGTCTTTCCTCGTTTGGTATTCTCACTTTGTGTGATAGCTTGCAGATTTGATAAAGAATTGTTCTTTCGATTAGAATCCTTGTCATCAATAACAAAACCATCTTTCATCAATCCATTAAAACATTCAAATACGAAACGATGATTGCGATATATCTTCTTTCCAACAGTAAACACCAAATACCCCATACCATTGTCAGCACCAACTGGGTTCTTCAGTATACAGTGTCTTACAACACCATCACTGGATGCTTAATAATTTGTAATCACAGGGTGCTGTCTGAATTATTGGGTCATTCGTATACTATACTATTTGTCTAATTCAATGACGGATCCATTTGCAGTGATTCATTGTACATAAATCTTTCATTTAGACACTTTTTTTAGTATAGCATGAGGGAGTTCAAGAGATTGACTTCGAAAAATGCTAAATTCAATACTGATTGAGAGTTTAAGAGATTATTGAAAATTAATCCCAAATTTAATATCGATAAACCCAAAAAACGTCCAATAGACGGAAACATGAGGGAGTTTAAGAGATTATTGAAAATCAATCCTAGATTTAATCGCGATAGACCCAAACGTCCAAGAGACGGAAACAAACGTCCAAGAGAAGGAAACATGAAGGAGTTTAAGAGATTATTGAAAATTAATCCTAAATTTAATATCGATAAACCCAAAAAACGTAACAAACGTCCAAGAGACGGAAACATGAAAGAGTTTAAGAGATTATTGAAAATTAATCCTAGATTTAATCGCGATAAACCCAAAAACGTTTAATAGACAGAAACATGAAGGAGTTTAAGAGATTGTTGAAAATCAATCCTAGATTTAATCGCGATAGCCCCAAGAAACGTAACAAGAGATTACCATGGAAAGATGCTCAATTCAATCTTGATATAGTTTCTAATACACCCAAGAATAAAATTCTTGATAAACCCACCAGAGACTCTTTTAATGAATTCAAGCGTGATGGAGCATCTTATTGTTGGTCAACATTTCGAATTGATGGTGTTGTTGACGCTGCCATGAATGATGAAAAAGCAGCAGTGATAATTTCACGTGTTGGGGAAAAAAGTCAATTTTTCCGAATCAAATTCATTATCCGTGAGGATGGAAAATGGATCATTAGGGATAAATTTGAACCCATTCTCAAGGGCAAAAAAACTATCACCGTGAATCAGGATTCAAAACCAGGAATTTTGACCGGAATTGATAAACCATACTACGAAAGATCCTACCCTGTCACAGCAGTTGTTTACGGGATCTATCCGCTCAATGAAAAACCTGATATTGCAAAACTAGCACCCATGAAATATTCGACAGGACTCAATTGTGTAGCAGAACGAATAATAGAACACTTCACAAATGCGTCCCGGGGAAATAAACTAACTGATCTAAGACGAAAAAAAATAACCGAGTGGGAATTAACGGTAAAAGAGCATGGGGCAACAATTCAGGATATAATTAAATTAGAAACATCATTGAGATTTCCAATATCGGTAAGAACAATCACCGGTGAAGTATTAAAAGAACCGAAATATCAATCAAAAAAAGGAAACCCAATTGAAATTATTGATCATAACGAACACGCGTTGTCATCTGCAGTAACAATTTTCCCACGGGATAGAACCGTAAAATATCTTTCCCAAACCGAAGAGTTTTTTTCAGAGCAGAAATTATTTGATGCTATTTACCATTTGAGTAAAAACGATCCTGTGTCAATGTGGCTATTTCATAGTACTTCAGACGAGGAATGCAGATTTGATCAGTTTGTAAGGCCCAACGGAGAATTATACCGTACTGAAGAACTGCATAATCAAATGAAACAACTAGCTAGTGAGTTTTCTCCAGAGAGTTCTCTGGAGGAAGACAACGATCAATTATTAGCAAACTGTTTTACAGTACCATCAATTGCAGCACATTTTGCTAGAAAGAAAAACGCGTGGAAACCAACACGAAGTGAGTTTTTATCAGATGTCAAATTGTCCTGTCTTGAATACAGCAATGGAGGATTATGGAATACAAAATACGACCCTGATACCGTTATTTCAGTTGATATGATTGCGTGTTATCCAGGAAGTTTTCTCGGGTATGGAGAATGCGAGAAATATTTCAAACGATTTGGACACCCCACACACGAAATGACCCGTGTTGCAATTAATGGACCACTGCCTGATTTCGATTTAACAGGATTCGCTTGTGTAGTATCATTTGAATTGGCTACAGGACTTCATCCGTGTAGTTATCTTTGGATTGGTAAACACATGTCTGAAAAACACTGGATGCCAATAGTGTTATTACGATATATGCTTGATTGTAAGATGTTAAAATCATTAATTGTCAGTGAAGCAATTATATCCCATCGAGCACAGAAATCAGTCTGGTTACCACAACCTGATCTAGAAAAAAGAATTAGTGAAGAGCGAAAACTGTTTCCTGATTTTAATGAACAACAAATCATGAATTGGTTCAAACAGTTATTTGAAATCAGAAACAACGAAGCAAAAGATCTCGGTAGAATAATAATCGGTAAATTTACCTAAGGTGGCAAATACGACAATACGAGATATTCTTCACGATTGATTATAGACAATGCTGAATACGATTTTGTAATCGCGGATTTAACGAATAAGGGCTTATATGTTAATGGTAAAGACGCATTTCTGTCCGATGGAACCAAATTGGGTACAATTGTTACCTACAATGATGGATACAATCCGCAGTTCACACATTTGAGAGCTTCTATGCTTGGTTATGCTTCTATTAATTTATTTTCAATGATCAATAGATTTCCTACCACCGCAGTTAGAGTCGCCACTGATTCATTTTACATAAATAGCAAAATGGCTGATTTTAAGGCTACTGGCAACGAGAATTGGGGGTCATGGAGAATTAAGAAGGAAATGCTTCATGATTATATTTAATCAGCAGATGTTACCATTGAAAATAATTATTTGGAAAGCAATCAGTGTTCAGAATTTTCTAATGCGCCACCGATTTCTGATCCAATATGCCGGTATAAAACAGTTTTTTTAAACGGTTGTGGTGGGTCAGGAAAAACAACCCAGGCAATAGAGTTATTTCGTGGGAAAAATCCAAACATGATTGTACTAACACCGACTCACAGACTTGCAAGAGAAATGATACAGAGAGGGGTAAATGCTTGAACTTATCAAAGCTTTTTCCGATGGAAGGGAGATAAATGGACTCCTGAGCGTATGGCAGAGAAATTTATTCCTGAAATTATCATTTGGGATTAAATGGACACAGTGTCAGAAGATGTATTAAAAATATTTCTTGAGTGGTTGTTATTGAAAAATACAAAAATCGTCATGTGCGGTGATCACGACCAACCACCACCATTTGTCGGTGCATCCCCCCATGAATGGCTAAAGGGTTTTGTAGACTATTATGAAGAAATTGATACCGATCATAGATCACTTGATGAAAAATTAAAAGAATTTAAGAAACTAATTAGATTACAACCGGATAAAATCCAGTGTGAAATAGCCCTTGAAATAACTACGGAAACTCCAATGAATGATTTCTGGGAAACATGGAGACCAAACGATTTGATCATTGCAAGTAGAAAAATAGTCAGGGATACACTTCAGATGAAGTTATTTGAATTGCATAAACAAAAATTTGCAACACTTCCAGTGCCTCTTTGTTATAGGCCATCGGATACACGAAAACAGAGCTTTGAAGTTGATATTCCAGGCTTGACAGAGTCAAGAAAACAAATTCTCGTATTAAATGATATTGTGCTGGTTGATATCAATGTCGTTGAAGATGCATTGCGTGCTAATAAATCCCCATGGACGCTAGGATACGCAGCAACAATACATCACTTCACAGGGATTGACTATATCAGATACAATTGTTTGGATGGTAGATAATCGCATAGAATGGTCGAATTTAGTCTATCTCGCAGTATCCAGAGTACGAAAAATAAATCAACTTCGAAGAATTGTCCTCGATGATGAAATCATTGGTGACGATAATGACACCACAATGGATGATATTGATGTTAAAATGATTGATAAAAAACTCTCCGGTTACAAACAACAAGACAAAAAAAAAAACAGCGAGAATTTGATATTGATGCTGAATTAATAATCACTTTGAAAAAACAACAGAATAATCACTGCGCAAGTTGCAATTGTATAATGCGTTGGCAATATTCGGATAAGGATCCTCGCCAATTTACCGTTGACAGAAAAAATAACAATCTCGGTCATGTCAGAAATAATGTGATGTTGACTTGTCTTGAGTGCAATAGACGCCGGGGTGCCAGCACCCTTGGTGCTAGTTAAGACCCCGTGGTGGCAACTGAGTATCGTCAGGAATCACTTGTAATTGTTGTCTAGTAAATCCCCGCTGAGGGGCAGTTGAATCCAGTTTATAGACTGGAGGTCTACCCGTAGATCGTGTTACACTAGATATCTTGTGTGCAGTAACACTCCAAATAGGATCAGTGGCCCTTTCTCTGCCACCCTCAAGCTCTCCTGGTTCGTATAAATACCTAACAATGACATTACTACCAAGAATTGGTTCTTTGAAATCTTTCTGAATTTCCATTTCAGGTATTGACTTCTTTTTAATCGCGTTGATACGTTTCATGTTGATTGTTCTAGTAATCTCGTTATTCAGTGCAGTAATCACAGATGGTAATCTTTTAACCCATTCACGGGATCTTTTTTCTTGGATGAATTCTTTTGCGTATTGATATCCAAATAACCGCTCAGCAAGGGTTTTATTAAACCGTTCTACAATTGCCTGATCACGATGTAGCGCAGTACGCTCCCGTCTGATGGTGACATTGTGATATTTCATTGTAGATAACACTACACCCTGAAATTCCTTGCCAGGATCAATTTGTAATAGATTTGGCCAGTGCAGAGGACCCCTTCGATAAATCCTTTCAAATGCAGAAGCCACTTCAGGTGATGATTTTGTTTTTAACGGTTCTGCTTCTTTGTATCGACTTGCAATATCAACTACGGTTAGAGCGTATTTGTAACCGTGGTCATGTGGCAAAAATAATAGATCAGCCTGATGAACTTCATTGGGTCCGGTCACATCAAAATGCGAGACATTAATTTGTTTAGCCGGTGGTAGATAAATTTGCCATAGTGCCTATTTAGATAACCAATGAGCCGCGGTGGTTTTTTTCACTTTTGCAGCGCTAGCGAGTTTATGGATTGCTGATTTACCCCTCCAGTATCCTTTTGGAGAATAGTAAATAGATTCCATGTTGTTATTAATTACCAGCTCCTAACATCAATTTGCTTTTCATTGCCGATTTTATCAAAAAGGAAGCCAATTTTTCTTTGAATGATTTATCAGGAATGGCATTCAACGCATGAATTAATTTCACATCTGCTAGATGCCTATGTTGCAAATTGCTGCTTTTATAAGCAGCATCATGAAGGTGACAGGCCTTATCAATTGCGTTTATTGGTTCTTCACCGGGGTTGGGTTGGTTATGATTATTGAGTCTGATATCTAATCGTGTTCCGGGGCCACAGTAGCTATATCCTGGAAGGTGTTTTTCTCCGGGGTATTTTGCCCATGGGGTTCCAGGGAGTTTTGCTAATTTGGCAGCGATATCACCTCCTCGTTTTTTTTTAAAGGTTCCTTGGGTTCCTTGGGTTTAGAAACAAATCTAAATTTCTTTGTACTACATTGTACGCATTTACCAGAAAGCGCTGATCGTGTATTTTTTGTTGTAATCGTCGTCAAGTCATCTGTGCCAGTACGTTTTTTACACTTCACACAATATAGATCCATAATTTAAGTATAGAGATATGAACATAATTGATTTTTCAGCGACTAAAACAAGAGAACCAGTTAAGCATCATGCAGCGCTACCAAACTCTATCCGCGCAATTATAATCGGGCCATCTGGATCCGGCAAGACGCAATTGTTGCTCAATTTAATAATGAGATGGATGAAGTGGGACAAGTTGTATTTAATTGCCCCTAGCGTAGATGACCAACGATGCTATGAAGTGCTAAAAGATTTTAATGAAAACGCTTCAGAGATTGCCGGCGAGGATATTATTGAATTTATATCCGATATTGACGAGGCACCATCAGTAGAAGACCTCGATGGAAGTATCAACAATTTAGTTTTATACGACGATGTAATGTTAGATAAACAAAAAAACCCAGCTAGAATATTTTCCCGAGGCAGGCACAAAAACACTGATGTGATATATGTCACTCAACGCTACACACAAATACCAAAAGTGATTCGCGATAATTGTAATGTGTTGTGTGTGTTTAATGGAGTTGATACACATACGTTACGAAATATTTGGCAAACTTGGTGCTGCGGTGATATGGATCATAATCGATTTAGAAATTTTTTTAGTCATGCTCAGTCAAAACCACCCGGATCTGTAACAATAAATTTACATGACAATAGGACACGATATCGTATCGGACTGGATCAAATATTCGGTTGAAAAGTTTTTACTCATTCAGGATCATGTTTTTGATTTCATAATTTTTTGCCTGATTTCATTGATTTTTTGCCTGATTTCATTGATTTTTTTTTTGCCTGATTTGATCCTAATCCATGAAAACGCTATCCGATTCACCACACTTTTGGCCGTAGAAGCCTGATTTCATTGAAAACTTGTTTAAAAATGTTGTCCGGCTCGCCCCCTCTGCTGCTTTACAAGTTTGAAATCCTAGATTGTGATTAGGATTATTACTAGTAATCTTATTCCCGACATCAGCAGAAGCAGCCCCAGCATTATATTTTGGTCGTCTTACAGTAAACTGATTATGATCAGCGTTATTAGTAATAACTTTCGCGAACATCATTGAATGATCGGCAGATCGTATGTAGTCGTCGGAATATCGAGCTAACCCCAATAATATAGCTGCGATATCAACGTCGTTAACGATAAATTCGATCTTTGTGAAGTGCCAAATTTTCGGTCGACCTATTAATAAACCATTAGTTGTGACCAGATAGCCATTAGTTTGATCATGGAGACACATCGTACAAGAAGGGTGCCTGTAAAGGCTAGCCATCCGCTGAACTAATTGACACGCTGTTTATACAGGAGGCATGACTGACCCACGGCGACCTTGTAAAGTTTCATTTTATCACGAAAATGTCAGAATTGAGAGAATACAGAGATTATGTTACTTAAAACCAAAGCATGTCATATTGACCATGACGTAAGCGACTTTTGGAGGGAAGCGAAAGGGAATACATTTGTTTCTGATTGGTCACGGTGAAAAAAGGGTGTGTTTTACACGAGAAATCTGTAGAACCTAATCTCGCAATAGCTAAATTAGAATTCAGTCTTTACAAATTTCTCTGCAAGAGATGAAGAGGTGTAGAATTATTATTAGTAGGACTCTGGATCGTATTTTAGAGAAGTACATCCGTAAAGCAGTAGACCAGGGGAAAAACCGCAAAAAAACATCGATTGAGTGACGCACCAAACACAAGGAAGTAAATAGCGTTTTGGGAAAGAAAGTGAAATACGGGAAAAAAAGTAATTGTGAAGGAGAAATCGCCGTGTATACATTGATACAGTGGACCAGTCTTGATTCAACCGGAACATCCACGAGGGCAGATTATAAATAGAGAGAGGAAAGGATTTCAAGATCAACATTGGATTGAACAGAGAACGTGGTTCGAGGTTATGAAAATCGAACAAACCATTGACTTCGATTGTGACACTCGATCATATGATGATTTTTAACTATCAGTAATACAACGGCTAATTTGTTTAATTCTATTTCAAATCTATTTGTAATTCGGTGAAAGTTAATTTCTAAACCGCGTGTATTCCTAATGAAAGAAAATTGTATGATTATGTGTGTATTTGATTAAATTGTTTATTTATCTTTACGGAGGCTCGGAGTTGTTTTGTTCAATAAACCCGCTCAGGTTACCATATACATTCTCCTACTCGAACCGGGCAATTATACCGAGGGCGGTCATCTCTTAGATAACGAGTATCAGAGGGGAGTGGGTCATAGTGTTATTATTATATGTTATACAATTCCCCTTGACAAAATGGGACATAACACTTAACCTTTGACAAGTGAGGCTTATACAATAGTATACGAGTAACGCTCATGACCCGCGAGAATCTGACAATCTTATTAGAGTTAATTATATATTGTGCGCTACTATACAGCGCCATTATACCTTTGTTGACAATCCCGACTTGGGTGGCTGGAAGATTAGCATGTGGATCACCAGTAGTATGATCAACTAGTCGATCTTTCACCTCAATGTAAGCTTCACACGGTAAAAAGTAATTGGAGTTATCATCAAACCGAAGTTAAATTCGTGCTCTAGAATTGGAATTTATCGCACTATATGTGAAAAATTGATAATTGCGCACATTTTTTTTTTTATGTACCGGCGCGTCCATATCAAAAGCTTCATTTGAAATCGAAACGAACAATTTATTGTATAGTTGTCGATCCAAATCATGATCTTGTTAAACCGCTGCCAGAGATTAAATTTGAAACAATATTTGTTTGAGATTCACCGTCTTGATTTTTCATTGATGATTGTACTAACAAAGTTAATTTTGATTTACTATACCATTTACTATTTTACTCACCCGCGGTGGCCTAAGTTTCGTAGACGGCAATTTTATCGGCGCTGATCTTTGTTTTTTTTAAACCATCGACATAAGTTTTTTTTTCTGGCGGTACCAGCGAGATTACCAATTTCACTGATACCTTTATCGGGAATAACACCAATTGCTTTCATCGATAGTTCTTTGGCAACAGGCGCGATTTTCGGAGCAATTCTAGTAAATAATCTCCGAATGATATCACCGAGTCCATCTCCGTAGTATACTTTATATACAGCCAACCGTGAATGTACTACATGAACAGTAGTGGGTCTATTGTTAGTGCGATATATGATCATTTTATTTAAGTGCTTTTTATCTAATCTGTTGACGACAATCAGTCGCTGTTATAGTCATTAACTAATTCATCCATGAATTCATGATATAAACCAATATCCATGATACAATCTTGAAATAGTCGTCGGCAGATATCAGCAGCTTCATTAATTATCTCGCGGAAACTATTTCCAGATCGTTTACCCCCGATGAGAACCTCCAATCGTTCTATGTAAGCAAAAATATTACGCGGACAAGGAACGAGATCGCTACCATGAACTCCAGACGGAGTTATATTCTGAGAAAAACCCTTACCATTAATTTTAGTTTCACCAGTTGCACATTGTGAGGAAGATTTTATTATATCTAAAAGTTTTGATGTTCCAGGTAATCCAGGATCTGATTTTCCGTTGTAGATGATTCAACGATTCAACCTTTTTTATTTCAGCCATAAGCTCAGCATATAATTTATCTTTATATGAAGCTTTAGTTACGCCAGTCATTGCACGACATAATCCATTTTGCAATAATTTTTATCTAGAGATGAAACATAATCGGGTTGTTAATAATTCGTTTAAGAAAGAAACTTACAACAAAAAAATTAGCCATTTCTCTTATAGAATCAAATTTCATATTTTTGATTTCATCACATTTACCCTGAAAAATGTCACTGTTAGGTATTTATACGAACCAGGAGAGCTCGAAGGTGGCACAAAAATGGCTACTGATCCTATTTGGAGTGTTGCTGTACATAAAATATCCGGCATAACACGATCTACGGATAGACCAGCAATCTATAGACTGGATTCAACTGCCCCTCAACGAGGATTTACTCGACAACAACAGCAAGTGATACCCGAGGATACTCAATTACCACCACGGGGTCTTAACTAGCACCCGATGCCAGAAGCATTGTGCTGGCACCCGGGCGCCTGTTGCCCTCAAGACATGTCAGCATCACATTGTCTCTTGTATGACCAATGCTGCTATTTTGTTCTGTCTACGGTAAATTGGCGAGAATCCTTATCCGACCAACTCCAACTCATTTTACAATTGCAACTCGCCCAGTGATTATTCTGTTGTTGTTTCAATGTCATTATTATTTCAGCATCGACGTCAAATTCTGTTTTTTTTTTATCCTGTCGTTTATAACCAGAGAGTTTTTTTCTGATTATGTCCTTGATACAGTCAAGGCTGACAGTATCACTTATTGCATTGTCATTATCAGTCAGGACAATTCTTCGAAGTTGATTTATTCTTCATACTCTGGATACTGCGAGATAGACTAAATTCAACCATTCGATGTGATTATCCACCATCCAAACAATTGTATCTGATATAGTCAATCCCTGTGAAGAATGTATTGTTGCTGCGTAACCTAGCGTCCACGGGGAATTATTAGCACGCAATGCATCTTCAACGACGCTGATATCAACCAGCACAATATCATTTAGCACTAAATTCTGTCTTTGAAATCCTTCGGATTTTGGTCCTGGAATATCAACTTCTATATTCTGTTTTCGTGTATCCGATGGCTTATAACAAAGGGTACTGGAAGTGTTGCAAATTTTTCTTTATGCGTTTCAAATAACTTCATCTGTAGTGTGTCTCTGACTATTTTTCTACTTGCAATTATCAAATCGTTTGGTCTCCACGCCTCCCAAAAATCATTCATGGGAGTTTCTAAAATTATTTCACGCGCTATTTCACATTGGATTTTATCCGGTTGTAATCTAATTAGCGCTTTGAACTCGCGTAATTGTTCATCAAGTGATCTATAATCAGTGGTAATTTCTTCCTACTGTCTACAAAACCCTTTAGCCACTCATGTGGGGATGCACCGACAAATGGTGGTGGTTGATCGTGATCACCGCAGATGACGACTTTTGTAGTTTTCAATAACAACCCCTCGAGAAATGTTTGTAATACTTTCAACGATACCGTGAATATTTCATCAAAAATTATGATTTCAGGAATGAATTTATCACCCATTCGATCAGGGGTCCATTCACCGCCTTTCCATCGAAAAAAACTATGATAAGTACAGGCATTTACCTCTCGTTGTTTCATCTCTCTGGAGAGTCTGTGAGTTGGTGTTAGCACAATCATATTTGATTTGCCACGACATAATTCAATTGCACGAGTTGTCTTACCTGACCCACCACAACCGTTTAAATAAACTGTCTTGTATCTACATATCGGATCAGATACCGGTGGTGCATTAAAAATTCTGATTGAATCTCATCACACTTTAAGTACTTTTCATCCATGGTAACATCTGCCAATTCACAATACTCATGTAGCGTTTTCTTTTTAAATCTCCAACATCCCCAATTTGCCTCCGGATCTGTGAATTTAGCTACATCTAATTTGTATTTCTCGTGGATATACATAGAATCAGTGGCTACTCTAACTGCGGTATTAGGAAATCTATTTATCATCGAAAATAAATTGATGGAAGCATAAGCTAGCATAGAACTTCTCAAATGCATATATTGTTTACAATATCCATCACAATAGGTAACAATTGTACCTAATCGTCTTCCATCGGATAGGAAAGCGTCTTTACGATTTACAAGTTTTCCCTGTTTCGTTAAATCCGTTACAATAAAATCGTATTCAGCGACGTCTATGATCAACCGCGAAGAATATTTTGCATTGTCAATCTTCCACTCTGGGTAAATTTACCGATTATTCTTCGTCCAAAATCTTTTGCTTGTTCTTTTTTAATTTCAAATAGCTCCTTAAACCAATTCATGATTTGTTTCTCGCTGAAATCAGGAATTTTTTTCGCTGTTCGCTAATTATACGATCTAAATCGGGTCGTGGTTGCCAAACTTCTTTCTGAGCTCGTTAGCATATGATAGCTTCACTAACAATCAGCGATATCTGCATACTACAATCAATCATATATCGTAGTAACACTATTGGCATCCACGCCTTTTCAGATATATGTTTACCAAGCCAAACATAACTACACGGATGTAACCCTGTAGCGAATTCAAATGATATCACACGAGCGAATCCAGTTAAATCAAAATCAAGCAATGGACGATTAATCGCAACACGAGTCATTTCATGCATGGGGTGTCCAACTCGTTTAAAATAGTTACTACATTCTCCATACCAGAGAAAACTTCCAGGATAACACGCGGATATATCAATTGAAATCATACCGTCACGATGGTATTTTGTATTCCACAGCCCTCCATGGGAATATTCGATACAACTCAATTTAACATCTTCGAGAAAATCACTTCGTGTTGGACGTCATGAGTTTTTTTCTCTTGCGAAGTAAGCTACCACTGATGGAATGGTAAAACTATCCTTTAATAGTTTTTCATGGAAACTTTCCGGTGAAAAATCATTAGCGATTTATATCATTCTAGTATCTAACTCTTCAACGCGATATGCTTCACCATTTGGTCTTAAAAACTGATCAAATCCTGATTCGGAATAAGCACTACTAAGTAACCACACTGACACAGGATCATCTTTACACAACGCATGAATAGCATTAAATAATTTCTATTCATAGAAAACATCCCTGAGGAATTCTTCAGGGATATATCTTACGGTTCTATCTCGTGGAAATATTGTTACTGCAGGTGTCCACGCGTGTTCGTTATGATCAATAATTTGTATTGGCGCTCCTTGTAATTGATATTTTGATTCATGTAATACTCCCCCAGTTAATGTCGTTACTGATATTGGGAAGCTTAATAATGTTTCTAATTTAGCTATATCCTGAATTGTTGCACCGTGTTGTTTCACTGTCAGTTCCCATTCATTTATTTTTTGGCGTCTTAGATCAGTGTCAATTTATTTCCCCGGAATGCATTTGTGAAGTGTTCTAATATTCGTTCTGCAACACAATTCAACGACGAAGAATATTTCATTGATGCTAATTTTGCAATATGGGGTTTATCATTTAGCGGATATATCCCATAAACAACTGCTGTTACAGGATAAGATCTCTCGTAATACGGTCTATCAATTCCAGTCATTATTCCTGGTTTGCAATCTCGACTCACAATGATAGTTTTTTATCCTTAATAACTGGTTCAAATTTATCCCTGATAATCCATTTTCCTTCTAGCTGGATAATGAATTTTATTCTGAAAAAATACTTTCCTCGTCAAATTGTGAAATTATCTCAGCTGCTCTTTCGTCGTTCATGGTAGCATCGATGACATCTTCGATGTTATGGATAATTCGAAATGTCGACCAAGTACGAGATGTACCATCGTGGTAAAATTCATTAAAACAATTACGAATTTTACCCAATATGGTTCTATCATCTATTAGATGCTTTGGTATATCATGGACTCTATCTAAATTGAATTTAGCATTTTTACAAGGCGTAATTTTTGATAATCTCTCGAATTCTTCCATGTTATAATTAAAACAAGTATTTAAATAAAATATTTTTTATATAATGAATCACTGCAAATGGCTTATGATTGGATCAACAACCCCGTGTAACAAATAATGTAGAGGCGAATTCTGTGGGCACCATTTACAGAGCGTTCGCCACGTGTCTAAAGGCCCTACCACTTGCTTAATTTGTCACGTTGGGTCAGGGGGAAATCGCAATTATGTCTCAATTGTGGCGGCAAACGATACAGAAAACTACAACGCTACTATGACAAACGAATCATTGACGACAACGTCAACGTCATAAAGACCCTACAAGATTACATTCAAAGACTTATAATTAAAATAGAAAAATAGTATTAACCCAGTTGGTGTTGTGACCAATATGAGATATTTGCGATCTACAGCCGGGAAGGAACGATATTATTTATGTAGATTAAGGGAGATAACTCGATTAGGTATATCGGCGAGTACGAAGTTACATTATCACGTGATTGTACTGGTTTTTCCCACGGTTTGTAAACAAATCATTTACAAATAGTTCTGTTTCAATTCAGTGAAAAATAGTACAGTCACTGTAGTGTTTCTTAATTGATGTTTTACATGAACGCAGTCTTTAACATTGAGTGAACTACACCAGACAATGTATATGGCTGACCTGGACTTGGAACGCGATCGTATTTCATTGACGCGGGCACGTGACTGTGAAACACGCTGTTAGATACCAGAAACCCGTCTTGTGATTTATTAATAACTCTCTCATCGGTATTTGTTCACCGTACATCTGATAGAGCAATATTTCACTTTCATGTACAATTTATAGTGGACTAGACTTATAAGTGAACATTGTTGTGGTTAAGGCGGTTTCGAATGGCATGTAAACGTTAATAAAGGTACTGATAATTCTGTTTCAATGAATTGATAAATAGTACAGCCACTGATGTGTAAAATACTCAATTCTTTCTCTTTATTACCCATACGCGTACGTTGAATCTTCGATTTTTAATTTCAGGTGAATATTTACAACATACATATGTTAAAAGCTATCATTCTTATAGACGTGAGCAGTGGTCTAACGGTATCGTGTTTGGCTTGTGTACCCAGACAATTTGTACATCACATGTTCGCGCCCCATAGCTGAAACGATAGATGTTTTTTTCTATTTAATTGAGGGGAGGAAGGGCGACCCTTCCGTGTGCATTCACATTAACATGCAGTCCATGCTATCAAGTTTACGGTAGCGTGGGTTGTCGTTTTGATAACTTATGCAACCATGAATTTGATTTCATGGGTTGCATGTTGATGTGAATGTAAACATACACATGCCCGAACGTCCATAAAGTGGACGTTAAAATAAATAACAACCATGGATGTAATTAGCTCTCCGTCACATTTGGGTAGCCCCGTAGTGGTGTTCAAAATGAATTACCGGCCAAAAGGTTCAAATCGAAATCGAAGATTAAAAATCGAAGATTTTCAAAGCAATAGAAAGAACCACTATATCAAGGGGGCCAAATGACTGACAATCGCTCATCATGGTTGTTATTTATTTTTGAAAAATATATTTATATTTATATATACAGAATGAATTTTGAAAATATTTTTATATTTATATACAGAATGAATTCTGAAAATATTAACCGCTCATTTATTGTTGAAAAATATATTTATATACAGAATGAATTCTGCATTTATTTTTAAAAAATATATTTATATACAGAATAAATTTTGAAAATATTAACCGCTCATTTATTTTTGAAAAATATATTTATATACAGAATGAATTCTGCATTTATTTTTGAAAAATATATTTATATTTATATACAAAATGAATTCTGCATTTATTTTTGAAAACTATATTTATATTTATATACAGAATGAATTCTGCATTTATTTTTGAAAAATAAATTTATATACAGAATGAATTCTGAAAATATTAACCGCTCATTTATTTTTGAAAAATATATTTATATACAGAATCAATTATGTATTTATTTTTGAAAAATATATTTATTTACAGAATGAATTCTGCTTTTTTTTTTGAAAAATATATTTATATACAGAATGAATTCTGCATTTATTTTTGAAAAATATATTTATATTTATATACAAGATGAATTCTGCATTTATTTTTGAAAAATATGTTTATATTTATATATACAGAATGAATTTTGAAAATATTTTTGTAAACTATATTTATATTTATATACAGAATGAATTCTGAAAATATTATAGTAAAGAGAATAGTATATTTTGAAACATATATTATTTTAATATACAGAATGAATTCTGAAAATATTAACGGCTCATTTATTTTTGAAAAGTATATTTATATACAGAATGAATTCTGAAAATATTATCCGCTGATTTATTTTTCAAAAATATATTTATATACAGAATGAATTCTGAAAGTATTATAGTATATTTTGAAAAAAATATTTATTTTTATATACAGAATGAATTCTGAAAAATATTAACGGCTTATTTATTTTGAAAAGTATATTTATATACAGAATGAATTGTGCATTTTTTTTTGAAAAATATACAGAATATTAACCGCTCATTTAGTTTTCAAAAATATATTTATTTTTATAATTGTAATTGCAATTAAAGGTATAATAATTATATACAGAATGAATTCTGAAAATATTATAGTATAGAGAATAGTATATTTTGAAACATATATTATTTTAATATACAGAAAGAATTCTGAAAATATTAACGGCTCATTTATTTTTGAAAAGTATATTTATATACAGAATGAATTCTGAAAATATTATCCGCTGATTTATTTTTCAAAAATATATTTATATACAGAATGAATTCTGCGTTTAGTTTTGAAAAATAAATTTATATACAGAATGAATTCTGCATTTATTTTCGAAAAATATATTTACATACAGAATGAATTCTGCATTTATTTTTGAAAAATATATTTATATACAGAATGAATTCTGCATTTTTTTTGAAAAATATATTTATATACAGAATGAATTCTGAAAATATTATAGTATATTTTGAAAAAAATATTTATTTTTATATACAGAATGAATTCTGAAAAATATTAACGGCTCATTTATTTTGAAAAGTATATTTATATACAGAATGAATTGTGCATTTATTTTTGAAAAATATACAGAATATTAAACGGTCATTTATTTTTCAAAAATATATTTATTTTTATAATTGTAATTACAATTAAAGGTATAATAATTATATACAGAATGAATTCTGAAAATATTATAGTATAGAGAATAGTATATTTTGAAACATATATTATTTTAATATACAGAAAGAATTCTGAAAATATTAACGGCTCATTTATTTTTGAAAAGTATATTTATATACAGAATGAATTCTGAAAATATTATCCGCTGATTTATTTTTCAAAAATATATTTATATACAGAATGAATTCTGCATTTAGTTTTGAAAAAAAAATTTATATACAGAATGAATTCTGCATTTATTTTTGAAAAATATATTTATATACAGAATGAATTCTGCATTTATTTTTGAAAAATATATTTATATACAGAATGAATTCTGGAAATATTATAGTATATTTTGAAAAAAAAAATTATTTTTATATACAGAATGAATTCTGAAAAATATTAACGGCTCATTTATTTTGAAAAGTATATTTATATACAGAATGAATTGTGCATTTATTTTTGAAAAATATACAGAATATTAACCGCTCATTTATTTTTCAAAA
Source organism: Unio delphinus (assembly GCA_029339505.1). Lineage (NCBI taxonomy): Eukaryota > Metazoa > Mollusca > Bivalvia > Unionida > Unionidae > Unio > Unio delphinus. The sequence continues at coordinate 8,976,242 of JAQISU010000015.1, read as the reverse complement.
ATATATTTATTTTTATAATTGTAATTACAATTAAAGGTATAATAATTATATACAAAATGAATTCTGAAAATATTAACCGTATTATAAATGAAATAAATAAATTAAAAATCAAAGAATTCAATTTTTGTATATAATTATTATACCTCAAATTTTGTCAGACTTTGAAGACATAAATTTTGCACAAATAAATAATAAAAAAAATTCTCTGACAAAGCAGATACAGAACTCTATCCGTGAGAATTTAGTTTATCATGAAGATGTTAGTATGTTTGTACAATTATGTACGGCCGTAGAAGCTGTTAGAAAACAATTAGGGCCCGAATATGAACAAAAAAAATAATTAATTCCAAGGCGAAACAGATAAAAAATCTAATTGAGCAAGCTGAGAATTCCTCGTTGTTGTATAACGCGGTCTAGGTAAGTTTCTATACCATGAATATTTGTTTTTTCACAGCACCATCAAGGATGGTGGGATAGTTTTTTTGACCAAAATGGTTGTTTTTTTTACCAAAATGGTAATCCAAGAATTCATTGAAATTGTAAAACAATTTTTTTCATCTGCAATTGAAATTGCTTTGCAATTTAACAATAGTGATACTCTTTCAATATGATAGGACATAGTGTCCGTGAAAAGTTACAACAACGACAGCTCCTTCAGACTGATTTTACAGAAAGCTCTGAACAACCTTTTTCCCCTATAACTACAACAACGAAACAGATAGTGTCAACAATCTCTGAAGATGGAAAAAAAACAAGAGACTTTTCTACCTGTGTTAGAAAAAATAGCAAACAGAACTAAACAAACAAAAAAATCCTTACAATCACTTCCTCAGGATATATCAACCGCTTCAGAACGAAAATTTCAAGTACAACAGCCACTAGTTAGTGGACCACCTAAATCAATTATATTTACCGATAGCGCTAAAAAACGAATTCTCAACGAGGATATAGACAATTTACGTGAATTTGCTGCTAACAGCTATGATTCACAAGAGAAGTTTTTCACGGACAATTATTCGGATTATAGAATGGCACATAATGAATGGGCTGATATATTGTATGAAATAAATACTGGGAGTTTAGATAGAAGGATGAAGGAATACAGATACTTCAAGAGAAAATTTGGACTCCAAATAAGACAGCAAAAACAAGACCCATACGATGAGAAGGAGCAATTTTCCCAGAGAGAGAGATTCTGGGGAGTGGAATTTCAGGTAGTGGTCTAAACACTAGCGTTTCATGTCCTGGTAATATTCTCAGCGATATAACACGATTAGAAGTTCTCATCGGAGGAAAACGAGCTGGAAATAACTCTCCAGAAATAATTAATGAAGCAGCTTATATCTGTATGCGGTTATTTCAAGGCGGTATCATGGATATCAAAACATATGGAGATTTCATTAACGAGTTAGCGGAAAATCCTACTGATTATTACAGCGACTAAGTCGAAAATTCTTTGGATTGGAAATTGATAGCAATGAAAATCCGTAGATAAATATCATTTGAATTACTAGTAATTCAATAAGATGATCATACACTACAACCATGATAAACCAGCCAGCGTCTATGTGGTAAACTCACGATTACCAAAATACCGAGCATCCTATGGAGATGGTTTCGGTGATACAATTGCAGGGTTATTTACAAGAATGGCCCAAAAAGTGATGCCGTTGGCTAAACAATTAGGAATGAAAGCTATTGATGTTATTAAAGACAAGGGTATTAGTGCTGTTGGAGATCTTGCCGGGAAGGTGTTTTCAGCCGCGAAAGATAAAATAACATCATTAGTTAGACGGCGAAATTCGAAGAATTTCCAATCCAAAGGATGTTCAAAGAAACCGTTACCATCTACGGCAGTTATGCCTGCAAGTGTTAGTAAAATAATAAATAACGCAGTAGATGAAAAACTAGCGTTGATGGCTTTGCCATCATTGGCGACTAACGCCCAAGATAACATAACCGCAAATATGATAGCGGGAAGTGGCTTGACAAACGTCAACGACGTCGGTGAAAATTCTATGAAATTGAAACTCAAAGATTTTCCAAGCAATTTACATTTTCGCCTACAATTTAGACCAGCAGATATATAATAAAAAAAACTGTTCAAACGGGTACCTGATAGCGCATTTGATATGGATGACTATGTACTTAAAGATGATTCTGTACGTGATTATCAATTTTATTCTTATCAGGCAGTGCAATCTGATCTTAGATCACGAATTGAACTTCAAGTTCATGATAGAAGTAAATACTTTTTGCCATGTGAAGCCTTTATCGAAATCGAAGGTGAACTTCTACAAGCAGATGATACACCATACTTTAATGACCCAACTATCCGAGTTGGTTTTGTTAATAACGGGATTATGGCGTTATTTGAAAGTGGAAGATATCTCATTGATGGAAGAGAAATCGAATCTATTGAGCGTGAAGTTGATATTGCTACGGGAATAATCGGGTTACCAAGATATTCCGTTGACTATACAAGATCGGCAGGTCCGTCTATGATCTTCGGGAAGGATATTACTGATAACGCTGAACACGTCCAGTATTCTAGAGTAAAAGAAACACAAGCTACTGCAGTTAATCCAGCACCAGCCGGGTATGTAAGACCAGCTGCTGATTTTTGGTGTCATAAATAATATTACCAGTTACAACCTAGGATTTGCAACGTTGCTGAGAAAACATCGACGGTTTTCATGTACAATTCCGTTGCATCACATATTTGGATTTTGTAGAAACGTCAGAAAAGTTATTTATGGAGAAAAAACATACGGTAGCGTTAGTGAGAAAGGGTACTGATGATAATGCAATCTGGCGCGGTGCTGGCGTTGCCGCCGGTAAAGTTGTTTTATCAAAATTATACTGTGGATGCCAGTGTTGACTCCGTCGTTGTCAACAGAAGAATGATTACTATCATTAATGGATCAAGGAGGAAAGTCATTGTTGAGTTGGTTGTCAGTGTCCACAGATACGTTAGAATCTAACATCAATGATATATTTACATGGCACTTCGCAGCACAACAGGGTATTTCAGCTCCACGTCATATATTTGTAGCGCTACAGAATACTGCGCGATTAAATAATCAAGAACGTTCCCATATGATATTTGATCAAATTGGATGTGATGAAGTCTCACTTAGAATAAACGGACAGCAAGAACCGTCTGAAGATATACAACTTAATTACACAGAAAATCATATTGCACGAGCGTATCATCGGTTGTTGTCGTATATGGGACGCGATCAAAATATCGACACTGGTCTACAAATATCTCAGTTGAATTTTAAAAATCTGTATCCGATTTATTACTTTTCGCTGGAACATCTCGATTTAAGAAGGCAATCCGTCGTTGATATACACTTTCGAGCTTGTGTAACCCGTCCTGGTGGTATTGCTAATTATAAAGCAGTTGCTGTCATTCTCAGTGATAAATCAATGATATTCGAGGGTGTTGGTGGACGAATGAGAATCATTGATGCACCTGTGTAAAATCTGTGATTGAAAATCCTTCATGTTTTTCCAAAAATATGTAATTGAAACTTTATAGCAATTAGATCAATCTGTATTTGTATAATGTCGTATAGTAATATCAATGTGTCGTTGACACCTGGTCAGTTAAAAAAATTGCAATCAAAATCCGCTAAACAATGTGGAACCACAATAACGCTCAAACCTAATCAAATGAATGGCGGGGCAAATAAATTGTCACTGACAACTCGTCAAGTAAAACACTTCAATGATGCTTTCAAGCATAAAAAAGGCGTTTAGATCACTCTCTCTGCGGCTGCTATAAAAAATATGATAAAAACAGGCGGTATATTCCCGTTGTTAGCTGCGATTCCAGCGCTGATTGCTGCGGCCGCCCCAGCGGTAGCTAAAGCGGCAGCGTTAGGGGCTGTTGGTACCGCGGCAGGAATGGCACTAAAGAAAGCAACGGGGAAGGGGTATAAAAAAAGAGAAAGGGTTTAAGACTACCAGGAACCGCGTATTCATGATACAGCGGGAGATCCATGAACGGATCAGGTCTGAGAATCCCAGGAACGGTTTACTATTTGGAGAGTCTTTGACTGAGGAACCTATGGTTGTGGAATCTTTGATTCCTATGTCCAATTTTGATTTACGCCATGCTGCTAAAAAATTGGACATAAAACATTTCAGAGGTGTCTTTATGAAAGATCAATTGCCGGCACAACCAATCAACGCTGAAACCGGTATCATTAATCTCGATAACAGCACCGGACCTGGAACTCACTGGGTTGCATATGCTATTGATCCACGCGGGATTATTCATTTTGATTCATATGGATTAGCACCGCCGAAGGAATTCATGCGTTATATAAACCGCTTAAAACCTCCTCGTTGGTATTCTACGCTGCCAACACAACAATTAAATGATCTACCAATATGCGGCCGTGAAGTATTAAATGTCCTTGACGCTATTTCAACATATGAAAACCACCTCATGTTGTCGTAAATGAATACACTGGTAATCGCTCGAAATCGAAGCGATTTTAGAGAGAGAAAGAGTATTACAATAACATGATTGATATTTGGGGAAGACCTCTATCAGCGCTGAAGAAGCCAACCACAGAAACATCTGCAACCGGTGATATACAAAAAATAATCGTAGATGAAATCGCTGAGACGTTGATATTAGCAAGTGTTGACATCGGGGAAATAGTTGTATTTCAAGATCGCCAGGGCTAATTGACAATCAGTAGTGTCGTTGGATGACATTTTAACACGACAACGCGATGTTGCTGAAAACACAATAGCGTTGTATTCCAACGATGGCAAACTCAACCGGGCGCACTTATATCTACGATCACAAATACACTTGCCAACTACGATAAAGAATTTGACGAACATGTGAAAAATTATAACCAATTTCGCAAAAATGTCATTTATAAGTTCTTTGGGTCTCCAATGGTAGCTACACCATCTATCGCTGAAATTAATACGTTTATGGATGATCAAAAAGTCATCAATGACCTCAAAAATGATTTATTTAAGCTTGTTCATAGGTTCTTCAGCGATGATAAATTAATACCAATTAAACCCGATGACATGATATACACGTTAAATAATATCAGAGAAACGTTTGTAGAACTTCAAGATGCCCGCAAAGTAAAGTTCTCGAATTCCAACAATGAAGTTAAAAATGTTGTGTACACGACAGCTAGTGGAATTTTCGATTGGGTTAAAAGCAAACCACCGCTCAATTATCAATTTCCTGGTGGTTTGAATTACATTGAGGGAATTTATCGATTTACAATAATAGTTAACGAACATTTTAATATAACATGTGTCGATTTAAACAATAAAATTTTAGGAACAGGTGTTAACACAGTAATGTTTAAATCTAATCCAACTACTGTACAATTTAGAATAAGTGCGGTTAGTGGTAGATCAGTTAGATTATGGATACCGTGGGTGATAGAATTTGTGTCAGATAATATACTCGAACCTGAAAATAATTAATTCAACGATGACATTTCAAATAATGGAATCGCCAGAAATGTTAGCGTTTCCATCCAGTTACAGATACAACACTGTGCGGGAATATGCCGCATCGCTAAAATCACTTTCAGAACAATATCACACGAGGATTAAAAGATATCACAGAAGAATAACCGCCATTGACGTTACAGTGTATTCAGTGTCCGTGTTATTGGCAGGCACCGGTATTATTTTATCGTCGGTGACAATGATAGCCCCGGTTGCAGTTCCAATTTGTTTATCCGCGGCGACAACAATCGCGGGAATAATTTCGATAATAACAAAAAAAATATCATCATGCAGCCAACGCAAACTACAAGACTCCATAATTCAATTTCATGTTGTATCAACCGCATACTCGCAATTATCCTCGATGATATCGTCGTCGCTAGATGACACATTAATATCCGACAGTGAGTTCTCAGCGATGGTACGTGTCTATGATTCTGCGATGTCAAAATTAGAGCGACAACATGAGTATAATAGAGCGACAACATGAGTATAATAACAATAAAAACACCGCAGGAATTACTTCAACGAATAGTAGAGAACACAAACCCAGTACAAACCAGCATGATCACAATAACATCAACGAATCCTGAATTCAGTGTCAATTTCGCTTCTCCGATTCCAGTGAAAGAAATCGCGCTAGCAAAATTACGAATGTATCACAGTTGGCCTAATATCAGATCAAAATCATTTGGTGGTCAACAACCGAATCATTCCTTGGTATTTGCGAATAAGAATCGCGAAGACGGGACTCCAGACTGGAACGTTGTTTCAATACCAACAGGGTCATACCAAATTGAACAAATCAATGCTGAATTAGCGCATAGAATAAAATCGATTACTGGAAAAGAATCAAAAATCGCTATAACGGTTCATGAGCCGACGCTATCGTCTGCCATTGAAATAAGCACAGAGGGATAAGTCGTAGATATTTATCAGAGTTCTATTAGAACCGTACTAGGATGGCTTGAAATCCCACCTCGGACAGCTCATCAAATACCTGAACCACAAAAATCTGATTATATCACCGACGTGATAAAATCTGATAATCCAGTAAAGAGTTATAAAGATCACAGAATTACTATAGATTTTTTTGGTATCCATATCGATATAGGTAGAAAAGAGAAACATTATTTTGTGAACGAACCTAAAATTATTGAAAATGTCACAGCAATGAATAATGATTTTTCACTGTTGTTAATACCTCTTAAATCCGGTACTCTTACCCGAGATGAATTTGTCAGCGTCGTAGAAACATGCAACAAAATTATCGACGATATGGAAACATTTAATTTGAAAATTATTCACGGTATATTAGATGATGATGAAACCCTATCGAGAACAACATTTGCAACAGACTATAAAATCCCCGTCAAAGATATTCCAACATTCAAACTACCATTATATAACGTACCAAAACTAAAAAATCTTCTCAGTGACACCATCGATATTGGTTTTAAAATAATTCATGATGCATGCAAAAAAAAACATCACCGGAAATGAAAATCCTCAAACATAATAATAACCCAGATGGTGGCGGCAGGCATATTGCTCCTCAAAATGTGATCAAATCAAGCTCATCAGGGATATATTTTGTATTCATTTGCACCAACAGCTCCTCCAGGATGTCTAATTATTGAGTCTCCGGTTAATCCAGTCTATATGCGATGTCATAATGATTCACTAACGAGAATCAACTTCAAACTCACTGACCAGTCTAATAATCTGATTGATTTACAAGGCGAGGTTTTACAAATTAGTCTGTTTGTGAAATCCTAAAAGGATATTCGTCCTAAGACTTTCATCGTAGTGATTTTCATTATCAACCCATAGCAGCAGAGGGTGTGAGTGACAACTTTTACGACGTTTATGGTTAAGCAACGAAAACGCGATTAGAGTATCATCCGCGCAAATTCATGTTTTGAGCAAGAAATCAATAAGGCTCTATTTACCAAATGGAGACTTTATTTTTTTTTTGGTTTAAACATGAGATTTCGCTGGAAGGCTCTATTTGCCGTTTTGTGGGTTTAAATTAATTTTGTCGTAAAAGTTGTCTGATTCACACTCTCTGCTGCTTTAGGTGATGTACTAAAGTTTGGCATTGAGTAAATGGTAATCTCTTTTGTCAAAAGTATAAAAAAACAAGCACAAGATACTAAAACATAAATGTAATTTCTATAGAACTGTCTAGTATTTTGGAATGGGATGTCTATAGTCAATCTGTTACAGTATTGGTACACTTCTTTCTCATATAAAATGTCTCTGAAGGACAAAGAGAAAGGAAGAATGGAGGCAGACATTAGACGGACTGGAGGCAATAAGACTACCAGTCCAGAGAAAGATCATACAGATGAGTGGGAACACAGGACAGGAGGAAAATCAATTACAATCAGATGATAAAATAGGCCATTGAGTTAAAGACGAGTGATAGGGTTTTAATCTGAGTTTCATTTGAGAGATGACTGTTATTTAATGATATTAAATTGTTGTTTATTTGACTTTCACATTTTCTGTATTCATTAATTTAACTGTCGGCACCACTGACTGGGGACTCTGAGCATTGCATCAGCAGCAGAGAGGGTGAACAGACTAAGTTTTCAAACAAAAATAAGGCTTTTACGGAAACCGAAACTATTTCAGTAAGTCCTAAAGGATTTCAAACTGAAATTATTTCATTCACAAAAAAAGCTGCTACAACGACAGAACCTATAACCGCGGGTATATAGTTGTAAGCAACCTTCTATTACGGCAACGGAAGAAAAAGCATATTACAATTATAACTTACAATGCATATGCCAATGCGGTTGTCACCACCCTCTCTGCTGCTATTGGGGTAAAAAACCTAAAGGATTTTTCAATCAAATATTTGATTAAGCCCTATACGATATCGTGTTCGAGGGTCCGATAAATTTATTGTCACAAATCCGTGTGGGGTTGACTGAGCGTGACTAAAGAAGTTTTTTAATCGATTATGATCCATATCACCGCCGCACCAAGTCTGCCAAATATTTCGTAGCGTATGAGTATCAATTCCATTAAACACACATAACACATTGCAGTTGTCTCTGATTACTTTTGGTATTTGTGTGTATCGCTGAGTGACATATATCACGTCTGTGTTTTTATGCCTGCCTCTGGAAAATATCCTAGCGGGATTTTTTTTGATTGTCTAACATGACATCATCATATACGACTAAATTGTTAATACTCCCGTTAATATCATAAATGCTTGGTGCTTCCTCGATATCAGCTATAAACACAATGACGTTATAATCAGCAATCTCTGAAGCGTTCTCGTTAAAATCCTTTAACACTTCGTAACATCTCTGATCGTCTACACTCGGGGCTATTAAATACAATTCGTCCCATTTCATCCATTTCGTTATCAAATTGAGTAACAGTTGTGTCTTGCCGCTTTCAGATGGTCCGATTATAATTGCGCGAATAGAATTTGGTAGCGCTGTATGATGCTTGACTTGCTTTCGTGTTTTTGTTGCAGAAAAGTCAATTATATTCATGTTATTGTATATAATTTATGGATCTATATTGTGTGAAGTGTAAGGCGCGTACTGGTACAGATGACTTAATGACAATTACAACTAAAAATAACCGATCAGCGCTTGCTGGTAGGTGTGTACAATGTAGTACAAAGAAATTTAAATTTATTTCTATGTAACCTGATTTTAAAAAAAACACAGAGGTGATATTGCAGCCAAGCTAGTAAAACTCCCAGGAATGCCATAGGCGAAATACCAGGGAGAAAAACACCTTCCTGGGTATAGTTATTGTGGACCCGGGACTAGACTAGATATCAGACTTGATGACCAAAACCAACCCAGACCAGGTGAGTATCCAATAAACGCTATTGATAAGGATTGTCATGCTCATGATGTTGCTTATAAAAGCGGTGATTTACAACAGCGTCATCTCGCATATGTGAAATTAATTCATGCGTTGAATTCTATCACTGATAAATCCTTCAAGGAAAAGTTAGCTTCATAGCTGATAAAATCGGTAATGAAAGGTAAATTGATGTTAGGTGCTGGTAATTAATAATAACATGGAATCTATTTCTTATTCTCCGAGCGGATACTGGAGAGGCAAGGCAGCAATAGGTAAACTCGGTGAAAAAAACCACTGCGACTGATTGGTTATCCAAACAGGCGATATGGCAAATTTACTTACCACCGCCTAAACAAATTAATTACTCGCATTTTGATGTGACTGTCCCTAATGAAGTTCATCAGGCTGATATATTATTTCTGCTGCATGAACGTGGTTACAAATACGCGTTAACTATAGCAGATGTTGCGAGTCGATATAAACAAGCAGAACCGCTAAAAACAAAATCATCAACTGAAGCTGCTTCTGCGTTTTAAAGGATTTTAGAAGGGGTCCTCTGCGTTGGTCAAATCAATTACAAGTTGATCCTGGCAAGGAATTTCAGGGTGTGGTTCTATCTACTATGAAACATCATAATGTTGCTATGAGACGAGGGCATACTGCACTACATCGCGATCAGGCAATTGTTGAACGATTTAATCGGACACTTGCTGAGCGGTTATTTGGATATCAATACGCGAAAGAATTTATTCAACATAAACGATCTCGTGAATGGGTCAAGAGATTGCCCGCTGTGATTACCGCACTGAATAATGAGATTACTCGAACAATCAACATGAAACCTAACAACGCAATTAAAAAGAAGTATATACCTAAAAAAGTTTTTTCTAGAAACGCTAGCGTTTCCCAACCAATACTCGGTAATGTCACTGTTAGGTATTTATACGAACCAGGAGAGCTTGAAGGTGGTAAAAAGAGGGCTACTGATCCTATTTGGAGTGTCACCGCGCATAAAATATCTACTATAACACGATCTACGGGTAGACCAGCAATCTATAGACTGAATTCAACTGCCCCTCAGCGTGGATTTACTCGTGAGCAACTTCAAGTGATACCTGAGGATACTCAATTACCGCCTCATGGTCTTAACTAGCACCTGATGCCAGACGCATTGTGCTTACACCCCGGCGTCTATTACACTCAAGACATGTCAGCATCACATTGTCTCTTGTATGACCAATGCTGTTATTCTTTCTGTCTACGGTAAATTGGCGAGGATCTTTATCCGACCAACACCAACTCATTATACAATTGCAACTCGCGCAGTGATTATTCTGTTGTTGTTTCAGTGTAATAATTAATTCAGCATTAATGTCAAATTTTCTATTATTTTTTTTATCCTGCTGTTTATAACCGGATAGTTTTTTTTCTGATTATATCGCTGTTAGAGTCAACAATGACAATAGTGTCATTATCAAGAACAACTCTTCGAAGTTGATTAATTCTTCGCACTCGTGATATTGCAAGATAAACTAAATTTGACCATTCAATGCGATTATCCACCATCCAAAATTTGTATCTGATATAGTTAATGCCTGCGAGGAGTGTATTGTTGCTGCATAACCTAACTCCCATGGAGATTTACCGGCACGCAGTGCATCCTCGACAACAATAATATCAACCAGTACAATATCATTTAATACTTAATTTTGCTTTTCAAGTTGCCCAGGGATATCAACTTCAATGTTTTGTCACCGCGTATCCTTGGGTCTATAACATAACGGCACTAACAGCGTTGAGAATTTTTCTTTATGAATTTTAAATAATTTCATCTGAAGCGTATCTCTGACTATCTTTCTACTCGCTACTATCAAATCGTTTGGGTTCCATGCCTCCCAGAAATCTCTCATTGAAGTTTCCGAAATTATTTCACGCGCTATTTCACATTGGATTTTGTCCGGCTGTAATCTGATTAGTTGTTTGAACTCTCGTAATTGTTCATCAAGTGCTCTATAATCAGTGTCAATTTCTTTATAATAATCTACAAAATTCTTTAGCCAATCTTGTGGGGATGCACCGACAAATGATCGGAGTTGACCGTGATCGCCGCACTTGATGACTTTTGTATTCGATTGTAACAACCACTCGAGAAACTTTTGTAAAACATCTAACGATACTGTGCAGATTTCATCCCAAATTATGATATCAGGAATATATTTCTCACCCATTCTTTCTGGGGTCCACAAGTCACCTTTCCATCTAAAGAAACTATGATACGTACAAGCTTTAACCCCTCGTTGTATCATCTCTCGAGCTAATCTATGGGTGGGTGTTAGCACAATCATATTTCTGCCGCGGTATAATTCAATCGCACGAGTTGTCTTTACGCTTCCACGGCAGCCATTTAAATAAATTGTTTTATATCTGACTATTGGGTCTGATATTGACACTGCATTATACATCTCTGATATTTTATCATTTTTTATATACTTGTCTTTAATGGTAACGTCTGCTGATTTGCAATAATCATGTAACATTTCCCGCTTAATTCTCCACGACCCCCAACTCTCGTCGCCTTGACTCGTCAAGGGATTTATGAATTCAGCCACTGTTTCGATATATTTCACATCTGTGTAAAATGAATCAGTGGCGACTCTAACCGTGGTATCAGGAAATCTATTTATCATCGAAAATAAATTAATTGAAGCATAAGCCAGCATAGAAGATCTCAAATGTGTATACTGAGGACGGTATCAATCGTTGTAAGTGACAACTGTTCCTAATTTGGTTCCATCGGATAGGTAAGCGTCTTTGCGATTGACATACGTGCCTTTGCTCGTTACATCAGCGATTATAAAATCATATTCGGCGTTATCTATTATTAACCATGAAGAACATCTTTTATTGTCGTACTTACCGCCTTGTGTAAATTTCCCGATTATCCTTCGTCCGAGATCCTCTGCTTGTTTTTTTCTGGCTTCAAATATCTCTTTAGCATATTTCATGATAATGTCAGGGTCACTATCTTGAAAGTGTTTACGGCATTCGGTATTATACTATCTAAATTAGATTCTGGTAACCAAACTGAAGTCTGTGCGTGATCACATATAATTGCTTCACTGACAATCAAACTCGTTAGCATACCACAATCGATCATATATCTCAAAAACACTATTGGCATCCAATGTTTTTCAGATATGTGTTTACCAATCCAAATATAACTACACGGATGAAGTCCCGCAGCTAATTTAAATGATACCACACGAGCGAATCCGGTTAAATCAAAATCAGGCAATGGTCCATTAATCGCGACGCGAGTCATTTCATGTGTTGGGTGTCCAAATCGCTTGAAATATTTCTCACGTTCTCCATACCCGAGAAAACTCGCGGGGTAAGACGCGACCATATCGACGGAAGTACTTGTGGTTTCGTGATCATACTTTTTATTCCATAGTTCACCATGATTGTATTCCACGCAGCTTGATTTGACATCAGCAAGAAAATCATTTCGTGTTGGCTTCCATGAATTTTTCTTTCTTGCAAAATGAGCTGCAACTGATGGAATCGTAAAACAATTTGTTAATAGTTGTTCATTGTCAGAAACCTCTCCGAATCTCATCGAAAATTCATTAGCTAGCTTCCTCATGTTTGTATGTAGTTGTTCTGTGTGGTATAATTGTCCGTTTGGTCTTACAAATTGATCGAATCCACTCTCAGGGTCTTGGAAGCTGCGAAGTAGCCACACTCATACCGGATCGTTTTTAGTTATCTCGCGAATAGCATCAAATAATTTCTCTTCGTAAATATTTTCCTCAAATAAAGTTTCAAATAGCGTCTGGGGTATATACTTCACTGTTCGCTCTCTTGGGAATACCGTTACCGCAGTTGTCCATGCGTGTTCGTTATGGTCAATAACTTAAATTGGGGCTCCTCGCGATTGATATTTTGGTGTGTATAATACTTCCCCGGTTATTGTACATACCGATATTGGAAATTTTAACGACGCTTCTAATTTAGCTATATCGAGAATTGTTGCCCCACGCTGTTTCACTGTTAACCCCCACTCGGTAATTTTGTTACGTCGGATATCGGTTAATTTATTCCCCCGGGATGCATTCATAAAGTGTTCTGTTATTCTTTCTTCTACACAATTTAACGACGAAGTCGTCAACGACGAATATTTCATTGGTGCTAGTTTTCCAATATCGGGTTTGTTATTTAACTGATAGATTCCATAAACAACTGCTGTTACAGGATAAGATCTCTCGTAGTATGGCTTGTCAATTTCAGTCAGAATTCCTGGTTTGGAATCTTGACTTACAACGACTGTTCTTTTATCCTCGAGGACTGGATCGAAATTATCTCTGATAATCCAATCTCCTGTTCCAAACTCTGTTTGGGAACGAAAAATGAATTTCACTCTAAAAAAATACTTTTTTCTGCCCCTTGGCGAGCCAAGGTGTGAAATTATCTTGGCTGCTTTTTCGTCATTCATTGTAGCATCAACAATTCCATCAACGCGAAAGGTTGACCAGCAGCGTGATGCCCCATCACGCTTGAATTTATTAAAACAAGCACGAATTTTATTTTTTATAATTCAATCACCGATTAAATGTTTTGGTGTACCAGAGACTCTATCGAGATTGAATTTAACACTCTTCCAGGGTTCTATTTTACCTAATCTCTTGAACTCCTTCATGCTATCATTAAAACAAGCACGAATTTTATTTTTTATAATTCTATCACCGATTAGACGTTTTGGTGTATCAGAGACTCAATCGAGATTGAATTTAGCATTTTTCAAGGGCTTAGTTTTCGATAATTTCTCGAAATCTTTCATATTATAATTAAAACAAGTATTTAAATAGAAAATAAATATTATATAATGAATCATTGCAAATGGCTTATGATTGGATCAACGACTCCGTGTAACAAATCATGCAGAAATGAATTTTGTGGGTATCATATGCAAAGCGTGAGAAACGGTTCGAAAGGTCCTCTCCCGTGCGTCCATTGTGGGATGGGGGTTAGAGGCAAATCACAATTATGTATCGGTTGTGGTGGTAAGCGTTATAGAGAGTTGAAGCGTTATTATGACAAGAAAAAAATCAAAAATCCTGACGCTGTCAACGACGTTGCCAATGACAGGATAATAAAAACTGCCCCAGACTACATAGAAAGATTTCCCAATGTTATAATTCAGCCAATCAACGAATTAGACAAATAAGTATATTGTATACAAATGAACCAAGAATTTCAACGACATCTTGTTTTTGAAAACTATGAAGCCTCTCGTGATGGTGTTGTTAGACACTGTAGATTGAAAACCCCCGTTGGGTGCGATAATGGTATGGGATATCTGATGTTTAATTCTGGAGGGAAAATGCATCTTAATCATCGTTTCGTCTATGAAGTGTATAACGGATTGATAAAGAATGGTTTTGTTATTGATCATATCGATTCCGATCGTACGAATAACAAATTGAACAACCTTCAAGCTATTACACAACGTGAAAACACAAAACGAGGGGGTACTGGAAAATACTCGAAAAATGCTAGACGGATAATGTCAATTAATACTGACAACGAGGAGATTACATTTCGGTCTATGAATGCAGCTGGTAGGCATTTTTATATTTGTGAATCCTCAGTAAGAAAAGTAGCAGAGGGAATTTATAAGACCGCTTTTTCAGAACGCTTCAAGAATAGTATTCGATTTGTTTATGTGGATTAAGAAAGACAACTCGCTGGTATATGGCGTGTGACAAATCACCAATTACAGTTATCGTTGAAACACTGTTGTTGTTTCGTTGGTAGTTTTTGAATTGTCATAAATATCAACGGGATATAATCAATTATCTGTTTTGTAGGAAACAAAATTGAACATAAAGTGTTTACAAAGAATCGTATTCTTTTTTTTAGTAGTAACTGTTAATTCAGCGCTGTCAATAATCAGAATTATACACAACAAGGAATAAAATAACACAACTCTTTGTTTGACACTTCCTTGTATTTAACAGCCTATATACTACCTCGTCTGTTATATATTTGGGATTTAGCGAAATTCAAGTGCAAACTTAAATCACACCGTCACACGTGGTGTGAATTTTATTATTGACATTCAAACCGGGTTGATTTTGTGGTTAGATTTTGCACCTGAATGTAGAATAGCCCGCGTCATCCATTGTCACTTAATTCATTGTATATACCATCGTCACATCCTATAATCTATTGTTGTACCGTCCTTAATTAAGTATTCATCCATTGCATTGTATATATACCATCATCATCCAATAATCTATTGTTGTGTGCCGTCCTTAATTAAGTATAGTGTGTACTGTATATACAACCGCCATATACACTAGATCCTTGGGGTTGAATGTGCCGTCCTTAATTAAGTATTCATCCATTGCATTGTATATATACCATCATCATCCTATAATCTATTGTTGTGTGCCTTCCTTAATTAAGTATTATTCAACCGCCATATACACTAGATCCTAGGGGTTGAATGTGCCGTCCTTAATTAAGTATACTTGTATTATTGTTTGTGTCGTCCGTTCGCCGAACGTATTCTCTTGTAGGTCAAACCCGTTATTTGACGAGTTAGACTCTACTCCTAGGGGAATACGCTTCGTGATTATATGTTACCTATGGGCGCTTTATACGACCAACGTTTAAAGCGTTGCCAAATGGGTGATGTGTAATGTACTGTCCTATATGATAACAACCGCCATATACACTAGATCCTTGGGGTTGAATGTGTTGTCCTATTCATCCATTACATTGTATGTAATCATTTGTAAACCCTGGGCGCCGCTTGATGTATAAATACACCAAGGGGGTTCCAACGGGTTTGTTCTGTCTATTCATTCATTGTATACCTATCACCTATAATCGCATAAAGCTTCTGGAGTGCTAAGATGGCCAACATGTTAGCATTTCCAGAATTCATTTTGATTAAAAACTCGAAGATGGAATTGCAAAGCAATTCACCAATTAAACATATATACTTTTTATATAATGTGAATTCTGAAAATATCGGATGTATTATTTCTGAAATAAATAAATTAAAAAAATCAAAAAATTAAATTGTCAGATGGTTTGGATTCTGATCAAATAATGACCGATTTTAAGGATGTAGAATATGCAAAAAACAGTGGTAAGTATGTCCTCTCGAAACCATATTATCTAATCAAGCGCATTCAAAACTTTATCCGTGAGAGTTTAGTTTATCATGAAGACGTTAGTGTGTTTGTACCATTATGTACGGTCGTAGAAGCTGTTAGGGGCCAAATATGAACAATACGAACAATTAGGGGCCGAATATGAACAAAAGAAACTTATTAATTCCAAGGCGAAACAGATAAAAGCACTAATCGAGCAAGCTGAGTCCCATGCGTAGAGAGCCTCCTTCTTGTATAGTTTCCGTGTACACAGGAAACGATGAATGGAGCAGCAGAAGGCGCGAATCAGACAACATTTTTAGACAAGTTTTCACTGAAATCACGCTTAAAAACAATGAAACCAGTGACATCAGACCCCCAATGTGTGTGTGAATCATGGATTAGATCCCAAAAAAAAATATGAAAAAATCAATGAAATTAATGAAATCCTCCATCGATTTTTGGGAAAAAGGGACTACAACGTCGTTGTCACTCACCCCTTCTGCTGCTATGGGTTAACCGAATATTTGATCCAGTCCGATACGATATCGTGTTCCAGACCTTGTCTGGGGGACATGTAAATCACTACGACGAAAATCACTACGACGAAAATCCTTTCAGGATTTCACAAATAGACTAATCGCTAACACCTCCTCTTGTAAATCAATCAGATTATTAGATTGGTCAGTGAGTTTGAAATTAATTCTGGTTAATGAATTATTATGACATCGCATATAGACTGGATTCACCGGGGACTCAATTATTAAAAACCCTGGAGGGGCTGTTGGTGCAAATGAATACAAAATATATCCTTGCTGAGCTTGATTTGATCGTTCGAGATTAATTTGATAGCTTCCTTCGATCACATCACATACTAAATTGAGCGCAATCACCGTTGAAATATTCACATTGAACGGAGCAATATGCCTACCACCACCGTCTGGGTCATTATTATGGGTCAGGATAGTTGTTTGTGGTTGTGATGGTGTTTTTTTCCACGTATCATGGATTTTTTTGAAACCTTCATCGATGGCATCATCGAGAGATTTTTGTAGTTCTAAGAGATTATATCCTGGTAGTTTGAATGTTGGAATATCTCTTATGCGGATCTTATAGTCTATTGCAAATAAATCTCTTGTTTTAGGACTACTGTCACCTAATACCTCTTGAATAATTTGTGAATGAAATGTTTCCATGTCATTGATGATTTTGTTACATGTTTCTACGACACTGATAAATTCATCTCGGGTGAGAGTGCCGGATCTAAGTGATATAAACAACAACGAAATATCGTTATTGAAAGCTGTGAAATTTTCAGTGATTTTATCCCGGTTAGCAAGATGATGAATAAGTTTTATTTTTTCATCATATTCTACTCTAATGAAAAAATACGACTTATCATAATATCTATAGCTTTTTATTGGATTATCAGATTTTATCCTGTCTGTGATATAATCGGTTTTTTGTGGTTCTGGTAATTTAACGGTTTTTCCACCGGGTGGTAATTCAGGTCATCCTAGTACGGTTCTTATTGAGCTTTGATAGATATCTACGACGTATCCTTCTGTGCTTATTTCAATGGCAGATGATAGTGTCGGCACATGAACTGTTATAGCTATTTTTGACTCTACTCCAGTAATCGATTTTATTCTACGCGCGAATTCATCATTGATTTGTTCAATTTGATATGATCCGGTTGGTATGGAAACAACGTTCGAGTCTGGAGTTCCGTCGGGTTTATTCTTATTTGCAAATACCAGTGAATTATTGGGTTGTTGACCACCAAATGATTTTGATCTGATATTTGGCCAACTATGGTATACTCGTAATTTTGCTAGCGCTATCTCCTTCACTGGGACCGGAGAGGGGAAATTCACACTGAATTCTGGATTCGTTGAGGTTATTGAGATCATGCTAGTTTATACTGGGTTTGTGTTCTCCACTATTTGTTGAAGTAATTCCATCGGTGTTGTCATTGTTATTATACTCATGTTTTTGTACTTCTAATTTTGACATCGCAGAATCATATATATCTACCATCGTTGAAAACTCTCTCTCTGATATTATTGTATCATCGAGCGATGACGATATCAATGAGGATAATTGCGAGTATGCAGTAGACACAACATGAAATTGAATTATGTAGTCTTGTAGTTTCCGTTGGCTGCATGAGGATATTTTTTTTGTGATTATTGAAATAATTTCAGCGATTGTTGTTGCCGCAGAAATGCAAATTGGAACAGCTATCGGAGCCATCATTGTCACTGAAGACAGTATAATACCAGCTCCGGTGATTACACCACTCACTGAATACACAGTAACATCAATTGCGGTAATTCTCCTGCGATATTTTTTAATTTTCATTGCATACTCCTCAGACAGGGCTTTTGAGTCTAGTTTGATATTCTCTGACCTGATCATAGCGATATTGCGATGATGAAATCATTTTTTATTTTAAATACGCTAGCGTTTTCAATTACGATTTACTTAAATTCGCTACGAATTCCACATACCACGTTGTTGAAACCCTAACCAAATTTTTATCAGTAGATGTGATTGTGAACTTTTCAGTTGTATTCTTGTCGATGATCGTGGAAATCGTATTATTGATCCCAGATGAACTGGACGATGAAATATTAAATTGAGACGATGGTGTTACTAGTGTTAATCGATAAATACCCTTAACGGTTGCAGTGATATCTAATGTGTTGTTTGTAGGTGTCCACTCAAATGATCCGTGTTGGATTGTGTATACTAAGTTGTTGGTTTTCTCATGAGGAATTTTTGTTTTTTCAATGGCTGTTATCATCCTCGAAAGATCACCTTTGATGTCTTCGATGGAGGTTTTCGTCTCATCGATGGATTTTTTAATGTCAGGGAGTTTTAGTTCAATTTTATCGAATGTAGTTCCAATAAATTTATCAATGATATTTCTACGAAATGCGGTAAACTGTTTTATATGTTCTTCGGTTTTAGATTGAAGTGTTGCTAGTTCTAACGCAGAATCGTTGAGAGTTTTAAATCGATCTGTAATCGTCGAAAAAAGTACGCCTGGTTTGAGTTTACCCTGATCGGAAAATAACGCGATAGTATCCTCGATTGCGTTTTGTTGTTTAACCAAAATATCATCCAGAGAAATATTACTGGTTTTCAATTTACCCTGATCGGAAAATAACGCGATAGTATCCTCGATTGCGTTTCGTTGTTTAACCAAAATATCATCCAGAGAAATATTACTGGTTTTCAATTTACCCTGATCGGAAAATAACGCGATAGTATCCTCGATTGCGTTTCGTTGTTTAACCAAAATATCATCCAGAGAAATATTACTGGTTTTCAATTTACCCTGATCGGAAAATAACGCAACGGTGTTCTCGATTGCGTTTCGTTGTTTAACTAAAATATCATCCAGAGAAATATTACTAGATTTCAATTTACCCTGTTTGTCTTGAAATACAACGATTTCGTTCGGGTCAACACTTGTTAAATTTAACGTCTCAGCGATTTCATCTTTAATTTTTTTTGTTATATCCTTGATAGAATCAGGGGTTGCAGTGCCATCGGGTTTGGGTTTCAAAGATCTCCCCCAAATATCAATCATGTTATTGTAAAACACTTTCTCTCTCTAAAAAGCGATTGCTGGTGTAGTCATTTACGACAATATGAGGTGGTTTCCCCCTTGGGTTACCCAAGGAGTTAGAAATAGCGTCAAGGACATTTAATACTTCACTGCCGCATATTGGTGGGTCATTGATTTGTTGTGTTGGTAGCGTAGAATACCAAGTCTTCATTGGAAATTGTTTTATGTAACGCATAAATTCTTTTGGTGGGGCTAATCCATATGAATCAAAATAGACAATCCCACGTGGATCAATAGCGTATGCAACCCAGTGAGTTCCAGGTCCGGTGCTGTTATCGAGATTAATAATACCTGTTTCATTTTTGTTTGGTTGATGTGGTAATTGATCTTTCATAAAAACACCTCTGAAATGTTTAATCGCTAGTTTTTTAGCAGCATCCATTAAATCAAAATTGGACATGGGAATCATAGGTTCGGAAATTGAAGATTTCTGAATTAATAAACCGTTCCTGGTAGTCTCAGGCCTGATCCGTGAACGGATCTCCCGCTGTACCATGAATACGGGGTCCCTGGTAGTCTTAGACCTTTTCCGCTGTACCACGAATACGGGGTTCCTGGTAGTCTTAGACCCAATCCTTGAACGGATCGTCTCTTTTTTTTATATCCTTGTCCAGCTGCCTTTTTCAACGCCATTCCTGCTGCAGTACCAACGGCTCCTAACGCTGCTGCTTTAGCCACCGCTGGGGCTGCTGCTGCACTCAATGCTGGTATTGCAGCTAACAATGGAAATATACCACCCGTTTTCATCATATTTTTAATAGCAGCCGCAGAAAGAGTAATCTGAACACCTTTTTTATCCTTAAAAGCATCATTGAAATGTTTCACCTGACGAGTTGTCAGCGATAATTTATTTTCACCACCAGTCATTTGATTGGGTTTCAACGTGATTGTGGTTCCACATTTTTTAGCCGATTCTGATTGCAATTTTTTGATTTGACCAGGAGTTAACGTAACACTAATAACACTATATGACATTATATATAATTGATTGATTCTAATTCAATGAAAAATCGAGAAAATCGTTCAAAGATTTTCTACTGGGGCATCTACCACTCTCATTCTTCCACCAACACCTTCGAGTAGCATTGATTTATCACTGAGAATGACAGCAACCGCTCCATAATCAGCAATAACACCACGAGTCACATTAGCTCTAAAGTGTATATCAACAACTGACTGTCTCATCAAATCGAGATGTTCCAGTGAGAAGTAATAGATCGGATACAGATTTTTAAAATCATATTGTGATATTTGCAAACCAGTATCCACATTTTGATCGCGTGCCATAAATGACAACAGACGATGATAAACTCGTGCAATATGATTTTCTGTGTAATTAAGTTGTATATCCTCAGATGGTTCCTGCTGGCCGTTTATTCTCAGTGAGACGTCTTTCACACCTAATTGATCAAATATCATATGACTGAAACGTTGATTGCCAACTCGTGTGTTATCCTGTAACGCAATAAATATATGACGTGGCGCAGAAACGCCTTGTTTTGATGCTAGGTTCCAAGTGAATAACCCGTTGATATTTGATTGTTTAACATCTGTACTCACGGTTAGCCAACTCAACAACGACTTTCCTCCTTGGTCCATAAATGATAGTAATCGTCCTTCTGCGGTGATTGCTGGAGTCAACACTGGCATTCACAATGATATTTTTGTTAAATTGACTTTACCAGCATCAGCATTTGGATTTGCAGCATCTGCTGGAATCCTCCAAATTGCGTCATTATCATCACTTTTTCGTACAAGCGATACTGTATGCTTCGCCCCGTAGATAACTTTTCTGACGTTTCTACAGAATCCAAATATGTGATGCAGTGGAATCGCGCATGCAAATAATTTACGCGCTCCTTGCAACATTGCGTTTCGTGTTGCAGCTCCTAGATTGAAATTAGGATCGTTGTTTATAATCATATCCTCGATACCAGCAACATTAGCAGGGTTAGCAGCACGATCCTTTGGTTGTCTTATAATAAATGGATTTCCTCCAGCGGTATTCTTACCATCTTTTGCAAACATCATAGAGGGTCCTGCTGATCTTGTAGAATCATCAGAATATCTCGCTAACCCTATGATTGTTGTGGCCACATCAACATCACGATCTATGGACTCAATTTCTTTTCCATCAATGAGATATCTAGCACTCTCAAATAGCGCCATAATACCATTATTGACAAAACCGACTTGAGTACCAGCTGAATACGGTGCTGGTACAGCAGTAGTATCAGCAGCTGTTACAATTTCTCCTTCTACTTCAATAAATGCTTCACAGGGTAAAAAGTATTTACTGGTATCATGGACTTGAAGATCAATTCTTGCTCGACTATTTGAGTCTATGGCATGATAGGCGTAATATTGATAATCGCGTACAGAATCATCCTTGCCAACTGGGGCGTCTATATCAAATGCTGGATCAGATGATTTTTTGAACATTTTATTCTATTTATCAGAGTCTAAATCGTGAAATCGTAAACGATTTTTCCATTTCATCGACGTAGTTTTTTAAGGCCGCTTCCTGCTATCATGTTTGCAATATTGCTTTGGTCCCCTTGATTTACCATCGACGCTAATTTTTCATCTACTGCGTTATTTATTATTTTACTAACACTTGCAGGCATTTCTTCTGTAGACGGTAACGGTTTCTTTTTTCGCCCCACTAATGATGTTATTTTATTCTTCGCAGTTGAAAACGCTTTCCCGGCAAGATTTCCAACAGTACTAATACCCTTATCACGAATAACATCAATGGCTTTCATTGGTAACTGTTTAGCTAACGGCATCACTTTTGGGGCCATTCTTGAAAAGAATCCTAAAATTGTATTGCCGAGGCCATCTCCGTAGTATGCTCTATAAACTGGAAACCGTGAATTAACTACATAGACGGGGGTTGGTTTATCATGATTGTAATGGATGATCATTATTATAAAAACAATAGTGTTTTCAATTGTTATTTAATCACTATGATACCCATTTGCTAACTCGTCAATGAAATCTCGATATGTTTTGATATCCATGATACCGCCGGCAAATAACCGTCTACAGATATCAGCTGCTTCATTAATTATTTCTGGAGAGTTATTTCCAGCTCGTTTTCCTCCGATGAGAACATCTAATCGTGATATATCATTGATAACACTATCAGGACAAGTGTTTCCAATCCTTGGATTTCCTAATCCACTTCCGCTATAACCAGTTGCTTCATCTAGTTTGTCTGCATCCGTGGTTTGTAAATAATCAAGAGTATCATCATCATCATCATCATCAGGTGGTAGTTGTTGTTTTTTAGGAGAGAAAGATATTTTCTTTGCAGGTTGCTCTCGCTTTCTTTGCAATTTTGGCGGTTTTTGTTGTTGTTTTAGTTCTTCATATTGATTATACACGTGATCAACAATCCTGATATATTCGATGTATGATGCACTATCCGTCTTTTTTTGACTTTTTCCAGTTTTGATTTTGTAGAATATATCAGCCCAGTGGGTGAAATTCTTAACATATTTATGATGTTCTGGTTTCAACATTTTTTTTCTGTTTTCATAAGACGTAACAACAAGCGTAGGAATTTCTGTTGGATCAGTCTCATCAATTGCTGCTAACCCTTCTTCGTTAAATCTCATGCGTAAATCATCTACTGTTCTCTTTGATTCTATTTGTTTTGTTTGTTCAGTTTTTGCTGCTAGTTTTTCAAGTTCACCAATAACAGATTTCCCCGTCTCGGGACCATCTCCCAGTAAAGCACGCTCTACCCCTTTCGTTGCTGTGGTTACTGGTTTAAACAATTCTTCAGACCCCAGAGCAAAATCAGTTTGTAAACTCTGTCGTTGTTGCAGTTTATTCCGTACAGAGTCACGAATTGGTATAAATTTCTTAATTGCATCCAGTCGTTCACGAGCCAATTGGGTTGTTAATGCCTCATTGACCATTATTTGAAATCGCAAACTATTTTTCAATTGCAAAACACTTTTCCCACTTTTGTTACATGTCGGATGATTTTTTAACACAGTCATGGAAGCGTTATTTCATCGTGAGACACCTTCTATCAATGATGGAGCAAGTGTCATAATTGTATATAAAATAAATAATACTGACAGTTGCTCCATTCTATTTTGACATGTCGGATGATTTTTTAACACAGTCATGGAAGCGTTATTTCATCCTATAACAGCTTCTATCAATGATGAGGAAAGTGTGGAAATTGTATATAAAATAATTAATACCACAGTTTCCTCATTCTATTTTTGACATTTTCAATCCAAAAATGCTAAAAAAATGAAAATCTCTTGAGGGTCGGAATGATAAATGGTCAATGATAAAATGGTCAGGCAATCAATGGTCGGGCAATCAAAATTGTTCATTTTCTTGAATTAATGCTCGTAGGTTTCTAATTTTAGAGTTGACTTCTTTTTTCAATTCGTATTCGTTACCTAATTCTTTTCGTATTCCTTCTACGATAGTATACAACGGAACGAACACACTGATGTCACTGGAAAATGAAAGAGAGTCTTTAATAGAATTCTGAATTCTTTTGATGAGTGCATACTTCTTGGGTAGCATATATTTATTGTTGTTAACTCCGTATTCTATATCCTGAAAATCAGACACAATTTGATCAGGATTTAACCCATCTGATAGTTTGATATCCTGATTTTTCAATTTTGCTATTTCAACTATGATGCTATTCATGTTTTCAGAATTCATTATTCTATAAGAATGACATATCTCTAATTGGAAATTATGACGCATTAGACATAACTAAATTGAAATTTTTGCCCCGTCTTTTTTGAAATAGCCGATCGATAAATCCTCCCTGCAACTTTTTGAACAGAAGTTGGACAAATATCGAAGTGCCTACCGGCTTCATTCATAGATGAAAATATTTTTTCTTCATTAGTTGTTGTATTCAAAGATGTCACAGGTCTCTTCCAAACCGTTTTGCAAGTGCCAGCTCTTCCTCGTTTGGAATTCTCACTCAGTGTGATAGCCTGCAGATTTGATACAGAATTATTCTTTGGATTAGAATCCTTGTGATAAATAACAAAACCATTCTCGATCAATCCATAATGACATTCATACACGAAACGATGATTGAGATAAGTTTTCTTTTCTTTTCCTCCGCCAACAGTAAACCTCAAATACCCTTGATTACTCACAAAACCGACCGGTTTCTTCATTCTACAGTGTCTTACAACACCATCACTGGATGCTTCATATTTTGTAATCACTGGATGTGGTCTGAATTCTTGGTTCATATATACTATTCTATTGTTTGTCTAATTCAGTGTTTGGTTCAATAATTACATCACTGGAAAATCTTTCGATATAGTCTTGCGGAGTTCTTATGATTTTGTCAGTGACGTTATCAGGGTCAAAGACTTTTTCAGGGTCATAATTTCTGATGGATTGTCCATTTTTTATTCTTTTATCATAATAACGCTTCAATTCCCTATATCGCTTACCACCACAATCAATACACAATTGTGATCTTCCCTTGACCCCAACCCCACATCGAATACAGGGTAACGGACCAAGACTTCCACGTCGAAAACTTTGCATATGATACCTACAGTATTCATTTTTTCTGCATGATTTGTTACACGGGGTTACATTTCCCATCATGAGCCATTTGCAGTGATTCATTATACATAAAACTTTCATTTAAATGTTTGTTTTTTATATAGCATGAAGGAGTTCAAGAGATTGACTTCGAAAAATGCTAAATTCAATGCTGATAGAGAGTTCAAGAGATTATTAAAAATCAATCCTAGATTTAATCTCGATAGACCAAAAAAACGTCCAAAACGCCCAATAGACGGAAACATGAAAGAGTTTAAGAGATTATTAAAAATCAATCCTAGATTTAATCTCGATAGACCCAAAAAACGTCCAATAGACGGAAACAAACGTAACAAACGTCCAAGAGACGAAAACATGAAAGAGTTTAAGAGATTATTGAAAATTAACCCTAAATTTAATATCGATAAACCCAAAAAACGTCCAAGAGACGGAAACATGAAAGAGTTTAAGAGATTATTGAAAATCAATCCTAGATTTAATCGCGATAGACCCAAAAAACGTAACAAACGTCCAAGAGACGGAAACATGAGATCATCATGGAAGGATGCTCAATTCAATCTTGATATAGTTTCTAATACACCCAAGAATAAAATTCTTGATAAACCCATCAGAGACTGTTTTAATGAATTCAAGCGTGATGGAGCATCTTATTGTTGGTCAACATTTCGAATTGATGGTGTTGTTGACGCTACCATGAATGATGAAAAAGCAGCAGTGATCATTTCACGTGTTGGGGAAAAAAGTCATTTTTTCCGAATCAAATTCATTATCCGTGAGAATGGCAAATGGATTATTAAGGATAAATTTGAACCCATTCTCAAGGGCAAAAAAACTGTCACCGTGAACCAGGATTCAAAACCGGGAATTTTGACTGGAATTGATAAACCCTACTACGAAAGATCTTATCCTGTCACAGCAGTTGTTTACGGGATCTATCCGCTCAATGAAAAACCTGATATTTCAAAACTAGCACCCATGAAATATTCGACAGGCCTCAATTGTGTAGCAGAACGAATAATAGAACACTTCACAAATGCGTCCCGGGGAAATAAACTAACTGATCTAAGACAAAAAAAATAACCGAGTGGGAGTTCACGGTAAAAGAGCATGGATCAACAATTTAGGATATAACTAAATTAGAAAAATCATTAAGATTTCCAATATCGGTAAGGACAATCACCGGAGAAGTATTATACGAATCGAAATATAAATCACAGGGGGCCCCCATTGAAATTATTGATCATAACGCGCACGCGTGGTCATCTGCAGTAACAATATTACCACGGGAAAGAACCGTAAAATATCTATCCCAAACTGAAGAGTTTTTTTCAGAGCAGAAATTATTTGATGCTATTTACCATTTGAGTAAAAACGATCCTGTGTCAGCGTGGCTATTTCATAGTAATTCAGACGAAGAATGTAGATTTGATCAGTTTGTAAGGCCTAACGGAGAATTATACCGTACTGAAGAACTGCAGAATCAAATGAAACAACTAGCTAGTGAGTTTTCTGAGGGGGAAATCGAAGATCAATTATTAGCAAACTGTTTCACAGTACCATCCATTGCAGCACATTTTGCTAGAAAGAAAAACGCGTGGAAACCAACACGAAGTGAGTTCTTATCAGATGTAAAATTGTCCTGTCTTGAATACAGCCATGGAGGATTATGGAACACAAAATACACCGCTGATACCGTTATTTCAGTTGATATGATTGCGTGTTATCCAGGAAGTTTTCTTGGGTATGGAGAATGCGAGAAATATTTCAAACGATTTGGACACCCCACACACGAAATGACCCGTGTTGCTATTAATGGACCACTTCCTGATTTTGATTTAACCGGATTCGCTTGTGTGGTATCATTTGAAATGGCTGAAGGACTTCATCCGTGTAGTTATCTTTGGATTGGTAAACACATGTCTGAAAAACACTGGATGCCAATAGTGTTATTACGGTATATGCTTGATTGTAAGATGTTAAAATCATTAATTGTCAGTGAAGCAATTATATCCTATCGGGCACAGAAATCAGTCTGGTTACCACAACCTGATCTAGAAAAAATAATTAGCGAAGAGCGAAAACTGTTTCCTGATTTTAATGAACAACAAATCATGGATTGGTCCAGACAGTTATTTGAAATCAGAAACAATGAACCAAAAAATCTTGGACGAAGAATAATCGGTAAATTTACCCAAGGTGGCAAAGATGATAATACGAAATATTCTTCACGATTGATTATAGACAACGCTGAATACGATTTTGTAATGGCGGATTTAACGAATAAGGGCTTATATGTCAATCGTAAGGACGCATTTATGTCCGATGGAACCAAATTGGGTACAATTGTTACCTACAATGATGGATACCATCCGCAGTACACACATTTGAGAGCTTCTATGCTCGGTTATGCTTCTATCAATCTGTTTTCAATGATCGATAGATTTCCTACCACCGCAGTTAGAGTTGCTACTGACTCATTTTACATAAATAGCAAAATGGCTGATTTTAAGGCTACTGGCAACGAGAAATGGGGATCATGGAGAATTAAGAAAGAAATGATTCATGATTATATTCCATCAGCAGATGTTACCATTGAAAATAATTACTTAGAAAGCAATCAGTGTTCAGAATTTTCTAGTGCACCACCGATTTCTGATCCAATATGCCTGTATAAAACAGTTTATTTAAACGGCTGTGGTGGGTCAGGAAAAACAACCCGGGCAATTGAGTTATTCCGTCGTGGAAACGCTAGCGTTTCTAACATGATTGTGCTAACACCAACTCATAGACTTGCAAGAGAAATGATACAGAGAGGGGTAAATGCCTGCACTTATCACAGCTTTTTCCGATGGAAGGGAGATAAATGGACTCCTGAGCGCATGGGAGAGAAATTTATTCCTGAAATTATCATTTGGGATGAAATAGACACAGTGTCCGAAGATGTCTAAAAAATATTTCTTGAGTGGTTGTTATTGAAGAATACAAAAATCGTCATGTGCGGTGATCACGGGCAACCACCACCATTTGTCGGTGCATCCCCCATGAATGGCTAAAGGGTTTTGTAGACTATTATGAAGAAATTGATACCGATCATAGATCACTTGATAATGAATTAAAAGAATTGAAGAAACTAATTAGATTACAACCGGATAGAATCCAGTGTGAAATAACCCGTGAAATAATTTCGGAAACTCCCATGAATGAGTTTTGGGAAATGTGGAGACCAAATGATTTAATCATTGCAAGTAGAAAAATAGTCAGGGACACACTTCAGATGAAGTTATTTGAATTGCATAAACAAAAATTTGCAACATTTCCAGTGCCTATTTGTTATAGGCCATCGGATACGCGAAAACAGAACATCGAAGTTGATATTCCAGGACAGAGTGAAAAGCAGAGTCTCGTATTAAATGATATTGTGCTGGTTGATATCAATGTTGTTGAAGATGCATTGCGTGCTAATAAATCCCCATGGACGCTAGGTTATGCAGCGACGATACATTCTTCACAGGGATTGACTATATCGGATACAACTGTTTGGATGGTAGATAATCGCATAGAATGGTCGAATTTAGTCTATCTTTCAGTATCCAGAGTACGAAAAATAAATCAACTTCGAAGAATTGTCTTCGATGATGAAATCATTGGCGATGATGAAATCATTGGTGACGATAATGATATTATTGATAAAAAACTCTCCGGTTACAAACAACAGGACAAAAAAAAAACAACGAGAATTTGATATTGATGCTGAATTAATAATCACTTTGAAGAAACAACAGAATAATCACTGCGCAAGTTGCAATTGTATAATGCGTTGGCAGTATTCGGATAAGGATCCTCGCCAATTCACCGTAGACAGAAAAAATAACAATCTCGGTCATGTCAGAAATAATGTGATGTTGACTTGTCTTGAGTGTAATAGACGCAAGGGTGCTAGTTAAGACCATGGGGTGGCAATTGAGTATCCTCGGGTATCACTTGTAATTGTTGTCTAGTAAAACCCCGTTGAGGGGCAGTTGAATCCAGTTTATAGATTGGAGGTCTACCCGTAGATCGTGTTATACTAGATATCTTATGCGTAGTGACGCTCCAAATAGGATCAGTAGCCCTTTTTCTATCCCCTTCAAGCTCTCCTGGTTCGTATAAGTACCTCACAATGACATTACTACCAAGAATTGGTTCTTTGAAATCTTTTTGTGGTTTTTCAGGTATCGACTTCTTTTTAATCGCGTTGATAGGTTTCATGTTGATGGTTCTAGTAATCTCGTTATTCAGTGCGGTAACTACACCTGGTAATCTCTTAACCCATTCACGGGATCTTTTTTCTTTGATGAATTCTTTTGCATATTGATATCCAAATAACCGCTCAGCAAGGGTTTTATTAAACCGTTCTACAATGGCCTGATCACGATGCAGTGCAGTATGCCCTCGTCTGATAGCGACATTGTGATATTTCATTGTAGATAACACTGCACCCTGAAATTCCTTGCCCGGGTCAACTTGTAACAGATTTGGCCAGTGCAGAGGACTCCTTCGATAAATCCTTTCAAATGCAGAAGCGACTTCAGTGGCCGATTTTGTTTTTAACGGTTCTGCTTCTTTGTATCGACTTGCAATATCAACTACAGTTAACGCAAATTTGTAACCACGATCATGTGGCAGAAATAATAGATCAGCCTGATGAACTTCATTAGGAAAGGTCACATCAAAATGCGAGAATTGAATTTGTTTAGGCGGTGGTAGATAAATTTGCCATAGTGCCTGTTTGGATAACCAATGAGCCGCAGTGGTTTTTTTCACTTTTGCGGCGCTAGCGAGTTTACTGATTGCAGCGTTACCCTTCCAGTATCCTCTTGGGGAATAATAAATAGATTCCATGTTGTTATTAATTACCAGCACCTAACATCAATTTACTTTTCATAGCCGATTTTATCAAAAAGGAAGCCAATTTTTCTTTGAAGGATTTATCAGTGATAGCATTTAACGCATGAATTAATTTCACATCTGCTAGATGCCTGTGCTGCAGATTACTGCTTTTATAAGCAACATCATGAAGGTGACAGGCCTTATCAATAGCGTTTATTGGTTCCTCACCGGGTCGGGGCTGATTTTGATCATTGAGTCTGATATCAAGTCTTGTTCCCGGTCCACAATAACTATACCCTGGAAGGTGTTTTTCTCCGGGGTATTTTGCCCATGGGGTTCCAGGGAGTTTTGCTAATTTGGCAGCGATATCACCTCCTCGTTTTTTTTAAAGGTTCCTTGGGTTCCTTGGGTTTAGAAACAAATCTAAATTTCTTTGTACTACACTGTACGCATTTACCAGAAAGCGCTGATCGGTTATTTTTAGTTGTAATCGTCGTCAAGTCATCTGTGCCAGTATGTGCCTTACACTTCACGCAATATAGATCCATAATTTATGTATAGAGATATGAATATAATTGATTTTTCAGCGACTAAAACAAGAGAACCAGTGAAGCATCATGCAGCGCTACCAAACTCTATCCGCGCAATTATAATCGGGCCATCTGGATCCGGTAAAACGCAATTGTTGCTCAATTTAATAATGAGATGGATGAAGTGGGATAAGTTGTATTTAATTGCCCCTAGCGTAGATGATCAACGATGCTATGAAGTGCTAAAAGATTTTAATGAAAACGCTTCAGAGATTGCCGGCGAGGATGTTATTGAATTTATAACCGATATTGACGAGGCGCCATCCGTGAATGACCTCGATGGAAGTATCAACAATTTAGTTGTATACGACGATGTCATGTTAGATAATTAAAAAAATCCTGCTAGAATTATTTCCAGAGGCAGGCATAAAAACACGGATGTGATCTATGTCACTCAACGCTACACTCAGATTCCAAAAGTGATTAGAGATAACTGTAATATGCTTGCTGTATTCAACGGCGTTGATACACATACGCTACGAAATATTTGGCAGACATGGTGTTCTGATATGGACTTCAATCAATTTAGA
This sequence comes from Unio delphinus, assembly GCA_029339505.1. NCBI lineage: Eukaryota > Metazoa > Mollusca > Bivalvia > Unionida > Unionidae > Unio > Unio delphinus. Next base: position 8,944,516 of record JAQISU010000015.1, on the reverse strand, counting down.
AATTTCTTTAGTCATGCTCAGTCTGCCCCACACGGATTTGTAACAATAAATTTACATGACCCTCGAACACGATATCGTATCGGACTGGATCAAATATTCGGTTAACCCCAACTGAAAGTTCTAGTGAGTGACAACGATGTTGTAGTCCCCTTTTCCCAAAAAATCGATGGAGGATTTCATTAATTTCATTGATTTTTTCATATTTTTTTTTGGACCTAATCCATGATTCACACACACATTGGGGCCTGATGTCATTGGTTTCATTGTTTTTAAGCGTGATTTCAGTGAAAACTTGTCTAAAAATGTTGTCTGATTCGCCCCTTCTGCTGCTAATGGCCCATTCACGTGAGTTTAGTCAAACAAAACACAAACAATGACAGTAATCACTTTCGTGATGACACAGTTCACACGGTTGTAAAAATAACGTAGTAATTTTTTTTTACTTGAAATTGCTTGCAATTTAACAATAGTGATACTCTTTTAATATGGTAGGACAATCATTAACCACACGAAATGCAAAAGAGCGACTGAATGCTATTAATAAACTCCCACTTCGTGGCAGTGTACGTAAAAAGTACACAACTCCTCCAAACCGATTTTACAGAAGGTTCTGAACAACTTTTTTCTCCTATTACTAAAACAACGAAACAGATAACGTCAACAATCTTTGAACAAGGAAAAAAAACAAGAAGAGACTTTTCTCCCTGTGTTACAAAAAATAGCAAAACGATCTAAACAAACAAAAAAATCGTTACAAACACTTCCTGGTGATATATCAACTAAATTTGAAGAATTTCAAGTACGAGAACGAGAACGAGAACAACAAGAACAACCAGGTGATATTGATGTTCTTGAACCAACTGAACCACTTGAAGAATTTCAAGAAGAGGAGGGAGCTGTTTCCTCTCCGAAGATAGGTGTTACCTTTATAGACAAACTCACCGAACAGGCTATAGTACAAATAAAAAAATTCAATTAATAAAACACAGCAATTATGAGGATTTTGGTTATTTTGCTGCTCAAAGCTATTATTCAACAAATGACTTTTTAAAGGACGAGTATAAAAAGAGTACCATAACACGAGATAAATGGGCTGATGGGTTGTATAAAATAGTCAAGGGTATTGGTCGTTTGAATACGAAAGAGTTGGGATATAGAACTTTTAGATATGGAATTGAAAAATATCATATACAACAACAACAACAAAAACAACAAGAAGAAGAAGAAAAAGAACAAAGAAAAAGGGAAGCAAAAACTAAGAAAATAACCGGAAAGGGATATTCACCTATAGATTTTCATCGACAAAACGTCAGTTGTCCTGGTAATATTCTCGGTGATATCGCACGATTAGAAGTACTCGTAGGGGGTAAACGGGCAGGAAATAACTCACCAGAAATAACCAATGAAGCTGCTGATATCTGTAGGCAATTATTTCAGGGTGGCGTCATGGATATTGCAACATATCGAGATTTCATTGAAGAGTTAGTGGAACACGTTGATGGTCACCATAGTGACTGAAAATCCAAAGGATTTTTCGTCGCCAACGATTAGATAAATAGCAATTGAATAGAGAATGATCATACACTACAACCATGATAAACCAAATAACGTCTACGTGGTAAACTCTCGATTGCCAGAATACCGAGCATACTATGGAGATGGTCTCGGTGATACCATTCTGGGATTATTTAGAAGAATGGCTCCAAAAGTGGCTCCAATAGCATAGCAACTATCAATGAAAGCCATTGATGTTATTAAAGATAAGGGGATTAGCGCTGTTGGTGAACTTGCCGGGAAGGCATTTTCATTCGCGAAGGATAAAATAACATCATTAGTTCGACGGGGATTTCCAATCCAAAGGATTTTTAAAGAAACAAGGGGTGACTTCGTAATTGATGACTTGGTCATTGCCGTTACTGCGGTTATGCCTGCAAGTGTTAGTAAAATAATAAATAACGCAGTAGATGAAAAACTACAGTCATTGATGACTAACGCCCAGGATAATATAACAGCAAATATGATAGCGGGAAGTGGCTTAAACAAAGGTCAAAGACGTTGGTGAAAATTGCTTGAAAACAATAATTTCCGCCTCCAATTTAGACCAGCGGATATATAATAAAAAATGTTCAAACGGGTAACTGATAGTGCATTTGACATGGACGCCCCGGTACTCAAGGATGATTCTGTACGAGATTATCAATTTTTTGCCTATCACGCAGTACAATTTAATCTTCGGGGGAGAATCGAAATTCAAGTTCATGATACCAGTAAATACTTTTTGCCTTGTGAAGCCTTTATTGAAGTCGAAGGTGAACGTCTACAAGCAGATGATACACCTTATGCAAGTGACCCAACTCTCCGAGTTGGTTTTGTTAACAACGGCATCATGGCGTTATTTAAAAGTGCTAGATATCTCATTGATGGAAGAGAAATCGAATCTATTGAACTCGAGGTTGATATTGCTACGGGAATAATCGGGTTAGCGAGATATTCTGATGACTATACTAGATCAGCGGGTCCGTCTATGATGTTCGCGAAGGATATTACTGATAACGATGAGCACGTCCAATATTCTAGAGTAAAAGCAACACGAGCTACAGCAGTTGATCCAGCACCAGCCGGATATCTAAGACCAGCTGCTGAATTTGATGTCATCAATAATATTCCTAATTACAATGTAGGATTTGCAACACGAGTAGCAACGTTGCAAGGACAGCGTCGACATTTTTCATGCGCGATTCCACTGCATCATATTTTCGGATTCTGTAGAAACGTCAGAAAAGTTATTTATGGAGCAAAGCATACGGTAGCATTAGTGAGAAAGGGTACTGATGATAATGCAATCTGGCACGGTGCTGGCGTTGCCACCGGTAAGGTCGTTTTATCAAAACTATCACTGTGGATGCCAGTGTTGACTCCCTCGCTGTCAACAGAAGAACGATTACTATCATTTACGGATCAGGGGGGGAAGTCATTGTTGAGTTTTTTGTCAACGTCCACATATACCATGGATTCTAATATTGATGGTACACTCACATGGCATCTAGCATCAAAACAGGGTATTTCAGCACCACGTCACATATTTGTTGCGCTTCAGAATACTGCGCGATTAAATAATCAAGAACGTTCCCATCTGATATTTGATCAAATTGGATGTAATGAAGTCTCGCTGAGAATAAACGGACAGCAAGAACCATCCGAGGATATACAACTTGACTATGACATCAATAGTATTGCACGCGTGTATCATCGGTTGTTGTCGTATATGGGACGCGATCAAAATGTTGATACTGGTCTACAAATATCACAGTTGGATTTTAAAAATCTGTATCCGATTTATTACTTTTCGTTGGAACATCTCGATTTAACAAGGCAATCCGTCGTTGATATACACTTCCGAGCTCGTGTAACCCGTCCTGGTGGTATTGCTTATTATAGAACGGTTGCTGTCATTCTCAGTGATAAATCAATGCTACTCGAGGGTGTTGGTGGACGAATGAGAGTGGTAGATGCACCAGTGGAAAATATGTAACTGAAAATCCTTTAGGATTTTTCCATTAGAATCAATCTGTTTTTGTATAATGTCGTATAGTAATATCAATGTCACGTTGACACCTGGTCAGTTAAAAAAAATTACAATCCAAAATAAGCTAAGCAATGTGGAACCACAATAACGCTGAAACCTAATCAAATGAATGGCGGGGAAAATAAACTGTCGCTGGCAACTCGTCAAGTGAAACATTTCAATGACGCACATGTAGCAAAAAAGGTGTCCAAGTTACTCTTTCTGCGAGCGCGATTAAAAACATGGAAAAGACTGGTGGTATATTCCCGCTGTTAGGGTTGATTCCAGGGTTGATTGCCGCAGCGGCCCCAGCGGTAGCTAAAGCGTCAGTTTATGGAGCCGTTGGTACCGCGGCAGGAATGGCACTAAAGAAAGCAACAGGCGGATCCGTTCGCAGATCTGGTAAAAAAAAAAGGAAAGGGTCTAAGACTACCAGGAACCCCGTATTCATGGTACAGCGGAAAGCGTCTGAGAATCCCAGGAACGGTGTACAAGTGAAAAATCTTCGATTTTTAGAGGAACCTATAGTTCCCATGTCCAATTTTGATTTACTCGATGCTGCTAAAAAGCTAGCAATTAAAAACTTCAGAGGTGTCTTTATGAAAGATCAGTTCCCGGCACAATCAAACAGCGCCGAAACCGGTATGATTAATCTCGATAACAGCACCGGACCAGGAACCCACTGGGTTGCATACACGATTGATCCACGTGTAATCGTTTATTTCGATTCATATGGATTAGCGCCGCTGAAAGAATTTATGTGTTATATAAACCGATTAAACACACCTCGTTGGTATTCTACGCTACCAACACAACAAATGAATGACCTACCAATATGCGGCAATGCCCTTGATGCTATTTCATCATCGAGGAAACCACCACATGTTGTCGTAAATGAATACACAAGTAATCGCTGGCAACGACGAAGTCGTCAACGAAGATTTCAGAGAGAGAAAGTAATTAGAAAATCGAAGATTTTTACAATAACAATGATTGATATTTGGGGAAGACCTCTATCAGCGCTGAAGAAACCAGGTACTGACGGAGTTGCAACCGGTGATATAAAAAAAATAATCGAAGATGAAATAGCTCAGACGTTAAACCTAGCAAGTAAAGATCTTGGTGAAATAGTTGTATTTCAAGATCGTCAGGGTAAATTGAAAACGAGTAATGTTTCCCTTGATGATATATTCTAGTTAAACAACGCAGCGCAATAGAAGACACTTTCGCGTTGTTTTCCGATCAGGGTAAACTGAAACCAGGTGTTCTTATTTCAACAATCACAGATAAAATATTAACACTCGATAACACGGCGAATTCATTAAAATCACTCAATGATAAGTATGTCGAAAATATAATATATTTAATAAATTTACCGATTTACAAAAATCCATCGTGGGCAACATTGATAAACCCATAGTAGATTTTTTTGGTAATCCACCAGTGACCACACCAAAAGTCACGGAGATAAAAACTGCTATCGATGATTTGACAAAACTACGATTGGAGTATGACAATCATATATCTCAATTTGGTACATTACGTAAAAACTTTAACAGGACCGGTGACTCCGTTGATAAATGTTTTTGTAAAAAAAATGCCAAACCCGAGGATATTAAAACAGATCTAACTAGTATCCTCACAAAACTCGATACAATCACGGATATTAAAACGTTCAATGACTCCATTAAAGCTGATCTAGAGAGAATGATAGCAGTTATTGAAAAAGTAAAAATCCCTCACGGAGAATAAAATATCAACAATAACGTGTACGTGATTCAACACGGATCATTTGCGTGGACTCCTACAAACAACATATTAAATATCACCACGACAGTCAAAGGTATTTATCGATTAACACTTGTATCAACGGCTCAATTTAATATATCATCCTCGAGTTCAGCTGGGGTTAATAATACAATATCAACTATCATCGACAAGGATACAATTGAACAATTCACGATAACATCCACTGATAGGAATTTAGCCAGGGTTTCAGTAACATGGTATGTGGAATTCGTAGTGGATTTTGAGTAAATAATTAAACCGTTACCGGTTTCAATTGAAATCGTAAACGTTTTTAAAATAAAATGACAACGTCACAGCAGTATCGTTATGATCAGGTCAGAGAATTTCAAACTAAACTCAAAACACTCATCGAGGAGTACCAAACAAAAATAAAAAAATACCGACGAAGAATCACCGCAGTTGATGTTACCGTGTACTCAGTGAGCGGTGTAATCACTAATACTCGCATCTGTTACAATGATTGCTCCGGTCGTACTTCCAATTTGCATTTCTGCATTTCTGCGATGGCTACAATCACGGGTATATCAACCGGGATAACAAAAAAACTATCATCATGCAGCCAAAGTAAGTTGCATGATTATGTAATTAAATTTCATATTGTGTCAACAGCATATTCGCAATTATCCTCGTTGATATCATCATCACTCGATGATACATTAATATCCGATAGTGAGTTCTCAGCGATGGTGCGTGTTTATGATTCCGCGATGTCGAAATTAGAACAGGATAATAATAATAATGACAACACCGCAGGAACTACTTCAACGAATAGCGGAAAAACACAACCCCGGTGAAAATAAGCATGATATGAATAACCTCAACGTGTCCTGAATTCAGTGTGAACTTCCCGATCCCCGTTCCCGTGAAAGAGATAGCTGGCCCAATATCAGATCGGTTGCATTTGGTGGTCAACAACCAAATAACTCCTTGGTGTTCGCGTCGTGAAGACGGAACTGCAGACTGGAAAGTGGTCTCGTTGCCAACGGGGTCATATCAAATCGAACAAATCAATAAAAAAGTACAACGAAGAATAAAATCTATCACTGGAAAAGAATCAAAACTCGCTATAACGGTTCACGAGCCGACGTTATCATCTGTGATAGAGGTTAATTCCCCTGGGTATGTTGTAGATATTTATCAGAGTTCTATAAGATCAATGTTAGGATGGCCCGAATTACCACCTAGACGATAAATTGTTATACCAGATGAACCCGTAAAGGGCGATTATATCACCGACAGGATAAAACCCATCAATGAAGTGACAAGTTATCAAGATTATTCTCCCAACAAGTTCATGGGATATGACAACTATAATCGTGCGATACTTCACGTTGGTTTCATCGAAGAAAATTTAACAGCGATGAATAATGATTTTTCATTATTGTTAATATCCCTTAAATCCGGCTCTTTCACCCAAGATGAATTTATTAGTGTAGTACAAACAGGTAACAAAATCATCAACGATATGGAAACATTTCATGCGCAAATTATTTAAGAAGTATTAATGAACGACGACCATAAAATGATATTCACGGTAGCATACAGAATCCGCATAGAGGATATTCAAACATTTAAAATTCCTGGGTATAACACCAACGAATTAAAAAAATCTCTCAGTGATGCCATCGATATTGGGTTCAAAAAATTCCACGACGATTGGAAAATAATACAACTACAACAAATAACAATCCTCAAGCATAATAATAACCCAGATGGTGGTGGTAGACATATCGCTCCTCCAAATGTAGATATTTCCTCGGTGATTGCACTAAATTTAGTGTGTGACGTTATCGAAGGAAGCTATCAAATAAATCTTGAGCAATCAAATCAAGCTCAGCTGGGATATATTCTATACTCATTTGCACCAACGGCTCCTCCAGGATTTCTAATTATTGAAGACCCAACTAATCCAGTCTTTATGCGATGTCATAATAATTCTTGAACGAGAATTAATTTCAAACTCACTGACCAGTCATGAAATCTGATTGATCTACGAGGTGAGGTTTTGCAAATTAGTTTGTTTGTGAAATCATAAATGATTTTCATCATAAAAAAAAAATAGTTATCCCAATAGCAGCAGAGAGGGTGGTGACAACCGCATTGGCATATGCATTGTAAGTTATAATTGTAATATTTTTTTTCTTCCGTTGCCGTAATAGAGGCTTGCTTGCAACTATATACCCGCGGTTATAGGTTCTGTCGTTGTAGCAGCCTTTTTTGTGAATGAAATAATTTTAGTTTGAAATCCTTTAGGACTTACCGAAATAGTTTCGGTTTCCGTAAAAGCCTTATTTTTGTTTGAAAACTTGGTCTTTTCACCCTCTCTGCTGCTGCATCTCTCTATCACTACTTCAATTCCTCATAAAAACAAGCCGGGAGGTCTCTTGTAATAATTTAAATAATATTGGGAGCACCCCACCCAACCTAAATAACATGGAAAATCTCTATATATTATATGCCATAATTATTCTTAGATGATATCCTTCATTTTTATGCCTGACTGTACTCTTGAATTAAAGTTATGTTTGTACAGGCACATTTGTACATATACAAGTTTAGTACATTACATAATATATAACAGTTTTACAGTGTATGCAGATGTGTATATTCATCTAGGTAGTTATATAAGGGGTATAATTATTTCTATGGCAAATGAACACATTTAAAAAACTGAAAATTTGATGCATTTAATTGGTGTCAAGTATATTTGATTTAGTTGTAATAAGACGGCTGATGATGCACATATTATGTGATATAAGCATTCAATGTTGCTTTTGATGAACTAGTATTTAAGTCTTAAAAACCTTATTCTGTTTCCAGAGCCAATTTTTTTCACATGTAATTGAAATTAATGAGCAGTATCTGGATAGAATAGTATCCTAGTGTTTGTAGTTCTGTTGATATTTACAAGCCAATCTTTATTCATGAAACACTGCAACAAGTTTTGCTTTCTCAACTCATGACTATGCGTTATTTATCATTTAACTTAATGTGTTACTGTATATGCACAATTAAAATCATGTTCACCAGTGTACTATTGTTTTTTTTTACATCCCAAGACAATGCTAGTCAACTTCAATTCATGCTTTTAATAAGCAGTCTCCTCACAGTTGCTTTCAAAACATAGCCATACATATAATCATTGTTTAGTAGGTAGGTAGCTAAAACAATGTTTAACAAAACTTTATCATGCAAAATAAAAATTGCATACTACAAAAGAAATGCTTTGTACAACTTAAAATAAACATAAATTTCATTATTCACACATCATATCATTGGATAGATCACCCAAGTCTTCATTGAGTAAATCCAAAATGGTACTGGACAAAATTATTTATCCATTATACGCCATACACAACAGCTTGGAATGACATGACTGTTGCCAGTACTTAGGTATCCATTAAGTCCATAAAATAAATTGCCTATTAGCAGTATGCCATTTCCCCCGGTGGTATTATCATCTTCTGCTGCCTTTTAATAGTGGTTCTGATTACAATGATAAAAACATTCACATTTTTAGTTGGTTCATCTTACAACGTAACACAATCTCACAAATACTACAAGTAAACACTTCAAAGAATTACCCCTTAAAGGAACTTCTTATTGTCAGGATTTTCCATCGTATTGACTTTTTTGACTACTTCTTGTAATTTATCATATATAATGATAAATCTATAAGCAATACATATATTGTGGGTGACTATAAAGAACTAAGGAGAAGGACAGACGAAGAATAGGGCAATAATTACCCAAAAGCGAAAAATATTCTAACCTCGACTTCACGTGACACTGCGATTACGGAGAATATCGGTAAATTCCGTTTCTGTATAATTAATTAGCAATCCGTACAGAAAATCGTTATATTTTCATTGATTAAACTTACAGATGTACATTTTTTGAAACTGAATGACCTGTAATTACTCATTATTTCTACTATACTTTTCATAATATCATGCATTTGCAAGAACAAAAAAGTCGAAAATCTTAGGTTGTATGCCTTTAACGCACGCACATATTAACATCATGTTTCGAGGCGTGGCCAATTGCAAACAAATTCAACTTTGTACCATCTGCTAAAATATTCAATTTATAAATAAAATTACAAATATGTTAAGCCTTTTTTGTGCCTTCAATCTGGCGCGTATTAAATAAATTCAATTAAGGTTGGCCGGGTTGTAAAATAAATATTAAACATGAATGGGCTTACGAAATAAACCACTTCGAGCTATTGTATGAATTGCGCATGCGCTTAGCTCAAGAATATAACCTATTTTATTCTCAACCAAAATATATTTAAATTTTTAAGTATTATAAAATAAAATAAATCACAACATTTGAAAGAAATGTATGTAGATACAACAATGTATACGTGCTATTATGCATTGATGTAGAAAAAGGTAAATGAACATTAAAAGGTAACTATACTTTGATAAATGCGGAAAGGAATGAACCATACAAATAATAGTTTCGACATGACATCATTCTAGGCATTCTGACTCATTATAAAAAGTAATTAACTCTATATTTATCTTTTGAAACTATTGTCTTCCGTAGCAATGAAAATTCTTCTAGCCTGCTATGTTTGTTTAAATATTTGTAACCACTAACATGTTGAAATGTATATACAAGAATTTTTCAGATTAATTTTGGGAAATTCTATGATGACGATAGTTTATACTTATAAAAGCAGGATGAAGGATAAGAACTGAGTACACCGTGCGGCAGGCATGACTTCTTTTCTCATACCAACTTGTCTCTTCTTAATTAGGCAAAATTACTATAAAACCTAGAGTTTAACATTTGCTATCAAGGAAGAGTAACCGAGTTGTTGGTATTTAATTTTATTGAAACTAAGGTACATTTCCCTCCAATCAAAAACATCTGAAATAAATCGTATTAAAGACCAATGACGCTATTAAAACATTTATAAATAACGATACATAAAAAACAATCCGCATGGTCATTTTAAGAAAATGATACACAAATAGTATTAGTCACAGTTTTATGCACGTATGTGTCTCATTGTACTAATGCTATGCAATGGTTTGATGAATAAAAAAGAAAAGGCAATTCAAACTGTCTATATTCTACCTAATACGCCGGACACTTACGTAACTTTTTACTAATAAACAAGTATCGTTTCATAAGGCAACTATATTACATATATGGAATAAAAGTGATTAACAAAGAAAATCAAATACTACCTAACTTCAACGGTCTTTGAGGAAAGATATTAAATTTAATTGTGTTCTCTAGATTTCACCTAAAAAGATGTGGTTTTTTTTCAAATATTTCTGATACATTTTCATGCAACAGAATTTATTTTATAGAAGTATGTAGAAGAAAATTGACCTAGTTAATCTGGACACGTTACACGCATAGCATATCAAGTATCTTTCATGTGAACGATCTTGCTCAAAACCACGTGAAAAGTACATAAATATCGTCCTGCAAGATGTTATCACAGATTACCAAGAACCTTCCGCACAAGTAGGTCATTACTTGTATCGACTTGCAGCCATCAATCTACATCTGGACAGGTACCGACCGTCCCCACATGTCCCTCGCGCGTAACATTCAAGTTGGATTATCTCAGTTTCTATTGACCCTGGATTTCTCGGAAAGAGCGCGGCATGATTAGTAATGGTTTTAGTGTTTTTTTATTTCTGGTCGGTCTTTTGTGACAGAATCAAATTTGGCATAGTACAGGTACAACAGCTGTATATCTAACAATATCAAACCGTTGCTCTTTGCTATAATGAGTGCAGATGGATAATGGCAAATTGAGAACATGATAATTAACAACAATAAGTAATATTCTGCCTCCAAGATACGGAAAAAAATATAAAAAAAAAACAATTCGCTGATTTATTTTAAGTACTCGCACTGTCTTACGGTCATTATCCATCTACTATGCACACCTCCACTCCAGCAAAATATGTACCTGAAGCTCCTAGAAATCTAATATTAATCTGCTTTGGGCTGCATACGAGTCCCTGGGAAAGAATATAATACGCACATGAGTACAAACACATTTCGGTGACAAGTGCATAGACTATAGTTGGTTTGGTTTTAATTTATTTTGATCTACAGCCATTTAAAAAAAACTATCTGGCATGGTGTGAGTTTTGCAAATCATTTATGATAAACTCATTCACAAAATCTGTAGAAGAGGCAAAATACTCATAGGATATCTCCTTCAACATTCTAACATTTTCCCTTTATCTTGATGTCGTCTTCTTTCGTGTGTCCCTCTGTTAAATGTACACAGTTTTGTTCACATTCAGGAAACTCGACAGTGTATATCCCATTTGTGTATGTATTGAAGCTAAATTCCATAAAAATAACTCCATTATATATATATATATATATATATATATATATATATATATATATATATATATATATATATATATATATATATATATATATATATACAAACACATTCGTATGTGTGTACACACGTGCACATAACGCACACAATTAAATTGAATTTCAGTCTCTCGGTTATTGATGAAGATGTTTTGTGGTAAAGTTTTAATCTATCATCTGCTTGGCAAAATGTTCCGAAAGACCACTGATCAAGACAAAGTCTAATATACCGACAGCAGGAGATTCCCATTGTGCTGACGTGAGAAAAAGGCAAGTGCGCTTAACACAAATTAAAAGTAGAAATCCTGATCGACATTGAAACACTAACTACTCAAACAAGTTGATGCTCGATCGTATACCCATGTCAGAGTGGGAAAGGAAGCTGCTGCCCCGCAATGGACTAAAAGCCTTATCTACGATGTCACGAACGAGAAAACTGAGCAGACTAGCCCTGTTCGATAAAGGGTGGAAAGAAAAAGAAATTGAGAATACAACAGCAGACATTGAGCAAATAACTGAAAACTGAAAGACGGTATAAGTAGCAATCAGACTGGATCTCTATGAAAAACAAGAAGATGTATTTCTTGCACAAAATGAGGAGACTTAAATGACGTACGCAGGTATTTCTCTCTCTCTCTCTCTCTCTCTCTCTCTCTCTCTCTCTCTCTCTCTCTCTCTCTCTCTCTCTCTCTCTCTCTCTCTCTCTCTCTCTCTCTCTCTCTCTCTCTCTCTCTCTCTCTCTCTCTCTCTCTCTCTCTCAAATCCTTAGCGAAATGTCCCTAACTAATCTTTTGCTGGTCTCATAATTTGTTATAGATGAAATCCAAATGCCAAATTTTTAAATGCCAGGGAAAGATCTCTAGCTCCTTTAAAGTAGACATATACTTGATCAATTCCTCGGGCATGTCGTTCAGAGAATAAATTAATACCCATGCTATATTGCACATTATCAGAACAAACAGGTGCTTATTCAGCAGTTATAAAGTTTATAGAAATATAAGTTACGCATATTTATTAGACATAATAATCCTTATGTTTGATAATGGGTTCTTGAGACATAAGCTTTAGCTTTGACTACAATGTTGAAATTTTCTACGGATTATAGTTTATATTAACGAAAATGTTAGATACATTAACAATTCTTTCTTGTGAACAATCAACAGATAATCGATAGAAAAGCAAACCCTTACATAACCTCAAACGTGATATTCAAATTTAAACAAAATTAATGTAGAGAATTTGTTGAATACATGCATTCAGATCATCATAAGTTCGGATTTAAATGAACGCAGTTGTGTATGTATGTATGCATGTGTGTACGTACGTAAAGATATCTTTAAAAGATGAATTCCAATATATTCAAAAATAACCCTGACAACAAGACCAACACCATCATTTCAATTTCCTGGACAAGAAATCTATATAAACTATATAATGCATACAGAGTCTATATAAGTTGTTATTATACGTTATATATATATATATATATATATATATATATATATATATATATATATATATATATATATATACTGAATAAGTGGTTTTCTTACATGTTATATATATATATATATATATATATATATATATATATATATATATATATATATATATATATATATATATTTACATAGATGCATATTGCGGAATATAATCAATAAGTTGTTTTGGGTAAATGATTTTATCTAATAAAATAAATAGTTCAATGACAACTCGTGATTATAAAAAATAATTGAACTTTGACTTGTGATACCGTACATCAAGAACTTTGTAAATGTAACATAGGAATTGATATCTAGGTCTAAACCCACGCGTTTCCATATAGTTTCTAGCCCATCACAAATTAAGTATTTTTCAAGTGAGCGATCTTGCTCAAAACCACTCGAAAAGTACATAAATTTCGTCCTGCAAGATGTTATCATAGATTACCATGAACCTTCCCCACAATTAGGTCATTACTTGTATCGACATGCAACCATTAATCTCCATCTGGACAGGTACCGACCGTCCCTACATGTCCTTCGCCTGTAACATTCAAGTCGGATTATCTCCGTTGGTATTGACCCTGGAATTCTCAGAAGGAGCGCTGCATGATTAGTAATGGTTTTAGTGTTTTTTATTTCCTATCGCTGCTGGTCGGTCTTTTGTGACAGAATCAAATTTACCATATTACAAGTACAACAGCTGTATATCTAACAATATCTCATCATTGCACATAGCTATAATGAGTGCAGATGGATAATGGCAAATTGAGAACATTACAATTAAAAAAATAGGCAAAATTCTGCCTGCCAGGTACAAAAAAAAAATTAAAAAAAGAACAATTTGCTGATTTATTTTAAGTACTCGCACTGTCTTACGGTCATTATCCATCTACTATGCACACCTCCAATCCAGCAAAATATGTACCTGAAGCTCCTAGAACATCTAATATTAATCTGCTTTGGGCTGCATACGAGTCCCTGGGAGAGAATATAATACGCACATGAGTACAAACACATTTCGGTGACAAGTGCATAGACTATAGTTGGTTTGGTTTTAATTTATTTTGATCTACAGCCATTTAAAAAAAACTATCTGGCATGGTGTGAGTTTTGAAAAATCATTTATGATAAACTCATTCACAAAATCTGTAGAAGAGGCAAAATACTCATAGGATATCTCCTTCAACATTCTAACATTTTCCCTTTATCTTGATGTCGTCTTCTTTCGTGTGTCCCTCTGTTAAATGTACTCAGTTTTGTTCACTTTCAGGAAACTCGACAGTGTATATCCCATTTGTGTATGTATTGAAGCTAAATTCCATAAAACAACTCCATTTATATATATATATATATATATATATATATATATATATATATATATATATATATATATATATACACAAACACATTCGTATGTGTGTACACACGTGTACATAACGCACGCAATTAAATTGAATTTCAGTCTCTCGGTTATTGATGAAGATGTTTTGTGGTAAAGTTTTAATCTATCATCTGCTTGGCAAAATGTTCCGAAAGACCACTGATCAAGACAAAGTCTAATATACCGACAGCAGGAGATTCCCATTGTGCTGACGTGAGAAAAAGGCAAGTGCGCTTAATACAAATTAAAAGTAGAAATCCTGATCGACATTGAAACACTAACTAGTCAAACAAGTTGATGCTCGATCGTATACCCATGTCAGAGTGGGAAAGGAAGCTGCTGCCCTGCAAGGGACTAAAAGCCTTATCTACGATGTCACGAACGAGAAAACTGAGCAGACTAGCCCTGTTCGATAAAGGGTGGAAAGAAAAAGAAATTGAGAATACAACAGCAGACATTGAGCAAATAACTGAAAACTGAAAGACGGTATAAGTAGCAATCAGACTGGATCTCTATGAAAAACAAGAAGATTTATTTCTTGCACAAAATGAGGAGACTTAAATGACGTACGCAGGTATTTCTGAAACTCTCTTTCTCTCTCTCTCTCTCTCTCTCTCTCTCTCTCTCTCTCTCTCTCTCTCTCTCTCTCTCTCTCTCTCTCTCTCTCTCTCTCTCTCAAATCCTTAGCGAAATGTCCCTAACTAATCGTTTGCTGGTCTCATAATTTGTTATAGATGAAATCCAAATGCCAAATTTTTAAATGCCAGGGAAAGATCTCTAGCTCCTTTAAAGTAGACATATACTTGATCAATTCCTCGGGCATGTCGTTCAGACAATAAATTAATACCATGCTATATTGCACATTATCAAAACAAACAGGTGCTTATTCAGCAGTTATAAAGTTTATCGAAATATAAGTTACGCATATTTATTAGACATAATAATCCTTATGTTTGATAATGGGTTCTTGAGACATAAGCTTTAGCTTTGATTACAATGTTGAAAGTTTCTACGGATTAT
This sequence comes from Unio delphinus, assembly GCA_029339505.1. Taxonomy (NCBI): domain Eukaryota; kingdom Metazoa; phylum Mollusca; class Bivalvia; order Unionida; family Unionidae; genus Unio; species Unio delphinus. The sequence continues at coordinate 8,928,885 of JAQISU010000015.1, read as the reverse complement.
AGTTTATATTAACGAAAATGTTAGATACATTAACAATTCTTTCTTGTGAACAATCAACAGATAATCGATAGAAAAGCAAACCCTTACATAACCTCAAACGTGATATTCGAATTTAAACAAACTTAAAGTCTCCAACTTTGCTACGCGGTAGAAACAATTGAAAATGTAGAGAATTTGTTGAATACATGCATTCAGATCATCATAAGTTCGGATTTAAATGAACGCAGTTGTGTATGTATGTATGCATGTGTGTACGTACGTAAAGATATCTTTAAAAGATGAATTCCAATATATTCAAAAATAACCCTGACAACAAGACCAACACCATCATTTCAATTTCCTGGACAAGAAATCTATATAAAGTATATAATGCATACAGAGTCTATATAAGTTGTTATTATACGTTATATATATACGTGTGGTTTTCTTAAATGTTATATATATATATATATATATATATATATATATATATATATATATAGATAGATATATATATATATATATATATATATATATATTTACATAGATGCATATTGCTGAATATAATCAATAAGCTGTTTTGGGTAAATGATTTTATCTAATAAAATAAATAGTTCAATGACAACCCGTGATTATAAAAAATAATTGCACTTTGACAAGGTACAAAAAAAAAAAATTAAAAAAAGAACAATTCGCTGATTTATTTTAAGTACTCGCACTGTCTTACGGTCATTATCCATCTACTATGCACACCTCCACTCCAGCAAAATATGTACCTGAAGCAACTAGAACATCTAATATTAATCTGCTTTGGGCTGCATACGAGTCCCTGGGAAAGAACATAATACACACATGAGTACAAACACATTTCGGTGACAGGAGCATAGAGTATATGGACACGTGGTTTGGATTTAATATCATTTGATCTACAGTCATTTAAAAAAATCTATCTGGCATGGTGTGAGTTTTGTAAAAGCATTGATGGTAAAATCATTCACCAAATCTGGAGAAAAGGCAAAATACTCATATTATATCTGCATCAACATTCTAACATTTTCTCTTTATCCTGATGTCGTCATCATTGGTCCTACAGCTGTGTCTCTCTGTTAAATGTACACAGTTTTGTTCACATTTTGGTAACTAGACAGTGTACATTCCATTTGTGTATGTATTGCAGCTAAATTCTATAAAACAACTCCATTTATATATATATATATATATATATATATATATATATATATATATATATATATACACAACACACTCGTATGGGTGTATACACGCGCACATAACGCACACAATTAAATTGATTTTCAGGCTCTCGGTTTTTGATGCAGATGTTTTGTGGTGAAGTTTTAATCTACCATCTGCTTGGCGAAATGATCTGAAGGACTTGAATGGCTTACGTAGGTCTCTCTCTCTCTCTCTCTCTCTCTCTCTCTCTCTCTCTCTCTCTCTCTCTCTCTCTCTCTCTCTATCTCTCTCTCTCTCTCTCTCTCTCTCTCTCTCTCTCTCTCTCTCTTTCTCCAATGTTTAGCGAAATGTCCCGAACTAACCGTTTGCTGGTCTCATAATTTGTTATAGATGAAATTCAAATGCCAAATTTTTAAATGCCAGGGTAAGATCTCTAGCTATTTTAAAGTAGATATATACTTGAGCAGCAGAGGGGGCAAACAGACCAACTTTTGGAAGCGTCAATTTGGCAAACTGAGGCTTCCTCGAAATCGTAAAAAAAGGCGTCGACGAGGCTAACCAACGCTTCCTCGAGGACGCCAACGTCGTTGGCACTCTCCCCCCCCCCCTCTGCTGCTAAGGGTTAACAGTTCTTTTTCAATTGTTAGTAATTTATGACGAAAATCTTTTTAAGATTTCACAAACAGACTAATTTGTAACGTCTCGTCTTGTAAATCAATCAAATTATTGGACTTGTCTGTGAGTCTGAAATTAATTATCGTTAATGAATCATTTTGACATCTCATATAGACTGGCTTAACCGGAGACTCCATTATTAGAAATCCTAGAGGAGCTGTTGGTGCAAATAAATATAAAATATATCCCTGCTGAGCTTGAACTGATTGCTCGAGATCTATTTGATAGCTTCCTTCGATAACATTACATACTAAATTCAGCGTTATCACCGTGGATATATTTACGTTTAATGGAGCAATTTGCCTACCACCGCCTTCTGGGTCATTATTATGTTTGAGGATTTTTATTTCCGGTGATGTTGTTTTTTCCATGCATCATGAATTATTTTAAAACCAACATCGATGGTGTCACTGAAAAGTTTTTTTAGTTCTGGTACGTTATATCCGGATAGTTTGAATGTGGAAATATCTTCAACGCGGATATTATATTTTGGCTATGTCGGTTCTCGTTTTAGGATAATCTTCCATTAATATCACTTGAATAATTTGTAAATTAAATGTTTTCATATCATCTATGATTTTGTTACATATTTCTACAACGCTGATAAATTCATCTCGAGTGAGAGAGCCGGATTTAAGAGATATTAACAACAATGAAAAATCATTATTCATCGCTGTGAAATTTTTAGTGATTTTATCGTAGTTGGGTATATGATATCCTATTAATCGTGTACCGTGTTCTGGTTCTTCGTATAGAAGATCAAAAAAATCCAGAGGGATTCGATAATCTTTATAACTCTTTATTGGATTATCGGGTTTTATCACGTCGGTGACATAATCAGATTTTTTTGGTTCGGGTATATTAATGGGTTCCTGTCGAGATGGTATCTCAGGCCATCCTAGTACGGTTCTAATAGAACTCTGATAAATACCTACAACGTATCCCTCTGTGCTTATTTCAATCGCGGATGATAATGTTGGTTGATGAATTTTAATAGCTATTTTTGATTATTTTTCAGTAATAGATTTTATTCTACGCGCTAATTCAGCATTAATTTGTTCAATTTGGTATGACCCTGTTGGTATTGATACAACGTTCCATTCTGGAGTCCCGTCGGGTTTATTCTTACTCGCTATGATATACTCGTAATTTTGCCAGCGCTATCGCCTTCACGGGAATCGGAGAAGGGAAATTTACACTGAAATTCAGGATTCGTTGATGTTATTGAGATCATGCTTGTTTTCACCGGGTTGGTATTTTCTGCTATTCGTTGAAGTAGTTCTTGCGATGTTGCCATTGTTATTATACTCATGTTGTCGCTCTAATTCTGACATCGCAGAATCATAGACACGTACCATCGCTGAGAACTCACTATCGGATATTAATGTGTCATCGAGTGATGACGGTATCAACGAGGACAATTGCGAATACGCTGTTGACACAACATGAAATTTGATTACGTAATCTTGCAGTTTACGCTGGCTGCATGATGATATTGTTTTGTTATTATTGAATTAATTCCATCGATTGTTGTCGCCGCGGATATACAAATTGGAACAGCAATCGTAGCTATCATTGTCACTGAAGACAGTATAGTACCAGCTCCGGCCATTACACCAGATACTGAGTACACTGTAACGTCAATGACTGTAATTCTCCTGCGATATTTTTGTATTTTCATTGCATACTCCTCAGCGAGTGTTTTGAGTTTCATTGAAAATTCTTTCACTGTATCATAGCGATATTGCGATGATGAAATCATTGGTGACGTCGTTGATGTCATCGTTATTAGAAATTTCATCGTTGAATTATTCTTCTACATGTATATTTGTTATAAATTCTATCACATATGTTATTGGCGATCTAACTTTAACAACTTGAATAGTCGATATTATAAAAATAGTCCAAGTGGAATTTGCATCAATTCGCTGTGTTATTGTATTTACAGCGGTTTGATCTTCACCTATGCCACCATAATTATCTCTAATATTAAAATTATCCCCACCAAATGTAGTTAACGTTTTTCGACAGATGCCTTTTAAAGTTGGAGTAAAATCTATTCGATTATTAGTGTCTTTGATCCAATCGAGAGTTCCGTACCGAACCACATACACGACATTACTTATATTTTCTGCGGAGTGTGGAATTTTACCTTATTGAGTCGTTTGATCATTTGAGGGAAATCATCTTTGACGGCATCAACTGCTGTTTTACTATCCTCGATAGATTTTTTAATATCAGCGATTTCATTAAATTTTTTGATTATTTCCGAATATGTAGTTTTAACATTTTCGGATGTTGTTGTTGTAAAAAATTTATCAGTGAGGTCATTGATGACCTTTTGATCATCAACAAACGAATTAATTTCAGCGAGAGACGGCGTAATTACAATCGGGGACCCAAAGAACTTATTGACATTTTTGCGAAATTGGTTATAATTTTTCAAATGATCGTCAAGTGTATTTGTGATCGTAGATACAAGTGCGCCTGGTTTGAGTTTGCCATCGTTGGAATATAACGCTATTGTGTTTTCAGCGGCGTCACGTTGTCGTGTTAAAATGTCATCCAACGACACATTACTGGTTTTCAATTTACCCTGGCGATCTTGAAATACAACTATTTCCCCGGGGTCAACACTTGCTAAATTCAACGTCTCAGCGATATCATCTTCAATTATTTTTTTTACATCCTGTGTTTCCGTGGTGGGTTTTTCTAACGCTGACAGAGGTCGTCCGCAAATATAAATCATTATTGTTAGCTCAACTTGTGTTTTCAATTTATGGATTTTTTACTAACAACCTCTCACTGGTATATTCGTCTACAACCACATGGGGTGGTTTCCACGGAAATCCAAAGGATTTTAATGATATCTCCGCAAGGATATTTAATACTTCACGGCCGCATATTGGTGGATCATTTAATTGTTGTCTTGGAAGCGTGGAATAAAAAATCTGAATTGAGCGATTTGATATATACCGCATAAACTCTTTTGGTGGGGCTAACCCATATGAATCAAAATAAACAATCCCACGTGGATCAATCGCGTATGCAACCCAGTGAGTTTCCTCCCCGTTGGAGTTATCAAGATTGATGATATCGGTTTCAACGTTATTTGGTTTTCTCGATAATTTATCTCTCATAAAAACACCTCTGAAGTTTTTTATCGCTAGTTTTTTAGCAGCATCAATTAAATCAAAATTGGACATGGGAATAATCGGTTTTTCCACTAATAAACCGTTCCTGGTATTCTTAAGCCGCTCCCGCTGTACCATAAATACCGGGTTCCTGGTAGTCTTAGACCTTTTCCCTTCTTTTTTATACCCACTCCCAGCTGCTTTCTTTAATGCCATCCCTGCCGCGGTACCAACGGCTCCTAGCGCTGCGCCTTAGCCACCGCTGGGGCAGCTGCAGCAATCAAAGCCGGAATCGCAGCTAACAACGAGAATATACCACCTGATTTTATCATGTTTTGATAGCAAGCCGCAGAGAGAGTGATCTGAACGCCTTTTTTATCTTTGAACGCATCATTGAAGTGTTTTACTTGACGATATGTCAACAATAATTTATTCGCTCCGCCAGTCATCTGATTGGCTTTCAGTGTTATGTGGTTCCGCATTTTTTGATGACTCTGATTGCAATTTCTTGAGTTGTCCGGGAGTTAACGTACCACTAATATGATTATATGACATTATACAATAACATATTGATTCTAATGGAAAAATCCGAAGGATTTTCAATTACATGTTTTCTACTGGCGCATCTACCACTCTCATTCTTCCGCCAACACCTTCGAGTAGCATTGATTTATCGCTACGAATGACAGCAACCGCTCTATAATTTGCAATACCACCACGATATATACGAGCTCAAAAGTGTATATCAACGACGGATTGTCTTGTTAAATCAAGATGTTCCAGCGAAAAGTAATAAATCGGATATAGGTTTTTAAAATCATATTGTGATATTTGGAGACCTGTATCAACGTTCTGATCGCGCGCCATATATGTCAACAGACGGTGATACACGCGTGCAATATGATTGTTGTTGTTACCAAGTTGTATATCCTCGGATTGTTCCTGTTGGCCGTTTGTTCTGAGTGAGACTTCTTTAACACCTAATTTATCAAATATCATATGACTACGTTCTTGATTGTCTAATCGCGTTCTATCCTGTAGCGCAACAAATATATGACGCGAACTTGAAACACCTTGTCGCGCTGCCAGGTGCCATGTAAACGTATCATTGATATTATAATCTATAGTATCTGTAGACACCGATAACCAACTTAACAACGATTTTCCTCCTTGGTCCATAAATAATAGTAATCGCTACTCCGTGGTAATTGATGGAGTCAAACTGGCATCCACAGTGATAGTTTTGATAATTTAACTTTACCCGCAGCAACACCAGCACCTCGCCAAATTGCATCATTACCAGTACCCTTTCGCACGAGTACTACCGTATGCTTTGCTCCATAGATGACTTTTCTGACATTTCTGCAGAATCCAAATATATGATGCAGTGGAATCGCGCATGAGAATCGTCGACTCTCTCCTTGTTGCACTGCTTTGCGTGTTGCAAATCCTAGATTGTATTCTGGATTAACATGTTGTGTAATATCAAACGCAGCTTCTAGTCTCGCTCTGTGTTCAGGAGAGTTAGCTGGTGGGGCTTCTGCAGTAGCCGCCGCTGTCCGTATTTTAATATGTTGGATGTGATCAGCGTGATAAGTATTATCCTTAGCGATGGACCTGCCGATCTTGTATAATCGTCAGAATATCTTGCTAACCCTATTATTGTTGTAGCAAAATCAACATCATTCTCAATTGTTTCAATTTTTTATCCATCAATGAGATATCTAGCGCTACTAAATAACGCCATGATACCATTATTGACAAAACCCACTCTGACATTTGGGTCATCTGCCTATTATGTATTAAGTGCAACATCAGTTACAAGTTCTCCTTCTACTTCAATAAACGCTTCACACGGTATAAAATATTTGCTGGTATTGTAAGGTGCTGTCGGTTATCAAAGTGTTATAAATACAATATTGCACAAGCCGCTGGTCAGAGGTATTGCGCAACTTGTAAGAACGACACTCGAACCCGCCTCCCGTTAATACTCGTTTGTCTAAGGAATGACCTCTACGGTGTAATATGCCCGGTTCAAATGGATATAGTAATCTGAGAACGGTATCTTCAACAAAGACAACATACGTGCCCCCGTAAGATAAAAATAACGAATTTAATTAAATACAATCAAGAAAAGAATGACACTGTAAATTACAATTTCTTCCTTTCTGAATACACTTAGTTCAGAAATACATAAACTGAAGCATTAAAATAATGGATACATTCATAAAAATCCCAACACTAATAAAAATAATTGAAGTTAGCCGTTAATACTGAGAGTAAATTTCATCATGGAATCGAATGTTCATTTAACATTGGCCTGTTGGGTGATTCAAAATGACCTTGTTCGTCGACTGGTTTTTCCTTCTGCGTTAGTCTCAACTTGAGCTTGCCCTTTGGTTGTACGTGGGATTACACAACTCTGTCTTCCAACTTCTTTTTTCCATCTCTGAATTTCAACTTCCTCGCTATTTCTTACTCGATCTTCAAACAAACTATTTTCCTTGTAAAAGAAAAAGGTAAAACGCCCTAAATATCTCGTTACTTTTAGAGTTGAGATTGTCCGTCCGTCTTCAGGTTCGAACAATCAGATCTTACTATCAGTGTTATCATTTATATGGCTAACAAATACTACAAAAGTCTTCAGATCAATAGAGCTATACTGCTAATTATCGACGTCAGAATTTGGGAAAGTCATATATTCCCGTAAATCATTACGTAAAGTGGGGCAATATATCATAACACACAATCCATATTCACTAATATGATAAATTCAAATTAATGTAACACTTTCCAATCATAAATGTATACGGCGGGTTTTCTACACCACCCATTTACCTACCTAAGTATATAAGGTAAAAAATGCTAATTCAGAATTCAAAAATACATTATTAAATCACTGTAAAACCCACTATCCCTATAAAAATATGAACACATCATGCATCTGTAACAAAGAAACATCATATCAAAGTACGTTATTAAATCAATGTAATACTGAACTATTTGTATCATAGTATCGATACATTATGCATCTATAACAAAGAAAAACATTCATATACATTACATCATGATAAAGGTGAATTTTAGTTAAATACCTTGTGTTTTTGGTGCGCTTCTCACCGTTGGATTTCGGCGGTCTTTTTTGAGCCTATTATTTTCGAAGGTTCTGTTCTAAAAAATAACCTCCGGAGTCTTTATTTCAGAATAATACTGTCCCCTCTCTTGCAGAGGTACTTCTAAGACTGACTAACCTCGTTTGATACGTAGCGTATATTTCCCCGATTCTGGGGTTCGACACCCCCCCTTCCCTGTACATTTGACCAATCGGAATAAATGCTATTCCTACGGACCTTTTGAAAACTGTCTATCAAGATGCCAAAAATGCGACTTAGGGTCAAAATATCACCTTATCATTTGTTTCCAATCAATCTGATAGCTCTTCGTGAGGAATCACCTATTTTAAGCATGTCAAACACTCAGTCCGTTTGCACTATCAACAGTTCTAACAGCATGACCCAGTAACATAAACATTCCTACGTCGAACTCTACTCCAAGACAGTTAATTGTCGGCTACCCTACGAATTACTTAATGAATTTCACTGACGAAAAATTTGGCACTTGACAGGTATCATGAACTTGAAGTTCGATTCTTGATCGAAGATCTAATTGTAATGCGTGATAGGCATAACATTGATAATCACGTACGGAATTATCCTTTAGCACTGGGGCTTCCATATCAAACGCTGGATGAGGTGATCGTTTGAACATTTTATTATATTTACCAGCGTCTAAATCATCGACGACGACTTTGTCGTTGTCGTGGTTTTTATTAAGCCAATTCCCGCTATCAGATTTGCGGTTTTGTTATCTTGGGCATTAGTCACCAGCGACGCTAATTTCTGATCCATTGCGTTATTTATTATTTTATTAACTTTCGCGGGCATTTCCGCTGTAGATGGTAACGGTAACGACGGAGTCGTCAATGCTGGTTTCTTTCGCCGTCGAACTAGCGCTGTTAATTTATCCTTCGCGACTGAAAACGCTTTCCCAGCAAGATCTCCAACAGCGCTAATACCCTTATCAAGAATAATATCGATGGCTTTCATTGATAATTGTTTTAGTAGCGGCGCTACTTTTGGAGCTATTCTTGCAAATAACCTGCACTTGTATCACCGAAACCATCACCATAGTACACGCAATAAACTGGAAACCGTGTGTTTACTACATAGACGCTGGTTGGTTTATTATGGTTGTAGTGTATGATCATTCTTATTATAAAAACACTAGCGTTTTCTAATTACTAGTAATTCAAATGAAATATTTATCTAATGTGATGACTTCGTCATCAGATGAAAAATCTGTAGGATTTTCAGTCGCTGTGATAACCATCCGTAGGATTTTCCACTAACTCGTCAATGAAATCTCGGTATGTTTTGATATCCATGATACCGCCTTGAAATAACAACCTGCAGATATCAGCTGCTTCATTAATTATTTCCGATGAGTTATTTCCAGCTCGTTTTCCTCCGATGAGAACTTCTAATCGTGTTATATCGCTGAGAATATTTCCAGGGCATTGAATAAGACCACTACCTGAAATCCCTCTTGGACTACTGGAATATCCATGTCCTGATTGTTCTTTTTCGCCAGTGATACCAGTTGCACCTTGTGTTATATCAAGAAGTTTTGATTGTTGTGGTAGATGAAGAAATCCAGGATCTTCTGTTTTCGTTTCATTTTTTTCTATGGCTTTGATATAAGCCTGATATGTATCATTTTCATCCTTATCTCTTATCTGTTCTGTTTTTGTAAACACACGAAATAATCCATCTTTCCATGTTTTCATGTCTACGGTTTTATAATAGTCGCCGAGATTTGTTGTTGTAATTAAAACTATCAACGACGAATTTAGCAATTTCTTCTATACTGGAAAATCTTTTATTTTCTAATTCATCGAGTTTATCCGGAATAAATTTATTTTTGAATGAAACCCTTTCTTCTTTACCCTTTTTTTTTTTGTTGAAGTTCAGGTGGTGCGATAAGTGGTGGTCTACTAGCAAGTTCTTCTTCAAGTTCTTCAAGAAGTTCTCGTTCTTATTGTTCTTGTTGTTCTCGTTCTCGTTGTTTTTGTTGTATTGTTGCGGTTATTATATCACCAGGAAGTGTTTTAAAAGATTTTTTTGTTTGTTTAGATCGCTCTGCTATTTTTTCAAGCACAGGAAGAAGAGGCTCTTCTTTTCTTGTTCCCGTCTCAGGGACATCTCCGTATATAGCTCGCTCAGTAGCTGATATTACCCCCTTCGTTGGCGTAGTAATCGGTCTAAACAATTCTTCACTTCCTACAGAAAAATAGGTCTGAAGACTCTGTCGAGTTTGAAGTTTTCCACGTACGGAATCACGCACGGGACTATATTTTCTAATCGCGACCAATCTTTCTCTCGCTAACTTAGTCGTTAATGCTTCGTTGGTCATTATTGAAACAGTAAAGCAATTTTTAATTTGAATTTGAAAATCAAACATTTTCCATGACGAAGTCACTATAATAAGAAAACCTCTAAATGATTCATTTAGAGAGAATCGACCATTTGACCCGACTGACATCAACAGTCATTTTTGGTCGTTTTTGTCGTTTTTTGGTCATTTTTGGTCATATTTGTGAATTTTTTAGTTAAAAAACAGCAAAAATGATTTTTAATAAGAAAACCTCTAATTGATTCATTTAGAGATAATCGACCATTTGACCCGACTAAGACCACCTAAAATCAGTCAATAAACGACAAAAATCAGTCAAAAAACGACTAAAACCAGTAAAAAAAAAAATGACCAAAATCAGTCTAAAAATGACCCCCAAAAAAGTATTTCAGGAATTAACAAATAAAAAAAATTTTTACTATGAAAACTTCACTACTTCCTACAACAAACATGTGGTTGATAAATCGTTTGTTGTACTAGAGGAGAAGTGGCACAACTGTGGAAATAATATTGAAAATTTCATTGAAAAGTTGATTTTCTCTAAGTGAAATCCGGGTTTTTTACACAACGGTTTTTTTAGTCGTTGTTGGTCAGTTTTTGGCCATTTTTGACTATTTTGGCCATTTATGTCTATTTTTAGTTGTTGCTCGATGAAAATTTCATTGAAAAGTTGATTTTCTCTAAATGAAATGCCTGGATTTATACCCTCAAAAACCAACCAAAATCAGGCAAAAATTGACTAACATCAGTCAAAATCAGACAAAAAATGGCCTAAATCAGTCAAAAATCGACTAAAATCAATCAAAAAACGACAAAAAAATTATTTTTATTAAAATATTTCAGAATTAGCAAATAATAAAAATATTTTACTACGAAATTTTACAACTTCGTAGTAGTAAAATATTAATTGATAAATGCCAGTATAGCATTTCACCGCTATTGTTGACTAAAACCACCTTGCTGGTTGAACGCACATACCCGTCCGGTATTGCAATACAATACTGTCCAACAAGTATTTATACCTGTTCAAACAGTGAAGTATTTAGCAAGAATTTTACACACACAGTTAGTTTTCATAGCAGAGATATCCGTAGGGGTTGTTAATTCTGTTGGATTAGTGCTCTAATATTTCTTATTTTCGAATTGACCTCACGTTTAACCTCATACTCTCGGCCCAGTTCTCTCCTTATTCCCTCCACGATGATAAAAAAAGGGACAAATACACTGACGTCATTACAGAATAAAAGAGAGTCACGGATGGAATTCTGAATTCTTTTTATTAACGCCAACTTCTTCGGCAGCGTGTATTTTGTTATTCAAAACACCAAATTCGATGTCCTGAAAGTCTGAAATAATTTGATCACAACTTAAACCATCTGACAATTGTATTTGTTGAGATTTCAATTTTGAAATTTCAGTTATGATTTCATTGATATTTTCAGAATTCATATTATACAATTATATATATTTCTAATTCATTTTTCAAAAATTAACTCTGTCCGTGATAAGGTGTTTGTCATGTTAGCACGTCCTGAGATATTATTATACAATTATATATACAATTATTTTTATACAATTATATACAATTATATGTGAACCATGTCCTTGATAAGGTGTTTGACATCTAAGCATGTTCAGAGATATTATACAATGATATGTGAACTCTGTCCGTGATAAGGTGTTTGTCATCTTAGCACGTTTAGAGATATTATTATACAATGATGTGTGAACCCTGTCCGTGATAAGGTGTTTGTCATCTCAGCACGTTCAAAGAATATACGAACCCCATTTGGGCGCCTCAGGTGTGATTTCATCAGAGACGCCCAGAGGTTACATATAAGACAGCACATCTCATAGGGTCCAGTCAGGTGTCTTCACATCTAACCAGACCCAAAGTTATCACGAAACATATTCCAGTAAGAGTGAATCTAACTCGTCAAATAACGGGTTAGAATCACAAGAGGGTATGTTTAGTAAATAGACATATAGGACAGCACATACATGAAAACCCCATTTGGAAACCCCTTTCGCGTCAAATAACGTGAAAGAGACCCAGAGGTTACATATACGACAACACATCTTTGGAACTCCTTGGTTGCCTTCACATCCAAGTAAGCCCAAGGGGGGCCCGAAACATAAATCTCCGGCGGGAGGCCTAACGTGACAAACGCCATATTAGACCGCCCAGAAGATATGCTTGGGGATATCACAAACTTAATTAAGGATGATGGGACAGCACTAGACGATACAAACATGAAACGACGGGGCGAATTTTCTACGGCAAACCGACCAATCAAAAGCCACCCATGAAATCAACCCGGTTGCATGATTGACAAAAGACAACCACGCCCGTGTCAATGGCGTGGGTTAATCTATATCGGTCGGATTGGCTTTTGAAAGGCCCAAGCTTAATACCTTTCATATGGTATATAAGGTGACTAATACAGCAGCGTCAATCCACAGGGTGTGTTATTTTATTTCCTTGAATACTTGTCAATGGTGTTTCACAGTATTTAAATGAGACCATAAATTTGAATAAAACACTAAAAAAAGGAATATAATTGTTTATAAACACTATATATTTCATTATTTTTCTTACAAAATAGATAATAATTATATCCGCTGAATCACAATCTTGGAGATAGGTGAAACACAAGGAAGATAACTCATTCATAACACCTTTAATCTAACTAAACGAGTTATCTCCCTTGGTGTTATATAGAATAGTAAAAAATGGATTTTATACGTAGATAAATTGAATTTTTTCTCCCTTTCTTTTGAAAATCGCCGTCTTGGTTATATTCCCGGCAACGGCTCGTATTGAGGCACTACAAATATCAAAATATATACCGGCTTCATACATAGATTGGAATATAATTTCTTCGTTATTTGCTATATTATACTATTTTATAGATCTTTTCCTAATTAATTTATAAATACCAGTTAATCCTCGTTTTAAATTCTCACTCTGTTTAACAGTTTCTAGATTATCCAATTTGTTATTATGTGGATTGGAATCAATGTGATCGATAACAAGACCATCCTTGATCAATCCATCAAACACTTCAAAGACGAATCTGTGACAGTAATATTTCTTCTTTCCAACACTAAACATCAAATACCCCACACCATTATCCCACCCAACTGGCTTCTTCAGTATACGATGTCTGATAATACCATCATGAGACGCTTCATAGTTTACAATCACAGAGTGAGGTCTGAAGTCTTGGCTCATTGTATAATAATACCATTTGTCTAATTTATTATTTGCTTTAATTATAAGTCTCTGTATATAATCTTGAGGGGTCTTTATGATTTTGTCATCGTTAGAGTCAATGACGGTATTTTTTATTCGTTTGTCATAATAGCGTTTTAGTTCCCTGTATCGTTTGCCGCCACAACTGAGACATAATTGCGACTTCCCCCTTACCCCCACCCCACATCGGAGGCACGGGAGGGGGCCAAGGGAACCGTTACGAACGCTCTGTAAATGATACCCACGGAATTCGCTTCTGCATGATTTGTTACACGTGGTTGCTGATCCAATCATAAGCCATTTGCAGTGATTCATTATATATAAATTTCTTATTTAAATACTTGTTTTAATTATTTGACTGAGGAATTCGAGAGATTATCAGCAATTAAGCCCTACAAAAATATTAAATTCAATCTCGATAGAACCCTCAAAGATGTGCCAAAACGGGCAATACATGAAAACAGCTTGATAAAAGAAAGTCGTGACTGTGCTGTTGAATTCAAGCATGATGGAGCATCTCATAGCTGGTCAACATTTAGAATTGATGGTGTTGTTGATGCCACCATGAACGACGAAAAGACAGCTACAATAATATCACAACTTGACAGTAAAAAAAAGTATTTTTAGAGTGAAATTCATTATCCGTGTAAAATCAGGCGGTTGGACTATACGAGACAAATTTGAACCAATTCTCAAAGACAAGAAAACAGTCGTTGTTAGCCGTGATTCTAAGCCGGTTATGTTAACTGGAATTGACAAACCATACTATGAACGAGCATGCCCTGAAACAGCAGTTGTTTATTGGATATATCCGTTAAATGAAAAATCTGATATAGAAAAACTAAAACCAATGGAATACTCGTCGCCGGCGACCTCGTCGTTGAATTGTGTAGCAGAACGATTAATAGAACAATTCACAAATGCGCTGCGTGGAAATAAATTGACTGATCTAAGACGCAAAAAAATAAATGAATGGGGGCTAACAGTGAAACAGCGTAGGGCAACAATTCAAAATGTGGCAGAGTTAGAACGAATACTAGCGACGATAACCGGAGAAATATTGTGCGAACCGAAATATAAATCGAGAGGAGCTCCAATCAAAATTATTGATCATAACGAACACGCATGGACAACTGCAGTAACAATATTCCCACGGGATAGAACCATAAAATATATATCCGAGGAATTTTCCGCTCCAGAATTCTCTGAGAAAAAATTATTTGATTTTATTCACCAGTTGAGTAAAAACGATCCTGTGTCAGTGTGGTTACTTCACAGCGCTGAAAACCCCGAGGGTGGATTTGCTCAGTTTGTAAGACCCAATGGAGAATTATACCACACTGAAGCCCTCCAACACGCAATGAAAAAACTAGCTAGTAGTTTCTCGAAGAGTTTCGACGATGAACAATTATTAACAAACTGTTTTACAATTCAGTCGGTTGCAGCTCATTTTGCGAGAAAGAGAAATATGTGGAAACCAACACGAGCTGAGTTTCTATCAGATGTCAGATCAAGCTGCATCGAATACAACCACGGCGGAATATGGAATACAAAATACGACCGTGAAAGTATTATTTCGGTTGATATGGTCGCGTGTTATCCGGCGAGTTTTCTCAGGTACGGAGAATGCGCTGAATACTTCAAGCGATTTGGACATCCCACCCATGAGATGGCCCGCTTTGCTATTAATGGACCACTACCTGATTTTGATTTAACCGGATTCGCTCGTGTAGTATCATTTGAATTGGCTACAGGACTCTATAAGTGTTGTTATATTTGGATTGGTAGACACATCTCTGATAAACACTGGATGCCAATAGTGCTATTACGATATATGATTGATTGTGGCATGCTGATATCGTTGATTGTCAGTGAAGCAATTATATCATATCGAGCTCAGACTGAAGTTTGGTTACCACAACCCGAGAGTCTAGATAGTATAATCAGCAAACAACGAAAACATTTTCCCGATCTTCACTAAGAATATATAGTGAAATGGTCAAAACAGTTATTTGAAATCAGAAAACAAGACGCAAAAGATCTCGGTAGAAGAATAATCGGTAAATTTACTCAGGGTGGAAAATACGACAATAACCGATATTCTTCACGGTTGATTATAGATAGCGTTGAATACGATTTTATAATCGCGGGTATAACGAGTAAAGGTATATATGTCGATCGTAAAGACGCTATCTTGTTCGATAGAACCAAATTTGGTACAATTGTTACTTACAGCGATGGACGCAGTCTTCAGTATACACACTTGAGAGCATCTATGCTAGCTGATGCTTCTATCAATTTATTTTCGATGATAAATAGATTTCCTGACACCGCAGTAAGAGTAGCCATTGATTCATTTGACATAGACATGAAACACAGCAACGCAGTAGCTGAATTTACAAATTCCGACGAGTCTTGGGGATGTTGGAGAATTAAGCGGAAAATACCGCATGATTATTCCGAATCAGCAGATGTTACGATTGAAGATAATTACTTGAATAATAATCAGATATCAGAACTATCTAACGCACCACCGTGTTCTGATCAAATATGTAGATATAAAACAGTTTATTTAAACGGCTGTGGCCGGTCAGGAAAAACAACTCGTGCGATTGAATTATTTCGTGGGAAATCAAACATGATTGTGCTAACACCGACAAACAGACTTGAAGAGAAGAAACAACGAGGGGTTAATCCTTGCACTTATTACAGTTTCTTTCGATGGAAAGGAGATGAATGGACGCCTGATCGAATGGGTGAGAAATTTATTCCTGAAGCCGTTATTTGGGATGAGATATGCACGGTATCATTAGATGTATTACAAAAGTTTCTCGAGTGGTTATAGCTATCGAATACAAAAGTTGTCATGTGCTGCGATCATGGCCAACCACCGCCATTTGTCGGTTTATCACCCCACACATGGCTGACGAATTTTGTAGACTATTATGAAGAAATTAACACCGATCATAGAGCACTTGATGAACAATTAAGCGAGTTCAAAAAACTAACTAGATTACAACCGGATAGAATCCAATGTGAAATAGTGCGTAAAATAATTTCAGAAACACCATTAAAAGATTTTTGCGAAGCGTGGAGACCAAACAATTTGATAGTGGCGAGTAGAAAGATAGTAAGAGATACACTTCAGATGAAGTTATTTGAAACGCATAAAGAAAAGTTTGCAACACTTCCAGTACCGCTGTGTTATAGACCCAAGGATACACGAAAGCAGAATATCGAAGTTGATATTCCAGGACAGCGTGAAAAGCAGAATTTAGTGTTAAATGATATTGTGTTGGTTGAGATCAGCGTCGTCGAAGATGTATTACGCGCTGATAAATCCCCATGGATGCTAGGTTACGCAGCGACGATACATTCTTCACAGGGATTGACTATATCAGATACAATTGTTTGGATTGTGGATAATCACATCGAGTGGACAAATTTAGTTTATCTCGCAGTATCCATAGTACGAAGAATAAATCAACTTCGAATAGTTGTTCTGATAGAGTCAGGAGATGATAATGACATTACAATCAGCGTTGACAGCGTCAAGGACATAATCAGAAAAAAACTATCTGGTTATAAACAGCAGGATAAAAAAAATAATAGAGAATTTGACATTGATGCCGAATTAATAATTACACTAAAACAACAGCAGAATAATCACTGCACGAGTTGCAATTGTATAATGAGTTGGCGTTGGTCGGATAAGGATTCTCGACAATTTACCATAGACAGAATAAATAGCAGCGTAGGTCATACCAGCAATATCGTGATGCTGACTTGTCTTGAGTGCAACAGACGCAGAGGTTCTAGTTAAGACCACGCGGTGGTAATTGAGTATCCTCGGGTTTCACTTGTAATTGTTGTCGAGTAAATTCTCCCTGAGGAGCAGTTGAATCCAGTCTATAGATTGCTGGTCTACCCGTGGATCGTGTTATGCTGAATATTTTATGCACGGTGACACTCCAAATAGAATCAGTAGCCGTTTTTGTGCCACCTTCGAGTTCTCCTGGTTCATATAAATACCTAACAGTGACATTGCCGAGTATTGGTTGTTTCGAAAAATCTTTTTGTGGTTGTTCGGGTATATACTTCTTTTTAATCGAGTTGTTAGGTTTCATGTTGATTGTTCGAGTAACCTCATTATTCAGCGCGGTAATTACACTCGGTAATCTCTTGACCCATTCACGAGATCGTTTATGTTGAATAAATTCCTTCGCGTACTGATATCCAAATAACCGCTCAGCAAGTGTGCGATTAAATCGATCAACAATTGCCTGATCGCGATGTAGTGCAGTATGTCCTCTTCGTATGGTGACATTATGATGTTTCATTTTTGATAACACCGCACCCTGAAATTCCTTGCCAGGATCAACTTGTAATAGATTTGGTTAGCGCAGGGGACCTCTTCGATAAATCAATTCAAATGCAGAAGCTACTTCAGTGGCCGACTTTGTTTTTAACGGCTCTGCTTGTTTGTATCGACTCCGAACATAAACTACGGTTAGCGCGTATTTATAGCCGTCGTCATGTGGCAAAAAAAATTAAATCAGCTTGATGAACTTCATTGGGTACAGTAACATCAAAATGCGAGAAATTGATTTGTTTAGAACGCGGTAAATAAATTTGCCATATAGACTGTTTGGATAACCAATCTGCTGCAGTGGCCTTTTTCACTTTTGCGGCGTTGGCGAGTTTATTGATTGCAGCGTTACCCTTTCAGTATCGTCTCGGAGAATAATAAAAAGATTCCATGTTGTTATTAATTACCAGCGCCCATCATCAATTTGCCTTTCATAGCTGATTTTACCAGCGCCCATCATCAATTTGCCTTTCATAGCTGATTTTACCAACCACGAAGACAACTTTTCTTTGAAGGATTTATCAGGAATAGCATTTAACGCATGAATTAATTTTACATCAGCGAGATGCCTGTGTTGCAAATTGCTGCTTTTATAAGCAACATCATGAGCATGACACGCCTTATCAATAGCGTTTATCGGATATTCACCGGGTCGGGGCTGATTTTGATCATCGACTCTGATATCTAATCGTGTTCCTGGGCCACAGTAGCTATATCCTGGAAGGTGCTTTTCTCCTGGATACTGTCACAGAATTAGGCGAAAATTAAATTTATTTTCTTCTTGATTTACAAACTAATCTCACTATTTTCTTTGTTTCGTCGTACATGCGTTACCTGGGGTGAATAAGTGGGTTTCTCCAAGGTAAGCGGCATGTGCCTGACTTCGTATCACTTGAAGTAACGATGTGATTTTAGACAATCAAAAAAAACCTGCCAGGATATTTTCCCGAGGCAGGCATAAAAACACCGACGTGATATATATATCACTCAACGGTACACTCAAATTCCGAAGGTGATCAGAGATAACTGCAATTTATTGTGTGTGTTTAACGGAGTTGATACTCATACGCTACGAAATATTTGGAAAACTTGGTGCTGCAGTGATATGGATCATAATCATTTTGGAAATTTCTTTAGTCACGCTCAGTCAATCCCACATGGATCTGTGACGATAAATTTAGCAGATCCTCGAACACGATATCGTGTCGGACTTGATAAAGTATTTGGTTAAAATCGTTTACTGGACCCCGTAAAAAAATTGTTAACCCATAGCAGCAGAGGGGTCGAGTGCCAACGACGTTGGCGTCTTCGAAGAAGCGTTGGTTAGCCTCGTCGACGCGTTTTTTTACAATTTCGAGGAAGCCTCAGTTTGCCAAATTGACGCCTCCAAAAGTTGGTCTGTTCGGCTCCTCTGCTGCTACTTGATCAATTCCTTGGGCATGTCGTTCAGACAATAAATTAATACCCATGCTATATTCCCCATTCTCAGAACTAACAGGTGCTTATTTAGCAGTTATACAGTTCATCGAAATATAAGTTACGCATATTTATTAGACATAATAATCCTTATGTTTGATAATGGGTTCTTGACACATAAGCTTTTAGCTTTCAATACAATGTTGAAATTTTCTGCGGATTATAGTTTATATTTACGAAAATGTTAGATACATTAACAATTCTTTCTTGTGAACAATCAACAAATAATCGACAGAAAAGCAAACCCTTACATAACCTCAAACGTGATATTCAAATTTAAACAAACTTAAATTCTCCACCTTCGCAACGCGGTAGAAACAATTGTCAATTTAGAGAATTTGTTTATTACATGCATTCAGATCGTCATAATTCGGATTTAAATAGACGCAGTTATGTATGTATGTATGTATGTATGTATGTATGTATGTATGTATGTATGTATGTATGTATGTATGTATGTATGTATGTATGTATGTATGTATGTATGTATGTACGTATATATGTAAGTACATACGTATGTAATGTATGTATGCATGCATGCCGATACGTTCGTACGTATGTAATGTATGTATTCATGCATGCAGATACGTTCGTACGTATGTATGCAGGTAGGTAGGCAGGCAGGCAGATGCATGCCTGTATGTATCTATGTATGCATGCATGCATGCACGCAAGCAGATGTGTGTGTCTGTGTTTCAGTTTCTAAAGATATCTTTAACAGAAGAATTCCAATATATTCAAAAACAACACTAACAACAAGAATGACACCATCATATCAATTTCCTGGACAAGAAATCTAAATGAAGTATATAATGCATACAGAGTCTATATAAGTTGTTATCAGACGTTATATATATATATATATATATATATATATATATATATATATATATATATATATATATATATATATATAATGCGGTATGTAATCAATAAGTGGTTTTATGTAAATGATTTTAACTAATAAAATAAATAGTTATTATAAATAATAATTGAACTTTGAGTCGTGATACCGTACATCAAGGACTTTGTAAATGTAACAGATGAATTGATATCTAAGTCTAAATCCACGCGTTTCCATATAGTTTGTAGCCCATCACAAATTAAGTATTTTTCTTGCCGTGCATTCATCTCTTTCGAAATTATCACCGTTTTGATGCACATTTTTAATTCCAATATAAATCCATAGAAGATACAAATGTACTGTTATTGTTTTATCTTGCTCTTAAAATTTTTCGAAAAGGACATATTAAGACTAGTGCGACTTTTTTTAAAACGCGAAATTCATATTTGATCATCACTTTAAAAAATGTATGAAAGTATAATCAGCATATTCTTGAAACTAAAACTGTAATAATACGCCAAACAAGAATGTTGGCACTACACTGTTAAAAGAAATGGATAAGGTATTGTAAATGATTGACAGATTTTCAATATGCTAGGTATAACTGGAGGTAGGTAAAGGAGAGGTTATATATGATCCGCGTAATGTTTTGAAGATAATAATCTATGTACGGACGGACAAACTCCTACAAGCACACGGACTACAGATAAAACAGACAAGCGACAAACATACTGTAGTCACAATTGATCGCATTATATCTGCAGAATAACAGATGTAATTCTTCAAATCTTTAGGAAAGACTAGTATTTTTATTATAAAACATGATACTGCAAATCGGAAATGTAATAATATTTGCCGTCATATCAGTACGCATCAAACAGTAACTGCTTAATTATATGACATTAGCGTGTGTCGTTATTCAGATTTACTTTATATTATGTGTTAGTAATTTGTGTTTGTATTATTTGATGTGGGTAATCAGCATTGTGTCTAGTTGCTAACCTTGTTCAAAATTATCGTCGACTTTATTTTGCCACGTTTTTGTATATTTTGGTAGTTACATTATCTGTTTGTTTTGTGGGAACAGCAAACAATAACTATTGTTGTTTTTTTTTTTTTTTGCTTGGCAGATTGACAAAGAAGCTAAACGTGACAATACTTTGCTTTATTACACGTGAAATGGTGTGTCCGAGTTTTTATGAAAAGAATATGTTTGTCCGGAAAATGTAAATTGAATCTAACAACATGGAAATAAAATGAAATGATACGTAGTATGCCCTATTGCAATGAATATTGATTTTAGTTTTAAAAGAATCAAACTTAAATTACAAACGGACGCTTTTTCGACACGTTTATCGTAAATAATTTTTTTATAATATACACGTTTGTATAGAGCCGTTATCCTATGTGGTACATTTACAACCTTTTATTCAGAAGGTTATATAACTATTTCAACAATCGGTTTATTGAATTCATAAACTAAACGCCTAAGCACCCTATTTAGAGCAAGCGCCCGATTAAGTCTGTATTATTTGTCTGTATGTTCTGAATGAAGACCACCATTGGTTATACAAATGGTTATAAAAACTGGCAAATTTCAAAATTCTAAGATCAAATGTGTTTCGAGAATGCAACTTACACGTTTGAGACATTTTTGAAATATATTTATCTTTGTTGCATTTTGTAACAAAATCCCCTTGTACAGGAAGAGTCATGTCTGTGTCGGAAACATCAGTGTGACGCTGAATATGCAGTAGCTCACTCCAGTTCCTTGCTAAGGTTTCTTCAATTTTAATAGTATATATCGTGGTTTGATAAGCAAAAGTCAAGTGAGAAAAAAGAGAGTACATAATTACATAATGCACGTATCACTAGAAGCAAAAAAATATACAGGATGTAATGAAATTAAAGAGAAGAAATAAAACCATAAGAAGAAGAAAATACTAATGTATTTTATAACGTGTATACTACAATAAATTTTCTGCCAGTTTAACGGAAAGCTACTTCTGCTCAACTTATTACGCATAATTTCTAACACTTACAATAGTTTGCAATCTCCTGTCCGCATCAATTTCAGTAAAAATGTGAAATTAGCATCTTTTAGACTGTTGAACAATTCAGTAATCGAACACTGACATGACCGACGGACAAACCACCTAGAATAAGACGCATTTTTTAACTAATACGGGATGCGGAGAAAACTAATTCAAGACAACCACACGAAGCAACCTAAAGATTCACAAGGATCAATATGATGTTTATTTATCTGACATCATCGTCGTGGCTACATTTCTTGCGGAGAAAAAAAATACACCAGATTGGAAACTATTGTGGCAAATGTTAGTAAATCGGAAAGAATTAAAAAAAGGATACACACATAAATACTTTTAAAATAAGCAGTGGTTTTGAAAAGGTGCATGTGTAGACGTCATGAAATGCTGAAAATTCAAGAAGTGGAATCCCCTTGCTGAAAGTATACAACTCAAGTTATTTGTGGAGATTTGTTTCGATCACCTCATATTCCAAATGACAAATACGTAATTGCACTCCGATATGGTCATTGTCGTGAAACACATTATCAAGAACTCAGTAACTCTTTAAAGACTAGTTTTCGGGTTCCTGAAGAACAATAAATAATTCAAACTTTTTTTCAGTCAACATGTTGCAATAAACTACCAACTAAATAATTCCCAGAATAAAAATGTATTAATGACTTACGAAAGTCGTTTCCAACATGTTAACAGTATTTGCAGTAAACATTCATAAGTTTTACAAGCTTGTAATTGAAATAAACAATTTCGAATTTATCGGCATATCGTCCCATTGAACTAGGAGTGTTACATTCAGAGACATAAGAAACATCCAGACGAATTATTGGATCTCAAGGACAGAAAGATAAAGGCCATTCACGTATAATTTATTTCTTGATTTCTGACGGCAGTATAATTTAGATTCCAAATTTCTGTGTCACTGCTGATCGTGCGTGACGAGAACGCAGTGAAGAAACATCATTTTATCATTTCTGAAAATTAATTCGTGCTCTCGGGGCATGAGGTAAACATATATTTCGTGGTCTTATACTATTTCTGACTTTGCCGAGTGGACCAAGCTGATGCTGGAAAAGATAAGGTCGCTTATCATATGAATTGTCATCGGTACGCGACATTGCTATACTTTCTTTATGTAGCAGAATGAATGATTTAAGAACTCATGAAGTACATAGTCGTATCAAATATATAGTTTAACGTTCATTATTGTTTTGTCAACTTGAAGTGACTGAGTTATCAGGATATAGTGTATTTTCATTAGAACCTATTTACAAACACAACGATTGCAATAATTACATAAATACCTGTAAACCCTAATAGAAAATGAATATATCAATAAATCAAGGACTCCGACTGTGGAAATTGTAGTATAGATATTGTAAAGGTCACACTTGTGTGCAAATATGTAGTTGACTCTTAATAAATATATGTAATGACAATAGAACGCAATACATTATCATCCCACCTAAGGCTTTGTAGTCTCGGCTTCACAGTTGTAATAATATTTCATACATAATTATGATATTTGATAGCAAACGTGTTAAGTTATACATGTGAAGATCAAAATAGAATAAAGACTCTTTAACCCAGACCAACTGTCTCTAGAATAAAGACTTTCAAGAAAGTAACATAAACCTGTTATCGCGACTTTTCCAGGGTTCACCTAGACCGATATGCGTCTTTTGATTATTGTTTGGGGAACCATTCAAGCCAGTATAAATTCTTTACAAAAATATACCGCTAAAACGTTTGCCTATCTTGTTTGGACAATTTACACTTGTGCGCTAACGAAACCTTTTTTTATAAAGAGCTGTCACGAATCGGCACACTTCAAAGAAAGTAGGTCATTACCTGCATAAACTTGCTGGTCTTATCAACATAATACATATATATATATATATATATATATATATATATATAGCCTCCTTGTGCAATATTACCGCAATCGTTGTAATTAAATCCTTAAGGTGTGTATTAAAGGATTTTGAGACTCGCTACTTTATTGAAGTCCCATTTCAGCAGGAAAGAGGTAGGTAAAGTTCAATGTACTTACTATTGTTTTGTAATTGTACGACACACATACACGCAGTATTAAAAACAAATGTTGTAATTGTATGACACACTTACGCGCAGTATTAAAAACAAATCTTGTAATTGTACGACACACATACACGCAGTATTAAAAACAAATATTGTAATTGTACGACATACATACACGCAGAGCAGCAGAGGAGGCGAACCTCACAACTCTTTTCGACAAAATTGATTGAAGCCTCAAAACGGCAAATAGAGCCTTCCTACAAAATCTCATATTTTAACAAAAAAAAAATAAGTCTCTATTTAGCAAACGGAGACTTGACGATTTTTCAATCATCCGGGTCGCAACGATGTTGTCATCGCCTCCTCTGCTGCTACATATCGCCTCCTCTGCTGCTACATGTTAACAAAAATCATAAATGATTTTTCACGAGGGATTTTACGATTTCATTTGTGTCGTCTGCGATTCTCACCTGCCATGTGCGCGCCCACGTGACTGAATAAATGATGCGGTTTTAGCCAGACGACAATAAAAAGTGTTAAAAGTTTTATTTATTTAACTAACTCTACAGAAACTCACAATCAAGTTTACTCCATTAAACAGCTGTATTTATTTTTTTATAAACCCTCATTCAGCTATGTCCTTTGCTTCCTGGCAAATTATACACTTTCAGTATAACGTTTTTTATAACCTAACGCGTTACCTATGTTCGCTCAGCCGGAACGAGCATGAAACATTAGTGTTTTCAATGCAAAACCACCTATTGAAATTCCCATTCATTGAAGTAAGTGGGTGTGGTTAAAATCACTATCTGCTACGTGCGAGTTGTATTTGTCTGTTTAAAAAGTATTTTATTTTCGATTTTCCTGTATGCATTTTTATATAATTACATTTAAATACAGTGAAAACGCTCTTATTGTTAAGTATACATGTTAGGTTATATTGTTTCCTTCCTCTATATTGATTGGTACACTGACACAGGCATGAGTGACTTTCAGTACAAACGTACTTCTGTTCTATGTTGATCGGTACACTGACGCAAGAATGTGACCCAGACTACTATTGACATGATATTTTAAACAACAGTTATATTATTTTTTGTTGTGTACTTAGTATTTTATTTCCTAAATACTATGAAATTTCTGTGGATACAGTAAAATTGTCTATTTTAAAAATCTCTTTTTGTTAAGTATAATCAGAAGATATATATATTAAAAAATCTCTATTCTTTATGACAGTTCCTTGGTGTAATGGTAGCGTGTTTGTCTTGTAAACACATGTCTATCAACTACGTGTTCGGTCCCCATAGCAAATACATTTTTTGATGGCGAAACGGAAGATGTTTTTCTATTAATTGGGGGATTGGGTAAGGCGAACCCCCTCAATCAAACCAACATTGCAATAAGGCGAACCCCCTCAATCAAACCAACATTGCAACTCATGCTATCACATTCCTGGTAGCGTGGGTTGGAGTTTTTTCCAATTGTTGGTTTGAAAAGTCAATAGAAAAGACCCTAACAAAGGCCTGAATAAGGGGCTCATGAATGAATAACCGCTCATAATTTATACCATTTATTTTGCATTTGTTCTTAATAATAAGAGATACAGTATACTATAAAAATATGGATATCGAAGATGTAAATGCTATAATCGCTCAAATTTCAAATTTAAAAAATCGAGGAATAGTATTATATAAAGATCTCGACTGCGACAGGATTACCTCGGAATATGAACACATTGGGTATCAGTCTAGTTTTACCTAAAATGTACAGGCTCGTGAAAGGAATTCAAAAGTCTATCTATGCTTGTTTGTACGGTAACGACATTAATGCATTTATAACGCTATTTAGCACCGTTGAAGCAATACGTCAAAAGCTCGGCCAATAGTATCAAAAACGAGCTGAAATTAGTTCTAAAGTTCGTGATCTTAGAAAAATATTAAACGAGGAAAAACCCGTATCTTAATCACGTGGGCGTTACTATAAAAATAGGCTTTCAGTAAATTTTTTAATAAAATTTATTTTTTTTAGCGTTTTTTGTAACACTTGTTACATAGGATTTTCTCTTGAATGAATACTCAGCAGTTTGGGTTTGCTCATGCAGTTATGTGCGTACTGGATGATCTGGTTGTGGTAGCAAGTAATCACCGCGACGCCTCCATTTTCACGTAGTTGTTGTTGTTGCCGCGTCGTTAACAAAAATCGTTCATCGCCGTTCTCAGATATTACAATTTTGAAACCCCCAGCGATGTTATTTCTGAAACATTCGCAGATAGCGTTGTACAGTTTAACCTTGTCGGAGATGGATACGTTAGCTTGGTGGTACAGTATTTGATAACTCGGCCTTTAATTGTGATAACGTCTTCACGTGGAAATACCCTCCGGATTCACATTGAAAAACTCAGTTCACAAACAATATATGGTGGGTGAATCGCTTACAACTAGATTAGCCCGAGAGCGGCTATCAGCAATTAAAAAGTTTATAGCGGTTCGCGAGAAACTTCAACAACGACAACAAGCGCAGACTGACTTTTCTGTGTCAAGTGAACAACTGTTTACTTCGATAACAAGTGCGACCAAAGATGTGAAAAAGTTAACTGAAGCAGCGATATATGGAGATATTCCTGAAAAAGAACTAGCAAAGAAGGCGCCGCTTCTTGATACGCTTGAAAAGATAGCAGCAGAGACTGAACAAACACGCGCAGGGATAGAACAGCTATCCAGTGATATAAAAACCCAACGCAAAATTGAAGAACGCGAAGAAGAACAACAAGGTGCAGCTGGAGGAAAAGACTATTCACCTGGAAATATATTTACAGTCGCAGCATTAAATGAATTTAGAGGAAACCATACGGATTCCGAATTAGCTGATTTTGTTAGAGAAAATTCTTCAAAGGGCAAAAGAGAGAAATCATTAAACGACGGGTTTAAAGATTTTATAAGAGGCAGAAGGGATTATGCATCAAAAATATATTTAGTGAGACACGGCGGAGATAGAATCTCAGCGTTGCAACACTCTGGTTATGATGACTTTCTATCTGCGGTTGAAAACGGTCCACAACCACCACGTTATACGGAGGATCAAATCCCGGAGGAAATAGACATAAGAGCAGAAGCCAGTTCTAAGAATACAAGCGGAAAGGGATATTCAATTAAAAATCCTTTGGATTTCAACGCAACCATGACATGTCCTGGTAATATCCTCAGTGATATATCACGGTTGGAAGTACTTATCGGTGGAAAACGAGCCGGAAACAACTCCGTGGAGATAATTAATGAAGCAGCTGATATCTGTAGACGATTATATGCCGGTGGTATCATGGACATTGATGTATATCGAGAATTAATTGCTGAATTAGTTGAAAATCACAGAGACGCCTATGGTTATTACAGCGATTATTACAGCGTATGGTTATTACGGCGGCTACGCAATTCACTAATTGAAAAACTACTAGTTTTATAACAAGATGATCATACACTACAACCATGATAAACCCGTAAGCGTCTACGTGGTGAACTCACGATTGCCTGTTTATAGAGCATATTGCGGAGATGGTTTCGGCAATACCATTGCGAGGCTATTTACAAGAATGGCCCCAAAAGTGGCGCCGTTAGCTAAACAATTATCAATGAAAGCCATTGATATTATTCGTGATAAGGGAATCAGCGCTGTTGAACATCTTGCCGGAAGAGCATTTTCTGCCGCAAAAGATAAAATAACATCATTGGTGCGACGACGAAAAAAGCAACCAGTTGTACTGCCATCTACAACAGCGATGCCTGCAAGTGTAAGCAAAGCAATAAATAACGCAGTGGAAGAAAAAATAGCGTCGTTGGCTGCTTCGGTGACTCCGTCGCCATTGACGGCTTCGCCGGTAACAGATAACGCTATCATGAATGCCATAGCAGGAAGTGGGTTGAAACGAAAACGAAAACGACGATGATTACAAAGAGTTTCACAATTAAAAACACTAGTATGTTAATAAAATGTTTAAACGAACAGGCTGACCCCGTATCAGATATGGAAGCCCCAGTGCCCAAAAACGATTCCGTCCGTGATTATCAATACTACTCCTATCATGCAATACAACCCAACCTACGATCGCGAATTAAACTTCAAGTTCAAGATACCAGTAAATTCTTTTTACCATGTGAAGCATTTATTCAAATCGAGGGAAAACTCGTAACAAATCATGCAGCTGATACTCCATATCCAAATAACGAAAATGTCCGAGTTGGTTTTGTTAATAATGGCATAATGGCGTTATTTGAAAGCTCACGATATCTCATTGATGGAAAAGAAATTGAATCAATAGACCGTGAAGTTGATGTTGCAACAACAATAATCGGACTAGCAAGATACTCCGATGATTATACAAGGTCGGCTGGTCCATCTATGATGTTTGCAAAAGATATTACCGATAACGCTGACCACCTTCAATATATTAAAGTGTTAACAGCACAAGATACTGCAGAAGCAAATCAACAAGAAGCAGCTCATCCAGAACGTCGAATCAGACCAGGTGCTGATTTTGACATTATAAAAGGCGTTAATCGCAATTTCAATTTAGGATTTGCAACACGAAAATTAGCATTCCAAGGACAGCATCAATAGTTTTCATGTGCGATTCCACTCCATCACATATTTGGATTCTGCAGAAATTTCAGAAACGTCATCTATGGAGCCAAACACACAATTGCGTTAGTACGAAAAAGCGATGTCAACGATGCAATTTGGCGTACTGGTGCCGCTGAGGGTGAAGTTGTTTTGAGTAAAATAGTATTGTGGATGCCAGTAATGACCCCATCAATCGCCACGGAAGAGCGGCTGCTCTCATTTATGGACACAGGCGGCAATTCATTGCTAAGTTGGCTAACAACAACGACTGATGCCAAAGAAGATAATGTTGCTGATACATTTGCATTACACCTGGCATCAAAACAAGGCGTTTCACCTCCACGTCCTATATTTATAGAGCTGCAGAATCGGAATCGATTAGGCTCCCAAGAACACAGTCATATGATATTTGATCGATTACGAGTCAAGGAGGTTACACTGAGAACAAAGGGACAAAAAAAAAAAACATCTGAGGATATACAGCTTGATCCCGAGAGCAACCATATAGCATGTGTGTACCATCGGATGGAATCATATATGGGTCGTGATCAAAACGTTGATACCGGTTTGCAAATATCACAACTTGATTTTAAGAACTTGTATCCAATTTATTACTTTTCGCTGGAACATCTTGATTTAACAAGGCAATCCGTTGTTGACATACATTTTAGGGCTCGTATAGCCCCTGGTGCTGCTAATTATAGAGCGGTTGCTGTCATTCTCAGTGATAAATAAATGTTGTTAGAGGCGGTTGGCGGACGAATGAGAATCATTGATGCACCAGTGGAAAATATGTAAACGATTCACAATTAGATCAATTGAAAGCATAAATGTGTTTTACAATAAAATGCCATATAGTGTTGTTAGTGTCAAGCTGACTGATGGTCAGGTCAAGACATTACGATCAAAATCCGCTAAAGAATGTGGAACAACAATAACGTTGAAACCAGCGCAGATGTCAGGCGGTACAAATAAAATATCATTGACGGATCGTCAAATAAAACATTTATATAATGCAATAAAAAATAAGCGTGGGGTTCAAATTGAATTTTCAAAGGCTGCAATCGCCAACATGATAAAATCAGGCGGTATATTTCCATTGTTAGCTGCAATACCAGCATTGATTGCAGCGGCCGCCCCAGCGGTGGCGAAGGCTGCGGCGTTGGGAGCCGTTGGTACCGCGGCAGGGATGGCGTTGAAAAAGGCAACTGGGAAAGGATATAAAAAAGGGAAAGGGTCTAAAACTACCAGGGACTCCAAATTCATGGTACAGCGGGAGATCCGTTCACGGATCAGGTCTGAGAATCTCAGGAACGGTTTATTAGTTGAAAGCCCAATTATTCCCATGTCCGATTTTGATTTAATTGATGCTGATAAAAAACTAGCGATAAAAAACTTCAGAGGGGTTTTTATGAAAGATCAGTTGCCGAGAAAACCTTAACGCGTTGAAACCGGTATCATCAATCTTGATAACAGTAATGGATCGGGAAAACACTGGGTTTAATACGCGATTGATCCACGTGGGATTGTCTATTTTGATTCATATGAGCTAGCCCCACCGAGCGAGTTTATGAGGTATATAATCAATCAATTCCGATTTTTTATTCCACGCTGCCAACACAACAATTAAATGATCCACCGATATGTGGCCGTGAAGTATTAAATGTCCTCGCGAAGATTTCATCGTCACAGAAACCACCTCATCTGGTTGTAAATGAATACACGAGTGGGAAATTACAAGGTATTTTAGAGAATCAATAAATTGAAAACACAAGTTGCGCTAACAATAATGTTTGATATTTGGGGACGATCTCTGTCAATGTCGAAACCCACCGCGAAAACATCTGCGGGTTCTATCGAGGATGTAAAAAAAATAATTGAAGATGAAATCGCTGAGACGTTAAATTTAGCAAGTGTTGACCCGAACGAAATAGTTGTATTTCAAGATCACCATGGTAAATTGAAATCCAGTAATATATCCGCGGATGACATTTTGATACGGCAGGGCGACACCGCTGAAAACTCTATTGCTCTGTATTTCAGCGACGGACGACTTAAACCAGGCGCACTTGTGTCTACGATCACCGACATGATTGCCGCCCACGGCCGTGATCTGAATGATTATATACGAGGTTATAATACTTTCCGCAAAAATGTCGTAAATAAATTCTTTGGAAACCCGCTTGTGGTTGGCATAACTCTCGCTGATATCAAAGACCTTCTGAATTTATTCTTTTCTAACACGGAGAAGAGGAGGATGATGACGGCCGCCGAAATCAAGGCAAGTTATCTTGATATTTACACGGATATTTATAAACTAATAGAAAATTTTGAAAAGGTACAAAAACCCACCAACGAAATTGTTAATACGTTCTTTGAGGGTAGTAATCCCCAAGATATCACGACGAAATTTTCTGACATCGACCAGCATATTAAAACCCAAGCACTGCTTGGAATCAACGACCTTCTGATTTCATTTTTCCTAGCGATAGGGATAGGAGGATGATGGTTTCTACCGAAATCAAGGCAAATTATCTCGGTATTTACAATGATGTTCTTAAACTAAAAGAAAATTTTGAAAAGGTACAAAAACCCACCAACGACGTTGTTGGTAAGTTCTTTGGAAACCCACTTGTGACAGGTATGACTCTCGCTGAAATTAGCGAGTTTATTAGAAAACATACTCATATTAACTACGTCACTAATGATTTCTTTGGTGTCCCGGCTACATCTACAATGAATCTCAAAGATATTAGTATGTTTATGGTGAGACAAATAATACTTAATAATGTCGTGAAAAAGTTTTGGGGGGGAACAACACGCGTGTCTGAAATCGAATCTCTGACAGGCCCGACCCTCTCTGAAATTAAACTCGCTATTGACCGACAAAAGTTCATCAACGAAATTATTAATAAGTTTTTTGGAACGTATGATTCCAAAGATATCACGACGAATTTTTCTAATATCGACTCGCATATTAAAGAAAAAGAACGGCTTAAAATCAACAACCTTCTGGCTTCATTATTTTCCAAGAATTAGGCGAGGGGGGAAACAATAGATCCTGCCAGAATGATATTATTAAACTAAAAGAAAATTTTGAAAGGATAAATATTCCGCATCCACGCATAAGCATTAAAAATGTCGTGTATACGGTCGATCATGGAACCATGGATTGGATAAGAGACGTTTATACTACATTGTCCGTCGGTCTTTGGAAGAGGCGGGGGTGATGATATCTACAGTCAAACGGGGATCGAAGGTATCTACAGCGAACGTGGATCTCTATGAATCAATTTAATATGATCGCGGGCGGTAAAACCTACTCTGGTGGCACCGCGATGTTAATTATCAGGAGTAACGGTCAACACTTTAATGTCGTCGCGGTTGATAGCTCCACCGTTAGATCAAAAATAACTTGGTGTTTAGAACTTGTAGATGATTTTTCCGGCTGAAGCTACCATACCTACGACATCCCAACCCCTTAACGATAGCGAGTAATTGAAAACACCAGCGGGTTTAAAATAAAAATGGCACCGATGAAATCAATTGAACCGATAAAAGTCCCAGAAGTATCACAATCGCATCCATATCGATATGATACCGTGAAAGAGTTTTCCGCGAACTTGAAATCACTTTCTGAGCGCTATCGTGAAAAAATAAAAAAATATCGACGCAGCGTAACAAACATCGACAACACCATGTACTCGTTGTCGGGTGTGATGGCCAGCGCCGGGGTTATTTTGTCGACGGTGACCATGATGGCTCCGATTGCAGTTCCAATCGCTATCTCCGCGGCAACAACAATCACGCCAGTCGCCACCGCGATAACTAAAACGTTATCATCGTGTTCCCAGAAAAAACTCTGCGATTATACAGCTCGGTATAGAGTGGTATTTGACGCGTACTCGAAATTATCCGAGTTGAGCTCGCTGTCGATAGATAATTCGTTCATATCCGATGTCGAATTTTCCGCGATGACCCAGTTGTATAACTCAGCGATGTTAAAATTGGAAATTGAAGACAGCGTTAACAATAATGTCGCTAAAACTCGAAGAGTTTCAACTGCTTCAACGATTCGCGGAGAATACTACTCCGATACAAACAAGCATGATATCAATAACATCAACAAACCCACAATTTAGTGTGAACCTTCCTTCTCCGATTCCAGTGCGCGAGATCGCGCTGGCAAAATTACGAGTATATCATAGGTGGCCCAATATCAGATCGGTTGCATTTGGCGGTCAGCAACCGAATGACGCACTGGTGTTCTCGTATAAGAATAAACCCGATGGTACTCCAGCGTGGGAAACTGTTTCGTTACCAACAAGGGTCGTACCAAATTGAGCAATTCGATGCCGAAATTCAGCGTAGAATAAAATCAATCACTGTAAAAGAATAAAAACTATCTATTAAAGTTCATAAACCAACGCTCTCGTCGTCGATCGAAATAAGCACAGAGGGATACATGGTAGATATTTATAACAGTTCGTTAAGAACAGTGTTAGGATGGCCTGAAAAACCACCCGGAGCCGCCACCGACTTGACCACGGACTTACACTCATATCATGAAATCAATCCTGTATATCGAGATAATTTATCCGGTATAAGAAAAGTAAAAATCGCCGATAGATTCATATTTACCAACAAAAACACGTTGCAATGGGATTTTATCATTAAAAAAACAGCTGACTCATCTGTTACTATTTCATTTACGCTAACTGACATCACTGGTTATTTCAATGAAATTAATCAATTACAACAAACACAACTAGAACAACTACGGCAAACAAAATCACGAAAACACGTTGAAATATTAAATCAGCTTGTATCTGACATGGAATATATCAATGAACTAATTATTCAAACAATAATTAATGACAACAGCGACAGTAAACAACAATTCCTCATCGGTTACAATATCACAGAAGCCGATCTACATAAGTTCAAGTTTCCCGGATATAACGCTGATGGACTAAAAGAACTTGTTAGAAATGTTATCAAAGCGCTTCAAGTACAAGATTAAATTATCCTAAAATATAATAATGACCCAGATGGCGGCGGTAGGCATATTGCCCCGCACAATGTAAATATTTCAGCGATGATTGCGCTCAATTTAGTATGTGATGCAATTGAAGGAAGCTATCAAATTAATCTAGAGCAATCAAATCAAGCTCAGCAAGGATATATTCTTTATTCGTTTGCACCAACAGCTCCTCCAGGATTCCTAATTACTGAAAACCCAATTAATCCTGTCTACATGCGATGCCATAATAATTCGCTAACGAGAATTAATTTCCGACTCACTGACCAGTCAAATAATTTAATTGATCTACGCGGTGAGGTGATAGCGATTAGTCTGTTTGTAAGATCCTGAAGAGATTTCCGTCCTAGGACACGATGTCGTATCGGACTCGATCAGATATTCGGTTGAACACCTTGACGGTCATAATACAATGGAACTTAGTGAGTAGTGTTATGAGCGGTGGTGGACCTATACATAAAGGATTTATCTCCCTTGAATCGTTTCAGGTGTATAAGAATTTTTGTTTTATGGCCATTTTTCTTTGACACAGCTGTTTTAATTGTTTTCTGCAACAAATTGTACTGAAGGCCTACAAATATCAAAATATTGACTGGCTTCATTTATTGACTGAAATATTTTCTCCTCGTTGGTTTCTGTATCAAATGATTTGACATGTTTTGCCTTTTTTGCGTGTTTGCCGGTTCCACCTAATTTTGTACTCTCACTTTGAGTAACAAGTCGTAAGTTATCCAATTTGTTATTTTGACGGAATCCATCAACGTGATCAATCACAAATCCGTCTTCGATTAATCCGTAAAATGCTTCATAGATGGCTCTGTGACAGAGATATTTCTTCTTCCCAGCTGCAAACATCAAGTATCCCATATTATTCAGAGATCAAACCGGTTTCTTTAGTCTGTAATTTCTAACAACACCATCACTGGAGGCTTCATAATTAACAAGCACTGGATGGGGTCTGAAATCTTGGCTCATTTGTATAATAATGCTACTTATCTAATTTATTATCTGCTTTAATTATAAGCTTCTGAATATAATCTTCAGGGGTTTTATGATTTTTTTCTTGACAGAGCCAAGGATGTTTTCATCGGTAGGATCAATGACTGCATTTTTTATTTGTTTGTCATAGTAGCGTTTTAGTTCACTGTAAAGTTTGCCGCCACAACTGAGACATAATTGTGATTTTCCCTTAACGCCCACCCCACATCGGAGGCATGGGAAAGGGCCAAAACTCCCCCGCCGAACGCTTTGCAAATGATACCCACAGAATTCGCCTCTACATGATTTATTACACGGGGTCGCTGATCCAATCATAAACCACTTGCAGTGATTCATTATACTATATTTTTCTATTTAAATACTTGTTTTAATAATACGACCGAGGAATTCGAGAGATTATCAGCAATTAAGCCTTTCAAAAATGTTAAATTCAATCTCGATAGAACCCTCGAAAATGTGCCAAAACGGGCAATAACGGATAGAACCCTGATAAATAAAATACGCGATTGTATTAATGAATTCAAGCACGACGGTGCATCTCATAGCTGGTCAACATTTCGAATTGCTGGCGTTGTTGATGCCACCATGAACGACAGCAACGCAGCTACGATAATATCACAACTTGGCAACAAAAAGTATTTTTCTAAAGTGAAATTCATTATCCGTGTAGAATCAGGCGGTTGGATTATACGAGACAAATTTGAACCGATTCTCAAAGACAAGAAAACAGTCGTTGTTAGCCGTGATTCTAAGCCGGGTCTGTTATCTGGAATTGACAAACCATACTATGAACGAGCATACCCTGAAACAGCAGTTGTGTATGGGATATATCCGTTAAATGAAAAACCCGATATAGGAAAACTGAAACCAATGAAATACTCGTCAGTGGCTTTGCCACTCAATTGTGTAGCAGAACGAATAATAAAACACTTCACAAATGCGTTGCGTGGAAACAAATTGACCGATCTAAGACGCAAAAAAGTTAATGAATGGGAGTTAACGGTGAAAGAGCGCGGGGCAACTATTAGCGATATAGCAAAATTAGAAAAGTCGCTGAAATTTCCAATAACCGTTATGACGATAACCGGTGAGGTATTATATAAATCAAACTACAATAAACAGGGAGCTCCAATCAAAATTATTGATCATAACGAACCCGCATGGACGTTCGCGGTCACAATATTTCCACGAAACAGAACAATAAAGTATATACCCGACGAATTCTTGGGAGAAGATTTCTCCAGGGATGGTTTTCTCGCTGAAGAGAAACTATTCGATGATATTGCGTATTTGAGTAAAAACAACCCAGTGTCGGTGTGGTTATTTCGCAGCACTGAAAACGACACGGATACGTTTGATCAGTTTGTAAGACCAAACGGTGAATTAAACCGCACGGAAGCATTTCACAATAAAATGAAAAAACAGCTAGTGGGTTTTTAACGGCGTGTGGCGAAGCCATAAATAATGAAATTATCAACGATGAACAATTATTGACAAACTGTTTTACAATCCCGTCGGTTGGAGCTCATTTTGCGAGAATCAAAAACGCATGGAAACCAACACGCGTAGAATTCTTGCCAGACATTGAGGCTAGTTGTTTAGAATTCAATCATGGCGGTTTATGGAATAACAAATACGACAGTGATAATATAATTTCAGTTGATATGGCTGCTTGCTATCCAGCGAGTTTTCTTGGTTATGGAGAGTGTACTGAGTATTTTAAACTATTTGGACACCCCGTAC
This sequence comes from Unio delphinus, assembly GCA_029339505.1. Taxonomy (NCBI): domain Eukaryota; kingdom Metazoa; phylum Mollusca; class Bivalvia; order Unionida; family Unionidae; genus Unio; species Unio delphinus. The sequence continues at coordinate 8,892,000 of JAQISU010000015.1, read as the reverse complement.
ATGAAATGACTCGTGTTGCAATTAATGGGTCGCTGCCTGATTTTGATTTAACTGGATTTGCTCGTGTAGTATCATTTGAATTCGCAGCAGGACTTCATCGCGCTTGTTATATTTGGATTGGTAGACACATGTCTGAAAAGAAGTGGCTGCCAATAGCGCTATTACGATTCATGATTGATACAAAAATGTTGATTTCGCTGACGGTCAGTGAAGCAATCATATCATATCGGAAACAAACCAATGTCTGGTTACCAGAACCAGACAGTCTTGATGGTATAATTAACGAATCTAGAAAACATATTGATGCGGATGAAGAATATATCATTGAGTGGTCCAAACGGGTATTTAATCAACGAAACGTCGAAGCAAAAGATCTCGGTAGAAGAATCATCGGAAACTACACTCAGCGAGGAAAAAAATGCGACTATAAACGATATTGTTCACGGCTGATTATGGATAACACGAAATACGACTTCGTAATCGCGGATGCAGTATCCAAAAACATATATGTGGATCGTAAAGACGCCTTTTTGTCCGATGGAACAAAATTGGGCACAGTTGTTACTTACAGCGACGGCTACAGATCCCGTATACACATTTGAGGTTGTCGATGCTGGGTTATGCTTGTATTAATTTGTTTTCAATGATAAGTAGATTTCCTGACACTGCAGTTAGAGTTGCCGTTGATTCATTTTATATTGACAGCAAGTACAGTTGCGCAGTTGCTGAATTCACTAATTGGGATGAAAGTTGGGGATCATGGAGAATTAAAAAAGAAATGCTGCGTGATTATTCTGAATCAGCAGATGTTACAATTGAAAACAATTACCTGACAAATGATAAACTATCAGAGTGGTCTAATGCACCACCGATATCTGATCCAATTTGTAGATATAAAACAGTTTATTTAAACGGTTGCGGCGGGTTAAGAAAGACAACACATGCGATAGAATTATATCAAGGGCGGGCAAATATGATTGTGCTTACACCAACCCACAGACTAGCGAGAGAGATAAAACAACGAAATGTTGAAGCTTGTACTTATCACAGCTTTTTTCGATGGAAGGGTGATGAATGGACCTCTGAAAGAATGGGTGAGAAATTCATTCCTGAAATCATTATTTGGGATGAAGCGTGTACGGTTTCGGAGGATGTATTAAAAATGTTTCTTGATTGGTTGTTGCGCGCGAATACAAAAGTTATAATGTGCGGCGATCATGGTCTGCCACCGCCATTTGTCGGTGGGAGCCCACTTGATTGGTTGAAACGTTTTGTTGACTATTATGAAGAAATTAATACTGACTATAGAGCACTTGATGAACCATTACGTGAATTCAAGAAACTAATTAGATTACAACCGGATAAAATCCAATGTGAAGTAGCACGTGAGGTGATTTCAGAAACTACCATGAATGATTTCTGGGAAGCGTGGAGACCAAACGATTTGATAGTGGCAAGTAGAAAGATAGTCAGAGATACACTTCAAAGAAAGTTGTTTGCGTCGCATAAAGAAAAATTCCCAACGCGCCCAGTCCAGTTGTGTTATAGACCCTCGGATACACGAAAGCGGAATATTGAAGTTGAAATTCCAGGACGGGTGACTTCGTCAACGACAGAGTCAGGAAAACAGATTTTGGTATTAAATGATATTGTGCTAGTTGATAACAATGTTGTCGAAGATGCATTGCGTGCTGATAAATCCCCATGGACGCTAGGTTACGCAGCAACAATACACTCCTCGCAGGGATTAACCATCACGGATACAATTGTTTGGATAGTTGATAATAACATTGAGTGGTCAAATTTAGCCTATCTTGCAGTGTCTAGAGTACGGCGAATAAATCAACTTCGAAGAATTGTTTTCGACGACGAAACAACAATGGATGATATTGATGTTAGCATCATTAATAAAAAAAACCTCTCCGGATATAAACAACAAGACAAAACAAAACAACGATAATTCGACATTGATGCTGAATTAATAATCACTTTGAAGCAACAACAGAATAATCACTGCGCGAGTTGCAATTGTATAATGCGTTGGCGTTATTCGGATAAAGATCCTCGACAGTTTACCGTAGACAGAAAAAATAACAGTCTCGGTCATGTCAGAAACAATGTGAGGTTGACTTGTCTTGAGTGCAACAGACGCAACGGTGCTAGTTAAGACCATGCGGTGGCTATTGAGTATCGTCAGGAATAACTTGGAGTTGGTCGCGTGTAAAACCCCGCTGAGGGGCGGTTGAATCCAATTTATAGATTGGAGGTCTATCAGTTGATCGTGTTATAGTAGATATTTTATGCGTAGTGACACTCCAAATAGGATCAGTAGCCCTTCTTTTACCACCTTCAAGTTCTCTTGGTTCATATAAATATCTCACGGTGACATTGCCAAGAATTGGCTGAGAAACGCTATCCCGCTGAGGTTATGGTATATACCTTTTTTTATTGCGTTGTTAGGTTTCATATTGATTGCTCTGGTAATCTCCTTATATAGCGCTGCAACTACCCCTGGTAACCTTTTGACCCATTCACGGGATCGCTTTTCTTGGATGAATTCTTTTGCGTATTGATATCCAAATAACCGCTCAGCAAGAGTCCGATTAAATCGTTATACATATGCCTGATCGCGATGTAGTGCAGCATGCCCCCGTCTGATGGTGACATTGTGATGTTTCATTGGAGATGCAACCACACCCTGAAATTCCTTGCCAGGATCAACTTGTAACAGATTTGGCCAGCGTAGAGGGCCTCGTCGATAAATCTTTTCAAATGAAGAAGCTAATTCAAGTGACGATTTTGTTTTTAGCGGTTCCTCTTGTTTGTATCGACTCGCAACGTCAGCTACGGTTAGCGCGTATTTGTAACCGTTGTCATGTGATAAAAACAATAAATCAGCTTCATGAACTTCATTGCGTCCGGTAACATCAAAATGCGAGAAACTGATTTGTTTAGGACGCGGTAAATAGATTTGCCATATAGCTTGTTTGGATAACCAATTAGCCGCAGTAGCCTTTTTCACTTTTGCGGCGTTGGCGAGTTTATTGATTGCAGCGTTATCCCTCCAGTATCCCCTCGGAGAATAATAAATAGATTCCATATTATTAATTACCAGCGCCCATCATCAATTTGCCTTTCATAGCTGATTTTACCAACCACGAAGCTAATTTTTCTTTGAAAGATTTATCAGGAATAGCATTTAACGCATGAATTAATTTCACATCTGCGAGATGCCTGTATTGGAGATTGCTGCTTTTATATTCAACATCATGAGCATGACACACCTTATCAATGGCGTTTATCGGTTCTTCACCACGTCGAGGTTGATTTTGATCATCAAGTCTGATATCTAATCGTGTTCAGGGGCCACAATAGCTATATCCTGGAAGGTGCTTTTCTCCAGGATACTTTGCCCACGGCGTTCCAGGGAGTTTTACTAACTTGACTGCGATATCACCTCCTCGTTTTTTAAAAAACATCTCCGGATTTCATAGAAACAAATCTAAACTTTTTTATACCACATGTTGCACATCTACCAGTAAGTGCAGATCTGTTAATTTTAGTTGTAATCGTCGTCACATCATTTGTGCTGGTACGCGTTTTACACTTCACACAATATAGATCAATAATTATGTATAGAGATATGAATCTAATTGATTTTCAGCGACTAAAGCAAGGGAACCAGATAAGCATCATGCAGCGCAACCAAACTCTATCCGCGCAATTATAATCGGGCCATCTGGATCCGGCAAGACGCAATTGTTGCTCAATTTAATAATGAGATGTATGAAGTGGGATAAGTTGTATTTAATTGCCCCTAGCGTAGATGATCAACGATGCTATGAAGTGTTAAAGGATTTTAACGAAAATGCATCAGAAATTAAAGGTGATAACGTCGTTGATTTTATAACTGATATTAACGAGGCACCATCCGTGGATGATCTTGATGGGAGCATTAACAATTTAGTCGTATACGACGATGTGATGTTAGACAATCATAAAAACCCAGCTAGAATATTTTCCCGAGGCAGGCATAAAAACACTGACGTGATATATGTCACTCAACGATACACTCAGATTCCAAAAGTGATCAGAGATAACTGTAATATTCTTGCTGTGTTTAACGGCATTGATACACATACGCTACGAAATATTTGGCAGACATAGTGCTCTGATATGGACTTCAATCAATTTAAAACTTTCTTTAGTCATGCTCAGTCGACCCCACACGGATTTATAACAATAAATTTACCTGATCCTCGAACACGATATCGTATCGGACTTGATCAAATATTTGGTTGAAATCGTAAAACCCCTCGTGAAAAATCATTTATGATTTTTGTTAACATGTAGCAGCAGAGGAGGCGATGACAACATCGTTGCGACCCGGATGATTGAAAAATCGTAAAGTCTCCGTTTGCTAAATGGAGACTTATTTTTTTTGTGGCTAAAATATGAGATTTCGTAGGAAAGCTATATTTGCCGTTTTGAGGCTTCAATCAATTTTGTCGAAAAAAGTTGTGAGATTCGCCTCCTTTGCTGCTCGCAGTAAGAAAAGTAAAGCTTGTAATTGTACGACACACATACACGCTGCAATATTTTCGTTAATCTTTGCTTTAACGAAATATTGTTATAAAGTTTACTAATGTGTTGTCATTCATCTGGTATCAACCATAATATCCATCTCCTTTCTTTCAGATATAATTATTTTGCATTTTTTATACTTTACTTTAATTAAATAAATATATTCTAACTTCCAAGAGAGAATATAAAAATACACTGATTTTATAGTCGTTTTCCTTAATTTAGTATGCTATTTGAAATATGGCCGTGACATTATCGAAAACTCTGCTATTGTACAGTGAGACGACTAATAAACCCACTCATTAAGTTCATATTCAAACAAGCATACTTTGTTTGCTCTAAAGCGTAATTAGGTTTGCGGAGAAAAACTATATGAAAATGGCATTGTCCTGTTTAAGCAGAGAGGTGAGTTAATTACTGTTTAAATATCCCAACAAGAGTTTCGTCAGCTTGAGAACCAAAATTCGTTCATTAAGTTTTATCAAACAACGAGATATTTAGCATCGGCATGAAGAGCTTAATATAAAAGAAAAATAATAGATAGTTTGAATTGTAAACGTGAATTGGTTGTATCTATTTTTGCTTCAGTGAGTTCTAACGTAGACAATTCTGTATTTGACTCCACCAGTACTTGATAATGGCAACGCCCGACTCCAGCTCAGTGGATTCCTTAATACCAGGTATTACGATGTTTATTTGTAATATGTCATTCAAATAGAAATAAAACTATAAACAAACATATCAAGAAAACTATAGCTTTCATCTGCTCTAATACCATATTGTGTTGTTCGGATCCCTCAAGAGTAGGTAAACATATTCCTAATTCTATAATTGAATAGTTCTATTTTTAATTGTTCCAATGCTATGCGAAGAGCGAGTTAGATTCTAAATAATAAGGAATCACTCCGATATATTTCCTTAAAATCTTTAGTTATGTTAGATGCTAATTAAACTTCATGGTAAAGATTTTCAATAATATACAACCATGTCTCCTGTACCGGGGAGATTATCCATATTATACAGCCATGTCTCCTGTAATGGGGAGATTATCCATAATATACAACCCTATATCCTGTACTGGGGAGATTATCTATAATATACAACCATGTATCCTGTACAGGGAAGATTATCTATAATATGCAACCATGTATCCTGCATTGGGGAGCCACTTGATGAAACATTCATGCTCGCTGAGCGTTCCACCAGACGATGAACTACTCTACATGCCGTGGTTGAAAAATGTGTTAATAAAGCTCACAACGAAGCCAACATTTGTTTTTGTTGCAGCAAGAACAGTGACATTACCTAGGCAAGAAAATAGACTAGGTTGTGTGAAGGCCACTACAACCTTTTTGAGATATTATTTTATTACAAAGGAGAACGAACTCGAACTTGGTTTCACTCCAAATTCTTGATGAGAATATTGAGGCAGTCTAACTACAACCACTTTGCTAAACCTCCACAGAGCTTTTCGAAAAGACTCCACAGAAGTGACTGTTAAAGTTCACTGGGTCCAAACTATACAGATTTTCATAAGCCAACGTTTATGTCATCAAAGTTTGTTTTTCTAGTTATAATGATATATAAATGTTGTTTATCAGTAGAATTAGATTTATTAGTTGTTATTAAGCATGAATATACCTGTGTATGTAGGTTCATACACTAACAAAAAGATTAGATAAATATGAATTCACATTAATATAGATTTTAACCTGATTAAATTCAGTTTTGCTATTGGCACATCTAAGAGAGAAAAATGACCTAAATTTCCGCTTGGTCAAACTTTCGAACAATTAATCATTTTTCGACCTCACCTGAAACATTCAGCTTCTAAAGGCTAAATTAACTCGTAATGCAATGCTTATATGTTTGCTAGTTTATGGCACAATGTGCAATCCTTTAAAATTCAATTTGTCTCCTTATTGGGGTTTAATACGGTCAAGACGGTAAGCTATTTGTTAAGATGTGTAAATAGGATACATATTATTTGGCAGTCAACCCTTAAGATGAGAAAATGCGTATATAACAAATTGTTTCTGCGATTAAACATATTCGGTAATTGGGCATCACGGTAGATTCACGCATAAAATACGCACTGGATATGATATACGTAGGTGTAAAGTTCATACCTATTCCGAAAGGTACTCAATTTAAACTGAATTCAAAAAAATAATAGATGATGACATATTATATTCACTTAAATCCAGTTTGCGTTTGTGTGTCGATAGAAGAAATGTATTATCCACAAGTCTTCTTACTTTTCATTGTAACATTTCAGCTCTCTTTAACATTTTGTTCATAGTGTGTCTGGATTTAACAGTAGTGGAAATTTGTTTTCAAATACTTGTAAACATGCATTTGATGAAATGCATAGTAAGAGAGTAAAATCCACTATCAGCATTATGTCTATATTCTTCATCTAATGTTTTAGTCTATCATGGTCCTTTTTCACACGTTAAACTGATAGCCAATAATCTACGCTAGACTCCCTATGCCGATGATGACAGGATGAAACACAAACATTTTATTTTAATGTATATGGAAAACAGCGATGTTAAATTCATTACCAGTCCAAAAGTGAGACGTTTGAAAACGTTGCAAACATAGCGATTCACAATGTCATCGAATTCTTTGCCGCATGGCAGTCATTTATCGTGCTTTTTTGATAAAACGCAAAACAAAAATCATATCAAAAGACTATCAAATTTTGATATAAGGAAAACAATTTTAGAATTTTGATATTACATGAAATAAACAAAATAATAATGATAACCAAATGAGTATGGTAATATGGTTTACCATGCTTGGTCTGTATATAGAATGAATATGACAGAACAAAAAAAATCAAAACTGTTTGTACCTTGCCCTTGGAGACCACATTTACTCAAGGCAGTCATTGAGATCATGCATGGCTTGTTTGACATAACATTTCAACCGTGTTTCAGCTATGTATAAGATTGTTTTGTATGGACTTCATTTCACAATAGAATAATATGGCATAGATCATTTTCATAGCCAATAAGTATGTCTTCTACAGGTGGAAATTCAGTATACTCGTACCAATGACAATATAACATTTTGATAATAGGGACACAAATGCACAAATATCGAAAAGTACTGAGGGCATTCTCTGCCAAAGAAAAACGCAATTGTGCTAGACTTTTCTGTTACCGCGTTTGAAACCAAATAATTATAAACAGACACACGAAATAAATACATAATGTTCAAACTGTAGTCACATATTAGTGACACTTTGGTGTTAGATGCAATCAGTTAGTTATTGTTATTATTGAAACAAACATGCAAACATAAAACCAAGTAGTACGCAAGCATCCGTACTTATCGTACTAACTAATGTGTATTGAAAAGTGCTACATGTTTCTACTTCCTTATCACTATAATCGTTGAGGAATCGTGTTAACCAAATATATATGTTGCTAACAAAACATGCATTGTTTACTTTTAACAGAATCTTCGATCGAAAATCCTGGTTATGGGAGCAATGATCATCCACAAGGTAAACAGAGACAATCAGTTCACACTGATCATCCTCAAGATAAATAGAGACAATCAGTTCACACGCACACATACACACACGAAGACACACAAATATATATATATATATATATATATATATATATATATATATATATATATATATATATATATATATATATATATATATTGTAACGTAATCGAAGCTGACACCCTTTAAGACTAGGCGTTGTTTCAAGAAATAAAAACACGTATGCGGATGACAATGAACAGTCATTACAGTCTCACACTAATGATTATGAAACACGAGATTAACATAAATACAAACACTAATATACCAAACTCATGTAGTCAAATAATACCATGTTAAATTCATGTAGGCAAACACTAATGTTATTAAATTCCTGGGTATTTGGCCTCATAAATTCCTTGGAAGTTTTGACAATTTTTTCTGCAATATCACTTCCTAGTTTTATTAAAATCATTCCCGATTTCATAGAAACAAATCTAAATTGTTTTAAACCACATTGTACACTCTTACCGGCAAGTATTGATCTGTTATTGTTTGTTGTAAGTCGTTTGTACTATTACGCGTCTTACATTTAACTTAATATAGATCCATAATTTATTTACAATAACATGAATGCAATTTACTTTTCGGCGACACAAACACGATAACCTGTTAAGCATCATGCGGCGCTACCAAATTCTATTCGCATGATTATGATTGGACCGTATTGAAGTGGCAAGATTCAGTTGTTACTTAATCTATTAATGAGGTGGTTAAAATGGAACAAATTGTATTTGGTAGCATCATCTTTAGCTGATCAGCGATTTTTCGATGTACTCAAGGATCTTAACGAGAACGCGAACTCGTTAAACGATGAAGATGTTTTATATTTATCATTGATATTGAAGAAGCACCGAGTGTTGATTCTATTGATGGAAGTATTAATAATTTAGTCGTATATGATGATGTGATGTTGGATAATCAAGCAAAGCCTGCCAGGGTAATTTCCAGAGGTAGACATAAAAATACTGATGTGATTTATGTTAGTCCGATATACACAAATAACAAAAGTGATCAGGGATAACTTTATGATACACATGCATAACGAAATATATACCGGACCTGGTGCTGCGGAAATATGGACATAATTCATTTTAGAAATGTCTTTAGTGTTGCTACATCAAACCTGCATGGGTTTAGAACGGAAAATTTGCATGATCCTAGATCATGATATCGTATCGGACTTGATAAAATATTTCATGGGTTTTGTTGCCGTCGAAACTTTAAACCCAGTCTCTGATTGGCAAATAGACATTTCTTATGAAATCGAAACTGTCATATATTTGTTTATCTTAATTAGTTTAGATCTGTTGAATCGCCTCGAAGAGGCTTTATTTTTTTCTAAAGACTTGGTCTGTTCACCCCGTCTACTACTGAACCTGATAGGTCCACCATGCATGATATGCAAATGAGGCTGATATAATTTATGCAGGTAGAATTTAATCCACTTTCCTAAATTACAATGTCATCTCATATCCAACGTGAAATCAAAGGGCAGACTATATCGGACACAATACAATTACATGTTCCTCAAAAGAAAAGTGGTCCAACATATCTAAGCCAAAATAATAGCGTCACTTCCGAGAACAATTCTCAATGCATTTTGTATTCACTGAAGTGGATGTATATTTGAACAAAACCCTAGTCAGCAACAGCATGGACACGTAAGGCTACCGAGCCTTGCTAAATGATTTAAGTACGTACGGAAAAACCTCTCTGAAGCCTGAAAGAATAGCCAAGTTCAACAATAAAAAATTCAGTGATATAGTTAACTTGGACTATATTGATATAGGGAAGAACAGAGATGCGATCTTTCATCAATAGGCAAAGTCGTAATCTTAAAATGATGGACATTACACTTGATACTGGAGGACAGTTAGTTTGTATAACGGAATAGATATACATTTCACGCTGGATCGTAGTGGTACGTTCTTCCATCTTATCGCTAGAGCTAAGTATTCCAAATCTAGCACATAAAAAGTGACAATATGAATGTAACTTGCAGAAGTACTATCCAGAGTAGAAATCAAAATAAACGTGCCAAAATAATTCAAAGAAACGAATAGATCAATTAATACAGTTAGAAAAATATATGAGAATATTTACAAAAGAATAAAACTAAATGTGCTTTAATCGCAGGAAAGTGTTTACATTATTAAATTTATAAAAACTAATTTTATGAGAAAAAGACAAACCAAGGAAGCACTCAAAATGTATCACATATGAACATAAATATGTGAACGTATGGACAATAATTAATACATATAGTTTAGTTAAGTCTGATGATGGAGTTATTGTTTTAGCTTGCATTCATTGCATCCATACATTGAATTTGTAAACCCTTCATATGCATTTCTAGATTCTTATTATTTGTGCTGATAAATAAATTATTAGCTTCTGTGAAAATATGTACAAGTCAAACCTATACTTCCAATTTATATATATATATATATATATATATATATATATATATATATATATATATATATATATATGTATATATATATACAGTGATAGAGAAAAAGAGAGACAAAGAGACAGACAAAGAAAAATATAAAGAGAAAGAGAGAGAGAGAGTGACGGAGAGAGAATCGCAAATATAAGTGAGATAGTTGCAGAGGATAACCATGACTCCATGTGAATTTTTTAGTTTAGTTCATGACTATACAAACATTGTACGTTATATCACTAACTCTTGTATTAATGAAATAAAACATATATATACAAATATAAGTGTTGTATTCACAGATGATCTTCCTACACTGAGATTTACATTCATTCCATCAAGGAGTAAAAAGCAAGACATATTGTGAAATTGTTTAGTTTTTTTAATGACAATAAGAATATGATCCGTTTATAGCTATTTCTGTTTTTTTAACGAATAAAAATTATATATATATATATATATATATATATATATATATATATATATATATATATATAGTTGAGTACTACACATACCTTGGGTCCACCTTCTCCAACTCGCTTTCCGTTGATACTAATGTAAATGGCCAGATTGCCAAGGCATCAGCGGTTACGGCGAGACTGAACCAGAGGGTCTGGAACAATCACAACCTCACCGAGAAGACCAAACTGCGCGTCTACCAGGCATGCGTGCTCAGCACACTCCTTTACAGCAGCGAGGCATGGACCACCTATATGAGTCACGTGAGAAAAATCAACAGCTTCCACCTGAGATGCTTGCGGCGCATTCTGCGTATCCAGTAGCAGGACAAAGTTCCCAGCACAGAGGTTCTGAAACGCACCGGCATGAACAGCATGTTCTCCATTCTCAGCGAGAGGCGCCTTCGCTGGCTAGGCCATGTTAGGAGAATGGACCCAGGCCGCATACCCAAGAACATGCTGTACGGCGAGCTAGTAGAATGTGCACGAACGACTGGAAGGCCACGTCTGCGATACAAAGATGTCTGCAAAAATGACATGAAGACAGCCAACATCAACATAGACAATTGGGAGAGCTGTGCTGACGACCGCTCCGCGTGGCGTCTTGCTGTAAGACAGGGCACTCAGAAAGCTGAGGAGATGAGAAACACAAACCTCGCTGCAAAGAGAGCCAGGAGGAAGGCGAACCAAAAACATTCTCAGCAAGCATCAGCATACACCTGCAGCAAGTGCAACGGAGACTGTCACTCAAGGGTCGGACTCTCCAGCCACTCGCGAAGGTGCAGATAGGACACCCAAATCGGACGCTACACCATCGTCTCTCGAAGACGGACGGATGCCGACGATATATATATATATATATATATATATATATATATATATATATATATATATATATATAGCAAGAGAGAGAGAGAGAGAGAGAGAGAGAGAGAGAGAGAGAGAGAGAGAGAGAGAGAGAGAGAGAGAGAGAGAGAGAGAAATGACAAATATGCAACAAAAAGAACCGAAATTGTTATTTTGTATTCTGCAGGAAAATGTTTGATAACACTAGGCATAATTAATATTTAATACAAATTTATACTATCATTTCCGTTAGAAAATTGTTTTAATTCGTATTCTATGGAGATAGAACCATGATCCGTTTGTAAACGGCACCCATCATCTTGCTTGTAAGCACCAGTCCATTAGTCCACGACTAAGCACACATCACCAAACATGAAGCTACTGACTCGGTGATATTTGCACTCGTGCGTAGTAGACACACTCGCATGGCGAACTTATAATTGATTCTAATTTATGTACAGTCATTCTGGGTACCTATGAAAGAAATCTTGGTATATTTGAAATTCTCTATAACTGATCCAATATACCTTGATTTCATACATGGAAAGTAACCGTGCAGATAGACGAGAATAAATTATTAGGTCGCCAACGAGTGTGTCTGCTACGCACAACTGCACAAAACAGCATCTCCGTTGCATCAACTTTGGTGGTGTGTGCGTAGTCATCATGAATATATATATATATATATATATATATATGTATATATATATATATATATATATATATATATATATATATATATATCTATATATATATATATAATATATATATATATATATATATATATATATATATATATATATATATATATATATATATATATATATATATATATATAAGATATATATATATCATCATTGGCGCCTTAGTCTCGGGAGACCATGTGGATAGCGCCCGTGGGGTGTCGTCTGTCTCTGGGTTGTTGGCATCGTCTGTTGTGGCTGTGGAGACCTATGCGTGAGTGACAGTCCCTCTTGCAGTTTGTGCAGACATGCTGGGAAGCCCAAGTTGCTGTGGCCGCTGTCACGTGGCCTTTTCTTACACGTTTCTCTGCTGCCAACTTACCTCTCCTCGTATCAGCAACTGAGATAACTTTACTTAATGTCAGTCTCCAGGTGCCTCGGTCCTCCCATCGGACCTGGTGTGTATATATATGCCATCAGTGGACGAGTCAAAGGCGTAGGACAGAAGCAAGGAGAAGAAGATCCCGAATAGGGTTGGTGTCAGAACGCAGCCCTGCTTCACACCGCTGTTAACTGGGAAGGAGGTTGAGGAAGATCCATTATTCAGGACTGTTCCATTCATATCTGCATGCAAAGAGATTATCATGCTGCGGAGTTTTGAAGGGCAACCGATCTTACTGAGAACTTGAAATATATATATATATATATATATATATATATATATATATATATATATATATATATATATATGTGTGTGTGTGTGTGTGTGTGTGTGTGTGTGTGTGTGTGTGTGTTTGTGTGTGTGTGTGTGTGTGTGTTTCCTCGGAATTAGTAGTTATAGTAGTTGAGAATTGCCAACATTATCTGCCTTCAGCGATATTTATATCATTTACCTCCCTTTGCATTTGCATTCTTATCGAATTTCATTCTCCCATTCTCGTTAAATAGATTATGTACTACTCAGTAAGGAACAATAGTACATAACAGCCGTTAATATCTTAGTAAATATATCGCATTCGACATCTCGGATTATATTATGAAAATTAAAATGCAAAGAGATTTTATTGAGGGAAGTAACATATATGATGTACTGGATGTTGTTTTTTATTTATTCCAGATTTTACCTGTATTTGTCACGAAGAAGTTCGTTTGGATGACGAATCGATTAGTTCATTGGCAATGGGAGATCATATTACCAGGCCTATAAAATGTTGCTGTTGTTATTCGCATTTATGTTTTCACCATGCAATATTACAGGCAGATTTATCCAGAACAGATCTAAATCCAGATGTGTCATTTCAATTTATAAGTTTCTCTGAATCAGACGAAGCCAAAGCCAAGATCGTTCCAGTGCGGGAGAGTTTGAATTATATGGAAATCGATATTTACAAGATCGTCTATAAGCATCCAAAATATAGAGGTGGGCAGGTCACCAAAAACGCTGAAAACCTGATGGAGAAGGACATTCAATATCATGCATTCCTAAATAATTGTGAGCATATGTGCAGAGGATGTGTTACTGGAGAGGAGAAGAGTATACAGGTTGACACCTTAGATAAATGTTTAACTCAGTCAGTATTTGGCTGTCTACCGAGATTATTGCGAATAATCCTCGCCATCCTCGCAAACGTCTTCGATGATTTTGATTTTAGTTCTAAATACAAAGAATGCGTAATTGGAATACAATCTTTTGCGCTAATTGTTTACTTATATTTGTTAGTAAGACAACTCGTAAATTTACAGTTTCTGTACAAGCTAAAGAAAATGTGCAAGAAATGCCGGCGAAGTACATCGCGAAATTTTCTTTTCGGGCTTGTATTTATTGTAATCTCAGTGGTTAGCATGGTCGTTGATGCAATATTACAATATAATAAATGCATCGCATATACTTTAACCGCTCTAGCCTTAAGTTTCTGGT